>OX421978.1:91921706-93214706 GCA_949128135.1 Parasteatoda lunata
GAAATTAAATTTTCGTAGTTAGTAAAAATAAAGAAACTCAAAGAACAAATGGAAAAATTCGACTTCTATGATCTTCTGAGGAAATATTAGTTTTTATTATTTATTTCAAAAGCGCAGGAAATAGATTTATGATTCCTTTGTTTCGGACAATCTATCTGACCTAATTTGGTGACGTAATTGATAAATTAAAATATACTCTGTTTAAAGTTACTACCTAGGATGCGTGTTCATGGGGAAAAAATGATAAAAGCAATGTAATTTACTGCAAAATTCCGTAACTTTTTCCTTTGGATCACATTCAAACATATATTTGTACCCGTTGATTATTTTATGTATGCTAGAAATTCATTTCGATTTTTTTTTTGATATCATTTATAATATTAATTATTTTAAGTAGTTTATTTTTTCTTGAAAAAAGCATTTTTTTTTTCTTGTTCTTATTTCGATGTAGTTTGGAAATAGTTATGTGATACGGATTTTAAATTAGACGGTTGAATGTTTGCTTTTTTAGCAATATTTTTGAGGCTTAAAGATATTTAACAGCGATACAGTTATGTATATAAAATACTATTGAAAAAAATTGAGTTGTAAGTTTTTTTAAATATCTTATTTCATTGAAGTAAAAATCACCTAACTTTAAGGTATTTCAATAATATTTATTAATTATAAAACATAAAGTTCGTTAATTCCTAGAAGTCCAGTTGTACATTTGCGTAAGGTTTAAATATATATTTTTTCATGTCACAAAGAAATATTCTTTTAATTTAATCTAGTGCTCTCTAGTATGTACGAGATTTTCTTAAAGTACAATAACGAAAAATAAAAAACCTAAAAAAAAATAAAAAAATGCTGTTAAAAATCGGCTCTTTGAAAATTGAGAATAGTTTCATATTTTAGTACCAAAATGGGTTTTTTAATAATAAAGAAATTAAATTTATACTGGGGAAATATTAAAATATTCAGGTTTTTGTTTCAATGTATAAATTTTTTCAAACATTTGATATCTTATATTATCGATAAAATGAGTTAGCTACATCAGCTATTTATATAGAACTAATCGAATAACGAAGTAGAATATTCCAAATTTCAGTAACAATTAAAAAAGACAATTATATATTTAATATTAAAAACATTCTCACCCAGTCTTACCTACCTTGGGAATAAATAATATCCATTGTGCGTAAAATATTAGAGTAAAATCGTGTCATTAATTCCTGATCTCAACTGTTATCAATGGCACATCTAATTGGATCATCATAATACTCAATTTTATATAATTATCGCTTAAATTTGGCATGGAAACGGCTAACTTGTGCATGAGCATAAAATGTCGAATGTTGAACTTTATTTACCAGCAAACAATTTAATCGTAATTTTTAATCGTTTACAGTAAGAAACTATGCTTGAAATTGCGTAAAGAAAATTTCATGTGAATTTTTAATGTTCGACTAGACAAGATATTTCAAAAGAGTAAAAGCATTTTCTGCCACCAGAATATTTATTTTGTTGCTAATTGACTGCAGACTGTTAGAAAAATAGATAGATAAAAGCCCGAAATCATTTTGTTATTAATTTGCATAAAACTTTTTAGTAAGATCTATATATTAGTCTTTATCAAAATACATTTTCTGTTACATTTTATTCGATAAGCTCTCAGTTGTTTATTATTCAGTTTGAAATTTTAGAAACATAGTAGTAATGATCAAATTAAAAGTAGACAATTAAGCTACTTAAAACAGTTTTTCTCTTGTACATAAGTGCTCATAGTAAACTCTTTTAAATATCGCTCATAATATATGACTCGCATATTTCTTCACCAAAGTATATTTGAAATCAAAATCATAGTTTCTACAACTGTGATTAACTATGAAAAGATATATACTTGCTGAATGCTATTTTATTAAATATTTTTACGTGAACTCTTTTTTTCAAATATTAATATAATAATTCTATTTGTTTTAAATTTAATTAATTTGTTATTTTTTGTTAAACTTAAATGTAATTTTTTGTAGTAAATTATGTAAAAAAATTTTTATTTGAAAAGATGAATAGTTTCTTTTATGAGATAATTTTAAAGAATTAAAAGAGAAATAGTCTTTATGTCACTTTTATATTTTAAACTTTTTCAAATCTGAAAAAAAATAACACACATATGTTGTACCCTAATCAGTTCTAGTATTTTCTGAGAGGATTGTGAGAACATTTGATTGTATTTTATTGTGTATCATTTTTGTAGTTTGTTTCTTCCAAAGAGTAGACGAAACAGTTTGCATGGATAGTTACTGAATGCTTGTTTAATAAGTATATTCGTGTGAACTCTTAAAAAATTTGAAATTAGCAATTCATCTATGTTTTAACCTTTTTTTTCCTAATTCCTCGTGATAGTCACATCTGGCGATACTCATAGTAAGCATAAATTTGAGGGATATGAGATTTTTTAAATAATTTTTTATAAGAAAATTCAATATTCGTAAATTATTTTCAAAATAAATTAAAATAATGAAAAGTTGACAAAGACAGGTTATCCAAAATCTTTTTTATTGGTTTTCTCTTTATGAAATGGATGCAATTTAGTTCTCTTCTAAGCTGAATATTCAAAAGCAAAACTTTACGAACGTATTTTCTACATTATTTTCAGTAAAAGTACTTATCTTTTTAAATATATATAAAATTAAATCTTGAATCTCTGCTGTATTTGCAGAACGTCCTCTATATACAACAATAATACTGGTTTTTTCTCTCATTGTTTTGATTCTGTAAACATTTCTTAATTTGGAAATGTTAAAGTTGTGAATACAATTTCAGACTATATACTACTCCATCACTCATTCGATGAATTTTAACATGTTCGGCAGACTACGTTTGGTAGGCTAACTAGACTACGATTCTCATTTAATAATGGAACTAAATATTTCTAATATTTAGTTCTGGTTGGTTGAAAAAACCTAAAAAATGGTTGAAAGGAAAGTACACAAACTGATGCCATAGGTTAAAAATTTATTAAACAGACATTTATTTAAATTAATCATTTTTTAAAAAATTTTATTAATTTTTTTTAATTTAATTATTTTTTAACTTTTTATTTAAGAATAATTTTTGTAGTAAATTATGTAAAAAAAAATTAATTTCTGTAATTCTTTTATGAGGTTTTTTTAAAGAATTAAAAAGTGTTTATTTCATTTTTATGTTTTAGTCTGTTTTAAAGCTAAAAAAAATATTATATGTGTTGTACACTAAGAATTGCAGCTCTTGTATTTTCTGAAAAGCTTATAGCATAAGATCTGATTATATTTATTACACTACATAATTATAATTGTTTGTTATTTCCAATTAACCGACCCCCACAGTTTTCATTAAGAAAATTAAAAGTAAGAAAAACAAAACTAAATAAAAAATATTTACCAAAAAAAAATTGGTAAAACAAATAGAATGCAAACTGTGTGGTTATTATGTTTTATTTGAAAAATTTCCTTCAAATTGTAGTAATAGAATTTTTGTTTATGCATAGTTTTTGTACCATAAAATTTCTACTTAAAAATATTTTTTTCTGAAAAATATAGTTACACTGCTTTGAAAAATTTTTGATTTTATTGTGTGTCTACGAATGCAAAAGAACAATTTATCCTAAACGAAAGATATATTGAACATCACGATTACCCCCAAATATTCCTGTGTTTAAATTAAATGCCTTAAAGTATCAGCACTTGAGTTGGGTCACAAAGCTGCAGATATTCTGAAGATAACTGCTAAATCTAGTACAGTACTGACTCCTTTCGTGTGCAATGACTAAGAAACCTTTGTTCATCTGTGCCCCACATTTTGGATTTTTGCTTTCAAATGCCAATCTACACTTTCCATTAAGAGTAATTATCGCTTTGAAAGCATCACTTGAAAATGAAATAAGAAAAGAAGTTTCATAATTCTGACAGGTTCCCCAATAATTAAAAATATCAGAAATTAGATTCAGTAAAGAAGATAACTTTATTAATAAGAAAAAAAAACTGAATCTAAGGACTTAAAAAGGGATAAATAGAAAACGCAACTATACTAGTAATACTGCTTGAAAGAAAATTTTAAAAAAATTCCACAAATTAAAAGAAGGAAGAAAATAAATACAAAGAATTCAGAATTTCCTTAATTGATCAACAGTTAAAACTGATATAGAAATTTATTGTGAAAGTTGTGTAGAACTAGTTGTAGTAGAAAGTTGTGTAGAACTGCTATTAACATATGAAGAAAGTGTACTTGTGTGCAGTGATTTAAATAATTCATAGTAACTAGAAATTGACTATTACATATGAACTTGTTAAGTAATTTCACATTCCAATTCATTCTCTCATTGAATCTCGTGGAAGGCGGAAGTGTCTTAACGAATGTCTCATCTTCGTAGAGGAAGAGGCGGCATCACTGCCAAGCCTAGTGGCCGCAGGTTCGTCTGCTCGAACAGCTATTCCGATGATCTTCAAAAGATGTTTGCTGAGCATCCCAAAGCTGCTGATTATTTCAATCAAAAGAATTTACCGACAAAGTTTTTAAAATCTCCTCTCTCAGTGAACTCATTGATATGGCAATTTCTTTGAAACATAGTAAACATAGAACTCGAAATAAAGTGAACTATTACGTATGAAGAAATCGTACTTGTGTACGGTGATATAGAAATTTCTTCAAAACATAGTGATCATAGAACTCGAAATAAAGTGAACTATTACATATGAAGAAATAGTACTTGTGTACGGTGATATAGAAATTTCTTCAAAACATAGTGATCATAGAACTCGAAATAAAGTGAACTATTACATATGAAGAAATGGTACTTGTGTACGGTGATATAGAAATTTCTTCAAAACATAGTGATCATAGAACCGAAATAAAATGAACTATTACGTATGAAGAAACCGTACTTGTGTACAGTGATATAGCAATCTCCACGAAACATAGTGAACATAGAACTCGCCTGCTCGGACAGCGACTCTGATGATCATCAAAAGAATGCTGAGTATCTGATTATTCTGATATTTATCTGATGATCTGCTGCTGATTATTCTGATACTTCTGATTCTTCTTATGACATTGACTATAATCTGTTCGCAGAAAAAGTGGTGCAATCAATAGAATTTACCGACAAAGTTTTTTTAAAATATCTTCTCTCAGTAAAGTTATGGATATGGCAATTTCGCTAGCGATGGAACAGACTCGCTCTTGCAATGAACTGCTCTAAAGAAGGCCAGAAAAAAGTTCACCACCATCACCAGCAAACACAAAGTTGTCTCCGGAAAGATGAAGAAGCTTAAACTAGAAGTCTCTGTTTTAACGGTTGAGCCGACTGGAGAAAACAAGCAAAATGAGTCTATTTCACTCGCACCAGCTGGAAAAAAAAAAGAAACAGCTGAACAGTTCCTCTAGCAATGCCAAAAAAGCCCATCTAATCACAAGTCCTATAAAAATCCCAAACATTCCACTTAGACAGAGCCATGGCCAGTGGGACACTTCTCCAGCCAAAGCCTCCATCATGGTTTTCTTGGATTGTCCTGTGAACTTTGCCTTTGATGACCTGTAGAGTGCCCTGATTAAGGAGGACTACCATCCCTTCTGAGTCACTCAGATTAAGAAGAGAATCTCATACAACCTTAAGTAGAAGCTCAGCTTAATCATAATGGATTAGCTGAAGTATCAAGTGTAAGAAGTTCTATTTTTAAATGATATATAACCAAATGGCGAGATTGATAATCTGACAATTGATAAAGCAATGTTGGAATTCAAAATAGGTTACACTTTCGAACGAAATTGCTTTTAGTCAGGAAAAAATATTTTCTTTACAAATAAATAGTGAGCTAACTCTTTTCAGCGATGTCTTTTTCCTTTTACGCATGCAATGTCCAAGAAAGTGAACGATGACCTGTTGATTTTTGAAGTAGCTTTTGAACTTTTGCCATGGAATGTCCTGTTCTGTTGTAGCAACCATTATAAATAACAGGAAATAGATAAAAAGAAAAAAATATTTTATTTATAAGAAAAATTGAAATCTGAGTACCTTGAATGAGTTAATGTAGAGTTCAACTATTATAGTCGGAAAGCGAACCAAGAATGAAATATTTCAGAAATGGAATTTTAGACTTCTAAATTATTAGTAGTTTCAGTTTTTAATTCGAGTCAAACCAGATAAAGGGATTGACGATAGAAATATCATGTTGACTGTATACTAAGATACAAAGAGTGGTTCTTTACAAAAGCAGGAGCTCAAATTTCAGTTCTGCATACAGAACTCATTAGCCTTAGTTTTGAAAAAAGAAAAACACCGAAGTTGCTAATAAAATTATTTTTTTCGTCTGGAAAGAAGCAACAAGCAAACTCACGTCAGCAAGGAACCTTTCAAAACCCTGTTAATTTGTGCCACACCTTTGAATTTTCACTCTGTAATGTCCAGTTTTGCCAGTCTAAAAAACATGACAACGGCATTTCAACCCTCAATGCCGGGCTATCTTATTCCAACGCAATAGCTGGAAAATAAGTTGGAAGTTGTGAATGCTAAACTATTAATAAATACTATGAACAATTCCATTGAAACAAAATGAAGTGATTATCTCTTGATTTAAATGATTGCGTTGAAAAGACAGTGTAAGTGATGATATCCATTGGAACTCAAATTTTAGTTCTGCCTACAGAATGGACTTTAATATCAGGAACAAAAAAAGCAAACATCTAACGAAATTATTTTTGCTATTTGGATTTGTAGTTTAAGAATTTGTATTTGAGCTAAGAATTTTTACATCTGAGATGTCCCAAAAAGTTATCAAAAACGTCCAGAGTTTTGCCTCAGCTTTAGTTTTTTCACTATAGAATGTTCAGTTTTAAAGAAACAGAGAAATTTATCTGTCAAAAGATTATAAAATTTTAATTGAAGAATGTTTGCAGAGAGAAAAAGAAAAGGGAAATGAGATTATGATTAGTAAAACTTTGTCACTCAGATACAATCATTGATAGAAAGGGTTCCAATGCTGACTTTCTGAACTCTGTCCTAAACAGGCACCCAGTGACATTTGTACCCGTGCACATTAGTACTGCATAACATTTATTTAAATAAAACTATGAAAGCAAAATCGAATGTGTGTTCTATCACTTGCACCGTAAAACAGATATTTTGATGTGAAGAACATTTTAGAATAGACTAATGTCTTCCGACAAGATTTGTTCGGTTATCCGGTAAAAGCAGCTCTGACCCGACTCCCACACACATACTCACACGTGAAGTGTCTTCTCCTTTTAACGATTAAACCATTCAAACTTTCAAGAACAGTGTAAACCTATTTATGACTAAGAACGAAATTGGGTGGGGTGATTGAAAAATATTGACAAACTTGCATAATTTTATTTTGAACATATTTCCTTATTCTTTGTACAATGTTTGCTTTGTAATTAATTTTATTATTAATATTACATATACTTCTGTCATATTCTAATTTTGATATTTATTATTTAATAATTTTAGTATTACTTAGTTACTAGAAAGCTATTAATATTATTCTTTTAACAGCAAATTATTTTTTTTAAAATTTCCTTTTGTTGAGATATTGAATATAAAAGTGTAAAATATCTATTAAATAATTATATTTACATGCAAGTTTAGACTATTTTAATGAAAGAAAATCCATTCCACCCCATAAAAAAAGATGGGGCATGGTTTTTTATTCCAAATTATTTTACTTTTTTTTTTATTTCCTTAAATATTTTTTTAAAGAATCTTTACGGTCTGAATGAATTTTTCTACATATTTTAAATGAAATGTTATTATATTTATTTAAATCTCTTATTTATAGTTAGTTCATTCCATACAAATCAAGACAAAAAATGTTAAGAAAAATATGTTTAAATCATTTTGGTATTTGTATTTAATTCCATTATTTCTTTATAGTACTGTATTGAAGGGGGGGGGGGCATTTTGTTTGTTCATATTTGTTTTTTTATTAAAAATTCTTCCTTTTGTTTTCAAAATTCATTGAGCTATTAGTTTAACAGTTTAATTTGTATTTATTACCTGTCTGTACACAACTATTTGACAATCTCGTATTCAAAAATAGTTTGCTAAAAAAAAATATTAAAAAAATCAAAGAAAAAAATTAAAAAAGGAAAATAAAAAAAATTAAAAATAGAGAGAAAAAAATAATAAAAAAAAGAAGTAAAAAAAGAAAAGAAAAAAAAATGATAAGAAAAAATAAAAAAAAAAAATAAAAGAAGAAAAAGCAAACTATTTGTTAGAGTATTTTGTATGATATATTTTAATTTATTCTTTGTTCCATGCACTATATTAATTTTCAAGTAAAAAATTCTATGTATCTAGTTTTCTTTTCTTTTTTTAAGTGTACAATACTGTATTGAAAATTTACATTCATTATTTTATTCGTTATAGTTGAACTATTACACTATTAATTTTTTATGTATTTCAAGTTATTTTTTAACATTTTTTAATGGTAAAAAAATATTTTGCAAACTTCTCAAATAAATTTGTAAGTATATATTAATTTTTTCATTTTTTTCAAGTATTTTTCATGTTTTGAACATTTTTTTGTATAGATAAAATATATTTGAAAAAACATCAGAGTATTTTTTTTCTTTCAAATTTACATCTTTGCATCAGTGGTATATTTTTTTCTCAACATTAAGTGAGATGAATTTTGTGTCATATGAAATAATAATTCAAATTTGGAAAATTTCGATTGATAGTAACATCATTAAGAAGTAAATTTTATGAAAAATATTATTATTTAAATTAATATGATTCTGATTCTATGAATCAAATTTAACTTCAAAGAATATCATCATTAAAAATTGTTAATTTTTTTTAAATGCTTGATAATGTTTTTACAGACTCGAATCAAATGACTCAATCAATGAAAGTAAAAATATTATTTCGAATGGGTGATTAATTAGTGAAATATGTCTATTAAGATCTCAGTATTTAGCTTCAATCAATCGAATGTATGTATTGTAATGATATTAAGAGAACGTTTTTCAAAAGTGGAATTCAAACCGTAAGCATTTGTTATGAAATCAATAGAGCGTATTAAAAAATAGAGTGAAGCTTTCGTTCCGGAAATAAAACATGTCATTTCATTTATTGGAAGGCAATAAAAAAGACTTTAGGGTTGACTTGTATCTAAAAAATTTATTTTTTAAGAGTAAATCCTTTAAACCCATTTTTGTTTTTTCAGTATGACAAAATATCGGAAGTATTTTTGATGGCAACAGTCAAATTTAAGCCTAAAATGAGTATACGCTAGACAACGGAAATTTTTAACACGATTTTGATTACACTAATGTGACTTACATAATGTCAGATTTTTCAGAGTAAATGAATGATTGAAATATTATAATGCATCATTTTGTTTGTTTCTTACTTCTGTTTAATAGATCCAAAAGTTTGCATAAAAATTAAGAAAAAAACAATAAAATAAAAATAAATGAAAAATAAGAATAATAAGCTAAACAGTATATAACAAATTAAAAAAAAGACATGAAAATAGGAAAAAAAAATTTAATATGCAAACTGTATGGTCATTACTTTTTTTTCCTGAATAAATGCATTACAATTTTGTGCAATAGAATTCTCGTTTGAACTCAAGCATTTTCATTATTAAATTTTTGCTTACTTTTTGTTTTAGAAATATATTATATTTGTAATTTGTCAAGTTCTGATTTTTTTTTCTACGATATTTTTTAAAGCGAGTCATACTGTAATTTTATACTTAAATATGGTTTTTACTACTAAAAGAATCACGGTAAGAAATAAAATCCTGGAAATTAAAATCTAGATGAATTATATTGTTCATATATTGTAAGATTCATTTATTGTTATTAGAGGAATTATATTGTGAACAATTTTGAACAGTATTTTACAAGTCACGTCAGCAATGTCCAAGAAACTTGTCGACACCCTATTGATATTGATGCCACAGATTTGAATTTTCACTCTGTAACGTCCAGTCATGTCAATCGATAAAAACATAAACACAGGAGTTCTACCATTATGCAATCATATTCCTCCATATAAGCCAGGAAATAAATTGGAAGTTGTGGCATCTAAAGTATAAGGAAACGTTTTGAACTCTTTAAGTCTCTTAATTGAAAAGACTGTGTAGAAAATATAGTGTTAGTGATGGTATTCATTGAAACTCAAATTTTAGTTGTGTGCGTAAAATACTCTTGGATTTCAGAAACGAAAAAACAAAGATACTAATCAAATTACTTTTGTCGTTTGGATCTGTAGTTCAACAATGTAGGAGATGACTGTACGTCTGAGGTGTCTAAGTTATGGATAATGTGCGAATATTTGAAAACAATTTCTAGTTTTTCACTAAAAAAAACATGGAAACTAATCTGTTCTTATTCCAAATTATCTTTATTTTTTAAAATTTCTTTAAGTGTAATTAAAGAATTTCTTTGGCGGCTTGAATTGACGATTTCTCAGATTTAGAATGCGTTTATACTTATTTAAGTCATTTATTTGCAGTTATCTCAATTCAAAATCCCTCCTAGTTTAATTATAAGCAAGTATGTTTAAATAGCAAATTGTTATTTTTTTTTTAAAAAATTCATTATTATTGTGAGATTAAATATAAAATGTGTAAAATATCTATTAAGTAATTATGTTTACATACTAGGACTAACTATTTTAAATGAAAGAAAATCCATTCTACCCCATCGTAAGAAAAAAAAAAGATGGGGCATAGTTTCTTATTCCAAATTATTTTACTTTTTTTTATTTTCTTAATTGTGTTTATTTTTTTAAAAACTATTTACGGTCTGAATGGATTTTCTTACATATTTTAAATGAAATGTTATATTTATTTAAATCACTTATGGTCAGTTCATTCCAATTAGAAAATCCATTCCACCCCATCGTAAGAAAAAAAAAAGATGGGACATAGTTTTTTATTCCAAACTAGTTTACTTTTTTTTTATTTCCTTAAATATGTATTTTTTTAAAAATATTTACCGTCTAAATGGATTTTCCCCATCGTAGGAAAAAAAAGATGGGGCGTAGTTTCTTATTAGGATAATGAGTTAAACAATATGTAACAAATTTAAAAACAAGACACGAAAAATAGGAAAAAAGTCATATTTAATATGCAAACTGTATGGTCATTACCTTTTTTCTGAAAAAAATGCCCTTCAATTCTATGTGAAAAGACTTTCTTACTTTTATCATAAGCAAGTATGTTTCAAATTCGACCCATTCTAATATCATATTTTAAATATATCTTAGTTCTTATTATTTTTGATAAAAAAATTCAATCCAGTCCATAAGCAAAAAAAAGAAAGAAAAGGGGAAGACAATTACCCGTAATTTTCTTATTATTTTTTAACCTTATTGCATTTTGTTTGTTCTTATGTGTTATTAATTAGATTTTTTAAAGTTTAAAAATGCTCTTTAATTAAAAACTCTTTTGTTTTTAAAATTTACAGAATTTTGAGTTAAGCAGTTTTATTTGTATTTATTACCTCTCTAGATTCGACTATTTGATAATCTTGTAATTACATTGATTTTCATGTTTTCTTAATTGTAATTGTTTGCAACATATTACATAAGCAACAAAACGGTTTGCTTTAAAAAAAAAAAAGAAAAAAAAAGATAAAGAAAAAAGAAAAAAAAGTAAAAACAAATATTAAAAAAAAAATGGAAAAGAAGCAAAAAATAAATAAATTAATAAATAAAAAAAAAGAGAAGAAAAAAAAGCAAAAAAAAAAGAAAATTAGAAAATATATTTAAAAATAAAAAGCAAACCGTTTGTCATAGCATTTTGTATGATATTTTTGTTTCTGTCTTTAATATTCCATGCATTGTATTGATATTCAACTGAAAAGGGTACAACTTTTACTGTACAGTACTGTATTCAGTTATGTTCCTTATTTTATTCTTAATATTTAAACGCTGGCAATATTAACAGTTTTGGCACTTTTTTTAAAGTAACTTTTTCTGTTTACTCGAAGCCAAACAAAAAATAATTTTATGTGGATTTATAAGAAATCTCATTCTTAAGAAAAAATTCTTTTAATCTCATTTATGTTCTTCAGTTTAGCTAATTATTGAATTTTTTTTTTTTTTTTTGATGGGAGGTAACATTCAAAATTATACCAAAGTAAATTTACTCTAGATAACACAATTCGATTATATTTATCTGATAAACAAGAATGTTAGGTTTTTCATTGTAAATAAATGGTTTATTAGTTACATTTGCCAATTCATCATTCCTATAGTAATTTCCCATCTGAAATACCCATTTACTAAAGATTTTCTTATTAAAATGTTTACACAATTCTCATATTGAGCACAGTCCTAAAATTTATAGTAAAAGTACTACAGTGTAAACAATTATAATTAGAAATTTTTCTGATCGCAAAGTGTAACAGAAAATAAACAAAATTGGAAGAATTAATATGTTCATCAGAGTACACTGCTCTTCTGTTAAGCCTTAAATCAATGGTTAGTTTTTTTAAATAATTTTTTTTTTTTTTTTTTTTTTTTTTTTTTTTTTTTTTGTATTTGCAGCTAACTGTAATCAAATTAAGTTTCCAATCTTCACATTTTAAGACCATATTTATAAACTGTTCGATCATTTTAAAATTTTAGTTTCAAAAATTCTTTTTTTTTTCTAAATTTTTTTCTTTCTATCTTAAAGCATTGTTTTACGAGTAAGTGGTCGAAAATGTTTTGTTCTTTCCAATTCAGCATAATTTAAAAATTAAATAGGCGACTAAAATGCAATAAACTGTAATGGATAATGAATTTGTATAAAATTGAATTCAGCCATGATAGCCAATGTCACTATTATAACCTTACAGCGTTAATATTTATTTCCAGTTATTATGTATCATGGTTATTATGTTGAAATCAATACTTTAATTTTTATTATTACTTTTTTTTAGCTGTATTACTTCCGGTAAACAGCCAATAGACTCGTTAATTCCATACACGCCCAACCTAGTTTTAATGTTGAATTCAACTAAGAAGACGAGGGTATTTGTGTCAATTGACAGAATTTACTAGAGAGCCTAGAATTATGTCTAGAGACATCCTTTGACGGTTATTTATAAAATAATGAAATATTTTATTTTAGTCTTGTATTCCGGGTAGGTCAGTATAAAGTATTTGATAATAAACTATACTTAAAACCGATATTTAATCAATAAGACTGAATGATTTGATACCGGTATATAAAAGTTACTACCAGTTCGTTACTGGAATCTAATAGACGGATTAAGATATTTTTAATGACCACCAAATTATCTATTGAATTGCTCAGTTATAATTTTGGTTGATGAACTTCTAGAATATATTAAATGTTTTTATTTGGAAAATTTAAAAGTTGTTTATCATTTCAACTTGTGATGAAAAGGAAATATTAAGATATAAATATCTACGTGAAAAATGTAAGAAAATTGGTGAAAAGTTTGTATAATAGAGCAGTTTTTTTTTTTTTTTTTTTTAATTTTTTTTTTTTTTTTTTTATTATCTTCAATAAAAAGTCTTATCACCAATTATGAAGCACATCTTTTTTTCATGATTTTAGAGCTATAACAAATATTTAATATTAATAAAACAGTACTTCAAAAAGGCAATTTACATATTAAAATGTTAAAACTTTTTTTTTAAAAAAAATTGAAATTCTTGAGTTAGTAAACAGGAATTTTTTTGAACAAAGTATTTTTCAAAATAAATAATTGCTGACTAATCATGTACTGAAGACTAATCATGTACTTATGAAAGAACTCTTTCATTTTTTATGCGTAATTATACGTAAATGCAAGAATTAACATCAAAAGTAATCCTAATTATTATTGGCTTAGGATTTTCGATTTTAATATTTTTATTGGAAAATTTAATATTCTGGTATAAATACGTTTGTCAACACTTTAATGACATTTACATAACTCTAGAATAAAAACAATTTTGTGCTTTTATCTAAATTTAAACTAAAAAATACTGTTTTTTAAACTTATTTATAAACAAAATGCTTTGAGATTAATTAATTTTTTAACTAAATTATAAGAATGAAATATGTATGCTTTCATTTTAGTGGCTGTACATAGTGCATTTAGAAGTAGAGGTTTGATGCCTTGTACAAAAAACGGAATATCAATTGAAAAACCGGTTTGGTACTCTAAATGAAAAACCAATTATGAAATCAAAAACAGCGTTTAGGTACGTGCGATTTATGAAAAACTTGATATCAACTTTGAAACAGTTTGTTCATAATTGGGCGAAGGCTATGGTTTAAAATTTATATATATTTTTTAAACTTTTCAATCAAATTTCCTTTTAAACAATTTAGTCGTTACATTTCCAATAAGAAAATCAGTGTGTGTTTAAATGTGCTTCCACTTTTTATAATTCCATATTTTATAAATGATTAAAACTGAAATATTAACTCATTCAAAAGCATTTTAAACTATTTCTAAATTAGCCATATTGCCAAAGCAATATTCTGAAATAAGTGATTTCTTCATGTTTCAGTATCCGTGATTAAATCTTAGACTACCACCGCTGTGATTATTAGTTTATCTTGCTAAACTTTCTCTTTTGTATTTGAAAATAATTGGTCACATTGCTAAAAGGAATAATAAATATCCAGAATTAACTTTTTTTTATTTTTATTTATGTACGTACTATCCCGAAGATGTAACAATTTTTTACAGTAATTCAATATAGCAAGGAGCTTTTATTTTTTTATATTTTGGTAGGAATTTTTCAATCGATGATCAGAAAAGAAACCAATAATCACGTTAGATTTGTCAAGCACTATTTTGTAACGTTAGTAACCATTTCATATGTATTGAAGGTAAAATTAGAAACGTTTATGTACTTAAAGAAATTTTTGAAAGATAGGTTTAAACTATTCTGAATGTTAACAGTGGCAGTTGAGTATAACAGCATAGATGACTCTTTTTCTTTATTTCTGATTATTTTATACACTTAATTAAGACAATTGTATTCTGTCATTTCTACGGAGAGGCAAACTAGATGTATGTAAACATACTCTAAGAAAGGGATTATCCAATTTTCAACCAAATACTTCGCAATTCAGTGAAATAAATTGCGAGACTTAATTTCCGAGATGATTGTGCTCCGGAAAAAATCCAGATTTCCGGATTTTTCGCTAACCACGTTCCGGAAATTTCCAGAAATCCAAGATCCAGACGTTTCAAGAAATCATTGATCACATTTGTGTTTAAAAATTCTTGTATATTTTATTTAAAAATATTAGAACTAGAATTTATACTTGGCATCTCTTTCATTTGTAAATATTTTTACTGGTAGAAAAATAAATTTGATTAGAGATAAAAGTAAACTTATACATAATTATTCATTAATTTAAATTATGCTGCATAAAATTTATTTCGAATTTCATGTTGTGAAAATATCAATGATTTAAATTTATAGAGACATTAATTTTTTGAAATGCTTCAATAATATTTTACTCAAGTAATTTTCATGATTTTTGAGTTTGGATCACTCCTGTAAGTTGAACATGATTATGCACCACTTCATGATGCATGATTCAATTTTTTTTTTCCTCACAATTATCCCATTTATTTTTAGTCTATGCAATTTAGAATTAATACAAGTGATAGAAAATATCAATGATTTAAATTTATAGAGACATTAATTTTTTGAAATGCTTCAATAATATTTTACTCAAGTAATTTTCATGATTTTTGAGTTTGGATCACTCCTGTAAGTTGAACATGATTATGCACCACTTCATGATGCATGATTCAATTTTTTTTTCCTCACAATTATCCCATTTATTTTTAGTCTATGCAATTTAGAATTAATACAAGTGATAGAAAATATCAATGATTTAAATTTATAGAGACATTAATTTTTTGAAATGCTTCAACAATATTTTACTCAAGTAATTTTCATGATTTTTGAGTTTGGATCACTCCTGTAAGTTGAACATGATTATGCACCACTTCATGATGCATGATTCAATTTTTTTTTCCTCACAATTATCCCATTTATTTTTAGTCTATGCAATTTAGAATTAATACAAGTGATAGAAAATATCAATGATTTAAATTTATAGAGACATTAATTTTTTGAAATGCTTCAATAATATTTTACTCAAGTAATTTTCATGATTTTTGAGTTTGGATCACTCCTGTAAGTTGAACATGATTATGCACCACTTCATGATGCATGATTCAATTTTTTTTTCCTCACAATTATCCCATTTATTTTTAGTCTATGCAATTTAGAATTAATACAAGTGATAGAAAATATCAATGATTTAAATTTATAGAGACATTAATTTTTTGAAATGCTTCAATAATATTTTACTCAAGTAATTTTCATGATTTTTGAGTTTGGATCACTCCTGTAAGTTGAACATGATTATGCACCACTTCATGATGCATGATTCAATTTTTTTTTCCTCACAATTATCCCATTTATTTTTAGTCTATGCAATTTAGAATTAATACAAGTGATAGAAAATATCAATGATTTAAATTTATAGAGACATTAATTTTTTGAAATGCTTCAATAATATTTTACTCAAGTAATTTTCATGATTTTTGAGTTTGGATCACTCCTGTAAGTTGAACATGATTATGCACCACTTCATGATGCATGATTCAATTTTTTTTTCCTCACAATTATCCCATTTATTTTTAGTCTATGCAATTTAGAATTAATACAAGTGATAGAAAAGAAATGAGTTTCATAGTTACACATTGTTTATTGGAAAGTGTTTAAAATTGTGATAGTATTTGTATAGTTGTAAATATCTTTAAAAAAGCATATTATACGTTATAAAGAGTAATATATTAAAATGCGAAGTCTCTGAAATTGCCAATAAGTTTTTCGGAATCGCTAAATTTTAATAAAACTGAAATCGTACTAAGTAAAGACAAATTCTCAGGTTTATTTTTTCTCTTATTTGTAAATTTTGGAATAAATATAATCACTGATTCATAAATACAAATTCTCGAAAATACACGCGAGTTTTTTTTTTTTTTTTTTTTTTTTTTTTTTTTTTTTCTGAATAGAAATCTAGCGTCAGAATGAAGGATAAATGGATACGAAATTCTTTAATTTGTTTACTCGGTTTAATTTGTTTACTCGGAATAAATTCATAAAAACTAAGAGAAGAACGCATTCTTTGATTTTCCGACTGGCCACTAGAAATCGAGAGTTTGATAATTTTTTTTAAATATAACTTCAAGTGCATGTCAAGATTAAGGTTGCTCATCTATTTCTAAAGTGGATCAACTCAAAATGTTTTGGAATCGAAGAAAAGAGTTCTTATTTAAAAATGGTGCTAAAATATATTTTCAAAGATATCAAATTTCGTCTTTCAATATAGATCGATGAATAGTTGCAAATCTATCATTGGCGTTAGCTTTACAAGCATTAATATTCACAAGCATTATTTCGATTAATTTGAACGGCAAGGTTCAACTCTTAATTCCCTTCTCATATATGTTCCATGACCTGTGATAAAATGGCGCAATCAAAAATTCTTCTTTTCAATTAATTACTTTGCAAAAACATTATTTTCTATTAATAAAATTATTTAATGACATGCAAATGTATGAATTGTAATTATTAAAAATGGAATCGAAATATATCATTATTAACTACTGAAAGGCATTCTGAAATTAATAAATCAAACATTTCGAAGGTCTTTTTTTTTTGAACTTTTGAAATAGCAAAATTGTGTAACTCAATAAATTAACTGCAAGTTATTTTTAGAAAAAAAATTGTGCCAAGTTAGGATAATTTCCTTTAAATAAAATGTAAAAATGTTTTTAGTCAAAAAATATCTGCAATATCAAATAATGTTGTTTTAAATATTGTCTTAAAACTAAAACACGGGGACTTTCATTACCAATTTTTTTTTTTTTTTCAAAAAAAGATTTAAATAAAATTTAAATAATTCTTTAGATGCTTACATTTTTAGATATGTATTATAAAAAGCTATTGAATTTTTATTGTGTTCGTTATTTATATTCTGAAAAATCCAAAAGATTTATAAGATTTCTATAATGTTATATCAAATTTGCTGTAATATTTTACACACTAAGTAACCCCATTAACTAAATTTTGCTTATTAGAATTTGTTAAAATAGCAATATATTTGGAATATATTTTAAACTATAAAAATCAAGAAAAGAGTTTAAACAATCTTACATGAAAATGCTTTGTAAATTTTTAAGTTGAGTTTTTATAGAAAAAAAAATAGTTTGATTTAAATCAAGCTAACTTAAATTAACCAAATCTGGTTTGTAATTAAATTCTTATAATTTAGTCGGCAAGTGAACTAACTTGGATAAGTCGCAAATATGTAAAAAAAATAGTTCTGCGAAATATATCTTAAGATTTGGGTTAATAGTTATATTATCAATTCTATTAAGCTTAACGAAGTTAAGCTTAATAGAATTTTTTTAGAACCTTTCTCAGTTAGTCTCCCCCCCCCCAACTCTCCTAACGAGATCAAATAAACTTGCAAGTATATTGTAGTGTGTCTACCGCTATAAAATTACAATTCCTATTCACTAGTATATAAGACATGTTATCTCGATTCTATGGTGGTGTACAGGAGCGACCACGACCGTGAACTTAATATAGCTCTCACGATCAGCACACTCGACTGTTGAAGGAGTAACCACGAAAGTTCAGCATTTAGTATTCAAATAATACGGTGATCTTAATACAGCTCTCCAGACTTCTCGATGAAAACAGCGATGAATCAACTAGTGGTAATGGTTCATCGAATTCTGTCACAGATATAATTCTTGTGGGGGAGTACTGTAGTGTGTCCGCCACTACAAAATTACAATTGCGATTCACTAGTATATAAGACATATTAACTCGATTCTATGGCTGGGTGCCTTTTCATAGATGAAGGTTGACATTGTCGTTAACAACTCTCCCCACAATAAGTTTTAAAAACAGCAATAACTAAAGTTTTTTTAAATTAATTTTATAATAATTTAATTATTAATAAAAATTTTAATGTTTTAAAAATATTACTACATTGCCCAGAGTGTGTTAATATTTTATGTAACATCAAATTGTGTAAGATGTAATGGAAAATATTCATTTTTCATTCGTAAAATTGCAATTTAAATGAGTTTTAAGTTTTCATTTATATTATATTTTTCATTTATATACTCTCCTCTTGATTGCATAGAAAGCATTATTATAGTTATAAAGAGGTGATTTAAATATATCAGTATTGGGGGATATGATACATATTTGTTTTAGAATTAATAAACTTCTTTTCTAATTGAATTAACTTATTTTCGGTATGCCGTTGTCTTTTTGTAGTGCTGTTTACAACTTATATGTATTTACGTATTTAATATTATAGACAGTATTTAAAATCTTAATTTATAATAATTCTAATATGGAATATTTGTGAAAAATTCAAAGAATTAAAACGCTTGTTTCTGATATTAGCCTTATTTAAATTATTCTATTAAAACATTACTTTTTACTGTTTAATTTAGTTCTTTATGGTATGTAACTATGTACATTTTAAAAGGTTTTAGGCAAAATATTTGCACTTAATCATATAAATGCGCACGCATCCTATGGTTAGACTTACCATTCACAATTTAAAATATAAATTATTTCCATTTAATTGAAACGATTTAATTCATTTTTAACCAATAAGTACTTCCATGCCTTTTTTAAAAACAGTTCTGAAAAATGAATCGAAGGCAAGCAGAAATTGTGTAATTTTCAATGTAAATTTGAGGTAAATTATTTGTAAGCCTTTCATAAATGGCCGCACATTCAGTTGGTATAATTTATGTAGTGATTTTATTTTCAAAAGACTACTCAATCAGCCGAAATTATGAGTCAGACTCGAAAATAATTTTTAAGACTAGAGTGTCTTGGATTTTATTTCAGAAAGAGTCCAGAAATTCATCCGTAGAATAGGCTAATAATAAAGCTTTGTAGTTAAGTAAAAATATTAAAGTTTTAAGTATTTCTAACATTAGTTAATTAGATTATTAATTTTATTTACTTTTTACTGATAGTCATATTTTATTAATAGTTTTCAGTGTTTAAGTACTCATTACTAAAGACATAGAGTGGATTGAGTAGCGGTTTTTCGTTGTAGATATAATAAAAATGACCTATCATTTAATTAACTAATATCTAAATCTTTAACTAATAAAAAACTTAAGCTGCTTAAATGGGAACAATCCTCACCGTTGAAAGAATTTTAGTTTTGGTCATGAAAATTTTTAGCTCCTATGAAGAAAAAAAAATATGAAACGATTTTTTTTATTTTCTTAATCGCTTTATTAAGCATTTAACAAATTTAATAAACTCTAAATTTGATTAGAAAACATAGTACCTTCTTTTATTAATTGAAATATTTAAGTAAGAAGATATTTAAAATATTTAAGTAATAACGTCATACTATTCTTGCTCAGAATGCAAAAAAAATTTTTTTTTCATTATTACGCCCACTTGTTTTTTAACTGTGTCCAGAAAAAATATTCAATTTGTTAATATTATTGCTTAAAATAATTTTTTTAGTGCCCGGATTCCGGAAATAGTTTTCAGGCTATAATGTACGATTTCTTACATCCTATTAAAAAATTAAGGCATGCCTTAGGTTGAGTCGCGATGACTCAATGTTTAAGGCACTGAACTACCATTGTGAAGGAATGGAATTAATTCAAAGAGGCGACACATTCAGCTTCAGATCAATGGGTGTCAGCTTGTCTCATGCCGTTGGCCATGAGATTGTAGAGCCTTTAATTTCTCGGTTAGTCTGGCCCACGTCAGGCTGTAGCGAGAATGTTATATTTTACTATTAGGCTGAGAACATTTTTAAAAAAAATGCACATACTTTATGAAAAAATATATGAGCATCAATGAATTCCATTCTAATATTCCAGCTACCATAAACATTTAAAAGATTTTATTAGTTATTACGGTAGCAAGTTAATTTAAATGATAGTTTTTTTTTTCCAATGCCCACCTGGAGAATGACCTAGGTCATACAGGCATCTGAAGGGCAGATTTGTTGACCACTCTTTCAGGGGCACCATATTAGGAGGGTCAACGGTTAAAGAACTTAAATGATAGTTTGTTATGAAAATAGATTTCAGTCTCGCTTCATGGTTGTTCAGTTGAAATAAATTGTTAAAAACGATCTCGTTTATTCCAAATATCGTAAGTACCATTTTCTTTTTTTCTTCACTTTAAACCAGTAAATGATTAAAATCAACAAAAAAATTTTTCAACTGTGCAATATTGCTTTCGACATTTACCTTCCCTTGCAAGACGTACCTATCGCTAACTCAATGAGTTAGTTTAAGTTCTCGATTGAGATCTCTCAAGTTGTTATGAGATTTTTGGATTTAAAAAAAACAACTTTGAAATAGGGCAGAGTTATCTGGAATCGCTTGAACCTTTTCATAAATTTTTTGTAAGAGTCGTGGTTGCCTTTTCTTTTTTTTAAGAAACTGTATCCGATGGATGCAAAATCTTTGCTTGGAAGATGAATTTACATGAAAGGGAAAAAGAAAGTTGTATTTCTTAAAATTGTCACTGCAGGATAATAATATGCCCTAATTTAATTAGAATTAGTTTAATACGTATGATATGGTGTTCTATTTTTCATTTAAAAAATGAAACATTACCAAGCTGCAAACTTCTTTATACACCATTAATAAACCTCTAAAAGTCATTTCTTTTTCCCTCCGATTCGATAATCAATAAAAACTTGAGAATCGTTGGGTTTTTTTACATAATATGTGAAAGGTAGTTAACAGGAAAGCGGTGGTGACATGTTAATCAAAAAGAAAACGAATAAAATATGAAATTATGGAGTATTCAAAGTTGCTGCTTATGTAAGAAAAGGTTAGATTCAGCTGCTCTGAGTTAAATCCAATTTTAAAAATGTGGTGGAATGACGTGGGAAATTAAAATGAATATGCTTCACCTAGAATTATTGCTTGTTTCGAAAGTCCGGGAAAAAAATAAGGGTTTCTAACATGAATTGAGACTCTACCCTTGAAAAATTCCATTTCCCCAACAATGAACGAAGTGATGGAGTTCCGAGGTCTTCTCAATGAACTAAAAAAAAATATTTAGACTTTATAAATGCAATCTAAATTTTCCTTTTTCTTTACTTTTCCTTGCAATTCATTAAATTTAAAATTTATGGTTATTGTTTGCAAAAGGAAGTAAATAGCAGCAAATCAAAAAGGGAAAATGTTTTTTGTATTTTCCAAGTGTAGCCTGAAGGTATCTGATGTGATCACGAGCATGCCTGGAGTAAGGGACCGTTCTCACTACATGCGAATTCATAGCTGCGGGGGAGCACCTGATTGCTGAACATCACCCATCATTGCACATCACCCATCAGGTTCTCGTTCGCATCCACGTTTTTTTTTTTTTTTTTTTTTTTTTTTTTTCCCCTTCCTCGCATTCATTGAAAGTGGTAATATCTGTCATTTTTCTCACTCAGAGCGAAATGTCGGAGATAAAACGCTTGGACACACTGCTCGATGACTGCTTCACTGAAGAACATTCTACACTGTAGAAAGTGTAGGACAGTTCATTAGGTTGTATTTCCATGCGTATGACATTCCACTAATTAGGGAGATGCATATACAATTACTCATTGTATGCAGGTGATAACATCACACCTACAGTCTCATAATTGTTCCTTGTGAAAACGCAAAATTCATTTTACCTCTAGAATACCTTACGTGTTGACGCGTAATATTAAAAGGGGGGTGTCAAATTTAAAATACATATCCATAATTATCAAGCTTACTTCCTTTTGTACGTTTCACTTTTGCCTTTATCACCTGTTGCATGTTTCCTTTCTCTAAGATCTTGATATTTTTTCATGAATATTCTATTACTGTATGTATGTATATATATATATATATATATATATATATATATATATATTATACTTTTTTAATTCAGGTATTTAATTTTATCATTTCTTTATCCGTTTCTCTTTTTTTAATCCATAATAGTTTTTGTACTGTTTTTTTTAATAGATTTTGTTTAGTTATATTGACTTGGTTTCTACATAAACATAAATTTTTTTAAATTTATTTTCTATTTATTTTTCTACTGAGTTGTATAACTAAACAATGTTTGAAATTTTCTTGAAAATGCACAATCGTTTTGCTGTCTTTTATGAAATTTGATGTTAGAAATTTTTTTGTTTGACAACTTAAGGTTCTTATTGTCTGTTAACTAATATTTTTAACTTATATATTAAGGAATGTCTAATATATTTTCGTATTTAAAGCTTCCAATTATAACATTTTCTTCCCGTTAGTACAATGTTCACCTAACTAATAAATTTGCATTTGCATAATAATTTGCGTTTAGCTAATAAAGAAAATAGGATGAATTTCTTTCGCGCTCTATATGTTTTGGACAATTAGATAAATTGACGTGCCAAATAGCATTTCAATTTGACGAGTTTTTCTGAAAAAAGTAACCTAGAAATTTCGAATCGAACTCAGAAGACCAACTTCAGAAAGAGGAATATAAAAAAAAAATTGTACAAGACACAAATGAGCGTATTACACAAATGAATGTAATTTATGATTGTATTTTATTATGGATATTATTTTTAAAGGGCAAATTATACATGAAGTGAACGCTGTCCCCAAACCAGAATTCTGACATGTTTAAAACGATAGCTCATTATAGAGTCAGTCGTAGCAATTTTTATGTTAGCCGCTGTTTTTTAAAAAAAATTTTTATTTAAAATTGCAATTTAGAAAGCTATAATGAATTTTTTTCTACTTACAAATTAAACCGTCTTCATTTTTCCCCAGGGGGTTTGTCTTAACTCTACAATGCGCTAATCTGTTTTTTTTTTTTTTTTTTTTTTTTTTTTTGCTAAAATCTTTTATTTTTAAAATTTTGTTTCAAATTGTTACAAATATCTTATTTTCTTGAAAGAAAAAAATACTTCTTTACAAATTAATGCAATTTTTAAATTTGAGAAAATGCCTAAATTAAAATATTTCTGATTTTTATACAATCTTCTAATTTTTTTAAAAAAATGTATCATAAACAACGACAAATGTTTGAATAAGATTGCAGAGTTAAGGCAAATACGGGCCTCACGCACCCGGGTGTCCCAGTGACGTCCATCTTCCTTTATTTTAAGTTATTTCTAGAGTATATATATATTCTGAAAACTATTGAAATTTCGCTAATTTTGAAATTTTTCTTTAAAGAATAGTTTTATAGTTTTTAAATATATAACTGCAAAAAAATTTTAAACGCTCATTTCCCGAAATTGGCTGTTTAAATTATTGAAAGTTTCTTTTATATACTTTCGAAACTGAGTTCTGAGATCTCTATAACCGAATTATTTGCATTAAAAGGAAGATGGACGGTATTTTGCGCTTGATCTAGTTAGTATATTATTTCAGATAGTTTTTGAATTTTTTTTTCTTCTGATTTTCGGTGATTTAGTTGAGTTTCACTAAAAGCAAATTGGATTATAAAAGTATTCTTAAAAATAAAGGCATCAAACAAATTGTTAGACTTTTTGAATTTTTTTTTTTTTGCATTTTGCATTTTGCAATTTTTGTATGAAATATAGGTATGTTCATTTTTGGTGTCTGAAAAAGTAGGAATTATGAGAGCTGCTTCATTATCCAATTTTACTTACTTTAAGAACAATTCAGTAGGTCAAGTTTGTGTAAAAAAAAAAAAACTTTTTGAGCTTGGAAAGTTCAATGTGTCTTAAAAAAATAAAAATTGGTGCTCTTTCTATTATATTCCAATGTACTTTGAATTTTAGAGCTTTCTATTGCTTTTACTAAACTTACTACATACTAGTTTTTACTATATGTAGAATGTTTCTCTACGTAATGGAAAATAAAATTCCCTTGTTTGGAATTTTCTAATACACATTTTTTTTCATATATGTTTAATTATTAACATTCAAAGTAGGTGTGTATTAATGAGATTGGTAATTAACCCCCATAGAACCAATTCATGTAAAAAATGTGCCTAGTTAATTTTGTTTTTTCGGATCATTTGAAGGTGTTTTTACATCAGAAGAGAACAAGAAATGTTCCTAAAATTCAAAATCTAATATATTTGTTTTTTCTACAATTGAAAGGTTCTGTGAATTTAGGAAGCATTGTGATGGAATTATAGTATTCCGTTCAAGGGTTTTTAAAAGACACTTGCGATTTAATTTGTAAACAGAGTAGACTGCTCAAGAAATAATATCTGGCTTTTAAATGATAAAAGCATATTGTGAACGTTAAAAGAAAATTGCGAATCATATACTGTTTATTAACGTTTATTTTTCAAAAAAAAAAAAAAAAAAAAAAAAATCTTTATTTAGGTAATGATATTCCTTACTTCTTCCAAGAGAATTAATTTTTCCCCTTGAAAACGGATTCTATAAAAAAAAAAAAAAAGCTTCTTCAACTCCAGAAATTTTCTCTTTATGACTTTTAAATTTGTGTATTTATATATTATGAACATGGAAAAATATTGATTTTTTTTTCAAACTCTTAACTATACTGCTGTTATGTTTCAAAACAAGTTAAATGAAAGAATGAAAATTATCGCTGTCTTTAAAAATTAATAAATAGAAAAATCCGGAAAAAAATGAATCAGGAAATTTTCAAGAACTTAAGCAATATGAATAAGTTCTTCAAAATAAGAAGACCTAACGAACCAGATTAAATATGCCAAACAATTTATTATAGTGTTTTTTTCTTTAATTATAATTATAAGTCGAAATTAGTAAGTATTGATATTAGCCGCTGTTTTTTATAAATCGAAATTCTAAATTGTTAAAAAAAACTACTGATATTTATGTAAAGTATTTCTTTTAAAGCAGTTTTCAAAATATGAAAATTTTTCCAGACTTTTTCAAGTAGGTTCACGTTAACTTTAAAGTATCGTATTCAATTAATAAATTTGAGCTGCATAACATTAAAGTTTATTAACACACGATTAAAAATATTCAATCCACAGACAATTTGAAATAATTCCTTTTTAGGTGAAAAAAATTGGGGATTAATCGCTTTTTTTTAATATTTAGTTACCCTGTGACTGGCGTGACCATTAATCTTTCCTCATATTTATAATACTCATTTCTTTTCATTTGGATAAAAAAATATCTATCAAATGCATGGGTTTTTTCTAAAAATGTATAAATGTATTTTTTGATTATTTAAGTATGATAACTGAATGATCATTCAATTATCACGCTCAATTTATTGCAAAATCATTTTGATGTATTTCATTCAGCTAAGTGATTCATCATTGTTTTTAGAATACATTGATTTGCTCATGAAATTTTGTTTGGTGTAAATAAGCAAAAAATCAAAATAACTGAAGTACGAATCCTTTTGTGTGTGTAAAGAAAGAAAATTATTATCACTCGCATTTTAAATATAGAATGTAGAGTTCCTTGTTTTTGAAAATGCAGAATTTCAGCTTTTGCATTTTTGGAAGTAAATAAAGATACATGGTTAATTTGTCTTGCTATTTATTTTTTGATAGTTCTTAAATTTTAAACGAACACGCTTTTAAATTGAAAAAAAAAATAACTCGTTCTCTTAATTTTTTTAAATAACTAAAATAATATATGAACTTTATTTAACTTAAAAAATTTCATAATGACTGTTGCTTTCTAATTTTAAAAGCACTTCCATGATATCATAACCAAGCAATATGTTACTAAAAATTTTATATATTTATTCTCATCAAATTTTCGTTTTACCTCTATATGATTAATAGTTTGGAGAAAAAATAAGTCTATTTTATCCACGTATTGCGAATTTCACTAAATCGAAAAATTTCGTAAGTAAAATTTTAACAGTTGATTTAATAAAATGTATAGTTATTTCCTTCCTGGATTTGCAAAAACTGCTTAAATTTTGTCATAGCCAAGCAAAGTATGGTTACTTAAATTTTGCATCCTTTTATTCAGAAAATCATTATTTCTAATGTCGTGAAAGTTAAATGCATAAATGTAGATGTGTCCTGTATCTAAATATACAGGATACATCATAAATGTGCTTGCTATAAATGTGTTTTATTGATAAAAGAAAAAACCTTTCTCCAAATTTGTCTTAAAATATATTTTTAATAAAGAAATAAATACATTTTAAGACAAATTTGGAAGAAATAATGAAAAAAAAATAATGCACGAGAAGCTGAAAAGGTTCATCTCTTTCTCAAAATTTTCTAAAATTATGCTATTAGAATATAAAAAATTTATCCTATTGGATTGTTAATGAAGCAAAACAACTTTATATTTTGAAACTTTAAATTTACTATCTATATAACAATTTTTATTCTTTCTTGGAGAAATTCTCTTTAGCTTAGTCTGTTTCATTATTATTTTTTCCAAAATGGAAAGTTTTAATAGAGTGATTAAACGTTGTGGTTTCAATCAAAGTATAACTCCTGTTTTCTAAAATATATATATATTTTTTTTAATATTTCGTATTCAACTGAGATCACTTCTATGCAAATTAAGAATAATTTTTAAAACTTTCTATTCACTATTTATGAGCTTTTATTGTGTGTTTCTACAATGGAGTATACTTCTGTATTGGTTCATCGTATGAGCCTATATGTTTATTGTATGCTTCCTCTATGAGGCTTTTATATATGTTTGTTAATATTTCTAATATGAAATATTTATTATATATTTTTAATATTCTATTGTATTTTTTAAAAAAATAGAAAGCATCTAAAAAGTGTGAGTTAGCTTAAAATTCAGTTCAGGAGTTTTAAATTACCCATAGACTGATAAAATCGGATTAGACTGTTCGCGTACATTTCCCCCACACCTTCCCCCCTAATCACAGAACATGAATTATTAACATTGACTGGTTGTTGGTGGATTTGGCAAGAAAAATCAAATTTATTTTATTCACTTATTAACTCAGAGGCTTTGTTAACTTCCCCTTTATCACTACTTTGAATGAAAACATGTCCAAGAAGGAAAGAAATACTTAATTTTTGTTTACTTTTCAAGATAATATAAAACAACCTTAATATTTTAAAATTTAATAATTTTTAAGCAAATTTAAAACTTTAAAAAATAACAAAAGTATTTTCCTTTCTACATTAAGATAACGTGTTTACAAAAAGTTCAGGGTCGTGCTTCCTTTACATCGGAAAATCCGTCAATATAAACTATTTAATTACATCAAAACTAATACGCAATTTAAACAGACGCGCATTTTCAGACTTAAGTGTACGTCACTACGAAAAATAATACTAATTTTCTTGTTAATAGTTGAAATAGGTCTATCTTGATATACATTTGAAACAGTTTTACTTACTTGGGATCACTTATTGACAACAGAATGACTCGTGAATTAAAAAACAGGCTGCCAAATAGGGCTGTCTAAGGGCCGAGAAGATTTATTAAATCTAGGTTTCTTTCCTGAAAAACAAAGTTCTTAATCTACAAAACTATTGTCCGGCCAGTCTTGACTTACGCTTCTGAAACTTGGACAATGACAAAACTGGAGGGAAATTGAATCGCAATATTTGGGAGCAAGATTTTGCGGAGTTATACTTGGTGGTGTAAATGATTGAAAACAATAACTGGAACATGCAATAAACAACTCGATATTATTAAATACATAAAAATAAATGGAATTAATTGCATGGCACGAGTAATTCCAATGAGTGATGACAATACAATAAAAAAGATACTGCTTTTTAGGCCTACTGGAAAAAGAAATCGGGGAAGGCCGCGGTTGAGATGGGCTGACTCGGTGGGGTCTGATTTTCTTGTAATCAGTGAAAAGGATTGGAGATCAAAGATAAATTGGAAGTTGTTATGAAGAAATCTTCAGAGGAAGGCATTGGGCCGTTTGGCCAACTATGAAAATAAGTTTTGCTAAACTGAATTACTGCTCGCAAAAATATCCTCAACTTAAACATTCAATAATTTAAAAAATTTTAATCGCAAATGTAATGTCAAAATGTTCTTTACCTCTCCAGAAATGTGCAAAATTTCATAATGTCTTGTCTGATAGTTTTCGAGTTATGATAGGAGACTCGTTCAGCGAAAATTTTCCGAAACAGCGTTAGACTGCGGCTATATATTTATATATATATTTTTAAAAAAAAAAATAGAGATTTCTGTCAACTGCGTTTATATTTAATAATTTTAAATTGAAAGAATATTTCTAAGCAAAGTATTTCGCTTTCATATTTAAAAACAATAAGTTTGAGTTGCCGAAGTTTTATTTTTACAACTAGTCATCAATTGATATCATAAGAATTTAACTGAATTCAGTTTTTAGAGACATATATAAATTATCATAGAAAATTAGTTTTAACTGAAATACTAAACATAAAATGGTTTTTTGTGTTCTTTAGTTAAGAAATAAAAACTTGTTTGTACCAATTTAAAAAATGGCTTTCAAAATTTTTAGCTAAATATAATTATTTTTTCTAATAAGTAAATTAGTATCCACTATTTTAAATAAAATTATATTTATCACCAAGCTTGCGCAGACTTAAGAATATCTAAGCATTTTGATAGGAAATTTTATGCTGCAAAAATCGTTTTTTTTTTTTTTTTTTCCTTTTCCAAATAATAAAATAAAGGTTTTCGTTTTAACCTTTACTACATTTTTTATTCACATATAAAATGCCCCAAATATCCCCTCATTATTAAACCATAATTTTGAAACTCTGTTGGATATTATGGCGAGCTAAATTAAATAATTTTACGACAAAAAATTTATATTTTATTTCCGATGGCTTTCCCTAGCTGCCATTTGAGCAGTTATAGCTTAGCAGTTTATTCCCAGCTGCTAATTGGACAATTCAGCAGTCTACCTATATTATTTGTCTATGGAAAAACTTCTCTGAATGATAAGCTAACTTGATTGATTCGAGAAATTTTGTTTTATACCGTAAAACAGAATTATTATTTAGGTAATATATTAAGTAAATATGGATAATAAAGAGATTTGACGGTCTTCTGAGTTCGAAATAATCTTAAAAAAATAACACTTTCCACACTATCAATTAGTGGATAAGCTGTTTATCAAAGGTGATATAAAATAAACATTTATGCAAACGTTTTTAAGATACCGAATAATTAAACAGTTTTAGATTGTTTTTTCTTCCTATAAAAAGATATGTAATCACCCTAAACTTTAAACTCTTAATATTTTTGTTTTGTTTTTGTTTAGATTTATCAAAATGGATTGTGCTAATTTAAAACCAATCCCTTTTTATTACATTTCAATATCAATTTAAAATATTGTGCATTTTCTTTTTTACAATGTATGACAAAGTGTAGTTTGATTTTTATCAAATCTTTTTAAAATTGCAAGATATTTTTATCTGGATCATAATTCCATGGTTAAAATTTCATTTTTACTTGCGTTTAAATGAACAATTTTAGATCATTTCTTACTTTTTTTCGATCACAAAATTTAAGACAACAAAATTGTTGACTATAACTTTAGTTCGTCTAAAGTGACACGTCTACTTATTACCTCTTTAAAATGTTTACAATAGTTATTTTTTAAATTTTTAATATTTCAGGGTCTAATATAAATTATTTTTCAGGTGGAACTAATAAATATTTTAGATTAATTTTAGTTCTCAAAAGCTTTGGTGTTGTATCAATCGATTTTTTTCACGTGGATGATCGTCTGATACCAATAAATGGATATGGCAGGAAATCTACTAAAACTTCGTCTTTTTCTAAATTAGGTAAGGATTGACAAATATTTTTAAACTAATCATAATAATGTATTAAAGACAAATCATTTTGTAAAAAATTATTTTTCTCAACAACTTGCTTTGACAAAAAGTTCCCAAATATGTTTACCAAAACAGTCAATGGCAGTATAGAGCGGCGAAACGTTAAAAATACGATGTCTTAAGAAAACGGTAAAATCTTTACCAACCGAGAACGTCTATTTATTTCCTTGATGACAGCCCCCTGAGGTCTACAGCACGTCGTTGACGATTTATTTTCAAAAGCACTTCCAAATCAAGTATTTAAATTGAAATTTTTATTTGTGAGTAAGAACAAAGAGGTAAGCTATCTCGGTATGAACGGAAATCAAACTCATTGCATAATGTGAAACACGGAACTACTTAATAACTTTTGATCCAGTAAACAGATTTCACGTACTCAATCAAAATGTTTCAATATGTTGTGTTGGAGTGGTATGTTACTCCACATAGTGTTTTGAATTAACAGCAAAGTTTCTGTTGTTGTATTTCTTTTTCAGTTAACGTAAATGATGTCATTTAGTGCACATATACAGTCCCTGAACAAATTATTAGACGCACTATAAGATTTTATGCAAAATCTTAATTATCAGTTGATACAGCTGTATTGTTTTTATGTGACTGATACCGGTTTGCACTTTATTACGTTCGATTATCAATTGGTTAACATGGTAAACATCGGAAAACTCTTTATTCTGCCTCTTAACGAAGTAAAACAGTCTATCTGCAGATTTGGTAGGTATAGTTCGTTCACCAGGAGTTGGCCCTTGGCTCCGCCTTCATCACGTGGTATCCGACGATACTATTTCGCCACTTTTGGGAGAAGGATGTGAACAATCCTGAACAAGGTTGCTGCTTGGCAATCGTATGACAAAAATATTTATTTCGCAATCTTAATCTGCATTTTTTTAACATTAAATATTTCATAAATTGGGTGATATTTCTCTCTTTTGCGTGAATAGTTTGTCTTTTTTGAAACCTTTTTCTGGGAAAACAGCAGCTGTTAAATTTAAAGTATATTTAATTAGCTGGATTAACGGCAGGTACAATAGCAAAGGATAAAACGAAGTAAGTGACTGAAAAAGAATTTACTGTTTGCGTTTGGCGCGTATTAAGGGTCGTCTCATTTTCAAGCGCGGATATGTTTCTCCTCTTATTCCAGCGCTGAAATGAACTCAGCGTCCGAGGAGGTGGATTCAAGTGAACGCACTATAGAGATTCTCGGCTCCGTCATCGTAGTTTTTCTAACGATGTTTAAGAGAGCGGAAACAAAAATAAGCCATTGAGACAGAATAATTCTATATCTCATTAGAGTTTAGGATGTAATGATTTTAATTTAATGATCATAAATTTTCCCCTCAGGTTGCCAAGAGAAAGAAAAGTTACAAGAAACGATGTAAGTACCTGTCTAACAGTTATGAATGCAGTGTTATACTATTGGTAAGTTTAAATTGCTATTTATTGAGGCTCTATTTATGTAAAAAAATGGTATGAGACTTTTCTTTGTAAAGGTAAGTTTACTAATAATATTTAATTATGAGGCAAGTTATTTAGAAGTTCTGTTTGGTTTGTTATTCTAAGTAATCACAAAGAGGTTGAGTAGCTACTCTAATAATCCGTTTTTTCTTCGGGTTAAAAAAAATGACAAAATTTTGTCCAGGTTTTTCTTTTCCAGTCCGTATATTTTCGTTAAAGCGTTCCCGATACACATCTTTACTACTAAATTCATCATTCCTTACGTCCGCTTTCAGTCATCTCGTTTGAGTTTGCGCGTTTCTTTATTTTTGTTATTTTTCAGTCTTTTTCAAATTTGATTTTTAATTTTTATTTTTTTTCTCCATTTCCTAATTGTGTTCCTAATTTTTTTTTTCCACTATTTCTTTTCCCCCCAAATATTCTCCATTATTTCTTCAAAATTCTTTTCATGGTCTCTTTTTCAAGTGTTTTTTTTTTTTTTTTTTTTTTTTTTTCTTCTAATTGTATTTTATAATTTTTTTCCTCCATTGTATTTTCTCTAGATTGTTATACAATTTCTTTCCTTTGTACTTTTTCCATTTTTTCCCCGTTTTGTCTGTTCCAAGTTATATTTTAGTTGTGTCATTTCCAAGTTTTTTGGGTTTTTTTCACTGTACTTTTTTCCAAGTTTTTTTTTTGCTCTTGTGTCTTTTTCAAAGTCCCCCCACCCCCCATTTTGCCTTTTCATTTTCTCTTCGGTCGCGTTTATTCGTGGTGGATCTTTTTTTGCCTTTTTATTGTGTTCGTTTTCAGTTTTTTCATTATCATTGTTTATTGCTGTATTTGTTTTCCTCTTTTGCGTTGTTTTTCATGGGTTCAAGGTGCTTTTTTGCTCATAGTTTCATTTTGCGGTTGGTTGGTATGATTTTCTTTCATTTATTCCTGGTATTTCGTTTTCCGTCTCTTCATTGTTTGTTTTCCATTTACTCATTATGTTTGTTTTTCGTTTGTTAATTATGTTTGTTTTTCGCATTTTTTAACATGTTTGTTTTCCGTTTCTTTTTTGAGGTGTTTCGTTTTTCGCCTTTTCATTGGGTTTGTTTTCCATTTTTTCATAGATTTTTCCGTTGGTTTACAATGTTCTGTTTATCAACTTTTTATTATAATTTTTTTCGGTTTTTCATCTTGTCTGTTTTCCATTTCTTCATAACATTTGTTCTGGATTTCAGTGTGTTTGTATTTGTTATTTCATTGTGTTTCGTCTTCGATTTGTCTTTTTTCATATTATTATTATTATTGTTTGTATTCCGTTTGTTTACAGTGCTTTGTTATTCTTCTTTTCATTATTTTTTCATGTTTTGCCTTTCCTTTTTTTTCGTTTGTTCATTGTTTTTTTTTTTTTTTTTTTTTTTTTTTTTTAGTCTTTTCATTGCAGTTGTTTTAAGGTATTTCATTATGTTCGTTATCTGTTTTATCATTGTTTTGCTATCCATTTATTCTGGTTACTAAGTTTTTCCTTTATTTCTTGGTGTTAGTTTTCCGTTTTTTGTTTTTCGCCACTGCGTTGGGTTTGATTATCGTTTGCTCATGGTATTTATTTCGTTTATTTGTGCTTTTTTTTCCATTATGCTTGTTTTCTGTTTGATTTACGGTCCTTTGTTTTTTCGTATTATGTGTATTCTTTCCTTTTCACATTATTTTTTCTGTTTCTTCATTGTTTTTTTTTTTTTTTTTTTTTTTTTTTGTGTTGACATGAATGTTTTTTGCTATTTCATTATGCTTCTTTTTCATTTTTTAATTATGTTCCTGTTCTTTTTTTTTATCGGTATTTTGTTTTTTGTTTTTTTTATGATTCTTTTATGTTTCTTATGGTTGTTTCGTTTTTCATTCTGTTTTGTTTTTCATTTAATAAATTTTTTTTTATTTTTTTTTTATTTACTTATTTATTTTTTTATTTTTTTTTTTTGTCTGAAAAAAATGTAAATTTTGCCTCGTTAACTGTGGTTATATGTTGTAATTCCAAGAAAAATCTTATTTTTTGACATTTGTGTGGCCTGTGAATTCCTAACGAGCATCAAACATTCTCAAAATTAAGTGTTCATTCACTGGAAAATTTAGTGTTTATTCAAGATCTTTGGTAAGAACTTCCTTCACTTGGTTATCTTACTACTTATTATTTGAACCATCAAAAGCTTAAAAAAAATATTATGTAAGTTATCTAAATTTTTTTACATAATTTGCATTTAATAACAAGTATGTCGACGCCGTCATTTAGCTAAAATTACAAAATTTTGAAATTTTTATGTTTTTTTTTAAAGCAAGCTAAGCTTAAGTCTACCTTCACTGGTTGATTTACAATTTTCCAAAAAAGTTTACAAATATAGATGTGATAATGTTTTTATATTTTCGCTGTTTTTTATGTTCAGAAAGTGAGCGAAAAGTTTTAGTTTAATATTTTTTTAAATAAAGTAGTTAAAACGTGGAATTTCTATTTTTTGTTTTCAAGACCATGTAGTTCCAAAAAATATTAAACAGGTTAACATATTAATTATAATAATGTTCAATATGATTCCAAAATCACCAAGGTAGAGTAATAAGTTAAATATTTTAATTTAAAGCTTTTTAATTTTTTTAAATAGATCCTTTCATTGATGAAAGTAGCTAAGATAAAAATCGTGCAGAAATCATTAAAACATTACGAAAGTTAATAATATTAGATGTGAATAGTTAGTACAATATAAACTTATTAACTGCATTTTTTTCTAGGATTAAAATTTGTGACTCTTCTATTAACCATTAAGATTTAACTCTCTTCATTTCCAAATGAAATGAAATTAGTTATAACTTTCTAATTTTGATTATTCATTAAAATAAAAAATTTACTTTGCATTTCTAAATTTAATGATTAAAATGCTTGATTTTTTTATAAATCTTTTCATAATAAACATCAAACATATTTACAAATAACTTAGCTTATTTTTAAACAAGCTTATTTTTCAGTTTTAGTCTCTCCCCCTCTCCTTGTCAGCAAGAATAAGCGAACCACATCCTCTGCTTATGTAAGAAAGTAACAACGCACCACCTTGCTACAATTTTAACTTATTTTGAAGTAATCAAATTTTAGAATTTCGTTTTAATAAATAATGTAACTCTTCAACAAAAAAAAAAATAGTGTAGTAGATATTTCAATTCATCTTATAAAATTTTGAGAAGAATATTTTTAAGGAATATTTGCTGTTTTTCTGAGATGGCCCAAATTCTTAAACTCTGTCCAAGTTTTTTCTTTCTCCAAAATTTTATTTAAAATTTTAAATTGTTTCAAGTGTAATTTTTTACAAATCATCATTTTTTTCTTTTAAAAAAACCACTTGCAATTATTATGTGACTTCATCCCCTTTATGTCCTTAAGTAATGTTTGAACGGCACCTATTGTCTTGTTTCAAATATATTTATGTAATATTAATCAATATGTGGTATTTTTTATTTTCAGTTTTCGAAATCTTTAGACAATCTAAAAAGACATCGTAGTTTTTTAAAGGTAAGTCATGTAAACACTCAAAGGATTTGATAATCTTCATGTTAATCAACATTTATTTAAATTTTGAGGAAAATAATAATACATAATATAAATAAAGAAAAACATTAATTGCATACATCACTTCCCATAACTTAAATGAGAATGGATTCAAAAATTAGCCTAAACATTATATTTGTAAAAACCTCAAACAATAAAATAATCGTTTTCATTCAGAGTGCTTGGACACATTCTAATTAGGTTAAAACTAAATTTAAAAAAAAAAATAATAATAAGGTTTTTTGACGGGGAAAGAATTCGCGATGCAAATAAATTAAAATGATTAATTTTTCTTTTGCAAGAGTTTCAAAATCTTGACATAGACTGGCGAAAAATAGGTCAAAACTTTTTTAATGAAATATAGGTAACAATGTTAAGTATCGCGTCCTGATAGAGAACGGTGTTTTCTAATAATTGAAATAAAACCATCTCGATATAAATCATTTTAAGCAAAAGTAAATAAATGAATAATTTTTTACTGAAATATCTCTATTAAGTATGGTGCATTATCCAGTTATAATTGCTTAAGGGTAAATCTAAAAGTTTAAAAAGTTAAATTTTTTTGAACTGAAGGTAAAACCTTGTCCATTCTGTGGTCCTAATTTGCGGTAAAAATAAAATTATATATTGTAAAATAAACTGAATATATATTTTTTGTTGATAAACAGTTATGTAGTTCGCTTTGTCAAAACTTTTTATTTTGCTTAAAAAACTTCAATTAACGAATTTAAGATATATATGTTTTATAGAATCGTTTTGATTCTAATTAAAAGTGTTTTCTAAATTAAAAGTGTAGTCAAGCATAAAAAAAGCAAAAATTAAAATTTTTTTTAGTACATTGATGAATGCACAAACAAAGTGAATTTTGAGTTTAATTTACCACATCAGGAGTGCAGATAAACAAGGATGAACCGGTAAAGTGCCAAAATATCGTTTAATTTCACAAATTAAACTGCTAATTACCTACATAATCTGCTTATACACTAGTTAAAGTCAAAGCAATATCTTTACTGGACAAGCAAAGTCTCTGAATAAAAATTATAATAATTATATATTTTTGCTATCTAAAAAATCCAGTTGCATCAATGAACACATTAGCTGATAGAATCAATCATTTTATAAAATACAGTCGGAATTCTGTTGAACGAACTTTTTAACGATTTTTTTTTTTTTTTTTTTCAAGGAACCAAGAACATTTTGGAAATTTCTTTCTAAAATAACTTCCAAACAGCGAAGTGAATTTTCTATTTAAAGAACTTTTGTTTGAGATCCACTTTCTCTGTTTCCCAAAATATTTTCGAACATTTCAAACTTGTTAACGTATTTTATGGGGGTTATTGATAATTCAAAGCCACTAAACTTTAAAAGAAAGCAGTAAAATCAGTTTCCTTATTAATATTTTTTTCTTTTTTTATTCATTTCAAACGAAAAACTCAGACATAATTAACGGATTTTATCAGTAGTAATTAAACTTAAGAACGCATGTTGTAATGCGCATTGTTTAAAATTAATTTTATAATAAATGCAGCTATAATTTTATACATAAATTTAGCTTTTTTTTTAGTTGAAAATGTATGTATCATGTACTGGATAATGTTTTTCTCTATTCTTGCTTTCCATGCAGAATTATTTTATGGTTAAGATTTATAAAATACATAGTAGATACCAGTTTACAAGATATAGGTGTATCAATAGCTATTTTAATTATGTCTAGAGTTTGTGTTTAAGTATTTTAAACGATGATTTTCTATTGAACGAATTTTCCATACAACGAACTCATTACTGGAATTTAACGACTTCTTTAAATAGAGGTCCGACTGTATGATAAAAAGAATCAAATGGTTTAAAATAGTATTACAATTAAAGAAATCATTTATTTATTTTCATTAGGAAAATATTATAAATATTAATAAAAAGAATGTCATTTATTTATTTTAGAATCAGGTCAATGAATATAGTCATCAAATTAGTTGATAGAATGCAAGAACAATTTTGTTGAACTTTAACGATGAGGTATCCATTATTACACACATTACCTATGATAATGAGGAAAACTTTTTGACTGTTTTGTTTCGTTAAGGGGCAGAATAATCTGCAGATTTGGTAGGTATAGTTCGTTCACCAGGAGTTGACACTTCGCTCCGGCTTCATCGCGTGGTATCCGATGATACTATTTCGCCACTTTTGGGATGTTAACAATCCTGTACAAGGTAGTTATTGGAGATCATATGACAAAAATATTTATTTTGCAATCTTTATGCTCATTTTTTTAACGTTAGCTATTTCATGAATTTAATGATATTTCTCTCTTTTGAATGAATAGTTTGACCTTTTTGAAGTATATTTTATTAGCTAGAGTAGCGGAAGGTACAATAGCAACGGATAAAGCGAAGTAAGTGACTGAAAAAGAATTCACTGTTTGCGTTTGGCGGCCATTAAGGGTCGTCTCATTTTCAAGCGCGGAGATGTTACTCCAGCGCTGAAATGAACTCTGCGTCCGAGGAGATGGAGCCAAGTGCCAACTCCTGGTGAACGAACTATAGAAATTCTCGGCTCTGTCATCGTCTAATGTTAAGATATTTAAGAAAGCGAAAACAAAAATAAGCCATTGAGATAGAATAATTCTATATCTCATTAGACATTGGAATATAATAATTTCAATTTAATGATCATATATTCCTTCCCCCCTTTAGGTTACCAAGAAAAAAGAAAAGTTACAAGGTAAGTACCTGTCTAACAGTCATGAATGCAGTATTATGTAGCTGAATGCTATTGGTAAGTTTAAATTGGTGTAAAAAAAGTGAGGTTATATTTGTTCAAAAAATGGTATGATACTTTTCTTTGTAAAGGTAAGTTTACTAATAATACTTAATTAAAAGGCAAGTTATTTATTTAGAAGTTCTGTTTTCTATGATATTCTAAGTAATCGCAAGGAGGTAGAGTAGCTACTCAAATGATGCGTTTTATCTTCGGGTTAAAAAAAGACAAAATTTTGTCCGTTTTTTTTTTTCTTTTTTTCTGGTTCATACATTTTCGTTAAAGCGTTTCTGATACACATCTTTATTACTGGTGTCGCGAAATTCATCATTCCGCTTTAGACTGCATGCGACGAAATGCAGTCGTTCCGTCATCGCGTTGCGTTTCCTAATTTTTGATATTTTTCAGTCTTTTCAAGTTGTTTTTTAATTTTAAAATTTTTTCTCAATTTTTTATTGTGTTCCTAAATTTTTTTTTCTCCCCAGTTTCTTTTTCCCTCAAGTTTTCTCCATTATGTCTTCAAAATTCTTTTCATGGTCTCTTTTTCATGTTTTTTTTTTTTTTTTTTTTTTTTTTCTTATTGTATTTTTTACTTTTTTTCCATTTTTTTCTAGATTGTTTCAATTGTTTTCTTCAATTTCTTTCCTTTGTACTTTTTCCCGTTTTGTCTGTTCCAAGTTTTATTTTCGTTGTGCAAGTTTTTTTTTTATTCATTGTACTTTTTTTACTAAGTTTTTTTTTTACTCTTGTGTCTTTTGTGTCAAGGTGCTATTTTGTTCATATTTTCATTTTGTGGTTTTTTTTTTTTTTTTTTTTCATTTATTCGCGGTGTTTCGTTTTCCGTCTCTTCAATGTTTGTTTTCCATTTATTCGTTATGTTTTTTTGTTTTTTTTTCGTATTTTTTAATGTTTGTTTTCCTTTCTTTTTTTTTTTCTCCAGGTAATTTTTTTTTCGTCTTTTCATTGGGTTTCTTCTCCGTTTTTACGTAGATTTTTCCGTTGGTTTACGATGTTTTGTATATCAACTTTTTATTATAAATGTTTTCCGTTTTTCATCATGTCTGTTTTCAGTTTCTTCATAATATTTCTCCGTTTTTTTTTTTTTTTTTTTTTCGTGTTTGGTCTTTCCTTTTTTTTTCGTTTGTTCATGGCGTTTTTTTCCCGTCTTTTCATTGCAATTGTTTTCCGTTTTTATTGTTTTATTATCCTTTTTTCACGGGATCTTTTGTTTTTCACTGTTTTTTTCCCCCCTTCATTTTTCATTATGTTTATGGCGCTTTGTTCTTCCCCTTTTATCATATTTTTTTCAGTTTCTAATAGTAATTTTCTTTTTAACCTTTTCCTCAAGTTTGTTTTGTTTTCTATTTTTTTTTTCCTCCACTTTGTTTTTGGTGGTGCTTTCTTTCGGGTTTTCATTTTGCTTGTCTTCCCTTTTTATGAGGTGTTGTGTATTTTCCTTTTCCATTTTGTTTGTTTTCTTGTTATTCATGGTGTTTTATTTTCCGTTTCTTCAAGGTGCTTTATTTTTCATTTTTTTTTTATAATGTTAATGTTCGGTTTGTTTATGATGCTTTGTTTTTTTCTTATCATTTCATGGTGTTTGTTTTCCGTTTTTCTATTGTTTTATATCCATTCACGGTGTTTTGTTTATCCTCTTTTTACTTTTTTTATTCGTTTGTCCTGGGTGCTTTGTTTTTCGCCTTTTCCTTTCTTCTTTTTTTCTGTTTTTTCATTGTTTTGTTTTCGTTTTTTCATGTTTTCTATTATTTTCTATACGTTTTTTTTTAATCTATTTGGTTACGCTTTGTTTCTTGTTTTTCATTTGATCGCGTCTGCCTTTTTTCCGTAACTTTTCTTTTTTTTCATTTGTAATGGTGGTTTTTTTTTTTCTTCAAAGTTTTCATTGAGCATCTTAAGCAATGTTTTATTTATTATTCCCGTTTTTACTAACCGTAACCTTTTCTTTTCATTTTCTTCCTATCATTTGTTTTCGCATGCTTCTTATACTTTATTTTAATTTTAAAGAATTTAATTATTCCTAGTTTACTTTCGAAATTAATGATATTTAACAAGCTATGCTATTCTTTTTAATACAACATGTTTTAGATATTTAGGATTGTTTTGCATAGTACTTCGGTAGATGAGAACTTGTTTAGATGATTCAAACATGGTCAATTGAATGTTGAACTTCTGGACTTATTTGGATGCGGATCTATCAAATTCGAACAATTCTGGAGATTAGAAGACTTGCTGTAAGTAAAGCATATTTATTTCTTCTAATTCTTTATAAAGCTACAGATTATATAAATTATCAGGTTTCCCACGGCATTGAAAAAATAAAGTAGTGGTAGCTAAAAGTTTTCTAGGCTGAAAAAAAAACTTTAATTTATCTTTCATTTTAGAAATTAGATATGTATAACTAAAAATTTATTGGAAGTTTAAATCATCTAGTTTTCTTTAAGTTTTGTTGCCACTTTAAAATATATATATATATATATTTCTAACTGCAATTATTATTTATCAACAGTTCGACGAAAAGTTAGCTCTTCAATAAAAGAAAAAATAATCTAATATAGAAATAAATACCATAAAAGTTTACAAATATGGATGTGGTCGGTTTTTGTTTTTTTTTTTAATATTTTCTCCGTTTTTTTTTATATTGAGAAATTGAGCAACAAATTTAAGTTTAATAACTTTTAAATAAAGTAGGTAAAAAGTTGAAACATCTATTTTTTTTTTTCAAGCCACGTGGTTCCGAAAAATATTGAGCAGTTTAAAATATTAATTGCGTGATCGCAATATCATATATTCAATGTGATGCAAATAAGGTAAATTATTTTAATTTAAAACTCTTTAAATAGATTATTCTCTGAAATGTTTAACTCCCCTTTTTGATATATGAAAATAGCTAGGACACAAATCGCATGCAGAAACCATTAAAGCAATTAATACAAAATAAACTTATTAACTGCACATCTTTTCTAACATTGAAATTTTTGAGTCTGTATTTTACTATTAAGATTTAACTTTCCACATTTATGAACGAATTGAAATTAATCTCTTTTTTTTTCCCCTTTAAAAAAAACTTGAAAATATCATGTGATTTAAATGACATACGTAATCATTTCTCGCATCCTGCCTGCCCCTTGTTAACAAATATAAGCAAATGACCAACCCCCATCCCCGCTGTAACCTTAAGCACTGTTTGAACGGGCCCTATTATCTTGTTGCAAAGATATCTATGTAATTTTAATAAATATCTAGTATTTTTTATTTTCAGCTTTCGAAATCTTAAGGAAACATAAGTCTAACCAAAAGCTGACATCATAGTTTTTTTTTAAGGTAAGTCATTTAAACACTCAAAAAATTTAATTTTTGTGTTCATATTAATCAACATTTATATAACTTTTAGGGAAAATAATAATACATAATGTAAATAAATAAAAATATTAAAAGCATACATCACTTCCTATAAAACCATTGTTTAAAATGTAACGTCTAAGAACTTGCAATTCATAAATATTGCATAGATATTAAAAGTAAAGCGTAAAATTAATGTATAAAGAGAATAACGCTTGAAATAAAATACAACGCGTAAAAGTGAAATTGGCGCATATGGAAAGTAAGAAAAACAACGCGTAAAGGATGGTAACTTGGAAAGCAGAGAATGTAATAAAACTACTAAAAGTATGTAACATTAAAAAATGTGTGTAAACTAAAGCATAAAGTAAAATAATGCACGAAAGTAAAAGTAGCGCATAAAAATGTAAAAGAAACATGTGAAGAAATTTGTAAAATATAAAATTGCAATGAGACTTAAAAAATAGCAACGCTTAAATGTAGAAGTATGAAGAAAAAAAAACGCTTAAAATATAAGAAAACCTAAAGTAAAGGTGTAGAGAAAAACATAAAAATAAGACCAAAAAAAATTAATGTAAGGCATAACGAAAAGCTACATTCATAAATCGCAAAAGTAAATAAAATTCAGGCGTAAAAGAAAAAGTAAAACATAAGAAAAATATGATAAATGATTTAAGAAAATAACGCGTAAATGTAAAGTATAAAGAAAAAAACATTTTAAAGTAATGAGTTAAAGTAGAACTAGCTTATGTAGTAAACGCATAAGATATAATGCGTGAAAGTAGTTGAAACTCATAAGAAATTTAAACGTGCAAAAGAAAAGTAAACGTTAAAGTAGCGTATAAAAAAAAAGTAGGTGAGTTAAAGTAATGCATAAAAAGTGATTGCATTAAAGTAAAGAATAAGAAAAGTTAATCTTAAAGGAATAGAACGCATAATATATATTAATGCGTAGAAGTAACTCATAAATAGAACTGACGCGTGAACCTTAACAAGCGTAAAAGTAACAGAAAAAGATGAAGTAATTAATAAAAAAATAACCGCATAATAAAAGTAACGCATTAAGAAAAGTATTCGCGTAGAAGTAGCGAATAACGAAATTTGTGAGGAAAAGGAAAGCATAAAAATCCTGAACATGTTAAGTTACGAATTAGAGAATGAAGAAAAATAGCTTTTAATATGTGATAGCACGTAAAAGCAATGAGTGAAAAAAGTAAGGTATTAATAGAAATTATACGCAAAAGCTACAAGTAACGTATAAACGAATTAAATGCGTAAAGTAACTGCATAATAAAAGTTAAGACGTAAAAATCAGGCGTAAGAATAGTAAAGAACCAAATATAAAGTATAGTAGTGTGTATTTTAAGCAAAAAGAAATCGCGTAAAAATGAATGAAACGCATAAAAAAGTGAACGCCTGAAAGGAAAGCGCGAAAGAAAATGAAACCGTAAAAAATTGTAACTCGTTTAAGTAAAATCAATGTGAAAAAGTAAAGTGATACATAAAAAAAAAATAAACTCGTTAAACTAATACATCAAGAAAAGTAGAATATATAATAAAATGTGTGTAAGCATAAAAAAAAAAAAAAAAATATGTCCCAAAATATTTGCAATTCATAATAAAAGTAAACGTTTAAAGGTATCTCAAAAAGAAATGTAAAAATCGGTTTAATACCACATAAAGAAATATAACGCATAAAATATAGAATAACATAACGCGTGAAATATAACAACGCGTAAAAATATCGTGTGCAAAAATTCACTTGTGAAATTAATACATAAAGTAACCCATAAGGAAATAAAATGTAATGCATAAGAACATAAATTAGCGCATGAAGAAAAGTAAAATATAGGTGAATTGAGTATAAAGAGAAGTAAAGCTTAAAAACGATGCGAAATTTGCGTAAATGTAATTTGTAAAAATATGCACTGAAAAGTAATGCATAAGGTAAAAAATAAAAGGACGTTTTGGCGAAAATGATCACAAAAAACTGCATAAGAAGAGAAGTAAATTCTCAAAGGTTACTCAGTTAGAAAAGTAACGAGTAAAATATAATAACACGTAAAAGTAAAACATATGAAAAGTGACACATCAAAGTAGCGAATTGGAAAATTTACCCGCGTTTTTCTAAAGGAAGTTAGTCGGAAAGAATGAAAACTACAGCACAAGTAAAGTAAAACTAAGTCAAAATAAGTGATCGTGTAAAAAGAATAAAAAGGGAATATTAACTCGTAAATAGATCTGACGCACTCATAAAATTAACGCATAAAAAATAATCACGCAATCTAAAATATAATGTGTAAAAGTGAAAATAAGTGATAAAAAATATGACCCGAAAAGTAACGTGTAAAGGTAGTAACGCGTAAAACAGAGTAACTCATAAAGAACTCATAGCAAAAGAGTGAGTTAAAGTAATCTATAAAGGAAAGTAGAGAATAAAATATTAAATAATATGTGTGCGTAAATTAAAAAAATTATGATAGAAGTAAACGTGTCAAAATATCACATAAAATATTAATAAATTAAAACGTAACACACAAAAAAATAAAATAAACGTTATGTATAACAAAGTAAATGCATAAATGTAAGGCATAAGAAATAAAAAATAAAAATTTTTCTTTTTTTTTTTGTAAAATAAAACTTATACAAAAAAAAAAAAGAAAAGTTACCCGAGAAATATAACAACGTGTAAGTGCATGCGGAAATTAACGCAAAAGTAGCGCACAAAGAAAAGTAGGGTATAAAGTAAAATGTGGGTATACTGAAGCTTTAAAAAAAGTTATGCTTAAAAATGATACAAAAACGTTATCGCCTAAATATAACTCATAAAAATATACATGGAAATGCAAGGCATAAAGAAAAAACTCGTTAAAAAAATATAGGAAAGTTTGGCGGAAAGAATCATAACTATTAAACAAGCAAGGTAATAGTAACACATAAAAGGGATCGTGTAAATTCCAAAAAATAAAAATAATAAAACTAATGCATAAATGGAATTAACCAATAAAATATAACGTTTAAAAATATCAAGAAAAAAGATAGGTAAAGCATAAAATAAAAAAAAAATCGTCGCTTTGAAACTAAATTGTAGTATCTCAAAAAAGCAAGTTTTTCAGGAGAGCGATTTCTAACTTTTCCAAGATGGTGAATCGCGCCAATGCCATAACGATTTATCTGCTCTCTAAATTAATTTTATGAAACTTAAGAAGATAACATGTTGTTTCTCTAAAAGGGTGATTTCTTTTACACAAACTGACCTAAATATCTCATTTTTCGGTTTAGTTTCAAAGCGACGAAATGTGTAAAATGACCGTTTAATAAGGTAAAAACGTATATGTAGTGAATAAAAAAGTAAACAAGAATGTGTAATTTACGTGTAAAAAGAGCTCGTGTGTCGTGCAACCATAACGCTTAAGAAAATTAACATAGAATATTTCGTGAAGTTAAAATGTCTAAAAGGAATATTAAAGCGTAAAACAGTGATTCTCAACCACTGTGCCGTGGCACTTTTGTGTGCCGCCAAATATTAGAAATGATACAATAAAAATTATAATGCTTTTTTTTTATTACGAGTAAAGTTTACATTAAAGAAAAGTATGTATGTATATATATATATGCATGCTTTTTACAATTTTTCTACGCTTTAACCGCGTGAACATCTTTGTCGGCGATTGTCTTGTCTCTGACGATCTTAAAATAAGAAGGAAGTGTTTAAATTGTCTTTGACGCACAATTTTAATAAATTTTGAAATAAGTAGGAAGTTTAATGACTATTAAAATTATTTATTAACAAAGCTAAATAATAACTTTCAAACAGAAATAAAAGCTAATCATTAAAGTAAACTATGCAATTAATAGTTACAAAAACAAATTAACAAAGGATAACTAACAAAAAAATAAGCTAACAATTAATAATTAGCAAAAAAAAACTAGTTAACAAGAAATCACAAAAAAATAATGTAAAAGAAAAAAAACAGTTAATAACTATAGAAAATAACCTAACAATTAAAGTCTAAAAGAAATAATAACTGTTACTAACTAATAAAAAATTAGTCGAAAGAAATAATTAATCCCTTAAAAAGCGTGCTTTTGTGGTACATATAATTTTATTTCATAATCAAAATTATTATCACAAACTATTTAACACAGTGTATTCATTATAGGTAAGTAAACAACTTTTAAACTAATTTTTTTTTCATTGTGTGCCGTCAAATTTCTAAATCATTGAAAGTGTGACGTCACAAAAAAAAAAAGGTTGTGAATCACTGGCGTAAAACATAGTAAAGAATAAAGTACAGTTAATAAAAATATAGCAGAAAGTTGTATTTCATGTAAAGAATAAATTATAGTTTAAAACAGAATGAAAGGTGCAAAATATGATTTAATAAAACGTGAACTATGAAGTAAAGCGTTTAAGTTAAAAGCAATGTATTGTAACGTAACATATAAAGTAAAATAAGAAGTTTGAGAAGTAAAAAATAAAGCAAAATAAGAAGTGAAGCCTAAAGTATAAAAAGATATAGCCAGGGGTCTGTCCAGGCATTTTGTGAAAGGTCCGTTTTTGTAAAATTGTGAAAAAATTACTCGTAATTTGTGAATATAAAATAAACGTTAAGTCACGTTCTTTCAACCAAGGTCCGCGTTTGTGCAAATAGGGTCCGTTATTTAAAAAAATTAAATTTTAAAAAATTAACAGCAATTGCAGCTAAATTAGCGATGTAACGTACAAATATTTGGTATTAGCCTATACTGCTGAACGCAGAATGTTTATTTCGGATGAATAAAGGAAGAAGCGTCTGTGGAAGAAAACATTTAGTTCGTTTACACCTGTCTTTCTCCCCCCTCCCCTTCATGGAAGGGGTTTATTCGATCAACAAAACTATAATGAAGTTAAACAAATTTGTGAAAGACCCGATTAAAAGATAAATTATTTTGTGAAGGGTCCGTTTTTATGAAAAGATATGTTGTGAAGGGTCCGTTTTTATGAAAAGATATGTTGTGAAGGGTCCGTTAACGGACCCAAATTTCTTCTAAACAGACCCCTGATAGCAGTATAATGAAGTATAAAGTAAAAGCGTCAAATAAACTAAGCGTTAAAGAAATTCGAAGAAAAGTCGAATGCGAAGCATAAATTAAAGCGTATATGAATAGTAAAGAAAAGCGAATAAAATGAAACGCAACGTAAAAAGCGTAAACTAAAGCGTATAGTAGAATGTGAAGTCAAGTATAACGAATATACTTGATTCAAAAGTATAAAGAAAGACGTCAAATATGAAGTACTGAGTAATATGGGTGTTTAATTGAAAGCAAAGTGAAAAATAGTATTAGAGTAAATTATACTGTAAATTGAAATATAAAGTAAATATTTAAACTAAGCTTACGGTTTCAATTTAAATTGAAAAAATGAGTGAAAGGTTAAAAAAAAAATTAATAAAGCAATAAATAAATTAGAAGGTTAAATAAAACGTGAAAAATTATATGCTCCGTAAAATGAAAAGTACAACAAATAAAAGCGTAAAAAATAATGTAGAGTATAAAGTATAAAAAGTTAAGTAAAGAATAAAATATGAACACATAAAATATAAAAGCGTTGAGAGTAAAATATACAGAAATGAGTAAAGTAAATTATTAAGTAAAGCGTAAAACATAAAGTATAAAAAAGTGAAGTAAAAGTGATTCAAGAAAAGAAAAATGCGTGTAAAATAAGGTAAAGAGTGTATTAATTAAAAGCGTAAAAAAAATTGTGAAGTATAAAGTAAAAGAAGTATAAACTAATGAGTTAAGTTAAGACAAAAGTAAAGTACAAATTAAATTAAAAATGCGTAAAAAACATAAATTTATCTTACTATTATAAGTGAAGTAAACGAAAACGTAAAGTAAAAATATAGCTTATAATGAATGTTTAGTGGGTAGAAAAGTTTTTCAAAAAAAGCGTGTAAAGTAAAGGTTAAAATAAAAGGTTTGTAATGTTAAGCATAAAGCAAATTTAAAGCGTAATGTGCATTGAAAAGTAAGGCAAAAAATAAAATAAAAAATAAATTATAGTTAAAAGGGAAGTTAAGCAAAAAAATAGAAAGTTAAAAGATATATAGAGCTTAAAATAAAGCTAACCCCAGGGCCCGACTTAGCTTAATTGGGGCCTGGGGCAAAAACCTCTTTGGGGGAGGCCCCTCTGCTTCACTTTTGCAGTAATGAAGAACCTAACTTTATGGAAGTATTTAAATTTTTCACCTCAAGAAAAATGACTAGAACCTAAAATAGCTATAAAGTCCACCACCTCCCCCTCCAATGGTCAGGCGAAATATCATTCTGTCCTTGTTATTGATTTTCTTACCATTCTATGTCCATCATGCCAAATGCATTTTTGTGATTGTTAACTTTCTCATCTAACTGAAAAAAATTCATATCCTTGCTGACATTAGGGCAGAATTCGGCAAAAATTTCACAATTAAGATGGCGCAATTAAGCATATCAGAAGCCTGTATTTTTGTATGAATATCGCCTTTTGCGAAATGTAAAAATACAGGCTTTTGATGGGCCAAATTTGTCCATCATAGTTGTGAAATTTAAGCTGAATTCCGCCCTAGAATCATGTGATCGCACAATAAGCAAATCACATCCTCTGTTAACTTAAGAAAGTAACGACGCACTGACTTGCTCTAATTTTCACTTTTCCTGAAGTAATCTAATTTTAGAATTTCATTTGAATAAATAATATAACTCTTCAAAAGAATAGTATAACAGATATTTCATTTCATTTTATGAAATTTTGAGAAGAATATTATTAAAAAATCTTTGCAGTTTTTTTGAAATGCCTAAAATTCTTGAACTCTGAAACACATACAATTTTTGTCCAAATTGTATCTTTCTCCAAAATTTTATTTAAAGTTTGAAATTGTTTCAAGAGTAATTTTTCTAAATTATCATTTTTTTCTTTAAAAAAAAACAAAACAAAAAACTTGAAATTATCATGTGATTTAAATGACATTCGTAAGCATTACTCGCATCCTTCCTTTCCCTTGTCAATAAATATATGCAAATTACCAATCCCCATCCCTGCTATGTCCTTAGTAATGTTTGAACGGCCCCTATTTCCTTGTTGCAAAGATATTTATGTAATTTTAATCAATATCTGTTATTTTTTATTTTCAGCTTTCGGTATCTTTTGGAAACATAAATCCAACCAAGAGACATCATAGTTTTTTAAAGGTAAGTCATATAAACACTTAAAGAATTTAATAATCTTCGTGTTCACTATATTAAAAGCATGCATCACTTCTTATACTTAAATGAAAATGCATTCAAAAATTAGCCTAAATATTATATTTGTCACAAACTGAAACAATAAAGCTATCGTTTCCGTTCAGAAAGGTTAGACATCTTCTAAGTAGGTTAAAATATTTTTTTTTTTTTTAAAAGGTTTTTATTTCGGGGAAAAAATTCGCAATACAAATAAATTGAAATGATTAATTTTTCTTCTGCAAGCGTTTCAAAATCTTGACTTAGATTGACAAAAAATAGGTTCAAACTTTTTTAATGAATTATGGGTAACAGTGTTAAACTATCACGTCCTGATAGAGAACGGTGTTTTCTAATAATTGAAATAAAACCATCTCGATATAAATCATTTTAAGCAAAAGTAAATAAATGAATAATTTTTTACTGAAATATCTCTATTAAGTATGGTGCATTATCCAGCTATAATTGTTTAAGGGTAAATCTAAAAGTTTAAAAAGTTAAATTTTTTTGAACTGAAGGTAAAACCTTGCCCATTCTGTGGTCCTAATTTGCGGTAAAAATAAAATTATATATTGTAAAATAAACTGAATATATATTTTTTGTTGATACACAGTTATGTAGTTCGCTTTGTCAAAACTTTTTATTTTGCTTAAAAAACTTCAATTAACGAATTTAAGATATATATGTTTTATAGAATCGTTTTGATTCTAATTAAAAGTGTTTTCTAAATTAAAAGTGTAGTCAAGCATAAAAAAAATCAAAAATTAAAGTTTTGTTTAGTAATGCTGTAAATGTTAAGTTAAGCAGAGCGTAAGACTTTTAAAAAAAATTGTGTAGTGTAAAGCGCAAATTACATCAAGTAAAAAGTGAAATATTTAGTAAAGTAAGAAGTTTGTAAACTAAATAAAAAATGTAAGATAAAAAGTAGAAATTATATTAGAGAATAAGAGTTGCTCAAATTAAGTATCAGTTAAAGTAAAAGCGTTAAGTAATATAAGTATAATAATAAATCGTAACGTAAAAGTATAAAATTTAAAAAATAGTATAAAATATAATGTAAAGTGTTAAATAAATTGTAATTATAGAATTATGTAACGCATAAAATAAGAAAAAAAGTTAGGCGTCAAATGTTTGCATCACATGTAAAGTAAAGAAGTTAGTGCAGCAAAAAGTAAAGTGTCACATAAAGTAAAAAGGATGTAAAACGTATAACATTAAACAAAATATGTTATGTAAAGCATAAAATAAAGCTTGGAGTATAAAGTAATGCATAAAATTAAAAGTATAATAAAATGTAAAATATAGCAACAAAGAAAGTAAAGTGCACGTCAAAATGCGTTTCAAAAGTAAACTAATAACTAAAGTGAAAAATGTAGTTAAGTCTGAAACAAAATGCGTGTAAAGTAGAAATTATTGTAAAATAAACGTATATTATAAAGCGGGTTGTAAAAAAAAAAAATAGAGTAGAAATCATATTGAAGTGTAAATTAAATTAAAGCAAATATGTAAAGTAAATTAAGCTTAAATTAATGCGTAAAATATAAAGTGTTAAGCAAAGAGTAAAATATAAAATGAAAAAAAGGTAAAGCAAAAAGTTAATTAGAAGTTGAGGTACATTTCAGCGTCAAATATAAAGTAAACCGTAAAACAAAGTAAAATAGTGTGTAAAGACAAAAGTAAAAAGAAAAAAAAAGCAATTAATATAAATATAGCAGAAAGTTATTAAAATAAAGGATATATTATAACAGAAAGAAAAGCGTTTCATTTGAAGACAAGTTTAAAGAGTAAAATATTGTGTTAATTAAAATGTTAATTATTGTGTAAGGTAAAATGAAACGTGAATTATAAAGTGAAATATGAAGTATGCAGTATATCTCCAAACTTATTGTGAAGTATAAAGTAAAGAGTAATATATAAAATCAAGATAGAGTAAAAAGTAAAATAAAAACCGGAGTATAGAATAATGTAAAGCGTAACATATCAAGTAAAACGCAAAATATGATGTCAAGGAAGTAAAAAAGAAAAGCAAAGCATAAAGTAAAAAGAGATAAAATGCAAAATATAAAAAAGTATTAAGTGAAATCGAAATTGTAGTAGAAAGTATAATCAAATGTAAAATGTAGTAAAAAGAAAAGGGTATAGAAGATATCTAAATATATTAGTAAACTATGAAGTACAATCGTCAAGTAAACTAAGCATAAATTAATGTTTGAAGTAATGTAGAATATTAAGTATAAACTAAAGGGTAAAATGTTAATTAAAGAAAAAGCGCCTAAAATAAAATGTAACGTAAGAAATATTAACAAAGAAACTAAAGAGTAAGGTAAACTATAAAGTAAAAGCGTAAAAAAGGCGCAAAATATAAAGAAATATGCATATAAAGTTGATAGTATAAAGTGAAACTTATTAGAGAACAATTTTTAATGTAAAGTAAATTCGTAAAATAAGCTTTAAAGAAATGCTTAAAATATATAGTGCCAAGTAAAGAATAAAATATAAAATAAAGCAAAAAGTAAGTAGTTAAAGTAAATAATAATTTAATTGCAGCGTAAGATAAAATGTGAAACGTACAATAATGTAAAGCAAAAAGTATGAAATTAAAATAAAGGGAAAAATGAAAAATAAAGGGTAAAATATTAAAATACAAAGTGTAAAATATAATAGTTTAGAGAGTAAAATATAATGTGTAAAGCGTGAGTATCCAAAGTAAAGGCAAATATGCATAAAATGAGGTAAATGTGTGATAATTAAAGCCTAAAATAAGAAGAAAAAAAAGGTTAAATTATGCAGTACAATAAGTTAAGCTATAAGTGATGCATATAAAAATGAGCTATAAGTGATGCATATAAAAATGAACAAATTTAAGATTAAAGTAAAGTTTAAAATAAAGCCTAAATTAAATGTGTGTAAAAAAGCAAATTTTAATGTCATTTGAAGTGTGAAGTATAAAGAAAACTAAAGCGCAAATATATAAAATAAAAATATAGCTTATTATGTTTAGTAGAAAGAAAAAGTAAATAGCGTGTAAAGTAAAAAGCAAAGAAAATCGGAAATTAAAAAGCATGTAATTCAAAGCGTAAACAAAATTTAAAACGTAATATAAATCGAGTAATATAAGAATAATGCTGAGTCAAAAGTAAAGCATAAGGTAAGGTAAACTGTAGGATAAAGTGAAACACGACAAATAAAAAGAAAATTATAGAGCGTAAAAATAAAGTAAGGAGGGAAATATAAAGTATGGTGTAAAAGGTAATCCATTAACAAAGGTATAAAAAATGTAAAGTGTGAAACAAAGTACCATAAAAAGTATGTTAATTAAAGCATAATAATAGTGCGTAAAAGTAAGAAATAAAAAAAAATGTATGAAAGTAACTCTTAGGAAAAGTAACGCATAAATAAAGTATAAAATTAAGGCAAAAAAGTGTAAATTAAAGCAAGAAAAGTAGAAAGAGAATTACGAGTAGAAGTAACGCGTATAAAAGTAGAAGTAACGCGTATAAAAGCAAATGTGTAGCAAAAAATTATAGATATAAAAGTAAAAGATAAAAAAAAAGTGAGTAAATTAAAGCATAATATAACTAACGCAAAAAAGTAACGAGTGATGTATGCAGTAAAGAAAGTAGAGCAACGCGTAATAGTAACGCATAACAAAGGTATAAGCAACGTATAACAAGAATACGCGTAGAAAAAAAATAATTCGTAAAATACGATTATATTTAATAAATGAAACGCATGAGGAAAAGTATTGCAAAAAACATAACACCTAAAGTAAATTTAACTGGTAAATGTTAGGCAAAAAAGATTAAACGCGCAAACGCAGCTCATATTTTAAGAAAATGTGTGTTAATTGAAACAAATAAATCGAAAATAAAACGTCAATGCGACGCTTAAAAATCAACGCGTCAAAGAAACGCCTAATATGGTGAAGACATAAAAGTTATGCGTAAAAAAATAACGCGTGCAAGGGAATTGTTAAAAGTATCTATTACCAATAAAAGTAAAAATCTCGCTTAAGATAAATAAATGCGAAAAAGTAATGCATAAAAAAGATGAATTTAAAGCATGAGAATAAAAACACGGAAAAATAAAGCATAAGGAAAAGTAGAGAATATAAATTTAACGTTTTAAAATAACAAGTAAATGTAAACTTGTAAAAATGCATAATGGAAAGCAATACGTTAAAATATAAAAAAGAGCAACTCGTAAAAGTATTGCACAACTAAAGAAGCGCCTCTTGTAAATTCTTAAAGGTAACGCTTTAAGAAAAGTAACGCCTAAAATATAATGTGTTATAATAATGACTGCAAAAAAAAAAAAAAAAACGCGCAAAAGTAACGCTGAAGAGAAGTAAACACGTGTAAAACATATAAGAGTAATGCATAAGAAAAGTAATGTAAAATTAACAATAAAACAAATATAATCCAGAAAAGTAAATTATAAAGGAAAGAACTCAAAAGAAAAACAAAAATAACGTTAATACAAAAATTGAAGATGTTTAGAATGGTAAAGGCACTATAAAGGTAAAATGTTTAAAGTAAGATGTGTAAAACTGAGGCTTAAAAGTAGAAATTGCACTTAAAAAGTAAACGTTTTATTGCATGAAGAAAATTGTCTCGTAAATCATAATTCACCGTAAACCTAACGCATAAAGTGAGGTATCATATAAAATCTAAAGTTGAATGTAGATAAATTAAATCTGAAAAGGAAGTTAATATTAAAAATGTGGCATAGACGCCTTTACATAAAAGTCACTCGAAAAATACCCACAGAAAAATAGTACATAAATTAAAAATTTAGGGAAGTTTGATGGAAAGAATTAAATAAGAAAAGTAATAGAAGGAAAAATTGAATTCTGAATGGTAACGTTTTAAAAAGTAACGCACAAAGTGTAACTCGTTAAAGAAAGAAAAATAATGAAGAAAATTAATTAAGTGAAAGTAAATCATAAAATATATTGTTAAAGTGAAAAAAAATAACGCATAAAATAAGTAATAGGAAAAAGAAATGCGTACTAAAAAAACGTATAAAAATTTGAAAAAGGAAAGTAACGCGTAAATACATATAAATACGACAAACTAATGTATATAACTCGCGATAGTTAAAAGAAAAAAGCAGAAGAAAAGTAAAATTTACACTCGCAAAAAATAAAGCTGTAAAAAGTTAAGTCTAGAAAATAATGTAAAAATTGCGCAATTCAAAACATAAAAAATCATAATGCGATGCGAAAAAACATAATGCGAACAGTAAAACGTAATGTATGATAACGCCTTAAAAAGTAACAAATAAATTTAGCTAATTCGTGAAATTTAAAAGTATAAGCAAAATAAATGCTTAAAATTGCTGCATGACAAAAATAACAAATTAAAAAACTAAACGAGAAAATGTAACTCATAAAAAATATAACTCGTATTGTACAATGACAGGTAAAGGGGTGCTTATGCCTTCCAGATATGATTCATATAAAAATAATACAATTGAACGGTACTTTTTCCTTCATAAAACAAATTTTTATTCTTAAATGCGTAAAATTTAATATCGCAGGGAAGAAAAAAGACCGTACGAAAAAAATTGTAAAAGCAATGCATAAGAAAATAAAAATATCTAATAATGCAATAAGTTAAAAATATCGCAAAAGAAAAATAAACTTGTAAAAGTAAAGAATAAAAATATTAAAAAGTAAAATATAAAATTCATAAAGGGAAGTAACGAGAAAAATTTATACATAAGAAAAGCGTACGTCTAAAAGTAACGTATAACAAAAGTAAGCCGTTTGCATAATAACACTTAAATGCAACGATAAATATGACTAATCCGTGAATTTAACAAGTAAATGAAATAACTCATAGACAAATAAATGCTTCAATCTATAGCATAGTAACAAATAATCAAACTAAACACGAGAATATAACTCGTAATTTACTACACGTATGCCGAATACGCTAACTTCTATGCCGCGTTAATGTAAATAATAAGAGTAAAGCGTAAATTTAATGTCGCAGGGGGGGGGGGAGTTAGAGTTGAAAAAAATTGTAAAAGCAATGCATAAGAAAATAAAAATATCTAATAATGCAATAAGTTAAAAATATCGCAAAAGAAAAATAAACTTGTAAAAGTAAAGAATAAAAATATTAAAAAGTAAAATATAAAATTCATAAAGGGAAGTAACGAGAAAAATTTATACATAAGAAAAGCGTACGTCTAAAAGTAACGTATAACAAAAGTAAGCCGTTTGCATAATAACACTTAAATGCAACGATAAATATGACTAATCCGTGAATTTAACAAGTAAATGAAATAACTCATAGACAAATAAATGCTTCAATCTATAGCATAGTAACAAATAATCAAACTAAACACGAGAATATAACTCGTAATTTACTACACGTATGCCGAATACGCTAACTCCTATGCCGCGTTAATGTAAATAATAAGAGTAAAGCGTAAATTTAATGTCGCAGGGGGGGGGGGGGGAGTTAGAGTTGAAAAAAATTGTAAAAGCAATGCATAAGAAAATAAAAATATCTAATAATGCAATAAGTTAAAAATATCGCAAAAGAAAAATAAACTTGTAAAAGTAAAGAATAAAAATATTAAAAAGTAAAATATAAAATTCATAAAGGGAAGTAACGAGAAAAATTTATACATAAGAAAAGCGTACGTCTAAAAGTAACGTATAACAAAAGTAAGCCGTTTGCATAATAACACTTAAATGCAACGATAAATATGACTAATCCGTGAATTTAACAAGTAAATGAAATAACTCATAGACAAATAAATGCTTCAATCTATAGCATAGTAACAAATAATCAAACTAAACACGAGAATATAACTCGTAATTTACTACACGTATGCCGAATACGCTAACTCCTATGCCGCGTTAATGTAAATAATAAGAGTAAAGCGTAAATTTAATGTCGCAGGGGGGGGGGAGTTAGAGTTGAAAAAAATTGTAAAAGCAATGCATAAGAAAATAAAAATATCTAATAATGCAATAAGTTAAAAATATCGCAAAAGAAAAATAAATTTGTAAAAGTAAAGAATAAAAATATTAAAAAGTAAAATATAAAATTCATAAAGGGAAGTAACGAGAAAAATTTATACATAAGAAAAGCGTACGTCTAAAAGTAACGTATAACAAAAGTAAGCCGTTTGCATAATTACACTTAAATGCAACGATAAATATGACTAATCCGTGAATTTAACAAGTAAATGAAATAACTCATAGACAAATAAATGCTTCAATCTATAGCATAGTAACAAATAATCAAACTAAACACGAGAATATAACTCGTAATTTACTACACGTATGCCGAATACGCTAACTCCTATGCCGCGTTAATGTAAATAATAAGAGTAAAGCGTAAATTTAATGTCGCAGGGGGGGGGGAGTTAGAGTTGAAAAAAATTGTAAAAGCAATGCATAAGAAAATAAAAATATCTAATAATGCAATAAGTTAAAAATATCGCAAAAGAAAAATAAATTTGTAAAAGTAAAGAATAAAAATATTAAAAAGTAAAATATAAAATTCATAAAGGGAAGTAACGAGAAAAATTTATACATAAGAAAAGCGTACGTCTAAAAGTAACGTATAACAAAAGTAAGCCGTTTGCATAATAACACTTAAATGCAACGATAAATATGACTAATCCGTGAATTTAACAAGTAAATGAAATAACTCATAGACAAATAAATGCTTCAATCTATAGCATAGTAACAAATAATCAAACTAAACACGAGAATATAACTCGTAATTTACTACACGTATGCCGAATACGCTAACTCCTATGCCGCGTTAATGTAAATAATAAGAGTAAAGCGTAAATTTAATGTCGCAGGGGGGGGGGGGAGTTAGAGTTGAAAAAAATTGTAAAAGCAATGCATAAGAAAATAAAAATATCTAATAATGCAATAAGTTAAAAATATCGCAAAAGAAAAATAAACTTGTAAAAGTAAAGAATAAAAATATTAAAAAGTAAAATATAAAATTCATAAAGGGAAGTAACGAGAAAAATTTATACATAAGAAAAGCGTACGTCTAAAAGTAACGTATAACAAAAGTAAGCCGTTTGCATAATAACACTTAAATGCAACGATAAATATGACTAATCCGTGAATTTAACAAGTAAATGAAATAACTCATAGACAAATAAATGCTTCAATCTATAGCATAGTAACAAATAATCAAACTAAACACGAGAATATAACTCGTAATTTACTACACGTATGCCGAATACGCTAACTCCTATGCCGCGTTAATGTAAATAATAAGAGTAAAGCGTAAATTTAATGTCGCAGGGGGGGGGGGAGTTAGAGTTGAAAAAAATTGTAAAAGCAATGCATAAGAAAATAAAAATATCTAATAATGCAATAAGTTAAAAATATCGCAAAAGAAAAATAAACTTGTAAAAGTAAAGAATAAAAATATTAAAAAGTAAAATATAAAATTCATAAAGGGAAGTAACGAGAAAAATTTATACATAAGAAAAGCGTACGTCTAAAAGTAACGTATAACAAAAGTAAGCCGTTTGCATAATAACACTTAAATGCAACGATAAATATGACTAATCCGTGAATTTAACAAGTAAATGAAATAACTCATAGACAAATAAATGCTTCAATCTATAGCATAGTAACAAATAATCAAACTAAACACGAGAATATAACTCGTAATTTACTACACGTATGCCGAATACGCTAACTCCTATGCCGCGTTAATGTAAATAATAAGAGTAAAGCGTAAATTTAATGTCGCAGGGGGGGGGGAGTTAGAGTTGAAAAAAATTGTAAAAGCAATGCATAAGAAAATAAAAATATCTAATAATGCAATAAGTTAAAAATATCGCAAAAGAAAAATAAACTTGTAAAAGTAAAGAATAAAAATATTAAAAAGTAAAATATAAAATTCATAAAGGGAAGTAACGAGAAAAATTTATACATAAGAAAAGCGTACGTCTAAAAGTAACGTATAACAAAAGTAAGCCGTTTGCATAATAACACTTAAATGCAACGATAAATATGACTAATCCGTGAATTTAACAAGTAAATGAAATAACTCATAGACAAATAAATGCTTCAATCTATAGCATAGTAACAAATAATCAAACTAAACACGAGAATATAACTCGTAATTTACTACACGTATGCCGAATACGCTAACTCCTATGCCGCGTTAATGTAAATAATAAGAGTAAAGCGTAAATTTAATGTCGCAGGGGGGGGGGGAGTTAGAGTTGAAAAAAATTGTAAAAGCAATGCATAAGAAAATAAAAATATCTAATAATGCAATAAGTTAAAAATATCGCAAAAGAAAAATAAACTTGTAAAAGTAAAGAATAAAAATATTAAAAAGTAAAATATAAAATTCATAAAGGGAAGTAACGAGAAAAATTTATACATAAGAAAAGCGTACGTCTAAAAGTAACGTATAACAAAAGTAAGCCGTTTGCATAATAACACTTAAATGCAACGATAAATATGACTAATCCGTGAATTTAACAAGTAAATGAAATAACTCATAGACAAATAAATGCTTCAATCTATAGCATAGTAACAAATAATCAAACTAAACACGAGAATATAACTCGTAATTTACTACACGTATGCCGAATACGCTAACTCCTATGCCGCGTTAATGTAAATAATAAGAGTAAAGCGTAAATTTAATGTCGCAGGGGGGGGGGAGTTAGAGTTGAAAAAAATTGTAAAAGCAATGCATAAGAAAATAAAAATATCTAATAATGCAATAAGTTAAAAATATCGCAAAAGAAAAATAAACTTGTAAAAGTAAAGAATAAAAATATTAAAAAGTAAAATATAAAATTCATAAAGGGAAGTAACGAGAAAAATTTATACATAAGAAAAGCGTACGTCTAAAAGTAACGTATAACAAAAGTAAGCCGTTTGCATAATAACACTTAAATGCAACGATAAATATGACTAATCCGTGAATTTAACAAGTAAATGAAATAACTCATAGACAAATAAATGCTTCAATCTATAGCATAGTAACAAATAATCAAACTAAACACGAGAATATAACTCGTAATTTACTACACGTATGCCGAATACGCTAACTCCTATGCCGCGTTAATGTAAATAATAAGAGTAAAGCGTAAATTTAATGTCGCAGGGGGGGGGGGAGTTAGAGTTGAAAAAAATTGTAAAAGCAATGCATAAGAAAATAAAAATATCTAATAATGCAATAAGTTAAAAATATCGCAAAAGAAAAATAAACTTGTAAAAGTAAAGAATAAAAATATTAAAAAGTAAAATATAAAATTCATAAAGGGAAGTAACGAGAAAAATTTATACATAAGAAAAGCGTACGTCTAAAAGTAACGTATAACAAAAGTAAGCCGTTTGCATAATAACACTTAAATGCAACGATAAATATGACTAATCCGTGAATTTAACAAGTAAATGAAATAACTCATAGACAAATAAATGCTTCAATCTATAGCATAGTAACAAATAATCAAACTAAACACGAGAATATAACTCGTAATTTACTACACGTATGCCGAATACGCTAACTCCTATGCCGCGTTAATGTAAATAATAAGAGTAAAGCGTAAATTTAATGTCGCAGGGGGGGGGGGAGTTAGAGTTGAAAAAAATTGTAAAAGCAATGCATAAGAAAATAAAAATATCTAATAATGCAATAAGTTAAAAATATCGCAAAAGAAAAATAAACTTGTAAAAGTAAAGAATAAAAATATTAAAAAGTAAAATATAAAATTCATAAAGGGAAGTAACGAGAAAAATTTATACATAAGAAAAGCGTACGTCTAAAAGTAACGTATAACAAAAGTAAGCCGTTTGCATAATAACACTTAAATGCAACGATAAATATGACTAATCCGTGAATTTAACAAGTAAATGAAATAACTCATAGACAAATAAATGCTTCAATCTATAGCATAGTAACAAATAATCAAACTAAACACGAGAATATAACTCGTAATTTACTACACGTATGCCGAATACGCTAACTCCTATGCCGCGTTAATGTAAATAATAAGAGTAAAGCGTAAATTTAATGTCGCAGGGGGGGGGGGAGTTAGAGTTGAAAAAAATTGTAAAAGCAATGCATAAGAAAATAAAAATATCTAATAATGCAATAAGTTAAAAATATCGCAAAAGAAAAATAAACTTGTAAAAGTAAAGAATAAAAATATTAAAAAGTAAAATATAAAATTCATAAAGGGAAGTAACGAGAAAAATTTATACATAAGAAAAGCGTACGTCTAAAAGTAACGTATAACAAAAGTAAGCCGTTTGCATAATAACACTTAAATGCAACGATAAATATGACTAATCCGTGAATTTAACAAGTAAATGAAATAACTCATAGACAAATAAATGCTTCAATCTATAGCATAGTAACAAATAATCAAACTAAACACGAGAATATAACTCGTAATTTACTACACGTATGCCGAATACGCTAACTCCTATGCCGCGTTAATGTAAATAATAAGAGTAAAGCGTAAATTTAATGTCGCAGGGGGGGGGGGGAGTTAGAGTTGAAAAAAATTGTAAAAGCAATGCATAAGAAAATAAAAATATCTAATAATGCAATAAGTTAAAAATATCGCAAAAGAAAAATAAACTTGTAAAAGTAAAGAATAAAAATATTAAAAAGTAAAATATAAAATTCATAAAGGGAAGTAACGAGAAAAATTTATACATAAGAAAAGCGTACGTCTAAAAGTAACGTATAACAAAAGTAAGCCGTTTGCATAATAACACTTAAATGCAACGATAAATATGACTAATCCGTGAATTTAACAAGTAAATGAAATAACTCATAGACAAATAAATGCTTCAATCTATAGCATAGTAACAAATAATCAAACTAAACACGAGAATATAACTCGTAATTTACTACACGTATGCCGAATACGCTAACTCCTATGCCGCGTTAATGTAAATAATAAGAGTAAAGCGTAAATTTAATGTCGCAGGGGGGGGGGGAGTTAGAGTTGAAAAAAATTGTAAAAGCAATGCATAAGAAAATAAAAATATCTAATAATGCAATAAGTTAAAAATATCGCAAAAGAAAAATAAACTTGTAAAAGTAAAGAATAAAAATATTAAAAAGTAAAATATAAAATTCATAAAGGGAAGTAACGAGAAAAATTTATACATAAGAAAAGCGTACGTCTAAAAGTAACGTATAACAAAAGTAAGCCGTTTGCATAATAACACTTAAATGCAACGATAAATATGACTAATCCGTGAATTTAACAAGTAAATGAAATAACTCATAGACAAATAAATGCTTCAATCTATAGCATAGTAACAAATAATCAAACTAAACACGAGAATATAACTCGTAATTTACTACACGTATGCCGAATACGCTAACTCCTATGCCGCGTTAATGTAAATAATAAGAGTAAAGCGTAAATTTAATGTCGCAGGGGGGGGGGGAGTTAGAGTTGAAAAAAATTGTAAAAGCAATGCATAAGAAAATAAAAATATCTAATAATGCAATAAGTTAAAAATATCGCAAAAGAAAAATAAACTTGTAAAAGTAAAGAATAAAAATATTAAAAAGTAAAATATAAAATTCATAAAGGGAAGTAACGAGAAAAATTTATACATAAGAAAAGCGTACGTCTAAAAGTAACGTATAACAAAAGTAAGCCGTTTGCATAATAACACTTAAATGCAACGATAAATATGACTAATCCGTGAATTTAACAAGTAAATGAAATAACTCATAGACAAATAAATGCTTCAATCTATAGCATAGTAACAAATAATCAAACTAAACACGAGAATATAACTCGTAATTTACTACACGTATGCCGAATACGCTAACTCCTATGCCGCGTTAATGTAAATAATAAGAGTAAAGCGTAAATTTAATGTCGCAGGGGGGGGGGGAGTTAGAGTTGAAAAAAATTGTAAAAGCAATGCATAAGAAAATAAAAATATCTAATAATGCAATAAGTTAAAAATATCGCAAAAGAAAAATAAACTTGTAAAAGTAAAGAATAAAAATATTAAAAAGTAAAATATAAAATTCATAAAGGGAAGTAACGAGAAAAATTTATACATAAGAAAAGCGTACGTCTAAAAGTAACGTATAACAAAAGTAAGCCGTTTGCATAATAACACTTAAATGCAACGATAAATATGACTAATCCGTGAATTTAACAAGTAAATGAAATAACTCATAGACAAATAAATGCTTCAATCTATAGCATAGTAACAAATAATCAAACTAAACACGAGAATATAACTCGTAATTTACTACACGTATGCCGAATACGCTAACTCCTATGCCGCGTTAATGTAAATAATAAGAGTAAAGCGTAAATTTAATGTCGCAGGGGGGGGGGAGTTAGAGTTGAAAAAAATTGTAAAAGCAATGCATAAGAAAATAAAAATATCTAATAATGCAATAAGTTAAAAATATCGCAAAAGAAAAATAAACTTGTAAAAGTAAAGAATAAAAATATTAAAAAGTAAAATATAAAATTCATAAAGGGAAGTAACGAGAAAAATTTATACATAAGAAAAGCGTACGTCTAAAAGTAACGTATAACAAAAGTAAGCCGTTTGCATAATAACACTTAAATGCAACGATAAATATGACTAATCCGTGAATTTAACAAGTAAATGAAATAACTCATAGACAAATAAATGCTTCAATCTATAGCATAGTAACAAATAATCAAACTAAACACGAGAATATAACTCGTAATTTACTACACGTATGCCGAATACGCTAACTCCTATGCCGCGTTAATGTAAATAATAAGAGTAAAGCGTAAATTTAATGTCGCAGGGGGGGGGGAGTTAGAGTTGAAAAAAATTGTAAAAGCAATGCATAAGAAAATAAAAATATCTAATAATGCAATAAGTTAAAAATATCGCAAAAGAAAAATAAACTTGTAAAAGTAAAGAATAAAAATATTAAAAAGTAAAATATAAAATTCATAAAGGGAAGTAACGAGAAAAATTTATACATAAGAAAAGCGTACGTCTAAAAGTAACGTATAACAAAAGTAAGCCGTTTGCATAATAACACTTAAATGCAACGATAAATATGACTAATCCGTGAATTTAACAAGTAAATGAAATAACTCATAGACAAATAAATGCTTCAATCTATAGCATAGTAACAAATAATCAAACTAAACACGAGAATATAACTCGTAATTTACTACACGTATGCCGAATACGCTAACTCCTATGCCGCGTTAATGTAAATAATAAGAGTAAAGCGTAAATTTAATGTCGCAGGGGGGGGGGGAGTTAGAGTTGAAAAAAATTGTAAAAGCAATGCATAAGAAAATAAAAATATCTAATAATGCAATAAGTTAAAAATATCGCAAAAGAAAAATAAACTTGTAAAAGTAAAGAATAAAAATATTAAAAAGTAAAATATAAAATTCATAAAGGGAAGTAACGAGAAAAATTTATACATAAGAAAAGCGTACGTCTAAAAGTAACGTATAACAAAAGTAAGCCGTTTGCATAATAACACTTAAATGCAACGATAAATATGACTAATCCGTGAATTTAACAAGTAAATGAAATAACTCATGGACAAATAAATGCTTCAATCTATAGCATAGTAACAAATAATCAAACTAAACACGAGAATATAACTCGTAATTTACTACACGTATGCCGAATACGCTAACTCCTATGCCGCGTTAATGTAAATAATAAGAGTAAAGCGTAAATTTAATGTCGCAGGGGGGGGGGAGTTAGAGTTGAAAAAAATTGTAAAAGCAATGCATAAGAAAATAAAAATATCTAATAATGCAATAAGTTAAAAATATCGCAAAAGAAAAATAAACTTGTAAAAGTAAAGAATAAAAATATTAAAAAGTAAAATATAAAATTCATAAAGGGAAGTAACGAGAAAAATTTATACATAAGAAAAGCGTACGTCTAAAAGTAACGTATAACAAAAGTAAGCCGTTTGCATAATAACACTTAAATGCAACGATAAATATGACTAATCCGTGAATTTAACAAGTAAATGAAATAACTCATAGACAAATAAATGCTTCAATCTATAGCATAGTAACAAATAATCAAACTAAACACGAGAATATAACTCGTAATTTACTACACGTATGCCGAATACGCTAACTCCTATGCCGCGTTAATGTAAATAATAAGAGTAAAGCGTAAATTTAATGTCGCAGGGGGGGGGGAGTTAGAGTTGAAAAAAATTGTAAAAGCAATGCATAAGAAAATAAAAATATCTAATAATGCAATAAGTTAAAAATATCGCAAAAGAAAAATAAACTTGTAAAAGTAAAGAATAAAAATATTAAAAAGTAAAATATAAAATTCATAAAGGGAAGTAACGAGAAAAATTTATACATAAGAAAAGCGTACGTCTAAAAGTAACGTATAACAAAAGTAAGCCGTTTGCATAATAACACTTAAATGCAACGATAAATATGACTAATCCGTGAATTTAACAAGTAAATGAAATAACTCATAGACAAATAAATGCTTCAATCTATAGCATAGTAACAAATAATCAAACTAAACACGAGAATATAACTCGTAATTTACTACACGTATGCCGAATACGCTAACTCCTATGCCGCGTTAATGTAAATAATAAGAGTAAAGCGTAAATTTAATGTCGCAGGGGGGGGGGGAGTTAGAGTTGAAAAAAATTGTAAAAGCAATGCATAAGAAAATAAAAATATCTAATAATGCAATAAGTTAAAAATATCGCAAAAGAAAAATAAACTTGTAAAAGTAAAGAATAAAAATATTAAAAAGTAAAATATAAAATTCATAAAGGGAAGTAACGAGAAAAATTTATACATAAGAAAAGCGTACGTCTAAAAGTAACGTATAACAAAAGTAAGCCGTTTGCATAATAACACTTAAATGCAACGATAAATATGACTAATCCGTGAATTTAACAAGTAAATGAAATAACTCATAGACAAATAAATGCTTCAATCTATAGCATAGTAACAAATAATCAAACTAAACACGAGAATATAACTCGTAATTTACTACACGTATGCCGAATACGCTAACTCCTATGCCGCGTTAATGTAAATAATAAGAGTAAAGCGTAAATTTAATGTCGCAGGGGGGGGGGAGTTAGAGTTGAAAAAAATTGTAAAAGCAATGCATAAGAAAATAAAAATATCTAATAATGCAATAAGTTAAAAATATCGCAAAAGAAAAATAAACTTGTAAAAGTAAAGAATAAAAATATTAAAAAGTAAAATATAAAATTCATAAAGGGAAGTAACGAGAAAAATTTATACATAAGAAAAGCGTACGTCTAAAAGTAACGTATAACAAAAGTAAGCCGTTTGCATAATAACACTTAAATGCAACGATAAATATGACTAATCCGTGAATTTAACAAGTAAATGAAATAACTCATAGACAAATAAATGCTTCAATCTATAGCATAGTAACAAATAATCAAACTAAACACGAGAATATAACTCGTAATTTACTACACGTATGCCGAATACGCTAACTCCTATGCCGCGTTAATGTAAATAATAAGAGTAAAGCGTAAATTTAATGTCGCAGGGGGGGGGGGGAGTTAGAGTTGAAAAAAATTGTAAAAGCAATGCATAAGAAAATAAAAATATCTAATAATGCAATAAGTTAAAAATATCGCAAAAGAAAAATAAACTTGTAAAAGTAAAGAATAAAAATATTAAAAAGTAAAATATAAAATTCATAAAGGGAAGTAACGAGAAAAATTTATACATAAGAAAAGCGTACGTCTAAAAGTAACGTATAACAAAAGTAAGCCGTTTGCATAATAACACTTAAATGCAACGATAAATATGACTAATCCGTGAATTTAACAAGTAAATGAAATAACTCATGGACAAATAAATGCTTCAATCTATAGCATAGTAACAAATAATCAAACTAAACACGAGAATATAACTCGTAATTTACTACACGTATGCCGAATACGCTAACTCCTATGCCGCGTTAATGTAAATAATAAGAGTAAAGCGTAAATTTAATGTCGCAGGGGGGGGGGAGTTAGAGTTGAAAAAAATTGTAAAAGCAATGCATAAGAAAATAAAAATATCTAATAATGCAATAAGTTAAAAATATCGCAAAAGAAAAATAAACTTGTAAAAGTAAAGAATAAAAATATTAAAAAGTAAAATATAAAATTCATAAAGGGAAGTAACGAGAAAAATTTATACATAAGAAAAGCGTACGTCTAAAAGTAACGTATAACAAAAGTAAGCCGTTTGCATAATAACACTTAAATGCAACGATAAATATGACTAATCCGTGAATTTAACAAGTAAATGAAATAACTCATAGACAAATAAATGCTTCAATCTATAGCATAGTAACAAATAATCAAACTAAACACGAGAATATAACTCGTAATTTACTACACGTATGCCGAATACGCTAACTCCTATGCCGCGTTAATGTAAATAATAAGAGTAAAGCGTAAATTTAATGTCGCAGGGGGGGGGGAGTTAGAGTTGAAAAAAATTGTAAAAGCAATGCATAAGAAAATAAAAATATCTAATAATGCAATAAGTTAAAAATATCGCAAAAGAAAAATAAACTTGTAAAAGTAAAGAATAAAAATATTAAAAAGTAAAATATAAAATTCATAAAGGGAAGTAACGAGAAAAATTTATACATAAGAAAAGCGTACGTCTAAAAGTAACGTATAACAAAAGTAAGCCGTTTGCATAATAACACTTAAATGCAACGATAAATATGACTAATCCGTGAATTTAACAAGTAAATGAAATAACTCATAGACAAATAAATGCTTCAATCTATAGCATAGTAACAAATAATCAAACTAAACACGAGAATATAACTCGTAATTTACTACACGTATGCCGAATACGCTAACTCCTATGCCGCGTTAATGTAAATAATAAGAGTAAAGCGTAAATTTAATGTCGCAGGGGGGGGGGAGTTAGAGTTGAAAAAAATTGTAAAAGCAATGCATAAGAAAATAAAAATATCTAATAATGCAATAAGTTAAAAATATCGCAAAAGAAAAATAAACTTGTAAAAGTAAAGAATAAAAATATTAAAAAGTAAAATATAAAATTCATAAAGGGAAGTAACGAGAAAAATTTATACATAAGAAAAGCGTACGTCTAAAAGTAACGTATAACAAAAGTAAGCCGTTTGCATAATAACACTTAAATGCAACGATAAATATGACTAATCCGTGAATTTAACAAGTAAATGAAATAACTCATAGACAAATAAATGCTTCAATCTATAGCATAGTAACAAATAATCAAACTAAACACGAGAATATAACTCGTAATTTACTACACGTATGCCGAATACGCTAACTCCTATGCCGCGTTAATGTAAATAATAAGAGTAAAGCGTAAATTTAATGTCGCAGGGGGGGGGGAGTTAGAGTTGAAAAAAATTGTAAAAGCAATGCATAAGAAAATAAAAATATCTAATAATGCAATAAGTTAAAAATATCGCAAAAGAAAAATAAACTTGTAAAAGTAAAGAATAAAAATATTAAAAAGTAAAATATAAAATTCATAAAGGGAAGTAACGAGAAAAATTTATACATAAGAAAAGCGTACGTCTAAAAGTAACGTATAACAAAAGTAAGCCGTTTGCATAATAACACTTAAATGCAACGATAAATATGACTAATCCGTGAATTTAACAAGTAAATGAAATAACTCATAGACAAATAAATGCTTCAATCTATAGCATAGTAACAAATAATCAAACTAAACACGAGAATATAACTCGTAATTTACTACACGTATGCCGAATACGCTAACTCCTATGCCGCGTTAATGTAAATAATAAGAGTAAAGCGTAAATTTAATGTCGCAGGGTTGTAAAAATAATGCATAAGAAAAGCAAAAGCATAGAAAAGTAATAACTCGTTAAATTAAAAATATCGCTTAAAAAAGTAATGTAAACGGGTAAACGTAAAAAAATTAAACGTGTTAAAGTTATCCATAAGTAAAAGAAACACAAAAATAAAAATTTCAGATAAAATATTATAACGTGCAGAAATTGCTTAAAACCTGTTAAAATAATACCTTTAAGTTATAGAACACAAAAAATAAGTAATAAAATAAAAGAAATTACGCAATAAAATAAAGCGTAAAAATAACGCATCCAGAAAATTAAAGTGTTAAAAATAAAGCAAATTAATGAATGTAAATTAAATCAGAAAAAAGTAACGCTTACAAAACTGACGTAAGGTATGTAAAGCAAGTATAAAATTTGTAAATTACCGGAAAGAGAACACATAAGAAAAGGGTACGCGTAAAAGTAACGCATAAGGAAAGTAAAGCGTATGTATAATAACGCGTAAATAGGACTAATGTGTGAAAGTGACAAGTAAGATAAATATTGCATAAATAAATGCTTAAAATTACTGCACAACAAAGAAAAAAACGTAAAATTAACAAATAACAAAACTAAACGTGAAAATATAACGCATAAAGAAATTTTACTCGTAATTTACTAAAACGGGTAAAATTAGCGCATATGCAATGTAAATGTAAGCAATAATAAAGGTTAAGTGTAAATTTAATGTCGCGTGAAAGAAAAAGTACCCGAGGTAAAAAACCTTGTTAACTATAATAACGCATTAAACTAAAAATATTGTAAACGTGTGAAACATAACTCTTTGAAAGAAAATATCGCAAAAAAAGTATTGGTAGAGTATAAAATTAGTATATTAACAATAGAGAAAAATAACGCGTAAAAGTAATAGATAAAACATGTACGAATAAACAAAACGCGATGAAATAAAGCATAAAAGATTATCGCGGATATTGTAAAGATTAGAAAAATAATAATGCATAAATTGAACTAACGCGTAAAATTATCAAAAGAAAAGAAAAAAACATGAGAAAAATAAATACGTAAAATGACCCTATTGTAGAAAAAACGCGTAAATATTACTAACGCTTGAAATAAAATACAACGCATAAAAGGTATACTCACGCATTTGGAAGATAAGAAAAGAAAGGGTAATTAAGATAGCAACTTGGAAAACAAGAGTTACACGAAAAAGTATATAACAAAAAAGTGCGTAAAAATTTAAACGTGTAAAAGAAGCATATGAAGAAATATAAAATAATCTTAAAGCATACAGTAAAGGAACGCTTAAATGTAGAAGTAACACATATGTAAAGAAAACGCATAAAATATACGAAAGACTAAAGTAAAGGTGTACAGCAACAGTAAAAATATGACTAAGTAAATGTAAGATATAACGAAAAGCTACGTATATAAAGCGCAAATGCCCAAGGTCAAGAAAACTGAGATGGGTGCAGTAGGCTTTGGCCCTCTATAGGCTGTCGCGCCACTGAGCTTACTATAAAACGCAAAAATATCTCGTAATTAAAATTCAGGCGTAAAGAAAAAGTAAAACATAATAATAAGATGTATAATTTAAGAAAATAACTCATAAACGTAAAGCATAAGGAAAAAAACATTTAAAAGTAACGCGTAAAAGTCGAATTAGCGTATTTATAATGTAAACGCATAAGATATAACGCGTGATAGCTGAAACTCATAAGAAAAGTAAAAGATAGAGTAACGCATACAAAAGTGATTGCTTAAAATTAACGAAAAAGAAAATTTAATCATAAAGGAATATAACGTTTAATATGTATTAACGCTTAGAAGTAACCCATAAATAGAACGGACGCGTAAAGTTTAACAAGCGTAAAAGTAACAACAAAAAAAAAGACGAAGTAATTAATAAGAAAAATGACCGCTTAATAGAAGTAAATGCGTAAAAGTAGCGCATTAAGAAAAGTATTCGCGTAAAAGTAGCGAATAGCGAAATTTGTGAGGACAAGAAAGGCATAAAAATCCTGAACACTTTAAAGTTACGAATAAGAAAAAGTAGAGAATGAAAAAAATAGTGTTTAATATGTGAAAACACGTAAAAGCAAGGAGTGAAAAGCAAATCGTAATATATAATAACGAAAACAGTAAGGTATTAATATAAATTATGCACAAAAGCAACAAGTAACGCATAAACGAATTAAATGATGCGTAAAGTAACTGCATAATAAAAGTTAAGGCGTGAAAATGATCGCGTAAAAATCAGGCATAAGAATAGTAAAGTGTCAAATATAAAGTATAGTAGTGTGTATTTTAAGAAAAAGCGTAAAAGTGAATGAAACCCATAAAAAAGTAAAGCGCGAAAGAAAATGAAAGCGTAAAAGAATGTAACGAGTAAAATATACATATATCAATGTGAAAAAGTAAAATTGATACACAAGAAAATAAACTCGTTAAACTAATACATCAAGAAAAGTAGAATATAAAGTAAAATGTGTGTAAGTATAAAGAAAAGCGACGTCGCAAAATATTTGTAATTCATAATAAAAGTAAACGTTTAAAAGTATTACAAAAAGAAAAGTAAAAATCTGTTTAATACCACATAAAGAAATATAACGCATGAAATATAAAATCGCGTAAATTAAAAGTAACACGTGCAAATTTAATGCTTAAAAGTAAGTATAAAGAAAGGCAAACAAAGCGCGCTTAAAGTTAAGTTAACGTATAAAGTAAAAACGTAAAATAGAATAGCGCGTAAAAGTAACACATAAGAAAAGCAAATGCATAAAAGTTATGTATAAGTAAGAAAAATGAGTAAAAGAAATGTAACCCATCAAATATAATAACGCTTGAGCCGCGATGGCTCAGGGGATAGAGCGTTCGCCTTCCAATGAGGCGAACCGGGTTCGAATCCCAGTCGATACGAATTCCGCATCCGGCTTGCACTGACCACAGTGCTGACGTGAAATATCCTCAATGGTAGACGGATCATGGGTTAGAGTCCCCTTGCCGTCAGGCTAACCGTGGGAGGTTCTCGTGGTCTTCTTCTCCATGTAACGCAAATGCGGGTTAGCTCCATCAAAAAGTCCTCCACGAAGGCAAATTTCTCCCAATACTCGATCCAGGAGTTCCCTTGTCTTCTGGATTGGGTTCAAAATTACAAGGCTACGGAGTTGAACATTAGTAGCCGTAAATCCATTAAGTTGGGTCGGCTGTTCAACGACGGTTATAAAATAAAATAATAACGCTTAAAAATAGTGTATAACCTGTTTACGTCTGAAAGTTAAAATAACGCTTGCGAAAAGTAAAATGGGAAATAACGCATAAAAAAATAAACACTTAAAAGTAACGCATAAAAGAAACTAACGTGAAACATATAGTTAAAAGTATTTAAAATAAAGCGTCGAAAAAGTAAAAGTAACGGAGAAGAAACTAAAGAAAAGCATGGAAAAGCAAAGCGTGAAAAAGTAATTCATAAGAAAAAAAATCCAAAACAAAAGGAAATCATAAAAATTAAAGTGTAAAATATAAAGTAAAAATTATGCAATTTAAATCGCAAGAAAATAATGAGTTAAAGTAACGCATAACAAATTCAAGAGATGATAAAAACGCTCAAATGTAACACATAAATAGAACTAATGCATGAAAGAAACAAGTATAAGAAAAAGTAACACGTAAGGAAAATAAACGCGTAAAATTACTGCATAATAAAAGTAAATGTAAGAAAGGTGAACGCAAAAGAGCAACGCATAATGGAAAGTAACTCGTAATTTACAAGAACTTTATTATGAAAACTACGCGTAAGAATTTCAAAAATTTTATCAGGAAATAAGTAAAGTAATGCATAAGGAAACAAAATGTAATAATGCGTAAGAAGAACAAAAATTAACACTTAAAAGGAAAGTAAAATATTGAGTATAAAGCGTTAAAATGATGCGAAGATTGTGTAAAATATGCACAGAAAAGTAATGCATTAGGTAAAAAATAAAAGGAAGTTTTGGCGAAAAATCTGCATAAGAAGAGAATGAGGGAGATAAGTCAATTCTCAAAGGTAACTCAGTAAGGAGTAAAACATATGAAAAATGACACATAAAAGTAGCGAATTGGAAAAGTACCCGCGTTTTTTCTAAAGATCGTTTGCCGGAAAGAATGAAAACTACAGCACAAGTAAAGTAAAACTAAGTCAAAATAAAGTGATCGTGTAAATTGTAAAGAATAAGATGGGAATATTAACTTGTAAATAGATCTAACGCACTATTAAAATTAACGCATAAGATGGAATCACGCAAAATAAAATATAAAAAAATAAAATGGCACGAAAAGTAACGTGTAAAGATAGTAACGCGTAAAACAGAGTAACTCATAAAAAACATAGCAAATGAGTGAGTTAAAGTGACATATTAAGAAAAGTAGAGAATAAAATATTAATATGTGTGTGCAAATTAAAGCAGAAAAAAAAAATAAAGAATAATAGAAGCAACCGTGTCAAAATATCACATAAAATATAAACTAAAACGTAACACATGCAAAAATAAAAGAAACGTGATGTATAACAAATTAAATGCATAAATATAAGGTATAAGAAATAAAACTAGCAAATTTATATAAACAAAAAAAAAAGAAAAGTTACCCGAGAAACATAACAATGTGTAAGTGTAACGCGTGCGAAAATTAACGCGTAAAATGAATGCAAAAGTAACGCACAAAGAAAAGTAGGGTATAAAGTAATATGTGGATATACTGAAGCTTAAAAAAAAGTAATGCTTAAAAATAAGGCAAAAAAAGTTTTTGTCTAAATATAACTCGTAAAAATATACATGGAAATGCAATGCATAATAAAAAACGCGTTAAAAAATATAGGAAAGTTTGACGGAAAGAATCATAACTATTGAACAAGAAAAGTTATAGTAACACATGAAAGGGATGGTGTAAATTCTAAAAAATAAAAGAAAACTAATGCATAAATGGAACTAACCAATAAAATAAAACGTTTAATAATATCAAGAAAAAAGATAGGTAAAGCATAAAAAAATAAATGTGTAAAATGACCGCATAATAAAGGTAAAAGCGTATATGCAGTGAAAAAAAAAAGGAGACGAGAAAATGTAACGTATAATTTACAATAACGTGTAAAAAGAGCTCGTATGTCGCGCAAACGTAACGCTTAAGAAAAGTAACACGTAACATAGAATATAAACGCATGCGTAAAATGATGGTGTAAAAATAACGTAAACAAACAGTAAAGTGTAAAATATGAAGTGTTTATTTTAAGCATAAAGGAAAGTAAAACTTAAACGTAACGCATAAAAAAAAAAAAAGAATTAGGTAAAAATAACGGTTAAGAAAAGTAAAATTAAACGATAAACGTAACGCGCTAAATATTGTAACGCATAAAACACAGAACGAAAAAAGGAAAAGTGATGCAAAAGAAAAATAAACAGGTTAAAATAACACAAAGAAAAGTAGAGGATGTAATATAACGGGTGGTCAAGCTCCTTAATAGTAGAGCCATTTTTAAAAATTTGAAATTTTTCGCGAGCCGCAATTAAATACGTATTTAAAAGGTACGCAAAAAAAGGTATTAAATATTTTATAGAAATTATATTTATTGAAAACATAAATAAAGGTACAAAATATGTGTACTGAATTGAAATATTAAAAATTAAACACATTTATTTTACTTCTGATAATTCTTTAAAATTTGGTGTAGAATTGGTGACAGCACTTCTCAGTAATTCTTTGAGATGCTTATTAGTTAATAGTGATCGATGTTTGGATCTCACATACGTACGTTGTTCCGAATATTGAAATAATTCGACAAGCAGCCTTCTCTAATTCAGGATACTTCGATTCTGGTACAAATTTCTAAAATTCAGTAATCGGCGTCGCCTTATATTTTAATTGTAGCACTTGATCTTCTTGCCTCTCTATTAATTCTAATTCTTCAGATGCTTTTTGGGTCATAATTATATTGGAAATGGAAACCTCACCTTGAATTAAGATAATTTCAAATGGATTCAGAAAGAAATCTAGAGACGATTTAAAATATTTCAAGTCTTGAAATCTATTTTGGAGTTCCGTCAATATTCTTTCTAGCTTTTTTACATACTCGTTGTTTTTTTTTTTTTTTTTTTTTTTTTTTTTCTTAATGTTGAAATAAATTGTTTTAATTCAAGGAAAATGATAAAATGTTTTATTTTTAATGTCCTTTTGAAATATACATTGTGAGAGGTCAGATATTATTTTATTAAAAAAATTACTTTATTAAACACAAAATAAAGCTTAAAGTCGGAAGTATAGTGCAAATTATGATTAAATGTAAAAGATACTAGAAAGTAGATAGGTAAATAGAATGTAGCAGAATAATGAAGTATAAAGTAAAAGCGTCAAGTAAACTAATCATTAAAAAAATCGAATGTGAAGTATAAATTAAAGCGTAAATGAATAGTAAAAATATGGAATAAAATGAAACGTAACGTAAAAAGCGTATAGTAGAATGTAAAGTCAAGCAAAAGTATAAAGAAAGGCTTAAAATATAAATAACAGAGTAAAGTAATAGGTGTGTTTAATTGAAAGCAAAATGAAACATAGTATCGAGTAAATTATACTGTAAATTGAAGTATAAAGTAAATAATTAAACTAAGCCTACGGTTGCAATTTAAAGCGTAAAAAAGAGTGAAAACTAAATTAAAATGCTAAATAAAACGTGAAAAATAATATGCTCCGTAATATGAAAAGTACAACAAAGTAAAGCGTAAAAAATAATGTAGAGTATAAAGTAAAAAAAGTTTAGTAAAGAATTAAATATGAACATATAAAAAGTAAAATATAAAAACGTTGGGAGTAAAATATACAGAAATGAGTAAAGTAAATTATTAAGTAAAGCGTAAAGTATAAAAAAGTAAAGTAAAAATGTTTCAGGAAAAGAATAATGAGTGTAATGGGGGTAAAATGTGTATTGATTAAAGCGTAAAAAAAATTGAAGTATAAACTAATGAGTAAAGTTAAGACAAAAGTAAAGTATAAATTAGTTAAAAGTGCGTAAAAACATAAATTTACTATTAAGTGAAGTAAACGAAAACGTGAAATAAAAATATATCTTATAATGTTTAGTGGTTGGTAAAGTTTTTTTAAAAAAAAAACGTGTAAAGTAAAGGGTTAAATAAAAGGTTTGTTATGTTAAGCGTAAAGCAAATTTAAAGCGTAATATACATTGAAAAGTAAGGTCGAAGGTAAAGTAAAAAATAAACTATAGTTAAAAGTGAAGTTACGTAAAAAGATATATATATAGCTTAAAATAAAGCTAACCCTGCAGTATGAACTAAATTGAGGTGTAAAGAAAAGAATAAAACATAAAAAAGTAAAGTGTGAAATATGAATTAAGTGAAAAACAATGTTAATTAAAGCAGGAAGAAAAGTAACATTTAAAATATAACAATTGCCGGTAAAATTAACGCTTAAAAAACGTCAAATATATGGTAAAGTTAAAAAATAAGTTAAGTAAAGCACAAACGTAACGTACGAAGGAAAAATGCACAGCAAGAAAAAATTTACAAAAAAGAAAAGGAGTTGGAAAAAAAAAAAGTTTGGAGTAAGTAATGAAGTAGAAAAACGGGAGAAATTAAAAAAAAAGTAAAGGCATAAAATTAAGGGGTTATCAAAAGTATCGCATAATTTGCGCAATTGTAACGAATAAAGAAAAGTACCGCTTTAATTATAAGGCGGACAACAAGTAAAAGCAACAACACATTAAGAACAATAAAAGCAAATGCGTAAAAGAAACTCTTATAAAAAGTAAAACATGTACAGAAAGCGTGTAAATTATTGCGCATGAAAGTAACGCGTATGAAAATTAACGTGTAAAATATAAATTATATATAAGTAAAAATAAAAAGGAAAGTATAAAGTAATCATGAAAGGAGATCAAAAGTAACTCATAAGAATAGTAATTCGAAAAATTATAGTTACTATAAAACTATAGTTGAATCGTAAAACTATAAATCTACACTTACTTATACTTCTAAAACGTAAATGACTATTAATTATTACACGTAAATAAAACGCGAGAAAAAAAAGTAGCGCTTAAAATATAAGGCCTTTTAATGATGTTTTTTCTTTTTTTGTCTACTGAGGTTGTTTTTACAGTGTTTAATTTATTATTCAGGTTTTAACTATAGTGTTTTTCTTAACATTTTCTTCGTATCATTTGTTTTTGCACTTTATTTTAATTTTGAAGCATTTAATATTTCTAAGCTTGCTTTCGATCTCTTGCCAAATTGATGATATTTAACAAGCTATGCTATTTTTTTAATCCAACATGTTTTCGTTTTTAAGGATTATTTTGCATAGTACTACGATAGATAAGGACCAGTTTGGATGCTTCAGCCATGGTTAGGTAGAACCGCCGGTCTTATTTGGATGCAGATCTATGAAACAATTTTGGAGATATGATTTTGCTGTAAGTAAAGTATATATTGTTTCTTCTCATTTTTTGATAACTGCAGATTATAATATATAATAATCTACAAATATAATCTAATAAATAAATCTACAGAATATATATATATATATATATATATATATATATATCTTTATATATAAGAAGAGAGTGGAATGATAACACATAGTCAATCACAGAAGACTTCTGGTTAGTAACGCACCAAACAGCCAATCAAAATTAAGAACGCATGTGTGTGAAAAGGTAATAATTTTTAATAATGCTGTCTGCAGAAATGTTACAACTAAACTTACCAGCTAAATCTTGTTGCGATTTTTATTTTGTACAATATATTGAACGGAATTTACTTTAAAATCTTTTATAAAAAATGGATCGCTGTGAATATCTTAGGCGATTTGAACAGCGACGTACGGTTGAACATAATTTAGCAGCACAAAATTAACCTGAAAATAATCGTAGTGCGATCAATACGCGACAGCGGAATGCGCGGCGATGAAACAATGAAGGGTCAAGACGTTCAAATGAAAACGAATAATATGGAAAAGAAATTGATAAAAAATGTTGTATAAAAGGAGGTTTTGTAAATAATTTTTAATTTTATCATTGTTTTTCCTTACTTTTAATTGTTTTTTACTTACTTTCAAAAAATCGTTCTGCGAGAAATATTAATTAACAGTTGAGCATCATATATATTTGCTTGAGATATTTCTTAAATAATGCATAAAAGTGCAAATCATTGGTACACAAAATGATGTGAAAAGAAAAAATAATGAAAAATGTACGTAGCTAAGTTTTGTGAATATTCTGAGATGGACTGCAAATAATTTTTAATTTTATTGTTTTCACCTTATTTTTTTTATAACAATTCAGACAAAAATGAATATTGATCATTGATAACATAATTATTTCATTTTAAATTTGTTTTTTTATTAATATTCAATATGTCAAAAAAATTAAATTGCTTATTTTAATTTGTCGAATTTCAGTTACATATGTTTTTATTATATAATTTTCTTTTTGTCTGATTGAAACTAAAGTATTTTGTCCGTTGACAGTATTGAAGTTAATTGGGCAATTATTTGCAATGGTTTTTGCTTTTGAAATATTACCCAGCATCACTTATTAATATTACATGTTTTAATTTGTTTGCCATATTTTAAAGTTTTTATTCATTAGGTTATAATTGTTTTCAGTATAAAATTTAAATTACTGGGGTGGGGGGAGATGAAGCACCATATAGGGAGCGTCCGGCATTCTATAAGATCAACAATGATTAGAGTTAAGGGTAAAAATATACTTGAGGGTGCCCCTTGGCGAAATTGGCGACGTATGTTTGGCGCCATTTCTGTTTGCGCAAAACACCGTGGTAACAGGAATGGCTGCCAAAATATAATGATATTTCAATAAAACATTGGAAAATTTCAACAAAACATCGGCCAAAACTTTATAAAATTGCAATGAGCCCGATATGAGCAAAATAAATAAACCCAATAAAAAATAAAATGCATTTTGAATCGAAACAAAAATTAATGGAGTAAGCACAGAAAGAAAAGGAAAAAAAAAAAAAAAACTCACTTTTTCGTTAAGCTTGAATATCCTCAGATTTAGGTGCACCGAATTCTCTAATAGCAGTTAGATACTGTTTAAATTTATCATGAATAGAATCTGTGTACCTCTATCGCCACATAAATTCGGCGAAATACGAATCGAAAATGGCGTCTGTGGTACCGGACTGGCGATGAAATTTTTTTCTAAAGTCCCTTTTTAGGGACTGCCGAAAGAAGATCGAAGGTATGTATACCTTCGATCTTATTGACCTGAGGCAAAAGTAATCTTACCAGCCGGTATCCAACGTAGAAACGGACCTCTGAAATTACATATACCGTTGAACATTTAAAAATAATGCTAAAATCTAAACCAATCAGAATCACGATTGGGTTTCAACATCGTCCAGCTTGGCGATCACAACTTGGCGAAAATCAAGGGGCACCCTCAAATATAGTCTATATATATATATATATATCGATATAGTCGAATCAATCGTCGAATATAGTCGAGTTAGCCTCAGCCACGCGTGCTTCCGGAATAAAACATCGGAAGCCTGGAATAAAACATTAGCCGGAGATTAATCTCCGTCTAATGCCCTATAGTAATGTGTTAAATAATGTTGCTTCCTCGCTTTATATGAGTTTATAATATTGTTTTTATTACAATTACTTTATAAGTTTATATGCTGATATTAAGGACCTCTGACATTTTACAATCCTATCATATTCTCTTTATGTGATGTTGGTGCAGAAAAATTGCCAGTTAATCTTAAGAAAAACAACTTTAATTTTATTCGCGAAGCAAACAAAAATGTAATTGCGTAGTAATTATCGGGGATTGGCGAGCAGGGGGCGGAGCCCTCTAGTATATATATATCTAATAACAGCGCATTTGCACTGTTATTAATATGGGAATAATTAATCCAAAAGAAATGAGTAGCGAGGCCATATTCTGCATAAGCTGTTTGTTGCTTCATCATCTTTTAATAAATAGTCTCCTCCCCTCTCCAGCTGGAGGGGGAGAGACACTTATCTCATCAAATCTGACGGAGTTTATTTAGAAAGCATAAAAGACAAACAGCCACGCAAAAACCATCGGTCCTGCGTTTTATATGATACTTACAATGGGTAAACAGGGCAGTCATATTGCATTCCTTGTATTCCTACACCTCATCGCAAATATTTTAATACTCATAGAAAATCGTTTAATCTTTCCTTATATGGAAGTGAAAGATCTTAAAATAACTCCCCTTATGAAACATAAATCTAATTATTATTCATTGGTATGTTTTTAACCTTGGAGTCCCAAAATAGAATATCTGCATTTTATGAAAATGAAAGAGTTTCAATGCTTTTATTAATACAAAAATATTTTTATAATTTTTCTATTACACACACACACACACACACACACATATATATATATATATATATATATATATATATATATATATATATATATATATATATATATATATATATATATATATATATATATATACACTTTATTTGAAAAATATTAAACTAAAATTTATTGATCACTCTCTCAACATAAAAAAACAGTGAAAATATGAAAAAAATGACCACATCTTAAAATATATTTATATATTATAGATGTGGTCATTTCTTTCATATTTACGCTGTTTTTTTATGTTGAGAAAGTGATCAATAAATTTTAGTTTAATATTTTTTAAATAAAGTAGTTAAAACGTGGATTTTTTTTTTCGAGGCAACGTGGTTCTGAAACATATTAAACAGCTTAAAATATTAATTATGTGATAGCACAATAATCAAATCACACTCCCTGCTAACGTAAGAGGAAAGTAACGACGCACCACCATCCTCTAATTTTAACTTTTTCTGAAGTAATCTAATTTTAGAATTTCATTTTAATAAATAATGTAACTCTTCAAAGGAATAGTATAATACATATTTCAATTCATTTTATAAAATTTTGAGTAGAATATTATTAAGAAATATTTGCAGTTTTTCTGAAATTCTTGAACTCTGAAACACATAAAAAAAGTTTTTGTCCAAATTGTTTCTTTCTCCAAAATTTTATGTAAAGTTTGACATTGTTTCAAGTGTAATTCTTCCAAAGTAACTTTTTTTTTCCTTCTTTTTCTTTAAAAAAAAACAACTTGAAATTATTATGTGATTTAAATGACATACGTAAGCATTGCTTGCATTCTGCCTGCCCCTTGTCAATAAATATAAACAAATTACAAAACCTCATCCCTGTTATGTCCTTAAGTAATGTTTGAACGGCCCCTATTATCTTGTTGCAAATATATTTATGTAATTTTAATCAATATGTGGTATTTTTCATTTTCAGCTTTCGGTATCTTTAGGAAACATAAATCCAACCAAGAGACATCATAGTTTTTTAAAGGTAAGTCATATAAACACTCAAAGGATTTAATAATCTTCGTGTTCACTATATTAATAGCATGCATTAGATGAAAATGCATTCAAAAATTAGCCTAAACATTATATTTGTCACAAACTCAAACAATAAAGCAATCGTTTTCGTTGTAGAAATGTTAGACACCTTCTAATTAGTTTAAAATCTCTTTTTTGAAAGGTTTTTATTTGGGGGGGGGGGAAATTCGCGATGGAAATAAATTGAAATGATTAATTTTACTTCTGCAAGCGTTTCAAAGTCTCGACGTAGACTGGCAAAAAATAGGTCAAAACTTTTTTAATGAATTATAGGTAACAATGTTGCGTATCACATCCTGATAGAGAACGGTGTTGGAAATAAATGAATGAATGTTTATTGAAAGATCTCAATTAAGTATGTAGTTAAAATAGTTTTATCGTAGAACTCAAATAGTTTCTTCGGTAAAAGTATAAAAAGGTAGGTTTGTTGAACTGCTGTTAAACCTTGTTCATTCTGCTATGGTCATAAAATACGGTAAAAATAAAATATTTCGTAAAATAAACTAAGTAAATTTTTTGTTCATAAACAGTTATGTAGAGTTTACTTGGTCATATCTTCTTATTTTGCTTTTCAAAAATTCAATAACCGATTTTAAAATATAAATGTTTGATTGACTCGTTTCTATTATAAATGGCATATTATCCAAATTAAAAGGGAAGTCAAGCATAAAATAAAGCAGAAATTAAAATTTTATTTAGTAATGCAGTAAATATAATGTTAAGCAAAGCGTAAACCTTAAAAAAATTATATGGTGTAAAGCGCAAAATATATAAAGTTAAATATTTAGTAAAGTAAGAAGTTTATAAACTAAAGAAAAAATGTAAGATAAAAAGTAGAAATTATATTAGAGAATAAGAGTTGCTCAAATTAAGTATCAGTTAAAGTAAAAGCGTAAAATAATATAATCATAAATACAAAGTGTTACGTAAAGAGTAAGATATTAAGTAAAGAAAAAAGTAAATTTAAAAATGAAGTCAAGCGAAAGGAATAAATGTAAAGCGTAGAGTAAAAGGCGAAAAGTATAAAATTTAAAAAATAGTATAAAATATAAGGTAAAGTATTGAATAAAAAGTAAAATATAGAATTATGTAACGCTTAAAATAAGAAAAAATGTTAGGCGTCAAATGTTTGCAAAGCATAAAGATATCTGTGCAGCAAAAAGTAAAGTGGCGCTTAAAGTAAAAATGATATAAAGCGTATAAAATTTTTAAAAAATATTTTATGTAAAGCATAAAAAAAAGCTTGGAGTATTAAATAATGCATAAAATTGAAATTATTATAATATGTAAAATGTAGCAAAAAAAAAGTAAATTGCACGTCAAAATGCGTTTCAAAAGTAAACTAATAATTAAACTAACTAGTGTAAACTAATATCAAAAGTGAAAAATGTAGTAAAATCTGAAACAAAATGCGTGTAAAGTAGAAATTATTGTAAAATATACCGTATATTATAAAGTAGGTAGTAAAAAAGTATGGTAGAAATTTAATGGAAGTGTAAATTAAATTATAAAGCAAATATGTAAAGTAAATTAATGCGTAAAATTTAAAGTGTAAAGTAAAGAGTAAAATATAAAATGAAAAAAAAGGTAAAGCAAAAAATTAATTAGAAGGTAAAGTAAACTATAGCATCAAATATAAAGTAAAGCGTAAAACACAAAGGAAAATAGTGTGTAAACACAAAAGTGTAAAGAAAAAACACAATTAATATAAATATAGCAGTGAGTTACAAGTAGTTCACTTGTAACTCACTGCCATATTATATTCTGTTTTAATATATCTTTTAGTTTAAAGGATATATTATAACAAAAAGAAAAGCGTTTGATATGAAGACAAGTTTAGTGAGTAAAATATTGTGTAAATAAATACGTTAATTATTGTGTAAGGTAAAGTGAAACGTGAAGTATAAAGTGAAATATGAAGTAAAATATAAATTACGCAGTATATCACCAAACTTATTGTTAAGTATAAAGTAAAGAGTAATATATAAAGTCAAAAGCATTGTATAGTAAAATATAAAGTATAAAGTGAAATATGAAATAATATAAAGTACAAAGTGAAGTATAAAATGAAATATGAAGTAAAATATAAATTACGCAGTATGTCACCAAACTTATTGTAAAGAGTAATATATAAAGTCAAAATCATTGTATAGTAAAATATGAAATAAAAAGCAAAGTATTTTATAGAATAATTTAAAGCGTAACATATCAAGTAAAACGTAACATAAGAAATTAGAGAAGTAAAAAAAAGAAAAGTAAAGCATAAAATACGAAGTGAAGCATAAAGTAAAAATGTGGTAAAATGCAAAATATAAAAAAAGGAATAGGTAAAGCGGAAAGTCGGAAGTATAGCAGAAAGTATAATCAAATGTAAAATGTAGTAAATAGAAAAGTGTATAGTAATGAAGATATCTAAATATATCAGTAAACTATAAAGTAAAATCGTCAAGTTAACTAAGCATAAATTAATGTTTGAAGTAATGTAGAATATTAAGAATAAACTAAAAGGTAAAATGTTAATTAAAGAAAAAGCGCCTAAAATAAAATGTAACGTAAGAAATATTAACAAAGAAACTAAAGAGTATGGTAAACTATGAAGTAAAAGCGTAAAAAAGGCGCAAAATATAAAGTAATATGCATATAAAGTGAAACATATTAAAGAACAGATTTTAATGTGAAGTAAATTCGTAAACTAAGCTTAAAAAAAATAAGTAAAACATAAATTGTCAAGTAAAGAATTAAAGTAAAGGAAAATAAAGCAAAAAGTAAGTAGTTAAAGTAAAACATGAAATATAAATTGTAGCGTCAGATAAAATGTGAAACGTAGAAAAATAATATAAAGCGATAAGTATAAAATTAAAATAAAGTGGAAAATGTTAAGTAAAGGGTAAAATATAAAAGTATAAAAAGTAAAATATAAAAGTGTTGACAGTAAAATTTAAAGTAATGTGTAAATTTACAATAAAGCGTGAAATTAAAGTATAAAAAGTATAGCAAAATGCGTTTTAAGAAAAGTCCAATATATATATATATATATAAAATAAGGTAAAAAGTGTGTTAATTAAAGCCTAAAAAAAGAAGAAAAAAAATTGCAAAGTATATAGTTAAATAACAAATTAAGTACAAATTACCGTAAAACATAGTAACTCCTAAAACGCCGAACGAAAAAAGAAAAGCTAAAACAAAAGAAAAATAAACACTTTAAAATAACACACAAAGAATAGTAGAGAATGAAATATAAAATGTGTGTAAATTAAAACATAAAGAAAAGTAACACGCAAAATTAAAAACAACGCAAAAAGTAAACGTGTAAAAGAATCACATTGAAAATATAACGGAATAAGCAAATAATATTATTGAATCGTAAAACTTAGAAATCGTAAATAATAAAATTAAAACACATGTGAAAAGAATAAGAAACTCGTACAAAGAAGTAAGCATAATAAGTAAAATAAGACGCGTAAATAGCACGTAACATAAATGCAACGTATACGAAATTAAATTTGCAAATTTACGTAGAAAAGAAAAGTAACGCATTTAACACGTAAAATTAACGTGTTTGAAAATTAATGTGTAAAAGTAATACATAAGTAAAGTAACACATAAGGAAAATTAATGTAATGCAAAAGAATGAAGAAAAACGCTTAAGGAAAAGTCTAACGTAAGTCTTCCTGTCTAAAAGTCTCACGTAAAGTCTAATAACGCGTAAAAATAGTATGTAACCTGTTAAAGTATTTAAATTAAAGCATAGAGATGAGTAAATAGTAAAACACATAAGTAGTGCGTAAAGTAAAAGCAAATGCATACGAAATTAAACACGCAAATTTACGTAGAAAGGAAAAGAAAAGCTTAAAATATAATTACACGTGAGATTAACGAAAATTAAATTATAATTTAGTTCGAAAATTAATGCGTAAATGTAATGCATAAGAATAGAAAGTAACGCCTAAAGAAAAATATCGAATAATATATAATAACGCGTAAACATAAATGAAGTTTCATCCAAATTAATATTAAATAAAGTAATGTAAATCATAAAATAAAGTAAAAGGTAAAATAAAAATTTAAGTAATACATTAAATATAAAGTTAAATGAAATATATAAAAAAAAGTATGTGTTGTCAAACTTATAAGATATAAAAAGTAAAATATTTAGTTAAGTAAAAAATGCGTGAAGTAAAAAGGAAAAACATAAAATAAAAAGTAGAAATTATAGCAGAGAATAAAGTGTAGTAAAAAGAAAAACATCAGCTACTAAATATTTAAAGTAAAACGCTCTCAAAGCAAAATAGAAAGTAAAGTCACGCGTAAAGTAAAAAGCCATATGTATAAAAAAAATGATGGGTAGTAGAAAGTAAAGCATAAAGAATAGCGTAAAATAAAGTAAAACGTGAAGTATGCTGATAAGTAAAGCGTTGCATATAAAGTTAAGCATAGAATAATGTAAAGCATAGGATATAAAGTAAAGTAAGGTATAAAATATAAGCGTAACATAAAAAAAGCGTTGAGAAATTTTTTAAGTAAAAAGTAAAGAAAAGCGTAAAATAAGCGAAGCATAGAGTAAAAAGTATGTAAAGCGTAAATAAAATTTTAAAAAATATATCTATGCAAAGCATAAAATAAAGCATGGAGTATAAAGTAATGCGTAAAATATATTTGAAAGAAAAGTATAGAGTGTAAAGTAAAAGCATTGAGTGAACTAAGAATAAAGTTAAGTGTGAAGTAAAGCGGAATGTGAATCATGAATTAAAATGTAAAATAAAGTAAAATATTAAGTAAAAATTTGTGAAGAGAGAAGTAAAATGAGATAACTAAGTAAAATAGAATAATAATAGCAAAGAATAAACTAAAGCGAAAAACATAAAGTGTAGCCTAAAGTATTAAATAAAACTAATATTTAAAGTGTAAAAGAAAGCAATCCTATTTTTAAAGAAGTAAAACATTAATTGAAGTACAAAGTATAATGCAAAGTTTTAAATATAAAGTGAAGCACGAGGTACAACTCTAAGTCTGAATTATCAAGTGAAATGTTTAAAAATTTATCGTAGAGTATAAAACAAAGATTAAAGTGAAATATCAAGTAAAATCATAAATAAAATGTGTGGTAAAGGGTGAAGCAAACTAAAGTATAAAATAATGTAATGTATGATAAAAAGAGTGTAATGTAAAGCGAAACGTAAAACATTGTCGTAAAGTAAAAAAAAGTATGTCGAGTACACAGTAGATAGTTGTATGTTATGTAAAGAATAAATTATGACGTAAAACAGAATGAAAAGTGCAAAATATCGATTAAAATTTTAATAGTAAGATAAAAAATATTGTAAACTAAACTCAGTGGTGCGACAGCTCATAGAGGGCCAAGGCCCATGTCAGTTTTCTTGGGCTCTGGGATGCGGGAGCCGGTTAGGTGGTCAGTGTTTAGTACTCATTTATCGAAGGGATGAAAGAGTGGGCAAAAAATACTTTATATACGTATACTTTAAAAGTTAAGTGAACGTAAAATATAAAGAATGCAGTATACCGTTAAACCTGTTATGTATAAAGTACACAGTAAGATATAATGTAAAGTTAAAAGCAGAGTATAGTAAAGCGTAAAATATAAAGTAAAACGTGAACTATAAAGTAAAGCGTAAAATACTAAGTGAAAAGCAAAGTATTATATAGAATAATATAAAATGTAGCATATAAAGTAAAATGTAAATTATGAAGTTTGAGAAGAAAACGTAAAGCTAAGTGTAAAATAAGAAGTGAAGCATCAAGTATAAAACGATGAAGCACAAAGTAAAAAAATTACTACGTAAAGCAGAAAGCACAGAATAAAGCTTAAAGTCAGAAGTATAGTGCGAAGTATGATCTATTGTAAAAGATAGTAAAAAGTAGAATACAATATAGCAGCAGAATAATGAAGTATAAGGTAAATGCGTCAAGTAAACTAAGCATAAAGTAAAGTTTGAAGTAATATAGAATGCAAAAAGTAAATTAAAGCGTAAATGCATACTGAAGAAAAAAAAGCGAATAAAATGAAAATTAAGTAAAAAGTGCATCGTAAAATGTAAAGTCCAGTAAGAGTGTAAAGAAAGGCGTAAAATATAAAGTACAGTAATATATGTGTGTTAAATTGAAAGCAAAGTGAAACATAATGTAGAGTTAATTATACTGTAAATTAAAGTATAAAGTAAATATTTAAACTAAGCTTAAAGTAACGTGAACAATTTAAAGTATAAAGAGAAAAGTAAAGAAAAAATAAATCAGAAAGTAAATTAAAAGGTAAGAGAAAACATTAAAAATAGTATGCTCCATAAAATGTATGCGTAACAATAGGGATCAGGTGCCAGCCCTAAACGAAACATGTGCGCGGCTACATTATAAACTAAATAAAAATATAATGTTTAGTATACCAAAAAGTAAAAAAAGCATGTAAAGTAAAACGTAAAATAAAAAGTTTGTAATGTAAAGCATAAAGCAAATCTAATGCGTAATATAGATTTAAAAATAAGGCAAAAGGTAAAGTAAAAAATAAACTTTAGTAAAAAGTTATTTAAAGTGTGAAATAAATATAAATTACAGACAAAAAGGCGTTAATTAAAGCATAAAGAAAAGTAACGCTTAAAATATAATAATAGCGTGTGAAAGTAACGGATAAAAAAAAGTAAAGGGGTAAAAGTAACGCATAAATAACTATAAAATAAAGTGAAAAAGTAACGTACAAAGGAAAGGGCCGCAACAATAAAAGGTTAAAAGTAAGGAAAGGAGTAAAAAAAATGCTTGGAGTAAATAGGGAAGTGAAAAATGAAAACGTAAAAGTAAGGGATAACTAAAAGTAACGCATAAAATGCGTAAAGTATAAATTTTAAAGTAAATGTGTAAATTAAAGCAAAGAAACGTGAAAAAACGGGAGTAAGGTATGAGAAAGTAAACGCGTTAAAGCAACGAAAAGGAGCGCATAAAAGTAACGGATAAGAAAAGACGTGTATAAGTAATGCATAAGAGAAATCGCATGAAGTAAAAAATTGCGTAAAATATACAAATATGCAAAACTAAAGCGTATAACGCGTAAAAATAAAGCATTAAATTAGTTAAGTCTAAAAGTAGCACTTTATAAAAGAGTAGAGTCGTGTAAATGTAACAAATAAAATAAATGAAAAAAGAAAGGTTAACTTATAAAAATGACCCTGAAGAGTAATAAAAGAAATGAAAATATACTCGTGTAAGTAACGCATACAGAAAGGTAAACAATAGTTATTCATAACAAAGTTAACGCGTAAAGAAAAACTATTGCGTGAAAGAAACTCATAAAAATAGTGACTGCGTTAAAGTGAAAATAAAAGAAAAGTAAAACATAAAGAAAAGCAACAGGAAAATAGCGCGTAAAAGTAACATATATATTGAACTATCGTGTAAAATATAATAGTACGAAAAATTTTCAAGTAAAACAAAAAGTAACTTGTGAGAAAAATAAATGACTGCATTATAAAAGTAACTAAGTAATAGTAACTCATAATGAAAAGTAACTCGTAATTTACAATAATGCATAAATTGAGCTCGTATGCTGCGCAAATATAATGCATGAGAGAGATATTTCGTAAAATATAATATCGTGTAAAAGAAATTGTAACACAAAAAAAAACATGTAAAATTAATGCAAAAGAATCGTTAACACATAAAATATTATAACGCACTGTATAAATACAACGCATAAAGAAAACGCGTAAGAATAGTGAAGTATAAAAGAGGCAAATAAAGCATTAAGAAAAATCAAATATAAAGTTAGTTAACACGTAAAATTAATACGCAAGAAATAACGCATAAAAAAGAGTGACGCGTAAAAAAAGCAAAAATTAAAAGTGACGCTTGAGAAAAAGTAAGACAGAAAGAATTAAGGTGTAAAATATAAAAATGAGGAAATGTAATGCATAAAAGGAAATGTAAAGAATAAGGAAAGTGAAGGCATCAAAGTAGCGCATAAAATTAAATGATCACGTTTAAAAGTAATGCACAAGATTTAATAGTAAACGCGTAAAATTAATGCAAAAGTAAAAACCTTTTAAGAAACGCTTAAAAATAGTAACGCGTCAAACATACAAATGTGTACAAATTAAGTCTATAACGCGTAAATGGGACGCATAAAATGTAAAGTGTAAAAGTAGCGCTTTAGGAAAGAAAATCAAAATAAAAAATAATATTTTTAAAAACCACGTTTTTGTAGCGGAGAATAATAATTAAAAAATAAAAATTTGAAAAACCAAAAACGTGGGGCGCATGAAATACATAACATTAATGTTATATTAGAGTGTGTATGTGTGCTCATGAAAATATGTGTATGTATATCTGTAATTGTATTTGAATGTGGATGTGTATATGTACTGTTATGTATTTCATGCGCCCCACGTTTTTCAAATTTTTATTTTTTAATTATTATTCTCCAATACAAAAACGTGGTTTTTAAAAATATTATTTTTTATTTTGATTTTTTTTTTTTTTTTTTTTTTTTGTACTCACTTCTAAAATCTCAATTTTTTTAACTCCCTGTACACAAAACTCTTCAACTGATATGTGACAGTAATTTGAAATAATCGAATCGACAACAAAAGACAATCGCGAAAATACTAATTTTTCTATAATTTTATTTTACTTTGTATGTCTTTCTCTTCATTTTCATGCATAGTCACCCAATTCTGAACTATGTGCCAAATTTGAAGTCTGTAACTAATCGGGAAGTTAGTTTAAAATCGATTACAAAATTCCACCCGAACAGACATACACGAAGGCAAGTTAATATAAAAATGGTAAAAAGTAAGTGATTGAAAGCGTAAAATATAACAACGAAATAAATCGTGTAAATATAATACAAAAAAGAAAATAAATGCATAAATTTACGCATTAGAAAAGTGAACGCGTTGAAGTATGGAATGAGAAAAGTAAAGCAATAAGAAAAGTAACGAGTAATTTATATTAATGTAAAACAGTAACAAATGAAAAATAAATGACCGCATAGTAAAAGTAAACTCGTAAAATAAACTAATAAGAAAAGTAAACGAAAAAGTAACGCGTAATTTACAATAAAGCTTAAAATGAGCTCGTAGGCATTGTGAATGTAACGCGAAATTAATTAAAGCGCGTAAAAGAAAAAGTACCCTATGAGAAAAAAACCAATTAAAAGTAATGCTTAAAAAAGTAACCATCACTTAAATTATGATAGCTCGCGAAAGTATAAATATCGCATAGGAAATGAAACCGCGTAAAAGTAAAGCGTAAGAAAAGTAAAAGTGACGCATTAAAAAAACTCGTAAAAAGAATAGTAAACAGTAAAATATAATTAAAATAAGGCAGAAAAAAAAATAATACAAAAAGTGAAAAATAATGCTTAGGAAAAGGAAACGCGTGAAAGTTATTACTACACATAAAAGAATAAATGGGAAAGCATAGATAAATAAAAGTAAAGAATAAAACATAAAATAAAATGTGTTAAGGCATTAAAAAGTCATGCATAAAAATAACGCTTAAATATAAAAAAAAGCAGAAAGTAAAAAGTAATATAAAGCTTAACATAAAGTTAAACGTGAAATTAATAGGAAAGTGTGAAGTGTAAAAGTAAATGGAACGTATACGAAAAAGCGTGTAAAAGTATCCAGGATGCGACAAAAATTTTTTAATCGGAAATGTTTATATTTAGTCCCCCTCACTACCGGAAACGACCGTTAATTTTGCCCTCTACAGTTCAGAATTGATAAAATTAAACTGGAAACTTTAAAATGTTTTGTTCTGAACAAAGTAATTCGTAAATTAAAAGTAGTACATTTTATTATTAGTTTGTGATAAAATTTAAAGTTTGCCATTTTTTAATGTAGTCTCGTGTACGTATGATCTTCCAAAAATATATTCCTTATTTATTATTTTTTTGTGTGTGTATTTTTTATTTTTCGTAAAGTTCATGTGAATTTTTCTGTTAATAAAGTTCAGATCTTTTTCAATTATGATAGAGGGAAAACGATGGCCTTTGACCACACACTATGGCTGTCACGCGAGGGTTTCACTGAGAGTTGTGAGAACATGTTATGACGAGGTAGAAATAACAATGCACTTTTTAATTGCAGGACAGATAGATTAGAGATCGTTACCGACAAGTCGCAAAACTGTTTGTTAGACATTTTACTGTTATACCATCCTCGTCATAATAGTTTCGTCTGCATCGTTCCTGTATATGTTAGATCAACATGATATAGATGAAATTCAAGTGACTATACGAGTCATGTCACCCACGTGATCTGAGTAAGGACTGATGAAATAAGCAAGATCATGTTCCATGTACGTTAAAGATAAAACTGTAAAGGCTGACAAAGTTATCTTACTTTAACGAAAAGTTATTATTTTACAGGTTATCCTCACGAATGTAATTAAAATGCATTGTGTGTGTGTTTCTTCCTTTATCCCTAACCCATAAATTATGGTGTTAAAGCATATGACCGCATATATTTTATACTTGAAACAAAAATATGAATTTATATTTTTCAATTGGTTAATTGTGACAAAAGTACCCCTTTTTTAACATATGTATAATGAGAAGATTTAAAAGCTCAGTTTAAAACGCCGACACAAATTTGTACTCAAAATTTCAGCTTCAATTATAAAGTCACGATTAATTAAAAATCTCGTAAAGATAATGTATAAGTAAAATAAACGCGTAAAGGAAACACATAAGAAAATCTTAAAAGTTCAAAATGTAATGGATGAAACGAATAATTACTGTATATAAGCTACGTATTAATGCTAAGAAATGCATCTGAAAAAAAAAAGCGTAAAAATAACTTATATGAATAGTATAAATAGCAAGTAAACATATAAGATATTCGTAAATTACTAATGCCTAAAAGCTGCGTACAAATAATAATATATATGGGTAATAACTAATATGAAAACTAGTTTCACTAGTAAAAGTGAAGTATAAATGTGTAAAAGCATTACGTAAACTATTATAAATAATGACTTTAAAACTTGCGCCGTGTAAATAATAGTAACGTGAAAAATGTACATAGTTAGTAAACGCGGATAAACCGACAAATAAATACCTCATTTTATTAATAATCAACTCCTTATCATCAATTCTCTAGTCAAATATAAATTAGTCAGTAAACGAATAGACTATATCAATTGATCCTATTATTGGCTTAGCTGTACATGTTCTTACAATCTTTTGATCATTGCTCGAATCTACTCACTTTTAATCAGTACTCGATGTTGATATATGGTATTTGATTTGCGTTTGCGTGGTTCGTATTACGAGCTCATAAAGATAGTGCAGAACTGATTTTAGATAAATGACAACTAAAATAATGAATTGCGTATTAATAATTAGTTAGTTTATTAATAACTGCGCATTGGTCTATCTCTGTAGACGCAAAGTTGAATTCAACAAGGAAGTAACTTTCTGTTCTAATTAATGTAGGTGGCGCTACTAGTACAACATACATTCCGGCTTCAACATACCGGGCCACCTTGAAACATAGTTTCAAAATTTACACATAAATTAACAAAAGGAAGATTAAACTGTATAAATCTAATAGAAATATATAATTATAAAAAACTAATGCAACATACATGAAATTAAAAATATGTATCATAAACAGATGTATAGATTCCTTGGTATAAACCGGATAACTATATATAACACAAAGCAAAAAAAAGAAAAGTCTAAAATAAAGAAAGTTAATCAGTCTATAGGTAAAACTGACAGTTTGTGAATGGGTCTTTTATAAGTTCCAGTCTCAGTTTTGACACTGACGACTCTTACCTTAGCGTCAGCACTAGGGAAAACTTCTTGTATACGCCCTAATTTCCACTTCAAAGGTGGAATATTGTCGTCTTTAATGAGAACTAAATCGCTAATTTTTAAATTAGGCTGTACTCGCAACCATTTGGGGCGCTGCTGTAAGCTGGAAATATACTCGTTAACCCATCTTTTCCAAAAATTCTGGAAAAGTTTTTGAGTCAACTGCCAACGTTTTAAAGGGGATATGTTTTTGTCCAGAAAGTTCTCTTCTGGTATTGAAGAAAGAGAGGTTCCCACAAGGAAATGTCCTGGGGTAAGTGCTGAAAGTTCAAAGGGATCGTCCGACACAGGACACAAAGGACGAGAGGTCAAGCAGGATTCGATTTGTGCAGTAAGAGTTAAAAACTCTTCAAGGGTCAATTTATGATCACCTATTGTTCTTTTCAAATGCGATTTTGCGGACTTCACAGCAGCTTCCCAAATTCCTCCAAAGTGAGGTGCTGAAGGTGGGTTGAAGTGCCATTTAATTTGTTCATCGGCAAAATACTGATGGATGGATTCTTCTTTTTGAAGAGATTTAACCACTCGATTAATTTCCTTATTTGCAGCAACGAAATTTGAACCACAGTCTGAAAATAATTCATTTGGTTTTCCTCTTCGCGCAACAAATCTTTTTAAAGCTGCAATAAATGATTCAGCAGATAAATTTCCAACAACTTCGATGTGCACTGCTTTTGTCGCGAAACACACAAAAATACAAATGTACATTTTAACTGATCTGACTCCACGTCCAGATCGTGGTTTCACAAAAAATGGACCTGCATAATCCAGACCAGTCTTGGAAAATACTCTAGAAAGCGTTACTCTTGAAGGTGGTAACTGAGCCATTATCTGTGTCGCGGTTTTTTCTTTTAATCGAAAGCATTTTATGCATTTCCAAATTTGCCTTTTTATAACTGATCTAGCGTTTACTATCCAAAATTCTTTGCGAATAACTGATAATAGTAAAAGTGTTCCAGCATGCAAGAAGGATTCATGATAGTGAATTATAATTAGATTAGTTAAGTGATGATTTTTCGGTAGGAGAATAGGATGTTTTCTTTCATTCGATAATTGTGTATTTTCTAACCTACCGCCCACACGGATAAGGCCCTCTTCATCCAAAAACGGATTCAAGGAGAGGATCTTACTGCTCGAAGAAACTGGTTTGTTATTTTTTAGCTGCTGATATTCGTTTGGAAGTTCTTGTTTTTGGACTATTTTAACCAAAACGTTTCTAGCTAGTGTTATCTCACTACTAGTTAAATAACCATTTATGCGATTGTTCGGAGATTTACAGTTTATTATGAAGCGGAGACACCAAGCTATAATTCTTTTCAACTTAACATATGATGAAACATTGTAAATGATAGGAAAGTCAATAGGAGTTGTTTCAATCAAACACGATGTTTTTTTGCGCTCTTCTTTGAGAGCGTCTGTTGAGAGAGGGATTTCCTCTAAATGAGATACTTCACCACCATAAATCAAAATCAACTAGCTCATTTGGTGGTAGACCTCTACTAGCGCAATCAGCAGGGTTTTGACCAGAGCTGATATGATTCCAATGTTGAACTGGAAGAATAGACTGAATTTCGGAAACACGATTGGCAACAAAAATTTGCCAACGTGATGGCTCAGATTTCAACCATGAAAGAACTATAGTTGAGTCCGTATAAGCACGTATTGCGTCAATTTGAATATTCAAGGACTTGAGGACCGTTTGTAAAAGGTGCACTAATAAAACGGCTGAACAAAGTTCAAGGCGCGGTATTGATATCGTTTTCAATGGTGCGACGCGTGTTTTGGATGTAAGTACACTAACATGCGTAGTGGTGATAGTAGTTGATTTTAAGTATATGACGGCAGCGTACGCCTTTTCCGACGCATCACAGAAACAATAAAGTTCTATTCCAGATGGGGAGTGTAGAAGAACTTTTCTAGGTACAGTTAACGTAACTTGAGAAATATCTTCTCGATATTTAATCCACTGCTCTTTTATATCCTGGGGCACTGGATCATCCCAAGCCAACTGATGCTTCCACAATTCCTGAATTAGAATTTTTGCCGTTATGATAATAGGGGATAACCATCCTAGTGGATCAAAGATTTTTGACACACAGGAAAGGATGGACCTTTTTGTAGGATTTTCATCCTTAAAATCATCACAAAAGGAAATATTGTAGGTAAACTCATCATTTTTTGGGTCCCATCTCAACCCTAGCACCTTAATAAATTTAGAATCAGCAGTTCTACATGGTGTATTGTCTATATTTTTAGGTTGACTTAAAAATTCTAAAACAGAAGGACTATTGGTACACCATTTGTGAAGCTCGAATTTTCCTTTTCTCAACAGCTCACTTAGTTCATTTATTAATGCAACGGCTTCGTCAGCACCTTCTGCTCCAAACAAGCCGTCATCTATATAAAAATTATGTAAGATCAAATCAGCTGCTTTAGGAAAACCCAATCCTTCATCGATGACTAATTGTTTTAAAACTCGCGTTGCCAAATAACTGGCCGGCGCGGTACCATAAGTTACGGTACACAAGCGATATTCCCTAACTGGTTTCATGGGATCATCTCTCCAAAGAATTTTTTGAAAATTGCGATCTTCACTATGAATCTCTATTTGTCGATACATTTTTTGCAAATCACATGTTATAGCGATATTGTAACATCTAAACCTTAAAAGAATAGCGAAAAGATCGTCTTGTACCCTAGGACCATTCATTAGCGTTTCATTCAGTGATAAACCTGATGTAGTTTTTGCGCTGGCGTTAAAAACAACCCTCAATTTTGTGGTTGGACTAGAATCGTTAATTACATGATGATGCGGGATAAAATAGTGCTCATTTTTGCTATTTAAATTCAGGATATTAGTTTCCTCCATATGCCCTAGAGAAAGGTACTCTGACATAAAGTTTTTGTACTGCAAATAAATATCTGGGGTTTTTTAAAAGTCTTCTTTCTAGACTAAAAAGCAGTTTAAAAGCGGAGGCCTTTGAATTTCCCAAAATCCCCTTATTTGGTTTAAATGGTAGTTTGACGGAATACCTGCCTTCTATACTACGCGTAACATTTTCCACAAAATGTGTTTCACAAAGGTTTTCTTCCTTTGTTAGCGGTTGTGTTGAAGGAATTTGTTCCAATTCCCAGAATGTTTTAACTAAGTCATCAGTATTAATATTAAAATTATTAACTGAAAACAGGTTGGGTTTAGCGCATTCAAAAGTAGTTGCTCCGGAAATTATCCAACCTAGCCTAGAGCATACTGCGAAAGGGAGATTTTCATCGCGTTTAATTACTTCTCCGCTAATCAATGTAAACAACACATTTACACCGCATAAAATATCAACATCTCCCGATCTCCAAAAATATGGGTCTGCCAGCACGAGATCCCGATATCCTCCGGACAAAACCGGCATGGAAGAGTTCGGTATTTTTCCGCAAATTTTATCAATAACATATGCGGATGTTGAAAATCTTAAATCATTATTAAAATGCGGCGAAAACAATAAATCCACCTGCCCACTACTCGAAGTATCACAACCTCCCAAACAAGAAATAGACAATTGAGCCGGATTTATTTTTAATTTCAACTTGCTGACACATTCGCGTGAAATAAAGTTTTTCTCAGATCCCGAGTCCAAGAGCATTCGACAGTTAATTAATTCGTTTTGAGAATTTATAACCTTGACTATAGCTGTGCATAAAAGAACCGAAGAATTCTTTTGATTTATGTTATCTCCCAATTGCTCACTATTCGAATAATTCGCACAAACTGTAGACGAAACTTCATTGATGGCGTCGTTGAATTCTGTTCATCTGCTCTGGGTATAAATTCAGGGGCACTTAAAGAGGGAAAAAAGGGTTTCGGTTTCTCATCTCTATGCAAAGAGCTGTGATGTCTGCGATTACATTTAAAACAGGTGTTAGAAGATTTACATTTTTTTATAGTGTGAATTCCCGATAAACAGTTATAACAAAGATTATTATTTTTTACGAAATCAATCTTTTGCTGAACTGGTAAATTACAAAATTTCGAACACTTTGAAATGTAATGATTATCTTTACAATATACACATATAGAAAGCGAAACAAAAGAATTAACTTTAGCATTAATAGGTTTTTGAAATTTACTGGATGAACTTTTGCTGTTTTGAAGAGTTCTAGCATAGCTTTTCAAAAATTCTATTAAATCCTTGAGTTTGGGTATTTCAGTATTATTTAATTGGCGCTCCCACCACAATTTAGTGGAACTATCTAACTTTTGCAATATTAAATACAACATTAAAGTGTCACTAAAAGTATCCATTTTTTGGCCTAAAGTTTCTAACGAACGAATAATTTCATTTACATTATCAACCAAGCTCAATAAAGATGTAGCGGATTCATTATGAATATTCGGAAGATTTAAAAAGCGTTTAATATGAGCGAAAGTTTGTTCTCTCGTATTTGAATACCTTTCGTCTAACAAATTCCAAGCTATTTCAAAATTATTATCTGAAATTGCGATAGATTGAACGATTCGCGAGGTATCACCCTTTAAAGATGTTTTTAAATACTGAAGCTTTTGCGCGTTTGATAACGATTCATTTTTTGTTACAGTCGCCTTAAATAAATCTTTAAAAGTTAGCCACTCGGTAATATTACCGCTAAAAAAAGGTAAGGAGAGTTTCGGAAGTTTTATAGTTTCACTCGCGTTTTTCTCGAAGTTTGGAGCAGAAAAAACTGACTCATTTCTCGGTTGCTCTTTTAGTTTTTTCTCACCCCGAAATTTCCATAATATAATTTTTTCTTCATACTCGTTTGCCTTATCTAGTTCGTTATTCAATTCAGTTTCATCTTCAATAAGATTTTCAACTGCAGAGTTTATCTTTTTTAACTCCGTTTCTTTTATTTTTAAAAGCTCTAAGTTTTCAGATAGTTCATCAAAATTAATTTCTTCTACTGATAAATTACCTTCTATTTTTTTCAAATAACCAGTTACTGCTCTTCGTATAGAAGACAGTTTTGTTTTTACTTTTTGGAGTTCTAATTCTTTTGCCATGTTTAATGTCTAAAATAGTTTAAAATAACTATAAAGTTTACTTACCCCTTCTTCGGGATAAATGTTTAGAATATATTACCATATCATGCGTTTGTAATCCACTGGAAGGCGTTGGGCGTTGATTATTATTTAATGCGCAACACTATCTTCACGAGCCATGCTGCGGCTCGACTTCACCATGTTGATATATGGTATTTGATTTGCGTTTGCGTGGTTCGTATTACGAGCTCATAAAGATAGTACAGAACTGATTTTAGATAAATGACAACTAAAATAATGAATTGCGTATTAATAATTAGTTAGTTTATTAATAACTGCGCATTGGTCTATCTCTGTAGACGCAAAGTTGAATTCAACAAGGAAGTAACTTTCTGTTCTAATTAATGTAGGTGGCGCTACTAGTACAACATACATTCCGGCTTCAACACTCGAAACTCACCTTATTTTGAAAACATCTCTTTGTTAAATGCTCGAACACACTTTAAACAGTACCCGACTCTACTATTTCATAATAATATCGCAAATCTGAGCCTACCTTTTAAATACTTTTCTAACATATCATCTTACGTACAGTATTTGAACTCGCTATCTTTTTATCGGAGATTGAATCCTCTACCATTTAATCGGTACTCTTGCATCGTTTCATTCCTCTCTTTAAGCTGAAGCTACGATTGCCGTCCTCGTGACGTCACGCCGTACATATATCCCTGAGATCGCATGCAAAGATATGCAAACTTTTCGCAACATTCACTCTGTAAAAATAAGTTCGACTTTTTCTTGGTATTAGCTTTCAAGCTAAACAATTAACACATTATTTTCGCTCGAAAAATTTTTCTCGTCGCATAATATTAACAAAAATACCATTTTAGACTAATAAAAATATTTTACAAATTTTCATAAATCACATTTTAAATATTTGAAAAAGTTCAGTTGGAACTTACATTATTAAAAAAATTAAAGCAAATATCGACACATTTTTAGCTACATATTGTTTAATAATAATAAGTAAGGTAAATTTTAGAATCCTGATTTTAAAATAGGCTGTTAAAGGCAATTTGTTCATACTTAATCATTAGGAAGCATCAACCTCTAAGCGCTAATTACTGAAGCAAAATAATAATTTAGGTTCATATTAATATTAGAAAGTTTACGATTGTTTATAAATATTAGAGCATATTAAAAGAATTCATAAATATTTAGAATAAGAACATTAAGAAATTTGTCATGAAATTAGGGGAATTTTAATTTATACTATTCCTTTAATTTTCTTTGACTTAATCCTATATTATACCTGCCTTTCTTTTCGAAGTAACTAGACGGTTTCTATAAAAGTTCTAAAACTACAGAATAAACATATTGCAGACTTATATTGACTGGGTCATTTCGTTTGCAACGTTGAATCCGTACTTTACATAGTTGTTCATTTACTTAGGGCAGTGTTTCCCCAGGGGTACGCGTTCTTAGGCGAAATATCCTGCAACAAACGAATATTTCAAAAATTTTTATTTAAAATCAAAGCTAGCCATGAAAATTTACGATTACGTATTTTTTTTATTTGACTATTTTTTGCAGAGTTAACAGTTAGTTGTGATTTTTAACTTTATTCTCCATTCTAATAAACATATTTTTTTAAAAAAATGCATTCATATTTTTTATTAGTGGTACACAGCTTTACGAAAAATTTAGGAAGGGTACACAAAAGTCATAAGTTTGGGAATACGTGCTAAGTATATATATTTTGCTTCTATCAGAATTTTTGCATTTCGTTAATAATTTTTAGTAATTCACTTCATAAAAGCTGGTGAAAATCACTATAGGAAACAAAGAATGCTCCGTTCCGACGTAAAAGTACAAGCTTTGCGCCTCTGTGACGTCACGAAAAAAAGTTCGAGGTTTGGCGCAGTTTCTTCCTAGGAGTGAACCTTGACTCGAACCAACTTAGTTTTGATCAATACTCAAACTCGCCATATTATTATAGATTCTCTATCTGACTCTGCTTTTTGGTACTTCACTTGATCTAAAATCAAATTTGTTATTTCTCTGAAATACTCTTTTTTTTTTTTTTTCACCTTTTTTTCTAAATTGGTGATCAAATTTGCAATCGTTGATTAGTCATCGAGCGAACAATAAATTTTTCACGGTTCGTGCATTGAAGTTTATCATTTCAACACGTTTTAGTTCTCGAACCCACTGACAATGTTTTGGTATTTAAGCTTGCTATCATTTGATCAACATGCGAGCTCACAATCTTTTGAACATATTTCTGACTTCTTTTTACAACTTAGTTAAACTCCATATCACTATCTTTTTTATTCTGTACTTGAGCTCATTTAATCAATAATCAAACCTACTTTCCATCAGTACTCGAAACCAATATCCCCATCGGCAATTGTTTTTACTATCAGTATTACTTCTATTTTTCAATTTAGTATATTAATACCTGATATATACCCGATGGGGGTAGAACTGGAGAAGAAAAGGCCAAGTTTCTGCACAAATTGGAAATAATCCGCTAAAACACACACAAGAAAAATTTGGGTGAGACTTTTTTGTGCAGCCTTGCTTGTAAGCCTGAGTACTTGCGTGCCATATTTGGTGCTTTATCTTACGTTTGTTCTCGACAATCACTTATATTTATATTCTTGGTCATTTGTAAAAGATACTAAGATTTATGTCTTTCAATTGGAATAAATCTAAAAAAATGCACCACGGGAATTCCGTCGTTCAGATATCGGACAGCAAATGTCAACCAATCTAAGTGGGAAATGTCTGGTTAAGTCCAGCAAGAAAAAGAGTAAAAAATTACTCAATAATTCCCAAAAAAATTTCCATAATTGTTTGATCGGGTTGCAAGACTTCGTCATGCTAAAACTTAATTACTTTTACAATTCTTCTGAATACTTCTTTTCAAGGATTGATTGGGTTGTTCATCTGATTAGTTATAACTCTATCTATTAAACATTCTTTTTCTTGACAGGTAAATCATTGTAGTGTGTTTGTGCCAAACATATTTTCATGTTCTAAAATACACACATTAGAATGTTACCGAACGTTTAAGCAACTTTCAGAAAGCTAAGTGCATTGCTAAAAGGCGGCCTCAAACACTACGATACTTCAAGAGTTACAAAATTTTGAGCCTTGACACATACACTGTTGCAAAAGTACTATTAGTGCTATACAATTTTCAGGAAGATACTAATGCCGTGATGGATAATTCTTATTTTTTATACATAATTTATGACATATATTAAAATTTATACTAAAAGTACTTTTAAGCTTTTACCGATCTAAAAAAGAAAGAAAAAACATTAAAAAATATAGACACACCAATTTAAGAAAAAAAATTCTCATAAAGAAAACGTATTTTACCAGTTGAACTTCTAAATCAATCTATTGTATTTATGCCATTATGAGTTCGTTACTTCAACAATAATCAAGAAATATGCGTAATAAATTTATACTCACGATCAGAACTTATTAGGTGCAATCGAAATAAAACTGATATGGGTGATACGTTTTTATTCTCACACGAATTAAGCAGCATAAAACATTGCTCCATTGTTGTTGACTGGCATTCAAAACTCCCCTTTCCCTAAACTGTATAGCACGAGCAGTTCTTTCAGTTTTTTATCACCTTTTCTGTTCTTGTTCTACAAGAATGTATCATTTGCGATAGGTTATGGTCGATGGATGAACAAATTTTTTCTTTCAATATATCATCTCAAACACTCTCACTTGCTAACCTTTTTTTTTTAACAAATAAGTTAGAATAAGAAAATATTATTGAAATTTTTTACTTGACTTTCCGGAGCCTTAAGAAAGTCTCCGACTAATATTGATAAAACCATATGATGAAGAAATTTCATTTTTCGTTAAATTCACAAAATAACTAATGAAATTAGGTTTGTTACATATTATCAAAATAATCTTCTGTTCGTTAATAAGTTCGCAATTGCTAATTAAATTTATTCAATAAGTTTCGGACTCAGGGTTCAGTCGATCATTTAGGGCTCACTGATCGTGTGTCATGTCTGATTCAGATAAGAAAGAATCAGAATTATTTAATGTTTTATCACCTCAGACTTGATGGGGAGGAGAGTTCTAGCCGTAGACAAACTATGCTTCACCCAGCGCTTGACTAAGGCATGGGCATATGGGGCAGTTCCTCCCAAATCAATCTTTATTCGTTTCAGAAAGTTCTTTAATGAAGTTTTTTTTTTAAACAAAATATCAGTACAGCGTAAAATCCATCAGTTTTATGTTAGCTTCTTCATTTATCTATCGTATGAACACAAAAAATCTATATTTCGTAAATCCATGGCTTTCTAAGATGGAATTCAGCTAAATTTTTGCAAAATGCTATATGTTAATTGAGCCATCGTAATTACGAAAATTTAGCTGAATTCCGCCATAATGTCAGCAAGTATATAAAGTGTTCACAGCTATATGACAATCAGTTATCCCTTTGTTGACCGTTTTATGCATCTTCAATTCAGTTAATGTAAAAGAAAATAATAAATTACTTAAAATACTATTGCTTTACATTTTCGAACTATAATTTTAAAAAGCATTTTTGGCTCTTCAGATGTGCTACATGATGGACATAGGGTGTCAGAAAATTAATAATATGGACAGAACGATATGTCATCGAACCATTGAAGGGGAAGACTCGAATTAGGTTTATTTTGCCGACTTTCATATATATATATACATGTGTGTGCGTGTTAGTAAAAAAAATTCATAGTAGAAAAATGGCTTTTATCAATTGAAAATATAAATTATTTAATAATTTGTGATATTTAAACAGAATTTAAATAAGGTATTTTGAATAATAAAGTATCCTTTTTAGTAGGTACCCTTATTTGTACTTTATTTCTCAATATTTTGAAAGTAAAGGAAAAAAAAAACAGGTTGCATCACCGACGCAATGATTTCATTTAAAATTTATTAATTCTTTAAAAAAGACTCGTATAAGTTCATCACTTCCTTTAAAAAATTTACTTAAACCCCTAATTAAGAGTTAATATAATTCAGAGAATAATTATCTGAATTTTATGACACATTATTAGCTAACTAAAATTTAAGGTCACTTAAATTTTTGTCGTGGAAATAATAATACAGGAGAAATGGTTTTCGAGATTTTGGCTTGCATTATGGGTCATCTTGTTTCGAATTATCATAAATGGTTACTCTTGGAGAAGAAGAAAACACTCAATTGGAAAACTCACATTTCACAGCAAGATTTGTGGAGTCGGATCTAGGACAAAATCCCGAAATGGACGGAACTCAGATAACATTGAAATCCGTTTAACCGATATTCATCACCGATGAAATATCCGACAGTGAAAGAATTTCGGCAAAGTCGGGATTTTGGCTTCGAATTATCATAAATGCTTACTCTTGGGGGAGAAAATCCATTTATATCATGCTTACAACACAAAGCATGGAAATTTAGCTTCGAGATTTAGGCTGGTTTGAGAGTATGATGGCAATCGTCATTTGTTCGTCTTGAACAACTAATACTAAAAAAAAATATATATATATTAAATGCCGACTCAACTTGAATTATCCGACTGGATGAAATCGCGGGGGGGGGGCCTCAACCCCCCGTGCCCGTTGAATTAAGTTTTAATTTTTTTTAAAATAAATTCTGAAATAAACTATATTGATTATTCGAAACTATAACTGTATGAAGTGCTTTGAAATTAAGTATAAAACATTTAACAAATTAAAGAATGTTTAAAATTCTGATAAACTATCTCAATCAAAGTCGCTAAACAAAATCAATAACGCTTTATTGGTATATTTCCAAAAAATAGAGGTCATTTCATTCTTTCAAAGGGATCCTTATTTCAAGGACCCGGCCCCAAACTCAAAGCCCGATCCTGGTCCAAGCCATTCGGTGATAGTTCCACTTTTAGATATACATGTTTAGAAATTTCACATTGCAGACCAGACTGTGTAGGGGTCAAGGAACTGGCTTAGCTTCAGGAAGGTTCTGGGTTCGAATCTTGAGCAAGGCATGGATGTTGTTTCATTTTCTGCGCTTAATGTGGGCAAGTTGTTAAGAACCTCAGAGGCCTTCTGCACTAAAAAATTTTGATGCTCCTTAAATGTAACTAAGAACATCAAAACAAATAAAATATAATTTTCTTAAATAAAATCAAAGCAAATTAAAAAAAATAAATTTATATAACGGCCAAATGTAACGTTTTTTGCAGAGGATCTGGGGGAAATCAAAATTTTTCAATTAATTTTTTGAAGATTTTAAAACGCTAATCACGTATTTTGCTATTTTAGAGCAAAATTTATATTTTTTTTACACTTGTCGTGTTTTATTTCTTAAAAAAAAGAAAAAAATCCTTTTTTTTTTCACCATTTCAATACTACAAAATATAACCTAATTTTTTACACGAACTTTCCGGGTGTTCCGTAACGTTTTCTAAAATGTTTTAAAATTTTTACTAAAAATATTTTCAATGTGAGTCTCAAGTTAATATTCATGTAAAAAAAATGAAAAATATTGAGCTTAAACGAAATTTTATGGATAAAAGCTCAAATTCCGTACAAAAACGGAATTACTCTTTTTTTAATGTATGAGAATGTTGGGAAATCTATGACAGTTCTCCGTGAATTTATAAAAGTTTAATTACTACCAACAGCATTTATTATTATCATTACGGAATTAACTCACTTGCGTGCTTGTAACGATGGTTGGGCACAATGAACCACACAAAATGTGGAACAGCTCTCCTGGTGAGACCGCCAATTGGCGCAGGACTTGACTGGGGCAACCCTGGAATGGAGGGAGAACAAACTATTATTCCCTCTCCCAGTCTGCGATACATATGGCTTGGTAATGTCGCCCTGTAGGTGCCGTACTCGATCATTTTAATGTATATTACTAATTATTACGTAACTTTCTTTAAATACTAAATTCAACTTTAAATATTATTGCTAGCTGCTGATTTGGAATTATTTTATTTAAAATCTATTTTCTTCTTTTTGGGCACGATGAACCCCACTCCGTCTTTAGAAAGGGCGTTCAACGTTTCCTGTTTTAGTGTCACAAAATCGAATTATTTTCTTCGTCCTCGCCCCTTTAAAAACGTGGTGTTTAAATTTTTAATTTACACTATTTTATTTATTGCAATAAATCAAAAATATTTATTTAATATGGTGAAATGTAAAAAGGTCAAAGTTTTGAATTAATAATTAATTAACCTTATAATTGAACCTTTACATGTTGCTTCAGTTTGATTTCATTTTTGTGAAAATTAACAACAGAAGAAATAAACGCAACATTTTATATCGATGCAAATAATAAAACTAACTTGCTGCTCCTCTGAATAACTTTACATTATTAGATTAAGCAAAGCATGTTATGCCATCAAAATAAAAATTAGCTGAATTCAGTATCATCTGTCATAACGCTGTTGGTCGAGGCACCTCATCTTTAAAATTTAACACAATCCAGCTACTTCCTCCTGTAATTCGAGGAAAAGTATGTACTACTGGTAATAGTACTTACTTAATATTCTTATATAAATACTTCCTGTAGCTACTTTAGAAGTAGATTTCTTACGCCAACTAGAGACGGAATAGCTCCAAATATATTTTTTAACTCAGTGCTGGTGAAATGAAAAGCTTTACTTTTTTTTTTAAAAATAACTTTAAATGGCACTTTTATTTTAGGAAGTTGTTTATTTCCATATTATTTTGTTACAATTGTAAGAAAATTTATTTGTTTTTTATGTAAAAATATTACAAAATTTATAGAACAGAAATTGTTGACTGACTCACAGCAGAACTATAATGTCATAACTAACAGAAAAATACAATATGAGTTACTTTTACATCAAAACAACTTCTCAAGTAAGAAAACATCTCAACAAAAAACAAGCTCTTCTCTTAAAAAATAAAATTTCCAAACATTAAAATAAAACATGATAGATCATACATAAGTTCGAAACTTATCTTGAGTTTTTGATCAAAAACATGCTCAGTTCTTTATAAAGTCAAAAATTAGATACAAAATTCTAATCTTTAACGCGCTAATTGATGCAGACGATATTTTAATGATATAATAAATTGCGAAATAAGACAAAAAGCGTACTTTCTTTGAATAAACATATCTTATTTCTGCGAATTTGAAATTTTGACTCCCAAAATATGGATGTTTGCTAGCCTCAATCTGAAAAATAGGGTTGCAATAGTTCAGGCAAGAGGGCTGTCCAAAGTTTTTACCTTAATATGCTAATTTCACTTTCTCCTAATGCAGGAGAAAATTTTAAGGGTTTCGAAAATTTTTTTTGTACATGATTATAAAATTCGTTAATCTCTAGATATATGATTTCATTAAAAAAAAAATTATAATTATTATTTTATCTAAAAGTAGTCGGAAACTATTTTTGAATTGTAATGTATACAAATTTTTACACCATTTTAAAGTACGTAATTTTCAAATACAAAATTTGAATGAAGTAGATCGAATTGTTTTCGAGTTAATAAATTATAAACTTGATTTCTCGCTAACTATTCCACCCATTTCATTTAAATTTTGTTTGTTTTGTTTTCTTTGCCGCTGAAAACTATATACTTAACAATGTAATACTTTAGAATTCAAATTCTTTTCAATAGATAAAATAAATGATAATAATTATTATTTTACATGGAATTATATTCGAAGAAATGAATTTTATAATTATGTGCTAAAACTAGAAGTTATTCTGAGCTCTTTATTTTGAGCACAGTGTATATCAAACTAAGTCTCCTTGAACATGAAATAAACCAAACACACACTGGGTGTATCACTCTAAAATCTGCTTAGGTTTCAAATGTTCAATTTGAAAGAGTGTATGCTCCTTAATTATAAATAATTGCATTTAAAAAAATATATCAATCAATGAACCCTCCCACAGAGAATGACAATTATTTAAATGTTTCAAGCTTGTTTTTAGTATAAAGAGGAATAGTACTTTCAAATGAGCAGACAATGCATGTATATAAACATAGATGTTCTTTATAAACTTGTATATTCAGGGGTCTAGGTTTTTCTGAGAGGTATCTATTTTGTGAAAATTTAGAAATAATTTGTGAAAAATTAAATTAAAAAATCAACACAAAAACATGGTAAAAATATAGATTTATCGTTTCTTAAGGGATATAAAAATAAAATTTTAAGAAAAAGTATGTTGTGAAACTACCGTTTTTCCCAAAATTTAATTTGTGAAGGTACCACAAAGCGGTAGTAAATTCGGCCTGGACAGACCCCTGGTACAGAAGGGGGGACAGTTTAGTGGTCCCAAAGGTGTTTCATTGAGAAAAAGAATGTATGTTTGTGTTTAAAATCAATTTGTTAGATTTGTTTACACAAAGCTTCTTTCCTGCTCTAGTTTTGTAAATCAAATCTCAGCTATTCGCCAACAATGTAGTGTATTTGTTAAGAAAAAGCATTTGTATTTTTGTGATGAAATATCGGCAATACAACACTTTTTCTTTCGATTCCGCGGGATTGGAATAAATATAACACAATAGCATGAACGTGTGTTAGAACTTATAGTCAAATTAAAATGGGTATAAAAAAATTTTATCATTGGTGCTTTGTGCCCCTTTTACGTCCGGTGTCCTACGTACATGTTTAGTTTGGTTAATCTGGCCCTGGGGATACCTGTAAGTGATGTAGTGTAGAAATCTCAATCCTGATTGGTTGTTGAAACGCGGCATTTGTTTGTGTTAGCAACTGTTCTTTCCATTTTATTTCGAGTAAGCCAAGCCCATCAAGTCTCTTACATACAGCCTATAATAAGTATATAAGTAATACAGCCTATGTTCTTTCACAGAGAATTCAATTCTACCACCATATATTTACACAAAGGCAGCACGAAGCCATGTAGTAAATAAACAAACTTATTGTGCATTGAAGTTGGAAGGTACACAAAACAAAAATATATCATGGTTACAAATAAATACATGAACAAATAATAAATCTAAATTAAGTAAAAAAATAGACTTTATTTCAACAAATTCGATGTGCTAACATTAATTAATTAACATTTTGAGTTATGTAGAGAAACTTAGCTCAATTTGAATACTCCATATTGCGAATAAAGATTAGCTGGAATAAAGATTAGCATAGTCCACATGTGTTGGTATAGGTTGTCTTCTTTTTGAAGTGCAAGTACTCAATTATTAGCCAAAACTTGCTTAATAGTTTGTTAAAACTATTCTTTACATTAAAATCGACCGTTAATTTTAAAAAACTGAAGAAAATGTTTAATTTGCACTTTTTTTTTTCTTCAAAAAGACATCAAAATTTCATAGACTTCCATTGGTGAGCTTGCCACCCAATTGATAGCAAACAAAGCTCGTTACGTCACACGTCCGTACCCCATTAGCGGCGGCTGCAGAGTCTCGTCAACAAAATACAAATGAATTGATAAAGACTTACATTTTTTTAATTTTGATGACTGTTCTTTAGACAGATGGCAAAAAATTAAAGTACTTAGTATAGGCAAGGTTCCCATAGACTTAACATAGCAAAGTTTAAAAATAAAGTGTTTTTAGCTTATTTTTTGAATTTATTTAGAATATTACAGATATTTTTGAAAGATAGTAGGCTAAACTTTAGATTGTGAAGCAGTTTTAATTTTTAAAAAAATTTTAAATGTCGCAATTTGAGTATTTATATTTGATTACTCCGTTTGCACATTTCGTTTGATTTGTAATGTCATATTACACCTTGATTAGAAAGAAATGTATGCAATACCCGCATTAATATTACTTAGGATTTAGTGTTTTATTTTTGAGTGTATTAAGAAGAATTAAGTTTAATAGAAACCCTCTTAATTGGCTTGTCATATTAAAAACATTTATAAAAACAAGTGTTTTTAAAAAAGAGAAAGCTAGATAGTAACAAAAATTGTTCTTCAGGGTGCGTAGCCAAATCCTTCAACAAAAATAAGCACCTTTTAAATGCTTTCTCAGCACTATATACATTAAAAAAGTGCAAAATATTTTTCAAACACTTTACATGATCATGATAAAAGAACCAGATTCTGACAAAGAACTCTTTTTCTTGATTATAGTATTAGCCATAGGAAAAAGATCGAGAGGTTTTTCGGTTCAATATCAGAGGGTGGAAAATGAAGCCTGAAATTGAGAATATCTTGCAAAATGCAGCAGAGTTGCAGATGAGAGTAAAAGAATCTTACTGAATCCAGCTCAGCAGACACACATATGGACTCACAAGAATTTCATCAAACATGTAAAGTGATTGGTGCTTTCATACACTACGGACCGACGGGAAGCCGAAATAGATTGTGGTTGAATAAATTGTGAAAACTTTGAATAGAATAATGTGAAAAGCACGCTTTTGTGTAATACGCGGCAAAAATCGACATGGTAAAGGAAAATTTTTAAAATATCAAATTCTTGATAAGTGGGTCCATTCCACGTCAAATCATACATGATTTTTCAAAAATGGCACCCACCATCTCAGAATTTGATGAAAATTTTTACACTTATGGAATTTTTGATGCTGACAGAGCAATATTTTTTTCTTTATTTTGTTCAGAATAAAGTAATCTGTCATTTAAATACTTTTTTTTTTTTGTAAATAAGTGTCTTAATTGTTTAGTAAATGGGTCTGATTTGCAGTTTTTTATCAGCGGAGTTGAGTAACTTCAGGAGATGATTTCTGGCAACTCGCCTCCTTCAATTTCAAAAATATTTTAGGCAAAGATAGTTGAAAGTGCAAACTAACATCTGATACAAAAATTTTGATGGGTGGTTCACACACTTTTTTAAACAAAATTATTTATCTTATGAATTAGTATGTTTTAAGGGTACTAGTAGTTTGACAATTTATAGTCCTTAATTGTAACTAGACAATAAATGATATAAAAAAAGGTGAATGGTAGAAAAAAATGTAAAATAAAGTAATCATTTATTGAATTATTTCTTTCTACTTTCTTTGAGCCCCCCACAAAAAAAAATTGACTAATCAGAATGTATCATCTGACAGAACATTTCCAATTGTTCCAATCAGAATTGAGTGTATGTAAAATTTATTTTCTTTCAAATCAATAGAATTGTATTTCCATTAATTTAGAACAGAACAAAAATAAAATAGAATAGAAGCTCTTAAACTGAAGTTTTCTAAAATTTTAAATATATCAATTTAGTATTTAAAAAGAGTTTTATTATGGAAACCCAAGTATCATGTAGTACTGGATTAACTTTGAAAGATTTAAAGTGCAGTTTAAACTCACAGAAGATTTTAAAACTTTCTTCTGAGAGTATAGAACTTATTTCATTAAGAAGCAATTTAGATTTAAGGAAAGTTCAGCTATATGCCTCATACATAAAGAGTATCTCTTGCATCAGTATGAAATATATCAATAAAAATGTTGTAACTTATTTAATTCTCATTCCAATAAGACCAAGAAAGTCTCCCTTCGTATCATAAGTGTAGATCAGGCCATAACATATAGAACTAAATTGGCCAAAAAGTGATAGTTGCATAGTTCTTTTTACAAATATTTTTTGTACAGTTGACATTAACACCACAGCAGGAAGAACATACAAGTTCAATGACACTTCAGAGTGTAAACAATGGAAAAATATTCTTCCACAACAGGAAAATAGATTTAAAGAACTAAATGCGCTTGATTTTTATTGAAAGTTTTTGAATTAATATATATATATATATTTTTAATTTTTCAATAGAAATTTTGAATTTCTTTACTTTTAATGCATTTACTTTAAACTAAAATCCAGCTCATTCAAAATATGTTTATTTTGAAAAATTATAATCATTATGTTCCCAGTGGCAGAATCGCGGCGACTCGGCGACATTGTCGCAGAATATTACAGACTTTTTGCAGAAAGAATTTTCTTTTAGGAAGAAAAGAATTTGGTTTTTCAGAAGTAGTAAACAATTTTGGTATTCTGCAGAAATTTTTTTTCTCTAAAATTATAATTAAAAGATGCCTTTTTCGCACATCGGAGGGGAAAGAAATGTTCGTGATTCTTCTTTTCTTATTTTAGAAGAATGAAAAATATAGAATAAAGTAAAAAATTACTTTTCTGCAAAAATGTTGAAAGATTATTTTCCTACAGAAATCATTCTTTGACGCGCTCAGAGAATCTCGCCCTTGATATTAGAATAAAAAAATATTACATATTCATTTAAAAATTAAATACAATTTTATTTTATTCAAATAGGATTTTTTTGTAAACACAACGTTTTTGTTACTTTAAATTTAGTTAGTAACATGCATATTTTTTATTATTAAAAGCATCTTGCAGAAAGACATTAGTGCTAGAGAGGTTTGTCGCAGAAAGCCCAAAAAAATTCTGCCACAGGGATTATGTTGTGTCTATTCAGAATGAAATCTGCTATGAAGAAATAATTCTTTGTAAAAAAAGTGTGAGAACCACCCATCAAAATTTTGATATCAGATGTAAGTTTGCACTTTCAACTATCTTTGCCTAAAATATTTTTGAAATTGAAGGGGGCGAGCTGTCAGAAATCAGCTCCTGAAGTTACTCAACTCCGTTGATCAAAAAACTGCAAAACAGGCACATTTACTTAACATGTAAGATAATTATTAGTAAAAAAATATGTTTAGATGACATATTACTTTATTCTGAACAAAATAAAAATAAAATTATTATTCTATGACAAATAGAAGGTGAGTTACAGACATTAATAATAGCCTTGGATGTGTGAATCAAAATGGAGGAGAAAATATAAATGCTTATAACTTTTAAACCCCTCAACCGAATCAAATATAATTGATATTTTTGAAATAAGCATCAAAAATTTTATAAGTGTACAAATTTTCATCAAAATCTGAGATGGTGGGTGCCATGGCTGGATGAACTGACATATAAATAATCTGCATATAACTGAAGTAAATTGCATTTAATTAACATACAAAAATTTTTAAAAATTAAAACTCAATAAACAATTAAAGCCCAATATTTTAGCAAAGTTAAAAAAATTTATTATGGAAAAGATAAGCACCAATAAGATATAAAGATTAGCATCAATGAGTGATACTAGTTTTTAAAAAATTTGTAAAAAAACATTTTTAGCTTGGAACATATATTTATAATAACATATAAAAAGAAACTAACAATCTATAAAAAGAACTAACAACATATTTAATTAAAATGAATCCATATTTATTAAATTAAATCAAATAGAATAAATAAATGAAGAATAACGCTTTTTACCAACAGACAAGCAAAAATAAAAGCATTATATTTTTAATCCTTGGGTATAAAATAATTAAATTATCCTAAAATATGAAACTAATGTGTACATAATCCTAAATGTGAGGTAACAAAATTAAAACGGAGAACTTAATTAATAAAATAAAGAACTTTTCAAGAACTATGTCATCCTAAAAAAAAATAATAAATTAATAAAAATATTATGCAAATAATATGTAATTGAAATTAAATCATACTTAAATCAACTGAGAAATATTTTTAAAAAAAATGTTAAGATTTTTTTATTAAAAAAATGAATCATAAATAAGATGGATAAATAAATAGAAAAAAAGCGATGGTAAACTAGTTTTAAAAAAAATACTTAAGTAATTATAAATAAATTATTTATTAAAATCACCAAATTAAATAATGTAAAACAAAGTTAACCATTAAAAAACACAATATATTTCATACCAAATTATAAGGAAAAAGATTAAAAAAAAGGACGACTTAATAAATAAAAGCAACTTAAAAACCAGATGGAAATGAAAGTTAAAAGAGCTAACTTAATTTTTAAACCTAGAATAAAGCAGAATATAATATGATAAAGTGTTGTTTTACAACATACTTTATGATTTTAAAAAATCTTTACGATACAATCTTAACAGTACGATTATGATTTTAAAAAATCTTTTATAAAATCAATTTAAATCCCCCCCCAAAAAAAACATGGTTGAAATATACTTTGCTAAATATTCGGCAAAAAAGTCGAATATAGTAGCCCGATACATCCCTACCATGAACATACACTGATTTTTATAGAATTATAGGTGCAGCATAACATTATAAGTAGAATGACAGAAAATGAAGTTTTTCACCTAATGTATATTAAAAGAGAATATCGAAATTTTTCAGACTTATCTTTTTGTTGTACAAAATTAGAGTGCATAATTTAAGGGGAGATATAATACGGGAGGGAGATTTTTGTAATGGTACCTACCTAAAATAATCACCAACTATCAATTTCCTCAGAGTGAGAAATTAAAAAAATCATCAAGGTATAACTCAAAGCTACTCCAGTTTTTTTCTTAAAAAAATTATGAAATTTGAACCCATTGCCAATTGTAAAAGGAGCAATCAGGTGGAAATATCGATTGTAGGTATAGCAACAGATTTATACCATAAATGGGATTGGATAAAATTTTTTAAAAAAGCTGCAGTATGCTAAGCACAATAAACAAACATCTTTCGAGAAAATGCATTTTTACCCTTTATTTCATAATTAAGAATGAATTTATTTGTACAACAAATAAAAGAAATTTATAATGTAACATCCTATTTTTTGCCAGTTTAATATTCAAAATCAAAGTCAAAATAAGGAGGATCAAACACGTGAACTCTGACATAACCATCTTCACCACCACTACTATAACTCTTGCCGTCCGGATGGAAGGCCACGCTGTTAATTGGACCGAAATGATCTTTAACCCGAGCGAACTCTTCTTCGAACACTAAGTGAAAGAAACGGGCATCGAATTTGCCTACTCTAGCGGATGTGGTCGTGACATCCATGGCTTCTTGACCACCACCCAACACAACATGATCTCTAATGGGTGAAATGGCAGCAGAATTGACAGGACGTTCCGTCTTGTATACTTTCATCAAATCCATAGACTTAGTATCAAACAGCTTAGCAGTATGGTCTTTAGACGCAGTGATGAACATTGTTTGATCTTTGTAGTACTGAATGTCATTAATAACATCCCTATGTTCATGTTTCGAAGCCATCTTTTGTAAGGACTTGATGTCCCATTTGACTAAGGCGCCATTGTCCAGTCCCGTTAGTAAATATTCATCTAAGGGACCCCAAACAGCGCTGGTAACTTTGGGTCCTGGAACTGGAATTGAGAAGATCTGATGAGATGGATCCAGACTATCGACGACTTTGATTTCACATTGTTTACCCATTGATTTGTCAGTGGAATACATCAACAATTTTCCGGAGTAGGAAAAACCACAAGTACGTACAGATGTGTCGGTGTCAATCATTGTCAAACAAGCACCGGTTTCTAGATCCCAGAATCCACATTTAGCATCAGCTGCACCAGTTACAACTTTGGTCGAATCCCAGTTGACATCAATGCACCAAACTGCTCCGTTATGGCCATCAAAAGTACCCAGTCGCTCACCGTTGATCGAGTACCATACATTCGGTGTTGGATCTTTGGAACAAGAAAACAACAGATCACCTTCTCTGTTGTATTTGATTTGAGTGATGGCTCTTTCGTGGCCATGAAGCATTAGAGGCTTCATTGTAAGTTTAATTTGATTTGAAACAAAACTTCCAACGTGACAAATTAATCAACAGTAGTCTCCGTCTGTGTTTTTATTAAGTTCGCAGTTATAGTTACTAACCATTTGCTGTGGGACTTTCCGCATCTGTGCTTTTATTACTTCATCTTTGTACAAATCTTAATAAATTTACTGATTTTTATATATTTATAAATCACACAATTTTCTTTAAAAAAATTGGATGATTTTTATCTATATTGGTAATTTTCCTTTTCATGGAGCTCAGCTATGTGCCAGTCCAAAAATAAATTGCTACCTCTACTTTCACTTTTCATTACGTAACCGGCATATTTATTGTGATTTTGTAAATGAAAAGAATCTGAGAAAATTGGTTAGAATTAAAATAATTTGATATGTCTCTCTTACGTTCGGTTTCCAGAAGCTTGAGTCCTATTGCGAGAACTCAATCTCCCGCTTTATATTCTGCATCTAAAGCAGCATACCATCACAAGGTAAACTAAACTTATATGATTTCAAAAGATGAAGTAGTACGCAGTAATGCTGAATTTCGAAATTTCCCCAAATTATCGAAATTTTCCACCAACAACCTATTTTTAAGAGTGAACTGAAACAATGAGTTCCAACTATTGTCATAGCTCCTAATGGATATTTAAATTTAAAAAAAATTAAATTTGCAATTAAAAAAAAAAAAAAATCTCAGACCAACCTCAAACCTCTTCATTTTTTTTTAAATTGCAAGTTTAAAATCTATATTTGAAAAGAAAGCTGCAGTTAATGCAGCAGATCATGATACAGAAATATAGCCTTTAAAAAACATGCAGAGGGATTAAATTTTTGACTATGTCTACCATCATCTATCAAAAAGTACCTCAAGATAGAATCAATTTAACATGTCTTATATACTAGTGAATTGGTATTTAATATTTATAGTGGTAGTTACGCCACAAGATTTTACCTGTTGGTCACTACCAATTATGATTTCATTGGGGATATTTTCATATCGTGATCTTGCTTGCAAAATACGATCCCAAGGTGTCAAATTGATTTTAAACTAGAATTTTAAAAAAACAAAACATGTAGAGGCCTGGCTAGGGGTAGCCACGAGTTATATCCTCTTAAGTTGGTCCTCTTCTATGATGTTTATTTTTTAATTTAGTGGTAAAATTTACATGTAAATGGCCCCCTGTAAAAATCCTGGTATATTTGAAAAATATTGCCAACACCGCATTCACTATTGTCTCTAAAAAAATTTAATGAAAATGGTTAATATATGATGGGCAAATGTATCACTGTCAATGGCGCTTAACCTTATGAAAATAAACTATAAAAAAAAAAATTGCACAGTTAGATGGCATAGTGAGATAATACCAAACTATTATTTTACCAGCCTTACATGTTTTACAAGCTTCACTTTTCAAAATTCTTACAATTCTCTGCAGTGCAATTTAGCAAATGCACAGCTATAAGAAATTGACTACATAATTGCAGTAATTTCATGGATATAAGCCGCAACCGTGAAATTTGACTAAATGGGGAAAAATTTTCATCTGAAATTCTGCACCATAGCATACGCCACACAAAATTTTACTGCACGAATTGACTTGGAGGTTAACACATCCTTTTCAAATAATAAGTTATACGCACACTAAATGATTAGGTGTTTAGAATAATTATTAAATAAATGATAGATTAGTACATGTGATCTTACTTAAAATCAGTAATTATGTATTTAAATAATTTTCATCATAACTTTTCAAGATTGTACCGTGTATGCCATTCAAATGCAACATCATTGCGTAAATAAATATTACTTTAAAATATTTGAATTTTATGTAAACCAAGTTATTCAAAATCTAAATATAATTAAAATAAGAAAAATATAATAAATTGATGAAAGATATCTTAATAGGCTCGAAATTGTACCATATAGAACAGGGCTGTCAAGCGGCCCGCCAACACATTTTGTGCAGCCCGTCACCTTCTTATTCAGCATATTTCTTTTTTCGAAATTTTATGGTATCAAGAAGCATCCGAGACTACCATTCTTGGTCAAGCCGAGATCCCCGAAGTTTCCTCTTGATCGCTCTTTCACTCCTTTCATTGTATTGGGAGAAAAAGGTACAGGACATCTACAGGTCAAGAGCAGTCCTACCCTGCATGCTGGTGTTATACAATATTGCCTCGCATTAGATAAACATTGAGAATCGAGTGTTCCAGGACCGCTAGGAAACCCAGTATTTCATCACGAATAGAAAAGGCAAACTCCAGTGCTTGATTTGTATGCAAGTTGCGACTGTGTGCAAAGAATATAATGTCAAAAGGCATTATGCGAGTCTTCACGAAGGGAGCCACAGTAAATATCAAGGAAAAGAAAGATCTCTGATAGTTTCAGAACTGAAATTAAATCTGCAAAAACAAGCTGGGATGTTTACTCGAGTAAAATCTTATCAGTACAATGCTTTGCATGCTTCGTATGCAATTTCACTTAAGCTTGCTAAAGGGAAAAACCGCATTTTGATTTAGTTTTCCCATTAAAATGTAAACAACTTCTTTTATAATCCTTCTGTTCCATTTTTTTAAAAATAATAATTCAACTATTAATTGTTATTGTATAAGAGGTTATTGTTCAACTTTTTCAAACTGCGGCCCGCCAGGTGATCAGTGACCGGAATTCTGGCCCGTGGGCTCTTTGCAGTTGTACAGCCCTGATATAGAACAATCGTTGCACTTTAATGTAATTTAATTTGAAATACCTAATTATTATGAAATCGAATGAATAAACAGTTAAAAATTCAAAAATAAATACTAATAATAACCCTAAAAAATCATAAACGCATCACATTTCTTTTTACTAATTTTTTAATTTCAAAAATTTTACCTATCAAATGATAAACAGCTAAAAACCTTTAAAAAAATTTTTAAATAATAGATATAAAAAATATTCTTGTTTTGAGAAAAAGCATAAAATGATCATGAACACATTATCTCTTTTATAATTTTTGTAATATCCTAGTTATAAATAAGTCAAATGATTAAACAGATAAAAATTAAATTGTTAAAATATTGAATAAATAAAGCGGTTCAGGCAATCATTTTTATCCACGTCCTCATGTTGCATCATTCTACTCAAACATCTCTAGATTTTAAAATTTTTTTATATAAAAATTTATTGTTAGAACACTAAACGTTTATATAAAAATTATCATATTTGCCACATAACTTGATTAAATGGATCATGGTCAGGGGTCTGTCCAGACATTTTGTGAAAGGTCCGTTTTTGTAAAATTGTGAAAAAATTACCCGTGATTTGTGAATATAAAATAAACGTTAAGTTACATTCTTTGAACCAGGGTCTGCTTTTGTGAATTTGTGAAAATAGGGTCCGTTATTGCAACAAAAAAAAAACCTTTTTTAAGGAGTTTTTAAATTGTAAAAGACATACAAGATTATACTCAACACTGTAAAATTATAATTAAAAAATTAAATTTTAAAAAATAAACAGCAAATGCAGCTACTAAATTAGCGATGCAACATACAAATATTTGGTATTTAGCTTATACTGCTGAACGCAGAATATTCATTTCGGACGAATAAAGGAAGTAGCTTCTGCCGAAGACAAAACTTAGTTCGTTTGCATTTGTCTTTCTTTCCCCCCACCCCCTGGGAAGGGTTTATTCGATTAACAAAACAATATTGAAGATAAGCAAATTTGTGAGGGGTCCGATTAAAGGATAAAATATTTTGTGAAGGGTCCGTTTTTAAGTTAAAATATTTTGTGAAGGGTCCGTTTTTATGAAAAGATATTTTGTGAAGGATCCGTTAACGGACCCAAATTTCTTCTAAACAGACCCCTGATGGTATATGGACAATTAAGTCATTTAATAAAATTTTAGTCATATTATTAAAACATTTTTGTTCTTATTTAGGCAACTATTTCCATGCTTTAGGCTACTAAAAGCAAATGTTTCTTTCTGTGACCACCCTGTTTTAGAACCTTGGCAATTGTAGGCACCTTACATTTGGCAGATCATGATTTGGAAACTTTTTAGACTTTCTATTTGTGCTATGTGATTCTCTTCATGTATTCTGAATTAGAGCTTTTAATGTACTAGGTTGTTGATCATTATGAAAATCCCAGAAATGTTGGGTCCTTGGACAAAGACGATAATCAAGTTGGGACAGGTTTAGTTGGTGCTCCTGCCTGTGGTGATGTTATGAAGTTACAGGTAATGTCTAAATTTCTCTCTAACTTAAAGTATATTAACATAGATTTAATACAGGGAAACCTGCGCAAGTGGTCAACTTAGTACCACTTATGTTATGACCACTTGCGGTGCACTGTCTTTGTGGTCAACATAAACAGGTGATCATCTGTTCATTCTCATTATTTTCTGTTTAAGATATATAGTAAAAAAGCTTTCAGTTAGTTTATTAAATATAATCTTTTTTTATTAATTTTTACTTTGCTTTTTTAGTTTTTCTTTTTATAGTTTACTTTTTTGAAGAAAATCTATACACAGAGATTGTCTTTTACTGTGCCTTTAAATATTTTTTAAATGCTTCAAATCTTTTCGTTATTTTGATAATGACTGAGAATTACTTTTTGAAATATACACATAAAATAATTGAGAATCAAATTCAGTTATTACATAATTTTCACATTTAGATAAATTTCAACAATGGTAAGTGAGTGTACTTTCAAATCTGAAAGTGTCTTTTTTATGTGAAAAAGCACCCTGAGCTTTTTTGTTCCTAGACACAACTCTGCATAATATAAAACCATAATTAAGGTTTTGTTCCAGTCAACTTCTAAAGAGTTTTAAATAGCATTCAATATCACCCCTCTACAAATTATAGTTATATTTATAGTTAGAATATTTATTTCAGTGGTCATCACATAGACCGATAGTCAAGGTTTTGTTCTCAATTTTTATGTTGGATTAATTCAGTTTTCAATAATCAAGGTCACTGCATTGACCTTGTAAGGGTTCGAAGTTTCCAGTGCATATATTTTTCTTCCATTAGATTTGAAGCTTCTCACCCCAATCTTATTGCATCTTTGTACTGATAAGTTCAAGCTGATAAATGCCTTCAAATACTACTTTCTTTGAATAAATGTCAAGAGTGTATCCAATTCAAAATTTTTGATGGACCAACATAACTAACCATAGACCGATTTTTGATGGTTTGTTCATGTTGAACCATCAGAAATTTCCCTCAATTTTCTTAGAAATCAAATGTTGGAATGATAATAAACCACCATTATCCTAATGTAGGAATTCGAACTGATTTATGATGATCCAACATAAAAAATCCCAAATTCTTTTTATGGTATATTCTTGAGAACCAACAAGAATTTCCATTAAACCATCATGGCAATATGGTTTCAACATCAAGGATCATCATGGATTGTAGGTCCATGAGAATTAAAACTTCTCTTAATGATTAGCCATCATAGTATTAAAGTATTTCCATCATAGAAGGATGGAGGTTTGTTGCATACAAAAACCATGAACACATAATGAAAAATTTTGATTGATGGCGACTATCAGTTGTTGTTTAAACCATCAAAAATTTTAACTTAGGTATATAATGGGAATGGCGTACTCCAGTGATATTTGGTTGAAATCCTTTTTTCTTTTTTTTTTTTTCCCATCAATTTTATGTTTTTTTTTTTTCATAAAATTTTGTTGTTTATTTTAAACAATTTTTTATCATTGTATGCATTTTTAAAAATTTGAAAAATGGTACTAATATTGAAAGGTGAATTATTGTATTATATTATGTCTGAAACCACTGGAATATTTTAACAATTTTAAGCAAAAATATCTAGTTTCTTTGAATTTAAATTTTTTAATGTAGAGAGCAATACTAAAAAATCACTGGCTATTTTATTACATTTTTAAATAAGTTTTTAACTTTTTTTATGTGTGTGTTCAAGTCTTGAATTTTATCTGAAATTTTTTTTTTTTTTTACTCAAGTTGGTTAAAAATTTAAAAGAATAAAAATAATCAATTTCTATTAAGCAATAGGTACCTAAAACCCATGCACGTTGGGTTTTTTCTTTTAAGAAAATTAAAAATTTTAATGAATTTTGTGACTTTTTTTTTTTTTTTTTTTTCAGTTTAACTGAAAAATTATTATTATATTTTTAAAAATTTGGTAAAATATTGACTAAAAATTGTCACAAATAGGATCTTTCAAATTAATATTGAGAATTTTTTATTGTTTTTAGATAAAAGTTGATGAAAATGGAAAGATCATTGATGCCAAATTCAAGACCTTTGGTTGTGGTGCTGCTATTGCGTCGAGCTCCCTTGCTACTGAATGGGTGAAAGGAAAAAATGTAAGTTTATATACAACACCTTCCCTAAATGTTTTGGTAATCAATTTACTTTTATTTAAAAAATTCTTCTTTTGTTTTATTTTTTCTAATATATCACTTGAGCTTTCTTAGATTCAAAATCATTTTAATCCATTTTGTAAAGGGAAAAAAAAGTTGCTGGAGTGACAAAGTGCTATCCATTCATATTTTTGATTTCAGATTTTAAAAAAATTCTGAATTATGTTTTTAAAAATAAAAAAAGTATTACAAATGAATGTGTTTTCATTTGTACAACTTTTTTAAAGTATTTGCTTTACATTCAATCAGTTTTAAGATTTACATATATCTTCTGTTGCAGAAGTTTTTCGAGCTGTCTGCAACTAAACTGTCTAGCACAAATATCTTTCTGCAAAAAAATTTTAATTATAACAAATATATATGTTACTAATTTAAAATAACAAATAGGCTGTGTTTACAAAAAAAAAACTATAAATTTTTTTTAATTGAACATGTTATAATTTTTCTTTTTAATATTATGGATAATATTCTCTAATTTTGTTGGGGAGAAAAGGCACAAATTATTTGTGCGTTTTTGAAAATAATTAAATTTTGTAAATAATCATCACAATAAAAAAAGTAATTGAAAATCATGAAATCCGTAGTAGTAATAGTCGAAAAAAGATCGCCGATGAAATCACGAAAGTCAGACTCCTCAAACGCCTGTTTTGTTTCAGCCTAATCGGTTGTTGTAATAAATAATATCGTATAAAAAATATGGAGAAACTAATAGCAATAACAGCCAAAAATTCGAAAAAATTATAGCCTTATAAAGTAAATACTCAAATGCAAAGTTCAAATTTTTCATATTGTGTGAAATATGTCGGGATGTTTAAAAACCATGTGAAAATCAATATCAGTAACTGCAGAAAATATAATCAAAACATTACATCGAATTACGATACTATCAGCGTAAATTGAGCGTGTCAAAAAGTGATTATTTAAATGCATAATTCAAATATTATGTGTAAATATTTGTCGAAAAGAAAAGTGAAATTATTTTTTCTGCAAGAACTTAGTAGCATTCTGCGACAATGCCGTCGTGATTCTGCCCCGGGGCATATATTATTTCTGTTAATTAGCATAAGCACTTGAAGACAGTGATTATTATCCACACAAACTATAAAATTTTGACTTAAAACCTATTTTATTATAGGAATGGTTTTATTTTGTGCTTTTTTTTATTTGATGCTTAAAAATTCTTTTAATTGCTTAAAAGCAAAGATACTTATCAAAAATCTAAAAACAGACAACTGTATTCGATTTATCTGCCTTTCAAGAACTGCTGACTGTTTACTTCTATCAGAAAAAATTAATAGATAAATCTAAACTACTACGTCAAGGGTTGCTACTCCACAGAGAAAACCTAGAAAATATGGAGAATTTAAAAATCACCTAAAATGCAGGGAATTTTGTGTTTCTTTGCGAACTGGGAAAATACAAGAAATTTTGTTTCTTATTTTCGTCTTTAAAAAAGGGTGACCACTTAAAGCTTAAAGTATGGGATGTTTAAGGATGATATTTCAGCTATACTAAATTATTTCATTTACTATAGTATTATTTTAGTACCTATGTTAAACTGTTTCTTTTTCTTTCTCTGAGTTTTTCCAGCAATTAAAACTAATAAATATAGTTTTGCCCAATATAGCTCGCACAAGAACTCAGTAATTGTTGTGTTTCCTCTTAATTTGTGTATAATATGTACAGGAAAAAAATAGTTTTTTTTTCCTTCCAGATTTGAGTGGCAACCTTGCACATGCTTTTTATCTCAAAATCCATTTTGGTTGATAGCCTTGCATTTTACATGTATCGTAAGATAGCATTGAAAAGAGTAAATACCCATAATGAGTTTATTTGTGCAAATTAAATAAAGAAGATTAAAAGCATATTTGAAATTTGTCTGTCATTACTCCTCCTACAGTTGAATTCGGTTGAGAGAAGAGAAGCCTCTTTACCAGGATTGGGGTTTTGGATGTCCTAAACTGGTTTTGGACAGGACACATGGGTTTTACTGTCTTAAACTGACTCAAACTGTCTTAAACACTCTTAAAATGTCCAAAACCTTGACCATTGTTTTAAAGGTAAAATTTTTTATATGTGTAACCATTGTACACATAATAATTACATGCATTAATAAATATTTGATACTTTTACTTTAGTTTACTTTTACTTTTTTACTTTAAATTATTAAAGGAAAATAATATAATGTAATATAATAGAAAAAGATTAATAACTTTTGAAGCTTCAATTCACCTAATTACAAAAGTGAATACCTTATCCTTTAAATATGTTTTTGCATATGGATAGCATAAATTATGCAATAGTCAAGATAATAATAAACTTTTTTAATAAAACATGAACTTGTCTTCATTTTGTTTTTGTTCAAAAATTAAACTTTTGTTTTTCACAATATTTTTGGACAACAAAAGGGTTTTGGACAGGACGGTTTAAACTGTGGATTAATCCATTCTGTCCTAAGCCATGCCAACTCTGCTCATGACGAGCTGTTATCACGTAAACTAATTTAAATCTGTTTTTACTTTAACTCTTGTTAAACTTAAAGCTCATAACATTTATATTACTAATTAATAATTGTCGCAGAACAATCAACAACTTCTAGAAAAATTTATGCAATTTTATCCTATTTTGTATAAAGTTTGTAATTATCTTTGTTGTAATTTCCTTGATATTATAATGTTAGATTTTTAAAAACTATTTCATGTATATTTCAGAGATTTTACACATATTGAAATAAATTTGTTTAAATAAAACAATATTAAAAATAATCTAAATAATGTAATGTAGGGTAAATTGATACATCAGATGTTTTAGAATGAAATAAAACTAGTGTACTTTTTAATTATTAAATATTGTATGAGGTAAGGTGATTAAAAATTGATTGAATCAAGGTAGAAAAATGTATAGCACAAGATTTATTATTTATGATGTAAAATAATTTATTTTTATTTATCTATTTAAATATAGGTAAATGATGCTGTCAGGATCAAAAATTCAGATATTGCTAAGGAATTATGCTTACCTCCTGTGAAACTTCACTGCTCCAGTAAGTTCATTATTATTATTATTTATTTGTTTATATTTTACCTGCTTTAATATAAGTAATTTTGTTCAAATTTTTATACTTATGTTATATAAGTTCTATTACATATTTCCAATATATTTTTGGCAGAGAGACTATTTCTAATTTTTAAACATTATTTTCATATCAAAGAGTATTTTCATATCATATTGTTTGAGTGCTTTTACATCAAACAATATCGAATAAATCAGAAAAATAAAATAATATATTGTTTGATTTTTCAAATAGAAATTTTTTCATTTTCCTTTTTTAGATTGAACTAGGAAAAGCAATATTACTACCAATCCTAATGAATTGTGAATTTGGATAAAGAATCAACATTAACACTTTTTAAAAAGAATTTGTGAAAGTAGGAGAAATTTAAAAGTTTTTTTTTAACAATTTTCAAAAAATATTATCTTCTTTTTTTTTTTTTTTTTTTTTGAAATGATGCCATCTACAGTAATGATGTCATCTCCGCAATACTAATAATTATTGGAGTTATATAATGGTAAACCTTTACTCGCATTATTTTCAAATATAGTTCACTAGTGGGAAAAAAATTTTAGATAATATATTTCTTAATCATATTGTATGTTATTATCATATTGTATGTCAAACTTAACAGTAAATTTAAAGCATGGCTGCCAGATCTACTAGATTTTCCAGTAGACTACTGGATTTTGCCAGTTTCTCCTGGTCTACTGGTTGAATAAAAATTCTCCCGGTTTTTGTACATTTTAGAAAATTCTTTGAAGTTTAAAAAGTTTCCGTAATAAATCCCTATTAAAATGGAATTTTTGTGCATATTATTGCTTTCTTGAATACTTAAATCAGTGTCACTAGTAAAGCAAGTTGCATTTATAAAATCCAATTAACTATCTTTGATAGATTAAATACCTATTACTATTCAAAATTATGAATAAACATAATGAATAAACATAATGGATGACATTTTAAAATAATTTAATGTGAAATCATAACTGGAAAATATTGCAGTTTTTCTATTTTGATGACTATAAAAATCCCTAAAATTCCCTATTTGTAAAATATTTAGTATATTTTCCAACAATTATCATAAAATTTGTGTTATTTTGTAAAATCTACTAGATTTTTTCCTTGTTTGTGTTGGCGGCAATGTTAAAGCATAATTTTATGCATCATGGATATTCAAATATTATGTGTAATTATGTTATTTATTTTTTAAAGGTTTTATGTGCTTAAAAAGTAACAAAAACTTAAAGGCACAATATATATAAGATATATTTAATAACAAATAGGGGGAAAATAATTGGTACAATTTTATAAAATACTCATTTGATATTGTATCACAAATGCTGTTGTATTAGAGATTGAAAAAACATGCATGCTTTTTAAATGTAATAATTTTTTTTTTTTTTTTGACCTATTACAGTGCATTATGTTATACAGTGCATTTTGAGCCCATTTTGTTATTTAGAGCGAGTTGACGAAAGAACTGATTTAGAGGACGAATCAAAAGCCGTTTGTAGACGAATCTCGCATAAGCACAAATAGCTTATATATGATATTAATGTTAATAATAACATTAATAACATATATAAGCCTGTATATAATTTTTATTTCATAATTTCTTTCCTTATTTAAACTTAGGTGTATTATTATTTATAATTTTTTATTATTTCTAAAACTATTTCAAAATAATTTTTTAGTTTCGTTTTATAAACATTAAAAAAACGACATTTTGTAGCGATTCAGAAAACCGGAAAAATCAGTTATCCGGTATCGCGCTGGTCCCGATCGTTCTGGATGAACGGTTCTCTACTGTATTATTATACAAAATTGTCCGTATTGTGACATGACATAAAAAAAAAAGTGGCTTTAGACACTTAACTAAATAATTTCTTTAATTGTAAAAATTCATTTATATCCTTTAATTCTAAAAAAACCTTGATGTTAAGTATAGTCTGTTGTTTCAAAGATGAAAGATTATTTCTATTTAATGCATTGGTAAACAAGACATTAATTGTATGCTTAATTCAACTTTTAGGAATAAGGCTGGTATCTTTTTAAGAAAATTCTCTTATATCGTTCTACATAAACACTAGAATTCTGAGATTAATATGTTATAAAAATATTATAATTATTTTGAAATAAACCTCATGCTTAAGATTAAGTAATTTCGATTTTTTTTTCACTTTTTAAAAAATAAATAAAAAAAAAGAAAAGAATCAATTAAATAGTTATTAATTTTGAGAGTAATATTATTTAATAATAACTTTTTTGTAGTACTTACTTAACTATTAGTTTTTAAAGTTTAAAAAAGCATCATTTTCATGCTTTAAAAACTAAAATTTGTATTGTTTCCAATTCTTAAAAAAGTTTTAATAAAAAAATATGTGCTCTACTTAGGTAAATTTAATAACCAGCTTATCAAACAGTGTTTAAATTATTTCGAAATGCTAGCATTCTGGGTAAATTAAAATGAAAGTCTATTCTAAAACAGCAATTTTAGGAATAACAGTTATAGCTTGTTACCTTAATTGTTGTCTTGAAAAAAAAATCCTTTCTAAGTATCATTATAATTTTTTAAAGTAATATCCATTTCTTTTTTTTTTCTTCTTCATTTTAATTAGTTACTTCCTGCTAAATTTAAAGTATTATTAATAATTTTTGTTTCAAAAGTGAAGTTAACTACACAGCCAATATGCATCTTATAAAATCTTTGATTTATTCAATAATTTCTTTCAATTAATTTGTTGACATTCAACTAATATTGCAGTAAATAAACTAGCTTTTCCCCGCATGAAATTACACATTAACTTTTTAGCTCATTTTTTTTTACTGTTAAATTTTGTAGTGTGTTCTTAAATATATATTTCAAGAACTAGTTTGTTTTGTTATTTATTTATTTAATAATAAATTGGAGCATAGTTTGTCTATGTTAAGAATTTCCCTTGCCATTTGTGTGGAGTGGTGGCAGTTACTATGATTACGAAGTTTAAGTATTTCAAATAGGGGTGTAGGGTTATTATTTAAGACAGGCTTTGACTTGGGTCGGCGAGAGAAAGGGAATCATGGGAGAAAATAGCTCCCCTCTTTGAAATGCCCTATTTCCTGTTTTCATAGCAACAAATGATCTTAGACTTCATGTTGAGAGAGTTATTACATTAGACAAACTATTCAAAAAGCTTAATTTATTTGAACTTGTACTAATAGCACCATCTTCAAAAATTCAAATATGTCTATGACACTATCAGACAAAAACTATTATTGTAAGAACTAAGCTTAATCTAACATGTATACAGCATAATTAGAACATATATAGATAATAATTATACACAAGAATGTGTTACTCAAAATTTAAATCAAATAAATACGATCCAATGCAGTATATAAATAATTAAGAAATTATATTTTTAATTTTTCTTGTCATTTATTTTATTTTTAAAAAGATTTACATAGTTAAAATCAATTATTTCTAAATTTCAAGTCTTCATTTTCGTTTTCTTATACGTCTGGGTATTGTTAAACAAACTTTGTTAAGGATAAATTGTAATTTAGTAAGTTTATGATTTTTCTGTTTGTCCTTTAATTAGATTTTAGGCATGTTTTTTTTTTTTTTTTTTTTTTTTAAATTAATCTAAATGATAAAAAAAATCTTCAGGTATTGTGATAATGATGAATAATAGTCTGCAAATGCTCTGGTATTCTGCAGTGCCCGCAACCGTGCTGGAGGATTCCTGTTGCCAGGGAAGCCAGCATATAATATGAAATGGAAAATAACTTAATAGCTTTTTGCTTTTATCAGGGTGCATACAGACTCCTTTTACTCCTTGGAAATTTAAAAAAAAAAAAAAGTCTCCAAGGAGCACTTGGAACTACTTAGATTTTTAAATTAGTCCTTAGAAACTCATTAGATTTTACTGTCCAAATAGGGAAACTAAATGATATGACTTAGCTGTCAAAATCTAATATTTTAAGAAAAACTTTAAAAGAAAAAAAAAATTGAATTGCAAGCGTTAGAAGAAAAAATAACAGCAAATAATTTAAATTTTACATGTTGTTACAAGCAAACTTAATTAATAATTTGCTGTGATTTTTTTTTTTCTTTTTTCTCTTGTATAAAAAGCCTTAGATTTTCTTATGTATTCAAATTTAAAAATAAAAGATTTGTAGGCTTTTATGTTAATCTTTAACATCTGTACTTTAACAATATTTATTAACATATTTGAACTGGAAAATGTATTTATGTGTAAAAGGGATAACTTTATTTTTCTTGATGAAGTCAAAATTTATTTCAAAAGGGCTAGAAAAAAATATGCAAACTATACAGTTTTGGGAGATAATAACTGCTTTTTAATTTTAAAAAAAACTGTCTAGTCATCTTTTACACCAAGTTTTTTAATATTTGATAAGTCCTTAAAATTTTGGACTCCTTGGATTTCTTCTTCTGATCTCTGTATGAACCCTGTTTTATATAAAATTTACTAAGATAAGTGTGCCAGTAGCAATGATTTGGAAAACTGGGTACCTAAGTACTCAATCAACAAAGGTTTTTGTAAAATACAAGATGTGAATAACTTTTTTTACTCAATTAAGTTTTAAAAGTTTATTTAAATTTAAAACATTTTCATAAAACTTATTACCCCCGAGGCAGGATCTTGGCAACGTTGTCGCAAAGATTAAAAAGTTCCTGCAAAATAAATGATTTTTTATTTAGGAAGCAAAGAGGTTTGGGATTTCTTAACTGCAGAATTTTTTGTAACATTTTTTTCCCTTTTCTTCAGAATTATATTCAATAAATGCCTTTATCACATATCAGAAGTGGGGAAAAAACGTTTGTGATTATTATGTTGTTTTTTTTTCCAACTTTCTTTTGAGAAGAAAAAAATTCGCTATGATTGGCTTTAGCTAGAATTTCAGAGCGATATTATAAAAAGTTCCGAATAGCAAAAATTTAAAAAAGGTTAACTATACCAATATTTTTTAAAAATAGGAGAATATATCCAATAATATTAGAATATGTGTTCTTTTATATTTTGATTTTTTAAAAAAAATTCTTACATTTATAATTTTAAAAAAATGTGCACTGTTCTGTTCTATACATGAAGGCATTTTTTTTTTTTTTTTTTTTTTAATTTTTTTTTTTTTTAATAGAAAGTGCTTTTGTTACTTATAATTAGTAACATATATATTTAATACTATTAAAAAGGTATTAGCACAAGAGAGAATTGTCGCAGATAGCTCGAACAAATTCTGCCTCAGGGCTTATTGCTAAACAATCATATTGAACATTTTTAGCTCCTTCCTTTTGATCTTTTTTTCTTTCAATTTTTTCAAGTGTTCCAGGCGGAAATTTTTTTTTTTTTTTTTTCCAGTTTAAAATCCTGACCCTAATCAGGGATCACATATTAATATGTATATAAAAAAGCGCAAAAGTAATTTTAAAACTCCAATTGATGTTAAAGTTTGTAGATGGTTTACTGCATTGCTAAAGAGAATGGAAAGGCTAGTTCACTCCTTTGAAGAAACTCTCGCCGTACCAAACCTCCGACTTTTGCCTGTGACGTCACGGTGGCGCAAAGCTTGAGCTTTTATTTCAAGAATGAAGCATTTGGTCTAAGGTAGGACTAATTGTTCCATCAGCAACATGAAAACTTAAATGAAAAGTATAGATAATTAATAGTTAAAATAACGTAGCTTTTAATGTAGTTATTCTAAATATTTATTATTTTTAAATATAATTACTTTTTAAATAATTTTATTCTTTTACATTTAAATATCTATAAACAATTATAAAATTTCTAATATTTTTATGAACTTAAATCATTATTTTGTTAGAATTAATTAAGTATAAACAAATTACCATTAACAGCATATTTTAAAATCAATTCTAAATTTAACCTAACTTTACAAAATCTTGTTATCGAACAATATGCAGCTAAAAAAGTGTCGATATACGCATTAAGTTTTTTTTAATAATAAAAGTTAAAACTGTAAAATTTTAAAATAAAGTATTTATAGTGTCATTTACGACAACTAGTAAAATATTTTTATTAGTTTATAATGGTATTTAATTTAATATTTTGGCCAAGAAAATTTTTTAAAACTATGTTTTTGCAAGGAAATAATATGTTAATTGCATAAACTTTGAAAGCTATTATCAAGAAAAAGTCAAACTTATTTTTTCAGAGAGAATGATACAAAGTGTTCATAATATATTTGTTTGTGATGTCCGAGATCTGTGTGCAGTGTGACGTCATGAGGAGAGAAATCGTAGCTTCAGCTCTAAGAGCGAAATGAACTAGCCCTTCTATTCTCTTTAGCCCTGTGTTTACTGAGTGTAAATATACAAATCTTTGAAAACTGATGGCATATCCATCTGTCAATGTTGTGTTTAAAAGTGTGAACAAGCTCTCTATTTTATAAATATATATATATATATATATATATATATATATATATATATATATATATATATATATATATATATGTCAGGTATATATGCCGAGTTACTTCAAACTACACCATAATGTGATGATGTTGGTTACCATATTAATTCAATCACTATGATTAATAACAATAACAATAATATTTATTCTTCAACATTAACAAGAGTCACGTAGACTCTAACCACTTAGGTTTGAATCACAAAGATTCCAAGTTTTACCTCAAGACAAACAGTTAGTTTCACGGAGAAACAACTTCAACTCACTCATCTTCATTTACATCTAGAATGTTCAAAAACACTTTGTTAAGGCAAGCGCCATCTGGCGTGATAACTCAGAGGCTGTTATCTCACTTCTTACAGTCTCGGCCATTCGACAAGTGGCGTCCTCGCCACCTGAGAAAAGAAATCTGCAAAGAGAAAAAAAAACAAAGCAGTATACAAAACATGAAAAAAAAATTTGAAAGAAAAAACAAAGCTGCATCGTTCCATCAGTAAATCTGCACTAATTTGTCCATGGCTTCATATAGTCTACAGCAGTGGTTGTAAAGTTAGGACCTTCATGTTGCCCAACTTTTTCTACTTGATATCTGTCATTGCATTTTACTTTAACAATCTTGTAAGGACCATGAGACTTTGGACGCAACTTTAAACCAGTTCCAAATTGCGTTCTTTGAATCGCCACTAAGTCATCTTTTCTGTACTTGTGGGGTTGTTTGCACTTTCTGTTGTGAGTTGATTTATTCTGCTCTTGAATTTCCATAATTCGTTGCTGTGCATCACTTCTAAGATCTTCTTTGGGTATTGGATTTAAGAACCCTTCTTTTTTTCTGCGTTTTCGATTACATAAAATGCAATCAACACAGTTGGCTAAGACGTTTTCAACTTTTTTCCGAAGTCCTGGAATATAAAAATCTCGTTTCACAGCTTCTTCAGTTTTTGCTAAAGCATAGTGTCCTTTACCATGGATTTCTTTAATTATATCCGTTTGCATAACTTCGGGTACAACCAAGAGATCACGACCATTGTCATAGCGATAAAGAATGTTATTTCGAATGAAATGTATATTGTCATCACCTTTCGCAAGTAAAGATTTAATTGTGTTAATTTGTTCATCATTTTTTTGAGCAACTGCAATTTTCATGGTGACTTCATCGTGCGAAATTGTGATACACGCATTTCTACTTAAGGCATCTACATGTTTCATCTGTGTAGCAGGCCGGTGCACTATATCATATTGAAATTCCTCAAGGTACAAAGCCCAACGTGCAATTCTAGGGACAATTTCTTTTTTATTCATTGTGTTTTGGAGAGCTGCGCAATCAGTAACAATTTTAAATTTTGTACCTAATAAATAACAACGAAATTTCTTCAATGCTTCAACTATCGCGAGGGTTTCTAACTCGTAACTACTATATTTTTCTTGTTGTGGATTAGTTTTTTTACTAAAGTAATGAATAGGATAAAATTTTTCATTATCAGCCTTTTGTAAGAGTACTGCACCAAACCCGAAACTACTAGCGTCAGTATAAAGTTCTAACTCCGAATTTTGTCTGTATAAGTGAAGAACTGGGTTATCAGTTAAAGCTAACTTAAGTTTTTGAAAAGCTTCTTTCTGATCATTATCAAATTTAAATTCAGTATTATTTCTCAATAAATCAGTAAGGGGTTTAGCTATTTTACTGTAATTAGGAATAAATTTACGAAAATATCCAGTTAAACCGAGAAAACTCATAAGTTGTTTATGTGTTTTAGGTAGGGGAAAATTCTGAACTGCTAAAGTTTTAGAGGGTGAAGGGCGAATCTTGCCATTTTCAATTATGTAACCGAGACATTCTATGGAACGTTTTAAAAATTGACATTTCTTAAAATTTAATTCCAATCCGTTATCAGCAGCTGTTTTTAAAACACGTTTTAATTTTTCAAAACCTTCCTCATCATTTTTTGCTGGAATGAAAATGTCATCTAAATAAATAACTAAATTTTTATCTTTAATTAATTCTCTAAAAACATGTAAAATATATCTCTGAAAAACACTAGGACTGTTAGCCAAACCAAATGGTACCCGTAAAAATTCGTATTGGCCATTATGCGTAATAAAGGATGTGTATTTGCGACTATTTTCTTCGATTTCCCAATGGTGAAAGGCTGATTTTAAATCAATAGAAGAAATTACCTGCGCATCGCCTAATTGGTCTAATATGTCCTCCATAAGGGGTAAGGGGAATCTATCGCGAACAATTTTTTTATTTAATTTCCTATAATCGATGCAAACTCGCGTGGAATTATCTTTCTTTTTACAAAGAACTATAGGCGCGCTAAATTCTGAACAACTTTCACGAATAACACTATCTTTTAACCAGGTGTCTATTTGTTTTTCAACTATTTCTTGCTCTTTAAATGACAAACGACGAGCATGTTGAGAAATGGGAATTTCATCTGTTAATATTATATTCATCTTAATATTTGTTGTTTTAATTTGCGATGGCTTATAATTATTAATCAAAAGAGTTAAATCTTGCTTTAATTTCTGATTCAGAATATGCGATAAATCAAATTCATTATGATCAATGACATTTGAGATCTGAGTTAAAAAAGAAAAAGCTTCTAAATTATTTGAATATTCATTTGACTGAAAAGTATCCGAAGAATAAAAACAATTCGAAAGAGGAACGGTTTGTTGATCATAAATTAAGGAATCGCAACTAGGCATTACAGTAGCCTTGAAGGGAGACGCTCTGACTGAGTTTGTAAAAGTTTCGGTTCCACTTCCGAAGGGTGAATATTTCGCGTGAGAAATGATTGTATTTACGTTTACTGTTTTTGGGGTAGATGTATTTTTAACAAATAATTTGCCTTTAGCAAAATTGATATCTAAACAATTAAGCACATCCATTCCGATTATAAAATCGAATTGCATTTTATCAATAACATAAATATTAGCATTAATCGTAAAATTATCTATACCTATGTTTGTATTAAACCAACCAAATGGAGAAATAGGCTCTTTACTTATTCCAGATAAAATAATATTAGACAATTGGAGGGGAATATGAGGAAATTTTTGATATAATACATCACTACACATGGTTATCTCACTGCCTGTATCTATAATTGCGTTAATTTTACTGTTAAATATTACAATATTTTTATCAATACGAGTTGGTTGAAATATATGTACGTTTCTTTCGGTACATTCATGAGTGGAATGACCTGATTTATTACAGTTTCTACACTTTTGAATTAATTGATCACATTTTGCACTTATATGCCCATAATTGTGGCAGTTATAGCATTTTATATGAGCCATATCTTTATTTTGATTCGGATTATTAAAACCAGGAGAAAAGGAAGAGATGGGTGTGTTTCGTTTTTGTTGAATTGGAAATGTTTTGGTTTTAAAGATTGAATTCTTATTAGGGGTGTCTACTTTTTTTGTTATTATTCGCGCGTTTTCGTATGTTTCTAGCTTATCAATCAATACGCTTAATTCGGTTAATTGGTGTAAATCATCCAATAAGTGTTCGCGGATATCTGACGGTAATTTTCTTCTTACTTGGTCAACGACCATATATTCTTTTAGCTTGTCAAAGTCTGTTATTTTCAAACCGCTAATCCACTCGTCGAAATAGTGGTTTAATTGATATGCGAAATCTCGCCAAGAAACATTTACTTCTTTTCTATGGAAAGAAAATTTCTGACGGAATTGTTCCGGGGAAAGTTTAAAGCGTTTCAGAAGCAAAGTTTTAACAAAATTATAGTCTGCAGTTAATTGTTCTGGCTCTTGAGCAATTATTTGAACAATGCTTAGAGGGAGAAGTCCCATTAAATATGTGACGAATTCAGTTTTATTTATATTTATTCTGTTCGCCTGTCTCTCAAATAACTGTAAATAGGTACTGATATCGGTTTCGTTGGCATCAAAACTTTTAATTAGTTTATACAAGTCACTTGTTTTTAATGTTTCTGTTGCTAGAATTGGAGTTCCGTTTTGCCGATTTAAATTTTCCGCTTTAAGCTTTTCAAGCTCAATTTCCTGTGCTAATTTTTCTTTTTCGGCAGTCGCTTTTTCCAAGCGTTCCGAAACAATATTTTCTAACACATTTTTGGCAAATATTTCATCATATTTAGTATCGGAAGTAATTAGCTGTGTTATATTGATAATTTTAGGATTAGGTGGAAGTGTAATCCCTAATTCTTCTGCTAGTTTTAACAGATCTTCCTTTCTAGATCTAGACAAGAAGCTCATTGTTTTATATTTCTTTATAATTCACACAGAATAATAGTCAAAAAACATAGTACTCACAGGTTCGTAATTGTCCGTTATCCAATTTCAAGGACCACTTTTGACACCAAAATGTCAGGTATATATGCCGAGTTACTTCAAACTACACCATAATGTGATGATGTTGGTTACCATATTAATTCAATCACTATGATTAATAACAATAACAATAATATTTATTCTTCAACATTAACAAGAGTCACGTAGACTCTAACCACTTAGGTTTGAATCACAAAGATTCCAAGTTTTACCTCAAGACAAACAGTTAGTTTCACGGAGAAACAACTTCAACTCACTCATCTTCATTTACATCTAGAATGTTCAAAAACACTTTGTTAAGGCAAGCGCCATCTGGCGTGATAACTCAGAGGCTGTTATCTCACTTCTTACATATATATATATATATGTAAATTTTAAAAAAATATTAAATAAAGATTAGGATATAAGTTTTCACCCAACATCATATTCATTTAAGTTTTCTGTGCTTAAATTGGGCATAAAATGTTATAAGCCAATAAATAAATTTAACTAGTTACTGTCTTTAGAGTATTATTGCTCATTTTGGCTATTTATTTGTTTCAACATTGAATTTCATCTTTAATGTTGTTCTTTTGTTTTCTACTAAATATTATTCTAAAGGTTTAAAAAGTCAGCAATGCAGTACTCTCTAAAGGAATAACTCTGTAATATTTCAATAAACTCTTTAATAATTTTGAAGTAATAACATTAACTCTTTAATTTTTAGTCTGAAAATTAATTGAAAATGCTAGCCAGGAAGCCATCTTTTTTTTTTTTCTTTACCCCATTAGGCACCATTCAGCTTTATACTGTTAACCATCCATAAAGACAAAAAAGGAATAACAGTTATCTAACAATATGTATATTTAAAAAAAAAAAATACTTAAAAGCAGCTCATTTAAAAGCTACATGCATTCCTCTCTTTGCTAACCAAATAAAGTGTTTTAATCCTGTCATTGCTCTTGGAGAATTAAATAGTAAGTGATCATAGTTTATAAAAAATAAAAAAAAATTTTAAAAATTAAGTATGAATGTAATTTTTCCTAATAAGAGAGGTCATTATAGAACACCCTACAAAGCTAAAAATTAACAATGATCCATTGGTCCCGGACTGCTAGAATTAGGCTTTGACCCACCATGAAATAATAATTAATGGTTCTACGGACCAGGAACTGTATTTTAACTTAAAATGAATTGGAACAGAACTTTAATTTAAAATGTATGTGAACCAGTAATATCTTTAACTTATTGTTCCTTCTGGCTACTGACTACATTTTCTTCATTTCTGCCCTTGTTCTGTATAATGTATATGAAGCCATTCTCACTTATCAGTTTTGAAAATTTTAATTATTTTAGTGCTTGCTGAAGATGCAATAAAGGCGGCATTGAAAGATTACAAGATAAAGCAAGATGCTAAAGACACCTAAAGTTCCTCTTTTTTTTTCAACTATTGATACTGTGTCTTGTATATTTGTAGGAAATATTGTAATATAGTTCATTACATGTTTAATAAATATATATATGTGCTTTAACTTTATCATTTCACTTGTTTCTCAGTGCTTCCAAATAGATCCTCTATTAACTCTTAAGTCTACTTTTTTTAGTTTTGATGAGTACATAATTTTAGAGTGATTATTAGTGTTTTTTTTTTTTTTTCTTTTTTAATTTCAATTGAAGCAATTGAACTGGACGGAAACTTGCTGTTATTTATTTAAAGGGAAAATTTCTGAATTATGTTCTCTCTGTCATTATAAAAAGGTATGCCTGGCTTCCTTTTTTTTTTTTCAGTTATACTTTATCATAAATTTATTTAAAAAAAATCTCCTTATAGAAATAAGCTTCAGTGATGACTAATGTTACCAACTGAGCCGTGATAGCTCAGAGAATAAAGCAATCGCCTTCAAATGAGGTGAACCCTGTTCAAATCCCAGTGATGGCTGGTCGATACGAATTCCGCATCCTGCTCGTACGGACCACAGTGCTGGCATAAAAATATCCTCAGTGGTAGACAGATCATGGGTTAGAGTTCCGTTGCTGCTTGGCTAACGGTGGGGGGTTTTCTTCTCCGTGTAACGCAAATCTGTATTGGGTTCAAAATTACAAGGCTATGGAGTTCAACATTAGTCATAAACCCAAAAACATTGAGTCGGCTGTTCAATGACTGTTATAAAATAAAGTGTTATCAACTTAACTTGATATCACCAATTTCGAATTAAAATTCATTCCAAATTCTAAAGAAGCTTCAACCCTTTCCACCATTTTGTTAAACTATATAGTTTTTTCACTTGTTACTAATTTGGTTTTGTAAAGATTTTTTTACAAAAACCAATTTTTCTTCTCAAAGAAAAATTGGTCAAAGAGAACAGCAAGAAAGTTAAGAAACAGGATTTTTTAAAAATGTTAGCATTGTACAAATAGGAAACAAAATTATAACTAAAATAGAAATGACTTAAATGGGTTTTGTTGTAGGATTGTTCACTATAAGTTATATTAAATGTAATCATTGTTTACAGTACCCTTCCAAATTATTAGGGACACTAAAAATTTCTAAAATATTGTCATTTTTCAAAGTGTCATAACTTTTTAAAAAATGAATCAATTTTATAAAAATTTCAGGATATCATGTTCAGGTCTTCTACTTTCACCTCAAAATTACTAATTTAATTTATCTCAATTTTTTGCAAAAATTTTTACGTTTGAACAAAGCAATATTTTTTTTTTTTTTTTAAATGTCAAGTTTGACAAGTTGCTACTTTGTAACAAAATTTTTTGCATAAAAATTATTATTTACACATTAAAGTACAAGTCATTAACTTTAAAACGCGCTAAAGTAAATGACTTTACGATTTTTTTTGACCGAGATATGATATTTTGAAATTTTTTTGTCATTTATAGTGAAAACGAAATTATCGTGAATTTGAAAATTATTTAGTATTATTTTTTTGCAACTTTCTTATTCGGATTAATTAAGTTTTTTATTTAAAACCTTATTACAAACAGGAACATTATTTGTAAATTTGCAATAACAATTTTTAAAAACGACTCGAGAATTTTTTAAGAAATTTAACTTTACTATAAAATTCAAAAACTTTTTTACAAAAACAAGTATAATAAAAAAAATCTTAATATTTTGAAACATGTCCTTTTGCTTGTATAACTGCGTTTATTCTTCGCGGCATACTTTCAATGCAAGCTTTTGCAATAATATCTATACTAAATAATTTTTGAATTCACAATAATTTCGTTTTCACTATAAATGACAAAAAAATTTCATAATCTCATATCTCGGTCCAAAAAAAAATCGTAAAGTCATTTACTTTAGCGCGTTTTAAAGTTAATGACTTGTACTTTAATGTGTAAATAATAATTTTTATGCAAAAAATTTTGTTACAAAGTAGCAACTTGTCAAACTTGACATTTAAAAAAAAAAAAAAAAATATTGCTTTGTTCAAACGTAAAAATTTTTGCAAAAAATTGAGATAAATTAAATTAGTAATTTTGAGGTGAAAGTAGAAGACCTGAACATGATATCCTGAAATTTTTATAAAATTGATTCATTTTTTAAAAAGTTATGACACTTTGAAAAATGACAATATTTTAGAAATTTTTAGTGTCCCTAATAATTTGGAAGGGTACTGTAAACAATGATTACATTTAATATAACTTATAGTGAACAATCCTACAACAAAACCCATTTAAGTCATTTCTATTTTAGTTATAATTTTGTTTCCTATTTGTACAATGCTAACATTTTTAAAAAATCCTGTTTCTTAACTTTCTTGCTGTTCTCTTTGACCAATTTTTCTTTGAGAAGAAAAATTGGTTTTTGTAAAAAAATCTTTACAAAACCAAATTAGTAACAAGTGAAAAAACTATATAGTTTAACAAAATGGTGGAAAGGGTTGAAGCTTCTTTAGAATTTGGAATGAATTTTAATTCGAAATTGGTGATATCAAGTTAAGTAGCAACTTGTCAAACTTGACATTTAAAAAAAAAAAAAAAAATATTGCTTTGTTCAAACGTAAAAATTTTTGAAATTATTTAGTATTATTTTTTTGCAACTTTCTTATTCGGATTAATTAAGTTTTTTATTTAAAACCTTATTACAAACAGGAACATTATTTGTAAATTTGCAATAACAATTTTTAAAAACGACTCGAGAATTTTTTAAGAAATTTAACTTTACTATAAAATTCAAAAACTTTTTTACAAAAACAAGTATAATAAAAAAAATCTTAATATTTTGAAACATGTCCTTTTGCTTGTATAACTGCGTTTATTCTTCGCGGCATACTTTCAATGCAAGCTTTTGCAATAATATCTATACTAAATAATTTTTGAATTCACAATAATTTCGTTTTCACTATAAATGACAAAAAAATTTCATAATCTCATATCTCGGTCCAAAAAAAAATCGTAAAGTCATTTACTTTAGCGCGTTTTAAAGTTAATGACTTGTACTTTAATGTGTAAATAATAATTTTTATGCAAAAAATTTTGTTACAAAGTAGCAACTTGTCAAACTTGACATTTAAAAAAAAAAAAAAAAATATTGCTTTGTTCAAACGTAAAAATTTTTGCAAAAAATTGAGATAAATTAAATTAGTAATTTTGAGGTGAAAGTAGAAGACCTGAACATGATATCCTGAAATTTTTATAAAATTGATTCATTTTTTAAAAAGTTATGACACTTTGAAAAATGACAATATTTTAGAAATTTTTAGTAAAAAATTGCTTTGTTCAAATGTGAAAATTTTTGCAAAAATTTAGATAAATTAAATTTGTAATTTTTAGGTGAAAGTAGAAGACCTGAACTGATATCCTGAAATTTTTATGAAAATTTATTCATTTTTGAAAAAGTTATAAAACTTTGAAAATGGCAATTTTTTAGAAATTTTAAGTGTCCCAATAATTTGGAAGGGTACTGTACATCCTCTACATATATTACCATAAATGACCGAAACCAAGAGAATGTCGACTTTGACCGTTGAATGTCCGAAATATTTGTTATATCCGTTCTTAAATTAATTCATTCGTTGATATTATTATATTTATTCGATATTTTTATATCTGCTGAGGCTAGATTAGGAGAAGCATCAGTGTAGGGTATACTGGAGAGTAGCATTGAACCTCCATAAAACATACCGAGCAGTGATTATGTGGTTGTCAACCTTCACCAGTTGAAGTCAGCAACAACCAATTTCGATCATTCACAGTTACCTATACTTTTAGGCGTAAAATCCTTGTTAGCAATAAAATCAATAAAAAAACAGCTAACACTAAACTTTTATTTTGATCTTATTGAATTGATCCCAACAATATCACAGCCTTTGATTTTTTTCTTCTTTTTTTTTTCGAATGCTATTTTTCGAATAATTATTTTTTTTATCAGCTTCACATGTCTAAGCAATCTAGGAATCTGTTAGGAGAAAGTCCAACCGTAACTCCGATAATCAGATTTGGCACACTGAGAATTAATAAAATGCTTCTGCTCCACATAATCAGTTTCTGAAAGAAAAAACTATAATGAGAATTCTGAATATAGTCAAGACCATTCTGTTAAAAATTATTCTAAATCTTTTTGATAAAATAACGAAGGTAAAAGAAAATATTTCAGAAATTACTGGTATGTCAAAACCATTATTCACTTCAAATTATGAGTATACTTTGAAATTTTAATTATTAGTTGGACAATTTTTTGGAGCGTCTCTAAACAGTTGCCAAATTTACAAATCGTAATTTTATAATAAAAAAAAAAAACATTTCTATGAATCAATCAATGTATGATTAAAAAGCATTTAAATTTCTAAATGAGCAGTTAAGTGGTATATTTTCAACAATAAATTTATAATAGTTAAAGAAGCATTCGTTAAATATATTTTTTAAGCTCTTATTGGCTAAATCTTTGAACTTACTTGGAAATCCGCTAGTGCAGCAGCCATCAGTCCGAAACACAAGCCAAGTCCTATTGTGATTGCTTTACATTTTGATTTTTTAGAATTTAGTGGTTGATTTAAAACGTGCAACAATAAAAGAGTCCAGGCAGTGGCAGCAAAAAACATCTCAATAAGATATGAAGATCGAGATAGTCTTGGTACATCTAGAAGACAGATATTAAATCCGATAAAATAAAATGCAACAAAAGAAAAAACTACTAGATGTAGTTATTAGTAAAACATATGCGTATTTTAAAATACCATATAATTTCAGAAAAAAAAATTCTGTTTTTACAAATGCTATTAGATTTCTAATAAAGCTTTGGGGTTTGGCTAACCCTGGGATGTTATCTTGATTTTCTTCTCCAAAGAACGCAAATGTTTAAAATAAAAAAAAAAAGACCATCATGAAGATTAACTTGATTCTGAAGTTTCCTCGTCTTCAAATTAAAAGGCTCTAAGTTGAATATTGCTAGTCATACTTTCAGATTTGGGCCGATTATTAAATAAAATATTCACGCAGTTTAAATGAAATAATCTATGTTAGACAAGCCAAGCATTGGACTGAAAATTAAGTCGGGAAGGAGCGCCTTTTGTTTGACAAGACCACTAGTGTGAAAATGCGAACCGGGTAGATGGAACCACTCGTTCCAGAAAGAAATTTTCTCCTAATTTCTGCGCCTATAGTGCTGCTCAGCGACCGATCACAGGAATTCGGATTGCACCGATTTTACAAGCTCGCATATGGCATGCCCTCGGTAGCATGCTCCGAGGGGCCGTACCCCAGCTCCGCAAGAACCGGAGTACGATAATCTAACCACTGGGCTACCGCGGCCCTTTTAAAAGTTATAAGGTTTTGTTTCATTTTAAGATTTAGTTCGCTACCATTAAAAAAAAAAAAAAAAAAAACAATTTTACACAAATAAGGGAAAACAATATAATCTTACGCTGTTATATTGATTTTGTTAAATTTGTTTTAAGCTTACGACCTGTTAGAATTTATGAATTACAGAAAACTCTTATAAATGGTAAACTCAAATCACTATAATTAAACTTCCTAGAACATTAAGCCTGTTCACACATCGCCTCGTAAGCGGAGGGATATACCGGAAGTTTTCTAAATTTCTTTCGGTTTTAGCAAATTGTTTACATTCAGTCATCCATATCTTGTAATTGGTAAAATCATCTCAAGTATACTTAAAAGCGAAGTAAGTTCAGGTAAAGTGCTGAAAGGAATGTTTTTAAAATATCAAAATAGTTCATAATTACTCCACCACTTTCCCAATATTGAAATAATTTGTTTGCATATCGATGTTTTGTTTTTATAACATTTGAAGTTTCATGGTTTAACTTTGAAATACCAATAGAGGTGAAAGACAATTTGTCATGAAAAGTTTTTTCTCGGCGGTATAGCGTCATCGAACAAAATGCAAATTCAGAGCTGCCTACCCGGAAATTTTTAGCTCTGCGCAATATTCTAAATGGTTGTAACGTAACAAGCAAAGAACCAGGATGGCTCAGGGGATAGAGCGAACACGTTCCCAATGGGGTGAATTGGGTTCGATTCCTAGCGATGGCTGGTCGATGCGAATTCCGCATCCGGCTTGCACCGACCACAGTGATGACGTGAAATATCCTCAGTGGTAGTCGAACCATGGGTTAGAGTCACCTCGCCGTCAGGCTAACCGTGGGAGGTTTTCGCGGTTTTCCTTTCCATGTATTGCAAATGCGGGTTAGTTCCATCAAAAAGACCTCCCCAAAGGCAAATTACTCTCAATACTTGATTCCAGGAGTTTCTTTGTCTTCTGAATTGGATTAAAAATTACAAAGTCTACAAAATTGAACATTAATAGTCGTAAACCCAAAATTGGATCTATTGCTCAACGACGGTTATAAAAGAAATTAACAAGCAAATGATTTTAAAATTTCGCCAGCATTTAACATCACAGCATGCATATAAGATCAGTCCTTAAATGCCACAATGATCTATAACATTTTAAGTTACATCTTAAAACATAAACTCTGCACATCAATTGAAGGATTTGATAGGTCTGCGAATTCAATCCAGTCCCACAAATCAATGAAAATGGTTTTTGATTTAATCAAATGATTAGTCACAGTTTGACATTTTTTTTCCCTGCTTAAATCCATGACTTTTCAATAAAAGTTATGCTTATGTATCAACCACTGTCTATACGTACCAGCTTTTTCTCTCGAATACATTATTATCAGAAATATGGATGTGCATGATACTGCCAGTCCCCACACTCTCCTCACTGGGAGAAAGTAGGCAAAAAATAGAAGTACAAGTGCAGCGGCAACTTCTGTTGTGCCCAACAAAGCAAAACGGGAGACTCTTTTTTTCTGCAGCCAATCAGTTAGCCATATTGATGTGAAATATACAAAAGATGATAGAAACCTATAAAAAAAATGCATGATTTATTATAGTTATGATAATTAGGTTTTATCCAGCATATTTAAATTTTAAAAAAATAGCCAATCTTTTATTAGTATTTTTTCCCAATGTCCACCATATTTTTGCAACATATGGTCTCTTTTTCATGGGCACCCTATAGATGGATCAAAGTCAGGGATATAAAATTCAAAAATGAGCTTTCGTTTCAAAACAATAACAAAATTTTTTATTTCTTTACATTAAGCATACATCTGCCTTCATTGGGTTCTTAATATAATCTACGTTCTGTTTACATTATAAGAACGCCATCTAGTGACTCTGAATAGCATTTTTATTATAAGATGCCATCTAGTGGCTTTTAATTTGTCAGATTCTACAAGTAATTACATCCATGCTTAGGGTCTTCTTCGTATGATACCTTAATCACCATACCATGTATAATATATTAGTATTATTTTTAAACATCACTAAAATGATTTTTTTTCCTAATATATGTTACTGTGAATGACCGATATCGGTGGTTGTTGACTTCCACCGGTGAATGTTGACAATCGCATGGTTGCTTTGGTAAATATCTTAAATATATACTAGGTCTAGCTAAATGCCACTGCCCAGTATGCATTTAACCAGTACTCCGAACTCTGATGTTTCTCCTAATCTATCCTCAGCAGATAAATATAGAATAAATATAATAATATCAAATCGGATATAACAAATATTTCAGAGAATCACCACAGCGGCACAATGTGATTGTTGACATTCACCGGTGAAAGTCAACATTCTCTTAATTTCGATCATTCACGGTAACAAATACATTAATATACGAAGAACATGGATTTATAGTAAGTTCGTTTGACTGGTTCACTGCTTTTAGGTTGTCTGAGGAAAGATTACACATTGCTCTGTTATGTGGCACCTAAGTTATTGTATTTCTTTATGTACGATTCTTAGTTAAATGAATTTGATTTACCTCCATTATTTTCATGACACATGTGTATGATTTATATAAAACGCCTCTTTAATACGTTTTATGTAGAACATCAATGGTTAAAAAATTAATTTTTGTTTTACCGGAGCAGCACATTAACGAGTGTGACCTTTGTCTTTGTAATACTTTGTCTAAAGTAAGAACTTCCCTATCCATTCGCCTGGACTCGTGGCGGTGACTATGGTAACGAGGTATAACTATTTCAAGTAGGGGTGCGGGGTCACAAGTTTTGGCTCGGATCGGCGAGAGAAAGGGAATCTTTTTCTTCGGTCTATTGTGTTAGCCCCAGAGGGAAGGGAAGCTACCCTCCCTGATATCTATCCTCGTTTCCATAGCAGCAGGCGGCCTCACACTTTGCGGCGGGGGAGTTCTTACAGTAGACAAACTATACATTGTAAGTAAAATGACATAACCTTTGTTATTTAGCGCTTTCATCGTGGCAATGACGCGCCTTTGTCTCATCCTCTTCTGCGCTTAGAGTTCCCCCGTAGTGCTAAAATTTAAACAAAACACTAATTCCTTTCAAGCTTGTTTATTTTACTTTAAAGAATAATAATCTATTGGAATCAATAACCATATTCCCTAATGCAACAATAGAGCTCAGCTAATATTTTTTGAAGACGAGTTATCTCGTCCGTAGCGATGAAAGAGTTAAAGAATGGTGGTTGTTGAGCGTTTTAAAGCAATTAGTGGAATAAAAGTAATTTTAGTAGTTTGTTACATTTGTTGAATTTGTGTACCGGAAAGGGTTATTTACAACGCTAAATTATTTTATAATCGTCGTTGAACAGCCGGCCCAATTTTTAGGTTTACGATTGCTAATTTTGAACTACGTAGCGTTGTAATTTTGAACCCAATCCAGAAGACAAAAGAACTCCTGGATCAAGTATTAAAGGTAATTTGCCTTCATGGGGACTTTTCAATGGAACTAACCGGCATTCGCGTTACATGGAGAGGAAGACTACGAGAATCTTCCTCGATTAGCCTGACAGCAAGAAGATTCTAACCCATGATCCGTCTACCACTGAGAATATTTCACGTCAGCACAGTGGTCGGTGCGAGCCATCGTTGGGACCCGGTTGATCTCATAGAAGGGCGGACACTCTATACCCTGATCCATCACGGCTCAACGCTAATATATTGATTCATTCCAGTCTACTAACTGTATCTAGCTACAGTTTTGTGAACATGCGCACTTAGGTTCTTGAACATTCATGTTTGTTCAAAAATTCATTTCGAACGTAAAGATTATTTTCAATATAGAACAAACAAAATTATGGCCGTCAAACATCATAATAAATTTCTAGTTTTATAAATTTCTTTTTCATTTATTATTTACAGTCCCACAGTTTACTGTAAATATGGGATAATCGTATTAAGTATATATCGTAAGCCACGGTTCCCAGTAAAACACCGAAGTCTAGCATCACTGGCTGCGGTCAATGTGCGGGTGGGTGACCACTTTGGTCAGTCTACGAAATAGCCTAGTATGTGCGTTACTGGTATTCATTAAACATGTTGAACCATCAAGTGCTCGCTCAGGTCGTTAGGCTATAAAAGCGGGAGAGCCTCTTCAAAGGATCACAATTGTCTTCGGATTATCCTCAGCGATGTTTCACAGACCGTTGTGCAGCTCTAGTGCGACCTAAATAAACAACTACAACGCATTTATTGAAACATCGATTTTTCCCTAATTTTTCCATTTCTTAATTCACTTTCCTATTAATTTACTAATTCCTTTCTTCCCATATTCTTTAAATATTAAATGACGTCACTTCAAACCTTATTCTATTTTCCTAGACTAAAGGCCTGTTTATACGATCCAAGTTCTTGGACGAAGATTGATTGAAATTAATGGAAACTTGTTTTGTTTGGAGGGTGGATCGTATAAAAAAATCATCCAAATCCTTGTATGATAGTAGGACTCTTTTTAAATTATTAGGAAGAAATGATGGCGAATATAAAACAAAAATTATTTATTAAGAATGAAACAAGATAAAATACGTACACTGAAACTAAAGTATCGTTACATAACCAGAGCGTTTATTTATGTCCGCTCACATCCATATCCCCCATTCAACTGTCTAAGGAGGGCTTGCTATGGTTACCTGACAAGCATGTTCTACTTTCCATTCAAGTTTTTCCTCCCTTAACCAATCAGCTTCAAAAGTTTTGCGACGTCAACAATCAGGCATCAGATTATGCCATATTGTTGTCCATTTTCATATATTTTAATCCAAATAATTAATCTGTTTCGATCAATCATAATTTTACTTGAAACTATGTATTAATTTTGAATTCATGTAAGTGTGATTTTATAAATTTAATATGAACAATGCGCCAGGTTTTTCATACGCCCCATCAGTGACATTCAAGAACTTGAATAGTGTCGACGAGTCATCCGATTTCTTGGAGAGAGAAATTCCTCTTAGTTCTCGGATTCAAGAACTTGGACCGTGTAAACAGGTCTTAAATTATGTTTATAAAAATAAAAAAAATGGCTACTTACCCCATGATAAATAATACAATACGCTCGGTGGTGTGACGATAGTTTTCTATTTTCCAAGTAAAATTGGAATCATTTTCTTCCTGGAATATAAATTATTCGAATAACAGTTCAAGAAAATTCGAAAAGTAAGGTGATACGAGTATATACCATAGATGGTTGATCGTGTCAAGCTAAGCGCAGATGGCGCAAGAGGTTAAAATTCGTCATTAGACTTCCAAGTTACTACTTCCGACAAATTTTCAAGCATAAGATTGCACCCTCCAATATTATTATCCTTGTTGTGTGTTCAATATAACGCCATTTTTTCAAAATAAAGCTTTCAACGAACAGCAAAAGAATTCGGTAGACACTCCGCAAGCTTGCTATAATGTTACCCAAAAAATAACAAACGGTGGTATTTTACACAAATATGGGATAACACTCAAGACATGGCTAACCTTACTCTTTATTTATGCTGTGATATTAATTTTGTTAAATTTGCTTTAGGCACCTGACCTGTTAGAATTTATAAATGACTGAAAACTCTTAAAAATGGTAAAATTACGCGTAAATTTGAACAAAAATCTCAATAATAAAACTTCCTAGAATATCAAGCCTGTTCCAGGGGTGAAAGTGAGACGGAAAAGAGGAAAGGCTGGTAGTAAAACCTTTCCAGTTATAGCTAGTTTTGGGGAGGAGTTTACTTTTTCTTTTATTAAACTATTCAACAGTATCTACTTTATCTTGAAAAAGAAGCAGTTTTATATATATGTTAAAATTATAAAAGAAATCTTGATAGTTACAGATATTTTATTTTTTTCAAAAAAATGCTGGAATGAAATGTCTTACGTACCAGCTTTTTCTCTTTTCCGTCTTGCTATATAAGGGCTTTCAGCCCTGGCCTGTTCACCCATCGTCTCGTAAGCATAACATAAGCGGAGGGATACACCGGAAGTTTTCTAAATTTTTTCCGGTTTTAGGAAACTTGTTATTGTTTAAATTCAGTCAACCATCCATTCGCACTTTATAAAAGTCCTACGCAAATATAAATACTTAAGTTTTTATTGTACAAGTTATATTCGAAAAGCACGATGAATGATCCCATGAAACAAAACGCACTTTTCACATCGATTGTGTAGCTGCTTGAAATCTGCAGCAAATGCTTTTTTCGGTTTATCGCACACTTTGTCACATGATCTGCGAAATGTCAAAAAATCGTCTTCTCTAATGTGTTTAACGTGTCCCGCGTAAAGACACCTTTCCCAGTAGAACACCGAAGTCAGTAAGCGGGTGGGTGACCACTATGATCAGCATGCGTAAGGACCGAGGGTGCGCGGCTTCGGTCCTCGTTAAACTGTTCTACCGTAAAGTGCTCGCTACCAAAGCGAAGGAGCCATCCTTTCATGCATGTCTTCGGATCATCAAAATATTATCGATTAATCAAAAAAAAGAAAAAAAGGAAAGTGAAAAACCTCGTTAATTGAAGAAACGAATGTCAATCTAGAATCTTGATAGTAACATAAATGTTATCTTCATAGTAACATAAATGATAACCTTTTGTTGAAGCAGAAGATGTGGTGAGAATTGTTCGACACCTCGCAAGGAATAGCCATTGCACCTTGCTGCTTTTCTCATCACTGAGTGAGCCCTCGGCCACAGACCTCTTGCAGCATACGATTCAGGTGTTTCACTCAGGAAACTAAATAACAATAATATTGCTGCATTATTTTAACTGCAATAAAGAAATAATTATAAATATTGCAAGTTCTTACAGTGTTGAAGGAAATTATCATATAAATTCGGTTTCCCAACGTTCGAATATGCCATCTGAGGAGAAGACCGTTTCCATATCTTGACCCTCTCCTTAGTTGTGTAGGGATGTACTACGATATTTTCCCCTTTCTTAATATTTCTCTTATTTAATAGTCAAAAAAAATTTTTTTTTAAATTCCCACAATGCTTTCTTTTAGAAACTATGTTCTTTTCATTTCCATATAGTTTTCCAACATTAAAGTTTTTAATGTATTATAAAATCAAGACAGAAACTAACGGATTTCCATCTCCTATGACTCTCCACACGCTAATGATGAAAGCAAGCGAAGTGTTGCTATAGGTAAAGAGTTCTGTTCGACGCCACCTGTAGCCCATTTCGATCGCTAATTATTGAAGTCATTTAACTATTATCATTCAATTAAGCCGTAATATTGTGGTTGAATTTTACTTTGAAATTAAACGAATTCGAATTGGTTGTTTCTAGTAACTGATTGGATATGCAACTCTCCTAATGAACCTCCAAAAAATTTGGAACGTTGATAAAATAATAATTAAAATAAGAAAAAAAATTTTTAGTTGAGTTTTATGTTATTTTGTAACCGGCTTTGGAGAGCCGACCTACTTATCAGTTTACGACTATCAATGCTCAAATCCTTAACCTTGAAATTTTGAAGCCACCCCAGAAGGCAAGTGAACCCCTTGTTCAAACATTAGAAAGAAACTAGCCTCCGAACTAGACTAAAACATTTTGATGGAGTCAACCAGCATTTGCGTTACATGTAAAGGAAAACCATGCTCAGTTATTGAAACCTATGATCTATCCACCACTAAGGATATTTAACGTCAGCACTGTGGTATGCGACTCTGGTATAGAATTCGTATTCACCAGCCATCTCTGGGATTCAAACCTTGAGCTTTTCAGTTTAGTTGTTACAAAAAAAATCGTACCGTTAGAATCGAAGGTCGTTATGCTTGTTTTATTTCCGTGTTTCAGATCGTTTTAAGTTATTAAACGTCAAATGTTTTATTTCAAGAAAACATTTTTCTGTAAAAAAAAGGGACTAAAAGTTGACATATTCGTTCATATTTCTGCATCTGATATCAAAAAACATCTCTTGAACGGGATAAGAACTACTTAAATTTTTTTAAACTCCCTATTAATTACCAACAATCTCACAAGATGGCAGCATAAGTACAGATAACAGTTCATGTCACTGATTGAAAAGATCGTGTAAGTAATATATAATGTAAGTAAGTCTTGATACTTACCATAGAAGAACTAAGAGTACAAAGCAAGGCACAGTTAAGGTAACATTGTAGAGAGTCCAGCTAGGAACAACTATAGTAAGTAGGGGCAATATGAAATGCGCCAAACCCCAACCAACATGTGCAGTGTAAAAATATAAGAGACGGAATTCTTCGGCTACGCTGTCTGTCACTAAAACAAAACAAATATGTGTTTAGTGAATAAAACGATTATTATTATATATGCGCGATTAATCGATAAAAAATACTGGTATACGATTACACCGTTCAATTTAAACTTCACGAAACTGTCATCATCATAGCTTCTATGATTTTTGGGGATTTTAATTTGTAGATTTCGTATTGGAAATAATCTTTAATGTGTGACTATAGAATGGGATGACGTTTGATGTCTAACTATAGAACAAAATTATGTTTAATATTTTACTATAGAAAGAAATAATGCATGATATCTGACTGAAAAGCGGGACAATGATATCTGACAATAAAACAGAATAATGTTTAATGTCTGAATATAGAACAAATTTATGTTCTATTCGTGATTGTATATAGAATTGAATAGTTCATGATTGACTGTGAAACGGAATAAGGTTTGATGCCTGACTTTAGAATAGAAAAATGTTTAATATCAACCGATAAAGCGAATTTATGCTTGAAGTTATAGAACGGAACTATGTTTGATGCCTGACTATAGAATAGAATAATATCTGATGTCTGATTAAGAAGGAGATATATGATGCCAGACAATAAAACAGAATAAGGTTTAATGTCTGAATATGTTTATGTTCGATGCCTGATTGACTGTGGAACGGAATAAGGTTTGATGCCTGACAGAAAAATATTTAAACTGATAAAACGAATTTATGTTAGATATTATAGAACGGAACAATGTTTGATATCTGACTATAGAATAGAATAATATTTAATGTCTGATTAAGAAGGAGATATATGATATCTGACTATAAAACAGAATAATGTTTAAGGTCTGATTATAGAACAGAATTATTTTCGATGCCTGATTGACTATAGAATGGAATATAGTTTATGATTGATTGTGAAACGGAATAATGTTTTATGCCCGACTTTAGAACAGAAAACTGTTTAATATCTACCGATAAAACGAATTTATGTTAGATGTTATAGGACGGAACAATATGGGATATCTGACTATAGAATAGAATAATATTTAATGTCTGATTAAGAACTAGATAATAAATGATGTCTGACTATAAAACGGAATAAGGGATTAGGAGAGGTATTAATGTTCGATGCGTAACTAACTATAGAACAGAATATTTTATAGTTGTTTGACTGTGGCGAAATAATGTTTGATGACAGACTGCAGAACAGAAAGATGTTTAACGGATACGACCTAAAAAAAAACGGATTTATGCCTAATACATGACTGTAGAACAGAATGCTATGGTCTGACAATAGAATGGAATAATGTTTGCTGGTGTAATTTTAGAATGTAATTATTTTTGATGACTTTAGAACAAAGTAATGTTTGATGTCTAATTGATTGTGGGACGAAGTTGTGATAGATTGTGGGACCTAATTGTGATGCATGAGTGTAGAACGGAATAATGTTTGCTTGTGTAATTTTAGAATATAATTATGTTTGATGTCTAACTGACTCAAGAACAAAGTAATGTTTGAATGAGATACGAAACAGTGATAGACATCCGCTAATAGAATAAAACAATTTTTGATGTTTGGCATTAGAACGGAATAATGTCAGGCTAAAGAACTCATTAGTTTTTTTTATATCTAATTATGCTTCGAAATAATATCTGACTATTAATTAGATATTGCCATTTGCTAGTTTTGCCGTGAGCATCAAATCGAAGGTTTTGTTTATTCAGAGAATAGTAAAAACATAAGTTTTTTAACTAGCTGTAGAATTTGTATTAAAATAAAAATAAAATAATAATACATTAAAGCGTGTAAAATATACGTACATGTAAAAGCAGCAGTAAGATAAACGTTGATAACTCCAATGCTTATAACAAATTTTAAAATAAGATAAGGACCTACAGCAAAAGCCCAGATTCCAGCTAAAGAACATGCACACAGGAGAAAACAACTAGTCAGGGACACAGAGCGTCGCCCGTACCTGAAATAAGAATTTATTTTTTAAAGATCACTTTTTAATAATTAAAGCAAGCTGGAATAGTTGTGTTCAAAGTTAATTAAAAGTGCTTTCTTTTTTCTTTTGCCTTCTGTCCCTTGATATTTCCAACACGGAATTCATTAAAAAATCGTATATTTATAATTTGATTTCTCAGGAAGTATTCCAACCGATTTCGTTCAAATTTTGTATTTTGCCATACAAAGTGTTTTATATTTTAAAATTATGTAAAAACCTAATGCCTGACAATTAAACAAATTTGTTCACTATTATTAAATTAAATCCGGCTTGCATCGACCACAATACTGACGTAAAAACATCCATCCATTCAAGTTCCATCAATAAGTCCTTCACGAAGGCAAAATTACTCCCAATACTTGCCCCAGGAGTTCCCTTGTCTTCTGGATTGGGTTCCAAATTACAAGGCTACGGAGTTGAACATTAGTAGTCGTAAACCCAAAAAATTGGGTCGGCTGTTCAACGACAGTTATAAAATAAAATTGCCGCTATCGAGTCGTGGTGGCTCAGGGGATAGAGCGTTCACCTCCTAATGAGGTGAGCCGGGTTCGAATCCCAGCGAAGACTGTTCGATTCAAATTCCGCCCCCCGTTTGCACTGACCACAGTGCTGACGTAAAATATTCTCAGTGGTAGACGGATCATGAGTTCGAGTCCCCTTGCGGTCAGGCTAATCGTTTGAAGTTTTCCTCACCCTGTAATGCAAATGTGGCTTAGTTTCCGCAAAAAGTCTTTCACGAAGTCAAATTTCTACCAATACTTAATTCAGGCTCTACCTTGTCTTGTGGATTGGGCTCTAAATTGCAAGGCTACAGGGTTGAACATTAGTAGTCGTAAACCCAAAATTGGGTCGGCTGTTCAACGACGGTTATAAATTAAAATGAATAACCGTTATCTTTCATATTTTGAGGGTCAGAAATCATAATCTGTCGAAAAAAGAGAAGTATATTTATTCAGGGAAAATACGTTTTGTGTCCATTTTAACTTAAAATATCTTCTGCACCAGGTGATTAACATATTTAAGATTAGGCTCTTTATCCATTAAAATTAATTCCTAGTACGTGAAAATCCTATTATTAAATCCAAAGTTATTTAAACTTTTTTTTATTAATTTTGTACTTTTCTTTTCGCATTGTACATAGTTGATTCATAACAAATAATAATAAAAAAACAACTTACTTACAATATCAGCAAAAGAAACTTGAATATAGAAATTTGATATGAACAAAATAAAAACTCGAATTAAAAATAAAAGAATAAATCTGTTTAGTTTAAATTTTTGTTCACCTGTTTAATAAAGGATAAGTGGCAACAGTTGCTATCAAAGCTCCTATAACAAATAAGCATTTGGCATAAAAAACAGTTGCTGTGTTTGTACAATGCAAATTTTCCTAAAAAGAGAGAAAGTTTCATAATTGTAATTTAAAATAACAAAATAATACTAATATTCTATGTAGTTTATTATAAGAATTATATCATATGCAACATTATGATTAGTGAATTATTAAATCGTTGCCTATCATTTTGGAATTACTATGATAGAATAATTTTTAGATAATATCTTAGTTCCGCAGTGGACTGATCGTTCTCAGCAAACCACCGATATCAAGCATCACTGGCTGCTGTCAGTGTGCGAGTGGGTGACCACTTGGATTACTCTGCATAGTGACCGGGGGTGTGTTATATTGGTCTTCGTTAAACTGTTCTACCGTAAATTGCCCGACTTCGTTTTCAGATCGTCGGGCTACCGAAGCGGGGGAGCCTCTGTAGAGGATCAAAATTGTGATGACATGTCTTCGGATCATCCTCAGGGATGTTTCCCAGACCGTCGCCAATAGACCATTGTGCAGAACTAGTGTGACGTCAATGAACTATAAAAACAATAATATCTTAGCAGCAATTAAAATTTTGACATTTTTTTCAGGCTTAACACCGCGTTTAAAAATTTTAAAACACTTTTAAATTTACTGATTAGCTATCATTTTTGAAAAAAAAAAATCCTCACGATCTCAATTTACTTATTTATTTTTGCCCATGCAAGCTTGTGAGCTCCTTACAAAAACGGCTTAAAAACCGTCTTTGTTGTAAATTAAAGAAGATAGTACAAAATTAGAGAAGAACAGCACAAAGATACAACCAGAGTTACGGCGGTATTCGAACCCACTCTTCTATGCTACAAAGCTTTTGCGGAATGGTAATGTTACTCGACCAAATCACAGAAGATAGGAAATTACCATAAATGCTCATTAAAAGGCGAAATAGAAATAGCTTTGTTAAATGTAATTGCAGACAAGCTAACTTTTCTCGTAAAGCATGCTTAATATTTTAATTTTTAAATCAGATGATTTTGACCTTCTTCTTCTATTGGCATGGCAGACCTTTGTGGGCCAATTGCTCAATATTGAAGGGTCGCTAAAAAAATTTCGAGAGAGCGAGCGTTCAAGATAACAATTTCAGAGCTAAATATATTCTAAAAAGTAGAAAAATATATTCTTAAATACTACGTTAAAAAGTAGAGTCGTGAAACATAAGAATAACTACTATTAAATATGTATGTGTATTGATAGTTGACTATATAAGTCTAAATGCAAGAATGATAATTTTATTTTTAAAATTAAGACAAAAATAATTGTGCATTAAATAACAAAGAATTGGTTGACAATGAACTACACTGTGATTTTCCCGAAAAAATTCATTTTCTGTTTCCAAAAAAATTCAGCATAGCAAGGTTTTGAAAAGAAACCCTTCGACGTAAGAATTCAAACTAACATCAGGTGAATATATAATGCCAAAGAGAAAAAAAAAATTTTTTTTAACGTAACAAGATTTTAGAGATATCGAGAGGATACTGTACTAGCAAAAATTAAGAAAGGTTACTAAAACTATTAATTTTTTTTTATTTATTAATTTTATAGCGCAATGTGGTTGTATTGTCACTGTAAATTTAAGTTACGTCAGATTTATTTTAAAAGATGTATATAAGGCATCGAGAATAAAGGCGAAACTATTTATAACCTCTTTTTAAAGTGATGAAACAAGGTGCTATAAATTTTGAAACTATGAACATACCTCATCTGCTATCTCTAATGCACTGGTGGGCAGAGGTGAGAAACAGGGATTACTCAATTCTTCCAATGCGGCATTTGTTCTGTTGTCGCATGTTGTTGAAATATTGCAACCTATTGATGATGTTGACACATTGTTCTCCTCTAAAGAGCAAATACATAAATTTTAGAATTGAAAGACAAGAAGGTGTTATCGAAAAAGGTTACATGATGCTCTACTAAAGACATTTTCTTCTTCAATTGCTTAATCACCACCACCAATCCCCCCATATATATACATATATCATAATAAATAAATACAAAAAGGACAAAAAGAAAAAAACGAAGAAAATTAAGAAAAACGATAAGTTTTATTTACTGCGCATAAGCTGCAAATAAATAGAACTCATAAAATAAGTTCAAAATGTAGAGAAAACATAGAAAAAAATTACAGAACAATGAAAAAAAGGGGGGAAATTTAATAAAAATCCGGAAAATAGAAGATATTATCGTTTCATCAGCTCACACGATTATATCCGTAAAAAGGTATGCTTTCTAATATTGTATCAATATAGCCAAAGCTAAATATATCAATACAATAGTGTGAGGAGCACTCAAAAACATTTTTTTTAACAAATAGAATAGAACACATTAAGAAAAATAATTGCGTAATTAAAAATATTACGTAAAAACAGAAAATAAAATGTAAAGGAAAAACAGAACAAAACATAAAAATAAATCTGCAAGGCGAGTAGCGAATTCAAATGAACTTACATGAACGGGAAATTGTTCAAGAATGTTACGAAAATATTTTAAATCATTAATAAATAAAATTAAATAAAATATACCGTTAATCTTTGAACAAGAGCACGTAGAATGAGATATGAGTGGTAAGGTGGAAAAGAGTTGCAGAGAGGTGCAAAATGACGCAAGAAAGAATATTGCCCAGTGACGTAATTGCCATGGTCCATGACCACCGATCACATCTATGACTCTCTGTCCTTCTTTCTTGATCTCTTCGTTGAGACAAGTGCCAGTTTCTGCACTGACGTCATCATCGTGCGCCTCTTGCATTCTGAAATATAGTACCATGGAATTAATTCAAACTAATGCAACTAAATACAGTGCAGGTTATTCGCGATCGCAACGCCATCTGGGGAGAAAACTGTTTCCATGCCTTGATCCTATCATCTCCCTCTCCCCCTCTTCTCAGTTGTATAGGAATGCACTACGATATTTTTCCCTTTCTTAATATTTTTCGTATTTGATTGTCAAAATTGTTTTTTAAAATTTCCACAATGTTTTCTTTTAGAAATATGTTTAGTGTAGATTTCAGTTCCATATAGTTTCCTAACTTAAAAGTTTTTAATTAATTTTAAAATCAAGAGAGAAACTAACGTACTTTTTCTCCTATGACTCTCCTCACGCTATTGGTGAAAGGATGCGAAGTGTTGCCATAGGTTGAGAGTTCTGCTCTATGCTACCTGTAGCCTGTTTCGATCGCCAATAGTGTCGAGTAATTCACTGACTATGTTCATGGAAACAAAGGGTTCCAGAGGAATAAAAAAATAACCCGATATGTCTATGGTGAAAGCTGCATAAATTTTAGAATGTAGAAGTTTTGGAATTTAGTTACAAAACTCGTCAGCAAATGGTACTGTCCAGAGTTCTTGAAAAGAAAACAAATGCTATAGTGTTATATTTTAACCTGTGATATTCCAGTAAAAGAAGAACATGATGTTCAATCTATTGATATATGCATAGCTTTAACTTCCTAATATGATACAACACTTTTTCAAGTTTTAACGACCAAACTAATCGATCTAGTCATCAATGCTTTGATAATTTTTGTAACTCAATTCCAAAACTTCTGCACAGAGCTTTTACACCTTTTTCAATCAACATACATGTTGCTTTTCACTATCGCTCTTGGTTTCCGAGATTCTTAATCTTGAATTCAGTCAGTTCACCATCAGATCCCCGATAATTGTAATCTTAATTGTAAGCTTTTATAATATCACAGTATCCTAGATGTGATTCAAAGCGTTGGCAAGCATAGTATCTAAGAATGATGTTCAAATTACGACACTGAACTAGATCATTTGATCTTGAGCAGTGTGATTGTGTCTTCTGGGTGCTTAAATGAAACGTCAAGAAATGATAGGTTTTATCGATAAGAAATATGTACTTGAACTCTTGCATTAACTTATTAATGACCGTCACTAAAAGTGATCTATATAGGAAAGACAGGAGAGTATGAAGTGAGTGCGCAAAAAATGTAAAAAATCTGAATAACTTTTCATCTAATGATTTCATTTTCACGAACTAAGATTAAATCTAAATGATTAGAGAACCTAACCTTGAATACGTTATAATTAGCTACGACAGACGATACCTTAAGTTATAAAATGAGATATGTAGTGCTACTACCACTACAAAAATACAATTCCAATAAAAGACATGTTAACTCTATTCTATGTTGGGGTGCTTTTTCATAGATGAAGGTTCACATCTATACTAAGGTTGAATTGCCAATAACAAAGATTCCCACATTGGTGACCTTCGGACGTGATGTGAACACACCTACTTTGGCAGAAACTCCCACTTCGATTTGAAAACGCCTACTTCGACGGATGCTCGCCATTGAACATTTGACTTGTTACTTGTGACTGCGACGTTATCCACCTCCTCGTGCTGTTGCTACTCAGTCTCGACCACACACAATGTCTGCCTGTTTACACTCGAATGCTAATGGCAACACAGGAGCGACCACGACTATGAACTTATTACAGCTCTCACGATCAGCATTTAAAAGTACTGGGATCTTAATACAGCTCTCCCGGCTTATCACATAACAGAATTAATCAAGTACTGGTATCTGTTGATCGAATTCTATCACGGATATAATTCTGGTGGAGAAGTACTGTAGTACGTCTACCGCTACAAAAATACAATACCACTACGTTGGGGTACCTTTTCATACACTAAGGTTGACGTTGTAGATAACCAAGATCCTCACAAGTTCAAAAACGTATTTTTTCTCTCGATAAACATCTTTTTTCCGATGGATTTGGATTCTTGACCCTCAAAATAGTAGGGGGAGAACTGAAATTTTCAAAGTATGGTCCCGATAGTTTTGATAGGACAACAGTTGAAAGTATGAAACCCTCAACTCTTTGGCGCAGAATATTTATTAAACATATTTTTCATAGCTTTTCCATTAATTCATATTAATTTAGGTCAAAATAAGTGAAAAATATTATACTTAGCATTTTAGTAATTTATGATCATAAAATATAGCATTAGACAGCATTGGTATCTTTTTCTACGTTAAAGTTAAAATCTTTCAAACACGGCACACTTTCAAACAATAATTTTTTTTAATTTGCAATTATTTACAATTATTCAGATCTAAGAGAAACAGTCATTCATCTAAAATTTCGTTCATTAAAAAATCAATTATAGACAAATTTTTAAATATGAACCAGAAAACTAATTTTTTCGATTTTATATATTTTCAATTATATACATTTAATTGATTTTATTTATTTAATTTACAAATCTTATGAGCACTTTGAACTCAAAAGTGAAATATTTCTATAAAAATGCATTCAAGTTTGTAGCTCTGGCCTCAAATATAAATAAAAATATTCAAAATTATTAAAATATTTCGTTCATTAAAAACAAGATAATGCAAAAATTACCATCTTAAGATTGCTACCGTTATTTAAATTTTTTCAACTACCTTTACGTGGTAAGTGTTTAAGCGGGCCATAGTTTGCACACGTTTAAAAAGTAGTGGCAAAAGTTTAATTAGATATAGGAAATTTTTATACTCCTTAATTTCATTATAGATATATAAATTTTTTTTTACTTTATAAATATTTTTTATTATATATATTCTTTGCTTTACAAATATTTTTATTATTTTATTTATTTATTTATTTTTTCGTGATCTTTCTTTAGCACATTTTAAACAGTCTGAAAAGCCACTGTGATATTGCTTCTTGACAAGGCCTTTTTTATACTAATTACTGAAGCTACATTCCAGTTTTTCTGTTGCTAAAAAAAAAACACTAGACAGAAAGAAATTTTGTTGAAATAAATAAAACAAAATTAGCTTTGATATAACAAGGTTCGATTTCAACTTTATCAAGATGTGCGTCAATTGTTAAGTTGCATGAAATAAAGTTTTTAAAAAAATCTCCCATCGGAAAGAATTTATGACCAACTCTTAAAAGCCTCTTCACTTCACTAGATTATTTTAACAGCTTGTAAGAGACGTTAAAAATAAAATGGATTTTTCAACAGATATGTTCCTGAAAACGAGATACCTTCAACTTAGAGAAAGAAAAAAAAAGAAGGGAGTGCTTATAATTGAAGGGAGTGCTTTTTTTTTCACTTTATGAAAGAAAGTAGCGAGGGTAATTTGTTTCACGATTATAAATGATAAATAAAAAAACTGCTGGATAAAATAAAATCCCTTAAAAATAATAAAAATTTCATATTGTTTTAATATTCATTATGTTAAATATATACGGTCTATCGGAAAATTATGTCCGACCCATAATGCAAAATGTGCTTTTATGAAAGAAAAAAAAAGTATTAGGGATTTAACCTTGAAGGTATATGTTAGTGTGAAGGACCGAAATGGGTGGTTGTTGACTTCCAGTGCCATAGTCCGGTATACATTTGCCCGGTATGCCCTACATAAATGTTTTTTTTTTAAGGTTCAGTCCCACTGCCCGGTGTACCCTACGCTGATGTTTCTCCTAATCTATCGTCAGCAGATATTAAAATATCGAATAAATATGATAATATCAACGAATAATTTAATATCAAACCAGATATAAAAAAAATATTTCGGGCATTCACCAAAGCGACAATTTAATTATTGGCATTCACCTGTGACAGTCGACATTTTCTTGATTTCAGTCCTTCAGGGTAACATCTGTCTGGTAGTTTCGTTACAAATTTGAATTTGCTCTTTAGCGGCATATGTGGTCTCTTTAATCTAGAACATTAATCTCTAACCCCCGGGACGTAGACCAAATGGTACCGGGCAGCCCGAGGAACATTAAATAATTTTCATTTTATGAACTGTGATTCATTTCTCTCTGGTTTGTATGACTGCACCAATACAACATTGTATTTTATTTTGAAGGCATGCTTAAATACATTTAAATCAAAACAATATAAACGATCAACCTTCCTCCCCCTTCCCCAGCGGGCCGCCATAAAATTATCAAATGTTGACCGGCCCTCGGAGAAAAAAAGTTAGAGGAGCACTAATCTAGAACAGGAGCTCCTAAAAGGTGTTCCGCAGAGCCTTTGGGTTCCATCGAAGGGTCACAAGGATTTCGAGAGTTAGAACTTTTCTTAGCAGATGATATTTGAAACCTTTAAATTCATTTATATAAAATTTAAAACCCTATATTAATTATTATTATTATTATTTCGGTGAAATTATTTAAAAGTAAAAAGCAATTAAAAGAAACTAGCAAAATTTTAAAAAAAAAAAAGTAGAATATGTATTTTTCCTTAGAACAATATACTGAATAAATTACGAAAATTATATGCATTTATGATAAATACCATTATTATGAATTTCTCATCAAACTTTTTAATTGAAAATAAAACAAAAGAATACTAAAGAAATACAATCTTCTTATAACTATTGTCTTTGCTTGTAATAATTCTTTTTCTTTTTATATTTCAACTAAAACCACAATTCAGCTTATTTTATACTTTTAAACTTACACAAAAAACAAATTCAAAATAAGACTAGACATCGCTCCAGATCTGTGAATTCAACTGTTGGATATAAAACTTAATCCTTAACTAGTTTTGAGGAAACAATGAAAAAATTGAACACTTTCCATAAAAAAATTTTTTTAAATAATTACTAGTCTCATTTTGGTTATATGTTTACAATTGTTGAGAATTATCGTCTGCTTAATTTTTAACTTAGATCTAGTTCATAAAATTAAGTCGCTATGTAACTGTTTTGCTTTTTTTGAGATTGTTCGTTCTTCTTTGTGGAGAAGAAACAAAATGGCTTTGAGTTAATATTTATCTATTTTTGTGAGCATTAATTATTTATATCTACGCCATTTTATATCTTTAGGAGTTTCGAGTTTTATTGAGTATTTATTTAACTCTAGTATAAGTTAGTATTTTATATTTTTATAAATAGAACTGAAAAATAATAATAAATTGTGATTGCTTTATTACGATTGCTGGTTACCCATTGGTCAATTGCTTTTTTTGTTTTCTGGATTGACTCCGATAGACGCCACAACATTTCAATTCATGAGTTGCAAAAACTGTTTCAACTAATATGTTTTTCCTCTTGTCGTCGGATTGGTTTTCAAATCCTGCCTATATGCGTGTTTCAAGACTTTCACAAAATACTTTTCCTCCGTCAGGAATTATATTTATATTAGAATCACCGTCAAGACAGTAATTATAAGTTAATAATAAAAAGCATATAAAAATACTTTATATTATTATTACGTAAATACATTAAAAATGCCTGCTGGTGAAAAAAAAAAAGAATTCTATAAAAATTATCAAACAGCAGCGGTAGCCATAGCAAAGCATGCAATGACGACGCATGCGCACTGTTTACTATTACTCTTGAACACAGTTGAAAAGTGTGATGACGTCCAAATAAGGTGAGCACGCCATCAAACCCACAACAACACCCATTTTCCCAATGGGTAATAAATCATTTTGTGTGCTGTAAGTTGTTTATGGAATAATCTAGAGCACTGACATCATTAACTAATTCTGATTCGAAGTGCAAAACGGAATGACGATTTTTAATGAACTAAAATTACAACATATAGGTTCCGCTAAAAGGAGGTTGATTATTTAATTTTCCATAGTCGAATAAAATTGGGAATCGCTGGTCTAGAAAATAACCATTGAGTTAAAGGGTAAATTTCGTACCATTTTCAAAGAATTTTTCGCTATAAAATGAGATGTACGTTCGCGGGCGGAATTTTCCGGTACGCCAAATATTAGGAGACTACAACCTCCGCTTCCTATCGCAAACTAATAATTTCATTAAAGATTAGGGAAAATGTTAGATTTCACGGACAGTAAAAATATAGATATTTATATAATTACTATATCATGGTGACCATAGATATCTACTAGATTTTTGAAGATAAATTTCAAAAATGAATTCAGTTACTAGTCTTTAATTCAGTTACTAGTCTTTATCATTTTGAAAATAAAGTTCACGGGCTTCGCAAGTGTCCAGTTTTTGAGGGACACTCACTCATCACACTCGATCACACTCGTTCTAAAAATTTCTCACTCATGACAAAAAATATTTCTTACATTTTCTAAACATCTGCAAAAATATTAATCTCTTTCTTGGTTTTACCTTTCACGAGTTTAAATCAATGATGATTCGTGAAAATTTTCTCTATTTGTCTAAAATATTGAGCGGGACTTTGGGAAATATTTAATCATTGAGTGGAACATATACTCACTGCCCTTTTTCTTTTCCAAACTTTCTGTCGTAGTGACTCAGACATGTATAAATTTTATAATTTCTTACTATATATAAAAATCCAATGAAGGTGTCGCAGTTTTCCATTGTTGTCAGTGTATTTCTATTGGCCGGAAAATCACGTGGTATGATGCAGTTTTTTCTCTCCTTCATATCCATATTGTTTTGGTTGTCATCAGCATAAAATTCATATAAGTCACAAAGGTATTGTTTTTCTATGCATATTTTTGTATCCCTAACTTAAAGTTATTTTCCTGTACTGCTATTAATTACGTTTTTAATTCAATAGTATAAAACTAAAAGAATTGTTTTATTATTATTATCATCATCATAATGTAATTCTGGGCTGCATTTTTAGATAAAGTTATTTAGAAAGGTGGTCTAATTTTATTACCGATTTAACAATTATTATTTTTGTGCAATATCACATTAATATATTGTTATAAATTACAGTTAAAGAGATCCGTTAAATGATTTAGAACTTAACGATCAGTTTCATGCACTATGAGATGCAATAAAAAATAGTATTTAACATATCCACCCGTTTTGCAAGCGAAAATATTAAATTACGGTTGTGAACTCATCAAATTTGTTTGAACTATATAATGTTATAACAATATCAATGTTATTTTAAAAAAATGATTACTTAGAAAAATTACTTTTCACCAATACATCTCAATACTTATAATATTAATAAATAATAATATTTGGACATGGGAAGTGGAGGTACAAGCAAACAGAATTCCTTTTAGTACATATATATGTTAAGTGAACAGTTTTAACTTATGTAGAAAATCTATTTTCTGCCAGGAAGCAATAATAATTGCAAATCAATAATCGGAGTTGATAAGCGGCAGCAAAAAGGGTTATTAGACCCCTAGTTAATTAATATGTTTTTTTTCCCATTTAATATAGTTATTGTTTTTAAGAGAAGTGACAAGCGTGAGAATTTTCAACAATCAGAGTTTTTAGAGTTGGAGACAGTTTTATAACTCTGTATCTTTCGGTACGTTGGTGTTGTGAGAGGGTTGGGGGGGGGGGGGGTCTGAAGTTAGCCCTCTGACCAATGGCTTTAACTTAAGGGTCAGATTTTTAAGATGGTTGGGTAGTGGATAGACGAATGAGAGGAAAATCAAATTTTCTTGGACACTTAAAATGGCAGAGAGTTGAGAAATTATTTTTAAAGGATAAAGACGCAGAGAAGATTTCTTTAAAAATATAATAACTATAAAATAAATAAATATATAAAAATAAAAAAATTAAAAGATTTCGGGCAGGAATTCTTTCTTTCCCTTTCTCTTATAAAGCATAATATAAATCCTTTTTTTTAAGATTTATTAGTGATCTCTTTAAAATACTTTTTTTTTTTACTTATTTATTTATTAAATCAACTGATATAGAAGCATAATCTTGTAAATTGAATCAGTATTTGCATTCTACAAACTCCAACCCTCATCTTAGTAAAAATATTTTATATATTCCACTTTCAAATTAGCTTTTGGCGATTTAAAATTATAAACAAACGATTTAGCTTCGATTATATTTTTGCATACATTTTGTCACACCACTAATAATTAGTTTTAATTTTAACCCTGTCATTGTTTGAAAATAAATAAAGATAATAAATTTGGACACTGATCTTAGATAAGCCCACGTCAAAGTCCCGTCACTTTATCTCTAAAGAGTTTTATCAACAACAGCCAATGAGGTCTGGAGTCGTAAATTCTCCGTGAAATCAAAAAAATGAACGAAATTCCACTGCTAAGTACGAATTTATGTGACTAATGATTTTTTTGAACCGGTTTCACTTCTGTGATAGAAAACAGAAAGTAAATTCTCTCGGCAAGAAAGCAAACGATTTTCTAAACTGAATAAACAACTCACCTCTTAAAAATATCGTCTGCCGGCGCGTGCAGCACAGATATCACTCAAAGCAACATGAAGAATAAAATTAATCGGAGCATGAATAAAGTCCTTTTGCCATCTTCAATTACTAGGAGTTGTAATTAAAGATGAAAATGCAACGCAGGAAACGATGATTTTTAGGCTACGTCACTTCCCAACTGTATCACTGTCAGTCAAAGCTACACCAACACTAGAGGATTTTTCGCAGAATAAATCACGTGACTCTTCTTTCTTCAAACAGTTCCTCGTGGCCTCGAGCTATTTCGTAAATATTATGATTGAAAAGTTTTAGCTCGCTGATTCTCCGTTAGGATAAGATATGGATGGGTAAATTTTTTAGAAAAAGTCTTGAATGCATATTGTTTAAAAGGGAAGAAAAATTAATTTGTAAAAAAAATTTAAATAACGTCATCTCAATTAGTGATTATTTCAGAAATTTTATCTTTGTTGAATAATATTAAACAATAACAGGAAAATCAGAAAATAATAATTATACGTTCAAAAAATTTATTTGATTTTGAAAAAAAAAAAAAAAAAAACTAAAAGTTACTAATGGATAATTCAAAAACAATGCGCACAACACTTGAAGCTATCTACCAACACAGTTAAATCAATTTAAATAATTCTTTAATTTCTTTTTTTTTTATTGTTATTTTTAACCCCTTCCGGTGACTTTATTTGATTAAGCAAAACACGTATTAGAGTAGGTTCAGCTCATGAAAATAAATATGAGCTATAATACGTATTATTTCGCCCGAAAATAAAACTAATTGATAGGGGATAAACACAGGATTATAAAGATTTATCGCAGTTAAGCAGTTTTTCCGATAATTGTGCGCTTCAGGGAATAACTTTTTTTTAAATTTCAATTACAGCTAATTTTATATTATTTACGTTTTTGCATTATTTACATTAAAAATTCGCTTCAATAGCATAAATTAATATAAACGCATAAATGTGGTTTCAATTAATTTTCAAAAATTTACACGGACTACTTTGTTTGCCCCGTTGTCGATAGTTAAAATTATTTATTATAATTTCTTTTATAGCAGGTATTGAACAGAAAACCCGTTTTTGAATTTACGACTATTGGTGTTTAGCACATGGACTTTGTAATTTTGAGCCCAAATTAAAAGACAAAGGAACCCCTGGTTCAAGTATTTTATTTTTAGGAGCCGTTGTTGATCGGCTGACCCAATTTTGGGTTTACGACTACTAATATTCAACTCTATAGCCTTTTAGTTTTGAACACAATCCAGAAGACAAGGGAACTCCTTGATCAAGTAATGGGAGTAATTTTGCCTTCGTGAAGGACTTATTGATGGACAGTAAATGGTGAATGATGCAAAAAGTCACGAAGTCCTTCACGTTCCCATAACAAATCATTGCTCTTGGGGTACTGAACCAGGAATGTCCTTGTCTTCTGGATTGGTTCAAAACTACAAGGCTATAGAGTTGAATATTAGCAGTCGTAAACCCTAAAAGTTGGGTCGGCTGTTCAACGAGGGATATAAAATAAAATATCACGAATAATGGTGCACGGAATAAAAAAAATAGAACCTCGGTTCTATTTTGGTGACCAAATGATGCTGGAAGAGCCGTGGTGGCTCAGGAGATAGAGCACTCGGCTTCCAATGAGGTGGACCTAGTTTGAATCCCAGTGATGGAATAAATAAGCAAGAACATTGCTTCTTTCTTGTTTTCCAGCATAATTTTATTTTATTTTATAACTGTCGCTGAGCTACCGTCCAATTTTTGAGTTTACGACTATACTGTTCAACTCCATATCCTTGTCGTTTTGAAACCATTCCAGATGTCAAGGGAAGTCCCGGATAAAATAGTGGGAGAAATTTGCCTTCGTGGAGGATGGTTTTGATGGAACTGACCCGAATTTCCGTTACATGGAGAGGAAGACCACGAGAACCTCCCACGGTTAACCTGACGGGAAAGGGACTCTAAAACCCACGATCCATCGACCATTGAGGATATTTCTCGTCAGCTCCGTGGTCGGTGCAAGTCTGATGCGGATTTCATATCCTTGTTCAACTCCATATCCTTGTCGTTTTGAAACCATTCCAGATGTCAAGGGAAGTCCCGGATAAAATAGTGGGAGAAATTTGCCTTCGTGGAGGATGGTTTTGATGGAACTGACCCGAATTTCCGTTACATGGAGAGGAAGACCACGAGAACCTCCCACGGTTAACCTGACGGGAAAGGGACTCTAAAACCCACGATCCATCGACCATTGAGGATATTTCTCGTCAGCTCCGTGGTCGGTGCAAGTCTGATGCGGATTTCGTTTCGACCAGCCATCGCTGTGATTCGAACCTGGTTCACCTCTTTGCAGCCTTCCAATGAAGTGAACTTATTTTCAGGAAGAGTAAAACCAAGAATTTGTTTTAACAATTATAAAAAATATATAAAACTATTTCTAACCCAAGAGAAAGTAAATAGTGTTCACCACTATAATAGTGTTCACATGTGAAATTAAGAATTGCAGTTTGTTTTACTCCTATCGAAAAAACAGTTTTCGGTAGATGTAAAGCAAATTTTTACTTTTTAACTTTAAAAAAATAATAAATAAATATTTATATTTAATCAGCTCAGCTTTCGTGCTGTCGTGCATATTTTGAGTAAGTTGTGTTATTTAAAAAGATTTTCGAAATGAATGATGTCTTCAAATCTGTTATGGAATTTTGCGCAAGCATCTTTATTAGTCTCTTAAAAAATTTAATTCGGTATTTAAGTTCTGTTTAAATTGTTAGTAACACATTTAAGAAGGATTGATGATGCCTACATTTCAACAAGTAATATAAAGAAAATAATTTTAAAATCAATTCTCGCTTTGGTCAACAAAGAAAAATTTTATTTTAGTTACTTTTTTTAAAATAATTTAAAAAAATTTTCTCCCATATAAAACTAAAATTAATTCATTAAATTTAATGAATGAATTTAATATTTCAAAAAACTGTATTAACATCAAGTGTCATACACTACAAGTTTTAAAAAAATATATTTGAACTTAAGTGGATGAATAAAAAGTATTTTAATTAACGATTGAAATTTTAAGCAAGATATAGGGATAGTGTGAACTAATAGTAGTAATTGAATAAAAGAAATTATTGAATTAAAGGAATTATTGAGTAAGAAATAACACAATTTTATATTTTAAATTACTTAAAAATATAAAGTGGTTGCAAGTTTTTTTCGATATTTTTTTAGGTGAATTAATTAATCTTTTTTAAGATGAATTTGAAACGAAGCGAAACGTAAATTATTTATAACAAAATTATGCTACTAAGACTTTAGAAGGTGGTCTTGGACTCGAAATATTTCATAAGTGTTGAATTACATTTATTATTTTCCGAAAAATTTATGAAAAATTGCTATAGTGTTAATGACTTTGAGGGGTGTGAATGTATTATTTCAGTTTATCTTCATCTGGCCTACTTTGACATTCCTTTTTACAGTACCGATTCCCCCCCCCCCCTCTTAGAAGTGCAAATGTTGAATTTTTTTTTTTTTTTGTCAATTGATTTTAATTTTTTTTTAAAGGAAATGTTTTGAAACAATTTGTTACATTTCAATTTCAAAAGTCAAATTTTTAAAATTTGACAATCCCTCTTGTGCATAATAATAAGAAAAACAAGAAAGAATAAAAATTTTTGAAAATCTCAAAAAAGGTATATGACAGCCAAATTAAAAATCCTATTAATATATGACAAATAAGTTATGATTCATAATTAGGAAACTTTGCGAATGACTCTATCAGTCAATTGGTTACTTGCACTTCAAGAAGAAGAAAATCACAGGTACCCACACACGTGACCAATGACGTCAGCTCCAGCTGATCGTTGATAAGCAAAACGACGTGTTCTAGTTGAGCTAAGTTTTTCCACATAAGTTAGAATATTAATTAACGTGAAGCGCGGTATCACACATGGAATTTGGGGAAAAATAATTTTTTCTCGTTTACATCTTTTACTTAACTAAAATTTATTATTTGCTTATGTATTTTATTATAACCGTGATATACTTTTGTTTTGTGTACCTGGAAACTTCGATGCATAATTAATTTGTTTATGTTCCATGTGGCTTCGTGTCTGTATTTGAGCTAAGTCTCTGTGTAAATATAGTTGTACTAAGTCTCTGTGTAAATATTTGAGAAAGAATCTTAGGGAAAGAATTTAAAACGTGTCACAAGAAAATTGATACTTAACATGCTTGGCTTACTCGAAATAGAATGGAAAGAACAGTTGCTATTGTAAACAAATGCACATTTCAACTACCAATCAGGATCGAGCTACCCACCCTACGTCACTTGCAGGTATCAACTTTGCATTATTTGCTTATATATTTTATTATAATCGTGAAATATTTTTGTTTTGCGCACCTGGAAACTTCGATGCATAATTAGTTTTTCCTGTTCTACATGGTTTCGTGCATATCTCTGTATTAAGTAAGAAATAACAATTGCTAACGCAAACAAATGCTACGTTTCAACAACCAATCAGGATCGAGATACCCACAATACGTCACTTGCAGGCATCCCATTAAAATATTTTTAACAGTGGCTCTTGTTTTTAAAACATGTGGCTATTTTTTGGCTCAAGGATATTAATAATGCAAGGAAGTGACTCGGCTGGACTTACTTTTGACACAGCCCCGAGTTTTAATGAATAAGTTTCTTTAACATATTATTTAACGAAAAATTATTAATTATTTTTAAAATATGTAATGATCTAAATTTTATTCATTATTTTAAAAGTTTTTAGAGAATTACTGAGAAATGATATTTTCATCACGTTATCTTATTATACATAAAATTTTAAGGATGATGTCGAAGTTTTCCATTGTTATCCGTGCATTTTTATTGGTCGGAAAATCACGTGGTAGGATGCAGTTTTTCCTCATTCAATTCCATATTATTTTTGTTGTCATCAGAATAAAATTAATAAAAGTGATAAATGGATTGCTTTTCTATAAAAATATTTTAAAGTTATTTTCCTCTACTACTATCATTACGCTTTTTATTCAAGAATTTAAAACTAAAAGAATTGTTTTATTATTATGTAATTCAGCGCTACATTTTAAGATAAAGTTATTCAAAAGGGTGGAATAATCTCATTAACCGTTTTACATTTACTATTTTCGTGCAAATAACATTAATATACTGTTATACTGGTTGGTAGGGCACTGAGCCCATGTCCAAGAAGTCGTGGCTTCGATCCCCGCCGGCCAGACTCCTCGTGTAGTAAATGGTGACTGATGCTAGTTAAATCTGTCGGGTCACAAAGTCCTTCATGTTCCCATAACAAATCATACCTCTGGGAGTACCGATCAAGGAGTTTCTTTGTCTTCTGTATTGAGTTCAAAATTTCAAGACTAACAGAGTTGAACATTAGTAGTAGTAAACCCAAATTTCAGTCGGCTGTTCAACGACGGATATTAAATATTTAAATATACTGATATAAATTACAGTTAGAGAGATCTGTTATATGATTTAAAACTTAACGATCAGAAAATCATACTAATAGATAATAATATTTGGACGTGGGAAGTGCAGGCACAAGCGTAACAAACGGAATTTCTTTTAGTACAGATATGTTAAGTGAATAATTTTAACTTTAGTAGAAAGGCTGTTTTCTGCTAAGAAACAACAATTATTGCGAAGCAACCATCGGAGTTGGTGAGCTGTAGCGATTTATATTAATCACTGGCGTCGCCACCATAGGGGTCCGAGGGGTCCGGACCCCCCCCCCAATAATTGGGAAGCCAGGGTCCATTATTTTGAGAAAATATTTCTGTTTTGTTTCCATAACTTTTAATTTTTTTTCTCTCTCTCTTATTTTTCATAGTGCAACTTATTATATTATATAATTAAAAGAAAATTAGTAAAAAGTAAAATACACACAAAAAAATGCACTGTATAAAAAAATAAAACAGGTGTTTATAGAACTACAAGAAATATCACTGCCACCCTTTCCTTCAATAAGCAATAAAACACTCTTCCCACCATTCCTTCTCTTCTCACTGTTAACTGATAAAGATCATTCTCCCTCAACATCACACACGTAGTCATTTGATACCCCAAAAATAGCCGCCTTAGTTTACGCTATGGGAAAATGGTCTTAGCATTTTAAAATTATCTTTATCGTATTTATGGCCCTGGGCTCTTTTGTCCTCTTTTTTAAAATGTCAAATATCAACAGACCCCTACCTATTCATAAATTGTCTCAAACAGGCAATTATCTAGAATTTCTAGAGGGGATTTCTTTTAGGGGGAGATTCTTGTAAACATTTTATTTTTTTGGTGGTTTTGTCAAGAAAATTTCTCTGACATACAATCATTCTAAATCTTCTCTTACATATAAGCGCTCACAGTGTTATTCCATCATTATTTAAAATAGACATTTTCGGTAAAAAAAAATTTTAATAAACAAATTCTGTTTACTGTTATATTTTGTTTTATTAATCGTTTTAACTTAAATTATTAGTTGTTATTTTTTCAAATAAAGTTTTTGTAATAAAGTTTATCGTTGGATAACAAGTAGTCGTTAAATAAATTTTGGGGAGGTAAGCAAATGCTTATATTAAATCACTTAATTCATTTATAATTGTATGCTTATGTTCTGCAAGAATTGTTTTATAGTTTGTGTATTAAATTTATTTCTATAATACATTAGTTCATGGTTTTACTGTTCATTGTGCATGAATTTATTTTGAACAAACGGAGTGGCTTCTTGTTTTATATTTATAAAATCAATGTAACTTTGAAATTTTTAAAATTATAAATCAAAACTTAGAATTTTTATGATCTTTCTAAAACTTTGTTTTATTTCAGAAATTTAATGTCACGTTTATGTTTATATGGAAATTTACATATAATTTAATAAATTATTTTAAATATAAATACTGCTTATTTATGCCCTAATATAAATAATTAGCATTAACTTTCATTTTAATTAATTGAAACAAAGAAGAATTACGTAAAATGCAAAAGTTTCATAAAAAAATTCGTATGATTTTATTACGGTCAGTAATAAAAACTAATAAAAATATTTTTTTTTAAGAATGGGATAATTTGTTAAACTTAATTTATTGTATGAGTGTTTAATGCTTACTTCATGTAATTTTATTTATTTTGATTTTATCAAAACAATATGGGATTTTTAAAGTAATTATTTTGTGCCAATTAGCATTTTCATAATTTGGTATTTTCAACAAATAATTTTTCTGAATTTAAAGTATTAATTTTTAAAATTTTAATACTGAAACTATAAATACTGCCGATAGAGGAAGGACAATAAGAGTTCTATGTGTTGTCTTTTTTATTTCTCCGTGTACATTTATATGAAGTTTTCATGGTTACCAAAATGGATCATGCGATCCAAGAAAACCAAAATATCTCATTTTTGCTGTTTCTTTGCTTGAAAATAATAAAAAGGTAAATACATTAAATAAAATGTGCATAAAAATTATTCCCATCACAATTATTATAATTTATCACTTCTTCAAAATATGAATACTAGTTCTGTCAATCAACTGAATAATTTTATTTTCCTTTTTAAACACAACAATTTCGATTTTTAAAACTGCATAAGTTGAACCGAAACAAGATGAGAAAATAGCTAAACTTAAAACCGTTTTAATATTCTTGAACTTCTCAATTTTTTTTTTTTTTTTTTTTTTTTTTTTTTTTTTACAATTTAGGGTCTTATAAATATATTTATTTTAATCATGATAATCTCTACTGTAACCAATATTAGAGATAGCTTCTCTAGTATTATTTTTAACGTTGTATCTTTCATCTCAAAAAACCAGATCAATTCAAATTCATAGTAAAAAAGTTTTTTTTTTTTCTTTTTTTTTTAAGCAAAACGTTTTATGGCCTTTTTCTTATATTTCTTTATAAAATGTTAATATATGTCCCAAAAAATTTATCTCCTTCGTGGTCGTTTTATCACGTAGGATTACATAACATAATATTATGCATTTATAAATTTCATGTCATTCTCATCAAAAACTTTAACAGACAAAATGTTCTTTTCAAAATAAAACTATATTTTTAAGACACTGTACATATTGGATTCAAGTAACTTTACTTTTACTTCAATGTATTATTTAAAGAAATTATGCTTATTTTTCAATTGAGACTTTTGAAAAAGGGGACATACGTGATATATAAAAATGATTTGTGATATATGATTACTTTATATATTTTTAATACTTCTTATGTTTTAATTTTTACATATTTTCAACTTTCTTAATTATTTAATATATAGCATTGATATAAATAATGTATCAATAAACAATCTCTCAGGGGCTAAATCTTTTAATTAGTTAAAAATATAAACAAAATTTTAACTATTTTAATTTAACAGAATCTTTAAAACAATACTTAGTCGAAAAAGCATTGCTTGATATGCTATTCAGTGTGTATTCAGTATTCAGTGTGTTTTAGAGAACTTAAGAACAATTTTAAAACTATTTAATCCTTTACTGCACATTTTCCATGTCTACAAACCTACAATTTGAATTGGATTTTTTCATAAAATATGCATATGTAAACCTCTATTCGTTCTTAATAAACTTGTACATCCCGACAAAAAAAAAAAAAAAAAAAAAAAATTAAATAAATGAACTATACCGAAAATACCGGTTCGGGAAAAAAAATCTGTAATTTTTCTAACATTACTAATTTCAGATTTGAAATCCCTTTATCCTAAATCGTTAAGATCAAGCACTCGTATAAATGCAGCAAAAAATTTGGTCCCCAGTGTTATTCTTCTACTTTAAAAAAATGCGTAGTGGAGGTGTTAAGAACCGTAATCATTTTCCTAAATACTATGAAGTGTTTAAATTAATCCTTATGTATTAAAACTTTTTAAAAACTATTTATAAATTCACTTGAATAAATATTTCATTACCTTAAATTGTGGTTTTACTGGCCCATTGAGTAGGCTGTTAAATTCATATAGTTATTTATGAGGTGTTTTTTTCTGTACCTTTTCTTCAAGTGTTTTCCATCCACCGTCAAAACAACGGGGAGGGCATACCTAATTATTAATTAATATCAATTTGTATAGTTTTAGTCGTTTCTATGAAACAATTAATTTTATAATCATAGAATAAATTTGCAGTATTTCATACATTATATAGTAATCAAACATAGAATACAAAAATATGAAAGGTTCAAAAGTTAAAAAATAAAATTTATGAAATTTTGTTTTAAAATAATGCTATTTTATAAAAAATGTATTAGAAAAAGACTAAATAATCATTTAATAAAAATATGGAAAGTAAAAATAGAAATTATCAATAAATAAAATATTCATTTGTCAAAATGTTCTTATCATATACTATTCTGCGATTTCTGCCTATATAGCAAAAATTTGACTAACTAAACCCGGTTTTTTTTAGTATGCTACTATAATTGAAATAAATAGTATTTTCATTAAAAAAAAATATTTAGCTATTTTAGATTAACAAGCCTAGCTCTCAAGGCAGTTTTTAGGGACAAATATATTTCTTCACCTGAAGTAAATTACAAACTTACGACTCACCACAGCTCAATTTTTATTGATATTAATGTAATAATTGTATTTACTGCTTATTCTATTGATCCCATTTTGAATCACACCTTAACATTGCACAGTTACATCTGTATTATCCGGAAAAACACTCTAGTTTAAATTTTTTATTTATTACAATTATTTTATTTACTTATTACCAGTTCAGCGCACAAGGTAGAAAATAGAAAAGTAAATAATCAATAAATCGATATTAATCAGCATGCACAAGCCTGTACCAAAGCAATTAATAAAGTTAAAATAATTAAATTTTGTTATTTATTATTATTTGTTGCTCTTTTTAAGGACTTTACGTTAGATTAAGAGAAACACATTTTTTAAGAAGTTCAATTAAACAAAATAAAGATTAACAAAACATAGCTGCCACTGATCAAGCATGCCAACTCATTATAGTCAAAATTTACCTCAGACAAATTTCTTCATTAATTTTACTCTAAAAAAAAAACTTTTGCCATTTATTTCAATTACCGTTGATTTTAACATATTTAGTTTTATAAAAATATTACAAAAGCGTAACTATAAACAAAATAAACACGACACAGGGTTTTAGACGTGGACCTTGTGCCTAAATGCCGTTTATGTTGTTCCTTGAGTTTACCTGGTGAAACAAATCAAAAAATATTTTATTATTAAAGAATCTGCAATAAATGACGTTTTTTAATGAAATCTAAAATTATATTTTTCAATATTCGTAAAAAAATATTAGGAATTTCTGTTTTAAAGTCATGTTTTAATAAGCATATTTGAAAAAAAGCATTTTGAAACAAAATGTATTTTTATTATCTCTCGATATTAGATAACTCGTTTAACTACTATGACAAATTTCATAAAGGAAAAATACTTCCGTGATGCTGCCAAAAATGTAATTATTTCAATTAATGCATAACCAGTATCTTTGAGAATATTTTTCAATGATTACGAGGTAAGAGCTGGACATAGCATACTTCAGGTCGACGCATAGATAATGGAAAAATCTGTATTCTTTCGTTTAATAACTTTAAATTTTCATCAATTTACTAAAATATAAAATTAACTTTTTAAAAAAAAAACATTAGTAGCATTTTTATTAATGTTGAATAGGAATTTAAAAACAAATAATAATCTTTGATTTTTAGGGAATGTTTCTGTCATTTCGTCATATTATCCTCATCAGTAGTATGTTAACACGGATCCGTCAGCCCCAGATCTTTCCTTCTTTTTTTGCGCCAGAGTTACATTAGAGCAATGATCACCTTGCTTTAGTACCCTTTGTTTTGGTCTTTTACCCTTAAATTCTGCATTTCATTCGTCTGTAACTATATTAAAAATTAACACTACCTATCAAATGAAATAAAACAAAAATTATCTAACTAGATTAATAAATATGTCCAGATCACATATATCATGAACCACATAGCGCATTACATATATTAGCTCAGAGAGTTGGCTGAATAATGTCACTTAGATAATTGTCTATTTTATTTATTTATTTTTAAAAAAAAAATAGATACTTAAATATTCACCAATATTTCATTAATATGCTAAAATGTTTCCGGGCACTTCAGTGCTTATTTTACTTTTTGTTATAAAGAGAATTAGAAGAGAAGATGAATATTAAAAAAATATAACAAATTGAGAAGCTTGTGTAAGAATCATTTTTCCGAATTACTTCTAATATTCTAGTTTTCACAGAAGAAACTAGATTTTAACAAAGTTAGGTGTCTGTTTTATACCATTGTAATCTCGTCTTTCATCACACGAGGACACAGTTACTTCTTTCAACATCCTTTTTTATCATTATTGTCTTTCAATTTTTTGAACTTACTGACTAGAGTCTTTGATCTTGAACTCCCTTTACCATCGCAATAGCACGAATATTTATTGAAGAAAAAGCTTCTATCGGTTCTTTTCAGGATCAGTTAATCTCTTTACCTTTGGCAATTTTCACAAAGAGCACAAAAACTTCGAAAAAGTACAACAAAAAATGCGAAAAAATACCTGGCAAATCTGCAAATAGAAGTGTTTTTATGATCTTCGTAGTTGCCTAAATATTACTAGTGGCCTCAGTTGCATAAATATTACTAGTGGCCTTAATTGCCTAAATCTTACTAGTGGCCGTAGTTGCTTAAATATAAAGTTTTTACTCAGACTAAAATTCTAATTTTGAGCATAAAAAAATTTTCCGAAAATTACGTGATTACAAATCTTGTATGTAACATTATTTCTTAATAATATACTTTAAGAATTAAGTAAAAGGGATTTAAATCGTATTTTTTGATTTTCTTAAATGTTTTCACTAGTCTGAAAGTTTCCACTCAGATGGTACTTTATGTTGTATTCCATTAGACATACTACAATTGATTAGTAATTTTCTGCTCACTTAATAGTATTTTTTCAGAGAATTGTTTTTAGGGTGTTTCGTAAAAACTTCTCCTTGGATAAATTTCTAGAATTCTTCTCACAAATAAGGTTTAAAAAAGGGTCGCAAATTAACACTTTAGGGGAGAAAAATAAAATCAAAATATGATCAATAATCAATTGAGAAGGTGAAATTAAAAATGTATGTTTAGTTGCCAAAAAAAAAACATAGTGGAATTGAAAGACACTTATTTGAGACACTTCAAACTAAATTCGGCAATCAAACTGGTTTTGAAGTTTTAACTCCGTTTATCTTACTACTTTCTGATCGTTTTTTCCCGCTCTTAAATGGTAGTTGGTGATTTCTAATTTGTATATTTTTTTAAACTTAATTCTTAAAGATGATTCTAAAATTATATATGAGGACGTAGATTATGGAACACTCTGCATCATAGAATCAAGACGTTTCAATTTTCATAATTATATATTGAATGTCAGTAAAAGATATTGATTTGATTGTGAAATATAATTTTCTTCTGTTTGATATCATGTTTTTGACATACATTAATATATATATATATATATACATTCTGAAGTATGGTCCCCCCCCCCAAATTAATTTTATCTGACGACGCCAATGATATTAATATTAGTTTTGAAGTTGGATTTTATGTCAGACGTATGAATTCACTTGACTGGGGCGGCATCTTGTCTAATTCTTAATTTATTTTATGCATAAATTGAAAATGAGTGAGCTGAAACATTGTTTTTTAATAAATGTGGAGAATCGGTTATCAGGGAAATATACTTCTTCAGTATTGATTTTGGTTATTTTTATTCGATGCGAAATACAACTGGAATGTTTCATGTATCCTTTTCATAATTTACTAAAAAAAAAAAGCATCGTTTTGGAATTTCTTTCTTCAAAAGCATTTCAATTAAATAATTTCAGAAAAATAAGAGAAATACTAAATAATGGATTTTCAATCTGATATAAATTCAACTACAGGTTTTAAAAATCATAACCGATTAAAAAATTTCATTTCATAACTCTCGAAACCCCTTCCATGGAACCCAAGGGTTCCGCCGAACACCACTTGGGATCCGCTGATGCAAGACAGTTCTCAAACATTAAAAATTCATTTTTGAAATGAAGAAATATTTTTAGAAACGAAATTTGTTATAAAGTAATTTTATAGCGTGATTTTCTGCATATTATATAATATTCATATTAATTCCAAATGCAGTAATAAAATGTTCATGGGGGTGTTTAGAAAAAGGTAGCTATCGTAATACGACTGATCGACAATTTTTTAATTGCAATTTGTTATGTTTGGCACAGGGTTCGTACTGCCCTTTAAAAAAATTTAAAAAGTAATGGCGAAATTAATAAAACAAAATTATTTTATTATATTTTTGTCCAACACTATGCTTAATATTGTTTTTAAAAAATAAATCAAAATCACGAAATGTGATGAATAAAGGTTTTACAACAATATATTAAATAATTTGAAAGCAAAAAAAAAAAACGTAGTAGTTGGCTACATTGTTATGCTTATGAAAAAAAAAACTTTCAAATAAAAAATAAAATAATTTTTTTTTTAAGAAAAAGAAAATTATTATCTATGTCTGACGCAAACAAAACTGAAATCAATTTTAAAAAAACTTCCTTTTTTATTGTTCTCATTTTAAAAATAATTTTTTAAATTACTCTGATTACGGTACCGACAAATCCAAAAAAAAATATTTTGAGTCGATATATATATATATATATATACTTTCAATGACAAACTTAGAGTGTCTTAAGAGAGACACAACATCTTTTGATAAATAAAGAAGCATGAAATTTGATCACATGATGTTCCATTGTTGTTGTGCAGAAGAAATTTTACTTACATCGCACGCTTTGTTAAGCCATCATTTTTTCACACTTCTTTTTTCATTCTCAACTACTCAAGAAATTTCTTTATATTTTTCCTCTCATCTATGCTTGTCTACCATACCGTACTGGACCGTAATATTTCTGAAGAATCCGGCTGGAAAATTTTTTAAATAATGGCGATAAAATAATACTTAAAGTTCGATTTTTTTTAAAAAACTAGGTTGCTCCGTCAACACTTAAAAACATTACTCACAAAATAATGGATTTTTGTATTCATTGAATTAAATTGAATAATCCTAAGAAACTGAAGAGAAAACTTAGCTATAAAAAATAGCTTCCTTGGCTATAAAAAATTATTAAGATGAAAAAAAAATCGATGTTTTGAACCACTGATAGCGCCATCTAGTGTGTGTTCTGAGCCACTGCTAGCGCCATCTAGTGTGTGTTCTGAGCAACGGCTAGCGCCATCTAGTGTGTGTTCTGAGCAGCGGCTACCGCCATCTAGTGTGTCTTCTTAGCCACTGCTAGCGCCATCTAGCGTGTGTTGTTATAATTAGACTGAAGCAAAAGAAAGACCGCATTTCATCAAAAGACAATACTGTTGGTCCTGGTTCCTTTAAATTAGGGCCTATTTGCATCTTAGCAAGTAACACTTGATTTAGGGGCAGTGAAAAAAGTACAAAATAAATACTGAAATTGATCTTTGTCGTTCGAGTGAAGGAAGAATTAAATTATTCTACCCATAAACAGTGGAAAAAAATAAAAAAGTGAAAAGAATATTATGTTAACAGACATACTATAGTATGATATACATACTCTACTATAGTTTTAAGCGCTAGTATAATAGTATATAAGTAGATATATCGACGATGTCAACTTTCATCTTTGAAAAGGTACCCCACCATTGAATCGAGTTAACATGTCTTATATACTAGTGAATTGAAATTATATTTTTCTAGTGGTAGAAACACTACAGTACTCTCTCATCAGAATTATAGAATTCAATACCACTAGTTGATTCATTTCTGTCTTGTGAAAAGCCGAAGATCGCCGTACTTTTAAATGCTGATCGTGAGAGCTCAATTAAGTTCACGATCGTGGCCGCTCTTGTGTTGCCATTAGCAGTCGAGTGTATACAAGACGACGTTGTGTGTGATCGAGACTGAGTAGCAACAGGGTGAGGAGATGGATAATGTCGCAGTCACAAGTAGAAAATCAACTGTTTAGTGTGGACCATCCATCGAAGCAGGAGTGCTCAAATCGAAGTGGGAGTTGCTGTTAAGAAGGCGTGTTCTCTTCACGTTCTGGTCACCAATGTGGGGAAAGTAGATATCGACAATGTCAACCTTCATCTATAAATCGGTACCCCACCATAGAATCGAATTAACATGTCTTATATACTAGTGAATTGGAATTATATTTTTGTAGTGGTAGACACACTACATACTCTAGTATAGTTTTATGATGAGATAAATATAATTTGAATTATATTTTTGTAGTGGTAGACACACTACATACTCTAGTATAGTTTTATGATGAAGATATGCTTTGAAACACATTTCTCAGATAAAAAATTCAGGATAACTGTTGGTGACATTGAAGGACCTAAGATGATTGGTGACTTTAATATCCGCATGGGAAAAAAAAGAAAAAACGCTTTCAATTCACGATTTTTTAAACAGTTTTTTTTATCTTACTATATATAAAAATCTAATGATGGTGTCGTTGTTTTCCATTGTTGACAGTACATTTTTATTGGCTGGAAAATCCCGTGGTAGGATCTCCAATTTTCCCACATTAATTTTCATATTGGTTTGGCTGTCATCAGCATAAATTTATATAAGTCATAAAGTTATTGTGTCCTATAAATATTTTTGCTTCCCTAATTTAAAGGTTAAAATTACCTGTATAGTTATTATTACGTTTTAAATATTGTTTTATTTCTAAATTAAGAGTTTAGAAGGAATGTTTTTTTTTATTTTTTATTATAATTATTAAAATAATGTAATTCTACGTTACATTTTTTAAAGTTTTTTTTAAAGTTAAAGTTTATTTCATAAAGTTTTGTAAATCAGTGTCTGATCTCACTAATCGTTTTAAAATTATTGTTTTTTGGCGCAAATTACATTAATACTATTATGAATGACAGTTAAAGAGATTCGTTAAATGATTTAGAATTTAACTTTCAGCTTCATGCACAAAGTGATGAATCCAAAAATTGAATTTAAAATACATCCGTACTTTTGGTAAACAAAAATATTAAAATTGCAATTGTGAACTCACCAAATTTGTTGTAACAATATAATTTTTATTTTAAATGTTATGTCAAAAAAAATTTTGTGCTCGCTTATAGATCTTAATAGTATCATAAGATAAATATTTGGATGTGAAAAGTGGTGGCAAAAGTGTTCTTTTTAGTACATATATTTTTAATTGAATAATTTCCACTGTTTCATGCCAAGAAACAGCAATTATTGCGAAGCAATCATCGGGGTTGGTAAGAGCGAGCGAACGGAAGGCTTAGTCCCGTTGTTAAATAAATTTGTGTGCAAAACTCTATCGTTCACGTTCTACATTTGTGCAAAAAATATTATTGTTAAATTTTTTTTATTCATTTAAAATGATTACTAGTAACTATCACACTTATTTACATGCCATTGGCGATCGAAACAGGCTACACATGGCGTAGATCAGAACTCTCTACCTATGGCAACACTTCGTATACTTTCACCATTAGCGTATGGAGAGTCATAGAAGAAAGAAATACGTTAGTTTCTCTCTTGATTTTTAAATAGATTAAAATCTTTTAAGTTAGGAAACTATATGGAGTTCAAAACTACATTAAACATAGTTCTAAACGAAAGGGTCATGGAAATTTTAAAAAAATATTTTAAACATTTAAATACGAAAAATATTAAGAAAAGGAAACATATCATTGTACATTCCTATACAACTGAAAAGAGGAGGAGAGGGAAGGGAGAAAGGCCTAAGGCATGGAACCGGTCTTCCCACCAGATGGCGTATTCGAGCGTCGCGATAGCCTATTAATTAAATATCAACTTATAATTAAATTACATTTTAAAATTTTTATGTAGTTTCTGAATAAGGGACACTTCGAATCAAAGACCCCTCCTGGGAGGTACTTCCGATTAACCTGTTATGAGCAGGGCACAGAAGGTCTGTCATGAGACGAAAAAAATTAAGTGTTGTTACAGAGGTTGTTGAAATAATTATGAGTGCTATGAAAAAAAAATCGAACGCTCATTAGTAAGATCCGCTTCACTGTATTATTATTTTATATTTATTTTATTAACATAGATTTTTTTTAATTATTTATTAAAAAGAAAGTACTTACAAGCATGGTATTATTGCCATATATTAGAAGCAATTCTTCAAATGTAATTCTCAATCAAAAAACTTCGGCTATACTAACTGCATCTGATGTACGTTAAAATATTGATAGCGTGATCCATGACCCAATATAAAGCAACAATTCTTTAACAACGATTGAGAGATAAAAAAAACTGATATATTTTACTTTATAATTACGACCAATTTAAATCGCAAGTCAGCAAATTTTCATAATCTTTCACCATATGTATCTATTTTTTATTCAATTCCTACTATTAGTTCACACTCTCCCTATATCTTGTTCAAATTTTCAATTGTTAATAAAATACTTTTTATTCATCCATTCAAGTTTAAATACATTTTTTTAAACTTGTAGTGGATGACACTTGATGTTAATACTGTTTTCTTCAAATATTAAATTCATTCATTAAATTTAATAAATTAATTTTAGTTTTATATGGGAGAAAATTTTTTTAATTATTTAATAAAAAGTAACTAAAATAAAATTTTTCTTTGTTGAGCTAAGTAGGAATTGACTTAAATATTTTTTTTCAATAGTACTTGCTTATTTATAATTTATTTAGAGAACGGCGAATCGCAGTACTGGATTTTAGAGCACTTTAAATAAGACGTTTTCAGTTGCTATAAATTACAATTTAACACCTGGTTTGTTTCAATGATTTAACCCTTGGCATCTGACTTAGCTTTGATAGTTTGCAATGCACCTGAATTTCAAATTGGCTTATGACATATATTCTCCTAATTTCTGACAGGGGAACCGTTCAAATATTACGTAAGCAGCTAAAGGGAGGATTGGGTTTGGGATTTGCTTATTTTTGCTGACCATGACGTATGGGTATAAGCAAAATGCTTACGGAAGAATCCTCTATTTTCAATTTTTTTCATGAAAATATTTTAAATTTGAAATAAAAGTTTAATTTAGAAAGAAAAGGAAAAAGTTGATAAAATAATTTTTTAAGGTTGGTAGGTAGGTACTTTATTTACGTTACCTAAATATCGAATAAAAATATTCAATAGTGTAATTTATGTTGAACAGTTTATTTCATAATAAAGATCCAAAACAAAAACGTATGTTAAAGAAAATACATTAATTTGTAGTGGACACTTTAAAGTTAATTTCTCTTTTTGCATTTTCTCAAAGAAGTCATATTTTTAAATCTATTTCTCAAACATTATTCGACTGGTTCAATTCAAGTCTCAGATTTTATCATTCAAAACTAGGAAGATTAAATTGGTGTAAAAATTTCCACAACTAGAAATTTTTTTTAAATTGAATTATTTTTGATTAAATAAAATTTATAATTGTGTGCTAACTTTGGTAGGTAACTTTATTTACATCGCACTAAAGCTGCAAAATAGGCTATTGGCGACGGTCTGGGAAACATCCATGAGGAAGTTCCGAAGACATGCCATCAAAATTTTGATCCTCTACAGAGGGGATGGCTCCCCTGTATTGGTAACCCAACGACCTGCTCGCCAAGTCGAGCACTTTACGATAGACCGATACCGCGCACTCTCGGTCCCTACGCAGGATGATCAAAGTGGTCACCCACCCGCTTACTGATCGCAGCCGGTGATTCTTGACTTTGGTGAATTTCTTAAGGAGTTTCAAAATTTTATGAAATGCATTAACACGTAAGTTTTGTTTTATGCAAAGTTAAATCTTTTATTCGAGTTTAATCCTAAACTACTACCGTGAAAGTCAAAGCAAAAAATTAAGGTGGGTGCTGTTCTGAACAAACCCTAAATATGCCCATTCATTGAAATTAGAGTATCTAGAACTGAATATGTCCTTTAATTTGAACATTCAATAATTTAAAGTTACGAGTCGACTTACAAAAATGTCGTTCACCCTTTAACTTACAGTGAACAGTAGCCTTAATCTGGAAAATAAGGTTTCAATATTTTGGTTAGGATAGTATTGGATAATTTAGGCCCCTTAATACATATTTCGCTGCATATCTAGAACTATTTAAGGGAATCAAAAGCTTTTTGCACACTATGATAAAACTGGTTTATCCTCAGTTAATTTCAAGCAAAATCAAATTTTTAAAAACTTTTTTTAATAATTTAAATTAAACGACAAAAAATTGAGATTTTTTTAAAGTAAAATATATGTATCATTTGAAGCTACGTGATTTTAAAAAAAGAGGAAAATTCGTCAATTAATTAAGTTACCTCTTGATAAAATCTAAATAATAATAAAAAAATGTGTTTTTAAATTTTCATTTCTAAAGAACTATAGGACCGATACCCCTTAAATTCCGTCCTTCGAAGTTACAATGTTTAAATGGAGTATAGAATGCGTATAACTCACTTTTTTTTTACTCATTTATAAAATAAGTATTAAAAAAATAAACAAATATTTATCACTTTTTAATATGATTATCTTCGAATAAATGTGTTTTTTAATTAACATAGTTCAAACTTTCAACCTGACAAAACTGTTATAAAAACACTTCACTTTATGTGTTCAGGGTAAGAGTACAAATTCTTCGGAAAAAGATATATTTAATCGTAGAAAGTATCGATTGGAAAATGGGTGAATCGATTGGAAATAACATTCTTTATGATCGTTGGTTGGATCCTCTAAACCAGTGTTCCCCAACTCCCAGTCTGCGGACCAGTCCATGGATCAAATAGTACCGGGCCGCCCATTTCATTGAAACTAAATTTAAATCCTAGGTTTATACCCCAAATTAAAAATATCTGTGTTCCATTAAAATTTCATTAATTTAAAAAAAAGGGGCCCCCGAAGGTAGTGACATAAATGTTTGTAATGTATCATTGTCTCCGATTACCCCCAGATGGAACCGTCTCATTGCAAAGAAACAAGCTCGGGGTTCTCCTTGATTTTAACGTTCTAGTAAGTTAAAATGTTAAATCACTATGTATTTATTTTTTGGTGTAACTGTATAATTTTGAAGGCATGTTTAAGTAGAATTAAATTAAAATTAATAAATCAAAATAATCTGAAATATAAACAATCAACTCCCCCCAGCTGGTAAAATTATCAAACGTTGACAGGTCTGCGGTGATAAAAAGGTCGGGGAACACTGCTCTAAACCAGCAGATGTTTTTCAGTTACGAAAAGATATCAAACTTCAAACGGAGAAACCCTGAATTTTTTTTTAAAAAAGTTCATAAACATGTGTGGATATTCTGACCAAAAAAAAAGAAGAAAAATTTACAAATTATTTTAGAAACATTGTAAAAAATGAACTTTTGTCAGCAATAACAGTTATAAAATTAGGTTTTATACTTGTCAGTCTACAGCAACTTATAGTCTAGCAGATTTTGGCGTATTCATAAATAAACATGAATTAAATAGGCTGAATTATAATTTTGTTATAAACTGTAAGAATGGATAACGGAGGAAAATTCTTTATTCTTGAATTCGGCTATTATGTATTTTGAATTTTAAAGTTCGATGAGAAATACTGGTGCAATCATTTGTAAATGAATACCCTTTTTGTAATTTATTCATTACATTGACAATTGATATGTTTGGTACCCTGATTGACCGAAATCAAGAGAATGTCAACAATCACATAGTCGCTTTGGTGAATGTCCAGAATATTTGTTATATCTGATTTTAATTACTGTTGATATTATTATATATTATTAATTCAATATTACGTTAAAAATGTAGAGAAAACAAGGAAAAAGATAGAGAGATATTTTAAAGGAAAAGAAGAAAATTGTTGAAAAATGTTTCTATAAAATATTCACAAATTTAAAACATCTTAAAATTTAAAAAATTGGAAAATAAAGAAAAGATAAAGTAGAAGACAGAAGAAAAGAAGTAAGTAGATGAATAAAGTAGTAGACGGATTATGGGTTAGAGTGCCTTTGCCAACAGGCTAACTGTGAGAGGTTTTCCTCTGAATGTAATGCAAATGCGGGTTAGTTCCATAAAAAGTCTTCCACAAAGGTAAATTTCACCAAATACTTGATCCAAGAGTTCCCTTGTCTACTGGATTGGGTATAAAAATTACAAAGCTACAGCGTGAGACATTGGTAGTCGTAAACCCAAAATTTCGTCGGCTGTTCAACGACAGTTATACAACAAAATAAAATGATGCTGGAAAGCAAGAAAGAAGCAATGCTCTTGCTTATTTATACCATCTCTGGGATTCAAACCAGGTTCACCTCATTGGAAGCCAAGTGCTCTATCTCCTGAGCCACCACGGCTCTTCCAGCATCATTTGGTCACCAAAATAGAACTGAGGTTCTATTTCTGTATTCCATGCACATGAGATCCGTTTCACAAAGAATACTACAATGGATAAAGTGACTATGAATTAATGAATCATAAATTTATAACAATTCAAAGTTCAGAAGATAAGTTCTCCAAAAAAATATAATTACCATTCAAAATGAAAGTACCATTAGGAAGAAATGCGTAATGAATTAAAAATAATAACTGACTATGATATACTCTAAAATGCATTTAATATATATCGGCTTTAAGAGAAAAATAAACATACACACACAAATGAAATACTAAATCTTATTCCAATATTTATTTTAAAACAGATATTTCATACATTTAATTTTAATCAAGACATTACGAATCGCATGAAATACTTAAACACAGCGAATCATCAAAATGACCAGCATTTAAAAGAAAATTTTCACTTAAAACTACGTCCAAATTTAAAGTTTAGTGCACTTTCTTCAAAAAAATATCTGAAATATATGAAATAAAATCAAAATATAAGTCAAAAATACTTTATTTTTAAACTTCAAAATATAAAGAGTCTTGACACCCAAGCACAAGCTAGAGCTTGGATGAGATTGTTTGCCTACAATCAATGCGTTGCATTGATTATAAGCACAATATCATAACTTTAGAATGAATTTCTTTTATGCTTGCAGCTTACATTGTTTACACTTTTCCTGTATCATTCATGAATATGAACATGTATCACTTTCCACTTTTTGTCGAATTTTCCTGCTATAAAAAGCATTCATACTGTGTTCTATAACCGTTTGTAATGTTATTGAGATTAAAAAATTACCGTAAGTTTAAACGGCCGCTGTTTCTGACATCTGCCGGCAAAAAAGAGAAAGGTTTCCGTTGATAGGTGAACTGTATAGTCTATGTTCCAAAACTATGTCCTGACTGTATCTCTGCCGAAACTTTGACTTTAATCGTAAAACAGATAGCAAGCAGACGCTACGCTAGAATTTTTTTCCCTCTCGTTTCTGTCTCTGTGGTGACGCGTTATTTACATGCTGAAAGTGATTTAAAATTCTGTCATGTCTTCTGAATTACCGGCTAATGCACCCGTTCCCAGGGTTTGTCACTTGATTAAATGGGCTGATTTCGACGGCTATGGATTTAATTTACACGCTGAGAAGTCCAGGACTGGTCAGTTTATCGGCAAAGTGGATGAAGATAGTCCGGCTCAACATGCTGGTTTACGGGAGGGCGATCGTATTATCGAAGTCAATGGAGTAAACATTGCGAACGAAAATCACCGACAAGTTGTTGAGCGGATAAAATCCATTCCAAATGAAACCAAATTATTAGTTGTTGATGAAGAGGCCGATAAATGGTATAAAGAAAGAAAAATAGTGATTAAAAGCACGTTACCAAATGTTCAGTCTATGAAAACACCAATTCCCCGTCCCTACAAAGAGCCCCCTTGTTATGAAAATATATCCCCCTCTGCCAATGGAAATGATAAGACTTCTGTTGGAAATGGTGTTCATCAGTATTCCCCTGAAACTACTCCAAAATATGTAAGTACAGCTCCCGTTTTATATTTTCCACTTTACTAATTTTTATTATTTTATAAGTTGGATTGCTCCATACATTATATTTGTTACTTGTATGGTTAAAATTTGTAACTACCATATCACTTTTTCATTTTTACTAATAGTTTACTTAGGAAAATAAAGCTGTTAAAGTTTGCATGGTTAATATCCCTATAAAATAAACCCATTTTTGTTTTAGTTATGTTATTGTATGCTAATATGGCATTTTATACATAAATTTTAAAAAATATGGAGTCATTAAAGATTTGTATGTATTCAAAGCTGCCGAAATAGCAGAAGAATTGAAATACACTAAAAAGTAAAACTAATTCAGAAAGACTTTTGAAAAATTAATATTGGTCTGAGATCATTGTTATTAGATTTGAAAATGATTTACAGTGGTCGCTCACAACGGATATCATTTAAAAAGATCGTATACTTTTTAACAGGATATGTGTTTGTCTGTTTTTATATATTTGTGTCAAAGTAGCCTATTTTATTAAAATTGTAAAATTATAAGTTCTCTGAATTGTAATTTTTCCTTTGAGTTCATTATATTAACTGGGGAGATTTCTGTATCGTGATCTGTGGCAAAAGAATCAGCAAGGCTTGGCAACTTACGGGCACCGGCCCGCAAAATACTAAAAGAAAAATCAGGAAGGGACCTCAGGGGTCTGTCCTGGCTGAATTTACTAGTGGTACCTTCACAAATTCAACTTTAGGAAAAACGGCAGTTTCACAAATTAATTTCAGGAAAACCGGTAGTTTCAAAAAATCCTTTTTCTTAAAATGTTATTTTTGTATCCCTTAAAAAACGATAAATCCATATTTTTGTACTGAGTTTTTAATATAATTTATAATTTTTCACAAATTATGTCTAAATTTTCGCAAAATAGGTACCTTTCAGAAAAACCTAGACAGACCCCTGGACCTACTCGAAAGGTTTCACTCGTAGCCACCCCCAGGCAAACGTTTACACATGTTTTTTTTTTTTTTTTTAAATTTGAGGGTTTAAAATCTATTTGGTACCTTGGCGTTTGTAGCTGGCATGGCAGATAACGCTACAAAAATATCCCTTATTAACTTTTCTTTTAATATTAGAAGACCTGAAAAAAATCTGTAAAATTGCATTTAGCCTTGTAAGATCTTTTAAAGCAATGATTAATAGATCAGTCAAATTGCATACAACCTTATATTATCTTCTAGTAACTGGTTCTTTGAATCAATGATTAACGGATCAGTAAAATTGCATGCAGCCTTGTAATATCTTTTGGTAACTGGTCCTTTGAAACAATGCTTAAATTTTCTTGATTTAGTCTTAATTGTTTCAACTACTAAGATTAATTTCTTAAATTAAATGATCTTTTGATGTAGTAAAGTTTGTTTCGATATTTCATTCGAATAGTAAGTTGCATATTATAATTGGACTGCTATGATGAAGTATGTTAGTTTTTTTTCCTAATAATAACCATTAAAATAATGACAACTGATTTTTCTTTTTTACATTAATAAAGAATGTTTACGGAACCAGTAGCAGAATTTATGAAGTTGATCTATAGCACTTTTTTCTTAAAAATTTGTCAGTGATCTCAACACAGTCCTACAGAGATTGTTGTAAAAGCACAGCTTAATCTGACATACTTGTAGCAAAATTTGAACAAATGAGATCCTTATAAATGAAAAAATTAGTTTGTATATATTTAAGTTGATTTTTAAATAACGTTTCTAAATGAAAGTGGAAGAAATTCCTTACAGCCATAATCGAGTAACAAACAAATAGTACTTTTCCCGTTATTATCCTGTTGGCCGAAAATACGCAAATCCTTTTATCCCATCATAATGAAACGCAATTACCAAAATAATCATTCTAATGAAATTTATCGGATAATAATAAAAAATGTAAGTGTAAAAATACGTAATAAAAAAGTGTAATCAAAAGAATCAAAACAAAGTAAAAACATTTATTTTCTGTATAATTACATAATAATTAATACAAAATAATTCTTGAAATAACAAAAATTACAAAAATAATTATTCTTGAATCTATCCATGAATATAGTTATAAACTATTTCGGCAGCCCAAAATCCATAGCCTTTACAGCATAAACAAGCAAGTCGCTGCAGCATAGATTTGTTCGAATACAAATCCAAGTATTTTAAGTAGTTCCACAGTGTTGGCAGAATCCAAAATTTGTGGTTTTTGGCGCAGAAGCTACTTTTTGCCGATAATGGTTCAGCGAAAATGATTGACAGGATAATCACAAAGTACCTACCGAAAAAAGTTTTTGTTTTTTGAAGTGTTTGTTCAATTAAGTTTTTAAATTCTTTTAAAAATACATTTAGAAAATGTTTTTAAAAAAAAGGGGTTTCAGCGATTATGCAATTATTTGTCATTTTTTAGAAATGAAAGGAAAACCTAAATGAAAAATATTCTGTAGATGTTGTAATAATCTGCAGAGGGTTTCTGCTACCAGTTTTACACATATACTTTTGTAGATCCATACACCATGTCAAAAAAATTTTTTTGTTGTGTGTGCGAGCTATGTGACGTATCCTTATGAAATGTTATTCGTTAGTCTTCAACTGTAGGAATTTAATTGTTCTATTCTAGAAGTATCTGCAAATTTTTAAAAAAATTTGCAAATTTAAAAGAACAAGAGTGTCTTTGTTACCTGTGCTAAAAATATTGGTAAAGTTTGGCAACAGTCAGGCACTCAAAAAAACTATTTAAAAGACACCATAGAATGGAACCGATTTGAAAGGTGTAACTTCCAGGTATACCTCAGTATTTTTTTCTTTTAAATTTGCGGAAAAAAAAATGAAAAAATTTGTTTGGCTCATTCATGATTGTAGTTGACGTGAACAGGTTCTGGTGCACAAATATTCTTAATTTAGTTTTAATAAAAGGCAAAGGTAAATTTCATAATTCAGGTGATATTCCAGACTTAATAAGAAATGATAATGTTTGTGAAATTTTAAGAATCTACTCAAAATTTAGCGAAACTAAAAATAGGGTCCTGCTTTTATGAATATAAGGTTCCTGTGTTTTTGAAAAAGGATCAAAATCCCTGTCTTTTAAGCAGTTAATAATTTTAAAATTATTCATTGAAGATAGTATCAACTCCATTTTTTATATAACAAAGGGACTTTTTTGAAGGGTCAGATTTTATGATAAAATATTTAGTCAGGTGTTTGTATTTGTTGTAAAAGATTTTCTGAAGGGACTGTTTTACTATTAAAAACGTTTTGCTAAGGATCTGTTAATAGACTATGATTTCTCTTGGAATGACTGTTGGTTGCAAAAGAAGCCTACCTTTTCCAAAAAAGTTCAGGCTGGATAAATTTTATTTTTTGAGACCAGCAAAGAAAAGCTGACTTTTATTTGTCTTATTATTTGCAATTAACATATATTTATTTATATTCAATTTTATCATTACTGTTCAGTAAAAAATATAGCTAAAATTTATTATGATGCATGTTACTTCATCAAAATGCAAAAATTCATTATAACAGCTAATGTGACAATAAGAATCAATACCTACTACTATTATTACTGCCCACAACCTACTACCAAAATCCCTTTAAAGCATCAACCACCACATTCTATAACATCCAAGTTGTGCTTAAATTGCTCCAGAACAAAATAGACATTTCTTTAAAATAAAATACATATATATATATATATTTGATTTGGTTGTTGGTGTATTGTTTAATATTGTGGTGAAATGTTGGTAAATTAATTATAACATAATTCAAAGGATTTTTAAATTATTGCTTCAAAATAAAACTTTGAAAAGTAATTTGCAGGTGCTGCAATAATCTGCGGCACCCGCTGTCGGGCTGGTAGGTTTCTGCTACCTAGGTTTAAGTGCATTGGCTTTGTTATTATTTTTTTAATTAGTTTATTCTTCATGATGTAATGAACAACTATAGAATAAGTAACAATCAATGTTGAGTTTGGAATTTATGTTTACAGTAGCAATGTAATTATTTTTTTTTATCAAGATGTACAGTTAATTACATTAATGATACATGTTAGGAACTGCAGTAATCAATGTCTAGAAGCTTTGTATTTTTTACCTCTTTTCAGTATAAGTTTGACTTAAACGTTGTATTTACAAAGAAATGCCTATTTGGATATAATAAAATTGTAAGTATTTTTTTTTTTTTAAATGAATATGTAATTTTTTTTTTTAAAATATCATGGGCGATATTCTCACATTTTGTAAGAGAAAAACACATGAATTATTTATGTGCATTTCGTAAATCATCATCAAGTAAAAAAAATAATAATAGTAATAATAATTAAAAATCATAAAATCAGTGAAAGAAAAGAAAACCAAATTTTTTTAATTATCTCTAAATGAGAATTTTAAAAAAATCCCTCTGATGCGTAAAAATGGTATCTTTTGAATATAATTGGGGAGGGGAAAAAATCTATTTTTCATTCTTCTCAAATAAGAATCGAAAAATTAAGAACATTTCTTTTCCCTCCAATGTGCAAAAAAGGCATCTTTTAAATATAATATTAGAAAGAAGAAAAAAAATTTCGCACATTTTTTCTGAGAAGAAAACCAAAATTTTTTACTTTCGAAATGAAAAATCTTTATGCAAGATCTCTGTAACGTTCTGCGACAATGTCGCCGTGATTCTGCCACGGGGATTTTAAGTTTTGATTGACTCCTAATAGTTATTATGGTTTATAGTCTAACACTAGGGATATACAACCTTTTTTGAATAGTAGACTGTAGTCAGTTTTTTTTCTTTCTTCTTTTTCCTCTTTTTTTTATTTTTTATTTTTTTGCTTGAAAATTCTGTTACTTCAATTTGAATCATATTTTTTTATTTATTAAAATTGAATTTTTTTTAAAGCTATTTTAAGAAATATAGATATTTAATAGTTTTAATAAATATATTTAACTGCATAGAAAATATGTGTTTTCAATGCAATGCTCTAGTAGTTTTTTGGTAACAAGTCTAACACTATACAACCTTTTTTGAATAGTAGACAGTAGACATTTGTTTTTTTAAGAAAAGAAAAGCTAAAAATTCAGTCATTTGGTTAAAATCAGAATTTTTAATATTAAAATTGGATTTTTTTAAAAAGATAATATAGATATTGAAGAAGGATTTTTAAAGAAATATAGATATTTATTAGTTTTATTAAAGATATTTAACTCCATTGAGAAGATATGTTTTTATATATTATTACATTTTTTTTTTTTAATTTTTTTTTTCTAAGAAAAATGCAAAAAATCGTTTAATTATTCAGGTTTTTGAATTATTAGAATTCCATTACTGCTTGGACACATCCTGAAATTACCTGATTACAGTTTTTTTTCTCCCTCGAATGAAAAAACATTTTTTTTTATTAATTTAAATTATTTTTTATCTTTTTTATTATTCTTAATGAAGACTGTTTGTTTACTATTTCAAAAGTGCCATATTATTATATTTAGATCACTTTTCTTTGATTTCTAATTTGCTATCATTGTCTACCATCTTGATCTTTAGTTGATAACTTTTATGGTTTGACAAATATTTTAAAACCATTTTGCAAAACTCATAATCAGCAGCAATCTGGGGTAATCTTGCAGTAATTCATATTTTTTTTTTTTTTTTTTTTGTTATCTATTTATCTATTGTGAGTAACTTTAGAGTAGATAATATCTTGTGGTAGAGATAATTCCTTTATTGCTTTTAGTTCCTGGTTTTTTATTCTAAGAATGAATTTATTTATTAGTCTTCTTCTTTTATTTATTATTAATTTTTTCTTCTTAATATTATGTCATCCTGCAGTAAGTGCAATAAAATTTCAGATTTAAAGTTTTTATTTTTCCTATCTTGAAGCCAACACTGAAAAAATTGTTTTTTTAAAATATAAGTATCCGGAGGGGGTGTTGCAGATCCTGTTGTGAAATTGCGTAAATTTACTCGTAATTTTGTGAATTTGTGAAAATGGGTTTTGGTTTTTGTGATATATAACATCTATCTAAAATATAAAAATCAAATAGTATACGTGAATATTCGTAGATAAATTTTTAAGGATTTTCAATATTTATATCTGTAAAGGATGAATACCATTCTACTCCACGATCTCTTTTCTTGCTTTTTTGTTCAATTTAAAGTCAGAGAAGTGAAATGAGCGAGTAAAGCGATCCAATAAAAACTGCATTCCCTTGGCCAGATTGTCGCAGAACATTACCGAATTCTTTCAGAAAGATTTTTCTTTTAGGAAGTAAAAGAGTTAGGTTTTTTTTCTGCAGAAAATTTTCGAAAGATTTCATCTTTTCTTCAGAATTATTAAAAAGGTACCTTTCTTGCTCATCGGAGTGGAAAAAAATGATTTTGATGTTTCTATTCTCATTTTGAGGATGATGAAAAATAAAGTAAAAAATTTGGTTTTCTTTTCAGCAGAAATTTTCGTTCTATATTTTTATGCTGTTATTGCTAATGATTTCCGCTATTGATTTAGTTTTTAAAATCCGATATTTTTTATAAGACATTAATTATTGCAATTACTGAATATCGAAATGAAAACATTTATTTAGTAACCCCCTTTTTGAAGAGTCCGATTCGCGTGATTTCGCTGTTGATCTTTTTTTTTTTTTTCGGCAGTTACAGCTACAGATTTCTTTCTTTTTTTCTTCTTCTTTTTTTTTCTTTTCTTTTTTTTCTTTTCTTTTTTTTTTTTTTCTTTTCTTTTTTTCTTTTCTTCTTTTTTTTTAATGTGATGATAATTTACAAAATGCGAAAAAGGTAATAATTAGTGTGTTTTCCCCCAACAAAATGCAAGAATATCGCCCATAATATTGGAATTAAAAATAATATTACACATTAAATTAAAAAAATTATTAGATCCAAATTTTTATTTATTTATTTTCTTTTTTGAAGTTAACACTTCTGTTACCGTAAATTAGTAACATGTATATTTTCTATTTTTATAAGTATCCCGTTAAAAGATATTAGAGTTAGAGAGGTATTTCGCAGAAAGTCCTAAAAATCACCGCTACAGGGAACTACATAAGTAGTTTTAGGGGTTGGTAAGCGGAAGACAGAGCAACCAATATTATTTTAGTACAAATGCTGACGGTTCAGTTTCTTTAGTTGGCGATAAATAGCGAGTAAGCGTTGACACACCTTGATAATTCAAAAAAGAAAAAAAAGCATTTAAATTAATTACAATATGAAAAATAATTAATTTTGTGCAAGTTCTTCTAATGGATGTATGTAATAATGTAACGCTAGATTCTTTCAAAATGATTTTAGAAATTTTTTTCGAGAAGCTCATCCCTAGATTTTACCACAAAATTTTTACCACTTTCTTCGTTTTGTGTTCTATCACTGTCTCACACTAAAATGTTCATTTCCGAAATAGGTTTATTTTATTGTTTGTTGGTTTTATTTTATTGTTCAGTAATCAAAAAGTAGTTTAATTTTTTAACTTATTTCTTCAAAATGTGTAATAAAATTTGACTGTCACATCTTTAAGAAGAAAACCATCGTTATAAAGTAGATAAATTTTTATGTATGATGCTCTGCAGCGAAATTCACCGTCGACAGTCTTTTACTAAAACCAGCCCTAACTTTAAGTTTATAAAAACAAGAAGAAATTTAATAAAGTAATGAGTTAATCCACGTGTCGCCCTCTAGCTTCAAAAAATAAGGAAAGTTATGAACGTTAAAATTGTTGTGAATAAAACAAAGAATAGTAAAAAAAAAAAATCTATTGTAATTTTATTGATTTACTTAATTTTCATATCATTTTAATGATCGCTTTTCATGATTTTACAAATATACGCGTCTCCATTTTCCCGTTGTCTAAACTGACTCTTCCTTCAAATCGAGAGCAATAATGAAAACTAATTGTTCTATTTGGCAAGCGCTCGGCTAATGCGTTTTAAATTAATCTACATTGTTTATTTCCTTTAACTTCAGAAAAAGTTAAAAATCGTTTGAATTTCCAAGCGATTAACGCGAAGCAAAAATTAAAAGTCTGTAAAATTATAGATTAATTGCTTTATTTCCCGACTTTCTAAATTTATGTTGTTTTTTTTTAATATTTATTTTTAATGCATTATAAATTACTCAAATCATATTTTTATGCAAGTTAAGTAGGGTTAATCGGATCGAAAATGTGAGTCATCGATAAATATTGACTGCTGTTAAAAAAGAAAATCGTCATAAAAATATTGTTTTCTAATACAGTTGTATTTTACAGCCAATGACGATTGTTAAAATGTCGTTTGCGGAATTGTCTACTCAGGTATAACTTAAAAGCGTAGTTGTTCTTAGAACTGTTTTCTTCTATCCTTTTCTGTCTCCGTCCGTTAAAATGGATTCAATTACACCTTCAGATTTGGAAATGCAGGTATATTAGATTTATATACAGTTTCGTTATTTCAAATGATATGATATATATTTGAATATGCATCATATTCAATCAATAATATATTCTGCCTTATTTCTAGTAAAAGATGAACTCTTGATATATTCGACCAATATTTTGTTTTATTTCAAATAATATATTTATTTACTATAGATTCGATTAATATCTTACGCCCCGTCATTGTTTTTCTCCCGTCACGTTAATATCTCAAAATTAGCGTAATCATTTATGCTGGAAACGTTATGTTAACTTCGAGCTTTAAATATTCTGAAATTGTTTGCTGCTATAAATAAAACTATCTCTATGTGTATTAAAAAACTGTGAGAGATTCTTCCGACTTTGTTTTGAATTAAAAACTTAAAATCACGAAGGTGGCTGTGAAAAAGTTTTTAGTATAGTTAGTAGTAAATTTATAGTTAGTCCGAGATTTATAATCCGACTATAAAACTCAGTAAATTTTGAAATCTCGAAATCGTGTAAAAAAAAGTTTATGAAGTTCGAAGTAATGAAAAAAGACTTCAGTTATTAATTTGAAATATTAACTGTTAAGATTTGAATTTGTAAAATCGCACACAATCTCCACGAAGGCAAAATATCTACCAATACTTGATTCAGGAGTACCCTTCTCTTCTGGATTGGGTTCATAAATTACAAGGCTACGGAGTTGAGCATTAGTAGTCGTAAACCCAAAAGATTAGGTCGGCTGCTCAACGACGGTTAAAAAATCAAATAAAACTATGTTGGTTATGGTTATATATAGTTAACAAGCAAAATTACTTGAAACTTATTTCTTATTGTGGCACACGCTCTGTATACCTAAAGTATTTTTTATTATTTTTTTCCTGATACCGATGAATTCTTTTTAATATTCCAAGTAATTTTTCATTTTGTTGCAATTAACATATTAATAAAATGTTCTTACACAAAACTATAACTATTATATATTTTTTAAAAAAAATGATCTTTAAAAAAATATGTTGACTTTTAAGATAATAAAAACAGAGATAATCGAAAGGCAACCACAGGGTTTTGGCAAACGTGTTGTACCCTCCTAATAAATCAAAATGATGCTAAAATATTTTTGACAGTTCTGTAAAGTGTTGATAAATAATCATTGCAACTAAAAAATTTATATTAAGCTTGTAAAAATAACCACTACCACAATTAGATTCTAAGAAAATAAATAAATAATACTTAAATTGTTTCAATGAGAAATTGTTTGATTCCATTAATTTTGAATCGTAACAAATTAAAAAGAAATTTTTATCTGGTTCTTACGATAGCCTTTGCATAAAAGTGATAATCCTAAAATAATTTCATTATATTATGTATAAACTATCAAAATTTTTTAAATCCTAGCACTTCTGAATTAAAAAATAGCTGTTGGAGATTTCGGGGTTTAAAAAAGAAATTACTTTAAAAATATTCTTTAAGTTTAGGAGAATTATAATTACTGTCCCTTCCTTCCCAATTATACGCCTAGGAATATGAATAATTTGTGTTATCTATTTATTCGAATAAAATCAGTTGTCAATTTTGTCACTGATCAAGTTAATCCGAATCTATTCGTTCGAAATCCGAAGCAGTTGATTCGATTCTTATTTGTCATTTAAGATCCTTTCTCCAAATAAAGATGAGAGTAGTTATGACTCATATCTGATAATTTTCATTCCATAATTGTCTAATTCCTATTTGCCTTGTTAAATAGGGAAGATCTCTATCGCACAAGGAAAAAGACAACTTAGAAACCTTAACCCTTGGGATTGTTTCTTACCCTCGACCTTTCCGAGTCCTTGCCGCCAGCGAAATTATTGAGATGTTTTTCCTTTATGAGAACTGCTTTCTCTAGATCTAGCATAGCAAGTTGTTCTGGAGGGTATTAGCCTAAAATAAATAAGCAAAAAACATGCAATGGTACACGCGCTTGCTTATTATTATTGCCCTTCTTTCATTTTGAGTTCTTCTAATTAGGCTTAGTTAGTTCCACATAGGTCGCCATTTTATCGCCCTAAGCGTTGGGTGAAAGTGCCAAGACACCCAGAAGCTTAGATGACGATTGAAAACTTTTTAGATAGCCACTTGTCGATTTCGTATAAAAAATTAATCCCTGAGGTCATGTTGTTGACCCTATCGTAAGTAGGTGAAGATATATTTATGAAAGAAAAGTGGCGAAATATCTAATTTTTTCAACCACTTTCTCCAACCAATTAGGTCATGTCTTTTAGCTGTCGCGACTAAATATAGTTTTACTTTGTCGAACGTTTTAAGTTTTATTCTCATTGTGACGTTATCATTCTCTATATTTTCTGAGTTTTAATTTTTAAAGATACAGTAATTTGTATAGTTTTTAAGTTAGAATACGTTCTAAGAAGTTTGTGTAGTTATATCATTTTCCATTTTGAATTCTGCGTTTTTAGGAATCCTTTATATGAGTACAGTTAACTGTTTGAGCAATTAATTATAATGTTTGTGTAGTCTTCAATTCTTAGGAATCAACGCTTAGTCTATATTAAATTAATAATCTGTATTGCTTGTGTATTCTTAAATTCTTAAGAATGCTTTCTTGCTCTAACTTATTGTGGATTATCAATATTAGTAGAGGAGTAATACAATTTCCTGCAGTTAGTGTAGTTTCTTTTTCTATGAATTCTGAATTTTTTGTTTGATTGATTAAACGGAAGATCTGAGAAATTGTTTCGTTAATTTTTTTTTTTTTTTATTTTTTTTTTTTAAACATTTGAAGCATACGCTACGCGTTTTAATGTTCAATTAATCCCCGTTTTTTTAAATAAATTTTCAATTATGTTAGCAAAGTTTCAGATATTTTTGTTTTTATTTTTATGGTTGAATTCTCAATATTAGGTCTGCGATTCTTTTGATTAAAATTTTTATGAATTCTTTAAACACTCTAAATTTGATTTTGCTTCAAAATCTGAATTTATATAGATTCTTAACATAAATTGTGAATCTAATGAATTATCAATTACATGTATCTTGTATATTATGTTACTTGTATAATTGAAACTTGATTTGAGTAGTAAAATTCGTCACGCAAATTCGTATACCTTCCAACTCTCCGGCTTTTTCATCCTATCTCAGGACCTTAAGCCACCAAAATATTTTCTCAGATTTTTTTTTCTTATAAGTGAATGAATCAGAGGACCCTTTCGAAGTTTGCGTTCAGCCCTCGGAAATTTCCTCGATAAGTGATTCGGTGATGTTGGATTGCGCTGATGATTTTCTATAACCTTGTGGACTGCGCTTGTAACATGTTATCCCCCTTGAGAAGAGTTGGTAAACTGCGCTCAAAACAACCCTTGTGATCATCCCTCCTATTAAATCATGCAGTCAAGCATTTTCTGATAAAATCGTGGCCTCGCCCATAATGTTCGCCATGAAACAGCGTGCATTCGAAAATTAATGTTCCTCCATTTTTTAGTCGAATGTATAATTTCCATTTAATAGTTTTTTTTATAATAATAGTTATTTAGTTGTTGTAAATTTTTTGTTTATTTATTTATTTATTTTCCTTTTAAGTTCCCCAAGAGCTTTTAAAATCTTGAAAATCGGTCTAAATTTCGATTAGACCGATGCGATTTTTTTCAAGAATATTGATTAAAAAATTTAAGAAGAAAAATATTTGATACCAGTTTTTCACCTTGAGTTGGTAAAAAAGTAAGCTTTCTGGATGTAATACTTACTGCTCTGCTACAGACACGAAATACCAAATTTTTATTAAATTGGAAAAACCTTACTTTAAAGTGGTTATATTTTACTACTTTAAAGTGGTTATATTTTACTACTTTAAAGTGGTTATATTTTACCATTTTAAAGTAAGGTTTACCACTTTAAAGTAGGTATAACGCGTAGCCGCAGGCAAACATCTACATGTTTTTTTCTCTTTTTTAAAAAATTCTTTTTGCAAGCTATTTGGCACCTCGGCGATTGTTGTTGGCGCGGCGGATTGCAATGCGGAAATATCCCCAAATTTACAGATATTGCTAACTAATTTTATGAATCCCATAAAATTTAAAAAATAGTGTGAATGAAGAAAAAACACAAAGCCTTTCAAAAGACGCATAAATAAAAAGAAGAATTTTAAAATAACAGTTAAACTTGTTTTTCATTTATTGTTTTCAAGGTTTTGCACAACTTTACGTGTAGGAAAATAAATTTCATTTCATAAAGTATTGTTGGTTTGTCCCTTATTTTCAATAGATATTTTTACTTCCTTGATCTTCGCTTTTGTCCAAAGAAAAAAAAATCGAGTTGTGGATGGTTTTTGTTTTCATGTTTCCTCCACACGTCGCTTTTTTTTTTTTCCGTCAAGTTTTTCCTGGTATCCACTACATTGCTAAACATATTACTTTTGAACTAAAATTCTAAAATTATCTAAATATGTAATTTATTCTCGCTAATATATACAAGTAAGGCGGTCGGGAGGGAAGTTGTAAACCAGTGTTTCTCAAACTTAACGACTTTAGTGTACCCTTTCTAAATTTTTCGTAACGATGTATACCACTTAATAATTCGAATGTATTTTTTTAAAAATACGTTTATTTTTCTTTTTTGGAACAAAGTTCTGTTAATAAGTTTATTTGCATTAATGAGAAGGATGATATTGTTTTTGCTGTGATAACAGTTCAACATAATTCGGTTCTCTTGTGGTCAATTTTAGTCTGAGATGTGATTCCACGTCCAATAATCTATTTCTTTTTTTCGACTTAATGATCACTAATGCTAAAAAAGCGACTTCCCATAAATATGAAGTTGGAAAGGCAAAATATGTTTTAAAAGGCAAATAACTTTTTCTGTTAAAACTGGATACGTATTTTGATTTTGCAGCCAGACTGGTGTTATAGTGCATTCCTCATGTTTTATTTTTCAAGAATCCTTCTGAAGCCAATTCCAATAATTGCTCTTCTCCCGCATGCGACAATTCTTCTGGCATGGATGTTGTATTAATATTAAACGGATATCTTATCCATTCATTTTTTTTTTTTTTTTTTTTTTTAAATCGGGGAAATAGTTTTTCACGTTCACCTGCAAACTCTCCAACTATCATCATTACTATCATCAAACAATTATCATTATTACTATCAACAAAACTATCATCATTACGTGTTGTAGATACTAATCGGCGATCCATATTCTATGTTAGGGATAAAAATTATATTTTATAAAAATAATCAAAATAAGTAAAATTTATTACACACCTTTACTATTAAAAAATTGTACAAAATTTTAAAATCACAACTAGCTGTTGACATCACTAATTATTAACTGTTAACTCTGAAAAAATGGCCAATAGAAAAATACGTAATCATAAATTTTCATGGCTAGCTTTGTTTTTAAATAAAATTTTTTGAAATTTTCGTTTGTTGCAAGATATTTCGCATGCAAACGCGTACCCCCGCTATACTGTTCCCGTACCCCTGGGGGTACGCGTACCACACTTTGGGAAACACTGCCGTGGCAGAATCGCAGCCACACGGCGACATTGTCGCAGAACGTTAGAGTTCTTGCAGAAAGATTTTTCTATTAAAAAGCAAAAAATTTTAATTTTCTTTTCTACAAAAATTTACAAGTAATATTAAGATCTGTATTTCCGGCAGTTATTGTTATTGGTTTTCACGTGTTTTTTTTTTATTTTTTTTAAATCCGATATATTTCAAACAATATGAAAAATTCGAATCGTGCATTTGAATATTTACTTTTTCAGGCAATAATTCTATCGAATTTTTTACTGTTATTGCTATTGATTTCTCCATAGTTTTTAAATCCGATATTTTTTATACGATATTATTTATTACAACAATCTAATCTAAACGAAACACTCATTTGAAGAATCCGAGTCACGTGATTTCTTCATCGATCTCTTTTTCGGCAATTACGAATTTCAAGATTTTTAATTATTTTTTTATTGTGATGATTATTTGCAAAATGCAAAGAAGGAAATAATTTGTGCGTTCCCTCCAAACAAAATGCAAGAATATCACCCATAGTATTAGAATTAAAAATTGTTACATGTTCAATTAAAAAAATATATATATTTGTAAACACAGCTTTTTTTTAAATTTTAAATGAGTAACATGTATGTTAGTTATTACTAAAAATATATTGCAGAATGATATTAGTGCTAGATAGTTTTGTCGCAGATAGCTCGAAAAAATTCTGCCACAAGGGTCAGATAACTGTGATTAATTTTAATTTGCTCCGTCTGAGGGAGTTCTTACTTTAGACAAACTATATCTACGCGTAGGTCGCCGTTTTGTAGAGATGTGACATAACCGTTATTTTAGAGGTATAGAGGTTGTTCCTAAAGAACAGCTATAAGTAACCGTTTCAAAATCACAGTTTTCTCGAAAGTATAAGTGGTTGCTATTTATGCAAGACCCTATTAATTAATAAAATTTAGACCCATATCATGTTTTTACACTAATTATTAAACATACTTTAAGATTCGATACATTTTTTTAAATTTTTACCTTCCTAGTATCCACTACGTTGTTAAACATGATATTTTTATGCTATTTGAAATAAAACTTTTTCTTTAATCTTATTTAGATTCGCCAATTAGCTTTAACAGTCACCGTTATGTTGATATATGTCTCAACCGTTATAGAGAAGTTTGGGGGAAATATCTCCTTTCATAAGTTCAAAATTCGGAATATGGTTCAAAATTTTGCTAATAATATCTTGTAAAACTCATGATTTTTTTTTTTTTTTTAATTGAATGGGAATTCAGATTATTTCAGTGTTGTTGACTCAATTTTTTAATATTCGAAAAACTACCGAGAAGTTTTTCCAAAAAATCCACTATTTTATTATTATTATTTTAAATAATAAGATTTAAAACGGTAATTTATAACCATGGTATTGGTTATGTACACTGGTTTAATCTTCAATCTTGATAAATTTCTTGGATTTAAAAATAAATATTTTTCGTTGCTAACGTAACGCAGAAGAAAATAATAATAATAATAATAATTTTTAACTTCCAGAAAACGTTTGCTAAAAATGAAATATTATAAAATCAAAATGAGAAAACCCTTTTTTTTTTTCTTCTTCTCAAAACCTGAATAATTTATTTTAAAACCGGATTAGAAAGTTTGTTTGTGTACAATTATTATACACATTTTTAGTACCTATTTAATATGGCGCATCAATTTTAATTCTTCGTGACTTTAGTGTTCAAACGAATTGAAATAGATAGATGCTTGTCAAAAATTAGAAATTTTTCTTAACTTATTATTACGAGTTCTAAAAATGTTTATTTTGTAAAATTTTATAGCTACAACTTAATTTAAAAATGCATTCTTGTGATTTTTTTATATGCATTGAACAACTTGATTAGAATTACTATTTATCTTATTTAACATCTTTTCAACTTGCCAGATTTCTATTGATTTTTCAGCTTTTCAGAATTTTTTTGCTTTCTTATCTTATCTCTTCATAATTATATTTACCTTTTTATTGATAAGCGCCCAATAGGCGCAGTTATTTTGAGAAATTTCTAGTAGTTTAACACGCATACACCTCGCCATTTATATTATCTACTCCACCCACCCTTTGATTGTTCTAATTTTTCTTTTCGGAGTTGAATATTAAGTCTGACTTCCTGTTGTCTCTGCATTTTATGTAATTGATTAATACACAAATGAATTTTTTATTCACTATTTTATGATTTTCTTTCCGTAGAGTTAAATTAATTGTTGCGATTGTTAAAGTAATTTCGATTCTCCTGTCAAAGAAATTCAATAAAATATGAAACAAAATTCGTTATATAATCTGCTTAATATAATAGCGGCTATCTTATTGAATTCTTGTGGCTGTTTAATTTTTTCAGAGGTCAACAAGGATTCCGCGATTTCGCCGTACTCTTCTTGTAAAGTGGTTCTGTAAACGTGTTCCGCAGAACTTTTGGGTTCCGTGAGAGGGTCACATAAGCTTTGAGGAGTAGGACTTATTTGTGATATGCGAAAACCTATTATGAAAACGCAATATAAATATTCCTACCAAGAATTGGAAAACTACTGTTTGTCAATCGAAAGAACTGCTCTAGAACCTTTCCTCTTTAGAGTTTTGTTTTTGCGTTAAACTTGAGTATAATTTTCTTTTATTTTTATAATGAGTATCGATGTCTACAATAGTCTTACAATAAGTCTTAAGTCCCGCAGTGTGCTAAGAGGTGTCCACCTTGATCAGCCTGCGATTAGACCGAAAGTGTGCGGATATTGGTCCTCGTTAGACCCGAAAGTGCTCGACTTCACGCATAGGTCGTGGGTGCTATCCCCTCTGCAGAGGATCAAAATTGTGATGGCATGTCTTCGGATCATCCTCAGGTATGCTTTCCAGACCTTCGCCAATAGCCCATTGAGCTGCATAGTGCGAAGTAAATAAATTTCTACAAAAATATCAATAAACTAAGTGCAGTATTGCCGATCTGGGCTCTTGTGCAAAATCAGATACATTATATATGAATGAAAAGATGGCTGAATTCGTGAACTTTACTGGGGGAAAAAGGGGGGCGTGAACTTTTACTACATTTTAAAGACCCTGTATAATTTGGAGGATCTGAGTTTTAAATAAGCAAGAGCCTTGGGTTAACTCAGGCGTTAAAAGTTGAAACTGGAAAAGTTTAGATCTGATTTTTAGTGTATGCAGTAAGTCTAAAGAAAAAGAAAAAAAGATTCTGAATTAAAAATTAATTTCAATATAAATTGCGAAAATGCATGAAATTTGGAAATCGCTATGTTGCGTAAAAATGAAATAAGGCAATGGAAGCATAATTTTTTGCACTGACTTGTCATAAGTTTTAAGTTTTTGTCTATTACAAGTTTTTAGATTTATGAATAAATTTAGAAGCAAGAAAGAAAAAAAAAATTGTTGTTTTTCAGTTTTTTTCCTTTCTATATTTTTTTATTAATTTTTTTTATTCTTAATTATTTTCAGATTTTTGTCTTTATTATAATCTGCTTAAGTTTTTGTAAGTTTTGTGTTTATTATTCCTTCTGCTGATAATAAGAAGACAAAACTTTTTTGAAACTATGCGCATTTGTTTTTCTTCTAAATTAAAATATGCTATAATGATTCTAAAACTTGCTCCAATACGATTACTGTTGTACGGCAGTTCATAAGCTACAAGATGTTTCAATATTGAATTTATAAAGAAGGAAAGCGAACCAATTGCATAAAGAGAACAATTCTTTAAATGAATTTTCTAATTTTGAATGGATATAATATTGAGATTCTGGCGGTCTATTTTATTCAATAGGTGCTCTTCTAGAAGTTAACTGCAGAATATTTATAGTAAAGATATCATTTTTCTGATAAAAGAAGTGGGAATAAAATTGACCATAGGTAACATTAAACTAAATGTTTGCTAGGATCGAGTTTCTTACTCTTTTGTTCAATAAATTCGATTTCCAACCTTTCTGGTTAATGTTCTCTTACTGTCCATCTAGTCATGGAAGGTTTTCGTGTTTTTATTTTATCCTCCGTCTAACGCAATTACCCGTTAATTTCACAGAGAAAGCTTTTACTTTAAGCTATTTGCTCCTTGTTTGTTGCTTGATCTAAGAGTTACCTGATCTTAAAAGGGATTTCAAAACTAGGGACGGAGTTAGAATCGTTAAAATGAGAGCTACAAAAAAATGTTTGATTTTGAACAGATTGAATCTTCTGTTCAAAATTGGTTACAAAATAAAATTTCTCATCGAGTAGCAAAAAGTTTAATAAATGATACTAAGATATATCTCATTGTACTATAAATTCAGGGTGTGTAGCTTTTTTAAAAAGTGCTTTAAGGCGCTTATTTTTGATTTGCGTTTTTTAAAGGCCCTTAAAGGTATTTTTTTATTCGGGGTTGGTAAAGAGTGCTTTATTTTAAATTTTGTAAAAAGAGATTTATTCTTTGCCGTATCGATTGCCATTCTAAATTACACAAAATTCTTGGTTTTAGCAAATTTCTCTGCAATATTTATCAAAAACTAGTTATTTTATCATGATTATGTAAAGTTTTTGAAAATGGTTTTGAATTTTTTTGATTTTATGTTTATAAATTAAGAATGTTAAAAAATAGAAAAAAATAATTTTCATTATTGTACAGATCTTAATACTATTTTTTTTTTTTTTTTTTTTTTTTTCATTTTGGAAACTGATTCAAAATATTTTTTTAGTGCTTAAAAAGTACTTAAATGATGCTTTTTTTTGTTGAAAAATCTGGCTGCGCACTCTGAAATTACGCTTATAGTTATTGGATGATTAAACCCTAATAGTTAAAACAAATTTAATTTAATGTACCGTCATTTTATTGAAATAGTTTTAAAATATCCTACGTTTTTCCCATTTTACATTAATAAATGCTTTTGAAATTTTAGCTAAATCAAATGGAAAGTTAATTAATTATAACGGTCACTTCTAACAGATGTCATCACTTTATGTACCAAAGTTTTATGTTAATCATTTCTGTATTCGGACAGTCATCCCAAATATCTTTCAAGATTTTTTTTTTTTTTTTTAAATTTAGTTTACAAAAATTTTAAAAATAAAATTTTTTTTATTTATGTCAGCTGGAGAAAAAAAAAAAAAAAACTCCTTCGAACTTGATCTTGTAAGATATTTTAATAATTGTTGTAATACTTGATTTGATAAATCTTAATTTTGCCGGGTATCCGGAACGGAGCCGGGTAAAAAATTTAAATTTTCTTCGGGTACCTGAACCCAGAAAAATTTCAGGAGCAGGTATGCTTTTATAATGGTGGCTTTAATAGTTTTTCTCTCCTTTTTTTTATTTTTTAAAGGAAAAATTTTCGTAAGAAAAATATTGAATAAGGCAAAGGACAAAAGCATCACATATTTTGGAGAATAGCCCATTATATACGGTAATCTTTTCAAAGCGAAGAAAAAAAAGTTATGTAACGAAAATCATTGTAAAATAACGAAAACGAAAAAGCGTGCAGATAAATATATCTACAGATTCGTGTATAAAAAAATGAATAAACAAATAACTCTTTCTGGGCGAAAAAATGAAGCTTAAATGTTGGTTTTGAATTCCCATTGTTACCCCTAATAAACAGTGAATAAAAACAGAGTATCCTTTGTTTTAATGTAAGATTAAATATTTAAATAAAACAAAATCGTTTTAACACCACAAATAATTTTTAAGTTAAAAAAAAAAAGAAGAGAAAAAAAAGACGCAGTTTCGGAACCATAAAATGATTTCTAAAGTTGAAACATTTATTTAAAATAATTTTGTTTTGCTGTTTAAAAAAACTGAGATTTAGAAATTTGAATTTGGAAGATGCTAGAATTGCGATGTGTATGGAAATACGATGGAATAAAAAAAAACAACGTTCAATATTTGTCTGTTCAGTTTTTAAATTCTACTAAACTACAGACTCAATATACATAAATGCAGACTTAATTTATAATTGACGATTAAATTGTTACAATTACTATCACATTTTGTTACTATTGTTTCCCTTATATCTGCATTCAAATCACTGCCGTTACAATTACGAGTAATTTAATTGCGGTGCATTTTCAGCGGAATCGCATTCCGCGCACTAAACGATTATTAGTGAAAGCAACTTTTATTGTTCGTTACTGACTATTGATTATCACCTGCGTGTTTAGCGACGCCTACTTTTACAGACAATGCACTCTAATCTGTGCCGTCACATGAAACGCGTGCCGTTAATAAATAGCCTCGCGTGTGTTCACTGGTTGGTTGGATTCTTGTTCGCAAATTCCTGAACATTTCGACATCTTTTTTAAGTAATTGTAAACGATCGTCCGACATAGCGTTAATTTCGTACATAATTTCTCCTATCTGTGAAACGAGGCACGTTTATTTAAAACACATGGACAGTTTAATGTCGTCGATTTACGATTCTGATTGTGTTAGTAGATATGAATCATTTTACATTAGAGATATTAATTGCTAATAGCAGTTTTATTTATTTTCTTTAGTTATGTCGTTTTTTTTTAACAGCATAGACTCATGATAGTTTTTAAAATTATTAATCTGATAAGTACCGATTATAATTGATGTATCACTTTTTCTCAATATTTTTAACTCCTTTTCTCCCATTTGTCGAAAAGTGTCAGGCTTTACCTTGTACCCTACCCCTCTTGTCGCATCTCACCCTATATAGTATAAACATATGGCAGTTTCGAAACAAAACACATATTATAAATTATTTCAGATTTTATTTTTAAATTTGTAAGCATAACAGTGATGGTTAGATGTGAACTTACTTTGATGAGAAAAAAAGAAGAAAAAAGATAAAACAAGTTTTATGAAAAAAAATTTAATTTGCTGATTAAGTTTTAATTTTCTGGTTGGAATTTAATTTTAACCAAAATGTGTGAAGTCAAACTTCTTGATATCCAAACCCAGGTGTGCAGAAAATTCTCAAAACCTAATATTTCTGCATTGTGCAATTATTATTATTATTTTTATTTATTTATTTATTTTGTTGAAAATTTTGCCAAAATTATATTGTTTGAATTAACGCGTCCCCCTGACGATTTTCTACATATTTGGCGAGTTACAGCTCGTAACATATCGCTGTCAACATATAACAAAATATAATGTAAATTCTAATATGAAAAGCGATCTTATTTTTGCATTTTGAAGAAAAAAAGTTTGCAAAGCTGTAACAACAATCTGAGAATAACTACGCAGAAGCACCAATACAAGGTTCTGCTTCAATTAGCCGTGCACGATTTGTCGTGTCGGCAGTGGTGTATCGCGCTCAGTAATTGTCTCAATTTTATCCCCCCCACTCCTAACAGTATGCAGATTGCGCTTATTGGTTGTCTCTCTTCTCATTGACATGTGTGGGGTGCAATTAATAAATCTTGGCGATAAGCTTCTACCTGGCTAAGAATAATGTATCGAAATATATTACAAGTTATGCCGGGATTAAATTTGAAACATTGCAGTCAGGATTCGATTTTCAAATAAAATAAATTTTATTTTATAACCGTTGTTGAACAGCCAACCCAATTTTGGTTTTACGACTACTAATGTTCAACTCCGTAGCCTTGTCATTTTGAACCCAATCCTGAAGACAAAGGAACTCCTGGATCAAGTATTGGGAGAAATTTGCCTTCGCGGGGGACTTCTTTGATGTAATTCACACGCATTTGCGTTACATGGAGAGGAAGACCACGAGAACCTCTTACGGTTACTAATGCTATATGTTAAAATGTACTTTTGTCCCTCAAACCCTCCCCCAAACTACGCCACTGCATGCGGGCAGAAAGTAGCTACTGAAAACCGATCCAAATTTCTCGTGCCCTAATAACACAGTATGAAATGTATTAAAAATTTAAAAACAATGTTCAAATCAATAGTTATACCGAAAAATCGATCGTAAAAATGGGAAATCGTCACCTCAAAAAGTCAATGATCAAATGCGTCATTTAAATTTCGAGTATCTTAGTAATATGTATGGAAAATGTTCCCCCCCCCCCCAAAAAAAAAAATGGAAATTCGCCGTATGGATTTACGGAACGCAGCATGCATTTATGTAGCCCGCGAAAAAGTGATTACTCAAATCAGTGCTAATTTCCATGTCGTAATATTTATATTAAAAATATCGGAATTTTATTAACTTGATTTGACTTTTTTTTCAATGATAAACATTTGTAAATTTGGGCAGGTTTTTTAATTAAACCAAACATTTTCCCAGGGCTGCCTGAATCTCCCCCGAACATTGTTTACGTCCCCGTACCCGATCTCTTCCCTTATCACAATTGTTTTTTTTATAAAAAATTCATATCATTGTGTATACAGCAAGTGTTTTCTGTATTAATTTTTGAAGCAAATATTTATTTTTGTTACCCTAAATAACAATAAAGTTATTATTACTTGTTGAGACTTATGTAAAGTAAAACTTGTTGACTCGTAAAGTTAAGTAAAGAGACTTGACCCGTAACTGTATCAAATGAAAAAAAACTTCAATCCATCAATTTGTGTTAATTGTCAAAAGTAGTGTAAATGACGCATACACGTTTATTTTTACATATCCTGTTCATTTGAGAACTAAATGTGAATAATAGATATTTTTCGAATGAATTGAAACGATTATTGCGTCATTTCAGTTCGATGATTAACATCCGGGTAATCAATCTGCCATGTACCATAATGACGCTTTCACTTCCAGCTGAACAGTATTATTATTCTTGTCTCTTCATATTTAGTTATTGCAATTATAAGGTTTAGAAATGACGCTTACTTTAAAGAATTGCGGAAAAAACGCTCTGTAGCTGTAGAATTTTCGGAAAGATGCTTTTTTCAAGGCTGACGAAATTGAAGGCCATCCAGCCTGTGATATTTGTGAAAGGTGAAAATATCTTATGCATTTATACCAGCATTATACCAGTTAATGCATTTATACCAAGGGTTTCCAACTTATATGAGGCCGGGGGCCGCAATTGAAAACACCAGTCAAATGGCGGGCCGCAACTTTATCAAAATTTTATATAGGACTCTTTTATGTTTGAAGGAACATTAAATATTACTATCATATTTTTATCAAGTTGTGCAAAAAAAAAGTATTGAATTACAAACTAAAATAAGAAGTAGATTTTTAAAAATATTTAATTGCATATTAAAAAATTCTGTTCTCAAAATTTACAAATGTAAATAAATTCGTCCAAAATGAGTGCTTTCCAAAAGTTGAATCGGAGAATTTCCTAGAAAAAATTTCTAATACGCACGTGCTAAATTATATTCACAAGATACAAAAAAAAAAAAAAAAAAAAAAAAAAAAAAAAAAAAAAACGAAATAAAAAAGAGCACCACACACGATTATTTTCGTATTTGAATAGATATATTTTCTTCGATGCAAAACCTGAAGAATAAATTTTTTTGCACCGTTGGTATGTTAAATTTCAAAGAAACGGAGAAATGAAGGCTTTTTTCAACGAAAGAAAAGTATTTTAAACCCATATGGATTTTTTACGAAAATTTTCCGCAAATAAAATGCGAGCCTCAAAAAAAGGCTAAGGGATGCGGCTCGCAGGCAGCCAGTTGGTAACCACTGGTTTATACTATCCATATCACGGGACCCCAAATATTACGAAGGAAAATTCAGAAATCGCGAGCCTTGTGTGATCGCTGACTTCTTTGAAATTCAATTTCTCATCTATTCAACCGATTTTGCATTTATTGTGTCTTTTTCTTATTAATTATATTCTTTAAAATAGTGCAAAAATTTATATACCTTACAATTCAAGATTTTTTCGACCATCATTAAATAAAAAATAAAAAAAATATTTACTAAAAATTAATTTTTGCATGGAATTATCTTTGGATAAATGAATTTTATAATTATGTGCAAATTTTTTTTAATTTGCTTCGAAAATTATCGATATACAGCGAAATACGCATAAAGTTAAATTAACATTAAAAGAGGTCCAAACTATAAGGACTATGTTTCGGCCACCCCCTATATTTTGAGAGTCAGAGATCCAAATCCGTCGAAAAAAAGGTATGTCTATTCGGAGGAAGTACGTTTTTGTACCTGATTTCGTAACTTAAAATATCGCCAACACTAACTAATTAGCATATTTATTTATTACAGATGCGCAAAAGATTGGCTGTGACGCCATTAGTTCTCTGACCTTCCAATATCTCAATGCATTAATTAGCATATTTGAGGTCAACCCCTCGAGCCATTAAATATGAGTCCTGGAATATGAAGATTCGATAATTAGATCAAAAGTTATTCTGAGTGGTCTTTTTTTTTTATTGTATGAATAATTTTAAAAATTGTAAAATAGAAGGTCATTTAATAATTTACTTTTATTTAAAAAAAAATCACATTCCTAGGAATGCTATATTAAAATTTTTCTTTCACTGATGAAGCACTTTAATTAAAAATATTTTTAAAAAATTCCAATTTTTGAAAGAAAATTAACCCTTCAATTAGCTCTTATAAAAAACAAATTATGAATTACGACTATCTGAAATAACTAACAAAAGAATCTTATTTAAACAGAAATTGTTTATTAAGAAACTAATTTTTATTAATATTTTAATTTAACTATTCCTTCAAATCGTGACATTTAATATAGTTTATTTTAATTCATAAATTTGAAAACCTTTTTCTAAAGTTTAGTTGCACCGCAACTTTTTTTTCCTTTAACATATGAAACTGCTTTATTATACTTGATTTAAAAATGTAGAGATTTCAAAGTAAGAACTAAGTTGAAACAATCCTGAAAGAAGAAAGAATAACTTTTTTCGGGGCGACTTTGTCAAAAAAGTCATGGGGTTCTTCCTCGCCTACTCAAGGCTGGTGATGCGATTTCTAAATATGTGTGTTTGTATTGCACAACCTATTTCCGTTTCTTTTCTCAGAAAATGCGTGTGTTCTTCCTCCCCCTTAACATGTCGTGATCTGTTACAAGTGTTTTCTATGTACAAAACCGCTTTTTGTTTGTTCCCATTCACTTTTGTCCACTGAATATTCATGAAGAATCGTGGCATAGATGCACTCAACTGTTGACTCTTTTAGAAAGTGGCAAATTGGCCGCTTCTGTTGCATGGTGATAACTCTTACTTTCCCTTGTTTTTTATAATTATTTTGTGAAAACGTGGTGAGGGGGGCCGTGCAAATATTACGTAAGCTTGTATGATACTCCCCCCCCCCTTGTTTTTTTTTATTTTTATAACCGTCGTTGAACAACCAACCCAATTTTTTGGGTTTACGACTACTAATGTTCATCTCCGTAGCCTTGTCATTTTGAACCCAATCCAGAAGACAATGGGAACTACTGGATCAAGTAGTGGGAGAAATTTGCCTTCATGGAGGACTTTTTGATGGAACTAACCCGCATTTGCGTTACATGGAGAGGAAAACCACGAGAACCTCCCACGGTTAACCTGACGGCGAGAGGACTCAAACCCATGATCCGTCTACCACTGAGGATAGTTTCACGTCAGCAATGTGGTCGGTGCAAGTCGGATGCGGAATTCGTCTTTATCAGCCCTCCCTGGGATTCGAACCCAGTTCTCCTCATTGGAAGGCGAACTCTCTACCCCCTTAGCCATCAAGGCCCCCCACCCCTTGTTAGCAAAATTAATCAAATCACAAACCTCCTTCTATGATATTTTCTAAATAAATCTTTCTAATAATCCATATTTGCGTTTCTCTTTCTCATTCGTTACTAAGTGTAGAAAAAGTAAGTTGAGACAGAGTAAGCACACGAAGTTTCAAATACCGAAAAGAAAATTTTAAAGTATACAAATACCTTAGAATAACGAAACGGAGAAGTTCTCTTCTAATAATTTGTTTGCATTTTAATATTTTGAAATATTTTTTTCAGAAATTGAAACTCTATGTTTGCCTAAACTTACTTTTTCTTTCTTTTAATAAAGGAGAACTTGCGACAAAAAATTTTCTTCCGCGGTATGGCGTTTCATAATGGTCTCTCCTTCAAAAATAGTTTCGAACAATTTTTGTTTTATTTTGCTCATTGAAATGTGTTCAATTAAACTTAGTTCTACAGAGAATTACATGTCCGAAATTTCCTTATTTATTCAGTCACGAATGAATATTTGTGAACAATTTTTGTTTCATTTTGTTCATTGAAATGTGTTCAATTAAACTTAAGTTATCCAATATTAAATTTTAAGCCCGTTAGTATTTTTAAACTTTCACAAAGTTTAAAGTTTTTGTAAGTTCAAGTTTTAGTTATATTTACAACCTTTAAATGAAATGAAATTAATTAAACACATTTCAATAAGCAAAAAAAAAAAAAAGAAAAGAAAAATCAAAATTTTTTCTAAAATATTGATTAGTTACTGGATAGATAACGAAATTCTAAGCAGATAATTTTCTATAGATTAACATGGAAAAAGTTTTTTTTTTTTTTTCCAATGCCAACCTGTGTTAACATCTCGTCAATCCAGGCATTTACAGGGCAGATTTGTTGACCCACAGTAAGGACAGATAGTACAGAGAATGAATGTACATCCATGCCTTGCCCGGGATTTGAACCTTTCTCTTGCAAAGCCATTTCCCTGACCCCTGCACAGTCCGATCGGCAACGTGGAAAAAGTAAAATTCTTTTTCTGTCTGAAGGGGACCCTTAAATTCAAATATTAGAACTTAGTGCTTAAAAGAAATGTGCGTTCAATTCATTTTATAAGATTTTTAGTAAAGTATTCTTTAGGCATCTAGTGTTTTTCTTTTTCGTCAAAACTCTTGACCTCTAAAGGTCTCAGAAAAAAAAACTTTTTTTCCCCCTACAAAATGTCAAATGTATGTCAAATTTAAAAATTTACTTTTTTGTAACATTTTTTATTGCATTTAAAAGAAATTGAAAATAAAGAAAAGAAATTTTAATATTTTTCATAAATATTGCTCAAACCTTTTTTTCAAAGTCTAAATTTTGAAAATGGCCTTAAATTCCGTTAACAGAGTCCAATCGAACACATTTCAATTAGAGTGGGGCAAAACAAATCATTTAAGTCAGTGTTTCCCAAAGTGTGGTACGCGTACCCCCAGGGATACGGGAACAGTTTAGCGGGGGTACGAAATATCTGGCAACAAACGAAAATTTCAAAAAAATTTATTTAAAAACAAAACTAGCCATGAAAATTTACGATTACTGTGCTATTCCAGGTTGGGTATCGAAGAATAAACAATTAAGAAAAAGAGCTTAACTAAAGGCAATTATACCAAAAAAAAGGAAAAGGCACATGATAACATTTTAGTGGAAGTACATGTTGAGGCGCCGAAGAGCAACCCAATAAAAGAAACTAAAAAAACATACCTTTGGCTTAGACAAAAAAATCTGTAAATCAATAATCCTAAGAAAAAAACATAAAAAAAGAGTTTCTGAAAGTATAGTCAACATCAAACTCATTTGGAGAGCATAAATTCTTTATTTAGGAAGCTTTTCTGAAGATTTATCTTTTTGGCAAAATCTGTTACACAAAGGAGGGCACAACATCATAGGAGATTACTGGAAAATCGGCAGATTGGAATACAGCAAAACATGTCGTCAACCCCTGGTGGTTTGTTTTCCCTTTTTTTTAAAAAAGGACTATTAAAACTATTGGATGGCACTTTTTATCAATTTAAAAAGAAAGGGTGTTGAAGTTTCGGTCAGACTTAGATCCACGTACAAAATGACGTGCGTCATCATTCATGATCAAAAAACAAAACTGATAGTTATTCTTTAGCAGAAAACATAAAAATGAAGAGAACCTTGACGGAATACACCGACGAGTTTTTGAAAAGGAATGCTGAGGATGTAGTAGAGATTTTCTCGAAGTAAACCAACGCTTAAAAAACTTAAAATAGCCGGAGTAATGTAGAAGCCAAAATCATCTTGGCGAAGCAAATTCAATCAGCAAAAATGGCGTAAAGGACCACGCCATGACAAAAAAATTCCGACCTCTGTGGGAGGAGGGAGAAAAATAAAATCTCCGTTAGGCGGAGAAAGGTTGAATGGTGATGAATAGAACTCGAATGCTAGCGATCTAATCCTAATCCTAATCCTGTAGTTTGGCCGAGGTGCCTGAGGCCATAGGGCCCTTTACCTCTTCATCATGTGTTACAGATCCTTCTGGTGTAACCTTGTGGTCTTTGTTCATGTCCGCGAAGCGGACACTTCACTCCTTCATCTATTATGGTGCCCGTGGGCGCCTGGAATAGTAACGATAAGATATAAATATCAAGTCCTTGATTGGGGTATGGCATGAGTGGTAGTGGAAGACATCATTAAGTAGGGGATGACCCCTGGATAAGAGTTTGTAGAAGACTGAGAACTTCTTGATTTTTTAGGATCTCCTGCAGTTCCTTCACTAACGAAACAAGTCGATGAGCTGAGGTAGCAGGCGTATCATTAGGCTGGCGTCTTTTTCTACTGGGGCGGGCCTCGCACCCAGAGAAATTTGAAGTGTGAGGCTTGCTACAGTTGCAGCAGGTGGCTGAGGAATCTTTGCTCTTTCTGCACTGGAATGAATAGTGCCCTTCGGCACATTTCATGCATCGTGGGTCTGAAGTGCAGGCTCGCTGTGAGTGTCCGAATCGTTGGCATTTAAAACACTGTAGCGGCCCCCGGCCGCCTCTAAATTTCTCCACACTGATTGGAATGTCCTTAATGAATTCGATGTGGTAGATCTTCATGTAGTTGTTTATCTCTGGTAGGATGGTGAGGAAAAGTGGGAGTGGCCTATAGGCTCCTCCCACTCTCTTTCTGAACTGCACAATTTTCAGGATTTCGAGATTTTGCTTCCCTAATTCTAGGGAAATAGTGTCCGTGTTAAAGTCCAAGGGAAGCCCTCGGATGAGAACTTTTAGGTTCTTGGGTGGTTGAGCTGCCTGAACTTTAGTGGATGGCTCTGGATCTTTGGCGGTGCTATCTTCCGAGGTTTCCAGTTGGGTAGGAGTGATGTTTATCGGTGGAGGAGTGGGAATAGAATTAGAATTTGTAGGCTTTGTTGAGTCTACATCAGTTGGTTTCTTATTCTTTTTCCTCTTTCTCCTTTTGGTGGGTGGTTCTTTAGGCTGTTCTGTCTGAAGTTCTGATTCCGAGGCTGAAACTTCTTCACAGTTTTGCTAGCGATCTATTTTAGCGCCCGATATTTATACTCTCTGGAAAGAGTTGAAGTTAAATTACTTAAAAATTGCAAGTTAAAGTTGAATTTCCTACAATTACTGAGTTGAGGATTGACACTCAACGTTTAAAAAAGGGTTCTCAATTGAAAGTGAAGAAACAAGATGCAGATTACCTTGCACAGGCATGTACATCAAACGAGCCGATAAGCAGGTGTTGGAAAAATTCTAGGGAAAGGGAGGGGTCAAAATAATGGAAAAGGAATTTTATGGGGAGAGAGTCACAATTGTCTAAAGCAATAAGGGGAGAGAGGAAACGGGTGAAGAACAACGGATTTGTATCAGAAAAATAGCTAAAATGGATTTTGGATGTTAAGAACATGAAATTAAATTGAAAGTTGTGACTCAATGTCACAATTACGTATTTTTCTATTGCCTATTTTTTGCAGAGTTAACGGTTAATAATTAGTGGTGTCAACAGTCAGTTGTGATTTTTTTATAGTAAAAAATACAGTTATTTTTTTATTAGTGGTACACAGCGTTACGAAAAATTTAGAAAGGGTACACGAAAGTCATAACTTTGGGAAACACTGATCTAAGTTATTTGAATCAGTTCACTTTGTCGATTTGAATCAGTGATTTGAATCCCTTTTCGAATCAAGTGATTTAGACCTCATTTCGAATATAGTAATTTGGATCCCTGATTCGAGTAACATGACTTAAACTACTCAATTGGGAATCACGTGATTCGAAGCGAATATTTCCACACAAAAAAAAAACAAATCGAAAAAGGTTTACTTGCCTATCACTAATTTTCTTTCAACATTATGTCGATAGAAAAAAAAAAGTGTATTATTCTTTCTTCTTAATGAATTCTTTCAAGTTCAGTCTTCAGAGAAAATCAGTAGATTAAGTTTCATAAATTAATATCATTTTACCATTTGTTTTAATATTAAAATTTCTGTTTCTTCTTAAAAATGTAACAAATATTTTCCGTTAAATAAAAATTACATTTAAATATAAACATTATCATAATTTTCATAGTTATTGCAAAATGATCAAGTAATAATAACAGCTTATTAATGAAAGAATGAGATTGAACTTCAGCTCCTGCTTTCTTAAACAAAATTTGTACTATTGTTGTATCTAAATTTTCTGGTTTTTATTTTTCCTTAACGTTTCGAAATGCTGGCCGAAGTTAAATTAAGAAGATTATTATTTTATTTTATTTATTTATTTATTTTTTTTTTTACATTTTTATAGAGATAGGACGAAAAATAAGTAATGGTCAAGTTTAAAAGAAGTAGACATATGTATAGCTTCAATAAAAAAAATTAGTGGTTTATTATTTAACTGTTTTTTTGTTTGTTTTCTGCATAAAAAAAGATATATAATAAAGGAAGAAAATTAGATAATTGATTTAATTTATGAGTCGTTATCATAGAAAGGGGTTCGATCCGCGGGCCGGGCAAGATTGACTCAGCTCTTCATCCCTTCAGTGGGTCGATAAATGAGTACCAAGCATGATTGGGAACTAAACACTGGGGGTTCCGCGTTCAGCTGACCACCTGACCGGAACATCTGCTCCTGCACCCCAGAGCCCAAGGTCAAGAAAACTGAGATGGGCGCAGTAGGCCTTGGCCCTCTATGGGCTGTCGCGCCACTGAGTTTTAGAGAGTTATCATAGAAAGGTACATTTTGGAGTCTGAGCTATAAACTTCTGAAAGTTCTCGTAATCTACTCTAGATTGATTGTATTGGATAAAAAAGTAACTTCAGTCTGAAACTATTTTCAGAGTGGCACCCATGTTAGTAAATAAATATACTTATTATATCTTTTGGATAAATATGTTGCTAATTGTAATTGCTATAAAGACTTTTAACTATGGTAAATTTTAAGAAACTACATAAGAAATGTTTTTTTTTTTCCCTCCTTTCTTTCTTTTTTTTAAAAACTGTATATGACATAACATCACTGTGAAACAAAACTAACTGAAATTTAAGAAACAATTGTTCATTATAATTTAAATCTATTTCGGTAAAAAACAACTAATTCAAATCAATGGCAAAATGGCGATTCAATTTTGCTCCCAGCTCTAATTTTGATGAGTAAAATTAAACAATAATTATTCAAAAATGTTAATTAGTTGCAGAATTTCGCACTTATAATTTTCAATAGTTTAACACGAAAGTCTCTTTTTGTGCGACGAGGACCGTTAAAATTGAATTTTAAAACAATCAATTTATATTTTTTTAACTTGACATTTGTTTAAAAGTGGCATATTCAAACTAAATGTAAATGGTATTGCAAAAAGCCTTTGTAAGAAACGATGTATTAATAATGCGTCTCAGCGGAATTTTTAATTCTTTCCCTGTCTTGCAATATTTTGGTTCTGAAATGAAGAAAAAAAGTGTTTTTCTTTTTTTCTTTCTTGAATTACGAAACGAATTAAGTAAAGGTTTCGAAAACGAAGCTTTGGATCATTAATTTTTTTTAATTGAAATTTAAAGTGATGCCTGCACTACCATTTCAATCAAAGGGAAAAGATTAAAACCTTGAAAACAATTCGAAATTCGCGAGGATAAAAGAATTAATAATTAAAAAAGTAAAAAAAAAAACATTTAAAATAAATTTGTTTCCTTAATGTTTTTTTTTTTTTTTTTTTTTTCTTCTTCTTCTTTTTGGTTTCTTTTTATATATGTTTATTTCAATTCCTATGGTTTTGCATAAGTTTTGATGAATTGCACAAAAATGAGTTTTTACTTCATTTATTGCTATTGATTGTTTTCGAGAGAATGATAATTTGCTTTTTTTTTCTTCAAACAGTTATTTTTCAAACAGTTAGTTAACAGTTTTCCCTAAACAGTTATCAGTTGGGACTTAATTGCATTGTGAAGCTGAAGTTAGTTATTTTATAATCGTCGTTGATCAGCCGACGCAGTTTTTTCGGTTTATGACTACTAATGTTCCGTACTCCGTAGCCTTGTAATTTTGAAGCCAATCCAGAAGACGAGGGAGCTCTTGGATCAAGTGTTGGGAGAAATTTGCCTTCATGGATGACTTTTTAATTAATCTAACCCGCATTACATGGAGTGGAAAACCACGAAACCCACCCACGCTTAGCATGACGGCAAGGGAACTCAAACCCATAATCCGTCTGCCACTGAGGATATTTTTACGCCGGCATTGTGGTCGGTTAAAGCCAAATGCAGAATTCGTATCGACCAGCCATCGCCGGGATTTGAACCTGGTTCACCTCATTAGAAGAAGAACGCTATATCTTTTGAGCCATCACGGCTCTAAGTTCGTTTTTTGTAATAATTCTTTATTAGTCATTTGTAATCATATTCACTTTAATAAATAAAAATAAATAATTGACGCACGCTTCTGACATGTATTGCACAGAAAATGAATTTATTGCATTATTGAAATGATTAAATTTAATAAACATAAATTAAATACATATTTCACTGCTAAACAAAAGTAAAGACCGAAAAAAGAAAGAAATTTTTTTGCCTATGCATTAAATAATTTTCGCCATGAAACAATCATTTTCTACAGTGAAGTAAACTTTTTAAGAATATATATTTCCCATTATATATTATATACTTCCAACTATTAAGTAAATTATTTTCAATTTATAATAGCAGGGTTTCTTGATTTAAATCAAATGATTTTTTTAAAAAAATTGATTTAAATCAACAAATTTTTTTTTATATATAAATATATATTGATTTAAAAAGTTAAAAAACAGTGTTTTAAATTATTGATACTTTTGTTATTTCTTTTCTTATAAAAAATTATTTTAAATCAATTGCTGCATTAGTTTTAAAATTTATTATTGCTGCATTAATTAATTTTAGCTAACGAAATTACTTTCTTTCTTGGTATGTATTAAATTCCAACACATTTGAAATTACATTTTTAAAAATCTTTTGATTCTTGAGATTGAAAGTACAGATTAAAGTAAACATTTAAGTACTTTTTTCTCGTAATATGTTTACAATATCTTTGACATACAGTATTTTTACAGTATCTTTGACATATTCATATTTTCTATAAAGAAATTTTGTGAAATTTACTTATGTTAATTTAGTTTGAATTCCTATGTCGAGTTTTTTTCGAAGTAGAAAATGAATTGCTTTAGAAAAATCGCAGTGTAAGTTGATTGTAAACCAATTCTTTTCTATTTAATGCATTATTGTGTTCTTGCCGTAGTACTTTTAAAAATAAAATTATCATTCTTGTATTTAGACTTATAGTCAACTATCATTACATATACAATATTTATTAGCAGTCATTCTTATGTTTCATGACTCTACTTTTTAGAGTAATATTTTAGAATATATTTTCTACTTTTTAGAACATATTTTGTTCTGAACTTGCTATCTCGAAAACTCGCTATTTCTAAATTTTTTTTTAGCGTCCCTTTAACTTTAAGATATCCAGTTGTATTGACTTTGTATATCATAATATGCTTAGCAATAGACTATTTTTCTTAAAGTTACGTTCATTACTGAAAACCCAAAAGATATTTTTTTTTTCCGTTTTTTTTTTTTTAAATTTTAGTTTGCTGTTCGTTTCCAACCAAAGCCTCTCCTAAACAATTCATTTCTTTTCACCATAAGGTCGTTTATCTGAGAAAACAAATGTCTGAAGAGATAGATGTATTCTTAGAAAATAGAATCTTCTTGTTGATGCTGCCCAACATCTGTTACATCTTATAAAAAATTTTCAGTAACGGCTTAGAGAAGTCTATTTTCAAAACTTTTTTTTTTTTTTTTTCTTTCTCCCCGTTAGTATGTTTTTTTTATTTTTTTTTTTTTTTATTTTTTTTTAAACCGTTGTTGAACAGCAGACAAAATTTTGGGTTTACGACTACTAATGTTCAACTCCGTAGCCTTGTAATTTTCAACCCAATCCAGAAGACAAGGAAACTCCTGGATCAGTACCCCCCGAGGTATGATTTGTTACGTAAACATGAATGACTTTGTGACTCGACAGATTTAACGTGCATCAGTCACCATTTTCAACACAAGAAGTCTTCGGTCGGCGGGGAGCGAACCCACGACCTTGTGGATCAGTTGGTGGTTGGCTGAAATAGATTTCAAGACCCTTATTAAAAATTTCTACAAAATTTAGTTTAGGCTTAGGGGATAGAGCGTTCGCCTTCCAGTGAGGTGAACCGGATTCGAATTTCAGCGATGGCTGGTAGATATGAATTCTGCTTCCGGCTTGCACCGACCACAGTGCTGACGTAAAATATCCTCAGTGGTAGACGGATCATAGATTAGAGTCCTCTTGCCGTCAGACTAACCGTGGGAGGTTTTCGTGGTTTTCCTCTCCGTGTGACGCAAATACGAGTTAGTTCCATCAAAAGTCCGCCACGAAGGCTAAGTTTTCTCAGTGCTTGATCCAGGAGTTCCCTTGTCTTCTGGATTGGGTTCAAAATTACAAGGCTATAGAGTTGAACATAAGTAGCTGTAAGCCCTAAATATTGGATCGGCTGTTCAATGACGATTATACATAAAATAAATAAGTAAAGTTAGTTTATTTTGTATGGTTTTGCTTTTAAGTTAAAATAATATTCTCTTTTGGCAAAAAAATCATAATGCTTTCAATATTATTCGGAGAAAAAAAAACGCCCTTCAATTATTTCCTTCTTCATGAAAATATTTCTGCATTTCACAATTTTTATATGAAGTTTGCATTAATGATTTGTGTGATTGTGTTATTACTTCCACTGTAAAACGAATATTTTCCACTATGAAAAAGCATTGTCCACTATGGATCTGACACTGATACCGACGCAAATAAATGACATTGTCTTGTCACTTGTCATTTAAACCGAGGTGCCAACAACGTTCCATGTTCGACAACTCCATCTCTAATGACCCTCGTAACTCTTCTACGTTTATTTCTATGGGAAATTTTGGGAGAATATAAATTTCGATTAAATGTATATTGACGAAAATCAACACTGACAAAGCGATAAACCGAGGAATATATTTATAGATTTTACGCAATGGCTCACGCTTAAAACTTATGTAATAACAAAGCGAAGCATTTGTTGTTACGCACGCTTTTTTTCTTCACCTTGAAAATATTAATGAATAACTATTTCTTTATCTTTGTGCAGAAAGAAAAAAAAAAAAAACAAGATAGCCTTGAAGAATGAGACTTGAAAATGTCGTTCCCAACTAATGTAACAACATTACCAGTTATGAATGCCGACACCAGTCTATTTCAAGTGTTTTTCCTCTCTTCTTAAAAGACGCATCGAAGAACTACTTATAAATAGGAATTTTCTTTTTTTTTATTCCCATTTCGGCCCTCTTAACAAGTCTTAAAATTTTTTTAGGAAGCAGTTGTTTGTTAATCAATGTGAATTAAAAGAAATGCCTGGAAGCAATTGTCAGGGTGATGTTTAGTTTCTTCCATATTTCTTCGATTTCAGGTCAAATTGTTTATAGCCACGGGGGGAGACACAATTATTACCGGCGAGTGAGGTTTTTGAACTTTTAAAAAAACCGTTCCGTTGTCTGGGTAATCGAAGAAGGGGGATTAGTAGGTTTTCTCAATCAGAATTGATGGATTTATCGAAGGAAGTTAAGGAATTTATTATCTTTGGTTTTTAAATATATTTTTAACTGTTCACGCTATATCGGGGTTGGCACAGAAAAAATGGACAAAATAGTTGCTATTAGTTGCCTAAAGCATGAAAATAGTTGCCTAAATCTATAAAAATAGTTGCCGAAATATAAATAAGAGCAAAAATTTTTCAATAATCTTACTAAAATATTATTAAATGACTTAATTGTCGTATACCTGATGTTTTGAAAACATCAATAATTTAAATTTACAAAGTCATTAATTTTTTGAAATGCGTCATTAATGATTTTACTCAAGAAATTTTCTGGATTTTTGAGTTTGGCTCGCAATCACCCCTAATTTAGTCAAGTTGGTGGCAAATATAATAATTTTTATATCAAAAAATTTGTATGTGTGCAGGAAATCAAATACTTCTAATTGATAGAATTAATTTTAAAAAAAAAACATACTTTGTCTAGAAAATTTTACCTTGTATAAATAATTGATTTAACAAATATATATATCATGGGCTAAAACAGCGGCACAGCTCAAAAAATCAAGTTTTGAGATAAGTGGGTTTAAAGTTTTCATTGCTAAGCAAAATGCATAAGAATTGCTTTCGTTTGCTTAAACGAAGATTACCTTCAAATTGAATTATGAGTTGTACTAGTAATGCTGCTGAAAGAATGTGTATTTTCATATTTACACCTGTTCTTAGTCCAAAACGCGTGTTTGTTGTGCCACTATTGCAGCCCATAAGCGATATATTGTGAAAAGTTATTATACTTAAATTTAAAATTCACGCATCTTAATATTGTGTTAAAAATTGGGTTTTTTAATATCGTGCAGAATTTCGTAGCAATAACCGTTGAGAAGGCGATCGAGAAACAAAATAGACAGTCAATGGAATCAGCAAATTGAGCGCATTAAAAAAGTGATGACTCATATTTACAATTCAAAATTTTCAATTTTTTTTTTTTTTTTTTTTTTTTTTTTAAGAAAAAGAAATTTATTGTGTTCAGAAGCTCCCTCGGGCCGCTGATTGTTAACCCAATTTATGCTAAAGAAACATAGCTAGGAGCACAGAAAAGTCTACCAATCGTCTCATTTTTCTGAAAATAGCTGCTTTTTAACCTTTTCAAGCAAAAAAAAAAAAAAAAAAAAGTTGCCCTAATCGCCTCAGGTCGAAAATTGTTGCAAATAGTCGCATTTTAGTCGCTTGTGGTAATCCTGTTATCAATAAAGGAAAAACGAAAACTGTTAACCACATAATCCGCCAAACTCAGTAACTACTCCTGCAGCTGGGACATGGGTTCTCCAGACTAATCTGGACCAGATTTCCAACAAAACAAACTTGTCACTGGAAAAATTACGATTAGTGTGTGTCATGGCATCATTACCCTGTTCCATCCATCGGCTAATAGGAATTTTTTTTAACGTATAAAAAAAAAGTTAAATCGTTCCATTTGAATGGGTAATCTAAGAAAGGCTTAGTGTGTATTCATCGGAAGTTTCTTTACTGGATTTGTCTTTAAGGGTTTAGGAAGGAAGTAACAGTTTCCTTGAACTGTTCACATAATATTTGTCAATGAAGATCATAAGGTGATAGATAAATCTTCAAGTGTTATGACGCATAATCTGCCTAACTCGTGGCGCACTAAAGCTCCTAATCCATCTCTCTTAAGATTAACTTTGGTTTAAGAATACGGAGATGAGTTGTCTAATGAACTTTTTTTTTTCAAACAAAGCCGTGATGCATGTGATAGAACATTCTCCTTCCTATGAGGTGAACCGGATTCAAATCTCAGCGGTGGCTAGTCGATACGAGTTCCCTTGTCGTCAAGCTATCCTTGGAGGTTTTCGTGGTTTACCTCCCTCTTCATGTAACGTAAATGTGGGTTAGCTCCATCAAAAGTCTTCCACGACGGCAAAATTTTTTCTCTCAATTCTTGATACAGGAATTCCCTTGTCTTCTGGATTGGGTTCAAAATTACAAGGCTAGGGAGTTGAATATTAGTAGTTGTAAACTCAAAAGATTGGGTTTAAGACTGCTGTTCAACGACGGTTATAAAATAAAATGAAAATCACATGAAACAAAACAGGAAATGTCCGTTAAGTTTATAAATCCAATCATTATTTAGTTTTTTTCATCATCTTATTAAGTATGTTTCTAGCTAAACTGATGTAATCTGTTTGTGTTGATTGTTTTGCTGCCGCCGCTATTTAGGTATTCAACTTAACGTTACATTTTGTCTTTCTGAGCAAAAACGCTCAGAAACTTGAAATAATTCGATTATTATTAACTGTCATATTTGACGTAAAAATTACCATACTTGCCGCTCTTAGGGCCACAGAAATGCAACTGCAACGTTGAATTTTGGCATGCTAAAAGAGATATATTGCTTATTAATTTAACTCTGTTTTTTTATTTTTTTTTTATTTATTATTATTTTATGAAGAAATTCCAATTTGTTTGAAAGTTAAAGCTAGGTGCTTTTTTCACAAATAATTTCCCTTTTTCCTTTTTTTTAACATTTTTTTTTCTACGCAAAAACTAAGCGATTTAAAATTACGTTAAGTTGTAGAGAAAAATAAAATCATTCGACTATTAGTTCGAAAATTATTAACTCTTAAACTTGTAGGCAAAAATTCGATTTTTAGTTGAGCTGCAAGCCTTTGAAATGCAAATACAGAGTTAAAATTTGACGCCGAAAACGGCTATTTCTATTTGTGAACTAAGCGCGAATTTTGTTTCGAAACTCCTTTGTTCGAAATTTATTGCTAATTTAAGTTTTGTTTTCTTTTTTTCTTTCTTAAATTTTTCAGCTTTTTTGCTTTAAATATTGATTATTTATCCAGTGGTGTACAAAGAAAAAAAAATTTCCCTTGCGTGAGGCACGCAATAGAGTAGATGTCAATTAAAAAAAGAGAGAGAAAAATTAAATGTTGCCAAGCATAAATGTAAAAATTGAAATTTTTAAAAATAAAAATTAAAACTGAAAAAAAGAGCAATAAATACCTTTCCTTAATTGAATTGTTATAAATTTCGTAAATAAGTAAAATGATTTCTCATTTATTTCGTGCATTGAGTCACACAATCTATTTAGATTAATATTTTTTTTCAAGTACAGATGATTATTTTTTAAATCAAGGTAAATTGTCTATTTCGTTGCGATTAACGTATTAGCTAAATTCTGTTACTGTGATACATTATGTTACCAAATTAATCAATTCTTCCAGATGTTTAAAATCGTAAGCCTATAAAATGTACAGTATAAATCATAAGCAAAAAATTTCCAGGTTTACTTGGATGATTTTCGTTTCTAAAAAGTTATCTAATTATGCATGGAGCATTCGAAAATGTTGAATAATTAATCAATTTCTCTTTCTCTCTCTCTCTCTTGATTTATTTTTTGTATTATCAATTCAAACAGCAAAATTATTCTTCAATTGTCATGTTTTGTTTGTCATTAATTTATAAACTAACGTTGCATAACTGAATCAATTAGTAACAAATCTACACTTGTGATATTTTCCCAAGACTGACTTGACATTTCAAGTTTTTGTCTGTCATTTTCTTCTAGTTTTTGCTTTCCGACTCGTTGCTCTCCATTTTAATTCGGGTGTCTCAGTCAGACGACTATTTAGAAGAAGCCTCACATCATCTCAACTCATCGGTTTCGCTTTCATGATTCCACCTTCATAAGGCAGTTCGGTCTCGTCTCAGAGTGTAGTAAACTCTCTTTGCAATTCGTTCTGTTAAAGAATGCGGAACTGAGGCCCACCATTTTTTGTCTGTTTTTAGATTATTATTTTTTTTATTTATTTATTTTAATTCATGTTTTCTAACCTTCCAGGTATTAACGTCCGAAGGCTATTGATTTTTTATTTTTAAAATACCTCCTTGTTACATTTTACACACCTGTTATAAAAATTGTGAACGGTGTTCTTTTGTTAAGTTGACTGTAGGGAAAAAAAGAAAGATTTAGTGGTGCGATGTGTTATTTTTTCTACCATATTTGAAACATTGTAACTTCCTTTTGAAAATTGTGATGCGGTTTTTTAGTTAAATACACTTTTGACCTATTTTGATCTCTTTACGAAATGTAAATCTTAGAATTCCTTGCAAATGTAATTCAGGATTGAATTGATTAAAATACGTACGTTTATTAATTCAATAAATGTAACTAAGAAAGACACTGAAAATCAAAACTAAATTATTTTGTCATTATTTTTTTTTATTTTCTTGTTTTCGCGAATATTTTAGGTATAGTGCGGCTTTCAGGAGAACTCCAGACATCAGTCTCGCGTCGTGGCGGGTACCATGGTTACGAGGGAAAGTCACTTCGAATAGGGGTGTGGGGTGATTGGTTTTGTCTTAATCATTACCGAGGTCAACTTGAGTAAACCAATCAACACCTTCATTTCTCCATTTCACTCCCATGAGAAATATGCTCTCGCTTGTTACCATAGCAGCCAGGGTTGCAAAAAACCCACCTACCCAGTAAAACCCGGGCGGGTTTTACTGGGTAAAACCCACTCTGAAAAACCCAGTAAAACCCACCCTAAAAGGGGTTTTTCTAAGATTGATTTCTTTTTTATCCTCTGTTATATTAAAGAGCTATTCTATTGAAATATATATGTAGTCTAGCTTAAAAAAATTTACCTATACTGAAAGAACTAAATGTGTTGGAGACTCTAGAATCACCTTGCAGGCTAGGTTTAACTGTATGGCCTTTGATTATTCCGTGCCATTGAATCACTTTCTATGCAAATAAAAAAAATATCCTCAAATATTTAAGATTAAAATATAAATTAAAGTAATCCTGTGTTAAAATAAGTTTCAAATGTGTGATGTATGTGAGTAGATATAACATTTTGTATCGTGATGTCAGAAGAAAACTTTTTTCAGACATTTGCATCAATTTATTTGTATTAATTATTAATTAAGTCAATTTTTAAAATTAAACTTGATTATTAATATTAAAATAAGCTTTTTTAAAGTAAGGTACTTATCCCTGCCCTCTTTTTTGAAGAAAAAAAAAAAACATTAAAACATGAAAAGCCCAATAGAACCCAGAAAACCCCACCCGGGTTGGGTTTTTCTAGAAAAACCCGGGTTTTTTGCAACCCTGAAGCAGCAGACAGCCCAGACTTTTAGTCTAGAGGAGTTCTCCTCAAAGCCGCACTATAGTACGATATCATCACCAACAGGGTTGTTATTCCACGGGGAGAATAGGAAAAACCTGGAAAATAAAGGGATTTTAAAGATCACCTAAATAGACAGGGATAATGCAGGAAATTTTGAGTTTTTCATCAAATAATGGGAAAATTATATAGTTATTGATTTTTTGAGCAAGTTTTCTAATTTCTACACCAGTTTACACATCACTCGTCAAGAATTGTGATATTAAACTAGTTAATTTTGAGGACATAAAAAAGTATATGTTTATATTATAGCTAAGTTAAATTTTTGACACAATTATTGAAAATACTTCAAATGTCAAACTTTTAAGTATTATATATATATATGTACAAAAAAAAAATCATTATTTTTAAATAAATATTAATTATTATTTCAATATAAATTTTTTTTCTTTCTCAAATGCATCCCAAAAGTTTATTAAATTTAATAAAGCGGCTCTTTTTTATTTTTATTTAAAGGGATTGAATATTTACGATAAATACTTTAATTATTCTAACTAATCAGTGAAAATGTGTCGTGAAAAATTTATGCACAGAAGTCTTATCGAATTCTTAAGTGTTCTCTGGAAAGCAGCAATTATTTATTAAATGTAAAGATAATGAATTTTTTTATTATTAATTCATTAAATTTGAAGCAGTTTCACCGTCTGTTTTCTTTGGTGCGATTAACCCCCGAGGGTAATTTTGGTTCTGGTTTTATTATCAAGAGATAAAACCAGTTTTGTCTTCGTTTTTCCTCTTGTAAATCACCTATTTTATTTACTTTTCTTGTTAACAGAAGACATATGCTTTTCGATTTCGTAGAATGTTTTTATATTCCTATGGTGTTAAATTCGTTCAAAAATCTTCGTTCGTTTTCTTTCTATAAAATAATAACGAAGATGGTGCACTGCTCTGAGCTTTTCAGAAAATTAGTATTTTCTTATTTACATTTCTTTAAAGCTTGTAAAAAGTTGTATTAAGCGATTTTCTAAAATTCAAACGAGGTAAAATTCCGAATTGAACCTTATTCCACAGAAATTATAGTTACTGTTCATCTGGTGTGTTGTGGAAAGCGCTGGAATAGCGTTGCAATTTTGCGATGTAGTCACTTTTTTTCCGTTAATTTTATACATATATAATATATGTATATTAACCGTCGTTGAACAGCCGACTCCATTTTGAGTTTACGACAACTGATGTTAGAAACTTTGTAGCCTTGTAATTTTGAACCCAATACAGAAGACAAGGAAACTCCTGGAACAGTACCCCCAGAGGTATGATTTGTTATGGGAACATGGAGGGCATTGTGACCCGACAGGTTAACGTGCATCAGTCACCAATTACTACACAGAGAATCTTCAACCAGCTTGGATCAAACCTACGACATGGGCCCAGTGCCCTACTAACCAGGCTGTCCCGGCCTTTCATTAATTTTGCAGTTCTTCATTAATTGTAAAATGTTTTGTGAATTCTTGAATTTCTGTCAATATATCATTAATGTACTGCTGGAAAAAGTAAACGTCAAAACCACGTGGGGGAAAAAAACAGGATTTTAAAAACGTTTACAATAGCTCATACACCCTGAAATATGCGTGTAATTTTTTTATTGTATAGCTTAAATTTTTTAAGCCTGTCTATCATGATACATTTTTAAATCACTAAATTTTATTTTATTGTTGAATCCGAACCTGTAAATGGAACTACATGAATAATTAAAAAGCATATAACTCAGTAATTCTTAGCGTCATTCATTCATTATATGAATAACATATTAATGCAGACTTTATAAAGCATATAACTCAGTGATTCTTAGCGTCATTCATTCTTACTCCAATTTTTTGAAAATGTAATTTTTTTTTTTTTTTTTTTTTTTTTTAAATTTTAAAAAATTTCCGGGTTTAACTTGGTGTTACTACATTAGTAACACCCAGTTTTAATTTTTTTTTATTATTTTTTTTTTTTAAGTTCTTAACTAATTAATATTGCAAGAAAAATTAGAGCAAGGGCAAATGATACCATGACTTATTTTCATAATAATAATAATAATTGTAAGAACTGCTTCTTTTTTTGCTAAGTTATATGCTTTTTAAAAGTCTTCAAATATGACATTCCGAAATATTAAGATTGCCCGAATGTCACATCAATAATTACAAAATTTTATTCTAAGAACCCAGAACCCTCATTTGACGCGAAGATTTTTTATCGATGAAGGCAAAATAAAAAAGAATACTAAGAATTGCATTCTCCAGTAAAAAGATGTAAAAAAAAAAAAAGGGAAAAAAAAGTACTGAAGAGATCTTAAATATATGCCGCCCAGTTGCCTTCAGACATTGAACTAATGAGGTTACAAGGAGTTTCGAAACTCTTAAGTATGCGTCATAAAATTGAAAATGACATTACTTACAGTTTCTCACTAAGTTTTCACTACTTATTCTTATATTCCAGCCTCTGGCAACTACAGATATTGCATAGCTATGCTAATTACAGATTTTCCGTCTTTTCAACGGAAATACGAAACGGAATTAAAAACATACAACTAAGTTAAATTTTTCTAGTTTGTTTTTTCAAACTTAGCAGCGGGTTGGGGCTTTCTGCGACAAAACTCTCTAGTATTAATATCTTTCTGCAAGGTACATTCACTCATAACAAAGATCTATGTTACTAATTTAAAGTAACAAAAACTCTGTGTTTACGAAAAAAATATGTAATTATTTTTATTGAATATGTAGTATTTTTTATTCTAATATTATGTGCGATATTCTCGCATTTTGATGGGAAGAAAAACGCACTAATTATTACCTTTTTTGCATTTTGTAAATCGTTATCCAATGAAAAATAATAATAAAAAATCACGAAATCCGTAGTAATATTAACCGAAAAACAGATGACTACAAACTACGGGGAAAAAATAGCTACTACAGTAGTTTCGCTACTTCCAATCACAGGGGATAGCCGTGTCCTTTTCAAAACCCATAATCGTAACCCGTAACGTACTTTCTCTTAACACACTTGGACAGTTGAAAACAAAGTTACATCGTTTAAAGTTGTCCTCGATAACAACACGTTGACCAAAAACTAATCATACATTTACAGGCAGATAAAATAATAAAGGTTATGTTTCACAATCCTGTAGCATTACATATTTTTACCTTGACTTTAAAAAAACCCTTTTAAGATTATCTTATTATTCTTCCATTGGAGTATCGGGCATTGCTACCAACTTTCGGGAAAGAACTTTGGATTCGTAGTTCGCATATACGTGTTGTCATACTAAATATCAATGTATTCATTGTCATGTGCTGACAAACGGTTGTATTGTTTCAGTTCCATTTTACTTCTTTTTTGTTTGTTTTTTTATTGTTCGACGCTTGTTCTGTTGTAGTTTAAGGTTCCGAAGGCTTTAACAAAAGTGAAATTCAAGTTCATTTCTCGCGTAATAATTTTTAAATTATTTTAAAATTAACAGTTTTCTCTATGACTCAAAAAAATGAATTTTCCAAACAAATCAGTATTTTTTATTCGATTACAGTAATGTTCGGCGCCGCATTAACAATCAGAATTGGCACTAAATAATGTAAGCCTGAAACTAACTACCGTAAAATAGTTTTCCATGATGGGAAAAATGAATCATAAAAAATTGCTTTGGCGAAGATTTTCGAAAATGGGCGTTTACTCTTGATATTTGGCTAATAATTTGAAATCCTTAGTGCGGACACTGTATGTCTGTCTATAAATCCGTGTAATGCCTCTTTTCACCCTCAGAAATTATTTTACACCGTTTGATGACCTTACTTTGCATATGGTTTTTTCATTGAAGTTACCCAGTATTGTTAGAAAACGATGAAAACCTTAAATGGTTGGCTTGACAACAATGATGCAATGCGTTGTACCCGTTTAATATAGTAGTTGGTATTCCAGTGCGAGTCAAAACCTTCCCCAACTTCCTCTGCTTATGAAATTATTTCTTTAACCAAATGTATGACCTTTTACATTTGGTTAAGGAAATAACCAAATGTAAAAGGTCATATGTTTAACCAAATCTTCCTCTGCTCTTGAAATTATTTCTTTCCTTTTTATTTCATCTTTAATTAAACAACATATTTATTCATTGACATTTATCAGTTTAACCAAGACCGTAAAATAAAGATGTAACTTTTTTCTTGTTAAGTGATTGCGGTTGTTTTAAGTAAACAGATTTATTGGATTAATTATTGCTTAAAAAAAGGGGGGGGAGGGGTTAAATACTACAGATACTTAAATGTCAAGTGTGTCCCTGTAAGCTAATATGAGGCTAATAATAAATTACTATTTAAAGGTAGAAAATGTTTCAAAAGATAATTGTTTCAACTTTGATTTGTACTTGTGTAATAAAAACACATTTCGAACAACAAAAAGTTTGAGGGAGAAAAAAAAATTTAACCTTACAAGTTACATTTAAAGAATCATGGGCAATTTTCACTTAAATGCTTCGAATTACGAAATATTTTAAGTGTATGATATTTTCCTTAATATTTTATTCCCTATGCTGATAATGACTATATATATATATATATATATATTTTTTTTTTTTTGGAACTATTTACGAAGCCTATGAAGTATTTTAACTACTCTTCATGGTTGCTTTTGTGAACTATTTACTGAGCTATGTATGAAGTTTCTTAAGTGTTCTCCCTAAACGTTTTTAGAAGGGCAGCCCACCCTGCCTGCTATTTGATCCCTATAAATGCGCCCTGATTATCGTTGTTGTAAAAATAAGCCACCATACGTTTAAAACACCGCCTGTTTATTTATTTATTAGGAAAATGTTGTTTTCTTAACCACCTGCTTTAATAAAAAGTCCACTTCTTATTTATGATAATTTAACTTTAATTTTATTCCTTCATATCATTAAGATTTTTCTTAAATTTCGCCATATATTGGGCCCCAGAGATATTCACCTCTTATTAATGAATTTTTTAGTGATTTTAAATTTTGTCATTATTTTTTTTTAAATAAATACCATTTACTTAAAACCCTTTGAATGTCTATTTTTCTCATAATTTTCAACTTGCTAATCAATTAATCTTTTTATTAGTTTATTTATTTATTTATTTTGAAGAAAATTTATACACAGAGATTGTCTTTTAGCTTACCTTACTTTTAAAGATCCAAATTTTTTTGTTATTTTGATAATGAAAGCGAATTACTTTTGTGAAATACGCATATAAAATAGTATAAGAGGGCAAGTTTAAAAACTGAGGGTCAAATTCAGTTGTTACATAATCTTAAATTTTAACGGGAGTAAGTGAGTGTCCCTTCAAAACTCATAGTACCCTTTTCTGTTAGGAAGCACCCTGCCCTATTTTCATTCCTAGGGAGAACTCTGGTTTCTTGAACTATGTATTTAATTTGAACTCTTATTTTGTGAACTAATTGCGCGGTTATCTTCTTAACAATTCAATCTTTTAAGTTCATACTTCGAGACCACTTATTTAAATCGCTATAACCGTAATGAAAAAGAAGCATGTGAGACTGCACCGTTGTCACGGTCGGTTACTATTTCTTGCGTGCTATTATTCTTCTCTGCATGCCGGAAGATATTAAGTCTATTAAAATGACATAAAGTAAGTCTCGTAATGTTGGCCTATTATTTAAATATGCCTTTCACGAAATGATATTTATTCAAATTAATAAGAATTTGAATTCAAAGGCCAATTACTACGGGCTTGAATTCGAACTGCGAACGTTTAAAAAATGCGGTCCAAATCATGATGATTCTCTTTATTTTATTTATTTGTTCGGTAGGGTTGAAGAGGATAAGAAAATCTGATTTTAATGGATAATTGAGCAATGTTTATTTTTTTCAATCATCACCAAACTTCATCATTAAAAATTTTTAAACGCTATTTCTGTGCAACAACCAATTCTTCAACAAATTGCAACTTCTTTAACTGTTGAATTATTAAGGTTAATATTGATTTATTCATTTCATTTTTGCCATGTTTTTGTTTTCGAAATTTTTTTCTCAAAGCTTTAAGTTTTCGAGTAATGAAAGCAAAAATTATATTTTTCTAAAGTAATAAAACATTTTTTTAAAAAAAATTTTCAAACTTTTTAAACAAGCTTATAAGTATTAGGTTTTTGCAAATACTGATAAACACAAAACATCAAATATTTTGGTTTACTGTATATTATAAAGCACTTGCATGAAAAAGTATCCTCCTTTTTTAAAATACATAAATGTTATATTTCAGAGTCTAAAAATGATTTTAAATCCCTGAAGAACTGTTTTTAAATTTTAGAAAGTGGACTCTAAAAATTTTACTTTAATTTTTTTTAAATTAAATTAAAATTTTTAATTAAATTTAGCACCCTCTATGCTAAATCTAAAATGGCGAACGGAAAACCACTATTTTGTGAAATGAAAAGCATTTTGACCTAATTTTTTAACATTTGACTTCAGCACTTCATTGCCTGGGCTCATAAAAATTTGTAAAAATTGAGAATTATTATTTGATTCAATCATCTTCATTTAGAAAAATAAATATCGCCAAGTTGGCGATTTTTAAAAGAATGAGATATTTAAGCCTGTTTATTCGTTCTCAAGCTCTAACAATTCTTTATGGCAGGATTATATATATTATTTAAAATGATAGCTTTGAAACGATGTTTAAAAAGGGAATTTTTTATTTATTTATTAACTTTTGCAAAAGAACTTCGAAAAGTACACTTATGGTTAACATGCTATTTTTAAAGAACAGTTCCCAAAATGTAACCGTTTACATAACATAACAGATACTATTATTTAATCCTAATGCATCCAGACAAACCTATGGAAGAGCAAGGATTTTATGCGAAGTTAATTGTGAGTTGACACAGCTTGTTTATTCTTTACATAGAGAAAGGAACTTGTGTTGGAATTACAATCCGTGTATTGGACACGAAGGTTAAGACCTCGCCAAGAGTAGGTCAAAGAAATGTCAATATATACCAGCAGTAGACATGCGTGATTAATTTTTCTTTGTTTCAGTTTCGAAGAAATGGTAGTCGTTAAGACTTTATAGAGACTTTAAAGCTAATTTTAGAAGGGTAAAAAAAGGGAATAGGCACAGGTAAAATGACTTGGCTAAAATTTTTGTAAGTTGAAACGAAAATTTTCACTATTTAATATGAAGTGATAATAAAAATAGTGACTAGCCGCAAAATTATAAAGTGACATTTGAATTAAAAATCACAGTGTAGTGTGTCTACCACTACAAATATACAATTCCAATTCACAAATATATAAGACATTGATATATATGATGATGAGACAAATATATAAGAAGGTTGACATTGCCGATAAATATATACCCACTTTGGTGACCCGGGCGTGATGTGAACACGATTACTTCGAAGGAATTTCCACATTGAACAGTTGACTTGCTACTTGTGACGGCGACATTATCCACATCCTCGTGCTTTTGCTTTTCAGTCTCGATGCATACACTCGACTGCTAATGACAACACAGGAGCAATTACGACCATGAACTTAATACTGCTCTCATAATCAGGACTCAAAAGTACGGTGATCTTAATACAGCTCTCCCAGCTTCTCACCACACAGCAATGATTCAAATAGTGGCATCCGTTCATCGAATTCTATCACAGATATAATTCTGGTGGGAGAGTACTGTAATGTGTCTACCACTACAAAAATACAATTCCAATTCACTAGTATATAAGATTCTATGTCTTCTAACTCGATTCTATGTCAGAATACCTTTTCATAGATGAAGGTTGACATTGTCGATAAATATATCCACACGCAGCTTTTTCTGAAATGGACAAAAAGGCACAGGATTTTAAAAAAGTGCAAATTAATTTAATTTAACCATCTTAATTCGAGAATGAATATCCAAGCTGTAATGTTTCTCCCTGAATGAGATGGGAACTGACGAAATAATCCAGAGCACCACTGGGTGAGGCATATCTACGCTTTCCGAAAGTCACTTGTAAAATCCAAAATTCTTCCAAGGCTATCAGCAATCCGACACAATTTATCTTTCCAGTCCAAGGGGGGATATTGAAGCTCTTCAGTAGTATTCATACCCAAATCAAAATTCTTGATGTCCAACATCATTTGATGGTTATATTTTCAACTATGGTTTTTGATATGTTGACTAACTTCAATCATTCCATGATGAGAAATTATACTTTAAACTATGATGGTTAACTATCAAGAGAAGTTTGACTGTCATGGACTAACAATACATGACTTCTCCATCTATACATTTCCATGATGGATTAATGGGAATTTTTCTTGGTTCTCAGGAATATACCATCAAAACCAGGGCTCGAAAAAACTCAGAAATTTTACCCGTCTCTGAGGACTGCTTGTCCAACAATGTACCCGTCCTCCTTTGAAACTAACCCGTCTCTTCTAAATAAATTGCACTGTGATCGATCCCATACTAGGATTACAAATGCTAGGATAACATTATACAGTAATAAAAGAAATACTAGGTTACTAATAGTAACCTAGTATTTCTTTTATAAAAAAATTTAAATGACTAAGGTCAAGTTATTTGGAATGTCAATTTATTTAAGGGTTCTGCGTTTTTTAAATGAATCAAATATGACGTTTGCCAGTTCCACAATCAGGCCAATGATTTGCAGAGGTCTTTGCACAGAAAACTGAAAGGGGTTTTCTGTTTAGGTAGATGTTCATTATTGCGTTGAACGCTTCTTGTTTAAGACAGTACGTAATGTGTTTTTTTGTAAGTTCATTACTGAAAAGCTCCTTTCAACCGCTGCAGTACTCCCAGACAGAGAAAACATTAATTCCACCATTCGCAGTATGTTACTGTATTTCTAGATTAGAGACTCATTTTAGAAGTGAGGCGATAGACTCTTGTAAGATAACAAAAATTTAAAATGTATCACGAACATAAACGGGAAAACGGCCGTCCGCGCGGACGTTGGATTCTAGAAATTCATTGTCCGCGGGTAATTTTCGACTGCCGAGGATGGGCGGTTTTTCGAGCCCTGATCAAAATAATTTTTTTAATGTTGGCCCATCATAAATCAGTCCGAGTTCCGTCATTAGGGTGATGGTGGCTCATGATCGTCCCAACATTTGATTTCTAGGAAACTATGATGGAAATTTCTGATGGTTCAACATGAACAAACCATCAAAACAAGTTATTTTTATGTTGGACCATCATAAATCAGCCAGAATTTCTACATTGGGGATCACTTATGTTGGTTACCATCAAAATATATTATGTTTCATGATGGAATTATTGATGGTTACCATCAAGATTATATTGGTCCATCCGTGGAGAGCCATCAAATATTTTGACTTGGGTATTCTTTAAAACGTATTGGCATAAAACACTAATTAAATTTATGATCTTTTTTTTCTTTTCTTTTTTTTTTCGAATCAAAAGCAACAAGTTACTAGCAACTATTATTTTTATGAACATCAGGTTTAAAACAATTATTGTTTTTAATATTATATTTTTTTTTCACGGCGGATATTTGTTTGAAGTGAGTTTTAACGTTTGTTGATATAGATAGCGATTATTACTGATAGAATCGTTATCAGTGGTGACTGATGAAAGCTATTGTCTTCTATGTTTAATCAAGTACTTGAGTGAGCTTGAAGCAGTTATCTGGGATTTCTTCTCTCCCCCCCTTTTTTTTTATATCTTGACTACCGACATCATTACTAGATTACTGACATCCGAAAAACATTTACTTCTTTGTATTGCATTTATTTTATTTTATACCCGTCGTTGAACAGCCGGCCCAATTGTTTAGGTTTACGACTATTAATATTCAACTCCGTAGCCTTATAATTTTGAACCAATCCAGAAGACATGGAAACTCCTGGTTCAGTACCCCCGAGGTATTGATTTGTTATGGGAACACGGTGGACTTTGTGAATCGACAGATTTAACGTGCATCAGTCACCATTTACAACACGGGGAGTCTTTAGCTGGCGGGGATCGAACTCACGAACTGTTTGACATGGGCCAGTGCCCTACCAACCAGGCTATTCCTGCATTGGATCAATTGTTGGGAGAAATTTTACCTTCTTGGAGGACTTTTTGGTGGAACTAACCCACATTTTCGTTAAATGGACAGGAAAACCTCCCACGGTTAGCCTAAGTTCAGGGGGCCTCTAATCCATGATTTCGTCTACCACTGAGGGTATTTTGCGTCAGCACTGTTGTCGGTGCTGACGTCATTCGTATAGACCAGCCATCGCAGGGATTCGGACCCGGTTCACCTCATTGGAAGGCGAACACTCTAAACCCCTGAGCCATTCCACGCTGAGTCACTTTTGATCTAATGATCGGCTCTTGACATTCTAGAACTCAATCATAATGGTTTTTTCTCCTTGTATCGCACTATTTCTACTACTACACTACAAACTACAGAAAAAAAGTCGCGGTTGCAGTGGTTTCGCTATTTGTAAGAGCTCTACTTCCGATAACTCCATTAAAAAAAAGTTAACTTTCTTGTTCACACAAGTCGTTTCTATCTTATTTAAAACTAGTACACGTCTCTAGGTTATTTCTGTTACCAAACCACAAAATAGGAAAAACAATAGACGCTAAGATTTTAAGGTTATATCTTATAATGAACAAAATGGAATTTGCTTAAGTTTTCATATCAATTATTTTCATCTCAGGCCGAATTTGAATGATTCATTAAAATCTTGTTTGTTATTATCTGCGTTAAGTTTCCTATATTAACTTTTCATGCAAAAAATAAAAATTCACTTTTTTTATTTATTTATTTTTTTATTCACTTAATTTTTTTGTAGATATTAATGTAACTAATTAATCTCTAAAAATTAATAGAAAGAAAACGCCGAATGAATTATTAGTCGAATTTAAAAGGAATTTTCTAACAATGTTCATATTCAATTTTATTTATTTAATTTTTTTGTAGATATTAATATAACGAATTAGTCTCTAAAAATTAATAGAAACAAAACACCGGATGAATTATTAGGCGAATTTAAAAGGAATTTTCTAACAATGTTCATCGTCAATGACGTCAATGTATTGTTTTATTTTAAGCTGCATTTTACCGAAGTAGATAAAATAGATAAAAATATCATTTATTGAACTGCTGAATTATCTATTTCTTATTCTCTTAATTATCTAGATAGTGTCTATCGCTAAATGCGTAGCGATAATTTGCATAACGCGAAATAAACGATTTCAATCTTTACTTCTGTATGCTGTTTAGTTTTATTATCAAACATTAAGAATATGCATCATTTCACGACGTATGTTTTAAATTTTATGCTCAAATATTTGCTTAAAATAGTTGTAATAAAATCATATTTGCGTTTTCAGTCGTAATTTCTTTTTATATAAATTTTATTTTGACGCCAAATTACGATTCAAACGCTCGTACACAAGTCACTATTTAATTCGTAAATAATTTATTATTTAAATTACTCATTTAATGATATATTTCTTTCTAATATCATCCACAGACATTCACGTAAGCTAATTAAGTAACTTTACTTGTGTTTTGTATATTTTCAATTTTGATGCCAGGTAACAATGATTATCAAATTACGACTCAAATGCTTAAACAAACCGTTTCGAATCACTATTGAATTATTAAATAAATCATCTATTCTTAAATATATCATTATATTTTTTCTTCAAACAAACAATCAGTTTCAAATTTAATATCTGTCGTATGCTTTTGGTTTTACTACGTAGCTCTATCTACACACTATTTAATAATGCATGTTTTTAAATAACAAGCTGGTCGTAAGTTAATTCTATACTCGTCAGTGCGTTTTGGCATTGTTTTAATTTTGATGTCCAATAATGATAATTGCTAAGTAGACATTCAAAAGCGTGAACAAGGCGTTACGAATCACCTTTGAATACCTAAATTATCTATTCTTTAGTATTTTCATTTTACAAAAGAGTTTTTTTTTTTTTTTTTCTGTCATTACATCTGATTATATGCTATGTTGTTGTGACCTTGGACCCCCCCTTTTTTTTCTTTTTTTTTCTTTTCTTTTTCTGACATTTTGTATTGAAATAGGCGGAAACAATTATCCGCCTGTTGTCAATCGTCTGCATTGTCTATTAGCAAGAAATTGGTGGTGATCGTAGGAGACACTGGTATTTCACAACAACGATTTTACGACCTCGGTTGTTATATCTTTTCTGTGATCAGAAACTTTATTTTTGCTAAATTTTTTTGAAATCTGAATAAAAATATTTATTGAAAATATGAGATTTCTGCTCTGTTTTAATATGACGTACCCCTCCCTCCGATCAACGGAATCGTAATTTTTTTTATTTAAGTATATGACTTTGAAACCCAAAAAATATTTACCAGTGCTTTATTATTCTAAAAAAAAAAAAAACACTAATAATGAGAAAGGAAATTATTTTTAAGCAAACGATTTATTTATTTTAGTATGACGAATTAAATCGTTTTCTATTTGTTAATGTTAGGTTTTATGTAAAATAAATGAAAAGGGCACTTTTTGCCGGAATTTTCCGGTTACAAATCATTATATTTCTTTAAAAAGTTCGGAAGATACTTCTAACATCTTTAAACCAAAGAAGTCGTTTGGTGTTGCGCTATCCTATGCGAAAAATAAATAATCGATTATTTACGAAACTAAACACAAATTAGAAAACGATTTCCGAAACTGAAAGTTCAAAAACTATTTCGTAAATACGATTCAAGGTTGATAGTCGTAATAATATATATTTTAAATTAATTAAAATTATTTTACAAGACTGAAGAAAGTAATCAATATATATATATATATATATATATATATATTGTATTTGTACAAATGTGTTTAAACGTTCTTCGACATTCAGGAATATTCATCTTAATTTAATTTTCAATAAGGCAGTTGATAAAATAATACACGGGCATAATTTCTCCCCGTGTTCCTGGCAACGCAAACAGCTTAAACAAAAAGGTTCTATTCAATTTCTCCCACGTTTTCTACAAAAAGCCTCTTTCTAGTATCCTCAATGAATTAGGAAGGAAAAAAAATTCCAAGAGTCCATGACCCGTGGTGTTCCTTCCTCAAGATCTGCATCTTGCCGGCACATTCCCAAAAAACAGGTGTTTGTTTCCCTGTGGAAAGCAGGTGAAGGCCATTCGCCGGTAGCTTCTCTCGATGAGATGTCACCAAAACTGTAAGAAATCTTGCACAAGAAGATTGCGTCCTCCGTTTTCCTGCTGTAGAAATCAATGACGCAACTACGAAAAATAAATACATTAATTATTTAGGATACCGTTCCCCTTAAGCCTTCTTTATTGGTAATTTATAGTCTCCTAATAAGATTATGGTTTCGTCATAATTGATGTTTACTGCCAATTGATTGTGTTGGGCTTAAGCGCTTGTGAAACTTATTTTCATGCTACTTTATTTGTAATTACTACCTTATAAATTATAGGTTATTGAAGTTTGAGAATGTAAGAAATGAAATTCTTGTAACTTGTAAATGTGTAGATAAAATTATTTTTAAGAAACAATAACTTTTTCTAATGGTGACTTTAGATCACACTTGTGTATGAGAGCTTCACATTGAACGTTATGCCTCATTAAAACAGTTATTTAAGCCATCTAACTAATAGTCTCACATTTATGTTAGTATATACCCCTGTTATATGTTAATATATACCTGTTTAGAAGAAATTTGGGTCCATTAACGGGTCCGTTTTTATCTTTTAATCGGACCGTTCACAAATTTGTTTATCTTCATTATTGCTTTGTTAATCAAATAAACCCTTCCCAGGAAGAGGGGGGGGGGAGAAAGACAGATGTAAACGAACTAAATTTTGTCTTCGGCAGACGCTTCTTCCTTTATTCATCCGAAATGAATATTCTGCGTTCAGCAATATAGGCTAAATACCAAATATTTATATGTTGCATCGCTAATTTAGTAACTGCAATTGCTGTTGATTTTTTAAAATTTAATTTTTTTAATTATAATTTTACAGTGTTAAGCATAATCTTGTATGTCTTTACAATTTAAAAACTCCTTGAAAATTTTTTTTTTTTTTTGCAATAACGGACCCTATTTGCACAAATTCACAAAAGCGGACCTTGGTTAAAAGAATGTGGCTTAACGTTAATTTTATATTCACAAATTACGAGTCATTTTTTCACAATTTTACATAAACGGACCTTTCACAAAATGTCTGGACGGACCCCTGTCTTCTGTGTCCGTCCACACTTCGCCCTCAAAAACTCTTTCCTCCAGAGCGGAGATAGTATTTGATTTATTGTTAAGTGATTTTTAAAACCTCTTATTAAATGTATGATAAACTGCTTTTAACAAAACGTACTTACAGATTTATCTTTTAAGAATGATATCATGCAAAAAAAAAAAAATAACTCATTTGAATAATATTTTAGTTGCTTTCTCAAACTCCGCGTTAAGTTTTCTGTCATTCTAAGGTTTTAGGAAAATGTGACTTTACCACTACGATTATTAAACATCACTTCACTAGTATATGAGACATGCTAACTCAAGTTAATCTTGGGGTAATTTTTGATCGATAACGGTTGACAATGTCTAATGACGAATGTTGTTCATTATCGAAAAAGTTTAAGTTCTGCTATTTTTTACATAGTTTTAAAGAATGTGATTTTATATGGATTACAAATTTTGAAGAAAAGCGGTTTTGCTCAAATTTTGGCCAACAAAAATACGTTTTTGTGTCTGATTTCGTAACTTAAAATATCACCTGCACTCATTAACATATTTAAGGTCACCTCCTCGCACCATTAAGATTGATTTGAACGTGATCATTTGATCAAAAGTTATTGAGGTGGTCCGTTTTTTGTTTTTCGCACTGTACTTTCTTGGGGGATATAAGAAACATTGATCACTTAAATCACAAATATTTGATATTTTTCTTGCATTAAATATTCACTGTCGAGAAAAACATAAGAGTTTGAAATGAATTAAAATTTCTTGATAACTCCTCATAATTAACCAAGACAATTTTTATTCAAAATCATTTTGAATAGTGGGGAAAATTAAGTCCTCCTGTTAAGTTTGTCTTCTAAAAATGAGTGAAGTAGTGACTACATTTCGAAAGTATATTGAGTGGCTGCTACATCAGAGGTTGCCACTCCACAGGGAAAACCTGGAAAATACAAGCAATTTAAAAATCACCTAAATGCAGGAAAATTTTCAGTTTTTCTTTACAAACTGGGAAAATAGAAGGAATTTTGTTTTTTATTTTTGTCTTTTAAAAAATGGTGACCAGTCAAAGGAAAATCTATGGGATATTTAATGTAGATATTTCAGCTATACTAGACTATTTCATTTACTATAACATTATTTGGGTATGTTCTGCTGTTACTTTTTACTCTTAAGTTTTTCCAGCATTTAAAACTAGTATAGTTTAATACCCAATATAGCTCATACAAGAGCACAGTTATTCTTTCTTCTTAATACATTGTATATAATATGTCAGGGGAAACACCGGGAATTTTTTTCCTTCCAGATTTAAATGGCAACCCTGTACATTAAAAAAGAAAAAGTAGTTGTAATTAACTACATTTGCAATACAAGTAGTCGTGTTACAAAGAAAATGTAGCTTTTCCGACCACTGGAGTAAGCCCAGTAAATTCAGCTAGATTAAGAAAGTTAAGGCCCTTAAAAACCAACGCTTTTGAATGTCTGGGTTCTTTATTGTTAAAGGTATCTCCCTATTTAAAATAATGCAAATTTCTACTTTGAAACTCTTTCTCTTTTATTTATTTATTTTGTGCACTGTACTTATATGTGTATATTTATGTTGTTACAGGAGAATAAACAGAATGGTACTACTACACCTCATCCAGCAGCTAATGGTGTGGCAATGGTAGAGAAGGCAGCTATAGTGGATGAGCATGAAGCAGAAGAAGAGAGTCCAAAAGTCATTGTTAATAAAACTCCAGAGAGTCCGATTATTCAGAAAACCAAAGAAGAGGTATGTTAACTCTTGACTCAAGACATTGCCGGTTGCGAAAATAAGTCAATTCCTGGGCTCAGGGGATGGATCGTCTGCCTCCAAATGAGGTTTGAATCAGAGCGGTGGCTGGTTGATTCTGCTCCCGACTCACACCGACCACAATGCTGACGTAAAATATCCTCAACGGTACACTGATTCTGGGTTATAATCCCTTCCCCTCTGGGTTAACTAAGGGAGGTTCTCGTATTTTTTTTTCTCGCCAATGCAAATGTGGGTTAATTCCATTAAAAAGTCCTCCGCGAAGGTCAGTTCGACCCCATGCTTGATCCAGGAGCTCCCATGTCTTCAGGGTTGAGTTCAAAATTAAAAGTTGAGCTTCGATAGTCGTAAACTCAGTACTGGATCAGCTGTTCCAATGCCGTGTATAAAATGAAATAAATTATGAGTGTGTGGTTGGTCATTTTGCATTATTTCAAGTGGTTTGATTCTTGTTTGCATAACTGCGACAACCTCCTGACTTTCGATCGGGTGACATTCTCGTCATGGCTGGTTAGTATATATTATGAGAATTAAGAGGGCCATCAGTAACACCACCCACTCTATAATAAGCAGGAGATTCGCTCGTCTTTGAAGTGGAATTGACATACTTTTTCTTTTACGTTTTATGGCAATTTTTGTTGAAAATTGCCTTCAATCAGAGCCGCGATGTCTCAGGGGATAGAGCGTTCGCCTTCCAATAAGGTGAACCGATTTCGAATCCAGCGGTGATTGGGCTATACGAATTCCCCACAGTGCTGACGAGAAATACTCCTCCCAGTTGTTAGAGTCCCCTTGCTGTCAGGCTAACCGTGGGAGGTTTTCATAGTTTTCCAGGAAGACTAATGTCTCACAATTATTAATCCAGGATTTCCCTTGTCTTCTGGATTGGGCTCAAAATTTCAAGCCTACGGAGTTGAACATTAGTAGTCGTAAACCCAAAATGGAGTCTGCTGTTCAGCGACGATTATAAAATGAACTAAAATTCGACACTCAAATGACTTTTATCGTAATTTAATGATTCTGCGATCAATTTGGTAAACTTGATGAGTCAGTCGCTAAATCACAAGTAAAGTAAATTAGCTATTTCTGAGCCTATTTGAATGCAATTTTTACAATAATTACTAGAAAACGTAAAATTATCATAGTGTAATATAATTTTTTTATAATATTAATGTTCCTGCTGCGCACGAACAGCCAGTCCATCATAAAGAGGCTCTAGCAGCGTAGGATAACATTTCCAGCCCTAAATTGCCGTTCAATTCTTAGTACATATGATGCACCAAGCTTTTTACCGCTGTGCTGACAAAAAATTAAAAAAAATAAAAGTCTGAGGCCGTCTGCTGCTATGGAAACAAGAATAGCTCATTCAGGTAGGGTAGCTTCTCTTCACAGCGGAGTAAAAGATTCAACTCGAGTCTGAACGGGCACCCCACACCCCTATTTGAAATAGTTATACCTCGTTACCGTCACGGGTGCAGACGAATATCTAGGGGAGTTCTTACTTTAGACAACATATATATTAAAACCGGAAATAGAGCAGATCAAAAGTGTGCGATTGTTGTTTACATTCATATCGAAATCGCCATCCAAGAGCGATCCAAAGTTAGCACACAGTTATAAATCTTATTTAATCAAAAATAATTCCATTTAAGAAAAAAGAAGTTCAGTTGTTGAAATTTTTACACCAATTTAATCTTCCTAGTTTTAAATGATAAAATCCGAGGTTTTGAATTGAACCGGTCAAATAATGTTTGAGAAATAGATTTAAAAATATGATTTCTTTAAGAAAATTCAAAAAGAGAAATCAACTTTAAAGTGTCCACTACTATTTATGTATTTTATTTTGTAGTATGTCTACCACTACAAAAATACAAATTCACTAGTATATAAGATATGTAAACTCGATTCCATGCCATGGTACCTTATCATAGATGAAGATTGACATTGTCTACAATTACCATCCCCACATTGGTGACACGAACGCGTTCTGAACGCGCCTATCTTGACAGAAACTCCCACTTCGATCGATGATCCACATTGAACAGTTGACTGCTAAAGGCAACACAGAAGCGACCACGACCGTAAACTTAATACGGCTCTCACAATCAGCACTCAAAAGTACGGTGATCTTAATTCAGCTCTCCCGATTTCTCACAAAACAGCAATTAAATAACTATTGGTATCCGTTCATCGAATTCTATCACAGCTATAATTCTAGTCGGGGAGTACTGTAGTGTGTCTACCACTAATATGATAAAATTCCAATTCACTAGTATTTAAGATATGTTTACTCGATTTTATGACGCGTAGATGAAGGTTGACATTGTCGATAATTACTATCCCCACATATTTAACATACGTTTTTGTTTTAAATGTTTATTATGAAATAAACTGTTCAACACACTATTTTTATTCGATATTTAGGTTCACAATTCTCGAAGTTCCACGCCAATGGACAGCAATGCTTCCATACCAGATTCCCCCCACTCAACCAAGAGTTCCCGTAGCACCAACAGTGTCGGAGGTAACAGCAATCAGAATGGTCCATTAGGTCAATTAGAGGATGGAGTCTTGAACCTCAACATGAGTGCATCAGAGATGCGCCAAATGCTCGCCAACCGGAGGAAAAAGGACCCCAAAAAAGAGCCCATGGATATCAGACAAAAATATGAGATTATACAACAAATGTAAAGACTTTGGGATTAATTTTTTTAAGTATTGCATTTTGCTTTGCACTATGCAGTTTAGAAAATGATGGTTTTAGAATGTTGATTGCAAGAGGTTGCAGTGCAAAATGCATCTTAATCCAGATATCTAAGTTTAAACTTTTGCTTTCATTTTTAAATTATTGTTATTAGCATTCGGTATTGTCATATATAATCGAATGTATCTTTTGCTCATGTGGTACGATTATCAAATTGTTTGGTTCGTTAAAAATAAAAAAACAATTTTAAAAAATTCTGAATTTTTTAATAAATTATTTACCTCTTAATGTTTTTTAACCGCTTCCTTGACCAATTTTTTTTTTAAGAAAAAAAATTCAAAAAATTAACATATTTTTTTATTTCATTAATAAATACAAAGAACTAGATCAAAACATAATACACAAGTTTTAAGTTGAATTTTATTTTATTTATTTATTTATTTTATGTTTAAAAATTATTTAATTTACCGTCAGTTTACTCTCCCGTAGTATCTCGGGTAAATGAAAAAAGTTAAATATTAGTCTTCGTATGATGGTTTTTAAAACAAGGATCAAAACAAAGTGATAATTTCCAAACACTAGTGAATCAATACGCCATTTTTGTTTATTCTTTATTTTAATTTTTTCTTCTACGTAAATTCAGTAACCATCATACAGGTTATCGCACGAAGTGTACAGTCCCACAATCCAACATCAAAACTCTCAAAGGAAATTTGTCAAATTTCCAAACTCAGCAGATTATGTTTTGTTTGCTTCCAGCCGAGTAAAAACATTTTAAAACAAAAACGTGTTAAAATTCTGCTACGCCCGAGTTTTTCTCTGGATAATAAATATTTGCAATATGAGTTAACTCGGGATAATCAGGGAAGCGGTTAATATATTCTTATAAATTCGTTTCAAGCTCATATGTTGCTTGTTATCATTAGAAATCTTTATGTTTAATTTCTTATAATAAATTTCAATCTTTATTTTTTTCTTCTTTTCAATCCTTTTCTTGTGTGTCAAGCTCATGTGATGCTAGTGTCATTATAAATCCTTAAATTGACCTTATTATTGTTTTCAATCTTTAGAGTGTAAAAGTTGTTTTAAGCTCCTCTTGCCATTAAAAATCCTTAAATTTACATTTTTATCAATCTTCCTTTTCAAGCTTATATGAAGCTGTTATTAAAAATAAAATATGAATTTTTAAGGACTTTTTATAGTAAGATCTTATTGAAAAATAATTTCATATAAAATGGCCTTAAAGAAATTGCATTCATAAGGTACATGAAAATATCTCTAAAATTAATATCAACATTTTTAAATGATTGTTCGAAAAATGTACAGAAGTCATGAATGTTATTCATAAAACGTGATATGAATCCTAAATTCATTTAAAGATAGAATTCACTGCTATCCTTATCTATTCAACTGCTCTACAGATTCTTAAATCTTTGTCTATTTTCTTACTGGTTGATTTAATTAAAACGTAGTTAATATCAGTTATAAATAAGAAATGAAAGCAAAACTTGAAATTTAGTTCCTCTGTTTTTGTATATGATATTAAAATTTTTATTTGTTAAAACTTACCTATGCCAACAAATTAGTTTAAAGAAACGTAGCTTTTTTAATTTAAAGCTTTTCACTTGTAAATATATATGTTGCGTTATTCTATGCTACACTTCAAGATAATTAAAGAATTTATAATCAGCGTGTTCTGTTATGCCAAGTCGCCAATCCATTTTTCCTTAGAAATGTTTACAGCTGTTTAACTGACCATTTTTCGAACAAATTAGTTCACAGTTTCCATGCTGCATCACGATTCTTTATTTAATTTATTTCTATTATAAATTTTTTAAATATTTCTGCCACAAAAACTACAGAAGATATTAAAATTTTAATAAATTGTTGATTTCACAATGCATGTTTTAAATGAATTTTCCCCAAAAAGAAATTGTTGCAATAAAATTTTCAGTCTAATCGGCACTGGAAAATATCTTCAATTAAAAATAGCACCGTTCAAATAAATTATGTAAGAAATATAATATATCAAATATACTTGAGAGAGGAGAATTCGCTCAATTTTGTTTAAAGGGGGGTAAGAGCAATACTTAAAACACTCGAATCGAATTTTTTAATCCAAAAAATAATAAATAAATAAAAGAAATTTTGCATTTAAAATATAACTAAAATTTGGGGATAGAAAATTCTCAAAGTTGTATAAAATGAATGTAAATTTCATTTTTCACGAAGTAAGTTTTTTTCCACTGAAACTGTTCAAAAAAAAAATAAGGGAAATCCACTCTTAAGGTTAAAATAATCTCTTTTAAGTACAGCAATGGGTTTAACCGCTTAAACAATATGACTCCTTTGGCTCCTATGTTGGAAGAGAAAAAAAAATTCCTAAAAATTATGTTTGTATAATTTTATGAAAACAGTTGGTGATGGTGAGTTTGAATTACCAGTTATTTTATTAAAGTTTTTCAATATTTTAAATGAAAATTAGGTTGTTGAAATCAATTGGCGAAATTAAAACTTTTTTGTTTTTAGAACTTTATTAATCTAGTGGTACGTATGTTGTATGTATATGTTATTCAGTGTATGCTTTAATGTTATTCTTTGAAAATGTAGGTGTTCCCTTGCTACCATTAGGGAATGGGAACGCAATTTTGTTTAAATTTATTGCCTTTTTTTATTATTATTATATAGTAAGGCTGAATGACGTCGGTATGTCCGGTATTTTATTTTTTAAAAATGTATACTTTTTGTTGCTGATCATATATTCTATGAATATATGTGCAAACACACAGGGTCACAAAAACAAAGTTTGTTAAGTGAATTGTTTTGTTTTTCATATTCTTTTTTTTCTTCTTTTAAGTATAAATTTACTAAAGATAATTTTAAACTGCACCAGTGTTTTTGATTATTATTATTACTATTTCTTTTAGAGTAAATTTCGGTTTATACTGTCAAAAAACTTTATATATATATATATATATATATGTATATATATATATATATATATATATATATATATATATATATATATATATATATATACATATATATATACATATATATATATATATATATATATATATATATATATATATATATATACATTGCAGTATGTGTTTTTTTGAATTTGATTTGTTGTAGCCAAAATTTTCTCTATGTTTAGCCTGTTAATTTACTGAATAATAAATTAATTGAATAAGTATTTCATTATTATTAAAAAATTTTATTAATATTTTGGGATTTATTGTAAATTTTTGTCGTGTAAAAGTTTGTTTATATATATTTTTTTTTACTTATTCCTTTTAAATTATGTTATGATTTATTTTTGTTTAGTTAATTATCAGGTAAAAATCACTTGTTAACATCTTTATAATGATTTTAGGCTATTTTGTAAAATTATTTTAATTTTTTATCAGTATTTATGGTATTCTTCACGACAGTTTTGAATTATTGTTATTTAGGCAATGGCTCGTTCGAAGCTACTCTGTAACGTAAATAATTTTCTAAACTTTTCATTTTATTTTCTGTGCAAATTTATAAAAAAAAATGTATACTTTTAATAAGGATAGACATCTAAATTAAAACTGAGAATAAATTAGAATTATTTGAAGGAAACATTCATTGCAGAAGTGCCTGACGTTGCAATATTTTCTACTCCATTATGGAATAAAATGTTATAACACAATATTTTGAGAATCATATTTTGAAATCGTTACATATCATCATTCTAACAAAGTGCCTTATATTTTGATAAAATATTTTAAGTATGTTTTTTAAAAAAATCACAATTTTTCTAATTTGATGATGAAATAAGTTAACACATGAAATTGTTCTTTATAATGTTAGGGTCCAAATATTTTTTTAATCTCTTGTTGGAAGAGTTGTGCTGGTAGCCATTTCGGCTATTTTGTTTTGAATGTGTGAAATAAAGTTATGTTCTTGAAATATTTTTGCTCTTAAGTTTTTTTTTTTATGGCCTCTTGAAATATCTTTTATTATCCGATAATGTGAACTGAAAATAAGATAAATATTTTAGTTTCGGAACGCTGCTCGTAACAAAAATAAAAACGGCATAAAAATTATTTTTTTTAAGTGTGAAAAGCAGTTTATCTTAAGGCTGACATATTAAAATAAGAATACTACATGGTGCGTAGCGTTTTAAAGGTGCTTATTTTTGATTTTCGTTATTTAAAAGTATTTTTTTCGTTACCATGTCGATTTTCGCCATGTATTATGCAAAAACGTACTTTTCACATTGTTTTATTCAACGTTTTAGCTATTCATTTCGGCGTACCGTCGGTCCATAGCGTATGAAAGCGCCAATCATTTTACATGTTTGATGAGATACTTGCAAGTCGGTATGTGCTGTGCGTCTACTGAGTTGGGTTCGGTGAGATTATTGACTTCTCATTTGCAACTCTGCTGCATTTTGCAAGATATTATCAATTTCAGACTTCATTTTTCACCCTCTGCTATCGAACCGAAAAATCTCTCGATCATTTTATAACGGCTAAATCAAGAAAAGAGTTCTTTGTCAGAAAATAGCTGTTTTATCATGATCATCTAAAGTCTGAAAATTATTTTGCATTTTGTTAATGTATGTAGTGCTTAGAAATATTTATTGAGTTCTTAAAAGGTGCTTATTTTTTGTTGAAAGATTTGGCTGCTCACCCTGTACTACTATGTGAAGTTTCCCAGAAATCTCCTGAGACAGTAAATCCCAATCGTCTTGTATATTGTAAAAATACCTATATATTGCATGGGAATAAATAATGAAAATAATATAAATGCATCGAGTTATTTATTCTTACGAGACGTTATAGAAACCACAAGTTGCCGCTATAAAATAATAAAAACAGGAACTAAAATTTTGTCTTATAATATTTTTGTCAGTAATGAGGTATATTGTCCCACTGTTAAATACGATTGAATATATTGTCCCAATGGTAAGTACCTACGATTTATTTTGTCATAATCATGTAAAGTCTGAAAATTATTTTGCATTTTGTTAATGTACATAGTGCTTAAAAAGTACTTAAAAGGTGCTTATTTTTTGTTGAAAGATTTAGCTACTCACCCTAAAAGGGAAAATGTAATAATAACGATATGCTGTTAAATTAATTTCTAAACTTTGTTTTAACTAAAAGAGATTATATCTAATAAATAGGTAATATAAATATCTAATAAATAGGTATTTTTTGTATGATTCTTGTGCTTATATTAAAATTAAAAAAATTATAATATTTAGTATTTTAGACAGCTGCAAACAAGTATGCGTTAATTCCATGAGGTAATATATTTTTGAAATCACTGCTACTTCATGTGAAAAATTTAAAACGTTAATATATCTGAACAACAACACTTTTAATAGGATTCTGCTTTTAAAAATGGTCTTTGCAGTAGCAACTTTTTTTAATTGTTTCATTTATGTTTTGTAACAATACTTTTTTAAAACATATATAAATGATAACACACTGTCATTAATAATGCATAATTCCTCTTTCAACAATGCATTCAATTACATTGTTTAAATGAGTAATTATTACATTTTTAGTGCTGAATGTCATTTGTAAAGTTATCTTTAAGGAGAGAAACACATCTTGTTTTAAGAAATTTTGAAAATTTTTATGATGAGAGTGTTTGAACGAGTTCGGCGTTTTTTCGGATATTTTTGTTGCTGTTGTAAAAGTAATTATGACGAAGAGACGGCTTGGTTGACATGGACGTCGATGGATTCTGAGTGGTTCCCAACTGATATGGGTGAAATTTAAACTTCTTTGTGGTACTTGTAAGTAATGACTTAAGAACAATGACATGTAAGCAGATGTACTCTGGACTTTAGAGAGTCACTGCAAGGACCAAAAAATCCACATTTCGCGGTGGTAAAGGACTAAAAAATCCACATTTCCTGGTGGTAAAAAACTAAAAAATCCACATTTCTCAGTGGTAAAAGACTAAAAAATCCACATTTCCCAGTGGTAAAGGACTAAAAAATCCACATTTCCCGGTGGTAAAAGACTACAAAATCCACATTTCCCAGTGGTAAAGGACTAAAAAATCCACATTTCCCGGTGGAAATAGAAACTTATAACAGTCTCTTAGAGGTTGAAGTGAAAAAAAATTTTAATGGCTTAAGCAGATGTACTCTGGACTTTAGGGAGTCACTGCAAGGACTAAAAATTCCTCATTTCCCGGTGGTAATAGAAACTTATAATAGTCTCTTCGAGGCTTAAGTGAAAAAACAGTACATGAAACAATGACATGTAAGCAGATGTACTCTGGACTTTTGAGAGTCACTGCAAGGACCAAAAAATCCACATTTCGCGGTGGTAAAGGACTAAAAAATCCACATTTCCTGGTAGTAAAAAATCCACATTTCCTGGTGGTAAAAGACTAAAAAACCCACATTTCCCAGTGGTAAAGGACTAAAAAATCCACATTTCCCGGTGGTAAAAAGACTACAAAATCCACATTTCCCAGTGGTAAAGGACTAAAAAATCCACATTTCCCGGTGGTAATAGAAACTTATAACAGTCTCTTAGAGGTTGAAGTGAAAAGAAATTTTAATGGCTTAAGCAGATGTACTCTGGACTTTTGGGAGTCACTGCAAGGACTAAAAATTCCTCATTTCCCGGTGGTAATAGAAACTTATAATAGTCTCTTCGAGGCTTAAGTGAAAAAACAGTACATGAAACAATGACATGTAAGCAGATGTACTCTGGACTTTAGAGACATTGCAAGAACTAAAATTATTATGGCTTGAAGATCTTCTGAAATTTACTCTACATCTCGATTTGCAACGAAAAACGGAAGCGTTTTCTACCAAGCATGACAACCTGAGAGAACATTTAAAAAATGCCTTTCTGGTTGTTGTTCCTGAAAAAGTTTCCCAAAATGATTTTGAAAATGAGTATTGCGACGAATTAACTCGAACTGAAAGACTTTGATTTAATTGTTCTATTAGAGCTAAACTTTGTGCTATTGCTTTTACATTGTTCATAACCATTGAAATTCTAAATTTTGTAAATAAAAATTTTCGGCTAATTGTATTGACTTTTCAAGTTAAATATGGTGCGTGGCGTTTTTAAAAAGTGCTTAATTTTACCTTTTCCGAAATGTGATATTTTTCTTTACCATGTTGATTTTCGCCACAAATTATGCAAAAAGATATTGTCCTATTCAACGTTTTCACAATTTATTTAACCCCAATCTATTTCGGCGTACCGTTGGTCTGTAGTGTATGAAAACACCATTTGTTGTACATGTTTGATGAAATACTTGCGTATACTGAGCTGGATTCAGTGGTAAGATTTTTGTCTCTCTAGTGCAACTCTGCTGCATTTTGCAAGAGATTCTTAATTTCAGACTTCATTTTCCGCCCTATGTAATAGAATCGAAAAAACTCTCGATTTTTTTCTAATTACTGGGATCAACTAAACATCGTCAATTTTTTTCTCTATTAGCGACAGAAATTTTTATTTCCCTAGTTAATTTCATCGTTGGTAACGCGCCATCGTCTTCTTCAATAGCAAGCAAATAAAACCATCAATTGTAAAAAAACTTGCCAACCCTGTCTAATTATGATATTTTTAGTGCTTAAAAATATTTTTTGAGTACTTGAAAGGGGCTTATTTTTTGTTGAAAAATTTGGCTACGCACCCTGTTAGATCATGCGATTTCTCATACACATCAATGAAATTAAGAGCTTTTAGAGGTTTGAGGGACCGTCAGTAAATCACAAACGAAAAATGCCAAAAGTTGTAGCAATAAATCTATAACTTTGACTTACTGACTGCGTTATTATATGCAATAATTTAGAGAATTTCCAAAGCCTATATTAAAATATTTATGGAAATACAGACATTTTTTATTTAAAAAAGAAAACTAATTTTTTTGTCTTGTTTTATTTCTGCTTTAATTTTACACTATTTATCAAAATTTATGGAACAATTTAAAATTATTGCTTTAAAATTTGAAAATATTTCGTTTAAAACTGCGCAAGATGTGAGTAATCAATGTATAGCTTTTAAAATGCGCAAGCGCGGGGAAAATTAAAAAAATATTTCCTTAATTTTGTAGTGAATCGTATTTCGCAACTAATATAAAAAGTCCTATTTTAATATGATCAACTTAAAAAGTTTCAAGTAATTTTCTAAGTAGTTTTCGTACTTTTTTTTTAAAGGAAAGTTCAAAAAATGATAAAGGGGGTTTTCCACATATTTCATTTCATACTAATAAACAAGATTTATTAAAAATGGCACCGGCATTTTTGGGGATCGTCTCTAAAAGTATCTTTTCTTCCGCATGTTATCCTTATAACACCACTATAACATCCTTATAACATCACATTATAACACGCATCCTTATAACATCACATTTTGGTGTACGAACGCTTACGGTTAAGTATTATCATTTGTTATTAAATTCGGTCTTATGATACGAAATAATATTTGTAGAAAACCCCTTTTCATTTTGACCTTTCTTTTAAAAAGTACGGACAAAATTTAGAAAATTGCTTGAAACTTGTTAAATTTTTAAAATATTCAAATCGGACTTTCTTCATTAATACGATTCACTACAAAATTATGGGGAAAAAATTATAATTTTTTTCGTTCATGCGCAGTATAAGAGAATTACTTTAAATACTCATATTTTGCACAGTTCTAAACGAATTTGTTTCAAATTTTGAAGCTAAGATTTTGTAATTTTAAATTACTCTAAAAATTTGTTTAATTTTATGGAAATTTTTATTCAATAAAATTATTCCTAGCAGAGGTTCTCTCAATTATCAGCAGATGGCAGCACAATAAGAGGTATTTATAGCTTCCTTTTGATAATACGAATGCATTGATTTACACTAATCTGAGCTGCCCGGGAGACTGCAAAGACTTAGGTTTCATTTTTTTTTTTTTTTTTTTTTTAGGATACTGATTGAATATATAAAGTTTTTACAGCCATTTAAAAGAGGAGCAAAAATAAATCAAAATTATTTCGAAAATAAGTTTTTATTTCTATAAAAATACAACATTATTCTAAATAAATATTAACATATAACTAATCTTTTAACATTACTTAAATTATTACTTAAGACGACCTTTTATTTTTATTTCTAATGGTTGATTACAACGACAAAACAAGGTAAAGATAGAAAAAAAACATAAACAAATCAACAGTATTCAAATGAAATAAAGTTAGTTTAGAGTTATAGTTCATCAAATCGAATTTGTGCCTAGCCTCCCAATATTTTTTACAAAGCGATTTAATCTTCAGTGCCGGGCTACGGCTCAAGTGAAGGAGGCTGTTTTTTTTTTGAGAATGAAAACCGAACGAAAGAAAAATTTTCATGCAGCAAATTCATTTTTTGATTCTACATGCGTTTCTCTTTTTTTTCATAATAGCTGCCAAGTTTGCTTAAACACTTATCATACCTTACAGCTAGATTTAGAATACCCTCATCATAGCAACTTGCCACCGGCTACGATAACCAAGAGGTCTCGACCGTTTTCGTTGTACTGGTTGCCCCCAAAATGATGTTTGAAACATCGGGAAAGATGAAAATCTTTTGGCCCAAGGTCTGGGCTGTACTGAAGAGTGGTCCAAAACTTCCCATTAAAAAGAGTCCAATAAAACTCGGAACTGAGCTGTGGAGAAAGTCATTATTATGGAGTAGCAAAATTTCTTGCCAGCATGCCAGTTGGAAGCTTCTTAAACTTTACAAATCTGCCGGTGAATGTATGCAGCAGACAGATTATTTTGTCGAATGAAAACGCATCATTGATCGTACCACATACGAGTGGGTGATTTGTTAAACTTGAACATCTTAATAACACAGTAGGTAGGTACGTTGCACTAGAGCTGCACAATGGGCTATTGGCGACGGTCTGGGAAATATCCCTAGGAATGATCCTAAGACCTGTCATCGCAATTATGATACAATGCAGAGGCTCCTCTGGTTTGGTAGCCCGACGACCTGCAGGTGAAGTCGAGCACTTGACGGTCGAACAGTTTAACGAGGACCTTTACCGTGCACCCTAGGCCCTACGTAGGCTGATCAAAGGGACTGCCCACAAGCTTACTGAACGCAGCCAGTGATGCTTGACTTCGGTGTTCTACTGGGAACCGTGTCCTTACGATCAGTCCACTGCGTGACTTAAAGACACTGAACTGATTGTACAGGTTACTTACACAGTTGTTCCCGATGAATGACAGGACACGATGCAAGCACTTGTTGCGACGCACGCGTCACCTTTTAGTGTACACAAAGGCAGTAAAAAAAAACTTAAAAAACAGTCCTCGTATATAAAATGAAAACCATCTTTAATCAATTTAAAATATTTGCAAAATTAGGAATTAAACAATAAATATAATAAAAACGTGTTTATTTAAACTCTATTTAATTCCAATCTTAAATAGAATTCATATAAATCCTTAAAATTCCCTGGGTCTAAAATACTTGACTTATTGCAAGAAAGTTAACCTGAAATTAAGAAACAAAATTTCGTAAAATCTACTTGATATTTTTTTTCTTTTTTAAGTTTCCAATCCAGCATAAGAGAGTAGAACATGTTTGTTCTCCTTATTTCGCAGTTAACAGTTAAGTCTAGAAATTAAGGAACAGTTTTATTCTTTGAAAATCATCTGACGACATTTAAATAAATGGCCTTGACGATAAATTAACGCCGTAAGTAAATAAATACATTAATAAATGACTGCCTTATCTGTAAAATGTGATGATTTATCCAACAGATAGTTACAAATTACCGTGAAGGACACTTTTTTGCTACAAAACAGTGTTATATTTATTGCTGGAGATTTTAAAAGCCGATAACATCGAGCATTTAAAAACTCGGTTTTTACTTTTTAATATCAGATAATATATAGATAAATGTTCGGTATAAACTATTTCATTGTGATTTATGCGGAAATAAATTGTTTCATTGTTCTAAACGTCCAGACAATATATGAATCCAATTAACTCGTTTCTCTGTACGGCTAGAGATTTGATTATTGCTCTTGAACATACCGCTGAATAAATTGCTAAAATAATATAAGTCACCGTGAATGACTGAAATCAAGAGAATGTCGAATGTCACCGGTGAATGTCAGAAACCACATAGTCGCCTTGGTGAATGTTTGAAATATTTGTTACATCCGATTTGATATTAATTTATTCGTTGATATTATTATATTTATTCGAGATTTTAATATCTGCTGAGGATAGATAAGGAGAAACATCAGTGTTCGGAGTGCCGGTTAAATGCATGCAGGGAAGTGGCACTGAACCTTATAAAACGGTGATGTAGGGCATACCGGGCAGTGGCACTTTACTAGAAATAGTATATATTTCGGACATTTACTGAAGCGACTATGTGGCTGTCAACATTAACCGGTGGAAGTCAACAACCTAGGTCATTATCCAGGTGGGTATTGAAAAAAAAAGTTTTGGCTCACTATATCCACAAAAAATAATATTTTAGATGCATAGCAAGGCACGGGAGAGTACATTTCGTTCACTATATCCGGGAGTTCATTATAAACCATGTTCACTAAAGCAGGGTTTGGCTGTATATATATCAACAAAAACGTAATTTTTTTCTCAAATTAACCGTAGTACGTTTATTTATAGTAAAGATATGCTTATTTTAAATAATTGGGGGTCTCTACGTAAACTTTTCCTGAATATGGATTTATAGACCGATACTTGATTTAGTTGAGGATTGTGTTTGGAGGCAAAGTAATGCTTAGCTTTATGCTTTGGTAGGACCAACCTAGCATTGAAGGTTCGGTTGGATCAACTTGAAATATATTTGAGTGTTTGTCTGCATTTCCAACGGATTAGTTGGGTTTAATTTTATATTTGTATTCTCATCAACAGCTTTAGTAATTTATTTCATAGGCACAAAGTATGATTCTTCCGCCAGGTGTTCAAATGCAAGGAAATGGTAGGTTCGATTTCGTGTAGTTATTGTTGCTGATTCTTTTAATCTGACATAGGGTAAACCAACCAGTGAAGGAACACTACCCAGTGAAGGAACATTTCATATATATTGATTAAAAATAAGAATTTAAAAGTTTTTTCTTTAGATTGATTGGTAACAATAGCTTACTGCCAAACAATAGGAAGTCATCTAGCAATGTTTTGGATTACCTGGTCAAATAGACTTCTCTGGAAAAATTTTTTTATTTGTTATTATCTCTGCAACACCTTGTTTCTTTGAAAAAATTATAAGATGAGTGTTTGTATTTATATGTTTGAAGTGGAATTAATTGCATGTAATAGTTTTATTTTTCTTACTGCGAAAAAGAGAATTCAAAATATAGTTATTGAAGTTACGTTTTATTTTTTTTAAGCATCATAGCATAATAAAGTACTGAGATAAGGGGGTGTTTATTCACGGGATCACCAAACGATGAAAAACCAGTGAAGGAACAAGTGTTCCTTTACTGGTTTTTTTTCTAAGTTAATGAAAATAAAAGATAAATTTTAACTTTCTTGTACCTTTAGTGATGTTCCGCATCAAAAATATGTTAAAAATGCGAAAAACAACTTCTAACCAGTGAGGGAACAAGCATGTTCCTTTACTGGGCATAGATTTCCCAGTGAATGAACAGTATTTGTTAATATGTGGACACTTTAATTTTCAATTCATGATTACGAAAAAAAAAATTACATTTTCCAAGTATTTATTTGTTATAATTTCAGGAATAGGCTTGTTTTTAAATTATAAATTCATAAAGAGCATTAAAAAATAACCAAAATTAAGTGTTCCTTTACTGGGTGTTCATTCACTGGTAAGAACTGTTCCTTCACTTGGTCTTCTTACTACTTGTTATTTGAACCTCCAAAACTTTAAAACAATATTATATAAGTTCTCTACAATTTTTTTACATAATTTTCAATTAGTAACAAATATGTTGGCACTGTCTTTTAACTGAAATTACGAATTTTGAAATTAATATGATTTTTTAAAAGGCAAGCGAAGCTTATGTGTTTCTTCACTGGTTAGTTTACCCTATATCAGATAAACATTATGACTCCACCAACCGCAAGAAAATCCGCAACAGAAAAAGGATCTGATGTAAGATCCACCTTAGAAAGTCAAAGCCAAACCGAACCAGAATATGTTCCAGTTAAGCTGGTTGAACGCAGCATTTTATTGCAAGTCTGGAAGATCTTTCTGCCTCCCTCAAAAGTAAGGCACTTAAGAGTCACTTGCAAATCTGGCCAACGCAGCCTGGGTTCTTCGGTCACATTTTATGTCCAGCAAGGTACCAGGGGATGCACTATGATACCAGTGGTGTTTAGTTGGTACATGCCACAATAGATGAAGCTTGGATCTTTCAATGGAACAGAGTTCTCTATAAGTAAGTGAGGAGTCACTTTTTTGCTGTTTTGCCCATTTCTTTTTTTCCAGTATTTTTTAAATTCATTTGCAGACCAGGTTATTGTATTTACAGAAGTTTTCTACAACTTTTTTTATTCAATAATTTAATATTGATTCAGGATTCACTTGAAGCCCCTCTTCAAGTTAAAATACTGTGCAAATGATTTTTGACACCAGTTCACTTTGTGTTAGGAATCTGGCGCACTGATACTTCCTATAATCCAGAGTATTTGAGGTACAGAAATTAAGTCAGGGCAAAGGCCTGTTCCGTTCTTCGATACTTCAATATGTATGGTTTCAATTTTTTGGATCGGAAAATAATCATATAACCAGGATATATGGGCGGCACGTGCAGGACTTTTTTCTTGGTAATTAAACGAGGTTACCTTCTACTCCATTTGCATTCATCTGCTGATATAACTTAAATACACAAGCCATGGTGAAAATTTCCCGTGATTGGTTAAAAAAAGATGTTAAATCCTGTCACAATATTTAAGCGCAAATAACTAAAGGGCAAGCGAGATACTTTCTGAAGAGCTTCGATCCCACAGTGGACTGATCTCAAAGACACGGTTCTCAGTAGAACACTGATGTCAAGCATCACTGGCTGCGTGCGGGTGGATGGACAGAGGGTGCGCTGTTTCGGTTCTCGTTAAACTGTTCTACCGTAAAGTGCTCTACTTCGCTCGAAGGTCGTCGGGCTACCAAAGCAAAGTCTCCTCTGCAGAGGATAAAAATTGCGATGCCATCCTCGAGGATGTTTCCCAGACTGTCGCCAACAGCCCATTGTGCAGCTCCAGTGCGACGGAATACCTACCTATCTTCAGAGTTGGCGAAAAACTAGGAGCCTAACTCAAATTTGCATTAGCCCTGTCTCAATTGATTGTGCTACTGGGACAAAAATGTAAAAATTATACTACCAAAATGTGAGTTTTCCACAAATATGTAAATATTCGTGCTTATAATATCTATGGAATCCAAAATTCTATGCTAGGTCATTACCATGGGTACAGGGATCTGAAGAAAATATTCCATTCTCTTCAGATCAGATCCATATCTAAATTGAGAAAGTGGCCTCATGAATGAGATCCCCTCTGTAGAAGATCCAAAGTGCGATAGTATGTCTTCGGGTCATCTTCAGGGATGTTTCCCAGAGCATTGCCAATAGTTCATTGTGCAATGTAAATAAAGTACATATCCATCTACAAATATGATTCCACTGTGGCAGTGTTTCCAGTAGATCACCGAAGTCAAGCATCCCTGGTCATTGAGCAGGTGGGTGACCACTTTGATCAGCCGAGGTACCGAGGGGGGAAGAGACAGAGGCCGTGAGGTATCGGTCCTCGTTAAACTGTTCTACCGAAAAAGTTCTTGACTTTGCACGCAAGTCATCAGGCTATCAAGGCAGGGGAGTCATCCCTCTGCGGAGGATCAATATTGTGATAGCATGTCTTCGGATCATTCGTAGGGATGTTTCATCGACTGTATTCAATAAGTCCTTGTGCATCCCTAGTGCGATGTAAATATAGTATATACAGTACAAATATAGTACTTCTACAAACATGCTGTTCTACATTAAAAAAAAAAACTGTTATGATTCTGAATTTTAACACTAACGGGTGTAGGTTCGAATCTCGCTCGTCTTTCTTATGAATTAAACCACAGACCGGGAACTCTGTTTCTCGGCGACTTCAGTCTATGCCTACTGACCATTTGTTGTTATTGTAGTTTTATTTACGTCGCCCTGGAGCTGCACAATGTGCTGTTGGAGACTGCCTGGGAAAGATCCCTGAGGATGATCCGAAGACATGCCATCACAATTTTGATCCTCTTTAGAGGGGATGGCTCCCCCGCTTCGGTAGCCCGACGATCTGAAAACGAAGTCGGGCAATTTACGGTAGAACAGTTTAACGAGGGCTGATCCCGTTCACCGTCGGTCCCTACGTAGGCTGATCAAAGTGGTCACCCACCCACTTACTGACCACAGCCAGTGATGCTTGACTTCGGTGATCTGTTGGGAACCGTGTCTTAAGGATCAATTCACTACAGGACCTGACCATGTAGCAAACTATCTATTCGACAGACCGAAAAATCGAGAAAGTCCCTGACCAAGCGGTATCACCTGCCAAACGCTATTCAAAGCGTGAAGGTAGCGAGTTCGAATCCCGCTGTTTCCCTGGATGTTTCTTCGCGCTGTCCTTCTCTGTATTTTGCTCTCTGTACCTCTATTTGACAAAGGCTTATAAGCCTTAATCGACCACACAAGCCTACATTGTATGTTGTAAAAATGAATAAAAACAAAAATCAATAAACAAACAACAATAAACAAATAATGGATGTTTTGAGAAATGCATTAGAAGATGGGTGCACCGAATCTTTTTAACTTGTGAGTTTTATCTGCATTTTTGCATTCAATTGGACATTGTTACGAACATTAAGGACTAAAACTTTTGGGAGTGCACCTATTTGCAGTGCTTAGTTTAAATCACATAAGCTTCAGACTTCAAAAATGTGTAATTCGTCGTGTTTTATTGTGTTGTTAAAAAAAAAAAAAAAAAAAAAATTGCTGTGTATCGAACTCTTTAAAATGGATAACAAGCGAGGCCATCCGTTCACAAAAGTTTGTTGAAAATCTTTGGAAAGGACCATAAGATTTACTAATCAGGGTAAGTTATTTAATTAGATTATTTAACTATTGTTTACTATTCACCAAATTATAATCAGCCTATTTATTACAACTAGCCGCCTTTTCCTACTAGCTTGGTGACTTTTCAAAACTACATAAAAATGTTAATGGTAACCAAGCCAATTGCACAACAGAACTGTAATCAAATATTCGAATTCTTTTACCCCCTCCAATTTTAACACCTTAATAAGTTTTAAATAATGTATATATGTTACCGTGAATGACCGAAATCGAAAGAATGTTGACTTTCAACGGTGAATGTCAATCGCATAGTCGCTTTGGTGAATGTCCGAAATATTTGTTATATTCGATTTGATATTAATTTATTCGTTGATATTATTATATTTATTCGAGATTTTAATATCTTCTGCGGATAGATTAGGAGAAAGATCAGTACCGGGAAGTGACCCTGAACTTTAAAAAAACATTAATGAAGGGCATACCGGGAAAGTGTGCACCTAGTATATATTTCGGACATATACCAAAGCAACTATGTGATTGTCAACAACCATCCATTTCGGTCATTCACAGTAATATAAACCAAACATAACAGTAGGCCGCGAGAAACTACTTTGATTACTATTTTCAAGTGAGGTCCGCGACATTGTTATTTAGTTATTGAATTTTAGTTATAATTTAAAATCATTCAAATCACCATAAGGATGAGTTCGGGACATTCCAGCATAGTTGGCAGCAGAAATATTAAAATTATTTCCATCCCTGCCGTAAGATACGGTAGAAAACGCATCCCAATGCTCCATTACGTGCTGCACTACTTCCTCGCGCACCACCCGAGCCATAACGTTAATATCATATACGTGCTATTGGTCGAAAAAGGCAATCTAAAACCGATTCTATGTTATAACCGTCGTTGAATAGCCGACCCAGTTTTGGGATAACGACTAATAATGTTCAATTCCGTAGCCTTGTAATTTTAAACCCAATCCAGAAGTCAAGGAAATTCCTGGCTCAAGTATTGGGAGAAATTTGCCTTTGTGGAGGAATTTTAGATAGAACTAACTCGCATTTGCGTTACATGGAGTTTAAAACCACAAGAACCTACCGTGGTTAGCCTGACGGCAGGGGAACTCTAACCCATGATCCGTCTACCAATTAGGATATTTTACGTGAGCATTGTGGTCGGTGTGACCATGGACTGATCAAGGCAAACTCAGGCCCAAGGCCCACCAAATTTTCCGGGCCCCTTACAGAATTTTTGAAATTAAATTTCTGAAGAACAGTCCTAACAATAAAAATGAATCGATTGAACTGCATGATTCAAGAGAAACATTCTAAGAAATTTTGAAAACAGATAATTGAAGATTATTTTTCTAAGATAAAGTTTACGTATCTAATGATTAAAGCAAAATATAAAACAAAAAAACTATGTTGTGTCATAATAAAAACAGTTTGGTGACCACAAACAATTGAAATCAGTAATCATTGCTAAAAGTTACTGATTAGCTGAATTATTTTTTATTGTAAGATGTAATTATTTTTTTATTTAGTACTTAAACCAACACAAAGCTAGCCCACTTTTCATTAGATTTAACGATAAGTTCAGTATGTATGCTAAGATATTAAGGTTATTCATTATAATTTGTATTAAAAAATACACGCAAAAATTATCCAAAAGTGCCAAAATTATAGCAACTCATAGTAAATTAAAAACACATTTTAATAATAATTTATTTAAATATAACACTTTAAAAAAAAATTAAAATTCATATTCAGTGCAGTCACTTAAGCCGTTGACGTAAAAATTGAACCAATTCAAATTCATCTGTACTTTCGAATTTGATTCGTGCAATGTTTACACGAATTTGGTTTATCACAATATAAAGAAAATTTGAAATAAAAAAATTCATTTTTTTAGAAAAACTGTTTCTTTCAGTATTTTAAAGAAATAGTACTATTGCGAACTTTTTACTAATTTTTGAGGGCCCCCAAAAAGTGTGGGCCCTTGACCCGTGTCTATTGGGCCTAGTCGATAACCAGGCCATGTGCGAGCCAGGTCCGGAATTCCTAACGATCTACCATGGCTAGGATTCGAATGTGGTTCGTTTCATTGTGAGGCGAATGCTCTATCCCCTGAGCCACCAGGACACACCTGGATTTTAGTTTATTTTCCAACCGTTGTTAAACAGCTGACCTAATATTGAGTTTATGACTAGTACTAATATTCAACTCCATATCCTAGTAATTTTGAAGTCATTGTAATTTTTTTTTTTGTTTAAATATTGATTAGTGATACTTTTGTACATATTTACATTTTTAATAAGGATTCTAAAAATAGAAATTACGTAACAGCATTTAGGTAACACCCAGTATAACTTAATCCCCCCCCCCCTCATAATTCACCAAAAATCTCATAATTGACAAAATTTTAAAATTTTTGTTTTAATATCAAATAATAATATACATTTTGTAAAATATTTGTTTTAGTTAACACTTTTATAACTCGGGAATTTCTAAATTACGTGGAATTTTATTTCGCGATGTTTTTCTGTTTTGTAAAATCAATTTTAACACAAGAATCACATTTAACATATAGTCCCTGGCCAAATTATTAAGTCAGGTGATACTATACAGCTTTATTGGTTTTATGTGACTGAAACCGATTTGCACGTGTTTACGTTTGCGTATCAATTGGTTAAATTAGATGATATATAATATAAATTCGACGATTGGATAAATTAGACGATATATTATATAAATATAGAATATTTATTATATCAGGTATTATATTATAATAATTAGATCAAATTATTTGACATACTGCAGTTTAATAATTACATGTTTTGCACGAGTTTATAGGCAATACTTTTATATTTAAACATACATGTAATGGGTTTTATATTCAGGAGATTTTTCATATACCTCCTATTTGTATTTATTTTTAACGTTTTGCATTCCAATGTTAACCAATTGATACACGAACGTAAACAAGTGCAAACCTGTTCCGACCGCGTAAAAACAATAAAGCTGTATAGTATCACCTGATAATTAAGATTTTACACCGAATCTTGTAGCGCGTCTAATAATTTGGCCACAGACTGTACATGTAAATGGTATTGCACATGCAAACTTAAGAAATGAATTACCCCACATAAAACATTGTTTTTAGAATCATTCTAAACATACAATTTTCACGTTCCGTAAATATGTAGTGAGGGTTATTTTACCCAGAAAATGCTTTGACTCAATCGTGACAAGAAATGTAACATGTTATTTTTTAAATGATCATAAAAGTGATTTACAAAAGGATAAGGTTATAAAAAAATGGCAAAAAGTGACATTTTTTCTCGCAAAGGACAGTAAATACCCGAAAGTCGTTGTTTCACCGACACGCAACATCGATCTACAAAAGAAGAAAAACATTAAGTTTTGACAGGTAAGGAAAAAACAAATTCTGGGTTTGGATAAATGAATAGTTTGTTCTTTTTTTAAAAATTTATAAATTCTAGAAAACGAATAGAGGTTGAATGCGGGCTGGCATTTGCATAAATAGCTAAAAATCCCAGATAGCAAAATAAGGTTTTATTTTTACTCAGTAAAAACCTTTTAATGTAAACCTAAAAAGGTTTTTTATAAGGTTTAGGTGTAAACCTTCGAACCTTAAAACGAGATCTGTGACGCTCTATTCTACGCACATTACCCTAATCCAAAACCTTGGAAAACAACCTTCTATATAAAAAACCTTAAATCCAGGTTGTCTTAGGGTTTTCAAGCCTGAAATGAAAATCCTTGAATAAAGCTAGTCTTAGGGTCAAAATAATCTTAAATCTAGGTAATTATAAGGCTTCTTTTTGCAACGTCTTCTATGCTCAGCTAAATTCAGCTCAGTGAAATTTTAACAGACAGTGCAATTTGATCCTATCGCTAGTGTGACGTCAGCTAAAACGTCATCATGGACTTATGTAATGATTTCACCTAAGTGACAATACTTTTTAAAACCTTTAAAAATAATTTTTAATCCTTTTAGGATAAAAGGTTTGAAACTGAAATATTTTTGCTTCATTGAAAAAAGTTTTTCTGTGTAAACATTTTCGTGACAATATGAAGAAAATTCCGACACAAGGTTGCCGTAAGGTTACATGCTTTCTGGGAATGTGTATCTTTTTAGGAGTAGAGGTTGTAATAGCTAAAATTTTTATGTTTAAGCAATTTCCCGAGTACATTGCGCTTCGCAGCAACTTTTAGTGGTACATAAAGTACCATCAGACCTCCATTTAAAGAAGTCGCTACGTCCCGATAATAAGTTCGTTATATGAAAAATTCGTTCAGTAGAAAATCACCATTTGAAAGTATTTAAACAACACAAAACAGGTTTTAAATTCATAAACACTAGACATAATTAAAATAGCAATTGATACATCTTGTAAACTAGTATCTACTATTTATCTTATAAATCTTAACCATAAAAGAATTCTGCATTGAAAGCAAGAATAGAGAAAAACATTATCCAGTGTTACACAATCATGCTACATACATTTTTAGCTAAAAAAAAAAGCTAAATTTATGTATAAAATTATAACTGCATTTTTTTATAAAAGTTATTTTAAACATACATTACCACATGCGCTCTTAAGTTTAATGGCTACTGATTAAATCCGTTCATTTTGTCTGAGTTTTTCGTTTGAGATGATGAAAGGGAAAGGAATTTTAATGCTTTCTCTAAAAGTTAAATGCTTCGAAAATCGATTCAAGGTCATTTCTTCCATAAAATTCGTTAACAAGTTTGAAATGTTCAGAAAAATTTTGGGAAATAGGGAAAGTGTATCTCAAAGAAAAGTTCGTTAAATAGAAAATTCACTTCGCTATTTGGAAGTTATTATACTGTAAGTGGTATTTAAGTGAATACAATTGTCTTAGTTCCACTAAAAAAAACCTTATTAAATGAAATAATTGACTGTAATTTCACAGCCAGGGTGCGTAGCCAAATTATTCAACAAAAAATAAGCACTTTTCAAGCACTCAAAAAATATTTTTAAGCACTTTAAAAAAATATAATTAGACAGGGTCGGAAAGTTTTTGACAATCCACGGTTTTATCTTGTTTTAACCGTCATGTCAAAGAAAAAAGAAAAAACTTTTGGCATTGTTTTTGACAATTGTCAAAAATCATGAAATTTTGAATCATGTAAAACGAATGGTGTTTTCATACGCTACGGACTGACTATACGCCGAAATTGATTGGGGTTGAATTAATTATGAAAACGTTGAATAGAAATATGTGAACTATGCCTTTTATCATAATTCGAAGCGAAAATCTACAGAGTAAAGGAAAAATCTCATTTTGAAAAAGGGAAGCACTTTTTAAAAACACCTAATAAAAAAAGCACTGTTAAGTGCTTTTAAAATACGAAAATCGAAAATAAGCAGATTTAAACAGTTTTTAAAAACGCTACGCATTCTGTCAGCTTAATTACAATTTATTGTAATTTTACAACTGTTTTCAAGTGAGCAAATATTTCTCTTTTGAATTCTCTGCAGAAGAATCTAAAAATTTTCTAAACGATATTAAAATGCACGATTTTTTTTCTCCAAATTTTATGACATATTGATGCAATAATAATTTTTTTCTCCATTGATATTGAGCTTTGACTTTAGAAATTTTTTTTTCCATAGCAACCTAATTTACATCTGTCCTTAAAGGGCTACATCAATCAAATGCATGTTGATTGATTTTTTATTTTATTTTATAACCGTCGTTGAACAGCCGACCCAATTTCATGGGTTTACGACTACTGATGTTCAACTCCGTAGCCTTGTAATTTTGAACCAATCCAGAAGACAAGGAAACTCCTGAATCAGTACCCCCAGAGGTATTGATTTGTTATGGGAACATGGAGGACTTTGAGACTCGACAGATTTAACGTGCATCAGGCTGGCGAGGATCGAACCTACGACCTCTTGGACATGGGCCCAGTACCCTACCCACCAGGCTATCCCGGCCTCATGTTGATTGATTGATGCAAATGAAGTCGATGAAGAAAAATTAGACTTAAGGAACACGATAGACTTAAGGAACACCATTACCAAAAATTTGAAAAATCACCAATTGCTGCACATTGTTGGAATCTTGGGCATATATTTAATTTCGAATTTATCAAAATTATTTCCATAATGGCCATATCAGCTCATCTTGATACTCTGGAATCTTGTTTTATTCAGATGAATGCTGATTCCCTTGTTAACAACGTTATTTCCTCACCACCTCTCCATAGCGCGTGGAAGTGCATTTTACCATGATTATCCCCTCTCAGCCATTATGGTTTTTCGTGTTCTGTTTTTCAACATTTTGCTCTTTTGGCATCGTGGTTTTTCTATTTTACTCTCTCATTTCCATTTTTGGTTAGTGTATTTCAAATCTTACATTTGTTTCTTCACATTTACGTTTGGTAAGTTTTGAAAATGGGCATCTGTTTTTGAGCCCTTGAAACAATGCAATTGTTATTTCCAACTTGTATATATTTGAAGTGAATGAAGTTTTTACTCGAGTAAGAGCTTAAAATATGTTTCTGTTATAACGTAATTTTATCTAGTAAATAAAAGCAAAGAAATTTTCATGAAGCAAATTTATTTTTTGATTTTTCATACGTGTAGATCGGTGTAGATCGGCTGAAACATAGAAGCGCCATCTCTTAGCAATTGCAGCGTCACCTGCCCGTGTAACAATCTTGTTATAATACCTTATTAAACAGGTTTAACAATAATTGTTATCAAATCACTTCAAATGCCAAATAATGTTAAAAAAATTTTCAGTTCGGCGAAATTATCATGGCAACGAAATGATAGTGTTGGTGATATGATGTGTCAGTGAAAGGATTATCGTCGATATGAACCAAACTCGGTTCTTGTTTATTGAACCGAAACTATAGTATGTCTATTTTTGTACTATTAATTACGCTTCTTTCTTTAGCTTTATTCATACGTAGCACCTAAAAAAAACGTAGAAATAAATAGTGTGAATATAGCTAAAAAATGTGAATAAAGCACACATAATGGGCCCTCTCTCTTCATTTGAAGAATGATGAATGTATTCTATGTTTACTTCGAAAAGAAATAACGATATTAGTTTTATATTTCGTTTATCGTTCATAAATAGAATTGTAGAGTTGTTTTGTTTAATAACATGTTTGCGTCAATTCCTTGTCGCTTACGACAGCGGCGTCACGTGCGCTTTTACGATTTCAACAATTTCCAATGTTCCGCGAAGTCTTTCTTCCTCCTGCGGAGAGATTTGCTTTAAGACCTTGCATTAACACACTTATCCTCTTCGAACTTTTTAAGTCTCCTAGAAAGAACTCTTTATCGAAATTCTCCTTCCTGTCAAAAACAGGGTGACGGGTGGCTAAATGTACTTATCAGAAAGTTGAGGACACCATTCTTCCACGAGTGACCATGCGCGACGAACTTCCGCGAAAATCGTTTGCATTTTCTCAGGTAGAGTTCTTTTCGATTGAAAATCGGGCTCGACCTTCTGATTGTTGTGTTCGAAATTCAAATTAAGCTTATTAAAATTCTCCGGGTTGTAGAGGAAGGGGGAAATAGTGTCTTGATATCGCGATTTTTAAAAATAGAATTGGGCGTGGCGGTGGTAATCACAAACAACAAGGAATATTGCTTTGCAATAGATATAATTTATGTAATATAAAAAACATCAACAATGAATTGTTTGGTTGAAAAATCATGGAATTGTGTATTAAGAAATTGACCATATTCATATAAAACTACTTATTCTATTATGATGTTTTATAAAGTAATCCTTAAACAGCGTTGAACCTTATAAATGAATGAAGCCTTATGAAATGAATCTTTTAAAAATTTAGGCTTCTAAGGTGCTAATAATACGGTCATCAACATATAAAAGTAGTTTTTAAATTGATGAATACAAACATAGTGCAGTTTTCTTTAATATATATCGCATAAAGTTTAGATTATTCTTTCTATATAGACCGTACAGGAATCTATTCATTTTAAAATTAAATCAGTGTGCATCGCAAGCATTGAATGAAGTCATAAAAAAATTTCATTTCAAAAGCACGTACAGCTTTGGAAAATATTAAAAAATAGTTGTTTTATGATAATTGATATTAATGTAGAGTTTATATTTACTGCTGAAATAGACAAGACAATAAAAACTTTTTTTAATTACTACTACTTTAATTTTGTAAACTATTCTTCAAAGTTTTACTAAAATAATGCACATAAGTTTAAATGGAAGATAATTGCAAAATATCAAACACTTTTAACAAATAGTGCTGTCTTATTAAACACTGACATTTTATGTTTGACAAATTCAGTGTCTTCTATGACAAAATTAGAAATAAATTGAATCGATACCCATCATTGATTATGAAATATAAAAAAAGCTAATGTAATTATGCTATCGCTGTCTCCGTTCAATTATTACGACTACCAGACTACAACTCCGTAACCTTGTAATTTTGAACCCAATCCAGAAGACAAAGGAACTCCTGGATCAAGCATTGGAAGAAATTTGCCTTCGTGGAAGACTTTTTGATGGAACTCACCCGCATTTCTGTTACATGGAGAGCACTGTGTTTTGTGCAAGCCGGATGCGATTTCGCATCGACCATCCATCACTGGCAATTGAACTCGATTCACCTCATTTGAAAGCGAATCTAGTTTGTTATTGGAAGAAATAATGCCCGTGATTTAACGACTATTTTCACTCAAATAACACAATCTTGTTTTACCTGTTAATAAGTCTTTTACTCAAGCCAAAGTTCTGTTACTTCACCCGAAAACAAGCTAGATGTAATGTTTAATATGATTTTATTGCCAGTTTTTTCGAGACCAGGAGAGCCTGGTTGACAAGGCACTAGACTCTCGTTTGCGTGAACGGGAGTTCAAATACAGCTGACCGAAGGTGACTGATGCACGTTAAATCTATCGGGTCACAAAGTCCGCCATGTTCCGTAACAAATTGTACCTTATGGGGTATTGCATTGGAGATTACTTGTTATCTGGCTCAGATCAAAATTACGATCTACGGATGAATGAATAGGTCCACCCTATAAACGAGTGTGGCTTAAATCGAACTCTTGGCCATAGATGGCGCCACTGGAAAACAAGAACAATCGCAATTCTTGCCTTAATGGCCTACGACAACAACAACAACAACAACAGCCAGCGTTTCTCAGTTTCGGACCAAGATTAGGTCTATCACCATCTATGCATCTCCTATATGATATATGGGTTAAATCTGGAGTTACCCAACCTTTTCAAAAAAAACTTTAAAGATCTGATCCCACTTTTAATAAATAAATAAATAAATAAAATTGTGAAAAAAAATTATGGAGGCTAATTGTGGGATTTTAAGAAAATATTTTTTTCTGTGTAGCACTCGTTAAAGGTGATTAAATAAAAATATAATAAACAAAATAAAATGACAAACTTAAGTTTTAGTGTTAATTTTGGTGCCTAACCCATGCACGCTTCACTCGCCGGCCCCCAAAACTCTAGATCTGTATAGGACCATTTATAAATTGTCTTTTACTACAAGTGCTCACTCAAACCTTATTAAAGTTAATTTTAAATTACCCAGCCCCCAGCGGTCATACCCAGCGGTCGGGAGCAGCGAGACTACTATGGTCGCTTCTTTTCTTCGTAGCTTTAAGTTTAATGCGCTACTTCTTAAAAGAAGCAGTGTAGCGTGTAGTGCATTACAGAAAAAAAAACTTACATGTGCATACAAGACTTACTAACATAACTTACATGTTCATACAAAGAAGTCACAAAAAGTCACACCTATTTTTTTTTAAAATTAATATCGATACGGATTTTTAATTTTACATAACTTTCAAGTAAAAAAGTAACAACTGTTTCCAATTTTATATCTATGCAGATTTTTAATTTTACATAACTTGCATATGCATACAAAAAAGTAGCAGCTGTTTTTTGATTAACATCGATACGGATTTTTAATTTTACATAACTTTCAAGTAAAAAAGTAACAACTGTTTCCAATTTTATATCTATGCAGATTTTTAATTTTACATAACTTGCATATGCATGCAAAAAAGTAGCAGCTGTTTTTTGATTAACATCGATACGGATTTTTAATTTTACATAACTTTCAAGTAAAAAAGTAACAACTGTTTCCAATTTTATATCTATGCAGATTTTTAATTTTACATAACTTGCATATGCATACAAAAAAGTAGCAATACATTTTAATGACAATTACAATACTGAATTTATGAAAGATAAAATTCTTCTATATCTACAGATTTTCAATGTAATTTAATTTGCACGTGCGTGTGCATTAAATTATAACACACGTTTTTAATTTAACATAACTTACATGTAAAAAAGTAACAACTGTTATCAATTTAACATAGATATGGATTTTTAATTTGACATAACTTATATGTGCATACAAAAAAGTCTCAATTATTACATATGCATACAAAAAAATATATATATATATATATCACATAATTTTAAATTAACATCGATATGGATTTTTTTTAATTTAACATAACTTACATGTAAAAAAAGTAACAACTGCTTCCAATTAAATATCTATGCAGATTTTTAATTTAACATAACTTACATACGCAAGCAAAGAAGTCTAAATTATTTTTGAATCAATTATAACTGACTTTTAATTTAACTAAACATACTATTGCATACATAACAGTCGCAATTATATTCAAACCAATATCAAACCAAAATGTTTTTGTTGGCGGTTAATGAATCCCTTTCTTCGTATCCTCATGCGACAAGATATTGTCTCCTTTAGTAGTTTCACCTCAAGGTCATGAGGTTCCCGCTGTCAAGGGACGTGTGCAGACTTCTTTATTTTACTTCTCTAACTTTCGAGAAGGAGTAAAAAAGAAATGGCATGGGGTAAAAGAAAAAAGCAATAAAGTACAATAAGCAAAAAGAAAAAAAAACAAAAAAAACACGGATTTTCCTTAACACTTTTGAACGGTAGGTCGGATTTTCATTCTGCTAAATGTTATAGCAGAAGATATAGTTTGGCTAAAGTAATAACTCCCCTAGCCATTCGTCTGAACTCGTGGCGGTGACTATAGTAACGAGGTCTAACTATTTAAAGTAGGGGTGTGGGGTCATTATTTAGAGCAGGTTTTTGGCACGGGTCGCCGAGAGAAAGGGAATTTTTTTCTTCTTCGGTCTATTGTTTTAACCCTAGAGGGAAGAGAAGCTACCCTCCCTGAAATGTGCTATTTTTGTTTCCATAGCAGCAGATGGTCTCAGACTTTGTGGCGGGGGAAGTTTTTACCGTAGAAATTTTATATTTTCGTCGCACTAGAGCTGCATCATGGGCTATTTGCAACGGTCTGGGAAACACCCCTAAGGATGATCCTAAGACCTGCCATCGCAATTTTGATCTTCTGTAGAGGGGATGGTTCCTCTGCTTTGGTAGCCTGACGACCAGCAAGTGAAGTCGAGCACTTTACGGTAGAACAGTTTAATGAGGACCTTTATCGTGCACCCTCGGTCCCTACGTAGGCTGATCAAAGTGGCCATCCACCTGCGTACTGACCGCAGCCAGTGATGCTTGACTTTGGTGTTCTACTGGGAACCGTGTCTTTACGATCAGTCCAATATGGGGCACATTTCAATGAAATCTCTTGAATTATATTTTACAGTTAACTGTAGCCGTAGCGGCATATGCTTCTTTTGACGAAAAAAACACACTTTTTCTGAAGAAACATATCATTTCTTGTATTGCATTTCATTTAGCGAGCAAACATAATCTCCGAAACTAAATTTCAAAAAATTTTGACCATTAAGGGGGGACCTGCAAAGATAAATGAACATTTTGCATAAAAATTGGAATGTCACCAATTTTTGGCATTGGCAAAAACATGAAGTTAGTCATAATATCTTTAAGTAACTTATGCGCAATCATAAAATTTGCACAGTAAACTTTGCTTGAAGTAGAATGTAAGCAAAGATTAAGAAATAAATGAAAATTAGTTGGAAGATTTTTTGTTGTTCATTTTGTTTACTTATTACAGTACCAAGTTGTTGCGCTTTGAATTTTTTTCTTTCTCTTTTAGTAGTAACGGAATTTAAGTAATTTATAGTTTAGTATTTTACATTTTAAAGTAATTTTTTTTCCTCCACTGCCTGTTAAAAAGTCTAAGTATGATATGAAATGCAACTTTGTTCCAGTTATCTAGTGGTAACACTTTTAAAGAGTAAGCTCAAGTGTCCTTATTCAACAAGTTTTGCTAAATAATTCGCTACCACTTTATTAAAACTTTTGCAGAAAGCGGAGCAGTTGGCATGCCTGCCATTAACCTCTCCCTGGCTGCTTAATTTCAAGTAGGGAGAAAGATTTTGCCTTAAGACTTTCACATTCTATTCCCGAGAAATTTTTTTTAAATATTTTTTTTTTATAACCGTCGTTGAACGGCCGACCCAATTTTGGGTATAGGACCACTAACGTTGAACTCCGTAGCCTTGTCATTTTGAACCAATCCAGAAGACAAGGAAACTCCTGGATCAGTAAACCCAGAGGTATTGATTTGTTATGGGAACATGGAGGACTTTGCAACTTGACAAATTTAACGTGCATCAGTCACCATTTACTACACAGAGAGTCGCTGGGATTCGAACCCGGTTCACTTCATTGGAAGGCGAACGTTTTATCCCATGAGCCACCATGACTCACTGTGCATGATTGTTGGCAGCAGTGGTTAAGGAAATTACGGCTTCAAGAAGACCAGGTTCTGGGCGCGAGAGGGGAGACCACCCTGTACAGCGTATGGCTGTGGTGTACCATACTGCGTTTGCGATTCGAGCAGCAATTAGCACTGCAGTGACACATTGGACTGTTACAGATTAGCTACTTCAAGTACAGCTCTGAGCAAGAGATTCTGCAGCTTGCATTCCACTCACTCCAAACCACTGCCGTTTACAACGTGAGTGGTGTCGAGTTAGGACTCACTAGAGGACAGAGTGCAGATTTATTGTGTTTTCTGATGAAAGTCGGTTCTGCATTAGTTTCAGTCATAATATTTCTTTTATTGCCATTCATGAGCAGCATTCAAGGAGGTATTTTCCGAAAGTATAAGGTTCGACTTGATACTGCTGTTGTAATCAAACATACTCTACAGAAGGTCGACATGTTGCCCTTGTCTGCTAGATCACTAAATCTTTCCCCAGTAGAGCAAGCATGGGATATCATTGCCCAGCTTGCTCTAATGGTGAAAGGGACAGCAATGGGACATCATTGGTCACAACCAGCATTAACTATCTCCGACTGACCAAGTGCAAAAGGCATAGAACTCCATCCCACAAAATGATACGTGGCATTTGTATGATGCAATGCATGCCTGTTTGCATTCAAAATTCTGGTGTTTACACTGGTTATTAATGTACCAATATTTCACATTTGAAATGGTTTTTCTCTTAATTGCATTAAATCTCGAAACATTAATCTTTAATCAATTAATGTTACTCAGACAAACTCATTGCCGAAATTTCATTACTCTTATAATAATTGGTGTTGAGATTTTTTCACCCATCAGTGTATATTGTGTGACGACAGAGAATGGATGTTTTCATTTTATAACAGTCGTTGAACAGCGGACCCAATTTTTTCGGTTTACGACAAGTGTTCATCTCCGTAGCCTTGTCATTTTTGAAACCAATCCAGAAAACAAGAGAACTCCGGGATCAAGTATTGGGAGAAATTTGCCTTCGTGGAGGATTTTGGATGGAACTATCCTCATTTACGTTACATGGAGAGGAAGACCACGAGAACCCCCCACGGTTAGCCTGACGGCAAGGGGACTCTAACCCATGATCCGTCTACCACTGAGGATACTTCACGTATCCTCAGTGGTATCATTCTGTTACATCAGCACTGTGGTCGGTGCAAGCCGGATACGACCAGCCATCGCCGGGATTCGAACCCAGTTCACCTCATTGGAAGCCGAAAGCTCTATCTCCTGAGCCACCGCGGCTCATGGGATAGAGGTTGCAAAGGAATTACTGCTTCAAGTTGGGCGGCCGCCTACAACTGAGGATATTTCACGTCAGCAAAGTGGTCGGTGTGAGCCACAGGCACAATTCGAATAAACCAGCCGACGCTGAGATTGAACCTAGGTCACTTCATTGGGAGTAAAGTGCTCTATCCCCTGAGCCACCGCGGTTCAGAAAATGGATGTTTGATCGCGTAAAGCGAAGCGCAGATGGCGCTAGGGGTTGAAATTCGTCGTGAGATTTCCGGGTTATCACTTTCGATTGATTTTTAAGCCTAAATTTGAAAAAGAGCTCCATAAACAACAAATGAACTTGGAAGACTGCAAGCATTTTATGAGTTCTATATACTTTCTGCTTGAGCGCAGTAAATAAAACTTTCCTAATTTGCTTCGTTTTTCTCACTTTATGCACGATCATGGAAGTGACACTTTAAGTTTACGAATTGTTTTTTTCTTTTTTTAATTTTCTCCAGAAATATTTAGAGGTTGATTTTGTAAATTAAGAAGTTCTTAGTTCATGCATTTTTTCATACTTAACAATAAGATTTAAAGCTCTCAGAGGTTTGAAGGACTGATAATAAGTTACAAAAGAAAACAAATACTTTTGAAAACCCTATGCCTGAAAATCAAGCAATAAACTTGTATCGATTATTTCGATTGTTATTTGCATATAATTTCACTCTAATATTTATGAAGATATGGACATTTTTTCAAAGGAAAAAAAAATCTTTTTCTGTCTAAAGTTTTTGCTATAACTTTAAAAATATCGAGTAAAATTTAAATTTTTTTTTTTAAAGCGGTTTAAAATAAGTTGCAAAATTATTGTTTTAAAATTTGAAATCAAGTCGTAAAAAACTGCGCAGGATATGAGTATTTAAAATTATTCTTTTATACCGCACATGCGCAGAATTTTATTCCTTTTTAAATATACAATATTTGAATCATATATCAAATATTGAAAATATTCAATAAAATGAAGGAAAACTTTTGGATCAATCAATAATTGATCTCAAAATTATTGTTTTAAAATTTGAAATCAAGTCGTAAAAAACTGCGCAGTATATGAGTAATCAAAATAGATTTTTTTATACTTTGCATGCTGGAAAAAAAAAAATTCTTAATTATGTAGTATATCGTATATGGTAATTAATAAAAATGTCTGATTTTAATATTTTAAAAAGTTTCAAGCAATTTTCTAAGTAGTTTTTGTATTTTTTAAAAGAAGGCTCAAAATGATGAGGGATTTTTCAATAAATTTCATTTTGTATTACAAAACAAGATTTATTAAAAAAAAAAAAAAAAAAAAAGGCACCGGCATTATGGGGATCATCCTCCAAAAACACGTTTATTTTTTTCACGTACTAACATTTTGGTGTATGGCCGATAATTATGAGGCATCATAATTTATTAAATTTTGTCTTAAGATACAAAAGGAAATTTGTGTAAAAACCTCTCATAGTTTTGAGCTTATTATTAAAAAATACAAAAACTACTTTAAAATTGCATGAAACTTTTTAAAATATTTAAATCGGACTTTTTTCATTAATTGGTATATATAATTCACTACAAATTTATGAAAACATCTTTTTAAATTTTTTCCGCGCATGCGCAATATAAAAGAACTACTTGATCATATCTTGCGCAGTTTTTTAACGATTTTTTTAAAATTTAAAAACAGTATTTTGAAAATAATTTTAAATTGCTCTAAATAATTTTTTTTTTTGATTTGATTGAATGTTACAGTAAAAAAACGTAATTCATTTTTTTTTAATAAAAAATATCTATATTTAAATTACTCGTTAAGGGAACTTAACGAAATATTACGCAAATGACAGTCAATAAACCTGTAACTTTTATAGATTAGTTTAAACTAATCTATAAAAGTTACAGGTTTATTGCTTGATTTTCTAACATAGGGTGTTCAAAAATACTTGTTTTCTTTCGAAATTTATTATCAGTCCCTCGAATTTCTGAGAGCTTTAAATCTTATTTCTATGCATGTAAAATCGCATTATCACCTCTCAATCGCTTAAACACCACAAAATAATCTAAATATTTCTTGAGAAATTTAAAAGAATAAAATTGAAAATGACTTACATTATTGTAGGGTAGTGTGAATATTTTTATTATTATTTTATAAACGTCGTTGAACAGCCGACTCAATTTTTCAGTTTTACGACTACTAATGTTCAACAACGTAGTCTTGTAAGTTTTGAACCCAATCCAGAAGACAAGGAAACTCCTAGATGAAGTATTGGGCGATATTCGCCTTTGTGGAAGATTTTTTGGTGGAACTAACCCGCATTTGCACTACATGGAGAGGAAAACCTCTAACGGTTAGCTTGACGGCAAGGGGACTGTAACCCATGGTCCGTCTACCACTGAGGATATTTTATGTCAGCACAGTGGTCGGTGCAAGCCGGGTGCGGAATTCGTATCGATCAGCCATTGTTGGGATTCGAACCGGGTTCACCTCATTGGAAGGAGGACGCTCTATTCCAGGGGTTTCCAACAGGATTGGCAAAAAACTAGGTTTTTTGGTTTAAAACAGGTTTTTTCGGTTTAAACCAGTCAACTAATATACATACTTAAAAAATGAAAATTGCTTCCAAGAACAATTAAAATAAATAACAAGCAATTATATCAAACTGCACTAAATTTTATTAAAATTTTCATATTTAAATACTGGATTGGGAAAAAAACAGGAAAAGTTTAGAGAAAAACTTTTTTTTACCATTGAAAAACAAGTTTAGGATTTAGTACTTAGGATTCAACATTTTGAACAAAAGAAAACAAGTTTTGCAGTTTTCTAAGCCCAGTCTGTTACGCAATTTTGATTGTACAACTCCAAAAGTAGAAAAAATTCTCTTAACATTCGCAGTAAGAATTACTTCAACTTCCTTAAACACATCGGCATTACTTCTTAATATCGTTTTCTTGCACCATTCTACAACTGTTGCATTTTCAATAAATTCCTTTTGAAACCTACCTTTGGAATGGAAAACTTTTTGCACAAAATTTTAATATCAGAGTTAATAATTTATTTTTAGGAAACATTTTCTTGGCATATTCTAAAGCCCTTTTTTTTTCAACGGCTGACAATTCGTAATCATCTTTATCTACAGCTTTTGGATGCAACAGAAAAGCAAGAAGGTGGGCTGGTGTTATTGCCATTTTATAACAATGATCTAATTTTTTCAATACATCTTTATTGAATTTCTTATCGTGCATTTGCTTTTTAAAATTTTTAAAAATTTAAACAGTCTCTCCAATCGAACAATTTTCTCTCTGTGCCCTATCCAGAGCTACACTAATTGGTTTTAACTGCTGCAAGTAATCTTCTGCATTTCTTTTCAATGAAATGTTTGAAATTAAATTTTGAACATTTTTATCAATCTGATCTTTATAACTTTCACATATGTTTACTAGAATGGGCCAGGATTTTAGATACCTCTCGTCAGCAAAGGAATTCCAACGAACTTCACATGGCAATATTAACTTTGGTGCATTTGTGACTTTTCTGTTGTTGTTGCTTATCCTCACTGTCTGACAGAGTCAGACAACATCCACGAGTTCGTTGACTGATAGGAAGTCGAAGACTAGGAGAGGATTGCTAAAGAGATCCTCCTTAGAGAGTCTCATGCAATCCAAGAGGTGCTCAGGAGAAGCCTGATGAATTTGGCACTATTGGTGAGGGAATGTGCAGCTTCAGTTAGTCCGAGGACCGGAGCACCACTTGGTAGATCTCTGTCTTGGCTTCTTCGCCTTCTGATATTTAGCTGGGCATAATGGAATGGCCTTCACGCTTGGGTGGCCCGACCTTAACTCCTGACGTACTTCACCCATTCCTCCCAGGGTCACCCTCCCGCCACGATGAGGCAAACCGCAAACAGTAGGATTTGGGGAGGGTGACTTTTCTAAAGCATGCACTTGCATAATGATTATTCCTAAAATACTTAATGACATGCAAAATTTGTTCTTTTACGTTTGGATAACTTATATTCCCAGCCAGTAAGTTCAAAATATGAGCAGCACATTCGTAAGTAATAACTCTGAATTCTTCATCCTCAACTTCACACTCATCAATAATTTTTTCAACATTATTCGTCACTAATGAACACTTAAATTCTGACTGGCACTTTTTAATCTATTTAACAGCAATGTCATAAAGATTTTCACCTGTATGAGCAATGCCAGAGGTGTCAATAGTATCATCTAAATATCTGTTTCCATCTTCTGCTGTTAAAGTAATGTTTGACCATCCATCTAATCCTAATGTGAAAATTTCACCTTTTAATATTCCTGCACATTGAGTTGAGTTGTTTGGTTGAAAGTTCAAGTTATTTACAACATCAAACAATTTGAAAAATATAATTATAAATAAAAATGCAATTATAAATTATTCTTAGGGAAAAAACCAAATGGTTTTTTTGGAAAAAACCATTTGGTTTTAACCCTGGTTTCCATCTTAAATGAGGCCGGGGGCCGCAATTAAAAACACCAGTCAAATGGCGAGCCGCAAAATTTTATCTAGGACTCTTTTTATGTTTGAAGGAACATTAAATATTACTGTCAGATTTTTATCAAATTGTACAAAACAAACGTATTGAATTACAAATTAAAATTAGAAGTAGATTTTTGAGCAACCTATACGATTATTTTTGTAATTGAATAAATATTTTCTTGGATGCAAAACCTGAGAAATAATTTTTTTTTTTTTTTTTTTGCGCTGTTGGTATGTTAAATTTTACAGAAACGAAGAAATTAGGTGTTTTTATTAAGAAAAGAAAAGTATTTTTAACATATATAGATTTTTTACGAAAATTGTCCGCAAAAAAAGACAACTAATATATTTTAGTTCGCGGGCACAAAAAATGTTGCCCGCGAGCTGCCAGTTGGTAACCACTGCTCTATCGCTTGAGCCGTCACAGCTCATATTAGAAAATTGCACCTTTTTTAAGAATTCTTATGCCAAAAGACAATAATTATTGCTCACGTCCAAGAGATCGCGTGTTCGATCCCCTCCGACCGATGCACGCTAAATCTGTTGAGTCACAAACTCCTCCATGTTCCCATAACAAATCATACCTCTGGGCGTACTGATCCAGGAGTTCCCTTGTTTTCTGGATTGGGTTCAAAATTAGAAGGCTAGGGAGTTGAACATTAGAAGTTGTAAACCCATAATGGGGTCTGCTGTTCAACGACTTTTACAAAAAACAAAATTATTGCACAGTAATCATTGAGGTATGCGAGTGACAGCAAGCCCCCTAGTAAATGAATAAAAAGACAAATGAAATTTCAATATTTATTTGACCAATGTAAACTACAATCACAGAGTTAACGATTGTTCAGTATGCTTGCAACAAATGCTTGAAAATAATACACAATAATGAAACTCAATGGAGTCTATGGGTTACATAAATAAATAACGAGTTTCATTACACTTATTTTTACAGAACTTTCATAACTATTATATTTTTAGACAAAAACTGTAGTAAAAGTAGTTATTTTAAATAGATATATTTCAATTCAGTAGGATAGAGAAACTTAAGAGTTGATAAAACAAAACTAGTACTTTTTTTCTTAAAGAAAATTTTATTCTAATTTAATAAATTTGATTAGACAGTATAACAAGAGATGTTGCTTGTTTACATCATGATTAACGTGATATTTTTAATATTTTTTTTTAACAGGATTTTTTCTGAAAGTATAAACAAATAAAAATAGCTTCTGTCCTGCTTTTGAGTATTTATATATATATATATAAAAAAAAAAAAAAAAAAAAAAACGATTATATATTCAACTGAAATTAAATAGTGAAATTTTTTTTATCAGATTTAATAATTAATTCTTAGATTTTTTTTTTGCTTCCTAAAGTATTACGTTAGTCACAATATATTCTTGGTTTCAGTTGAATAATCATTGTTTGCATCATAAATGTTAAAAAAAAAAAAAAATGGATAGAAATATTTTTACTTATTATTTCATGAAAGAAACATGCTATAAAATATGAGAAATGCTACGTTACTCGTGATGTAAAATAATCAAAATCAAATTATCTATTTTTATATTAAATGATTTACCAAAGAAAAATGTGCAAATAAATGTTTTATGTAATAATTGTTGCAACATTTTTGTTTTTGCAAATCAAAGTATAAAGTGGCAATATTCAAATGAGACTTTTACTTATATCACATTAATCAATGCAATATGACCATATATTAAAGCTAACAATAAACATAATTACAATGCAGCAATTGTAATACATTAATAATAATTTAGTGTCAAAATTTATTTAGAAAAACAATTATATTAATTGTTAAATAATCAATGCTAATTAAGTTAATTATAAAAAAGCTATGGAATGAAATGAATATTAACCTCTTTTGAACAAATATTTTTTTTGTCAGAAAAGAATATATATATATATATTTGCAATGAACTTTTAATGTGTTAGAACTTACTTAAAATACCTTAATGATAAATAATACTGAAAATGAGAGTGAATTAAAAACAAAAAAAAGTTATTTTCACAAAATAGTATGTTGACAGAAGTTAATTAAAATTCAATTTAATTTATTAATAAGAAAGACAATTGTAAGTGTTGTGACATTTTTATAGTAAAAACTATCTAATACACATGAAAACTGCACAGAAAAAATTTTAGAGACATGAAATTTACTAACAAAGTAAGGGAATCAGAATTAAAGATACTTTTATTTGATAAAGACCATAGAGTTTTAAAGCAACCGAGCGATTCGGTACTGATTTTCCTTATTATAACCCACTGATACGACAGCTAACATGAAGGAAGAAAACAAAAAATTCCATTTGTAGAATTTTATAATGAATTAATATCAGAAAGCACTAATTTTTGCAGATATAACTGTGTGGATTGAAAAAGACGTTATATCATTTTATTGTAAATTTGTTTTTTAATAAAATTTTTTATTCTCCTTTTATTAAAAACCTTTAAAATTACTTTATTTTATTTTTTGTTACATTTCATTTATTTTATGTAAAAAGAAGATTTCAGTTTGGTCTTTATGAAGTAACAGTAATGTTTTGAATATATATATATATATATATATGAATGAATGATATAAATTGGAAAGGTAGAGTGAGAAAAAACTTGGTCCAATACCCTTGCTTAAATGCGTAAGGATAGTAACATACATTCATTAATTAATTTCCTAAAAATAGCAAATGTACAACTTTTTTCTTTGTCTTTAAAAATAGACTACTTATACAAAACTTGCGTTATAATACTTTAAGACATAAGTAAAAGTTAGAGAGATAGATAATGAATAGCATTGTGAAAAAGAGGAGTATTTACCAAAGTTAAATAATGAATAATCAGCATATTAATAACTCTAGTTAAATGCATCTTATTATACACATTCTTATGTTACGAGATATATTATTTTGTAAAGCAAATTATAATTAATAAAGTGTTTAACTTCTGTCAAATTTACATTATATCATGATTTAATGTAAAATGAACCACCTATACCTTTGACATAAAGCATTGTAATTATACAGATATTCATGCTATGTTATATAGGTATTACCTATATCTTTTAGAAAAGGTAAATGAAATTGAATAAACATTTTTTTAAAAAACTAGAATAGATTTTTAAATAGCGCCATAGCAGCGGTTCCCAATTTTTACGGGCTATGGAACCTTAAATGATATTTCTTTTAATTTGACGGAGACTTCATGAATAAAGCTCATTAGCAATTGTGAATGAATTAAACAACAAAAAACTTTCTTATTTTGTAAATATTTAATCCAAAAATTTATGGATTTTTTTCAGTATAAAATTTTATTAATACTTGTCTTAAAAATTAGATTTTATGGCAGACAGTTGAATTCACTGCTCTGATGCAGCACCTAGTTTAGTTTTGAATTTTATTTTGGTGTATCTATAAACTGAATTATGGTTTTAGACACACTAATGAAAATGATGGTTATTAGAGAAACATATAGTTGAATCTAGTTATTTTAATTTTAAAGGTTCATAGAATCATTCTACATAACCCTAAATTTAAGCAGATTTCATTTTAGGAACTGCTGGCCTATAGCAATTAAAAGAGCTTATTTAAAAAGTTTTTTTAGAATAATGTAAGTTTTTTGAATACATTGTGTTAAGGGCCGGGATAGCCTAGTTGGTAGGGCACTGGGCCCATATCAAAGAGGGCATGGGTTTGATACCTGTCGGCCGAAGACTTCCCGTGTAGTAAATGGTCACTGATGCACGTTAAATCTGTCGAGTCACAAAGTCCTCCATGTTTTCATAACAAATCAATACCTCTGGGGGTACTGATCCCAGAGTTTCCTTGTCCTCTGGATTGGTTCAAAATTAGAAGGCTACAGATTTGAACATTAGAAGTCGTAAATCCAAAATTATATCGGCTGTTCAACAACAGATATAAATTAAAATACATTGTGTTAGATTTAAAAATAATTTAAATATGTTTTATAGAAAGTAGCACATCAATATGCATGCTGTTAAAAAGAATTCAAGGCTTGTCCTATTCTAGTACATATGGATTACCTATACCTTTTACATAGAAAATTGCAATCGAAGAAGATTTTTTAAGTAACAATTTATGGGGTAAAAAAAAGTAAGTAAAATGCTATTTACAAACAAGACGACAATGCTATTCACAATCTTAACTTTTAACATGACAAGATAGTTACCAAAGAATGCCATTGAATCATGACATAAGAATAAAAATTTTTATTCAGACAAAGGACAAAGATGAATATGTGCATCACATGTAATAAAGAAATTTATTTTTATTTTTATGTAGTCTAGGAACCCTGAGTCTAATTGCTAGATTTGAATTTCCATTTCTTGAGTCACATCAATCAATCAAAAAAAAATATTCACATAAAACAATTTACAAATATACAATCAGGTCTTGAAGAGAACTGGTCAGTTATAGTCCCGAGCGATAGATAGTAGCACAAAAAATTTTGGTCATTTTAATATTTTTTAAAAAAAAAATATGCAGGCAGAAAAAAAAATTGCTATTGGTCAGCTGATCTGATTGCTGTGAAGTGAATGCCAAAGTTTTAAAATGATTTAAATGGGTGGGGGTTAGGCCAAGTACATATAACCCAAAGAGATGACCCAGGTTCAAATCCTGGTGACTGGTCCACAAGATGGATATTGGGTTGCACTCAAGCTAACTGTGGAAGGTTTTTTACTCTCCATGCAATAAAAAGGTTAGATAACTTTATTCAGGATTTACCTTGTCTTCTGGGTTGGTTTCAAAATAATAAGGTTATTGAGTTAAGCATTATTAGTCATAAATTTGGAGGGTGAAAAGATCAGTCTAGAGCAATTTAAAATTATATTTGTTAATTTAATTGCTGTTAAGTAATAAGTCTGAAGTTCACGGGCGTGTAAAATAATCTGAAGTTATACTGCTGCGAATATTAATTCATAATAAAATCTTTAATATTAATAGTTGTAATAATTATGCTGGAAGTTATACTGGTTGAATATTAAGTTGTAGTTATGTCTGTAACATTAATTGCAATCCAGAAATTCATTCTGGTCAGTAGAAAGTCTTCTTGCTCTCTTTTTTGATAAAAAATTAAAATTGCTTATATAGTTTTGGCAATATATAAAGAATAGTATATTTTTTTAAGCATTTGAAATTATTGCCCACTGGTCCTGTTTGTTAATTTCTAATGGTCTAAATTGTGTTTTAGTGTTCTCAGTTCAGTGGACCACTTATAATTTTGTCTGTTATCTATTAAAATGGTTTTGAATCTGATGTGTTTCAATATTAAACCCTTTGCAGCGGACCAACAATACAATGGCAATTATTTTATTTTAACCTGCAAATTATAACAAAAAAATATTAAAATTATAGATATTTTATCATACTGTCTCTCAGGTTAGTAGCAGATGCAAAAAAAGAAAATGCAGCTTAAATAGAACATAAGAAAAAGAAAAATATTTTGCTCACCAATATAATATCACAGTACCACAACAGAACTTTTTGAAAGATAATACGCAGAATATACAGCTTTGCTTAAATACAATCCCAATAAGCGTTTGTAGGAAATGTTTTTTTGAATTTTGTTCACAGATTAAATAGAAAAGTTAAGTTTGTTGCTATTTCTTTGCACTCAGATATGATTAATTTGACAAATTAAATATTATATTTCTTGTCTTGTCAAACTAAAATCTCTACTTGAAAATTGTACTTTGTAACAATTGTAAGTATTTTTTGGTGACTAGCATATTTAGCTAAAACAATGACAATGTTGTTTAAGAGTTTGGTATTGTATTTTTTAAAAAACTAAGATACATTAAATGTGTTGTGGAATTGTAGAGTAATATTTATAGAAATTTGTTTTTATTAAACAAGGAAAAAATATCTTAATGAGGCTTTGTATTTTTAATGAATTCAGTGTAAATTTTATTTTAACTTTATTTTTTTAACAAAATTTGATAGTAGAATGAAAATTCAAAACCATATTTTAACACAATTAATACTTTGGAATATAAGGTGTGTCTTTTTATAGCTTTTAAAAACAACAAAGAAGGGGGGAAAATCCTTACGTACAATTAAGATTAAACTGCTTTTTGGCAAAATGAAAAATGTCAACTAAATTTATTGAAACCACAAAGGATTTTGGACATGTTATTTGGTTTTATTATATATATGTTATATGATATTTTGAATAGTCAGATTTTTAATATAATGATAAATCTGGTTAAATAAGATCTTTGCTGTAAATCACAGATTCTTTTTTTATTTTTTTTAACGCAAACTTTGTTAGTTAACCACCTAGTTGAAAAGTATAACCCCCCAAATGACATCATTACTTTGGTGTAATAATTCTTTTGGAGAAAAATCAAAGACAAGATCACCTTTAGAAGAATTTTCTAACTTAATATATGATAAGTGATAAAAAAATTGAGCATGCAGACATATGTTAAACTATTAAGTTTAAATATATAATTATATATAACTAAATTTTAATCAATTATAAACCTTGTATGGTTTTTCTAGTATTTTAGACACAAAAATTTAAATATATTGTTAATTTGATAAAATTATTTTTATTAATTAAAAAGTGTTTAAAAGAAATTATCAGACTCTTCCATTATGTCGTTTGTTTATGTCGCACTTCAAAAAGTAGAGCTAGAAAAGAACTTTAAAAGGTAAGTAAATTTCCCATTTTGCTTTGGTTAAAGATATTAAACATTACTTGTTTCAGAATTCTTTTTAATTTTGAAATTCAAATGCATACTGTGAAATATTATCTCCATAAGTTTTTATTTGGAAAAAAGTTTAATTTATATCATTAGACTTTGAAATAATAATGAACATTACAAAACGGATTAAAATAAATGAATTTGGGGAGCCTTAAACTGCAACAAATATTTTATTTTAACAGCCATGAAGAGTTTTGAAAAAGAAAGGAACTTCGCTATTAAAATAATGTTTATTATAAAAATAAAACTAAGAGTTGCTGTGCAATTAAAACAATGTTGAATATGTACAAAAAAACTAAAATGAGACAGACAGTTCATAATTTACACACACATTAAACTTATTTCAATTTTGAGTTTCTAACTTACTTACTACGCTGTTATTGAACTTAATTACAAAATAAGAATCTATAATGGAAAAAAAAAATCCAGTAAGGCTTCATGTCATATTTTACAAACCTACAACAATACTTTTTCGTGCATAGTCAATGATCATAAAAAAACGAAAGTCATGTAAAGAATTATGCACAAATACACAGAACACGAAACAACACATATCACAGCTATTAATAATAATAAATTAAAAAAATACCGAAATTACTGCATGAAACGACACGTCCCGAATTAAAATTAAAAACTGTTTTCGATCACTTCTCGACTCTGTACAACAAGGCTGCAGAAAGTAAAAAGCTGCAACTTTGATTTTTCTTTGCTTCAGCTGCTTCAATTGTCTTTATGTATAAAATGTTCATGAAGACGAAATGAGCTTTTTTTGTTTATAGTGTTTTGGCAGGTTTCTCGTCAAGTGAGAGAGAGATGTACTTCAAACCATGTGTGCAGGTGAATTTGTGTTACTGGACGCATATGTGTGTTGGACCAGCAACTCTATGTCGCCCAGGACTGCTGCACCGTTTTCACTCAATCCTGAAATTAAAATATTATGTACATAAATATAAATACTATAATAATATAATACACACATACAAATACTGTGATGCCACTATATACATTACATATTTCCTTGGTTTTAATTTTTTTATTATAATTTCCTAAGCTTATTTTTTTAATCATTCTTAATCTAATTTTAATTAAATTAAACCAATTATTTGAGCCGTGATGGCTCAGGAGATAGAGCGTTCGCCTTCCAAAGAGGTGAACAGGGTTAGATTCCCAGCAATGGCCAGTTGATACGAATTCCGCATCCGGCTCGCACCGACCACAATGTTGACATAAGATATCCTCAGTGGTAGACGGATCATGGGTTAGATTCCCCTTGGCTAACCGTCAAAGGTTTTCCTCTCAATGTAACATGAATGTGGGTTAGTTCAATCAAAAAGTCCTCTAAAGGTAAATTTTCTCCAATCCAGGAGTTCCCTTGTCTTCTGATTCATAATTACAGTTGAACATTAGTAGTTAGTTGTAAACCCCTAAAAATTGGGTCAGCTATTCAACGACGGTTATATATAAAAAAAAAGAAAGAAAAAACAATTATTTGATATTTATGACATTTTATAAATACATAATCTTTTCTTAAAACTCAATGTAACGGCTAACTTTTTATTTCAATACTAATGAAACACTCAATAACAAAAATCTATTTAAAACTCTTTATTTCTTACTACAAAAATGTTTCAGTCACATGGTTATACTAATTCTCAAATTTCTTTTTCACGATTTGCCAAATTATTTTTAAATTTAATATTGATTATGGGGGGGGGGGGTAAGTTTTAGTTTTGGTTATGTTATCTTTAAATCAATCTCCAACCATGGATCTCTTTCCATGCTCCTAACTGTCCGTTGGGAACAATCAATTGGCTTTTAATTTCGAATTATTGGCGATTGGATCGGAGGCTTTGGCTTCCCGGTCCCAACTGTTGAATATCTATCTATCTATCTTAACAGAAATTCTTGTTGTTAAGAGAATAATTTTCTTTATTTTTATAACTTTGGAGTGTGGTCATGTTCAATTTACGCTTTACATATTAAATTAAATTTTCCTAAACGATTTTATTCATTTTTCTGGGATAAATATCGCTACATCATATCCAAATTAAGATGAATTTGAAACAGCCATAATATTTCACTCATACAGAGAAATTTCTTCCCACTACCCACTAATGGACTAAGAATTTTGATTAAAATTGTTACTATAAATATATAATAATAATAATTAAAATTTTAATTATTATATATATAATATATAATAATTAAAACTGAATTTACAATGATATACAAAATATTTAAGGACATTGACATGATAAAATCAAACAATATTTGCAAAACACATTTGCCCTTTAGATACAACAACTAATACAACAAGCAAAATATTCTAACACAGATAAATTAATTGCTAGCAGAGATAGAGTTTTACCATAATAGTTAAGCAGAATGTGCTTGAGTCATGGTAGCTCAGTGGATAAAGTGACACACATCCTTATGAAGCGATCCATGTTTAAAACAAAAGGATGCCTGATTGATACAATACCCTAGTGGAAGTTAGGTCTTGGCTCAAATTATCCTTGCTATTTGGCTAACCATGGGAGGTTTTTGTTATTTTCCTCTACATGTAATGAGAGTGCAGGTTAGTTCTTTAAAAAAAAAACATCCATGAAGACTAGTTTGTCCTACTACTTGATCTAGGAGTTCCCTGGCTTTCTGGGCAGGGTTTAAACTTACAAGGTTACAGAATTGAACATTGATAGGTTTGTAAAAAAGATTAAATATTGATGTATGTCATAGAATAATCAAAGTCTCTGCAAAATAACTTATGTTTCAAGTAGAAAAATTTAAGTTCCCGGCCCTGCAAAACAATTTATGCCCAGGTTGTGGTAAATATTTTTTAATAATTCTTGCTTCATTATGAAGTCTAACATACATTATTTCATATTTATTTAATTAAGATTCTGTTTTTTGGTACTTTAATTAGCAAAATAAAAAAGTGGTTAAAATTTACTTTAGAAGTTGTTTGTACTTGATACCTGTAGAATATTTTAACTAAACTAAACTAAAAATAACTAAGTCAATAAAATAAGTCATATTAAGAGGTGTGGAGGTGTCATTTATGAAAAAGATTTCCATTTTATCGTAATTCCCCCCCCCCAAAGTTAAAGGTAAATTATTTGTACTTAAATTTAATCAGGTTGTACCTTAATTTAAACTACAGTAATATTAATCTAGGACAACTAATTTTTATATTTTACCTTATTTTCATCAAGTCTTTTAAAAATAATTTAAGAGGATGGTTATAGAACACTCAGTTCCTAGAATGTCAACTAAGCAATTTTCAAAGCCATATTAATTGAAAGGCTTCAAAAAATAATTTAATTTCAATGATTTATTTTTATTCATGATTTAAAAATTTGTTAGCAATGATTATCTGAAAAACATCTTTTGTTTAAATAGCTGAAGTTCGAAATTAAAGTCAATTAAAACTACCTTTTTAGTGTAACATGGCACTTATTACTTTGTTCTTTTTAAGTAATTTTGAAAATATGAGCTCACAAAACTGACTTTGAACTTCCTCACACAAATAAAGCGATCCTCTATGCATAATTTGATAATATCGATGCATGCATGTAAGCCATGCACAGATACATTGGTGGTGATTCTCCAATTTTGCAGGTACTTTTTTACAAATATTTATTGTAATATAAAAAAGTATCCGTGTGTGCAAAGAAAAAAAAAGTTTGCAGTGGGGGGGGGGAGAAAATACGAAGCAGACAAAGTAATTATGATTTAGACAAGGTCAAAGAAAGTCAGTGTTAAATTGTATGCACGCTGCTTCCAAAAAGAAAAGATACAATTGCCAATTCAGCCCAAAGATTAGCAATTCCACAGTTAGCAGTCGAGCATACAATCAGTTAGTTTTTTACAACTCGACGAGACTATCTTTTTACAATGAAAATAAATTATTGCGGTGACAGAAGGAAATTTTTTAATTAAATTTCGTTTGGAGCGAAATTACTAATTTTACTTGATAATTACTTTATATGAATGCAGTTCTTAAATTTCCTATTTATGTATAACTATTAATATTAATTTTTCTCTAATGTTCTTAATGTTAATGTGCATGCAATATATAAATATTTTTTATTTTAAATAGTTAACTGTTTTCGTACATTTAAGAAAATTATTCCATTATCAAAAAATGCTATGGGCTTGCAGATACTTTTGATTTTGTGTGCGCAGATACTTTATTTTTATCTTAAGATTTCAGTTCAATCACAATCATTCATAAAATTTTGGTTAGTAGCTCAAACTATATATAAAAGTGGCAGTTTTTTACAAACACTACATTATGACCTTGTAAATTAAATAAATAAAAAAAATAACAGCAACAAAGCAGAACATATAACCTTATCAACTTAGCAAGGAACAACACAAAAAATCTGTCACAAGATGAAACAAAACAACAATGAAGCACACAATGCAATCAATTCATTAAAACAAGGTGACATACCATTAGATATGAAGGCTCTGATCCATTGGAATGACTTTGGAACAAGTATGAAAAAAGAAATTGTCAATTTAATTAATTTCTTAAAAAATAATATGAAATCCTAAGAATGTGCATCCTTATATTATGTGCACTTAAATAGGATATCCGCCTGGTGGATGAGTGGTAGCGCTTCATATTCTCGAGCCACAGGTCCAGGGTTCGATCCTCAAGTCTTTCAGCGGGTCGATGAAATTAGTACCAAGCATGCTTGGAGACTAAACACTGGGGGTTCCGCGTTCAGCTAACCACTGAACCGGAACATTGAAATAAAAAATTGCACCCCAGAGCCTAAGATCATGAAAACTAAGATGGGGCAGTACGCCATGGCCCAATATGGGCAATGAGAATTTTTTTTAAAGGATAAAATACCACACTTTTACGCATGCACAATAGACAAAAAATCTAGCACTATTTCCTGCGACATCACGGGATAAAACATACTACAGAAAATCAAATTAAAAAAATAACAGTAAAAAATAGATGCTATGCTATAATTTTAGGCGATATACATTTTAAATTTAAAAATAACTATATAATCTCTTTCAATTATTCATACCTCAATTCAACCAGGCTTCCTAAATGGATAGTGAATTGGAATTGTATCTTTGTAGTGGTAGACACACTAAATTAATTTAACCTTAAAGCAGAGAAAAGTGCTAGATATATCAGTCTCATATAAAAAAAATTTCATTATCACAATTTGTGTACTTTTCTATTATAAACCATTTCAAAAACATTTTTTTAATAGACTACATTGAATATACAATTAATTTATTTATTTCAAATAGCTACAATCGGATGAAATACTTTAAAATAAATCCTTAAGTTTTGGAAGACTTTCACACTTTTATTTGCATTTAGTAGTTCATTACAAGAGTTTGGTTTTCATTTGATTGCTCTTTATTTGATTTGATTGTTCTTTCTGGAAGGAAGGAAGAGAGAACTCTACAGAAAACAAAAATATTTAAGTATCCTAAAATGCATAGGGAATACTCTTACTGTATTAAGATGGATAACAAATGTCAGAGAGCATTATGTGGAACTTAGACAATTCATACATGTACTTGATCTATGAATATATGACGGGGAAGAAGGTTTAAATAGTAATCTTTTATTTTTGAAATTTTTTTTTTACCTTTTTTCTTGCCTCTTTTGTTTCTTACAATTTGATGAGCTATACTGTCAGTAGGAACTCCTTCTGTTACATCTGCCTGCATTTTTGCAAAGCTGATAAACACCTATAAAACAACAGTATTGTTAGACACATAGAAATAATAATACATAAGCAATAATTTATAGTACATATGCAATTTACAACAAAACAGAGCAGAGCATATTTTAAGAGAGTTTCACTGAGTGGCGCTAAAAGCTAAATATATTATTCACACATGTATATATACAAGATGAATTTCCTTCTTTCTGCATAAAATGTCAAACATTTTAGAAACAGTTTAAATCAATACAGTGAGTTCTGGTAGCTCAGTGGATAGAGCGTTTGCCTTGTCGAATCCAGGAAATGGCTGGTCGATACGAATTCCGCATCCAGCTTGCACCGACAAGAGTGCTGACATGAAATATCCTCAGTGGTAGGACAGATCACCCTTGCCCTTATCGTCAGGCTAACCTTGGGAGGTTCTTATGGTCTTTCTCTTTGTGTAATGCAAATGCAGGTTAGTTCCATCAAAAAGTCCTCCACATAGGCAAATTTCTCCCAATACTTGATCCAGAAGTTCCCTTGTCTTCTGGATAGAGTTCTGATACAAGATTACGGAGTTGAACATTAGTAAATGCAAATCCAAAGATTGGGTCTGTTGTCCAACGACGGTTATAATATAAAATAAACAAAACACCAACTCAGAATAAAAAGAAATTTACTTGATCTAGAGTAGTTTGAGATACTGAGTAGTCTTCTATACTCAGCATTTGGCGTGCTCTTTCCAACTCTTGGAAAACCATTGCTAATGAGAGCGAAGGTGCCAATTGATACTCCATCTGGTTAAGATGCTGCTCTTGTAAAGATGCAGCACTCCCAAATGTATTCTCCATAAACCTCCTCACCTCCTCCATTGCTGTCAGGGAGTTGGTCACTCTTAATGTCAAAGTATAACCATGACCATACCTGTAAACAAATATTAGTACATAAATTGTGCGTCCATTTCCACTTGTACTCAAAGAACAGTTCACAATATACAGTTGGAACCCGATTCATTGGGACTAAAGCTTTATTTTTTAAATCGGGTAATTCGTAATGTACCAAAACAAAAAATAAATTTCAGTAATTAATTTATGGAACATGCCTGTGGGGAAAGTAGTTATCGAATACGCTAGCCTTGAGCTATCAAAGGGTACCTCATGATTGAATTGAATTAGCATGTCTTATATACTAATGAATTGATGTTTAATATTCATAGAGATAGTTATGCCACAATGCCTAATACAGAATTACGCAAAAGTATCCATTACAAGCAGTTTTAGACTTTTTATTCCACAGCATAAAATACAGCACATCAAAATTGTTGCACCTCTTTCAGCTAACGATACCATAGTTTTTCACATCAGCATTTTTTTTTTCTGCATTAATCTTTTCAGAACAGTCGATATCAAGGTTGAAGCTTATTTGAGCAATTTTTTAGGGAAAATGCAGCTTTGAAGTTATTTAAACTGCAAATCTGAGGTTAGGCAGAATAGTGATAAAACAATTTTTTTTTCTTTTGTATCTTTATACACTTATCTGAAAATTTTTTTATTACAAAGATATCAATAACAGTTAAACTTTGGCTGTTTAAATAATTTTAGGGCTGCTAAAAAATTGCATAAATACTTTTTAATTAAGTCCTTTTTAAAAAAAAATAATTCTGATTTGAATAATATTCTCTTAAAGTAAACAGCTATGTATAACCAATAATTGTTTTCTTTTTTATAAAAATTATGTCACAGTTTAGAAGTTAATTTAATTAATTGTCTAAACAAAAAAAGAATCATTCAGCATTTTATATTCTAAGTTAGAACCTGGATATACTTTACTGGAATGAAACAGGTACTTGTGTTTAACATTATTTACTTGTCATAGCTTGATCAAGCATTTCAACTTAATTTAAATGCACACTCACTTCATCAAATAGGGATTTTGTAAGAGGAAAGAGAAAAATTCCTTCATTTGTAATACATCCAATTTCATAAATTGGGGGTTGAAGCATTAGAAGATGATAAATGGGAAATAAAAACACAAAAGTAGCTTATATTTTACTTACTTATTTTTTAGGTGCTGAATACTCCCTAAACATCGGAACTGCCCGTTGACCATGATAGCCAAACGTGTACATAAGGCTTCACATTCCTCCATACTAAAATAAAGGTAAAAAATTTATTTTTTAATAAATCGTAAGTTCAATCAATGATCAAATATTTATATGAAAAATACAGTGATAGTTTATTAACCTGATTTGAGCAATATAAATACCTGTGGGATGTAAGGATAACAGAACGACCTTCCTTTACAATATCTATAATGCAATTCCAAAGGAACCTTCTAGCTTTTGGATCCATTCCTGTGGTTGGTTCATCCTGAAATTAAACAAAACATATAATAGTCAAACACATTTATTCCCTAGCAACAATTTTACTTTGGCTCCAATTGGGATCTTAATTGGCTCAATTGGCCTATTTGAACTTGCACTAAGGGACCAATATTGGGAGATCTAGATTTTTTAATATTGGTCCATTTTAGGGTGAAGGTATGATTTGTTATGGTAATATGGAGGACTTTGTGACCTGATAGATTTAACATGCACCAGTCACCATTTACTACACAAAGAGTCTTCTGCTGGCAGGGATCGAACTCATGACCATTTGGACACGGGCCCAATGCCTTACCAACCACTAAAAGGCTATCCAAGCCTTGTTTTTTTTGTTTTTTTTTTTAAAGTGCCTACTATTAAAAATACTACTGAACAGTAGCTAATTTTTCCATTTTAAGACAATAGTATCTGATAAAATTTTGCAGAGAGCAACATAGAAAACAGGGATAGTAGAATTTGACACCAGAATACATTAAAACATATGCTTCTTTCGTATCACTATACACAAGCACAACTTGTGAAAGAAATACAACCATAAGATTCATACCAAAAACACAACAGATGGATTTCCTACAAGAGCTATAGCAGTGGACAGTTTCCTCTTGTTGCCCCCAGAATATGTGCCAGCACATCGATGACCGTGAGCAAGGAGGCCCAATTTTCTAATGCCCCACACAGCGACCTGAAAAACACAAATTACATTCATCAAGAATATGTTATTTGAGGTGTTAAAGCTATTATCTAACTTTAAGAGATATATATGGGCAGTGTTGTAGACGAGAAGGTTTTTTTGCTTGAAACTATTAACAGCTCTCGCGATTTGAGCAGGGTATCAGTTTCATCCCAAACTATGGGTCACATGAATATCGCAAGCGAAGAATTTTCCCCCCTTGTTTCAATACTGATCCTGCTATTTCCCAATGTAGGTTAAAAAAACATCATTAGATACTTATTTTCACTGCTAGGTGGCACTAGAGGATTGAGGATTTTTTTCTGCGCATATTTGTGAGTTTGCATGCTTTTTTTCTTTCACGTGATAAGCATTTATGAAAAATATGGATTTGCCGAGTGTCGGTGGCGTTATAATATGTGGGAATAACAAACGAAAATACCTTGATTATGAAGATAGATATTCAGATTCGGAGTATTCCATAAATCTATGCTTTTCTTTTATATTTTCCGTTCTATTGAAAAAATTCTGTATAATTTTTTGAGACAAAATATTTAAAAATCACATTCATATGAAAAAAAAATATCACTTGAATTTTTTCACTTATAAACCCTGCCCACTGAAATAGCAGACACTGTATTATATATTTTTTGAAAACGCAAAAGCGAATAAATTATTGTATTATTTTAAAACAACTGACAAATATGTGAAATGTAACATATGTATATAAAGAAAATATAAAATAAATTTCCCAGTATTCCAGGACTGAAAAGTATAAAAACTGAGCCTTACGCAGAGGGTTAAAGCTTCACTGCATTTAATTATAAATATGTTTTTTTAATATTATAAGTAAATTGTGGCCTATATTTCATAATCTAATATTGTACAATGGAACAATTATTAAAAGAGAATTAATTTAGAGATAAAAAAAACTTTTCAAAGATACAGACCTTTCGAACATGCTTCTCCGGTATTCCTCTGAGCCTGGCATAAAATTCCAAATGTTCATAACCAGTCAGATGAGAATCAAGAGCATCAAACTGCGGACAATAACCAATACTCTGACGAGCATTATCGATGTCAGTCTTGATGCTAAACAGGAAATAAACAAAAAAAATCAGAATAAGAGTAATAATCAAAATTAAAATTATTATTACACTCATGTCCATAAATTAAGGATAATTCAGAATCACACGGAAATCAAACTCTATAATTAAAATTTCACCTGTAGAATTATCACACACATCATGAAGAAGAATAAGCAAATTACAGGAAACCATTAGATGACGCTGGTAGTACGTCACAATGACGAGTGTGTAATAGAGGGGTATATAAGGAATGGTGGCAAAATTGTTCACAAGCGCTTTAAAAGCCTTTTAGTGCAATAACCGCATAGTTATGGCACAAAGGAAGCATTTGGATGATTTTTTACGTGGCAGAATCATCGGACGACTGGAATGGGGACGCACCCAGCTGGAAGTATCCGAGGAACTTGGAATCGCCCAGAGTGTCATCTCCAGGCTTTGGCAACGATTCCAAGATGATGGTAATGTGAGTAGACGTTACAGCACAGGTCGCCCCCGAGTTACAACGCCGAATGAAGACCGGTATTTGCCAGTTACTGCCAAAAGACACAGACGGAGCACAACATCAGACCTGTCTCGTCTGCTCTCTTCAGCTACCGGTACGACAGTTTCAAGGCAAACCGTGTACAGACGCTTAGGGCACATTGTTCTATATGCTCGTAGGCCTGTCAGATGTGTTCCGCTTACCGCAACTCACTGTCGCCTGCGATTAGCCTGAAGTAGAGAGCATGCATTGTGGACACCGCAACAGTGGTCTTGTGTGATGTTTTCCGACAAGTCCAGGTTTAGTTTGCAGTCTGATTCTCGCCGGACTTTCATATGGAGAGCGCCAGGTACCCGTTACCACCAAGACAACACCATTGAACGACACCGTTACGGTGGTGCAGGATGGCTCGTTTGGGGAGGAATTATTCTTGGTTCCAGAACTGACCTGCATGTTCAGAGTGTAACGATGACAGGCCACATCTATAGGGATGTCATTCTGGTAACATATACGTTTGTTTCGGGGCGCCATGGGTGCTGAATTTCTGTTCATGGACGACAACGCCCGTCTTCACCGTGCAAACATTGTAGACGAATGCCTTCAATCGGAGGATATCACCCGTATGGATTGGCCAGCATACTCATCGGACTTGAATCCAATAGAGCATGTGTGGGATATGCTTGGCCGACGAATTGCAGTCCGTCAACCCCCTCCCACCCGTCTACCGGACTTTCGGAGGGCATTGCTTGATGAGTGGTGTAATATTCCCCAAGATCAGATTGATAATTTGATACTCAGCATGCCTAGGCATTGTACGGCCTGTATTGCATCGTCCGGGAGACATACTCCGTATTAACCATCATACTAACCATGTTATACTGTTTTTTGTAAATAGGTTCTTTTTTGAAATTTGCTCCAGGGAGTAAAAATTGCAATTTTTATTAATTATGTCAAACATATAGCATTTTTGTTGCTCTTTACCTTTTGTTTAATACATAAACTTTACAAATAAGTCAAATTTGTTTGGCTTCTGTCTCTTTCTGTGCCTGAACTTCATTATCCTTAATTTATAGACATGAGTGTAGTTTAGGTTTTTTTAAGTATAAATGAACATTAAAATTACTCCAATACCACCTTTAACCTCTTCTTCTTGCTCCCATGAAAATGATGGGTGAGGTTTCGCCCTCATTTCTCGCTACCGTGAAATTTCTGGGCTGGAGCATTCAGTAGAAACGCGCCAATAACTAATTCATTTCTTTTGCCCGGAAAACATTTTATTTCTCATTTTACACACCAGATGGCAGTACCAGGATATTTTTAAGGTAATTGTAGATAGTTAGTCTATTTTAAACTAGATGTCAGCACTAATCAAATTTGGCAAAATAGACACTTTAATGACCGTATTCTTGAAAATTAACCGATCGTTAAGGGGTTAAAAGTTTTTTTAGTAGTTAATCAAAACTGTGGGGAAAAATGATCTTTTAACAACACGTTATATATTTTTAAATATTTAGGACATATGATTATTTTTTATTATTATTATTTAATATTCTGTTCGTTGCGACATTTAAAAGCAAGATTCTTCCCATCAGTCAATAATAAGGAAGTATAGTTACTCTCTCCAGCCCCCAGTAGAGAAAGGGATGATTTGGTAGCAGTTTTCTACAAGGAAATGTTAAACTCGCTTGAAAGAGATACACTTATTTATTTATTTTTAAAATTTAGATACAAAAAAATTATCTATCGTTTTTAATTGTAAACTTCATTACAGAAATATTGAGTGAAAAGTTGATATCTTAGAAGGGGCAAGTGTCTCATAATTTATAAAATGTGAGGGGGCTAAAGCCCACATTTTATAAATTATGAGACACTTGCCCCTTCTAATATTACAACTTTTCTCTCTGAACCCGGTTCTGCGGTCTCTGCTAATATAAGTACCACTAATGAAAATAAGTAGAGACTAGTAATATCTTTTAGCCACTGGTTTGCAAACTAGTGAAACTCTTGTTTAATGTAAACCTACTTAAATTTTCACAACTTATGTTAAAAATAAACTTTAAAAAACATAAAAGATTTAAAATTCAATAAGAAATAAGGATAACTTACCTATGACCAGCGATGTATGCATTCCCGGATGTAATGGAAGTGTTACCAGTAAGCATTTTAAAAGTGGTCGTTTTGCCAGCTCCATTCATTCCGAGTAAACCAAAGCATTCACCAGGCTGAACAGCAACACAAAGTTGGTTCACAGCAGGATACTGACCAGGCTTATACACCTTAGGACAAAATAAGTAAATGAATGGACTATAATCAAAATATAGGGTATTGCAGGGTATGGCCCTAGCTGATTTCCAAGTGTAAAAAAAATAATTTTGACACGCCGTTTATAAAAGATAATTAATATTATCTTTTGTAAGTAAAATAATTTTTTAATTTAAGTTTTTTTTAAATTTTTTTTACTTACAAAATTAATAATTTAATTTTGTAAGTAAAATAATTTTTACTTACAATTTTAAAAATAAGTTAAATTCTACAGGTTTTTTAAAATTTTTTTTATAAAAATGTGGTACAAACTACTAAAATAATGTACTGCTATATTTAATTCTATCGAGCAAAATAAGGGAATTATGAAGCTCAGAAATAATGATCAAATAAATATTAGATATAAAAAAAGTTACCAGGTTTATACATCCTTAGGACAAAATAAAGAAATGAAAGGACTGAAATCAAAATATAGGGTATTGCAGGGTCTGTATTAGCTGATTTTAAAGTGTAAAAAAATATTTTTGGCACCCCCTTCATGAAGGATAATTAATATTAAGTGAGTAAAAAAAATTTTAATTACAATTTTCAAAATAAGTAAAAATCTACAGAATTTATTTATTTATTTTTTTAAAAATGTGGTACTAACTACTACAATAATTGAATGAACTTAAGTATTTATGCTTCCATAAAATAGTCTAATTTGTGGGGAGAATAGATATCGATAACGTCAATTTTCATCTATGAGAAGGTACCCCATCATAGAATCGAGTTAACATGTCTTATATACTAGTGAATTGTAATTTTGTAGTGGTAGATGATACCCTACAAATTAAACGATTAATATAGCTTGAAATATTCAACTCTGAAAAAAAATTGAAAATCACTTTTTATTTTAATTAAATAAAAATTTGAATTTTTTTTCTTCTTGTTACAACCTGATCTAAATGGAGCATTTAAAACAAATGAATGTTTAAATACCTTTGTCAAACTTTCCATTCTGAGGACGGCATTACTGCAATGTCCGCCAAGTACTTTTGATCTTTCTAAGGCAACATCATCATCTTCTACTTCTGAAGATGTTGGTAAAATGGGGAAATTTCTAAAATATAATAATTCATATTATAACTTTAGCTTATAAAAAGAATAAAACTACATTCTCCCCTTATATGCAATGTACAGTACAGAACCTCTTATCCGGAAACCAGAAAACCGGAACAAAATTCCATAAATTTCCCCCCATTTCTAGAAGAAAAAAAAGAGGGAAGAAAGTATATATTTCTGTATATATTTTTAAATTCATTATTTATTTTTTTTAATCTCATTAAACTTATGCATGACTTTATCGTTTTTTCTTCTTTTTAAAACTATTTCTAAATAATAATTTTTAGTTAGGTTTGATAAACAATAAAAAAAAGCAGTTTTGTAGCGAACCAGAAAACCGGAAAAATCAGTTATCCAGAATCGTGATGGTCCCATATAATCGGTTCTCTACTGTATTTCAAAAACTAACGGTATAGCATCTACAGGGGTATGTTCAGACATTTTGTGAAAGGTCCGGTTTTTGTGAAATTGTGAAAAAATTACATGTAATTTGTGAATATAAAATAAGCATTAAGTGACATTCTTTCAACCAGGGTCCACTTTTGTGAATTTGTGCAAATAGGGTCCTGTTATTGCAATAGTCTTTTCAAGGAGTTTTTAAATTGTAAATGGATACAAGATTATGCTCAACACTGTAAAATTATAATGAAAAAAAAAAATTACATTTTCAAAAATAAACAGCTATTGCCGATTCTAAATTAGAGATGCAACATACAAATATTTGGTATTTAGCCTATACTGCACAACACAGAATATTAATTTAGGACAAATAATGGAAACAAAATCACTCAAATTTTTATTAAGTTCAATTAACATATTTTAAATAACACAACTTAGTCATGTATCATTTCGTATGTGTTACCCATTAAGTAAACTTAAACAATTCTTAAATTTATAATATTTTTTTTAAAAAACTGACATAAGTTAATTTTTATTTACATAATATTTTATCAATTAATTTAATGAATAATATATTGCTCCATTATTTGTTACAAAAAAAATATCATTAAATATCAATAAGAATGTACACACGATGTTTGTAGAAATAGAAATATTTTCTTAGAATACTACATTTGGAATTTATAAATGTTTTTTGACTTCGAAGAGGTTAAGGTACATAATATAAATGAAATGAGATGAAACTCAGCCTTAGAATTAAAGCAGAAAAACATGATTAACAAAATATTAGAGCAATATATGTCGATTGCCAGTAGATTTGAAAATAACTATAATAGCTGAACACTCAGCATCAGTCAATTTTTCCCGCCCATTTACAATAATACGCAAATGTCTATCAAGTGTCTCTTGTGAAGGGTCCGATTAAAAGATAAATTATTTTGTGAAGGGTCCGTTCTTCTGAACCGACCCCTGATCTATGACAGTATTTTCAACTAGAACAGCTTTATGTTTTTTTAGAAATGCCTGTTGGTTTTGGAATGAGTTAAAAGTTTTGCAAAGCTACGACTTTTCCACAAGTTTCTTACTATATATTGAAATCTAGTGATGGTATCGCAATTTTCCATTGTTGTCAACATATTTTTATTGGCTGGAAAATCAAATGGTAGGATCCAGTTCTCCCACATTAATTTTCATATTGGTTTGGTTGTCATCAGCATAAAATTGATATAAGTCATAAAGCTATTGTTTTCCTGTATATAGTTTTGTTGCCCTAATTTAAAGGTTAAATATTTCTTGTACTGTTATTATTACATTTTTGATTTTGTTTGAATTCTAAATTAAAAGTTTTTTTTTTTTGTTGGTTTTTATTGTTATTAGAATAATGTAATTCTACATTACATTTTAACAAAAAGTTATTTAAATCGGTGCCTGATCTTATTAACCGTTTTACAATGATTATTTTTTGGTGCAAATTACATTAATATACTATTATGATTCAGAACCTAACTTTCAGCTTCATGCACAAAGTGATGAATGCAAAAATTGTATTTAAAATAAAACTGCTGTTTGGTAAGGAAAAATATTAAATTACAGTTGTGAACTCTCCAAATTTGTTATAACAATTACACCACACTACTACCCTACCACACTTTTAACAGGGATGCACTTTGGTGAATAGACACCACTAGTTGCCATAGTTGCGAAAGACCAAAGAGCTGTATTAAGTTCACTGAGTTTTTGAGCATTTGTCGTGAAAGCTGTATTAAGTTTACTTCTGTTGCAAGTAAATGATACTGAAAAGCAACAACGCGAGGAGGACACGATTCAGTCACAAAGTCAACTGTGGACCATCCATCGGAGTAGGCGTGATCATATCACGTCCGGGTTACCAATGAGGCAACTTATAAATATACCAACTTATAAATTTAACACTTAAACAAATGATTATAAGATAATACTAACCGCTTTCTGATGAAAAATTTGTATTCAATGAGCAGGGTGATGGAAAAATAAATAATTCCTTGAAGTGCTAAGTATATAAGATTTTTTCCCAAAAAATCCCAAGATAATGGATTCCTGAACAAAGTGATACCTAAAAAACACAATAATATTAAACAAAACATTTCATAGCTCACATGCTGTTGTTGGTGAAATTTGTCTAATGAATGTATAAGTCTAATGAACGCATAGTTTCTCTCTATCTTGTCTAATTTGTGGCGCTCTCTGGTTGGCAGTTGAAATAAGCTACAAGTACACTAGTTTTAAAATAGTATAGGAATGTTTTGCATGAACACGAACATAAGGTAACTCAATTTTTTTAAACTAGTGAACTTAGTTCAATATTCAAATGAGCAGAGGTCGAAAAAAATAAATTTTTTTCAATTCCTACTATTAGTTTACACTCTCCCTATATCTTGTTCAAATTTTCAATCATTAATAAAATGTATACTTTTATAGTTGTCTAATACCACATACTTTTTTTTCAATTCTCACTATTAGTTCACACTATCCCTATTTATACATTTATAGATCTTGTTCAAATTAATTAAATTTCATTAATTAATTTTAGTACTACATGGGAGAAATTTTTTTATTATTTAATAAAAAGTAACTTAAATAAAATTTTTCTTTGTTGACCAAAGTAGGAATTGACTTTAAAATTGTTTTTTTTTTAAATATTACTTGTTTGTAGTTAACTACATGTAATCACTAAAAGTAGTGATTACATGTAAATCTAATACTTTTACATGCAATCACTACTTTTAGGAGACAAACTTTTCTGGAAAACTTAATTTCCACCTATGTTTAAAATGGTTTTAAATTAAAAAAAAATAGCATGAGAAATTATTAAAATATATTTATTCAATTTTTTAAAAAAAACTTTTATGCTTATCTCAACAATATGATAATTTAATTCATGAAAAGCTAAGTAAACTATCATAAAATTGCGATGCTGTTTAATGTTATTATATTTCCGTTTTTCTTTCTCATTTGCCACTGCTGGCTTGCAGCTAAAGTGAGTGTAATATTCTAATAAGTAGAATATCTAAAAATGCTATGCCAGTTACAATGAAACCACCCTAAACACAATGTACTGTATATCTTACAATATATTAAAATCTAATCACAGTTTTCCATTGTTGTTCGCGCATTTTTATTGGCCGGAAAATCACGTGGTAGGATCCAGTTTTTCCTCATTCATTTCCATATTGTTTTCGTTGTCATCAGCATAAGATCAATAAAAGTCATAAAGGTATTTTTTTTTTCAAAAATATTTTCTCATTCGTAATTTAAAGGTATTTTTCTGCGATGCTATTATTACGCTTTGGGTGTAAAAGTTTAAAACTAAGAGAATTGTTCTTTTCATTTTAACCCACTGACGGTTCTGCACGTACCCAGTAAACACACACCTCACGGCAAACGTAAGGCCGTAAGCTGGCATTCTAGGTAGGATAACGGCAAAAGGCAAGTACAATAGGGTCCTTTATCGTTTGTTTTGAGGCATTTCAGGAAGAGGCGGAATAACTCTTCACTTATACAGGCCCGAAAAATAAAACCGTTGTTTGGCCTCTTACACTTAATTAGTTACAGGACCTTTATTGTATACCGTTGTTTGGCCTCTTACACTTAATTTTTTACAGGACCTTTATTGTATACCGTTAATTAATTGTAATGTTACAATAGATTAATAATGAATAGATGGAGAGTTGGTAAAAAATGTGCTTTTAACTAAAAAATTTGAAAAAAATCAGAAGAGAAAGGAAAAAAATCCATAAAACATTAACCGTCTTTTTCGAGAGGAAAATAGCAACTTTTATTATTCTTTGAAAATTGCTAATTTTTCACATAGAATATTAAAAACTAGAATTTTATTATTTTACTATAATCTAAATATACTTTCTGCGGCATTACCTATTATATTTAAAAATAATAATTTTATTAAAAAATAATCATTTTAAATTTTATTACAATTTTTAAATAAATAATTATTTTTTTTTTATTTTTTCTTTTTGAAATCATTTTTTGAAGTATAATTTTTAACTTGAAATATAATATATTCTTACTTTCTAGAAAAATTTAATACATATTCCTTTAAAAATAAGAATACATATTAATACTTATAACTAGAACAATTCCTTTGTTCATTGAGAAAAAGTTTTCATTTTTTCGATTGTTTATTATAAAATTCTGTTAAATTTATTGTACTAAACGTGTACTCAAGAAAGATTTATTGAATTGAATACTTATTGAAGACTTTTCTTATTGAAGACTTAATATTATTTTTTTTATTGAATAAGGGACACATTTATTTTTAACGTTAAAGGATTCAGCAAAAAAACTATCATTTTTATAATTCATGGTAAAAAAAAAAAAATCTAGTAGTAATTTTATATGATAGCAGTAAAAGGCTAAAGGTCCGTTATAGTTTGTATTTTGGCATTTTAGGAAGAAGCGATATGGAAACTTTTCCCATTGGTTATGTTTTGGTCGCTTAAAAATTATTACTTTAAGCCCCAAATGAAATTAACATAAATTTTTTCCAGACTATGATTTCTTCTTTAAAACAAAAATGAATCGGTAAGTTCAAAATTCATGTAAATAAAAAAATCTATTTATAGAAAATAAATAGAAAAAAATATTGTAAATTGCTTAAATCCTCCTTGAAATTATAAATATCTTGAATTTAGAGCAAGGATTTTTAATGAAATATGCTTTTTTATTACATTTACTAACTTTTATTACAATTTAAGTATTTTGTAATAATGAATGTATACCATTTAAAATAGTAAACTTTTTATTTAAATAAATTGTTTTTTTTATTCTTTTATTTTAATGTTTATCTTACGCTTAATATCTTAGTTTAATCACTTACTGCTTCAAAACAGGATTCAAAATAGTTTAAATGGCTTTAAGAATTTTGAATTTTAAAAAATTGTGTTTAAATTTTCTGATTGGATATAGAAAATGTCTAGTCTAATAAAGTAAATAATTTTTTTCTAAACTTCTAAACAATATTTGAAAATAATAATTGTTTAAGAAATTTTATTCTTAAAAATATGTTTTTAGATAATAAAAATACATTTGGATATTTTTATTAATTAAACTTCAAAATATTAAGCAAATTAAAAAATTTTTTTAAACTTATAATACAGAATATAAATAAAAATTATACTTTCAAAATGTTCAATATATTTACTTTTTATTTGCATAACAAAAATATTTTTTTCATGCAGCATTATATTTATTTTTAAAATAGTTTATTTCCATACAAAAAAAAAATATTTATTGTTTTGAATGCAATACATAGAGGGCGCTGTTTTTTTATTTTTCAATTTAGACGTGTTTTCGAGTCCTTCTGATAGATGGCAGAAAATATTAAGTGAAGATTTTAGTAGGGTTGCTTTGCTTTTAATCTTTCAGAATCACGCCAATTTACGCAGAATAACATAACGCTTTTGTCCAGAGAAAGAGTCGAGGACACTTCGGGGAGTATCATTATTTCAATGTGGGAGGCAATACTCCCCCCCCCCCAGACACAACCCTCCAACCAAAGTTTCTGCTCACTGTCGTCAAGCTGAAACAGCTACATTCCATCACCTACTCGTCCCCCTCAAAGCAAACTTCAATTTCTTAATTCTAAAATAAAGGTCTTTACTTCTTTTACCAACAAATATTTTATTATCATGAAGGGCTAGGGCACACAAATACACTTACAAACTCCTTTTTATTCCTGAAATTCTATTGCATAAAATTGACCATTAAAATTCTTATAATTCTCTTTTTGATATTGACTTTACATTTAATATATTATGCAGTAAAAAATCGCTAGTTCTTACCACGTACAAAAGTGTTTGCATTACAAACTACTAATTTTAGTGCAATCATTCCTAATAATAATTCAAATTATAATAATTTTATCAAGAACTCTTAAAAACAGCACTAATTCGAGGAATTAATTATTATGATGGGTCGCTCCTGGGAGAGAAACCCCCCTGTGTAAAAAAAGGACAGTGATTAAACTTTGTTTCGGTTCTTACGAAAATAATTCGAAATAATATTTTCATTTAAGGTTTATTATAGTAGTGTAAAGATTAAAGTGTTAAAATTCTGAGTAGGAAACTTAATTCCTTTAATTTTCTATTAAGATATGTTCACTGGACTGTTCTAAATTGGGGGGAATTTATTTGAGCTTAGTCAAATAAAGAATTAATAGGTCAATAAGGCAAAAGAATTACTCGGCGAAAATTACTCAACGTAATGTTGAATTACAAGTTCTTCAAAATAAATATTCCACAAAAAATATGCATATCAAAATTTTTAATAGAGTAAAAATTAAACTTAACTATGTCGTATTTGTTAAATTTTGTCATTCCAACTATAATTGCGAATTTATTATATTTAACTGTAAATAAACTAAGAATAAGTTGCTAGATATCAGATATTATTTATATAAAATTTTATTGAAAGGTTGATTTGAACTGTTTTTTAAAAACAGAATTAATAAAAAAAAAGATAATTATATTAGAGATAAAGATATTAAAAAAAAGTTATGTGTTAATTAAGAGAAAAAATATACTGTACAATTACAATTTTGTTCGTTAATAAAAAGATTAATGAAAGTTAAAGAATTCTATTTGTTTAATAACGTAAGAGAATTGTGATTGCATTATTCTGATCACTGGATACCCATTGGTCATTTTTTTTCTTGGACTAATTTTTAATAAGGTCGTCATAAATTACAAAAGGTGTCTAATTTAATTTTTGTCATTTTGTCAGCCAATGGGCTAAATTGGTTTCTAATTCCAACCAATATACGTTTCGTAGAACAATACAAAATTATTTTCTTTCTCCAGTATTAATATTTATATAAAAATTGCTGTCGAAAAGGAGAACAATAGTTATGTATAAGTTAACTATAAAAAGAATATAAAATTGCTTTAAAGTAATTTAATGTAAAACTATTAAAAATACACTCTGGTGAAAATAAAGAGAAAAAACTCAGTCTGTAAAATAATCAGTTCCAAGAATTTAAAGAATTATCTTCTTCATTTTTTATTATATCATTTCGAGATGCTTTTTTATTAATGCTTATGTTATCATGATTTTTTTCACGACTCTTAGAATTCTTTACTTAAGATAATAGTGTTGAAGTTAATTTAATCGATTAAGTTGGTCTAATCGAAAAGTGTGAACGTATAAAAACCTAGAATAATAACATTACCACTGACCAAACCTAAAAATTTCCTTTTATATGAAGTTGGAAAAATAAACTGCATTGTTAAATTAACATGAACCGAGCATATATTAATAAATTTCCTTCTCTGTCAAAAAATTGAGAGGGTCACTGACACTGTGTTGGGGTTTTCAACTTAACGTTACATTTCGTCTAACGTTACATTCGTTACATTGTAAGATTTAGAAACTTCAAATTACGAAGATATGTAGGAAATTGAACGGAGATTACAATGGAATTAAAAAATAATTCGATAGTTAATTCAAGATTTTTTTTACTGTTAAACTAGTTAGAAAAATAACATGTGGGCCGCTCTATGGCCGCAAAAATTCAGCTGTAGAAGTTAAATTTGGTATGCGGAAAGAGCCAAATTTGTTTATAAACGTAACATAGAGTCTTTTTTTCCTTTTAGAAATTCTTATTTGTTTGAAAGTTATTACAATTTAAAAGGTTCTTTTTCATTTTTTCTTGAACTAATAAATATTTATCGATTGTTGCAGAAAAATTTATCATTTACGCGATCTTCATAATATCCCTCTTGACTTAATATCAAAAATAGAAAAAAATAAAGAAAAAATATTATATAGAAAAAGATTGTGGTAGCGCTTCGCGCTAACATGCCACAGGTCCTGGGTTCGATCCTCGGGCCGGGCAAGGTTGACTCAGCCTTTCATCCCTTCAGTGGGTCGATAAATAAGTACCAAGCATGCTTGGGAACTAAACACTGGGGGTTCCGCGTTGGGCTGACCACCTGGCCGGAACATCTGCTCAAAAATAAACAAAAGTAAATAAAAAATAAATACGCAAATAAACTATAATTTTTTAAAAAATATTTTTTTATTTAATATCAAGGTCTTATTTGATTAGTAATATAACTTGTTAAAAATGTTCAGAAGGAAAAAATATTTAATGTACTCTGTTTTTATTTAATTATTAATTTATATAGAAAAAATTATAAACGGGCAATGCTTAGGGAGGAAAACTCTTTAATTCTTTGAGTAAAGAAGTAATAATACGTTACAATACCATACGTTTCTCTCTAAATTAAAAAATCCTAAGGGCTTGACCAACGCCTCTACTTTAGGTGTTTAAATTAAGACCGTATGCACCATTGGCATTGCCAACTTCAATCTATGTTATATTATCTGTCTTTTGTTTTGTAGAGCAAATACTATCAGATTTATAGAAACACCAAATTACAAAGGACTGTAGAGAAATGTACAGGGATTACGATGGAATAAAGAAAATGTATAATCGATGATTTGTTTGAGAATTATTAACTCTTACACTTGGTGTTAAAAAATATCGAATGAGCAACTCTAATCGACACAAAAATTCCTCTACAGAATTGAAATTTTGTTTTACTAACAAAAACAACAATATTTAAAAATTTGAAATTACTATGGTTTATAGAAAAAAATACAGAGAAAATTTAACATTCGATAAGTTTAAGTATTATTAACTCTTATACTTGTAAGAAAAAAATTTTTTTTTGATGATCTGTAAGCTGAGAAAAAATATGATCGAAACTACCAAAATATTGCAAAATTTACCATTATTCTAGCTCTATGGAAACACAAAAAAACTCGGTAATTTTTACCAAAGTGTTTTGGTAATGTTTTAGATTAACAATAAAATAAAATTTTATAATGTTTGTAAAATTTTGGTATAATATGGTAAATAATCATGTTAGCTAAAAGCATTTCTTTCTTATAAACCTTTATTTAGTAAAATTAACTGTTCAGTTTTGTAATTTTTACTGGCAATAAGAACTATAATTTTGAAAACCAGAATTTCTGGTAAACCCTTAATATTTGAATAGAAAATTAATCAAATAAATGGTTTAAATACAGGATACATTTTTATTTTATTACTCAAAAAATTTTTTTTTCTCCAAAAATGTCATTACCCTACAGTTCGATAATTTTGCTGAATTTTTTTCTTCGTATTGTCCACTTAAATGTAATTAATTATGCAGTTAAAATTCGATGGGCTGAAAGAGCCATCTTTATATGTAAACTTTAAACGAATTTTCTTTTGAATTCCAGTTTGTTTGAAAGTTATTGCTCATTTAAGTGTTCATTCGGGATTTTTTTCAGGTATATTTTAAATATTGACTGTTTATCATTTTTGCAGAAAATTCATTTTTTCGTCAAGATATCTTCATTTTTTAATTTTGTAAGCTCGCGCTGAAGAAGTTGTCAATTAACAATAGCGAAAGAGAGAGAAAGGAATTTGCATGTTGCTAGATATAAATCTTAACAGTTATAATGACATTTTTAAAAATAAAGACGATAAAAAGTTAATAACGATTAAAAAAGTTAATAACGATAAATAATTAACGATAAAAAGTGTTCTCAGTTTGATCTGTTAAAATTCTCGTCAACAAATAAAATAACTTCTCAGCAATTTTTCTTGTTTTATTGTTGTAGCACACAATCTGTATTCCTTAGGATTAATTTTCTTTAAAGAGTGCAGATGATTATTTTAAAATTTAGGTAGTCCCCGATTTCGTTACGATTAGCATTTTAATGAAATATTCTTACATAACGCTACTACATTTGTACATTTTAAAAGCAAAATGTTCTGTGTTTCAGTTAAAAATATTGCTCTTTAAGGGAAGAAAAAATAAAACAAGGATTAAATAGAAGCAATTACGCAGGTATCGGAGCAAGCGGGAGGGGGGAGGCAGAGACTCCCCGTTTTCTTTTTTCAAATTTTCGTATGGAACAATTCCTTAACAGAAAGAGTTAATAATATATATTAATAATACATTTTAATCTTATAGAGAAACGAGATTTTAATTTTCTGCAAAGCAAATCAAAACATTTATGCAAGCATTATTTCCAATATAAGTATAAAAGTTTTTCTAAAAAAAGCACACAAATAAGTTTTGACTTAATACAACTATTTAATTTCGTGAGTTCGTTTATCGTTGGTGGTTGACTAAAAGTTTTGGTCATTTAATTTATTTTTCCTTTATAACCCAGAAATTGTTTTTAATAATTTAAAAATAAATATTGATCTTAATTTGAAGGCATCCTACTGCCTGAAATCACAGGACACGTTCTTTTTAAAAAGAATCGTTTAACTACACATTCGTGACCTTGTTTGGATTCCCTCAAGTTAAGGGAAAAAGAGAGGGGATAGTGAACACTTAGCGTTTTAACCCCCCTCCCGATTCTAAGAAATATTATCTTTAACCAGGTGGTCGGACCGGCCAAATGATTCAATGGTCGCCAAGAAATTTGGGAAAAAAGGGGATAAAGCATGTAAAAATGGTCCCCAGCTTCAAAAGAGGAAAGAGGTTTTGCAAGAATGCCCCTTCCACATCAGGACAAGTACGTAACTTTTATTCTTTAGCTCATGATATATTTATATCACAAATTCAAATAATTTTATTTTCTTTATTTAGTATATTTACTTTATTTAGTATATTTATTTTCTTTATTTTATAATCGTTATATTCTGCAAGATTGTTTCTCCGTATGAATAGCATGTAAGTTACCATTTTAGTTTTAAAATGAATTACAAGTTCCATTAATCCTAACAATAGAAAAATCATTATTTTAGTTTTTTAAATCAAATGCTTCTTTATTTTTTAAGTAATTAATTTAATAAATTAAGTAGTAATAATTCATTAATTTAATTAACGTTGTTTGCCGTACTTTGTATTTTAGTACAAAGGTCGCCCACTTGTGTATTAATTCTTTGTATTATTGAAATATTTTATGATTAATAGTAAATAATTGTTTATAATTTTAAAGAAAATATTTTTTTAAATCATTAAAATTTTTTAATCAAAATACTTATTTTTGATTGGCAAAAGTACTTTCCTAAAAAATTAGTGAGTTTATTTTTGACTTTTTTAAAAATTGACCACATACTAGACTAACAAACATACTATACACATACTAGACTAAATTAAAAATTTTAAAAATACTAGAATTATTTATATTTATTGGAGGGAAAACATTTTTTTAGTCAAATTATTCTAAATTATTAATTATATTCTAATTCTAAATTAAATAATCTAATTTTTCCATTTCAATTCTGAACTATATTTTATAGTATTTGTCTATGGTAATTATTTTAGAAGCAAGATCTTCAGTAGTTAATAATAATTTACGATAAGCATTGCGCATGTACAAGATAGCTGGTAAACATTAAACTTATTGTCAGATAGATTGTATAGAAATGAGTTTGAAGCAGTTTTTTTTTTTTTTTTTTTTCAATTTAATGTTTTTATTTTGTTGATTTTTAACTGTCTTTTCCATGTTCATATTTTAATTATTTTTCTTTCTTTCATGAAAAGTCCGGAAATTCTGACTAGAGAGTGTGGGAACTAGAATGATCATCAACAAAAACTAGAATGGTCATCAACAGAAAAGAAGGTAACATTTCAAAACTACATTTTAACTCAGTAGCATCCATTTTATAAATTCATAGCAAAATTAGAAAATCTACTTTATATTCTATATGTAAAACTGCATCTTTAATAATTTCTCCTACAATAATTTTCAATATTGAAATATTTTAAGATTATTAATAATTTGTTGTTTATAATTTTAAAGGAAAATTTTTATAAAGAAATAAAGGAAATATATTTTTTTTTAAATCTAAAAATTTTTTTAAATCAAAATACCTGTATTGATTTTCAAAAGTACTTTCCTAAAATTTTTGTTTTCTAGCCGCCTAAATTTTTGACTTTTTAGAAAAGTTTTAGCTTGTTTTTTAAAATTTATGCCTATACTAGAATTACTTGTATTTGTCATTATTGAAAATTTTTATAAGTCAAATGATTTGATTTTATCATAGCTTACATGTTATTTTAAAGTAAATTTCTTTTCATAATTTTTAAATAATAAAAATTAAAAATTTATTATTAAAATAAATTTAAAAATTATTACATAGCTGTTATTTAGTGCTATGTACTGTCATAATATATTTATATTACATATATTATTTTGAAAATATTAAAAAAAAAAAATGAGTAAAATCATAATACTATGCAAATTAGTTTACACCGAGAAATTTTATACAAGAACTTTATTTCCATTTATGCTTTTGATTGAAACAAGATAATAATAATAACAACATTTTAATAAGATAAAATGTTGTGGCTTTTTATTTTATTTTGTTCAATAATCACATTATTTAACTAATTTTATCTTTAGTGATCAGAAAAGTAATTTGGTGATGTTATTTGTTGCATTAAGCATTTTTAGAATATTTCACCACATAAATTTATTTTCATAGATACATTTGCAGAAAAGCTACAATATCTAAAAATTTAAAAATCATTTATTTATATTTATTTTTAAAAAAATCCATTCCCATTAACCCTTCCCATTCCCAGAAAATTTTTATGAGAAAATGTAATGTTTTTCCATCTGGAACTATTCAAATTTTTATGAATTAAAAAAAAATTAAATATTTTAAAGAACCATTTTGTTTAAACCAACCTACCTTGATGGCATAAAATTTATATTCTTTAGTTAGTGGAATCCTTTTTGTAAATTCATTACAAATTTAGAAAATCATTCCTTTTTATTGCATATTTTAATAATTTCTTCGATAATAATTTGTATAATATCATTTTAAGTTAATTAATACTTAATGGAGTATAACTTTGAAGGATCATATATTCTTTTAATTGATAGAAATTTTAATAAAATCACATGTTTTTAGATTTTTAAAAGTAGTATCTTAAAATTTTTTCTTATGTATTTTTTACATTTTTAAAAACCTTTAGTTTGTTTATTTCATTGAGGTTAAAATTTCTTTTAATGAAATAATTTAATTTTATAAAAACTTTAAATATTTTCACATATTAATTTAAAGTTCTTAATCATGAAAAATTAAAATTTTGTTTAAATATTAAATATATTAACAATACATAACATATTAATAGCTACAAACTATTTTGGTGAGAATGTATTCTTTCTAATTTAAGAAATATTAAGGCTTTGCTATCAAATTCTTTATTTAAAAAACATTTTTATGCTCAATTATTAAATGGATTGATGTGTAGTAACAAAATGCAGTTCTAACTTATGGAAGCATTTTAAAAGTTAATAGTTTATAACAGATGAGATTAAAGTAAAGAAGTTTGGTCACCACTTTTAACTTTTTAAAGTCAATCATAGTTCTCCCTATTTTTAAATTAATTAACTGTCTCATAATACTATAAAGAGAAATTTTAGCCATGTTGTTTTATTAATTCATAGGATATTATTCATAGTTGTTTTAATATTTGATGCTGCAATTTTTTCAATGCAAATAAATCCGCTATTTCACACATTTGCAATAGATATTACAAAGTACCATGGAATTTTATAAAAATAATACTTAGTTTTAATACAAACTGGAATATTCATTTAGTGCTGTTATTACCTTTTGTTACAATCAGTTAAAATTTATTTATTTATTTTTGTGACAATAAATGCGTGCTAGTAAAAAAAAAAAAAAACAGTTGGTTTGAATAACTTTATTAAATTCTAGGATTAATTGATAGTATAACTTAACCCAGAATTAAAATGAGTCAGAAATTAATTAGATCTTTTGTTTCTGTACATATTATTTTATATATCTATAGTAAAATAAATTGCTTAATTTTTTGCAGGAAAACTAGGTTCATTCTGGAGTTGGATGCTTATTATTGTGCAGATATTGTACAGTTTTTATGTATTTGTTTGTATTTTGATTTGTTATATAAAATAAAATAATACTTTTTTCTTAATGTCATGTTTTATTTTAAGCATTGTATTCTTGTGAAAATTCTTGCTTTATTTATTTAAAATTATAGAAATTGATGTGCTATTTACAGGTACCCAGTATTTTTTTTAAAAAAAATATTTGATATATCTTGTTTATCAATTTTGAATATGAATGATATTGAATAGAAAAATAATGAGTGGGTTGTGGGTTTGTTTCTATAAAGAAAAGCTAATTGTAGGTTTAATATTTTTTCATAACTTATGCATAATGCATTATTTTCAATTTTTTTCATAACTTATACAATAAGTCGCAATATGTGTTATCTTAGAAATTTTTTTTAAATTTAAATTTACTTCATAATGTGTAAAAAATGTGAACACTCAATTAAACACACAATGTTTTTATATGCTTCTACATTTAAGTTATTGCATTTATAATTGATTAAAATGAAATAAAAAAGAAATCTATTATGTAAGAAGATTCTTTGGATGATAATTTATTATAAATTAAACAATTTTTTCCACCATTTTCCTTTTTATATTAGCATAAAATTTTTTGCATGTAATGGCAGTTATTGTTTTATTACAATATAAAAAGTTAAAATACAATAAATTACTATACCTGATATCAGCAGAGTAAGAGAAAACAATTTATGTTCCCTAAATAAGAATTGTTATCAACAACGTTCAGAAAAAAGTCTTTGAAATTTAAAGCTAAGGAGAGTTCTAATAAAAGCAAGTAAGTGACAAAAAAATTGCCGAGACACCTAACATAAAGGTGTGATACCGGCAAGGACGGCATTAAAGTTTTCTATTGAACCAAGTGTGAGGTGAGATAAGGGTAGTACACCGGCAAATAAGGCAAAGAAGTTCGCCTAAACACCTGAAATAAAGGTGCGATACGGGCAAAAACGGCATAGACGTTTTCTAATCAGCCTACAGTTAAGGTGCCTTAACGGCAAGCGAGGCAATGACGTATGCCAGTGAACGGATTCAGCTTTTGATAAAAGGGCAAAAAAGACATCGTAAAGGTACAATAAAAGCCTTTACGGCAATTTTTTCTTTATTCTGTGAAATAAAAAAAATTTCCCGGTATTTAACAGGCAAAAATGGCAAAGCAATCCAGAGGCAACAAAGTAGTTCTGGTCCTTTAACGATTGCCTGAAGTTTACCTGAAATGCCATGCACTGGCCCTCATTTTGGCCCAGATTTCACTTTATTAACGGAACCAATACGGCAATGAAAAGCCCGCCGTAATGGCACTTTTGGTGAGTTGATATTGTCCCTTCACTAGCCCAAAAGTCGTGTGCTTGTTGGGTAGAAAGTCGTATTTTAACCTGCAGTCTTCACTGCATAGCAAAACCGGTTTTCCAATGTTAATAGATAGGGGAACTGTGTGTAGGGGAGAAACTTTCTCCCAATTTCGCCCATTTCCTTAACCGCCAGTGGGTTAATATTATTATAATAAAATTCTGCGCTACATTTTAAGATAGTGTTGTTATTTAAAAATATGTCTAATCTTATTAATCGTTTTACAATTATTACTTTTTGTGCAAATAATAATAATATAATGTTATAAATTACAGTTGAAGAGATTCGTTAAATGATTTAGAACTTAACGATCAGCTTCATGCACAATGAGATGCAAGCAAAAATAGTATTTAATATATCCGCTTTTTTGGTAAACTAGAATATTAAATCACGGTTGGGAACTCATTCAATTTGTTTGAGCAATATAATCTTATAACAATATAAATGATATTTTAAAAAAATGATTACTTAGAAAAATTACTTCTGTTCACCAAGAGATGTAAATATTTATAATACTAATAGGTAATAATATTTGGAAGTGAGTAGTGGAGGCACAAGCGTAAGCAAACAGAATTTCTTCCAGTACATATATGTTTAGCGAATAATTTTAACTTTGGTAGAAAAACTATTTTCTGCCAAGAAACAACAATTATTGCAAAGCAATCAACAGGGTTGGTTAGCTGAAGTCAACATGGGGGCCCAATACTACCAAAATGAAACAATGCTACTGACAAAGTCTGGCCTAAAATTTAAGGAGGAAAAACTACATAAATATCTTGGAATCCATGCTTAGCTCACGAAGGTAAACGGTCGAGCTAATACGGAGGAAAAAATTCTAATATAATATCAGAATACAAATGACATATTAGGAAAGTTCTTACCAAAGCCTGCTAGGGTTTCGTAGGCAAGTTGATTGGTGTAGAGGTCCATGAGACCACGGCCCAAACAGTAGTGAGGAAATATTAAATAAACTTGCTTCAAAATCCCAGCAATATCTTGCAATTCCTACAACAAATATCAAAGGACATTAAATGCAACCAATTATGTATTGGCTAAAACAGCATTTAAAATTTTTTTTTTTTTTTGGAAGATAGCCTATCAAGTTGAATTCAAAAATATTTTTTCTTTCTTTTAGCGGACTTTCTAACAAACAACAATTAATTATCAGTGAGTTTACGGGGGGACTTACTTTATCTGTAAAAAGTTCTAGAATGTAGGTAGAAAGTGTGGTGACAATTCCGATGAACACATTAAGACAAGCTAGTGCGACGAATGCTGAGCTGGGGATGGAGAAGAGATAGGTGGTGGGGTACATCAAGGGTATACTTGACCACCTGCAGAAAAAAAACATTGAATTTAATACATTTCATCAAAAGTCAGGTTACCAAAAAAAGAAGCATGACTCACCCGTATAAAAACAGAAGAAGTGAAAATCCAATAATGTTGTCTTTGGAAACATAAGCATCTTCTCCAAATACATAGAATATCAAGATGCATAGAAAAAATGGCACCATGTAGTTGCACTAAAAAGTATTTCAGAATAGTTAATAATTTTAATTGATTTAATTCTTAATGAAGAAATTAAATGAACCTAAAAAGTCAAGAGTAGATGGGATATTGAAAACTAAAAGTTTTAATTCACAAGCATGATAACAGGGTTAAATGAAGTACAGTGCGCAAAAAAAATAAATGGAGCACCCTTAATAACTTTTGATCTAATAATCGGATCTTCACGTTCTAGAACTCAATGCTTCAAGAGGGTGATCTCAAATATGCTAATCAATAAGTGCAGACGATATTTTAAGTAACAAAATCAGACACAACAACAAAGATAATTCTATGCGAAAAATAAATTTTAGCAAATATTTAAAAAATTCAAATAGTCAAATCAAATAGTCAATCAAAATCAAATAGTCAAAAAATTTGAATTACAAGGTTAATAATTTTTTGCATCATTTCAAAGAATATAATTTTACAAGGCAAAATACAAAATTTGAGCTAAATTGGTCGAATAGTTCCGGAAAAATCAAATTTTAAATATATAGAAAAATTAATTTTAAATAACTTTTTTGAAATTTGATTTCGCAGAAACTATTTGACTGATTTTGCTCACAATTTGTATTCTGCAATGAAAAACTATATTCTTTAAAATGAAGTAAAAAATTGTGCACCTCATAATTCAAAATTTTTTTTGACCATTATTAAATAATAAATATTTCTTAAAAATTTATTTTTGCATGGAATTATATGTAGACAAATAAATTTTATAATTGGGTGCAAAAATGTTTGAATTCTATTAAAAAGTTCTTGAGATATAAAGAAATACGCAAAAAGTAAAATTAACATTAAGGGGTCAGAACTTTGGAGCACTCTCCTGATCGAATTATTGGGACCATAATTTCAAGATTGCGGCTACCCCTGCTATTCTGGGGGTCAGAAATCTGAATCTGTCTAAAAAAAGAGTTTGTTTTGTGTTTGATTTTGTAGCTTAAAATATCGTCTGCACTTATTGATTAGCATATCTGAGGTCACTCCCTCGAGCCATTAAGATAGAGTCTTAGAATGAGAAGATTCGTTCATTAGATCAAGTCATTCAGGATGGTCTTTTTTTAGCACACTGTATATAATTTGACAATACAATCAGTGTTAACCTGATATTCAGTGTATTTAACCTGATATAAATTACGATGTAAAAGAAAAAGAATAATGGAAGTTCCAAACAAAAAACAGGAATCTTATTTGAAACTATTGAATAAATGAAAACTGAAAATATTGTTAGTTTGATGAAATTTAACTCTCAGGTCATTGACATTGAATTTATGAATATCATGTGCTGCATCATAAAACTGTTTTAGTTAGTAAATTTCTTTGAAAATAAATTCTGTATTATTCCTCCGATTGCAGTTACATAGTCAAATTGCATAAAAACTAAATAAATTTACTTCATTATAAATTTAATATTTTAAAATAAAAACAAATTTATTTCAAAAGTTTTAATTTTGTCTTTTGTTATTATAATATAGTGAGACTGTTTTTAATTTTTTTTTATCAAAACAAAAAACACTGATAATTTTTTTTTACAAATAGATAAAAGGTAGATTTGGCAAACACTTTAGATATTTGGCTAATTTACTTAGCGCAGGCAATGCAGTTGAACCAGCAATGCAATTCAACTCAAATAATTTCTAATAGTATTGTTTATGAAAATATTTTTATTTACCAGATCCCATGTATAAGTTCCTATCCAGTATATAACAGGTTTGACACCGCTAACAAACTGCAAATGTTTTGATCCGGTGACTTTATCTTCAATAAGGAACATAACAAAGCTTGCAGAAACAAAAGACATGGCAAAAATTAAGCACACAGCATGCATCAAGCCCAAACCTTTACGTTCTCTGTAAACAAAAGAAGAGAAAAGGTGCATTAAAATAAAGGATTTGAAAACAACAAATATTTTTTAAAAAGTGTTATTTACAAACATTGTATTTATTTTTTGTAAAATTATCCTTATTTGTTTCGTTTGTTTACTCACTGCATTAAGAATCATTTTAATGAAGAATTGTTTTCATTATCATTGCTAAATTATTTAAAATTATTCACAAAACAGTTCAAATATTCTCTTCTTTAAACAAACATAGATTTAAAAATCTGTATTACTTAGTTGAATTTACAAGTCTAGTATATAAGTCAGTTATTAAAAATAGTTTAATACAACAAAAATATCATTAAAAGAACAATAAAACTTAATATTAATAATTGTATTTAACTACAGGAGATAAAATTTAATGAACATGACACACCTATCATTTAAAAAAAAATTAAACAAGCAACAGTTAAATTCCTTTTAATATATTTTGGAAAATAACTGATATTTAAGAGCAATAGGAATAAATTGTTTCAAAAACTAAAATATGTTAAAATTTGATTAAAACTGCAAACATGGATAAGAAAAATTCGGGTACATTTTACAAAACAATATAAATTTTATGATAGTTGCTGCATAATGTACTAAATATTTTTCACAAAAGGAATTTTAGAGATTTTTATAGTCATCAAAATAGAAAAACTGCAATATTTTCCAGTTCTGATCGACATTAAATCAACTTGAAATGTTATGTACAGTGCCCGCCGCTAATAAAATCACCGGATAATAAAATCAACTCCGCAAGAACCGAATCGTTACAATATTAATACATGTTAAAAACATCCTTTAATAAAATCAGTGCGGCCGCTTTTTAAAATCAAAATTTTGACTACATAATGAATCAAAAGTGCAATGTTTCAGCTTTTTTTGTTCTTATTTATTCGAAGTTTAAAGATTTTTTTAGAAGAAGCAACAGTTACTCACAAACCTGTGAAACAGGTGTGGTTATCCTGTGATTTACAAAGTGTAAGAGTTAAGGAAATTGTGGGTTCATAGAAATCAATTCCTTGACTTGAATGAAGTTTGGAGAAACCTATCTCACTCAACGAATTCTTATCTTACTTTTTATTGAATGAGTTTCTTTTGTTATCTATCTTAACAGACAACATGAATAGATTTCCAAAAACTGTCTGTGTGCATGTCTACCTTTTGAGTAAATTATAGTTAGAGCACATATCATTTTTAAGTTCTTTTGGTGTTAAATTTTATCAGCATGCCGAAAAGGAAGGATTTGGGTCTTAAAGATAAATTCAAAGTGTTGCAAAACTATGATAAGCTTCCTAAATATAGTCAATGTGAAGCTTCAATTAAATTAAGGATTTCCTAAACTGCTCTTTTTTAACATTCTGAAACAAAGGATAAATATTTCCGAGGAAATAAAAAATAATGGAAATCTGTCAAGAAAGCGTAAGCGTGAAGGAAAATCGGAGGAAATTGAAATGGCTCTGTTAGAATGGTTAAAAAATGCACGCAAATGAAGAATTCCAATTTTCCGTGGAATTTTATTTCAGAAAGCACAGGACTTTGCTAACTTATTTGGTGATTCTGATTTTAATGCTACAGATGGGTGGCTAACCCGATAGAAAGACTGCAACAACATTGTCTATCGTAAATTTCATGGTGAAAAGCAAGATGCTGATTAAGCTTTAGAACAAAGAAGAGGAAATATCGAAAACTATAAAAACTTCTATAAACTCTCAAATGATGTTGAAAAGTTCATTTTAAATACTGCAACTCAAGCAACCATTGATCGGTTTTTTGAAAAAAATTTTGTACATTTAATCTTATGTATGGTTTTACTTTATTAAAATAATTAAATTAGTTAAAATAAAGCATTAATGTTGCCATTATTTCATCTTTTAAAGTGTGTGCATTTAGAATATATCGTACAAATGTGATTTTTTTTCTTCAAATGTTGAATCGCCTCTTAATAAAATCAGCCGCTTAATAAAATCAAAAGAGCATAAAACGAAAGTGATTTTAATAAACGGCGGGCACTGTATTATGTTTACTCATAATTTTGAATAGTACAAAATATAACAAAAATAGGCATTTAAATCATCAAAAATGATATTTCAATAGGGAATTGTTTTGGAAAATTAACTATATATTAGGAAATTTTCTAAATTGTACAAAAACCAGGAAAATTTTTATTAAAGCAGTAGAAACAGCCAAAATCCAGAAGAGTTGGTAGCTATGCTTAATAATTTTGATTTTTTTACAATAAATTAAAGTTTTTATTATTGACAGTTAAAATCTGTAAATATTTTGCCACACAAATAATACAGGGTTGCCGCTTAAATCTGAAAAAAAAATCCCCATGTTTTTCCTGTGCATATTATACACATTATATTAAGAGGAAAAACACAACCACTGTGCTCTTTTTTGAGCTGTATTGGACTTAAGGAAAAAAGGAACAGTTGAACATACTTAAAACAAATAATGCTATACTAGGTAAACGAACTAGTTTAATATAGCTTAAATATCATTCTTAAATATTCCATACATTGCACTTTGAGTAGTTACCATTTTTTAAAAGAACAAAATAAGAAACGAAATTTCCTGTACTGTTGCTGCAAAAACTTAAGGAAATAAGGAAAAGCTGAACATACTTAAAATAAATAATGCTACAGTAAACGAACTAGTTTAATACTGAAATATCATCCTTAAATATCTCATAGATAGCACTTTTGAGTGGTTACCTTTCTTTAAAAGAAGAAAATTCCCTGTTTGTAAGGAAAAACACAAAATTCCCTGTATTTTCAATGTTTTCCCTGTTCTAGATGTGCAGTGCATCATAATAATTTTTACAGTATCAACAAGGGGAAAAAAAACACAAAAAATAAACTACTCACAGTACTTCATCCTTAAGCTGGTCTTGTGTGAAGTTCATTGGATGATTGATAACAGATATCCCATAGAAACTGGCATTGGCACCTGGTTGCAAGTGCGATCTCAGGATAAGATTGTTCACTGCATTCATGTAAGCCACAGATGAGGCCCAGCCTTTATTATTGAACCAAACCTAAAATTATTTTGGTTTTATTGGTGTGATTGACTGTTTTGTCAATATTTTTAGGTAGGTCAGTACTTTGTATAGCTCTCGTGCGACTTAAATAATGTGCTATTGGGGGCGGCTTGAGAAACGTCTCTGAGGATGACGAGGATCGATACGGCCCATTCTTGGTCCCTACGCATACTGATAGAAGTGTCCACCCACCCGCTTACTGACGCAGCCAGTGATGCTTGACCTTGGAGTTCTACTGGCAACCAATTAAAGTGAACTGATTCAATTTACTTCCATAAATTTTAAGCTATTAATAAAAATATTTAGAAAAATTTAACATAAGTACAAGCATATTTATGTACTTTTCAAAAGAAACAAAACCTCAAAAAGATGTTTATTTCATATTTAAATATCCCCCGAGATAAAAAAAAATTACTCGTTCATTTCAAACACTTTATTGGTTAATTATTATTTTATAACGTCAAAGATTAATTCATACGTAAGATGTTAAAATCCTCTTAATTGTAAAATTTTTTTTAAAATGCAAAAAAAAAATTTCTATTGGAATTTTTTTTTTATTTGGAATAAAATTGAGAAGGAGAGAGTTGGAAAATACTTAGTGGAAAAGTTTTAGAGGTCAAGAAAGGCCACAGAAAGAAGCCACAAAAAATTCCTAAAAATATTCTAGTAAAAATTTTATAAAAGAATGAAAACTAAATTTTTTAAAGCTAAGTTTATCTATTATTTGAATTTAATCTTCAAACTAGATCATTACAATAAAAAGTCAAAATAAAAGCAAAACACAATGGGGGTGTTAAATTTTTTTATTTTTTATATAAGCATGATGGAGTAGGTTTGTAATTTACCTCATTTTGCTGACAATGAAGGATGGAGAGTACAAAATAGTCAAAAATATGCTTACATATTATTTTAACGACCCTTAAACCGTTTATCTCTGTCTGAGCATTATGCTTACACAGGGTGCATAGCCAAATCTTTCAGCGAAAAATAAGCACCTTTTAACCCACAGGCGGTTTAATGAATGGGCAAAATTGGAAGAATGTTTCTCCCCTATACACTGTTCCCCTATCTATTTACATGTAAAAACCGGCTTTGCGGAGAAGACTGCAGGTTAAAATTGAACTTTTTACGTGCAGAAACGTCAGTGGGTTAAGCACTCAAAAAATATTTTAATGCACTATATACATTAACAAAATGCAAAATAATTTTTAAAAACTTTACTGATCATGATAGAATAACTAGTTTCTGACAAAGAACTCTTTTCTTGATTATATTAGAAATTATAAAATGATCAAGAGATTTTTCAGTTCGATATCAGAGGGTGGAAAATGAAGCCTGAAATGAAGAATATCTTGCAAAATGCAGTAGAGTTGCACATGAGAGTGCAATAATCTCACCGAATCCAGCTCTGTAGATGAACATGCGGACTCGCACGTATTTCATCAAACATGCAAAATGTTTGGTGCCCTTCATACTCTATGGACCAATGTTATGCCGAAATGGATTGTGGTTGAATGAATTGCGAAAACATTGAATAAAACAATAAATAATAAAAAAATTTTGAATTATGCGTGGCGAAAATCAACATGATAAAGGAAAAAAAAAATCACATTTTCAAAAAGAAAAAATGAATTTTAAAAAACTATCAATGAAAAAAAGCACCTTTAAGGGCTTTTAAAAAACAAAATTAAAAAAAAGCACCTTTATGCACTTTTTAAAAATGCTATGCACTATGTTACATTGAGAAAAACCGAAAATTTGATTACATAGCTACTACTTTTCATTCTCTTTATAATTTAAATATGAGGTAAAAAAATAAACGATAGATTATATTTACTTTGATGTTGTCAAACACTTCCACACTTCTCAATTTATCCTCAAGGTTGATCACTGTATCCCTCAATTTTGTGAGCTGATCATCGTTTAACAATCGATCAGCAAATCTGTTGATTATATAATGGAAGAATGTGAAGTTCACTGTCGTGATTGGACTTTTAAGGCCAAATGAGAAACCACCATATCTAAATTAAAGAAAATTAAATTAACACTTGAATCAGCAATAACTTTAAAGCAAAAAATAATGCTTCATTCTGTATAAAATATTATTTACAAATAAAGTTGCACAACGAAATAATGTTTTCAACAAAGGGCCACATAATCAAATATAGTTAAATTTTTGTTGAATTATATCATTTCCTTACATAGCTTAATTTTGAACACTAAAAAAAATAAAGCTTTAACTAAAGAATACACACATTTACTTACCTTTGCTTATAGAAGTTCTTACGCGTTTTTATCAACCAATCAGAAATATTTCGTCCAGTCATATTGTAAACAATATCAGAACTACTAACAGCAACACTAGGGGGTTTCGTTCCGAGAGCACTTGCCGGGCATGCCTGAGTTCCAATTGTGCATAAACAAGGTTCTAAATATGTATTGTTGCTTGGATTTTGATCAATTAAGTAAGATCTGTTAAAGCTAAGTGGTTCACAAGGTAGACCTCTAAAATGAAAAAAATAAAGCATATGTATTTTTTTTTTTTTTAAATTGTAGACGATGTAAACTTAACCCTTTCAACACAAATGGGATATATATGTCCCAAAGATTAAACTTTATTCACTAATGGATAAACAGCTCCCAATTTTGCATGTTTTTTTAGAGTTCGTTAGACATTAGGGAATAAAAATATGACTAAAAGAACTTTACAACACTCCCATATTCAAAATGGCAAACTTCTGTTTGCGAGCACGCCAGTCAATCTTGTTTAAATTTACGTATTTTCTTGATTTTGAGGTAAGTAGAACTAAATATTTATTATATTTTGTGTAAAATAGTCATGTTTGTTCTTATTAAGTAATAATTGTACCTATTTAGTAACAGATTTAGAAGTTTTTGACACATTTTGCGTGATATATTATCCCAATCGTACTTTACATTGGGACAATATACTCCAATCTTACTTTACCAGTGGGACAATATATCCCATTAGTGATGAAAATAATATAAGACAAAATTTTAGTTTTTGTTTTGATTCTTTTATAACAGCAACTTCTGGTAAAAATAAATAATTTGATGCATTTAACTATTTTCATTATTTATTCCCATGCAAGTTATTTTTACAATATTCAAGATGATTTGGACATATTGTCCCAGGAGATTTCCGGGAAAACCGCACAAACGGACAACTTTAAACTCATAGTATACTTATTTTAATATGTCAGCATTAACATAACTGCTTTTCATACTTAAATTTTAATATACAAAATGAAACACAAAATTGAATAGTTTAATGAATAGCAAATTATATTTTTACAAAAGTTAAAGTTTCTTACGGAAAGATATTATTTTAGTTTTTTTAACGATACACTATAAATTTATTTAACCAAATATTTACATTTTTTTTTTATCTTAATGAATGAAGGTAACTAAGTTAAAATCGTAAATGTTTTCACAATGAACCAAACAAAGATTAATTTTCAGTTATAAAATCGAAATTGCATTACAAATAGATTCAGGGTATCTGCTACATTTTAGATGTTCAAATTCATGACTTTCATGACTAATTCCAAGAATTTTTCATAACTTAACGAAGTTAGTATTTTCTCTGACAAAAATACAACAATAAATTTAAAAAAGCATTATAATAACATTAATTGAAATGATAGATATAATCAAAACTGTTATACTCTGCATCTTCATATTTATTGATTTTAAGCTTAAAAAACCGAGTAAAGAATGAGTTTAAGCAATAAAATAGGTAAAACAAAATATAAAAGCAAATAACTAAATACAGTAGTATGTAGTTATTTGTACAGAAGTATGTAGTTATTTAAATCTGTTTTATTTCTTCTTAAAAGTGTAAAAGCCTAAACTAGAATTTTAAATTGACAAATAAAAAAATAATAAATAAAAAAATTCTGAAATCAGGGAAGTTTAAAAGCTAATTCACTCTAGAAATGATGTTCTTTCTTTCATTTTTTGAAAGAACACCATAATTTTTAAAGAACATGATAAAAACATTTTATATTTTAATAAACTTGATTGTGAGTGGGGATTTTATTACAAATTCAGATATTCAGAACACCATGAAATGGGGGGGGGGGGGGGGTAAATTTCATTTTAAAAAACTCGATTTTTCAGCGACCTAAATCCATGACTTGCCATGATTTTCTTTAAAAAATAGTTAAAATCATGACACATTTTGTTCAGTACAGAAATTCTTGAGTTTCCAGGCGCACAGATACCCTGTCTTTGACTAAAATCTGGCAGTGGGGAAAATTCTGCAGAACCTGAGAAAAATGGCTCCTTTGAAAATCCTGAATTTAAATTTGACATTGCTGCAGTTACCAAATAGATAGTCAACCCCTGTAAAACTTTTAAATTTGTATAAAATAAAGAAAAAACATTTACTCCTCAAATAGAACATTATGCTGAGGGCATGTTCCTAAACTTCGTCGAATACAATTCATATCTGTTCGAGATATGGATTGTATGGATCTGACTGTGAGTGGAGATTTTGTTACACATTCAAATGTTTAGAACACTGTGAAATTGGGAGGAGGGGAAAGGTAAATTACATTTAAAAAATTAGATTTTTTGGCAACCTAAATCCATGACTTTCCAAGATTTTTTTTAAAAAAATAGTTAAAATCAAGACAAATTTTGTTCAATACTGAAATCCATGACTTTCAATGATTTCCAGGAGCGCAGATACCCTGTATACACTGTAAATTTATTTTACCAAATGCAGACTTGCCAACCTTAGAAAATAAAAAAGCATGAGACTCTTTCTGTATCACGACATAGCGCAATATCAAAAATTAAACCTGATTCACATTTCCTACAAGAAGTTTATTTCAAAATATATTATTTACATTACATAAAATAGACCACAATAAAATTCTGACACTGACTAATAAAGATATGTGTTCTTACTAAAAAATTTTAACGTTCTATAGAATTATATTAAAACACATCTTTTGATTTTTTAAAATTTAGGAAGAGATTCAAAATTAACAAAATATGTCAATAATTAATACAATACTTTATAAATGTATTTATTAATTTTTTAAACAGCTACTGTTTTAAAAATGGAGATGTTGCTGATTTAGCATTATTTAAAAAAAACTGCTATTTATAGAAAGTGAAAAAACATTTTGCCTAATGGTATCCAATATATATTTCTTCCCCGATTTTGCCATTTCATCGGTTATTGCTGTTGTTTTGGTTCGCGCACACCGTAATTTTTAGCATTTTGTTGTCCATGCTGCTATCGGTGAAAATTTTTCTAAATAAATGCCCAGCATGATCTGAAGCACAAGTTGGGAAGAAAATTGCACAAATTGAAGCACAAATTGTTTTTTTCCCTCTATTATGCACTAAATAGAAAAAAGCAGGAGAAAACACCCTGAAGGCGAAGATTTGAGGCAAAAGCAGGAGAGTTGGCAGGTCTGCAAATGTTTCAATTTTGTTGACCTTAATGAATGAAGGCAACTAAGCAAACATTTTAAATGTTTTCAAACTGAATCAAACTAAGATTAAATTTCAATTATAAAACAGAAATTGCAGTATTTAAAAGAGGCAACTTACTCAAGAGGATGATTTTTAACACATCTTGTACCCATACCTTCAGGAGATAAAAGTGAATCAACATATTTTTGAGATGTAGGACTTTGAGGATCTTCATTACTGAAACACACAAAAGCAACAACTTTCAAATTGATATAGATTTAAGCGCTAAGCAGATGAAAATAAATTTTAATTGCTGCAACTTACTTTGATTACTTCTTACACTTATTTATATTTTGCATTCGAGTTGATTATTTAAGAAAATTATTATTTTTTTTTTTTCAAAAGATATATAGGATGTCATTGAGAATGACCAAAATATTGATGGTTGTTGATTTCACTAGTGAATGTTGACAATCACATAATCACTTTGGTCTGAAATATATACTAGTCTAGTAGACCTACATCAATATTTTTTTAAGGCCATTGACAGGTATACATTTGCCATACATCACTGTTTTAAGGTCAAAAGCTGCTCCCCAGTATGCATTTACAAAACTCCAAACACTGATGTTACTCCTAATCTATCCAAAAAAAAGGAATAAATATAGTAATATCAATGAATAAATTTAATATCCAATCAGATATATATTTTCGACATTCAACAAAGCGACTATGTGTTGTTGACATTCACCAATGAAAATCAACATTTTCTTGATTTCGATCATTCAGGTAATATATATATATAGCACATATACAACATATTGGATTAAAATAATGAAGATGTTCTAAAGAAAATGCTTTGTATTTTCAAAAGTAATTTAATTATTTGGTTGTCAATCATAAAATTTCCTTTGCTCAGTTTTTTATAATTTAATTATTTATTTAATCTAGATACTAATTTGCTTGGAATATTTTAAGCATAAATACCTGAAAAATATATTGTTCGGAGGTCCATAAACCCAGGGTTGTAATTCTAAAGGAGGTTCTTCAACAAGAGGAGGAATAAATAAAGCTAATACTAAAGCCACACAAATAAATCCAGCAGGCATCACAATCTGAAATGCATGTTCATTAGTTAGAAAATGTCACATAAAATCTTCATGTTTGAATGACAATCTAAAAGATTAGTGTAGACCTTTGAATTTACATTATATATATATATATATATGAAAAAAGAGAAGAAAATTATCTTTAAAAAAAAAGGAGAATCTGGAAAAAAGATATAATCTCTTCATCAGCTCACACGATTATATCCGGAAAAGGAGTGTTTTCTAAAATTGCATCAATATAGCTAATAATTCTAAAATTGCATCAAAATATGTCAATACAATAGTATCAGGAGCACTGAAATTTTTTTTTAAACAAATATAAAAACCTTTAAGCACTTTTTAAAATTGCTACACACCCTGGATAATTGCTAAAATAAAATAAAATGAAGAAAAAAACATTGACGGTTAAGAATAAAAAAAAATAATTAAATAACTATGTAATAATATACAATAATTTACACAGACATTTATACATTATTTATATAATTTGATATATAACATAGTTAACTTGATGAACAATTACATTAAATAATTAGTAATGTAATGGCTTTTTTAAAAAAAATTCCTTTAAGACAATAAATGTTAAAAATAATTATCGTAAATTCATAAAATAAGCTTTTGGTATTTTTTGTCAAATCAAAGAATCTTTGAAGAACTTCATTTTAAAAACAGCACTTTATGAAGGGAATAATTATTATAAGAAAAACATTTATATACTTATAAAATTAGTTGAAGTTAATAATTAAAATAATTGATTTTTGATGTGATAGCTGCCAAAATATAATTTTCTCTTAGAATAACAAATGAATAATCTAAAACATAAAAAAAATATTTTGCATAAAATGAGTATTTGATATTTTTTGTTGATATTTTAATTAAATTATCTTTTAAAGAAAGGAAGCATTTATGAAGATAATTATTACCAAAAAAGTTAGTACATAGGTACAGCTAAAAATAAAAGCTTCTAACTACTAATGTCAAGGCTGTTTAATTATAATTTTCTTCAAATAACAGTCTAAAAAATAACTAATTACTTCACAAAAAAGGCCTTTGATATTTCTTCTAGAATGATGGAATCTTCGAAGATGGAGAGCGGCCATTTGACGTTGTACCAAATTAGCTCCAGATATGCGTTTCTCAGAAAGCTCAGGGAAAGGTGGCAAATCTACATGTGTGTTGTTATCACACACTAAAAATAAAATAAACAATTAGAATTCATTTTATTGCTATTAAAAAGCAGTTTGAGTAACAACACAACAATTGAGTCAAACACAATTTCTAAGCTTTACAACATATTACATTAGGAGCTAATGGGATGCTAAGAAAATAATATAGATTAAAAAACTTAGATTGGTAAATAATGACATGCAATCTAAATTTAAACTAAAATATTAGTACATATTTAAGTTTCAATTGAACATTGGAAAGAATTTTTATAAAAAAAAAATTATTCCAAGTCAGTCTTTAAATTTGCATTAGGTACGCAAAACATGTCAGAAGAAACATATATCTAAAACACTTAACTCACTAATTATACCCGTGACAGAATTGTGGTGACATTGCAGCAAAACATTACCGAGTTCTTGCAGAAAGATTTTTCCTTTATGCTCCTATATCTTTAATTGGATATTATTTGTTACAACAACTGAATTTTGAAATGAAAACAGGCATTTAGCAACCCCTTTTTGAAAAGTTCAATTCAGGTGATTTCGCCTTCGATCTTTTTTTCAGTAATTACTGCTACGGATTTCACTATCTTTTTATTATAAATTTTTAAATACAAAAAAGGAAATTATTAATGTGTTTTCACCCTAAAAAATGTGAGACTATTGGCCTTCTTATTAGAATAAAGAAAATATTACGCATTAAATTAAAAAAGTTATATAATGTTATTTTAACCGAAAAGTTTTTTTTAAAAATTAAGTTGACGTTTTTGTTACTTTAAATCAATTAGTAACATGCATATTTGTTATTTTTAAAAGTATCTTACAGAAAGATACAAGCCTTAGAGAGGCATGCCGCAGAAAGCCAGAAAAAATTCTGCCACAGGGCTAATTGTTTAAACTAAAATGTCAAAACATCCAGTAGTGATTTAATACTTTCATAACTTTATGTTATTATTTATCAAATCTTAAAAATAAAATAATATTATTTTTAATCTTTTTGGAGACATTTTCTGTATTACAGTTTACTATGATATTTTAATATATTATTTAAAAATATAACTATGTATTTTTGATATTTTAAAAAAAGATTATGTTAAAACATCATGGCTTTATGCAAAGCAGTGTATAATAAATAAACATGTAATTAAAGATTGATTATATAATCTATTATGTTTTTAGAAATTTAAATAAGCACAAAATTAAGCTCAGAAGAAATGATGTAATATTGCTTTTTTATTGAAGATAGATAAGAAAATTAAAAATAATAGATAGATAAGAAAATTAAAAATAATAAATTTTATCCCAAATAAGCTCTAAAAAGATAATGATATATGTTCAATTAAAATAAGTGCATATTAGTAGCCCAGAAGAAAATTTTTAAATACTTAATTCAAGAGAATTAACAGAAAAAATGATAAAAAAAAAAAACTTACCAACTGAAAATTGAATAAAAATATATTTTACAGACATAGTTTTAACAAGAAAAATTAAAACACTGAATTTATATTGCCTGTGAATCTTGTTACTTTTGTAAAATTTACAAAACGAAGTTACAATTTAGAAACATATTAAAATAAAATTGAAAATTTTTTTAACACATTTGCAATACATATTATTTCTAAAAATAATGTTTAAAATTTATTTCAGTATTTTTGCTTAAGCAAATTATGCCTAAAATTTGATTTGATAATTCATATTAACCCTTTTTTTATAATTTGGCTTAAAGAAAATTTTATAATCAGTAAATTTTGCTGGTAGCTAATTCTGTGATTATTTTTTGGCATAAAACTCAAAATGTAAAAAAAAAAAAAAAAAAAAAAAAAAAAAAGAAGAAGAAAAATGATTTCTCACATTACATGATTTTTAAAGAAAAAAAAAACTACAAAATGACAGCTAACTTCCTGCAAAAAATATAAACTGTTTAAAAAAAAATCTGACAATGGCTCTAGATAAATTAGACTATGAGCTACAAATTGTCACAATTAGAAATAAATTGGTTAAAATTGTGGCTTTTAGTTTGCCAAAACAGCTGAAATCCAGTTTCACACACACACATACACATGTAAAAGACATTTATATCTTCAAGTTATATTGTTAAGCAATGAAACACAGTCATACAAAATAACCTTTCAAGGATGCCTGTAAAAAAATTTTCAGTCTGACCAGAAAAAAAAAAAATCATTATTAATAATATTTCAAAAAATCGTGGGCAAATATATTTTTTTAAGGCTGAAATTTTTTTTAAATTGTGCATATTAGAAATTTTTTGATGTATTTTAAGCTTTAAAACCAATAAAGTTTCGTGATATGTTCAAATTCATTTCAATGGAATAAGAGTACTTGGAAGGTAAATGAAGTTTTTCCATTGACAAGTAAAATAATTTATTTTTATAAAGATAAATAAATTATCTACAAGCTACGTTTATGTTAAATGTTTTAAAACAAAATGAAACACATAAGTAAAAAATGAAACACATTTTATATGGTATCAAATCACACATGGTACAAATTAAAATAAATAACATAACTGAGGCCAATGACTTTAATTTCAACTAAACCAGAGATACTTTTATTTATTAAAAAAAAATCTCTCATTCAGGCACTTGGAATAGATGAAATGTTATTTTTTTAATATTTTGAAAAAAGCAAAAGTTAATGACCAAATCATTCAAATTTTTTCAGCTTTTATAGAAATTAGAGAAAATGTTTTAGTTCTCAGTGACTTTGAAATGATAAATTTGAAGATTTTGTTTAAATTAGTTGGATTTTGGTAAGGAAAATAAACAGTTCTTTGCCTTACTACCTGGTGAAGTTTAATTTTTAAGAAAAAATTTAAAAGGGAATTATACCTTTTATGAAAGTTGTTTTTGCAGATTTTAAAAGCATATAGCTCAATAAAAAAAAAAGAGAACATTCTAGCAGTTCTAATAGGTTTATAGAAAACAAGTCTTAGCATATTAACATTTATTTTAAATTTTGGAAACCTTTAGGAAAATTTAATTTATTTAAAATAATTAAAAACTGTTATGGATAAAACATATTGTGTTATGACCACATCACACAATTTTAACTTTTAAAATTTACTAAAAATTGATTTGTTATTTAAACCTAGATATGTTTCAACAAAAATTATTAGGTGGTATTGCTCGACTTTTCTAACTGAGTTATACGCTCTTAAAGCCTGCAAGTAAAACTTTCTGAAATGGCAGAATAGCCTATTTATATGCTATCTGACCAAAGTATCAGGACACCCAGTTTTCTTCCCTATTTTGAGTGTATCCAGATACCAAAGTACATTATTTGGCCAAAAGTATCCGGACACCTAGTTTTCCTTCTTCTTTTGAACGTATTTTGAGTGTATCCAGATACTATAGTACACTTTCTGACCAAAAGTATCCGGACACCCAGTTTTCTTTCCTATTTTGAACATATCCAGATACTATAGTACACTATCTGGTCAAAACTATCTGGACACCCAGTGGTATGGATTTAGAGCATCCTGAGGCACATATTAACATAATGTTGGTCCCTCTTTTTGCGCCGATGACAGCCTGCACACGTCCGGGAAGACTTTCCACAAGTTTTTGATAGGAATTTACTTCCACTGCAGCTGAAGTGACTGCTTGCAGTGAGGATAGTCCATTTGGCTGGCTACTTAATCTGCGCTCTCATTCGTTCGTAAGGCCTTCTTTGGGATTTAGATCGGGGCTCTGAGAAGGCCAGTCGATTTTTTGAGCACCGATTTTGTCAAACCACGCCTTTGCAAGCCTCGATGCGTGAATGGAGCAGTTATTCTGCTGGAAGAGAAATGGGCCGAAATATTGCCATAGAGTTGGGATTGCGGCATTGTCCAGAATGTCAACATATAACTCGAGTTGATGTTTCCAACCACAGGAACTAACGGACACAGGATGCCCCCACACCATTATGCTTCCACCACCATAACAACCGTGTGTCTGGATACTTTCAACCAGATAGTGTATAATAGACCAAGCTGGTTTTTGAAACTAAAGTCATCAAACAAACTGGTTGTACACAACAAATAACAATCTAATGTTAATAAAAATGGTTACTACTGGTAAAGGCACAGAAAATAAGCAATGTTAGAATAGACAATAAACACAAATGGTGTCTACGTATGTGTGTTAGAGATGCTGAAAAATGAACATGCAATCAGCCGCCAAGAGGAATAATAAAGAAGTAAAAAAAAAGGGAAGTTTGTGTTATGAAGGAAGATGAGAAATTCCAAAAGTTTTGTCCCAAGCAGAGAATACAGGGGTGTTTCCTAAAGAAAATAACTCACCGTTTCCACCCGTCAGGCTTTCCCTTACAGCTGCAACAATGCAAAACGACATAAAATGCATTAGTGCAACATGCACTCTATAGTGACAATAAAGCTTTACTAACATACAGAGCACAGAAGTTCAGGCACTAAAAAACCATGAAAATAGAGAGATACAATGGTACCTAAACAGGGTTGCCACTCAAATCTGGAGAAAAAAAATTCTGTGTTTTCCCTGTACATATTATGCACAATATATTAAGAGGAAACACACAATCACTATGTGACTATATTAGTCTAGCTATACTAGTTTTAATTGCTAAAAATTTAAAAAAATAAGGAACAGATTAACATACTTCAAACAAATCATGCTATAGTAAATTAAATAGTTTAGTATAGCTGAAATATCATCCTTAAATATCCTCATAGATAGAGCTTTGAGTGGCCATCACTTTTAAAAGACAAAAATAAGAAATATAGTTCCCTGTATTTTGCCAGTTTGCAAGGGAAAACTTAAAATTCCCTGTTATTTTAGGTGATTTTTAAATTCCCTGTATTTTCCAGGTTTTCCCTATTCTTTTTGTGGAGTGGCAACCCTGCTAAATAGCTCTTGACAAGTACCCTCTCAAAGATAAACAGAAAATAAAGCACTGAAAAATTTAATGCAATTCATATGCAGTTGCATATTATTTTCAGAATCAATAAAAAAAGAAAGAATTAATTTGAAGTTTAGGAGGTTTCTTTTTTTTTTTTTATTGGGATATCTGATTGTTTACGTAAAGGAAATTATCATGTTTTAAACTTTTTAACTAAAAGATTATGACTCTTAAGAAGATCAATAAATTTTAAAATTTCTAAAAATTAAACATATTAGATTGTGACATACCTGTATGCAAATTATACTTTTTCACAAACTGAATTTTTCTTCAAATGTTTTAAAATGAAACACTTTATCATTTTTGTTACTATTATTAACCTAAGCCAAAGATTAACTCCCTGAGGGAGTACTTTTAATTAATACGTTAGATAGGATAATATTTATTTTAATTGATTACATATAAATTATAAATAATTAAAAATATAAAAATTCCTTTGAGTAAATTTAAATTTTGTATATTCAATAATTTTTTTAAAAATCTTTTTAATTACATTGAAATAAATATTTAATTGCATTCCATGTGGATTCAATTGATTAAATTAATTAGTAGTTAAATTCATAAAATTTTTGAAGTCAAATCAATATTTTACGTGTCAGTTTTGCACAGCTACCACAACAATCTTACTTTTCTTTCAAATTAACAATTTTTATAAACAAATGTTACTATGGCAGAATAGAAAAACATTTAAAAAAAAGTATTTATTTATTATAAAATTTGTATTTTTCTTTTCTTAAGAAAATTATTATTTTACATTCAATAAAAAGAAGATTCAGTTAAAAGAAAGTTCTCTAAAAACAATATTAATATGACATGTTCAATCAGTTAAACAAAACGACTTAAATCAACAAATTAAACATAATTTTTCTTAAAAAAAGAAAATACAAAATTCTTTTTTCTTCTAAAATATATTTTGAAAGTTTGCTTGCTTAAAATAAAACAAATGAATTTACTAAAAAGAAAAAAAAAAGAATTATTAAATCATAATTTTAAAAACTGTTAATCATATTTGGTTTATTAAATCATAATTTTGGTCATTTTAAATTTAGTTATCAGTTTAGTAACCTTTTAAGATGGTTTGAATAATTAATTAAGAATAGATTATAAAATATGTTGATTTCCTCTTACAAATTCTTAATATATTAGCAAGCATTAACAACCAGTGGTTGCTTTATATTAATATGTATGTTTTAAAGGGAAAAAAACAGAAAGATGACCAGGACTTCTGCACTCTATTTTATAACAATAACATAAAACAAAAATGACAGCACTTTTTTAGACAGCACAGAGGAACGAACTTCACTCCATATTGCTAAATATTCAGGTTACTAATTAATAATACTGATAATCACATAAAATGTCTTTAATTTATAACTGTGCACCTAAATAATTATGGATAAATTTTAAGTAGAAATCATAAATCGTTTAAAACTAAGAACTTTAGTAAATGTTTAAAAATGTTCAATTCGAATTAACATTTTAACAAATGTAATCGACTTTTAAAAAAAAATTAAATCCCATTTTTATTTAATTATAATATTTTAATTAAAAAAGATTATCCATATTAATTTAATTGTAGTTCAGAAAAAACAGAATTAACTGAAATGTAGAAGTTATGTCATCCAATCATACAACATTAAAAATATATAAATAAAAGCATGGCTTCTTACTCAAATATTGCATGTTGTTTTATAAGTTTTAAAACCTTTATTTAAAAATTTTTTAATTTATACTATTAAAAAATATTTTTTTTAATAATAAATATAGCAAAATAAACACAAAAAATTTTAGAGCCAATTTTTAAATTTCTTTTGATTATGATTGATATTAAATAGCACTCTTTGTATTCTTAAATACATAATTTTTAAAATTATTAAATGTTATTTGCATGTTTAAATAACATATAAGTTAAAGAGTTTAAGTAAAAGTTAAAGTAAATAAAAAAAAAATATTACAGAATTTAAAATACAATTTTAACATTTTGAAATAGACATTTTTTCATAAATTTTCTCAATTTTCAGGACTTTTTGGATAATTTTAAATGAAATCAAAAGACTAAACCGGCATAATGCAGAGTTAGCAGCAATGGTAATCTAAAGTTTAATAGGAATTTTTTCAGGGGAACTTTTGAAATTTTAGGGAGTTTTCTAAAACCCACCAAATTAAAAACTCTTTCACTGAATAACATATAGGTTAAAACTTTAGAAGTAAAAAAAATTAAATAGTAAAAAATATAATAATTCTTAGTTAATAGTTCACAATATAATAGTTCTCAAGAATCTAAAATTTCATACAAATTTCTCATAAACTATTCCAATTTTCAAGAATTCTTGATGAAATCAAAAGCTTAGTAAAAATGGCAAAACGAAGTTGAGTTACCAGCTGTATTAACAAAAAATGTTATAGGATTTTTTTTATTTTTCCGAAACTAAAAAAAAAAGTTTTGATTAAATCGAAAGCCCATAAAAAAAACTAGCAATTCTATTAGATTTTACATCTATGCTCAAGCTTCTACTGAATAGAAAACGTAGTGAGGTCTAAAACTTTTTTGACTTAGGACAACAGATTGATGAACTACAAAACCGCTTAAGCAAATAAGCTAATAATATTACAGCATCTAAAGCAAAATAGTATGAATCACTACTTAGCAAAAGTTCTAATATAAATCATTTAAGCATAACATATTTTATTTCTTACCTGTTTCTTCAGAAGTCATGGCAATATTTTTATCACTGATTTCTTTACCAAAGAACCTAGCAATACTGTGAAGTTTTAGGTGTAATAATGTGCTTCGGAAGCTGAACCACTTGCTCTTCTCCTTATCCATGTTTTGAGCAAGTTCATCTGCAAATAACAATTTCTATTAACAAAGGTGTTTCATTTGTTGCATATGCTATGTAAAATTTTAATTGAGAAGTTTAGGATTAAAAAAAGTGATATAAGGGTTAAAAATAGATTTAAAAAACTAGAAAACAGGAAGTTAAAAACAAATCAGTTAGCTACTTATATTTCGATTATAAGTTAGCTACTTATTATATATTTCGATTTTAAGTTAGCTCTCGATTATCAGTCAGCTACTTATATAAAATCGATTTGATATATTTCGATTTTAATCATTTTCTTAAAATGATAGTGCTGATTTTAAATGATAGTTCTGACAAATGATTAATGAAAATTTTCTTCAATTTACCCTCAGGCGTAGCTTCATCTTCGGGTTCAACAATTCCAGCTTCTCCAGTGACTTTCAAGAAAACCTATTTAATGAAAAAGAGATTGTGAATTCAGAGACTGCCTCTAATAGCATTTTTTTAAATGTAAAAATAATCCTTTAATAAAAACTTAATTTCTGTTTTATGAAATCAACAAGGAAAAATTATTGACTGAACGTAAAAAAATATTAAATACACATCCTCATTCACTGATCATCACTCACTCACTGACTATCACAGTAAAGAAATACTGAAGCAGCTGTGTCCGGGTCACCAATGTTTGGAAAGAGCTTTCGAGCATTCCAACCTTCATCTATAAAAAGGTAACTGAAGAAAAAATTTAGTTAACATGTCTTATATACTAGTGAACTGATGTTTAATAATCGTAGAGGTAGTTACACTACAACACTTTCCCACCAGAATTTTATCAGGGATTCAATTTGATGAATGGATACCACTAGTTATCGTACTTGTAAAAGACCAGGAGAGCTCTATTAAGTTCACCAGATTTTGAGCGTTTGCCACGAGAGCTGTATTAAGTTCACAGTTGTGTGTGCGGTCGCTGTATTGTTATTAGCAGCCGAGTTTGTACAGGATCTCGTTGTGTGCACGAGACTGAGAAGCAATAACGCGAGGATGACAATGACACAGTCACAAATAGCAAGTCAACTGTTCAATATGGACCATACATTGAAGTGGGCATGAACATACCACATATGGGTCACCAATATGGAGATGGTGTTATCGATAATGTTAACCTTCATCTATCAAAAAGTACCGCCAAGATATAATCGAGTTAACCCGTTTTATATACTAGTGCAGTGTTTCCCAAACTTATGACTTTTGTGTACCCTTTCTAAATTTTTCGTAACGCTGTGTACCACTAATAAAAATTGAATGTAGTTTTTGCTATAAAAAAGAATTGCACAAAAGTTAAAAATTACAACTGGCTATTGACAATGACACCACTAATAATTAACTGTTAACTCTGCAAAAAATAGCAAGTAGAAAACTACGTAATCGTAAATTTTTATGGCTAGCTTTGTTTTTAAATAAAATTTTCTGAAATTTTCATTTGTTGCAAGATATTTCACATAAGAACATGTACCCCCGCCAAACCGTTCCCGTACCCCTGGGGGTACGTGTACCACACTTGGGGAAACACTGTACTAGTGAATTGATGTTTAATAATCGTAGTGGTAGTTAAGCTACACAGCCACATCAAGTTCGAAAAGAAATGCAGATGTAAATAAACTAAAAAGTAGATTCAGCGTCTTACAAATTTAATGAGGTAAAGCTCAACTGAAGGATATCTATTTTGTAAGTTATTTTTATTAAACTAAGACGAAGTGAGCAAGACAAACAATTTCAAACTGCTTAAAGAGATTTATTTGAAGGGTATAATGAAAGCCTACCTCTTCGAGTGAAGTGTCGGATATGCCGTAACTGCTGATATGTAATTCTTCCAGATTGCCGTCCATTGCTTTGAAAAGTCTCTGCAACTCTCCAGATCTCTGCGCAGAGGGAGGTATGAGATAAGATACTTCAGAGCCAACGTCTTCAACCAACTTTGCATCAGGTACGTGGTTATGAATAAAGCGTGTCACTTGCGATATGATACAAGAACCACCTAATAAAGTTTAAAAAATAACACAATGATGCATTTTGCAGATTTCAGGGCAATAGATAATATCTAGATTTCTTTTTCAGTTCATATTTCAACACTATATCTTGAATTCTTATACACACCTAGCTAAGATTTTAAAAAGTTTTAGACAGTCAAAGACACTTAACTAAATCTAACAGCGAATAATAAACCTGAATTATGTGAATACTTGGTGGGTTTAAATTGAATGATTAAGTACTGAGTAAAAGATTATAATAAACAAAAATATAAGTGAGCTGAACTAAAACTTGAATTGATAAGAAATTAGACGCTTACCCCAAGGAGAACTGGACGTGGAATTAAATCCATTGTCAGATAGAACATTGTTTTCAGATAAATCTGATTTTGAATCGACTGTAGACATGTCTGCTACACCCTCATCTGTCATTTCCTAGAAAAGAAGTAATGCCATATTGGTAAGGGTTATATTGAACTGGAAACTAGATAATCTGTAAGTGTAATCTTTTAAATTATATTTCCTACAAAAATAGATCTGTTTTATGGAAAATATTGAAGTCTGATTTTATACCAATACAATAAAATAAGGCTTCCTCACAATTGCAGAGTTTGTGGTTATGGCATGGAAACTGGCTCATGCTGGTAAAATTTGTGATTAGCTGAAAGTAAAAATTTACAAAAAGAAACTAAACAAAAATTTTCCCATAGGATTAAAATGAAACGCATTAACAAGGTCAGGAAAAAACCTGAAATTTTGTTTTTATTTTCTTGCAAAAAATGAATTCTGAATGAATTTCAACTAATTTCTAAAATGAAATTTTGTTATTGAAAGTATCTATCAAACACAATAAAATACTTTCTAAAATACGGCTTGACTTCTTTAAAAACTAATGCAAACAAAAATAACTTTTTTGTTAAATAACATATATTGCAAAATATCTTGATTTAATGCAACTCTAATCTGAAAAATTTCAAAGCTGCTTAATAGTTTATGGTGTTTTGGAACTAATGTGCAACAGCAGTTTGTGCAACAAATTTAGCCTTGCCTTTGGAAACAAAAATTTTTAAATAAAAATATATAATCACAGGCTTAGAATTTTTCTATTGTATTGCTGATCAATACAGAGGTTACTACTATTGGTATAATGCTTAATGTATCTTCCAAATTTTACAAACAAGTTTTAAATTAATTTTTCTTTAGAATTACAGCACTAGTATATAATTTATCTATGTAAGTGCTTATAGTTTTTTGTTCAATATGGGTGACCGGCCTGATCAGAAACTTTGCTGTCACCCAAATATGGGTGACGTGTCAGTCAACGTGTTAAACTGTGTTCAACGATGAAAAGATACCTTACATATTTTTTCTACTTACGCTAGTGCTTTTGGTGGTAGAATTATCTTTCACTGTGCTTGAAGATCCCCTGCTGTTTCGTTGAGAGAGAATGTAATCGCTAGACTTCACCAAAGTCAGGTAATAACCGTTGCCAAACCGGGTTTTCAAAAACAGAGAGGATCCACAACACCTCAACTTCCCGTTGTTTATAACCGCTATTCGATCCCCCAGTAAATCGGCTTCATCCATGTGATGAGTAGTTAATATGACTGTACGACCTGTATAAGAGAATAAGCAAAAAATAACTAACCTCCTTTATATGTATTTTAAAATATTCTAATAAGAAGAAAAAAAAAACAGCAGTTAACTTATTTTTAAAGCAAAACATTTGTATAGTGTGCAACATAAAAAACAGACCACACTGAATAACCTATGCCAAGATTAAGACAAAACTATTCACCCCACATTCCTATTCAAAGTGACTTTCCCTCGCAACCATAGTCTCCGCCACGATGGGAGACTGATGCCTGGAGGAATTCTCCTGAAAGCCCCACTATATTTAATACTGAAACACTCTATTTGAATTGTGTTTATTTTCGTTATTTTATCATGTTTTTTTATGAATTAAATAAATTTTCTAATTGTTTTGCAACTCATTTCATTCTTAAGAATGATTTATTAAAGGGGTTTCAACCCTCAAAACCCATTCCTAGCTGTCCCTACTAGTAAGCAATTTTTGGACCCCTTCAAGAAATCATAAGATAAAGGTGGATTTTGGGTTAAAAACCTTGATCTTTGATGGATCTGGTTAGTTGGACAATTTAGTTTATTATTGGCGTCTAGATACATGGTGAGCCGGGATAGCCTAGTTGGCAAGGCGCTGGATCTGTGGATGAATGAATGAGTCTGCCCTGTAAACTGGTGTGACAGAAGTTGAATTCTAGGCCTTAGATGGCACCATTGAAAAATAAGAACATTTAGTTCCATTGCCTTAATGGCCAACGACAAATGCAACAACCTGAATTACTTTTTCAGTGGGGATGAATTATAGTAGGAATTAATAAAACAAACAGAACTTTTAACAAAGACACCATAAGTCAATTTATTTCTGGTGGGGTACATTTACCCCTTTCCCAGCCGTATTTAATATATTTGAAATGCACAACTTTATAATAACATAAAATAACACTAGGGGGCTCCGCCCCCTGCTCGCTACCGCTCGCCAACCCCCGAGAATTGCTACGCAATTCTTTTTTGTTTGCTTCGCAAACAAATTTTAATACATTTATATAAGGATATAAATGCGCGGCAGAGGATAAGGGATTTTATTTAACAATGTACTAATCAACTTAATAATCAGTAAAATACAAAATTTTTAGTAAATTGCAAGGAATTCTATCATAATAATGAGATTCGAATACATATATATTAGAAGTTATTATAAGGGCATTAGCCGGAACTGAAGTTCCGTTACGGAAGCACGCGTGGCAGAGCAGATTTGATTCAATTCAGAGGGAATCATATACTGGATGCCGGACGCCCCCTTTAGAGTGCTTCATCCCTCCCCAATTAATTGACATTCAAATTATAAAAACAAAAATAAAAAACAATCACAATTTACCATAATGGTTATCAAAGAAAAAAACTATGCAAAAAAATAAGATATTTACAAAACTTCTGCATAAACAATGTTCTTAAAGCAACATGATTAAATTCAAAGGGAATCATATACTGGATGCTCTCTTTAGAGGGCATCACCCCCCAATTAATTTACATTCAAATTATAGAAACAAAAATAAAAAACATAACAATTTACCATAATGGTTATCAAAGAAAAAAATATGCACAAAAATCTGTTCCACTCCATAGTAATGTAACCATGTAGAATATATTGCTGGGATAAACGACCAACAGAGGTGAAAATGTTAAAGTCTCTAAGCACTCGCAACCGCCATCCAAAATACTGTACAGCAGTAACACGACTTGATCCTGCATTATTTGGTACGTTTAGGGAATAACCAGGATCACCTGATGGAAAAAGCAATGGGAAAACCATTGGTTCCACATGATGAGACAGTTTATACATCTTTTGACACACAAACTGGTGTTTTGGGTATGCGATAAATTGTACATGATCAGGTATTAAACCTTCAGCACCTGTCACAACAACAGCCGACACTTCAGCAGCAGCACCAGATGTTGGAAGATTATAACGTCTGCCATCAGTAGTGGTCAACTTGTGAAATTCAAGGCGAACACTCTCCGTAGGATGCCTCTTATAAGCTTCAAACAGCGATTTATACACTTGAGCGTATGGGTTTAGCTGCATAACATCTTGAATGATTTTTAAAACACTTGGTTTGCAGCGCTCAGATGTTCGGCAGGCCAAAGCAGTTTCATTTTCATGGATATAGATTTGCGCAAAACGTGGTTTTTCATTGTTCGCTGGCATGATGCTGGTTGTGGCCATTGCGTTAACTTCCCCACGAAGAGCAACACAGCATATACCTTTAAATTGAATTTCTTGGGTTGCACAAAATGCTGCCATAGCAAAAGACGAATTGTGAAAACGTATATTTTGCCTGAAATTCATTGAGTCATTGTCATTTCCCAATAAAAGCTGTTTCAAAGTTTCTGGATACGGATGAGTTGGGTTCAGCTTTATCTTGCCATTGTGACAGCAATTGTGTTTTATTCTTCCATGCTCTGCTACAAAGGATAGTGCCCTGCAATGAGAGCATTCTACAGACATAGATCCAATCAAAAGAGGTGGACAGTCATCACTGTACGATTCTCCCAAATACTGATTTTCATCTATTTCTCGAAGACGATTAGCTGCCCTACTTCGATTTTCTCTTTGGCGGGCATTGGTAAGCTCTCGATTATTTTGTCGATTTATTCTTCGACGCTCTTGTTCATTTTGACGAAACGTGGGATCCAATCTCCGCTGTCTGCGATATTCTCGATCGCGATCTGTCCTGTCAGACATTATACTGAAATTCCAAATGATTGAAATGAGTTGAATAAATAAATGTGATTTAAAATTTAACCATTTTAAGGTAAGCAAGCCTCAGTAAGCTTTATAATAGCAAACAACAAAAATGTAAACATTAAAAGATATCAATCACTGGATAGGCATAAGAATGATATGATAAGATGAGATGTAATCAGCAAAAACTCACTCAAAGTAAATCAACAAAAAGCTTTGACGCGAATGCGTTCTCTTTTCTGATTGGCTTAAAACTGCATCCTCGCTTGGATTAGCTACTTCTTTCAAACTGTCACGTGATACCTTAGATTTCATTGGCTGGTGCGACACCATCATTAGATTTTTATATATAGTAAGAAATAAGAGAAACTATAATCACTAACGGGAATGGATAGGGAGGGATTTTTCGGATGGAGGGTTATTTTTAAAAAAATATTTTTAGAAAAGGTGATAACATCAATAGGAATTTTTATTTATTTGTGATAATATAAAACATTTATAAGAAAGTTTTTTTTTCTGAGAATAATATTTACTGGAACAAAAACAATCGCACCCATTGCCTTAATGGCTTACGACAACAATACATAAATGGTGCTGTAAAATGCTTTGTCTTGTTTCACAAATATGTTATTATCATTAATATAACAAACTTCCTAAATAAATAGTTAGAGATTAATAAAAAATACATTAAGCTAAAAATGTCATATAATGCATTACCTGACTTGTATTTCAAAAGCAATTCCCAAATGGATCTCCTGGCATAGGGATCTACACCAGCTGTAGGCTCATCTAAAATAACGGTTTGAGATCCACCCACAAACGCTATACCGATCGACAATTTTCTTTGCATGCCACCTGAAAATTGAAGATAAAATATCGCAGTTTCAGTTATGCACATTAACTATTACTCAAATCATTGCCAGCAAGAAAAATAATTAGTTAGAAAAGTTGATAGATTTAATAATTCGTCTCACTTAAAAGTTTTTACATTTGCATTGCTGCCAACATGGATAGGAAAAAATCCAGTAGATTTTACAAAATAAAATAAAAATTTCATGAATGCATAGTAATACAGAAATAAAAAAATAAAAAACGAGATACATGCATACCAGAGAGATTTTTTGAATATTCATTTGTTTTGGGTTTCAGGTTCATGTCCTTAATCATTTCTTCTGCTTCCTCAGAAACTTCTTCGTTTCTGGCTCCTTTCAATCGAGCATAAAACCACAAATGCTCAAGAACAGTCAAACTAGTAAATTATAAAGAAATATCCATATTTCAATTTTATTTCAAGCATATTATTCACATAAGAAAAATTACGAAAGAAATTAAACGTAAGTTTGAAGAAAAAAATTGGAGTTAATGTTTCAATTCAAAATTAAAACAGAATTATTGGTATGAACAACAAAAAAAAATGATAATAATTTTAAGTCTAGAAGATATATTCTGAAAAACAAAACACGTGAAAGTAGAAATTTTGTTTTAAATCCTCAGTTAAATAGTTTGCACGTAACAAAGGATATCAAATCAGAATATCTGATAAAAGTCTGCATTAAAATTTACTGAATTTTCCATGTTTTCTAGATTTATATGCTGAAGTATAAAACAGTAAAAAAAATAAAAAAATAAAAATTTAACTTAACTTTAAAAGTACACATGGTTAATTAGACTTTTTCCTACCTTTTCACTAAAGACAAAAAATTCAAAATTTAATTTAAATATTTACAATTAGAAGAAATGTAGTAAAGTTAAACATATCTTAAGTAAAATAAAAAAATACATAGGTAATGAACATTAAAAGAAGTTGTAAATTTTATTTTTACGTGGAGTAGTTTATTTTCTATTTTATCCTTATCATTTACATTTACTAACATGTAATACAGACTCTTTCTTTTTTTACTAAATATATACAAATTAAAAAAATAAATTACATTTTGACTAAATCTATTTTTCTTAATGCAAATCCCATTAATTAAATTTGAGCAAGTTCTAGGTTATAAGTAAAAAGCAAAAGGGAAAAGAAAAAAAAATTAAAAAAGAGCATGTATTGCATTGTTTATATGTTTTGCATGATGTAATTTTAAAAAAGAAGTCAGTTTAATATTTTCAAATTAATAATAGGGTATTTTTTTACATTTTTAAGAACATTGATAGGGATTTTTTAGATCTAGGGTATCAGCTACATGCTAGATTTTCAAATTCATGAATTTTCATGACTACTTCCAAGAATTTTTCATGACTTAAAGAAGTTATTATTTTCTCTGACAAAAAAACAACAATAAATTAAAAAAAATATTATAATACATTAATTGAAATGATAGGTATAACCAAAACTGTTATACTCTGAATCTTCATGTTTATAGATTTTTAATTTAAGAAACAGAGTAAAGAGTTGAAGCAATAAAATAGCTGGAAAAAAACAAAAGCAAATAATTTTTTTCTCTTTTTTTTCCGCAGAATTATATCCTAAAAGATACTTTTGTTGTTCATCGGAAAGTAAAGAAATACTCATGATTTTTCTGCTCTCATTTCGGAATAAGTTACAAATCAGATATTCGGAATACCATGAATTGGGGGGGGGGGGAATTCCATTCTAACAGTTAGATTTTCTGGCGACCTAAATCCATGACTTTCCATGATTTTTTTAAAAAGAATAGTTAAAATCATGGCAAATTTTGTTCAATATCGAAATTCATAACTTTCCATGATTTCCCAGGTGCGCAGATACCCTGTTTTTGACTAAACTCTGGCAGCGGAGAAAATTCTGCAAAACGTGAGAAAAATGGCTCCTCTGAAAATTCAGAGTTTTAATTTGACATCGCTACAGCTACCAAATAGATCGAGTCAACCCTTATAAAATAGTTAAGTTAGTATAAAAATAAAGACTTACTCCTCAAATAGAACATTATGCTGAGGGCATGTTCCTAAACTTCGTCGAATGCAATCCATGTCTGTGCGAATATCATGGCCATAAATCTTAGCAGTTCCAGTTGTAGCAGGAAACATCCCAGTCAATATTGATCTTAAAGTAAAAAATTGCCCCAAATAAATAAAATTCATATTTTAAAGAAAGCAATTTTTTAAGCTTCGGAAACTATTATATATCTTTCTAGTTATTTTATAACACACTACTTTCAACTGTTGATCATATTTTTTATGATGGATAGCTTTAAAATACACACAACAGCATAATTACTCCATTTTAAACGTCAATATTCCTTTCATCAGCCATCAAACAAATTAAACATTCAGTTGTAAATGAATTATATATTTTTAAGCCTTCAGTATGAAATTAATCAAGGTGTACAGTCAAATCTTACAACAAAAAATAAGCACCTTTTAAGAACTTTTTAAGCACTCAAAAAATACCTTTAAGTACTATATAATTAAACAAAATGCAAAATAATTTTCAGACTTTACATAATCATAATAACATAACTAGTTTCTGAGAAAAAACTCTTTTCTTGATTATATTAGCCACCATAAAATGATCGAGGATTTTTCGGTTTGATTTCAAAGAGTAGAAAATTAAGCCTGAAATTGAGAATATCTTGCAAAATGCAGCAGAGTTGCACATGAGAGTGCAATAATCTCACCCAATCCAGCTCAGTAGATGCACATGTGAAGTCAAAAGTATTACATCAAACATGGAAAATTATTCGTGCTCTCATATGCTATGGACCAAGGGTAAGCCGAAATAGCTCATGATCGAATGAATCGTGAAACAGTCCAACAATGTGAAAAGCACGCTTTCACAGAATACGTGGTGAAAATCGACATGGTAAAGAAAAACGTCTCATTTTAGAAAAAGGAAAATGAAGCACTTTTTAAAAACACCCAATAAAAAAAAAGCACCTTGAAGGGCTTTAAAAAAAATAAAAAATAAGCACTTTTCAAAAACGCTACATACCATGTTAATATATGGTAATATAAATACAAATTAAACACTCAATAGCGAATGAATTATAGATTTAAAAGCCTTAAGTATGAAATTTGCAAATTGCAATATAAAGGGGTTGGTGAAAAAGACTAGTGACTTCAATTTACATGGTTGTTGTCTTTCCTGCTCCATTGTGTCCCAAAAATGATGTGATCTGACCTTCGTAGAAATTCACACTAAGGTCATCCACTGCCAGCTTCTTGTTGGAATATATTTTGGTCAAATGATGGATGGACACACCCAGTTTCAGGTCATTCGGTTCTTGTTCAAAATCTACATTTCCACCTAGAAGAAAAAGAAATTACTAGCTATTATTTTTTAAAAAAATTAAATATGGTAGATTATTGAATCATTAAATTCCAGACAGAAGAAAAATAAAAGGTGTTGAAAAAATTTAAAGGCCAGGCTTTCTGAATGTTTTTATGAAAATTTTCATAACTTGAAAAAATAAATAAAAAATCTATAAAAGATGTACCAGATAGCTTTTAATCTAATGATAAAATTTCCATGCACTAAGATGCAATCTTAATTGTCCAACGGATACATTTTTAATGTAATAAATAATTAGCGTTGCTTTGACAATAGCAAAATCAAACATCCTTTTTTTTTTATTAGGAATTTTGACTTTTACATATTTTATTTTAGAACCGTTGTTTATTTTATAACCAATTGTTGGGTTTACGACTACTAGTGTTGAACTCCATAGTCTTTTAATTTTGAACCCAATCCAGAAGACAAGGGAACTACTGGTTCAAGTATTAGAAGAAATTTGCCTTCGTGAAGGACTTTTTGATGGAACTAGCCCACATTTGCATTACATGGAGAGGAAAACCTCCCACGGTTACCCTAGCGACAAGGGGACTCTAACATATTGACTTTCTCATATTGAAAGCAGTCATGCTCTGGAAAGTTTAGTCAGATGAACAGATTGAGGTAAATATTTAGACTTCTCACTGTCAATTTAGCTTTTGGCATGATTCAGTATATTTCAAGGAATAGACAGAAACCTTTTTGAATAATAGATAATAGAAGAATAATAGAAGATAATTCCAGCCAAACACAATTTCTGACAATTATTTTTTAGGCGAAATGTTTAGTTAATTCGTAAATTCATAATCCTCAGAATATTTCAATTTTATGAAAATTTTTTGAGTTCAACTTTAAAAGTTCCTTAACTTGTCAGGTTTCCCTGTAAATGACTTCTACACATTCACAGAGCAATTATCTTTGTAAAATAGCAACTGAATTTATGCTGCAAAAATTACTCTAAAGATCACCAATCAGAACTTAATTAAGACACGTTGATTATTAAAAGTTACAATTATTAAAAGTTTTGACCTATAGAAGGAGTAGATCCTTAATTTATAAAAAGTGGAAATAACAGAAAATCGACTATTTATTTTAATAAAATAAAATTTCCATATGCTCTTCTAAAGCAACGATTATTTTTTATACAAACTTACTAAAGTTGGATCTTGCTTCGATATCTGCCACTGATGCTTCTTTCAGTTCTGCACCACACCAGTAAGATTTAGTGACAAAGAAATACCAAGGTTTTGGAACACCATACTGACCTGAAAAATTACAAAATCATTAACCAATTGATTCACTTAAAATGAAAAGATATATATAAAATCTATTTAATGATTTGTATAGTAACAGCTCCTGCTAGTTATTACTATTACCCAAAATTTCTCATCAACTCTGTGGAACCTCATATTCTTTCTCTGTCTACGTAAAGTGCACAAATTAAAAAAGCGGACCTCCCAGAATAACTCTTGATCTTATCGGATTTTCATATTCTAGGACTCAATCTTAAAGGCTGTAGTGGGTGATCTCAAATATGCTAATTAATTATTGCAGACGATACCTTCAAAATATACAGAGGTAGTTGCAATCTGGGAAATATGGTCCCCATGGTTTGATCAGAAGGTCAGTTCAAAATTTTGTCCCCTTAATGCTAATTTTATTTTTTGTGTATTTTACCATATCTTGAGAACTTTATAAGCGATTTTAGAAATTTTTGCAGACAACAATAAAATTTGTTTATGAAAAGATAATTCCATGGAAAATATAATTTCAGTAAAATTTTTATTATTTTATTTAATACTGGTCGAAAATATTTTGAATTGCAAGGTATAACATTTTTTACATAATTTTGAAGGATGTTATTTTATATGGCAAAATACAAAATTTGAACAAAATTGGGTGAATCGTTCCTGAGAAATAAAATTTTTAAAATTTCATTTCTCAGGAACTATTCAATTGATTTTGTCAAAATTTCGTGTTTTGCCATGTAAAATGATATTCTTCAAAATATTGTAAAAATTTTTTATCCTTACAATTCAAAATAACCTTTTTATAGGTAAAGACATTTTCAAAATAAAAAAAATGCATTTACTGATACACTATCTGGCCAAAGATAACTGGACAACCAATTGTAGTGCTCAAAGAATTCTGAATCATACATTAATATGATGTTAGTTCCCTTTTCAATTGATGAGAACATGTCTAGATAGACTAAAAAGTTTTAAATAGGAAAATGACTTTCAGATGTCTATCCTAACAAATAGGGAGGACGATCAAGTTAGTTGCAATATGATCTGCACCAGTTAAGTTCTTGAACACCTATTTTTGTCAAACTATAGATGCAAAAGTCTAAGTGTGAATGGAACAATTATTTTGCTGGAAGAGAAAAAGGCCTGCCATGAAAGCATTTTTTTAAACATTTTATAACTGTTGTTGAACAGCCGACCCAATGTTTTTTGGTTTACAACTACTAATGTTCAACTCTGTAGCCTAGCAATTTTGAACTCAATCCAGAAGACAAGGGAATTCCTGGATCAGGTATTGGGAGAGATTCAGCCTTTTTGATGGAATTAACCCAAATTTGCATTACATGCAAAAGAAACCCACAAGAAACTCCCATGGTTAGCTAGACCGCAAGGGGACTAACCCATGATTGGTCTACCACTGAGGATATTTTACATCAGCACTGTGGTCAGTGCGAGCTGGATGAGGAATTCGTATTGACCAGCCATCGCTGGAATTCGAACCGGTTCACCTCATTGGAAGGCAAACGCTCTATCCCCTGAGCCATTAAGGCTCTGGGAGAGATGCATTGTCCAGAAAGTTCACATACCTATCAGAGTTCATACTTCTAATCAAAGAAACTATTTCAAACAAAATTATGAAAATCACTAGCCAGAATCACTAGATTTAGATAGATGTAAGGCTATTTTCTTTGTGGCTTGAATCGACTTTAGATAGTATGCCAAATTCGATTCTGGAATCATAACCTCTGTTTTATATTGCAGGGCAGGATTTTAAGAAAATTTGGATTTCTATAAACATACATGTTGTTACAATAATTAAAATAGGTCAGTATTAATTTAAAAGGAGCAAATTACCAGGCCACACAGCTTCTATGTACCATGTGAGGACTCCATAAATAAAACCATCAAAGAGTAGCATTATCATGACTTGTAACATACTGTAATCATCACCAGGAATGGGACTTTCGCTGATATTGGACCACTGAGCACCAACACCCTCTTCTTCATAATGGCTTATATAACTGCAACCGAACCCAAAAGCAACATTGGAAGACAGACTCTAAAATCACAAATTGAAATGATCACTTCCAATATATAATGAAAAACAATTAGGCATCATAGTGCAACTATTACTACAACTACTTTTTTTAATTGTAACGACTACAAACTATTTTCAAAGTGTGTAGTCACTACTTCGATACTTTCAGAAGACACATTTAAATGGAAAACTCAATTTTCACCACTATTAAAAATGATTTTAAATAAAAAATTGGTTTTGTGAAATATGAGAAGATATTAAAAAGTTAATGTTTGCATGAAATAGTTTTTTATTCTTAGCCCTTTTTACTAATTAGATTCAAAAAGTTGTTGTGTTAGAGTAGTGTTTCGTAACTAAATTAACATCAAAGGTAGTTGCCAGGAATTACTACAAACTGTTTTTTTTTTTTTTTGTATGGCACTACCCACTACGCTACTTCTTTTAAAAAGTAACGCACTACACTACAAACTATGGAAAAGAGTAGCAACTACAGTAGTTTTGCTACTTGTAGCAGCCTTCATCCGATCACTGTGTCAAAGCATGTTTTTAGAAAAAATATATTCTATTACCCTGAGGCAGAATCGTTGCGACACGGCGACATTGTCGCAGAACATTAGCAAGTTATTCAGAAAGATGTTTCTTTTAGGAAGTAAAAAATTTTGGTTATTTTTAGCAGAAATTTTCACAAGTTCTATCTTTTCTTCAGAATTATATTCAAATAAATGCCTTTCTCGTGCATCAGAGTGGAAAAAAATGTTTGTGATATTTTATTATCATTTGATATTAATGAAAAATAAAGAATAACAAAGTAAAAAAAAAAATTGGTTTTCTTTTCTGCAGAAATTTTCTTTCTAATATTTTTTATGCAGTCATTACGATTGATTTCACATAGTTTTTAAAATCCGATATTTTTCATACGATACTATTAAATTACAACAACCAAATTTTGAAAGAAAACACATACTCAGTAACCCTTTTCATCATCATCTAATTCGTTTTCTATCTTTTTCTACATTAGTTACTGCTACGGATTTCACAATTTTTTAATGATTTCTTTTTTAATGTGATGAAGATTTACAAAATACCAAAATGGAAAAAAATCAGTGTATTTCCCCCCTACAAAATGCGAGAATATTGCCCATAATATTAGAACATAAAAAATATTACATAATTTTTAAAAAATTATTTGATTTGATTTGAGAAGTTTTTCTTTTTTGAAGTTGATGTTTCTGTTACTTTGAATTAGCAGGGGTCTGTCCAGACAATTTGTGAAATGTCCTGTTTTTGTAAAATTGTGAAAAAATGACTTGTAATTTGTGAACATAAAATAAGCGTTAAGTCACATTCTTTCAACCAGGGTCCTGTTTTGTGAATTTGTGCAAATAAGGTCCTGTTATTGCAATAAATCTTTTCATGGAGTTTTTAAATTGTAAATGATACAAGATTATGCTCAATACTGTAAAATTATAATAAAGAAAATAAAATTTTCAAAAATAAATAGCTATTGCTGCTACTAAATTAGAGATGCAACATACAAATATTTGGTATTTAGCCTATACTGCTCAACACAGAATATTCATTTCGGACGAATAATGGAAACAAAATCAACTCACATTTTTAATAATTTCAATTGACATATTTTAAATAACACAACTTAGTTATGTATCACTTCCAATGTGTTACACATGAAGTAAACTTAAACAATTCTTAAATTTATAATATTTTTTTTTAAAAATTGACATAAGTTAATTTTTATTTACATAATATTTCATCAATTAATTTTATGAATAATATATTGCTCAATTATTTATTTACAAAAGAAAATATCATTTAATATCAATAAGAATGTACACACAATGTTTGTTGAAGTAAAAATATTTTCTTAGAATACTACATTAGGAATAAAAATTTTTTTTTTGACTTTGAAGAGGTTAGGGTACATAATATAAATGAAATGAGATTAAATTTAGCCTTAGAATTAAAGCAGAAAAACATGATTAACAAAATATTAAAGCAATATACGTTGATTGCTAGTAGATTTGAAAATATCTATAATAGCTGAACACTCAGCATCAGTCAATTTGTCCCGCAGATTTACAATAATAGGCAAATGTCTATCGAGTGTCTCTTGTGAAGGGTCTGATTAAAAGATAAATTATTTTGTGAAGGGTCCATTAACAGACCCAAATTTCTTCTAAACAGATCCCTGATTAGTAGCATGTATATTTGTTGTTTTTAAAAGTATCTTGCAGAAAGATATTAGAATTTAAAAGGTATGTTGCAGAAAGTCTGCCACACGGCCTATTACATACTTATAGCAAGAAAATAAAAATCTTACATTGGCTAGTTTTTTGCCGAGAGACATCTGATCCTCCCACATGACTAGAAAGGGATATGGAATGTATATGATAAAGAAGAGCATGCCACCTGCTGCTGCAGCCAGGTTAGCTCTAGAGAAGAGTGTACTAAACAGAAATGATAACATAATAGTGGATACAGAATAGCACAAAAGAAACACAAATATCACACCAGGATCACTGTTCTCCATCACTTTTCCAAACTGAAAAATAAAAAACTATAGTAAGTGAAAAACAAAGTTTTGCTTGATTAGTAAAAATAAAAACTTATCAGATTACATTAAGAATACACATGAAGTAAGAAAGTTATGATATTAGTTTTAAGGACTAAATTTCTTACCACAAGAACTAGCATGAGAAGAAAGCAACTGGCAAGCATACTAAGAAAACATTTAATGAACCAAGCTAGCCAAAGAACGCCATTATTAAGGCCCATCACCTTCATGACCTCCTTCAGCCGACGTTCTTTTTCGTAAACAATGGATTTGATAATCATTGAACTGGTGTACACCCAAGACAGAACCATAAACAATGGAAATGTACGAGAAAGAGCCATGATGAACCTGTAATAATTTAATAAAGGCATTTGTATAAGAATCTTAAAGTACATCTTACAAAGAAATTGCACTAACTATAATACAGTTAGACTTCTATGTAACAAACTTCCACTTTGCGAATTTCTCTATTTTGCAATTTTTTTTTACGAGGAACCAAGAACATTTTGGAAATTTCTTCGTAAAATAACTTCAAAATAACAAAGTGAATTTTCTATTTAACGAACTTTTATTTTGAGATCCACTTTTCCTATTTCTCAAAATATTTCTGAACATTTCAAACTTGTAAACGCATTTTATGGGGAAAATGACATTGAATTGATTTTCGAAGCCACATAACTTCAAAAGTAAGCAGTAAAATCCTTTTCCCTTTTCGTTTGCATTTCAAACGAAAAACTCTGTTAAAATTAACGGATTTTATCAGTAGCAATTAAACTTAAGAACGCATGTGGTATTCTATATTTAAAATTACTTTTACAATAAATGCAGCTATAATTTTATACATAAAGTTAGCTTATTTTTAGCTGAAAATGTACGTAGCATGATAATGTAACACTGAATAATGTTTTGCTCTATTCTTGTTTTCCATGCAGATTTCTTTTATGCTTAAGATTTATAAAATAAATAGTAGATACTAGTTCACAAGATAAAGGTGTATCAATTGTTATTTTAATTATGTTTAGTGTTGATGAATTTAAAACCTGTTTTGAGTCGTTTAAGTATTTCAAAAGGGGATTTTGTATTTAACGAATTTTCCATATAACGAACTTATTATTGGGATTTAGCGACTTCTTTAAATAGAGGTCCGACTGCATGATGGTGTTGATCGCCATTGCTAATATTTTCGTGGTAGTTGAAGTATCATCATTGACTTTTGGCCATTACATAAACATCTTAATTTATGTGTAATAAAATAACAATTGTCTCAGAGAAATAAATTAAATCGCTTAAGAAAAACTAATTTATTAAATATGAAAACGGCCATAATTCAAAAATAATAAAGAAAAGAAATCCCTTTAAAGGGATCAAGATAAAATATTCTCTGACATCGAGATTTTAGTTAGCGTGAATTTGCAGTAGAGAGAGATATTCAATGGTTGGGACTGGGAGGCCCAAAAGGGCACTCCCAGTCGCCACATATTTGAAATTGAAAGTGAATGAATTTGTTCCCAACGGACAGTTAGGAGCTGGAGAAGAGATCCAAGACTGGCCAAGTATCGAAATATAACATAGCCAAAATAAAGCCAACCCCCCATAATCAATATTAGGTCTGAAAATACTTTGGCGATTGCAAATTGCCAACAAGACTGTGAGAATTAGTATAACCATGTAACTGAAACATATTTGTGGTAAGAAATTAATAAATTGAACAGATTTAGAACATAATACTCGACAATTACTTAATGCTAACAAATGTGAAAGCCAAAATAATTTTTTAACTCAATGTTAGAAGAATAGATATATTACATATAGAAGGTTTAAATTATTAATAAGATAATCAATCTATGTTTAAAAAATGTATTTTAATATATGTTAAAAAAATACATTACAGTCAAACCTTGTTAACTCGAAATCGATTAGCGCGCAATATTGCTTTACATAAAACACATGTTTGGTCCTGTGAGTCAGCAATCAATTATTATTGTATTTTATATGTTTTACAAGAACTGATTATCTCTTAACATGAAAGGAAACTGGACACAACACAGATAAGAAGCATGTGAATAAAGTATCAATTATTTATTTTGAGGAATGCTATTTCAATCATCCAACTTTGTTAGAAGTAACAGATGAGCAAATAAATAAAACAGTTAAACAGGGTGCATAGCCAAATCTTTCAACAAAAAATAAGCACTTTTTAAGCACTATAAATATTAACAAAATGCAAAATAAATTTCAAAGACTTTACATGATCATGATAAAATAACTAGTTTCTGACAAAGAACTCTTTTCTTGATTATATTAGTCATTATAAAATGGGATTTTTCTGTTCTATATCAAAGGGTGAAATAATTAAGCTTAAAATTGAGTATATCTTGCAAAATGCAGCAGAGTTGCACGGGAGAGTGCAATAATCTCACTGAACCCAGCTCAGTAGATGCACATGCAGACTCACAAGTATTTCATCAAACACGTGAAATGATTGGCGCTTTCATAAGCTATGAATCGAGGGTATACTGAAAAAATATTGTGGTTGAATGAAGTGTGAAAATAGTGAATAAAACAATGTGAAAAGCATGCTTCTGCCTAATACATGGCAAAAATCACCACGGTGAAGAAAATAAAATCTCATTTTCGTAAAGGGAAAAATAACTTTTTAAAAACACTAGCTAAAATTATTAAAATTTGTAAGCTTATTTTAATTTGTTTGATACATAAATATAGCACATAATATGCATTAATAGTACGTAATAAATTGTTTTCATAACGTATCAGATAAGAAGAAATCTGGTTAACATAAATAATCATGATAGTACCGCCGATTTTGCGTTAACGAGGTTCGACTGTATGCATAGAATATCCAAATTACAAATTAGATAATCAGAAAAATGCATATAATTGAGCCTTACTGATCAAATATGTAACATGGATATGGAAATTGCTGCAAGTAAATTCCAGTTTCTTGTGTTCTCCCCGTCTGTTCCCTGATGATTGCATGCTCAATCATGTCTTGCAGATAAGCAAATCCAAATGTGATATATTTCATGTCAATCCCTGGTCTTCTCCTTGGCCCAGGCGTATGAAACCTGTGTCACAATAAAAATTGTATAAGAAACTGCAGGCAAAAAAGTATTTGTAATTAAATTTTAAACAGGTTTCTAAACAAAGAAAAAATACAATACAATGCAATTTTTTTCAAAAAAAAAAGTCATTTATCAGTTGTTTTTTTTCTTCCAGAAATATGAAAATGTTAATCACAATAGATTTAAAGCGACATTCAATTTTGAAAATATCAATTAATTGTATTTATTTCTTAAATGACTGCAAACTGTCTTAACGGTCATGATTTCATAAATAAGAAGATTGAGTATTTGAAGCAAGAAAATTTATTAAACCTAATAAAAATGCAAACAGAAAATAAACAATGCAATACTGTTGCTACTATGTAATAGAGTAATACTTTATATACCACAATGCAAGTCTTTAAAGCAACAAATCAGAATAGCTAATATTTTATTTTTTTAAAATTTTACTTAAAAAATTGAGTTTACAAATATACTGCATCAAAACACTAGTATTTAATTTATTAAATTAATTAATGAAGAAAAAATTAAAATTATATCATTTTTATAAAATTTAATTTTTATGCATATAAAGCAGGGTTGGCAAGGTTTAGAACAGAATGGATTTATCCACGGCTTAAAGCCTGGTTCAAACCGTCCTGTCCAAAACCCCTTGTCCAAAACCCTTTTACTCAATTTATGTCACAATTTTATCTGAACAATATTTAAGAGGTAAAATAAACATAGAACTAATAGCATATTGATAATTAAATCTACTAGATAATATTTGTTTTTAAAAGTATAATGTTTTATTAATATTATTTGACTCTTCAATTTAAACATTAAACAAAGGAAGATTTATCAGTAATCAAGTTCAATTGGTCCTCTCATACAATAGTACATAACTGAAGTTTGGCCTTGCGATACAGGTTAAACTATTAAGGACTAAGTGCTGGGATTCATTCATAACATAAACATCATAGTCATAAACAGGTTTATTTATCTATAGTACTATTCAAGAATACTTTTATTTCATTCATGCTCAATTCTTTTAGCATAGTGGTGATACATCACCAGTGTCAGTAACTGATACTGATGTTATGCCCTTCAAAACTGTTAATACATTTTTCAGTTATTTTGTATTTTCAATTTAAAGTAATATATTTATATTTAAAATTTTTTTTTTTTTAAATAGATGTCTTTTTAATCATCCCGTGATGCAGAAATTATAACATTTTTTAAAAAGAATATTGTGAAAAATAAAAGGTTAATTTTTAAACAAATTTAGTATTTTTTAAAAACATTATTATTATTCAATATTGCCTTATTTATCCTTATGCAAAAACATTATCTATCAGTATTAAAAGCATATTTATATTTAAAGGATTAGGTATTCACTTTTGTTGTTAAATGAATTGTGGAGCTTCAAAAATTATAAACCTTTTCCTATTATATTATATTATTTTCTTTTCATACATTATAGTAAATTGTATAAAAAAGATCAAATATTTATTGATACATGTAATTATTATGTGTACAAAGGTTACACCTATAGAATTTTTACCTTTCACCAAAGTTTAAGGTTTTGGTCACTTTAAGACAGTTTTACCCAGTTTAGGACACTTTAAGACAGTAAAACCCACATGTCCTGTCCAAAACCCCAACCCTGATATAAAGAGCATGAGGCATTACAGTAATAAGCCATACTTAAAACAAAAGGTGAATTTTTTTTATTTACACATCAGGCTGTTCCCTAGTATTGTTTCCAGATACTTAATGAGTGTCTGAAGTGTCTACCAAATAACACTACAACACACAGAAATATCTTATTAGCTACATGGAAATGATAGTGTTTTGTGCTAAAAATGCTTTAATGAACTGTTTGAAAATGTGGTTTATTTAGCTCCAAGCCCTTTATACTTTTTTGAATACAATCCAAAAGTCAGAAAAATATTAAAATATTCATTAATAAAAGATTTATTATTACATATGAGATTTACTTAATTGTTTGAATCATAATTCCATTACTTTTTAGTTTGGCATACCACTACAACTTTTTTAATCTATCACTATTTCATAATAAGTTAAATTTTCACTACATAAAAAAGTGAATTTACTGAAATAAATGCAACCATATTTAAATAAAAAAATAAATAGAGATAGATCATAACCAAACACTTAATGACAAACCTGTCTTCGACTCTCTTCGTACTATCCACTTTACTGGCTGCCATTCTTATTTTATACTGTATGAAATGAGGCAGTTGATCTCGATTTTCTAGATCATTGAAAACAACACCAGCCCAAAGTTTGTTATCTTTAATAAGATCCAATCCAGTCATCACAATGTCCTTCTCTGTATTCAGCGCAACAAAACGATTCAGTTCAAAACACTGCAAAGAAAAAGAATATATTTAAATGGATGATAATCATTTAAAATTACGGTGACGCTAATTCCTATTTTGCAAACTGCTAATTTGATCTTCAATTTAGCATTAGAAAAAGTAATAAGAGATTCCACCAACATTAACACCAGAGGGAATATTTTTAATAAATCTGTACAACTATTGGCTTTCGCTGATAACATAGACATTATTGCTAGTACAGTACAGAACCTCTTATCAGGAAATCAGAAAACCGGAACGAAATTCGATAAATTTTCCCACCATTTTAAAAAAAAAAAATTTGTTTCCTCATAAGATTTTTCTTTCTTTTTTAAAAGAGGTTACCTTACCACCATTTTAGAAATAATAATTAGTGTATTACTTTATCATTTTTTCTTCTTTTTAAGACTATTTCTAAATATTTCTTTATTTAGTTGGGTTCGACAATAAAAAAACGGCTTTTTGTAGTGATTCAGAAAACCGGAAAAATCAGTTATCCGGAATAGCGATGGTCCTGATCGTTCCGGATAATCGGTTCTCTACTGTACAAGTATAGCACTAAGACAGGCTTTTATTTCAGAGAAAGCGGCTCTCGGGTTGGGCCTGAGAATAAACGAGAACAAAACTAAATATTTGCCCTGTACTAAAACAAGCTTCAATAACATTATCAGTTTGAGTATGATTATGTTTTCAAAAATATTCAAAAAATTTTTTTGGACTAAATTATTATTAAACACAAAAATTTTTCATTAAAAAAGCTTATTTTTTCAAATGTATAAATCTAAAAAAATAAATATCTAAGCATTTTGAAAAAAAAAGTGGTTAATTTTTTTTCCATACGAACTTATAATTTGATTTAACAATAATAATTTAAACTACATAGCAGTGCAAGTTTGAGAAGAAATAACTGTAACTAATGTCAGAATAACTGACTTTAAATGTGATTAGCAACTTTTTGTTACCATTATTTCTAAGAACATCCCATTTTTCAGGTTTATTACAGAATTTTTCCACAATGTAACATTTTCTGATACTTTGACCAATCAAAACACTAAAAATGGTATAGAATTTTGTCTTAAATACATCAACGACTTAAGATATTGTGATCAATTGTAAGGTAAATTCAAATAGACTGCTCATGTCTTTCTCTCAAAATAAATAAAACCCCAAAAATTTATGCCTTTTTTCCCTTCTAAGGGATAAAATAAAGATCAGAATCAACAATAAATTTATTGTAAATAAAATAGTCCGATTCTTCTTGTACCGAAACTATATCTCAATGTTGGGAATTGAGTATAATGGGAATTAAGAAGTACATAATTTTTTTTGTTTTCCTAAAAAAATGCAGGAAAATAACAATAAAATTAGAAAGTAGTTTATTTCAGCGATATTTTATTAATAAACTGGAACTGACACACATGTATTTATAAGTTTTGTTTTATTACTTAATTTTCAATAACTCATCTCATTTGAATCTTGAAATCAAAATTTTGCAACCTTCCTACTAGCTGGAGCACTCATATTTCTATTGGAGCTGGGCACCTGAATATACTGCATGCTTCAATGGTTTCCTGACTACTACATTTAATAACCATCATTGAACAGTCAACTAAATTTTTAGGGTTTACGATTACTAATGTTTAACTCCGTAGACTTGTAGTTTTGAGCAAAATCCAGAAGACAAGGGAACTCAAGAAACAAAAATTGGAAGAAGTTTTGCCTTTGTGGAAGAGTTTTAGATGGGACTAACACTCATTTGCGTTACATGGTGAGGAAAACCTCCCATGGTTAGCCTAACAGCAAAAGGTCATGCCTAGGTCATTATGGACCCTTTACCATATAGCCCAAAGCTTGGCTACTGGTCCGGCTCCACACCAGCCTAGAAACGAGCCCAGTCAGCAAGAATTTATTGAGAATTTAGATATGTACAAAGTCACAATGTTTAAAAAAATTCAAAAGATTAAATATAGTACAAGTTAATAACACATAATAACAAAAATAAAGAAAGAAGTATAAAAAGAAAAACAAAATAAACTTAAAGGCCGTAAACTGTCTGTTATTGCATAAACTAAATAAAAAATTTTGAAAAAGAATCCCTCCCCCCTTCCTTTTATTTTGCTTTTTTTTAATACAGAAACTGAGGCTGAAAACAACATCAAAAAAAAGTTTAAGAGGTAATAAACACTTCCAAGACTACTTAAAAAGTCAGGTTTGATTAAAATTTTAATAAGGAGTAGTTTTCTGCTAGAAAGTTCATTACGTTAATTAATTTAGAGTTTAATGTTTCATTTCTAAGAAAGTTTTTTTGCCAAATATTACTAATGTTACTAATGTTTGGAAGGCGTGTATGCTACGATATTGTGTAAAGACAAGTTGATAAGTAATGCTCTGGTGTACCTGGATGACCACAGGTACAAAGGTTTGTATCCGAGATATGCAGGTAATGAAAGAAAGAAAGGAAAGGACCGTGACCTGTTAGGAACCAGATGACTTGTTTAATTGGAAGGAGTTGACATTATTGATGATGTTAAACAGACGTCTTCCTCTATCGGAATTATTCCATTGGTTTTGCCAATTACTCGATAAAGAGATTTTTTAAGAGATTCTTTTAGGTGTGAAACAGGGAGAGAAAAGGAATAATTTTTAATGTTTTGTGTTGCTTTTTTGGCCAATTCATCCACTCTCTCATTACCTTCTCTATTGTTATGCGCTTTAATCCAAGAGATTTGAATGGCGGTGTCCATTAGTGCATGTTGAATGTCCTTGGTAATGGGGTTGGTTGAACCTGCGTCTTTAATGGATGTTATTGAAGCTTTAGAGTCTGGCCAGATTATGTATTTTATTTGTCTGTTAAAATTTGAGTTATTTTTTATGTGTTATACACATTCTAATATTGCCAATTGTTCGGCTTGAAAAATAGAATTGTTAATATCCAATGTGAAAGTTTGTGAATGAGTGTTGTTAAGAAATGCGGATGCAGTGCCTGCTTTAGTTTTGGAACCGTCTGTGAAGTAGTTAGTATGTTTTCTAAAGTCGTAGTTACCTTGTTCAGTTAAGGAGATTTTGTTTTTAATATAATAAGATGGGTGATAAATTGGCCCTTTTAATTTATTTTCATAGTCCTGATGATTATAACTTATCTGATTGAAGATTGCACTTTTTTTTATTTGAGTTAATGTTGTTGAGCATGACAAGAGCATAATCTGGTCTGGAAGAGGGGGAATATTTGTTAAAACATGAAGAGCTGCGGTGGGGGTAGAGTGGTAAGCCCTGGTCATATTAAAAAGGAGTTTGCGTTGAATCAAAATTAAGGTTCTAGATATCCGAGGTGAGATGTTTTTCGCCCAAATATTGCAACCTTGTGCTAGAGAAGGGACTATTACTGTGTTATAAATCAGTTTTCTTGCCTTTTGATTTATTCCCCCAGATTTATTATTGATTTTGTAAAGAGAATTGAGAAGAGTGTTTGCTTTTTCTTTAAGGATATTGACAGGAGAACCCCAATTCAATTTCTTATCGATTACAACTCCAAGGTACCTAAAATGATTTGTTTGCTTAATTTTTTCATTGTTAATTTTAAAGATTGCACCCCTTTTAGTGTTGTAAAAATGTATATAGGCTGTTTTATCAATTGAAAGTGTTAAAGAATTGTTGGTGAGCCAATTGTGAATACGATTTAGAGTTAGATTTGATACTTGTTCTAATTGCCACCTAGAGTTGGCATATGTTAGAATTATCAAGTCATCTGCAAAGGCTTGTATTATGGAATCTTCAAACTGAATTTTCAAAAGGTTATTAATTACTAAATTCCACGCAGTGGGTCCTATGCAAGACCCTTGGGGACAGCCTTTTTGAATTGTTTTTGTTACATATCCCCGACTTGTTGCTAAGATGGCTTGCCTGTTCGTATTGATGCTTTCTATTATAAAACAAAGATTGCTATTATAAAACAAAGATTGGATGGGACTTGGTGCATTGATAATTCTCTATTAATTAGATCATATTGGATATTGTTAAATGCCCCTTTGATGTTGAGCGAGATTGCGGCGACGTGTTTGTGATTATTTTTTAAATGTGATAGGTTATCTTTGAAATTTTGTAGTGCTATAATGACCGATTTACCAAATCTGAAACCGTATTGTAAATCAGACAGTGCGTTGAGTTTCTCTAAATGAAAAGTTAGTCTCTTAATGATTAATTTCTCCAGGAATTTACCCAAACAAGGAAGTAGTGTAATAGGACGATAAGAAGTTAAAACATTGGGATTTTTGCCTTTTTTAAGAAATAGTAAAACTTGCCCTTTTTTGAAATGATCAGGGAAGACTTCAAGGGTGAGGCATTTGTTGAAAAAATTTAGGATGAGTGGACCGAAAAATATGAATAAGTTTTTTACAATTATATAATCAATGCCATCTATGCCTGGTGCCTTTTTGTTGTTTAGTGTTTTAAGAAGACGTTAAAGTTTGTAGTGGTTGAAGGGAGGATCTGGACTTTTATTTTGATAGTTGTATTTATTTTGTTGGGCGACATTGTCATCCAGAAAAAGATTTTGAAGAACATTCTTGGCCTCTTCTATTGGACAGTTAGTATCATAAATCTGAGTTAAGATGGTCGGATAGGAGTTCGTTTTAAAGGATGATTTATAATGAGCTCCATGGGGGTTTTTAATACTTTCAAAGAGATATTGCCAACTGTTGTACTTTGCTTTGATAATTAGTTTTATGTTGCTCTTTTTTGCTTGTAAATAGTTTTGTATTTTTTTTATTTCTTCACCAATATTTGATCTCTGAAAACGTCTTTTAATTGCTTGTAATTTTTTTTTGTGGATTGAAAGCTGTGCTGTCCACCAAGAAGTGTTTGTAGAACGATTGAAAAGTTTAAGTTTGTAGGAGTTGCAGCTTAAGAAAATTTTACTAATGAGATTATTTGTGAAAATGTTAAGATCCATAGGATTTTGTCCGTTGTCTAGCTCAATGTTTAGATCTGGAATAGAGTTCGAGAAGTGTTTTTTAAATTTATTACGATTTCCAAACTTAGTTTTAAACCTTGTGAAAGAGGAGAACATGTTATTAATTTGCAATAAGATATATTTGTTGTCTGAATTACTTTCTATATCCAGTACATTCCAATTAGAAAAAGATAAAATATCTATGTTATTAGTAAGAGTAAGATCTGATACTTGTTATTAATTTGCAATAAGATATATTTGTTGTCTGAATTACTTTCTATATCCAGTACATTCCAATTAGAAAAAGATAAAATATCTATGTTATTAGTAAGAGTAAGATGAGGTTAAAGTTGTTACGAAAGTCGGTATTGCTGGTTGTGAATTTAAAATTTTTAAGTTGTTGGATATAATAAAATCTAATAATACATCTCCCCTTGTTGGAATAACCCCAAAAGCTGTGATGGGAATTCCACAAATTATTGTTGGATAATTGTAGAAGTTTTTATTACTGTAGTAAATTAGATCTTTCAAGTCTGTATCTGTTGGAGAATTATAAAATGATATTAGGATCAAGGGTGAATTATTTGAAGAGTTTATTGAAATCGAAACGGTATCCTGAAGAGAATCTATCTGTAGGGGGCTTATTGATTTATTGGGTATAAAAATGCCGGATTTTCCGTTTACTGATGAAAATAATTTCCAGGAACTTGGATATCCAATTATGGAGACTTTTGGTTTGTATGGTTCCTGAACACAGATTATGTCAATGCCATGATCAACAACAGTTTTTTGCAATAAAAAAATGGCGGCTTTGCTCCTTTGAAGATTTATTTGTAATATATTAAGTTTATAAAGATCGTTAGAGATTGTGTATTGTTTAATATCATTAACGTATGGATTATCCATTAACTAAATTTAGAAACGAATTCACTAATAATATAAACATAATAAAAAACAGTACTGAAACATAAAAAATAAAAAAAATGAAAAAAGTATTTAATAAGGAAAAGCAGAGAAGATAAGAAAAATATAAAAGCATTAATTAGAGAAAAATTTTGAATGTAAAATAGAAATAAAAGTAAATAAAGAAGATTTTGAATTATCAATATCATGAATTCAAAAGTCAGTTAATAAATGAATTATACATAAGCCTAGAACAAAATTAAAAACTAATGTTAATTTAGGAAGATGAAGAAAAGAAAAAATCAGATTAAAAAAAATAAATAAATAAATAAAAATGGCTAAAGTGGAAATCTGTAAAATGGTTATGTATTGAATGGAGAAAAAAAAGGTAAATAAATATGAGAAAAGATAAATTTCGCCTAATAGTTGAAATCAAAGTTGTAGTTTGTTTTAAGACGTTGAAGTTCTGACAGGTAACTGGGACAAGTAGGGTGGGAGGCTTTATGGGTACAGTCATGTTAGGAATCGGAATGTTTATTCGAGTCCGAGCAGTTTATACATAAGTCCTAGACTGAGTCGCAGTTTTCTTCCCTGTGACCGCTTATACCACATTTAGCACAGGTAGGAAATACTTGTTGACATTGGTTTTGATGATGTCTTAGTGTTTGGCAGTTACGACATTGTTGAAGTACATTTCGTTTTTTTAATAAACATTTATTTAGACCTGCAAAGAAATAGTGAAGTTTGAGAAGTTGAATTGTGATATGATGTGAGGCTCTTACTATGATGTGTTGTTTGTTTTGTTGATGTTTGTGAGGCAAGGTTTTTATGAATTGAATGATGTCTGCATTGTTGTAAGTACCGTTTTCTTTCAAAAGTTCTAGGATCTCGTCTACGTTGTAATCTAATGGTACGTTAAGGATTATCAAAGAGAGTAACCGTCTTTCCTTTTTAACATAGGTAAACCAGTCTCATGTAGAGATTGGAGAGCTATGTCTTTTTGATGATCATTATGGAATTTCAATTCCACAAGATGGCTGTTTTTGAAGATCTTCTTGACGTGTAGTTTCGAGTTGGTTTTAGTAATTTTTTCCAGAATGACATTAGTTGGACAATTTTCCGTAGCTGGGATGATGATAGGCTTTGGAGGAAGTTGTGGTTAAACATTATCACAGTTACCAGGATTGGCATGATTTATATGATCTAATTTGTCTGCTATGGCTTTCAATCTGTCGTCTATAGAGTTGAGGGTGATATTCGGACGGCAGAATGATTGAACATTTGAGTTTTCCATAATTTGCTTTAACTGTCGAAGAGCTTCGTGGCAAGATTTTCTCTGTGCTGGTAGGAGACTGTACATTTTCTTTTTGTGACCATGTTGGTTGTTTATGTTGATTTCCAGAGTGTTGAACAGTTTTTCAATATGGGATAATTCATATTCAGATGGTGCTTGTGATGTTGTCTCTGTTGTTTCCTCCTGGGATGATTCTTGCGGAGTTTCTGATGAGTCCTCTTCGTTCTCTTCAAATTCTTCCAGAATTTGTGCATCTGTTTAACAGGATTGCGTTGATGATGCTCTCATAGGTGTGGTTGTTTCCATTTGTTCTCTATTTGACGTAATTTTACTATTGCTTAGTCTTGATATTTTTGTTGATGGTTTGTCTCTGGTCGATGTGAAGATTCTTTCATTTCTGATTTGAGACCTAGTAGTAACCTTGGGTGAACTCCAGCTTAGTTCTGAAGATATGTCTTTCCATTCTTGTTTTTAGTTGTTAGGTGTTTAACCGTTATTTTTTAGAAACGTTATATATAAAAAAAAGAATAAAAAAAGAATTTTAAAAAATATATGGGGAGCTACGTATTATTTAAAGTAATAAGAGTTTTATGTGGCGATGGCGAGCCCCCCCCCCCTCCCAGAAGAGTTCCCATTATGAACGCATGAAAAGTGATCAATGTAATTTAAGAGAGGATCCGATGCTCCATTGATTTGCTAATTTGCCAGTGTCACCGTCCAAAAATGAATATCTAGATTAAAGTAACATGGGAATAAGGAAGATAGCATGATTGGGTCCGATGGTCAGAGCTTTAGAAATAGAACTTTGAAAATATTTGTGCTTAACTCTTTTCAGAGCATACGGTTAATTAAAAAAATTACTGAAAAATTGCAAATAAGGCGTAACTGAGGGTCCCGAAATCAAAACGAGTCTGAAGATATGTTCGATATCATTATTAATTTCATAGACGGCGACACTGGCAAATTTTACTTTATTCAACTATGTTAATAATAAGATTAACTAATGATGTACTAAGTCAGAAAGAATTTATCCTAACCTATGATGAATAAAATTATTTGAAAAATGAACTCAGCAAAAGGACTCTAACCCACGAGCCGTTTACCACTGAGGATATTTTACATCAACACTGTGGTTGGTGTGAGCTTGATGCGGAATTCGAATTGACCAGCCATCACTGGATTCAAACCCGGTTCATCTCATTGGGAGGCAAATGCTCTATCCCCTGAGCTACAATAGATTCCTGACCACAATAAATAGAATCATGCCAATCTGCAATGCATTTACTGCACCTTGTTTTATTGTGAATCAAAGTCAAACAAATTAATGAAATGCAATAGGTAATGTAAAAAATATTTACAACACTATATTTCAGTAGCCTCCTTATATTGAAATTGTTAGAATCCGTCAAACTTTATTTTCTTAGAAAATTTATTTTCGTAAACTTATTTTTAGTAATATTTATAGTAAATATTTTACATTTGATTAGCTTACTTTTTTATATTTGAATAGCTTGCTTTCACTTTAAAAGTGAATAATCATTTGTGAAAACAATTTTGACCTACCTCTAAGTAATCTCTGACTTCCTCAATCACGCTGTTTATTTTATTTAACCACGCGGTTGAATTTGAGAGAATTTCTTTGGCTATTTCATTCATGGTTTCTATCACAGTCAACAAGGTCTCATTTGTTTTTCCAGTAACAGTCACATTAGACAACAGTTCCTCCAACAAATCTTGAAATGGCAAATTACCGGGCTGCAATAATTCCTAGAAATAAAGTAGATTTGAAAATTGTTATGAACATGCGTTAGAGATTAAATTAAATCATTATTGATTGGTTAATTTTAAGTAGAGAGAGATACTGATAGTTGATACCGTTTAATAATGTGTTAAGAGTAAGTTATTTATTTTGAGATCATAAATGATTGTTTAAGTAAAACGAAATTGATGCTGATGTTGGTAGTTTAATAATGTGTTTAATTTTAAGTAGAGATTGATACTGATTGTTGATACAGTTAAATAATGTGCTCAGAGGTAAGCTTGTTATTTTGAAACTAGCTAAAGTCTAACTTACTTAATAGGTAACATAGCTGGGGAAAAAAAAACACTATGCCTATACTTTTTATACAAGCTTTGTTTCAACAAATTGTAAATCATTTAAAAATTACAATAATTTTGTAACCGGTTGTAAAAAAAAATATTTAGCTTCATATTAAGGTAGGTACTTTAATTCTGCTACACAAAAGGCCAATCGCAACGGTCTGGAAAACATCACTGAGGATGATCCTAAGACTTGCGATTGCAATTTTGATCCTCTGCAGAGGGGATTGCTCCCCTGCTTCTGTAGCGTGAAGACCTACACATGAAGTAGAGCACTTTACAGTAGAACAGTTTAACGAGGTCGGATACCACACACCCTCAGTCCCTACGCAGGCTGATCAAAGAGGTAACACAACCGCTTACTGACCACAGCCAGTAATGCTTGCTTTCAGTGTTCTACTGGGTGTTCTCTTTGCGACCAGTCCACTGTGAGATTCATATTTTTAAGAAATGCATTTAAGTTTAGTCTAATTTCCTTAAAAAAAAGTGAAATACATTATTACTTCAATAATAGCTATTTGATCATGGCTTTTGTTCAGAGCTTCGGATATTTTAACAGACCAGATATCAAGCCACTGGTTGCTCAACTCAACGGCATTTACAAGGGGAGAAAAGGTTTCATTCACCTGCAAAGTAAAAAGTTTCAAATTTTTTAAATGCTAATTACAAATGACATATTTGTACAATTAATGAGAAAAACAACTTACTCTGGATATAATTTTGTAAGCAGCTCTGCTGTTGGGTGAATAAATAATTTTTCCTCTCACAAACGGCTTCATTTGACTCCATAACATACGGGTTAGTCTATTTTGTTCTAAAGTTCGAAACAGGCTGTTGCATTTGGCAGCTGAAAATATAATAGCAATCATTACAAATAAGGTATTTGGCAGCTGAAAATAAAACTGCAATCATTACAAAATATGACTCTTGGCAGCTGAAAACAAATTTGTGATCATTATAAAACATGGCACTTGGTACTGAAAATAAAATCGCAATCATTACAAAATATTGATAACTTAATGATGCAATTATTATAGAACATTATTATTATTATATTAACTATATTAACAAACTATGACATACTTACTTGTAGTGTTGTCGTAAACATATTTAAAATCATCATTCTTTGCAGAAATTTCTCTGTCATTCTTCATCTGCTGACGTAATTCTTCAAAATGACGAGCTGGTCCACCGCTGTCTTGATCAAACAGCGTAGACATGTTTCGACCACAGGTAAACAGTTGGATTAACTGACTTGTTTTGTTTTCGTCATCCGAGTCAAAAACTTCTACAAGTCTTTGCCAGGTGGTGTTTAAGTTCATCAATATATAATACAAATTGTTCATGTTCTTGATCTGACAATAAAATAACAAAAGCGATATTAATTTTATTAGAGATAAAACCAGATTAATCAAATATATTGGTGCTTTTGCATTTCTAATAGTAAGACATTCTGATAAAATGGTGACTTTAATGAAAATAATGCATGAATTTGCATTTTAATGAAACTTAAGATAACTAATCAAGTGTATATTCTAAGACTTTATATTCTAATCAAGTTTCAAAATTAGTTAAAATTCGTCAACATATAGGAGTAGCTGACTAAAAAAAAAATCGTTATGGAGGTTTATCATCTGGCATAACATCGGCTATTGATAAATCCTCAAATATGAAGGAGGCTGTAACTCAGTTCTGGGTATTCCAATCACCTTACACACTGTAATGCATAATATACACAAGGCCATAAATGTAAGAGACTTATAGTTTGTCTAAAGTAAGAACTCCTCTAGCCATTCATCTGGACCCATGGCCGTGACTATAGTAACAAGGTATAACTGTTTCAAGTAGGGGTGTGGAGTCATTGTTTAGAACAGGTTTTGTTTTAGGTTGGCGAAAGAAAGACAATCTTTTTTCTTCGGTATCCTGTTAGCCCTAGAATGAAGGGAAGCTACCCTCCCTGAAATGAGCTTTTCTTGTTTTCATAGCAGTAGACGACCTCAGAATTTGTGGTGGTGGGAAGGGGGGGGGGGAGTTCTTGCGGTAGATTAAATATATAGGGTTCCTCCACAAAAGGAAATGTTTGAAATTTAAATGTTTATATCAAATTATATATGAGTATATGCAGTCAAATTCATTGATTTCTAGTAAAAAAAAACTCAAGTTAAAATTGATTTATACATATATAAACCAATTTTGACTTCTCTATATATATATAAATCAACTTGAGTCTTTTTCACTTGATGTAAAATAATAGAAACACTTTGATACTAACACATTTTTTGATATTTCTCAAAGAATACTAAGAGAATCAGTTTATAAATTTAGAAGTAATAATATTGTGCGATTTCTCTTACATACCAATGAAGTTTAAAGCTTTCTGAGGTTTGAAGGACAGTCAATCAATTACAAATGGAAAAAGAAATGTTGTAATAATAAGTTTATAATGAAACTGATCAAAAGAATTATTTTATTTTTATTAATACATCTGAATATTTTGCATAAAGAAATATTATAAATGAATAATTATTTTGTTGATTTTTACTGTGCATTTTGAGTTGCGCTATTACTATTGTTGATTATTACAAATTTGAAGTGACTGAGACAGATTTTCTCTACAGCACTACCAAGAAACTTTACTTTGTGAAAATTTCAAACGCTCCCTATTATTTTTACTAGTCACTGACTCGAATATATATTTTTTTTCTAAAATTTTTAAAATGGAAAGAAAATGGTGAATTGAAAAATAATACTTACGTCATTGATAGCGTATTGGCTTGCACTTATCACTTTTTTCCAGTCGTTAAGATGTAGTTTTTTTCCAGTGTTGTTGGCACTAATACTTGAAAACTAAAAAAAAAATTATTTTTAGTAACCTGTTGGAGTTTAGAAATACAAAAATTAACATATTTTGAAATCTCAATTTCAAGGAAAAGTATTGAAAAATGAAATAAAAAGAATTAACAAGAAAAAAATGGTATGAATAATTAGACTAAAAACTAAAATTACTTTCATGTAAACAACTCATAGAGTTTAAGAGAAATAAACATACTTAAAATGAGAATAAAATCACTGGATTTAAAAATTAAATCATTGATTTAAATCATCAAAATAAAGATACAATGGTTAAGATACTTTGTGATGTGTTTAAAGATAATTTGAGATCGAGAGTAAAACTTTAAATCTTTCAAAGTAATGCTTTAAATATTTTATACAAGTTCGTACAAAACATTATCATGTGTAGTGATTACCAACAATAAAATAAGAGTATTTTTCAAGGCATTATTTGATTTGTTGTCAGATTGCTTTTGTATTTACTGTCAGATTCACTATTGCTTTTTAAACAAATTTACTTGGAAATTTATGGAAATGTATTTACCTGGGAATTGGAAGTGTATTACTTATTATGGAAATGTTCTTACTTGGAAAACCTGCACAAATCTATAGATAATTTATAATGGCCTTAATTCTTTAGCCATTTGTCTATAGTTAGTTTAAAATAGAACCTGGTTTAGGGGTCTGTCCAGGCCGAATTTACTACCGTTTAGCGGTATCTTCACAAATTCAACTTTAGGAAAAACGGTAGTTTCACAAAATACTTTTTCTTAAAATTTTATTTTTGTATCCCTTAAGAAACGATAAATCTATATCTTCAGCATATTTATGTGTTGATTTTTAAATATAATTTCTAATTTTTCACAAATTATGTCTAAATTTTCACAAAATAGGTACCTCTCAGAGAAACCTAGACAGACCCCTGTGGTTACTTTTCCAAATAACGTAATAGTTTTTATGCGTACAATTCAATGGAGCAATAGTTCTCAGAAAATATCTGTGTATTATGTGCAAAAATAATTTAATATACTACCAATTTACTATCCCGAGTTATCTCGGGCAAATAAAAAAAGTTAAATATTAGTCTTTGTATGATAGTTTTAAAAACAAGAAGCAACACTAAGTGATAATTTCCAAACATTAGTGAAGTGTTACGCAATTTTTGTTTATTCTTTTTTTTCCCCCAATGTTAATTCAGTAACCATTGTAAATGCAATCGCACAAAGTGTATAGTCCCACAATCCACGTGAAAAACTCCCAAACAAAATTTGGCAAATTTCCAAACACAGCAGATTATGTTTTTTTTGCTTCGAGTCGAGTAAAAAAATGATAAAACAAAACAAACTGACAAATTCTGCTTTGCCGAGTAAACTCGGAATAATCAGAGAAGCGGTTAACAGTTAAAAGAGAATAAACCGGTAATTCAAAAGGAGTTGGAAATTTTACCTGGCTTAAAAATTCTTTGTAATCTACATGCCTGGCCAGTTCAAGAGATAACCTTTCAACTTTTTTGGTATTAAGGTCACACAGTTCTTCTACTAGAGCACTCTCTTGAGAATAGGGGGCATCTAGGATGTCCTCTAGGCCATCAGACAGGCAAAGGTGTTCTCCTAAGCTCTGACGACCACGATCGAATATCTAAAGAAAACACATAAAAAGAACGATTTAAAAAGGTAACAAATAGAACGTTAACCCAAAAAGGTAAACAAACCGAATGCTGACAAACAAAAGTAAGAATTTCAAAGATCAAAACAAAATATTAAAAAATTAAGTACAATTCTAAACAAGAGTGTTAAATATAAATTATTATAACATAATTATAGCTTAGGTTGTTACATAGCATGTTCTATAATCACGTTTATATATTTTTAAAATACTTTAAAGATATTTATTCAAAATATTTAAACATTAGGGGTTGCAAATTAATTATTAAGTAAATAAGAAACGAAAAAGTAAAAAATCAACGACAATTATCAGTGAAATTTTTAACGACAAAGGTGGGATGAAAAATATTAATGCCAGTTTGATAGCTTGATGGAACTGAATCATTCTCAGAATTCATGTTTCAACTCCTCTCTCTGTTTAGTCTGGCAATCACATAAGTTTGACAGTTTTCAGTCCTGCTTCCTCAATATTCTGTTAAAAGATATTAGATTTTTTTCTGCTTAAATAGTTATTTGTGACCCAAAATATTAATACTTTTTGAATAATTTGTGACAAAGATTCAAAAAATATACAAGCAGGTTCAATTATCAGGTGAATTTAGAAACATCTCATTTTCTAAGCTGTATTTGTTTAGTCTATCAGTGAATACATACTTAAAAAAAATAATTGTTTTTCTTATTTCCAAATAGTTTCAGAAGGAAATTTATAGTAAGAACAAACACATCATAAAATATCAACAACAAAAAAAACCTTTGCTTCATGATAATGGTAATCCAAAAATTTAGTCCTAAAGCTTCTTAAAATTAGCTTAAATTTTTAGCTTAATTAACTTGAAATTATTGAAATGAAATATTTAACGAATTTTAAATTAATTAAAATGGATAAAAAATAATAATTTTTAACCTATGTGATCAGCTGTGTATATTAACTAATATATAACACAGAACACTTTGAAATCAGCATAACTGCTAATATTTTACAATAAAATTTAGTTAAATTTTACCAAATAATACAAACAAAAAAAAAATAATAATATATAAATAAAAAAAATTTAAAAAAAAAGAAGAAAAAGAAACAGTAAAAAACCAGACTTTTTCATAGTTTACAAAAGCATTCTGTAGTAAGAATTTTAATTGCTGAAAATCACAGAAAATTCTTGGCTATTAACATTTTATAAATCGTGATTTACTTCAATTTCTAAATAAATTACACTTGTATATGAAGCAAAATAAAAATTCCAACAGCGTTAACGATTTTTGAAAACAAAAGTGAAAAGCCTATAGCAGTTAGGAAAAAAAAAAGAGAAAAAAACTAGTAAACTTCTATAACTAGTAAGAAAAAAATAATTCATTTCTTCCCTTTTTTTAACATCAAAAATAGCTGGAAAATATGTATGTTGTTTAAAAAAGAAAAATTGCAGTAACACTCTTTAATTGTTAAAAAAAAACATTTCTTTTTTTACCCACCAATAGAATTTTTTTAATGATGTAACAGGCAAAAGTTAATTCAGAAATTTCTTGCATGAATAATAAAACATTTTTTTTTTACAAGAAACAATATAAATTTAGAACTCTTTGATCTGAAATATTATATTATTTAATGCAAGATTAATAACATTTAGTATAATCTGTATGAACCAGAATTTATTAATTTAATACACAATTTATGAGGATGCCTACTATGTATGGTTTTAAATTTGTAAATTTTGCAATAATTAATAAGAAAAAATATATATAAAATTAAAAACATCATTAAAAAATTTAGATTCATTTAAATAAAATATATTAAGAAAAAACTTTGTCTAATTTGATGAAAAAATTGCATAAAAATTCATAAATAAACTTAAATGCCTTAAAATATTTTTAAAAAAATTTACAAAATTTTTAAAAATTCAATTAAATTTTGTAGAATTTTTTGTTAAAAAAATATTATAATTATAAGTAAAAAAAGATTTTACTTAAAAGGACTTACCTTTTGTACACCAGAAAAACTAATATTTGAAGATAACAAAATGTCAGTGGCTTGCTTTGATATCTTTATATTTTTATGCCTCATACTTTTTTTAAAAGAAGATTTGTCTTTTATTAAACTACTTAATTGTAAATTACCTAGAACAGAGTAAAAAATTTAATTAAAATTCACTGGTACAATTCTGCAAAAGGAAATAACAAATATCAAACTATTATACTACTTCAGTAAGACAGGATTTTAACATTTAACTAACCAGCCATTCTGCATGTCGAAACTTCTAATTTTGTTTTCATTCTACCTAATGATTGTGCACAGGAAAAACTTCACTTTATTTTCTACCTACAAATGGTCTCGTACAGAGCTGCGATGGCTCAGGGGATAGGGCGTTTGCCTTCCAATGAGGTGAACCGGTGTTCGAATCCCAACGATGGCTGGTCGATACGAATTCCGCACCAGGCTCGCACCGGCCACAGTACTGATGGAAAATATTCTCAGTGGTAGACGGATCATAGGTTAGAGTCCCCTTGTCGTCAGGCTAGCCGTGAGAGGTTTTACTCTCCATTTAAGGCAAAAGCATTTCAAAGTCCTCCATGAAGGCAAATTTCTCCCAATATTTGATCCAGGAGTTCCTTTGTCTTCTGGATTGGGTTAAAAATTACAAGGCTACAAAGTTGAAATTAGTGGTTGTAAACCTAAAATTGGGTCGGCTGTTCAATGACGGTTATAAAAAGGTCCTGTGCACAGAAAAAGATTTTTTTTTTGTGGCAAAGCACACTGATTTAGAATTAGATAAGAGAAACAACTGAGCCTTCTAACTGCAGCTTTCTGATTGGAATTAGTGTGAACCATATTTGTATAAAAAAAGGTGTGAATGTTTCAAAGTAATACAAATGAGAATGTCAAAACAATTGGTGGGTAAAACTATACAATCCAAAACCGTAGCATTAACTCAATTTATATCTTGGAAAATAATTCCAAAAAAGATAGAAATACATTTGAATCCAGAAGGGGTGTTTAAAGGAGACAACTGTGAAAAAAAAAAGTGGGGCATGCCTAAACCAAATGACGGTTCAGCAAAAGGGCAAAATTGGGAGAATATTGCTTCCTTATACATTATTCCCATATCTATTAAAATGAAAAACCGGTTTTACTATGCGGGTAAATATGACTGCTGGGAAAAATATGACTTTTTTGTGCAGAACCATCTGTGGGTTAAACAAGTAAGCACTTAAGACTTTACAATTATTTATTACCAAATTTAATTTTTAAAAAAATAAATATTTGGCTCAAACAAAATATTTTATGACAATAAAATAAGATTTTCGAATATATTTAATAATGGAGTTTTCCGACATTAAAATTTAAATAAATAAAAAATTTTATTTAAGAATCTCTTTCGCCATATACCATATAACAATTTCTATGCACATTTACATTACATAAATTTAAAATATGGATACAGATTTTTGTAAATGTGCATATATTTCCAATATTTTTCTAAAATTAAATTGCCAACTTCTATCAATTACACTTTTAAGAATATCTAAACTTTGCCTCAAGGCATCCACACATTTTTGCACACCACTGAAACAGAAAAATGTCATATTAAAATTTATGTTTTTATGGAATTTAAAAGTGTTAAAAATAATAATAAAACCATTTAGCATTTTAAATTCATGCCAAAAGATAAACTTTCTAAAATTGCTTGCTAACTGTTTGTTGAACACTTAAAACTTTCTTCGACGATTAAATATTCAAATATAATCACTTAGCAAAATAAATTAATGTTGTATAATTAAATAAGATAAGATTTATTCCTAATCTAAAGTTCTTCAAATATGCCACCTGAACTTTCACCCGCTAAGTTCCGCAATTAAATACAATTTACAGTAAGAATAATACTTACCAAAAATAGGAACTTGAGGATCTGTTAATTTCTTAATAAAAAAATTAATGGTTTCAAAATCATCTAAACTGCGATCTAAAGATCTTTTGACATCACTTGTTAAATGATTGCTAAGAGTTTCTTCTAATTCTTCTGCAAAACTCAGAATTCTAAAATATAAACAACATAATTTAGAACATAAATATATCAATACTATTAACGCTTCTCATTAAAATAATGCTGATAATTTAAACACCGGATTTCAAGCTTCGGCAAAAACAAACTAACAAAATTAATACAAATGCAAGTGAAAAATAAGAATATAAACTTTACAAAAATCAATCAATGAATCATTTGAAACTAAATGTTGTAAATATACAGGCAATTAACCCAGTGGTTGGAAAAAAACAACATTTATTACAAATGTAGTTAGTTACAACTACTTTTTTAAATATTGTGATTTCAAACTACTTTTGAAATGTAGTCACTATTCCGCTACTGAGGGGATTTTTATTTTCGACATGTCAAGCATCATCTATCAAAAGGCACCTCCTGATAGAATCAAGTTAACTTTTCTTATATACTAGTGAATTGGTATTTAATATTTATAGTGGTAGTTACGCCACACTACTTTTAGGAAATGAACTTAATTTATACCAATATTCAAAATGGTTTTGAATAAAAAATCAACTTATTTAAACATGAGCAATTATTAAGAAATATTTATGCATGTTTACATGAGCCAGTTTGTAATTCAAAACAATTAGCAAATTTGCTATTTAACTTTCAACTTTTTATAACTTTCTTGACAAAAAATTATTTAATATAAGAAATGCTTAGAAATTATAAAATATTTGCGATTTTGTTGAGTATATATTATTTTTTTTTATTTCCTCCAAGAAATAAGGTGCATCAAAAATTACAGAAAATATATGTTCCCGTTCATTAAATGCTTCAGGAGTGTACATTTGCATTGGAAATTTTGGTCAAAGTTATAAATTAACTATCATTTGTAATGGTTAGTGTGGCGTAACTACCACTGCAATTAATAAATATCAATTCACTAGAATATAAGACAAGTTAACTCAATTCAATCTTGAGGTACCTTTGGATAGACGAAGGTTGGCGAAGTTGATTTCTACTATACCCATATTGGTGACCTGCGGACGTGATATGAACATGCCTACCTGGAAAATAATGGTCATTTTGACTCTGACACGGCTACTTCATTGAATGGTACACATTGAAAAGTTGACTTGCTATCTGTGACTGCATTGTTGCAGTTGCTTCTCAGTCTCATTTACATATAACAGGATCCTGCACACACTAGACTGCTACTAGCCACAGCTTTCGTGACAAACGCTTAAAAAAAACTTGGTGAACTTAATAAAGCTCTTACCACAAGCGCTCACAATCCGGTAAACTTAATACAGCTCTCCTAGTCTTTCGCAAATACAGCAACTAGTGGTATCTGTACATCGAATTCTATTCCTGATAAAATTTTGGTGAGGGAGTTTTGTGGCGTAACTACCACTACAATTATTAAATATCAATTCACTAGTATATAAGAAATGCTAACTCAATTCAATCTTGAGGTACCTTTTGATAGATGAGGGTTTGCATGGTTGATTTCTACTATCCCCATAGTTAGTTATAGTAATATCACGTAATTCTAAATAAAAAAATTCTTATTAATGTTTAGTCAGATGGAGCTTTCTTATTGCGTTTGTTGACAGAGTGGCAAAGATTGATTGAAAAATTAGTTACACTAGAACTTTGTATCCTTACTAAACTAAAATTAAAAGTGGTTGCCATGAATAAGTGCAAACTACTATTTCTTTGTATTCCACTACTCATTACACTACTTTTTTAAACACACCACACTGTAAACTACAATAACGTAGCAACTATAATAGTTTTGATGCTTGTAGCGTGCTATTTTCGATGACTGTTTTAACCCTTTGCTTACTGTGTTTAGCATGGTGAATCCAATCATTCTGGTCAGCTTTTTGTACCAATTATAAGCTAAAGGTTAACATTTAAAAATTTGACAATTTTTAAAAATATTAATAACTTAAAAATTGAAGCAAATTTATCATAAAAATGATATAAATATTTCAAAAAATTTTCAGAGCACATTTTTTTTTTTTTTGTATAGAAACTTATCCACAAATTCTTTAACTAATCAAAAATTAAAATGAAATTAACTCCTCATTTTTTAAATAATAGAGGGATTGATATCAAAATTACCAAAAAAATTACAAAATAAAAAATTTAACCCTCTGAACATTTGAACTTGAACATTTTCCATTTTAATGTAGCATGTATAGCATTTTAATGTAGCATGTAATGTTAGAGAATGCATAATATTTATTGCATTAAGTATTGATTACTTGATCAATTTAATTTTGAAACCAGTAATTTTTTAATATATCCAATAATTTATTTTTCAAAGAAAATAATGGGTAACTTACGATGAGGAATTTAATTGAAGTAATGTATCTCTTGCATCTTCTGTGTGCATTGTAGGGTAACAGGTATTATTAAACGTACATATAGAATTCTGTAGAAAGGGTAAAATACCAGCTGAAGGCATAGCCTTTTCATCAAAATAACCTGAAAATATAATTTTATTATAACTATAGCCCAGAATTTGGTCTACAAAAATGACTTTTATAATTAAAAAAATCTTGTGTAATTAACAAAAATTTTTACATATTACATTGTTTAGCAGCTTGACAAAAAGTGTTTTTTTTAAAAAAAGGACAATTTTTAAAAACTCCCCCCAAAATTCTAATGTTTAATCAATATTCTCTATATTGATACACAACTAATAAAACTAATACATGAACGTTGACTTAGAACTTGGCATTTGCAAAAACTTGACAATTAATGCCAAACACCATTGCTTTTTATAAACTTGATTAAAAAAAAAAAAATTAAAAAAAATGAAAGAACAAAAAGAAATATAAAGAGGTACAAAAATTAAGATATATTACCAAACATAGGATAATCTTCAACCGTTAAAAGAAAATTTTAAAATAGATTATAATTATTTTGAAATTCTCTATTGTTAATTATTGTCTTTCCTAGTGGCACCATTACATTATTAAGAAAAGAAATGTAATTTAACTATCATAAAAAAAGTTACCTCATACATGGTATCATTCAGCCTAAAGGAAGAAGATGCTATTAATCTTAGTTAACATTAAATAGTTCAGATTTTAATAACAATCATGCAATTCTTCCTATAGTTTGGTACTTAAGTACATAATTTATCATTTAAAAAAATAAAATTGCCATTTGCATGCGTTTAGTAACATTTTTCTTATTACAGTAATTCTGATTACAAGCAATAATGTATCATGTATTCTGAAAATTGTAGAGGTGACATGTAAAATAAGTTAGGATGCATCCTAATTCACTCTATCCTCTATTCTCTCTGTCTTCTGGGACGTTTAATTCGCCACTGCAGAGAAATAAAAAACCTGATTGTCAACAACTACCTATTTCGGTCATTCCCAGTAACATACACACAAATAGAATACTAGCAATATAAAAAGCAAAAATATTTGAAAAATTTTATATAAAGAAATAACCCAACAAATATCCTCTTTAAAAAAAATGAATATAAAAAAAAGTTTACTACAATATAAAATTCAATTACATAAACATTACATCACTAAACTTACATTATTAAAAAGATAAGTAATTACACATGTAATGATAAATAAATGCACTTACATTGATGGGCTGCATACTTTAAGCCTTTGCTTCTAACCCACATAAGAATAAGAAATAAAGATAATGGCCAGACTATTTCCACCACTAACCGTACCTAAAATATAAATAACATTTATTATAATCATCTACATCCTTATGCACACAAATATTGTTGAAAATGAATTGTTCATTAGTAGCTTAATTTTTTTTTTCCTAGCAGGTTTCTACCAGTATTTTATAGTTTAGGTCAGTGGTTCCAGTACAGTGTTACACAGATCCCTAGGGTTCCGTGGAAGAGTGAGAAGGATTCCAAGAACATTTTAGAAACTTGTAATTATATTTACAGCCAATAAATAATAAAAATATTTACTTAATATTTTGGTGGCATTTACAAAATTATTTAAAATAAAGTGCTAAGGAAAAAGAAATTGCAAATGAAAGAATTGGAATCGTCCTCATTTAATTCACATTAGCTAGATAGTCTGTAGATTAATTGATTTCTGCACTTAACTGTAACAAATACATAACACGCATCAAAAAATTTAATAATAATTACCTTTTGTCTCTTGTGAAGAGTAAAATTCTTCCATAATAGAAGGTACAATTGGTTCCAAAAACCCATTATAACTACAAAAGTAAAAAATACATAATATTACAAAAAATAGGATATTATACAAATATAGAATATTTAAAAATATTATAAAAATAGGACATTTAAAAATATTGCAAAAATAGGATTTATTAAAAATCAGATATTTTAAACCTAAAAAATAAAAAAGATACTTTGTAGTTCAATGTGAACATAATTCTGCTAGTTATTTATTATTTCTGATATATTCTGATTTTTATTATTTCTGAATTGGTAAAAAAATAAATATCACACAGAGATTATTATTGAAAAAGCTAAACATCAATATAACAACTTTCACAATCATAACTAGAGAACTGAAATTAAGTAAGAATAATGAAAATCATGAATTTAAACATACTTTTTTCTCTAAATTGAATTTTTTTAAAAATTATATGATATATATATATATATATTTATGCGTGTGTATGCTATTTCTTTACAACCAAATCTCTGTTTAACTATAACTATATTAATAATGCTCAATATTATTTTAATACTTCTAATTAAAATTGTTAACACTATATATTATTATTGTTATAAAATACTATTAAACAATAATAGCCATAAAAATTAGCACACCAGAATTAAACAAAATTACGTTAATACGAAGTCAATGCAAAGTAAACTATCATTTAATGCAAGAAAAAAAATACAAATGAATGGAGGATTTAGAATAACTCTTTAGACCACCTCTATTGCAGATGCTGGATATGCGATAACGTTGTACATTGAGATAAAAACTCCTGTATGATGTCATTCCAAAACGGCTGTAAAAACACCGCTTAATCAACTTAACCGTGTAACTTGTCATTCCAAATGGTCCCATATATGTGCATTCAATTCCAATTTTGGGGATTGATTTTAGTGGCGCCACCTATTGCCAAGAATACGCCTTCAGGCACACACACATCACAGCCTGTTTCTAGAGTGGACCCATTCCTACAGCCATTCATGAATCTACAGATCGAAATTTTGACCTGAACCAAAGAGCAATCCATCTCCAACTCAGTACCCCAGTTGCAAGCTTTGTTATGGTAACGTGGAGGACTTTGTGACCTGACGGATTTAAAGTGCACTTGTGACCATTTACTACGCGGGGAGTCTCTGGCCAGAGGAGATCGAACTCACAACATCTTGAGCATGGCCCAACCCAATACTGCCTGAATTACCCTCGAACCTCGTTTGAATGATCATACATATTCTGCAACTCTAGAACTGTGATCAAAAAATTACTACTATGAAATTACTAATTATAAAAATGAAAACCAGTTGAAGAAAAACAATAAAAAAAATTACACAAGCATATAAAAATAAATAGTTCTCACCTGAAATATATTTATCTGCTAATAAAACAATACCGGTAATCCATAATACACATTTAAAAAAGCTGGAATTTTAAATGATTCAAAACCTGAAATTAATAAAAATAATTTATAATATAATTAAATTTTTTTTAATAAAAAAGATTTTATAAGCAGGATACAGAAAAAGAATAAGAAAATTATGTTTACAAACTAGTTGTAAACATAATTTGCTTTAAAATATACTGCATAAATATACATCAAAACCACATGATAGTTATAAGTAGATAATTTAACTAAACCATACAAACAAAAAGAACTTAAGTTATAGTTTGCATACCTGCCAACATTGGAGAAATAAAATAACAGAGATTTTACTAGTGTCATTTTCTGGCTAGTAGTAAAGTTTTGATACATCATGCATAATCTTGTAAGACAAAATTCGAAATATAAGCATCTATCGAGGTAAAAAATATGTATATAAATCTTAATTGAGAGGAGTTTTTTTAAACCATTATTTATAAATACTTAAACTATAAATACTCAACAAACTGCAGGACTGGCAATAGCACCATCTGTTGAGGAATAAGAAAAGCATTTTTGCTATTAGCGGTTATTTTATAGCCAATTTTTTTTTTTTTTTTAAATTTCTCCAACAAATATGGAGAAATTTGAGAATATGCAGGTAAACAGGAGGGAGTTGTAAAACACAGGAGTCTTTGTTAGAAAACAGGAGACTTGGCAGGTATGAGCTTGTCTAATGTAAGAACTCTCCTAGCCATTTGTCTGGACTTGTGGCAGTGACTATGGTAAATAGGTATAACTATTTCAAGTAGGAGTGTGGGATCATTGTTTAGGACAGGTTTTGGTCGGCAAGAGAAAGGGAATCTTTTTCTTCGGTCTATTATATAAGCCCTAAAGTGAAAAGAAGCTCCCCTCCCTGAAATGTGCAATTCTTGTTTCCATATCAGCAGACGGCCAAAGACTTTGTGGTGGGGGGAGTTTGTATTGTGGACAAACTATACAAGTGTGGATCTTTGGTAAATTGAATGGTGATAGTTACAAAATTATGTGACAGAGAATGTAAAAGAATCAAAAGGGAAATTGTTTTACAAATAGAAAATTTATTTTAAATAAGAAGAGTTAAAGAATGCCTATCATCATTCAAAAACTTTAATAATGTTTCAAACAATGCTGAATATTTATTTTTAAGCTTTGATAAGCAAACAAACATGCTAATCTTTTGAAACCTTTCTGTAAATTGAAAAATATAACTCATGTTGAATGTAGATTCAGTAAAAACATAATATATAAAGTAATCAATTTAGCCTTTAGTTTATTTGTAAAGTTCAACTTGTAACATTTTTTCCTTAGTGTAAATAATTCCGATTTTTAAATTCAGCCTCTTTTAAAAATCAAATGTTTTCAGTATTGAACTTGATTTTAATAGGTGGCGAATACTGTAGAAGTAAATGTTTAAGAAGCATGTTTCAGTGGCAAATAGTTACTTTCATTTTTAGGATACAAGGACCTCAAGATTCCACATCTCATGATGAAGGGGTAAAGGGCCACCTCGGCCTCAGGCCCTCCGTCCAACAAACAGGGCTAGGCTAATAGTTATTCAAACTAAATACTAATAAATAATTATTCAAACTAAAGTGATATAACATAGTTCCTTTAAAATAGCATATTTATTCAAGTTAAATATTTTATGGATTAAATAAAGATTATTACACACTATGATTAAGATAAAGGATTATTACCCAGAATATAAATGTTAATGTTCAATAATAAAACTAATCAATAACCACATTTGATTATAAAGTCATTAGTTATAATAAGACACTCATTAGAGGAAGAAAAAAAAAACATTTAATAATTACATTGGAGTATTAGACCAGGATAAAAAGAAATATAAAGATAATAAACAAATTTCATTCCTTAGCTTTCACATATAACCAAATCTACAAAAATAAATGTAATAAAAGTCACAGGGTTAAAAACTAAGAGCTTTCATGCAACTAAAATTAAGCCAACACAAATAAAAACAATAAGAATTTTAAATAGTCTTTGTTTACACACAAAATTCTGTTAATATCAATTTTTAAACAAAAATCTTCACCAGTTTATTGATAAGAGCTAACACAAACTTTTTGCTGAATATAATAAAAAACTTCAGAACGCAAACAGAAATATTTCATTAATGATTTAAAAAGAAATTTGTTACACAGCATAACACTTTATTGTGAAAAAAATAGTACTATTTTAAATACTTTGCTTACATCAGTTCGTGATGAAAACTATTTAACCATTCCTTTTTCTAAATTAAAACAATTCGTTGATAGAATATAATAATACACTAAAAAACGCCAACATAGGTAAATGTTTTGTTAATGATTTGAAATGAAATAAATTGATTCACTACATAACATAGATGTCGAGAGAAAAATAGTATTAAATACTTTGTTTACATTTTGAATTTGCTTTATTTCAATTGTTTTAAAAGTTCTTAAAATAACACAAATAGTCCACAAAAACAATAAGTAGTTAAGAACGCTAACACAAATATTTCGTACCTTTGAAGAAAAATAATATTTACTACATAACAATTATGCGGGGGGAAAAGTAATAAATATTTTGCTAATTTCGTTATTTTTTTATATAATTTTTTTCAAGTTTCTAAATTAAAACAAATTCTTCCCAGAAAATAATAAGAAATTGAGAACGTTCACTAATATATTATTGATACAAAATATTAGTGTTTAATAAAAAAAATAATAATAAATATCTTGTTTGCATCAATTATTTTATTTAACTTTTTCACATTTCTAAATAAAAACAAATTATTCACGAAATAGTATTGGAAATTAAGAAAAATAAACACTAATATTTTATTGATACTTTAAAACGAAATGAATTGATTCAAGCCAAAACACTTTCGGGGAAAAAAATAGCAACAGATATTAAAATTAATCAATTAAAATTCGCAACAATAACAAATAAATTTCGGAAATTTCAGTCCAAAACACATATAAAATAACACCTTAATCGTAACACTTTACCTTTGCATTCCATTCTTTGAACAAGTGGTGATATGATTGACAACAATACGTGCGCATTACAATTATGATCCTTTTTTCTATTGTTAAACAAAAAGAGAAAAAAAATGTACCCCTGCATCAGTGCATTAATAACCAAGGTCGCCGCGAATCATACACACACTGAACTTGACCTACATATTCAGCAAATTTAGACTTTCTTATCCAGAAACAGCTGATCAGTAAACACTTTCTATCTGCGAACAAAACATCCTCAAGCGATCGTTTAGAACGAACTAAGTCGAGGAGAACATCTTAAAATGGAATTACCCAATCGTCTTAGAAAAGAAGCTCAAGAGAAAAGGGAGGATGGAAAAATGTATCGGGATTTAGGAGGACGAAATTTAATATATCAAACTACGTGGGTTCCCCTGCTTCCCGCGGATTCCTAATTAACAACATCGAGGCACTGACCATATCGTTGAGTTTTCAACCATCTACCTCGTATGGTTATCGGATTTTTGAGTTGGCGAACTTGGCTTGGATGAAGCAATCGCCAATGAATTCTCAGATAATGATTCCAGATTTTTTTGTATTATTTTCTTGTTTTTTTCTATGATGATATAAAATTGCAACAGTTCTGGAGCTTATTTAAATAGACTATAAAGTAATAATTTAAATAATATTTTAATATTTTAAATAGACTATAAAGGAATAAATGCATCAAATTCTATTTTAGAAGAGCAAAATACAATTGAATCCCCATTTTCACTGATATATTTTTAATTTGGAGCGATCACTAATCCTCCTTCATTACTACAAAGGAATTCTATTATTTTTCAGTTAGAAATTTGTGCAAAAAATTAATTAATGAGCAACTCTACCACTTAGGAATGTAATACTGGCAGATTTTTAAAGCTAAAACTCAGTTTTTTAAAAAAAAGATAGCAGCTCTAATAATTTTTATTAAAATATAACTCTTGGTGACATTTACCATAAATTTTTAGTAACTAACAATTTTTTAGAAAAGTTTAAAACTGAATGTTTAAGACGTAACACAACATATTAAGTCCGTAACAAATGAATTTTATTATTTTTTTAAAATTTTCTAACAATATCTAAAAATTGAAATAAATGTGTAAAAGATACCAAGACCTATTTTCACAAAAATGATTAGAAATGCAAAATTTTTTTTATTACTGAATTATATGCTTTTAAAATCTGCAATTATGAGAGTCGTAAATGGTGGAATTTCCCCATTACTACTTAATCAAATTTAATACTATTAAATACAATTACAGTCCTCAGATTTTGAACAATAGCATTCAAGTTTCAGATTACGGAAGCATTAGTACAGCCAAACCCCAGTTTACCGAAACCCTACTTACCGAATTTCGCGATTTTACAAATTTTATGAAGTTAATGAAGTAGATTTATAGGAAACAATTAATTCAGAAGTCGACGATATTGAATTTCCAGTAAAAACTGTTACTTTTTTTGATACTTCGCACGGTTTGGAAACAGTGAAAACTTACCTAATGCAGCAAAATGTAAATGAAGGAGTATTTTTTCTCTCTTCATGACGTCGAAAAAAAAAAAAAAAAAACTTTTTATAGTAAGAAATTAAGGAAATAAGCAAACCTTACTCACGAAATGCTTTAAAATTTCAAATTAATCAGCGCGTAATCATTCGCTGTATTTTAAGTTCCTGAATAAAAAGCGTCAGATTTCTATTAATTTTTTGTATTTGCTTATTAGAGATGTTCGAATGTTCCATAAGGTTAGTCAGTTTTTTTTTTTTTTTTTTTTTTTTTTAAATTTTTATTTTGCCCCGACATTACGAATTATCTCCGATTCAACAAATAAAATTTTTGGTCCCTATGAATTCGTTAAATTGGAGTTCGACTGTATTTGATTCAAATTTTAAACGCGTTTATCACAACATACACTAATTTACTGTAGAAATCATACAAACCAGGCGATACAAGTACTAGATTCAAAAACTCGTAACATACAAGTAGATTCAAAACCTTAAACTACAAAGAAAGGTGCAACAACGTTTACTGGGTTAGCATAACATCCATCATTACTACTACACATTTATAGTTTACTTTTTTTTTTTCAATGAAATATTACCTTTAAGGAAAAAGTATTTTATTAATCACTTTTTTAAACTGGTTGCTAATCGGCACCACCACATTTTTAAAAGATTTTTGTTAATTTAATAAGAATTCTGATAAATCGGATTGATTACGTCTGATCGACCACTTAAGTGTATCTCTGATTTACACTAAAAATAAATTTAAATATAAGAAAATTAAAAAATGCAGTAATAATTATTTTATAACCTTATTTCTGAATAATAAGTATTTGAAATGTATTAAAACATACTTCATTCTTCAATATCGCTGTTAAAGTTCGAAAAGTTAGCGGAAGATATCTCACAAATGTAGTAAATTATGCTTCCAAATTTTTCACAATTATAAATGATTGCTGTGTAATTATTTGCAAAAACAATGCGATAAAACGAACATACACAGCGAAAGAAGAAACTTTTTTATTTAATGGTGCATTTTTGCTAATTATAAAGTTTGCTAATTTATTAAAGCGAAAAAAAAAAAAAAAAAAGAAAATTCAATATATATATACGAATTTTCCAAAATTTTAAATTTTTTTCAATAAAAGATTTTAGTTAAAAACAATAAAACAAAAGTTTTGATTAAAGAAATAAGAATAAATAAATAAGAATAAATAAATAAATGTTTGAAATTATTTTTATGAAAACGATTTTTTAAAACAATATACTTGAAAAATCGTTTGCTCAAAATCGTTTTATTTTGCTTTATTGGCCTAAAAATATTTTAATTGGCATTGGTAATAAAGGATTGAGTTTTCAATTGAAATTGGCATTTCTTATAAAGGATAAAATATAGTAATTAAATAGTTAGTTAGTGAAAATAAGTAAATAATAAAAGACATATCTTTTAAAGGGTTTTTAACTGATGTTATTTATCTTTGTGCAAAATAATTAAAAAACATGCACACACATAAAAAATACTAACAAAAGCTTTAAAAATTTCAATACAGAACTCGAAGTCAAAGTTTTATATTGCGATCAATATAAAGATTTGGCGAGGTTTGGATATAACTTTCCTGCCAAACATGGAAACAAATTCTCCGGGGAGTATTTTTTTTCTTCCTTCAAATGATCCGACTGCAGAGTACTTCCAGCTTATTCCTGAGAAAAGGTAAAAAAGAGCTGAGCATGGAATTCGTTCATTGATTGGCGTCGAATGGATGGGCTATAAATGTTAAATAAAACTACAGTTTTACTAGCGCTCTATTTCCCATGATGCATTATTTATAGCATATGGGGAAATTTAAGAAATATTCTACAAATAGATTTTTATATTGATACCTTATGTGTCATTTATTTTGACTATTTGCTCTAGCTTTGTAATAAACTAATATTAATTTAAGTTCTACATAATGTTGCTGTGAAGTAAACAGTATTTTAAAAGTTGAGAATCATTTAAAAAGAAAGAAAAATTAGTGCAATGAAAGTATTTATTTTATCAAGAAAGAACACAAAAGCACTTAAAATATACACTATTAATTAAGAACTCAAAATACGGAAATTAAAATTGTGTAAAAATTCATTCGATTAATAGTTTTTTAACACAAAATTATGTTAACTGGAAAAAAATATGTATTTATTTTAATGAAATACCCAATACACAACAAGGACAAAAAGAACAACGAACAAAACGAAACATTTTATATAAATGTACACCATATTTTATATAAATTTACAACACAATATTTAAGAAAAAAAAACATGCGAAATAGTTTTTATTTTTTAGGTTATTATATTTTAATTTTATTATTTTTTTAGAGCTTCAGGACGATTTATTTTGTGTTTAACTCATTACATTATTACATAATATTTCCCATTAAATAATATATTAATACATAATATACCAAAATTTTTTTTTGAAAAAAAAATATTGTTTGATTCGCAATGAAGTCTTCTAATAAAAATTTATAAAAGAAATGAAAACCCAAACAATTATAATACAACGTAAAACAAAAATAAATATAAAAACTTACTAACGTTTTTATAGTAGCCTACCTGAATACATGTTCTCCGTATGCAAAAAAAAAATCAATTAATCAGTATTGTACGAATTCATGCACAAAACTGAAATGCTTGTACCGACACAATTGAAAAGCTTAGAGGAAGAACCAAGTGAATGACATTTTTAGGAGTAGTATTTATGAATCAGTGAAATTAACATAAAGTGGTTGCATCAATATGGATATGTTTAATATAACAGAATTGTTTTTACTAGTACTTTAATCTGAACATAACTAATCCACATATCTTTTTTGTATGCTTGCATGATTTTAATTAGGCAGTGATAAATGAAATAAAACAAAGAATTATTAGTCTCACTTTCTAATAAATCGGTAATAAAATAGCTTGGAGATCACTATTTTCTTCTACACTGTGATTATAGCCTCTCTGAAAATGTCACTTACCTAGTTTTTTCACTTAATTCTTCAATTAATAAGGCTAAAATAATTTCAATTTTTTATTTATTATTATTTGTTGCCTTTCCCAGAGATTTGACCCTATTATACTAAGTAAGACACGCTTTTTTTTTTTTTTGTACTTCATCTCATCAAAATAGAGATTAATTGCATGTAGTATTCTTTTGCGCGATAATATTGCTCGCGGCCAACTCATGATAGTCAAAATTTATCTATATCAAGTAATATTTCCCGGTACATATCCCCTTCAAGGAGCCATAGGACATTTATTTCCACAATATTGGTTTTTAAACTGCTTAGTATTGGTGCAGTTTTGATAATCACCAAATATATCAATTTAATACTTTATAGCTATATTAGTATAATTGGTACATATTGCATAACCCTTCATCTTCTGAGGTTTGGGCTAAATACATCAGTGGCAAACTAAAACTGAAATTTCAAAAACAGATAGAATTCTTATAAGAGCTAGATAAAATTGAATAGGACCATTTCTCTCTTTGACCTTTAATTCACTGTTTAAAACATTAGTAGTGGAGGGAAAAAAAGGCTTTTAATTCTAATTAATTAAAATATTAATGCACTATCTTTACTACCACTATAAAAAAAAATAAAAAAATTCTGAAACTACGGAAAACTCGTTGTTGTAGAAATCTTATCAAAACTGCACCAATTACCATTACACCAGTCGAACATATATTACCAAAATTAATAAAGCGTCATTTGTGCATGGCGATTTCCATGGCTCACCTTATACCAAAGTAATTAAGCGTCATTTGCGCATAGCGATTTCCATGGTTCACTTTATCCCAAAATTAATTAAGCGTCATTTGCGCATGGCGATTTTTATGGTTCACCTTATACAAAAATTAATTAAGCGTTATTTGTGCATGGCGATTTCCATGGTTCACCTTATGCTATAATTAATTAAGCGTCATTTGTACATGGCGATTTCTATGGTTCACCCTATACCAAAATTAATTAAGCGTTATTTGTGCATGGCGATTTCCATGGTTCACCTTATGCTATAATTAATTAAGCGTCATTTGTACATGGCGATTTCTATGGTTCACCCTATACCAAAATTAATTAAGCGTTATTTGTGCATGGCGATTTCCATGGTTCACCTTATGCTATAATTAATTAAGCGTCATTTGTACATGGCGATTTCTATGGTTCACCCTATACCAAAATTAATTAAGCGTTATTTGTGCATGGCGATTTCCATGGTTCACCTTATGCTATAATTAATTAAGCGTCATTTGTACATGGCGATTTCTATGGTTCACCCTATACCAAAATTAATTAAGCGTCATTTGTACATGGCGATTTCTATGGTTCACCCTATACCAAAATTAATTAAGCGTTATTTGTGCATGGCGATTTCCATGGTTCACCTTATGCTATAATTAATTAAGCGTCATTTGTACATGGCGATTTCTATGGTTCACCCTATACCAAAATTAATTAAGCGTTATTTGTGCATGGCGATTCTCATGGTTCACCTTAACAAATTTCTCATTAAACTTTTTTCCATTAACTTTGCTTTTTAGCACAAAGCTTCTTTTTAAATTTCAATTAATATGGGCCAGGATAGCCTGGCTAGTAGGGCACTGAGCCCATGTCCAAGAGGTCGTGGGTTCGATCCCCGGCAGCCGAAGACTCCCCGTGTAGTAAATGCTGACTGATGCATGTAAAATATGTCGAGTCACAAAGCCTTCCGTGTCCACATAACAAATCATACCTCTGGGGGTACTGAACGAGGAGTTTTCTTGTCTTCTGGATTGGTTCAAAATTACAAGACTACTGAGTTTTAGTAGTCGTAAACCTAAAAAACTGGGTCGGCTATTCATCGACGGATATAAAATAAAATAAAAGTTTCAATTAATACGTATTACCAATATTAATTAATCATTGGTAACAATATAGTGAATAATAATATCCCCACAACGAATAAGTATCTTTTCTTTATTAACTTAGCATTTTTTTGCAGATAGGTTTTTTTTTAAATTTCACTTTATACTTACTATCAACGTTAATTAAATACTATTGTCGTCAATAATAATACGGCGACTTTTTACGATTCCTCTAAACAAATATGTACCTTTACTTCATTGTTTTTGCCATTTAGTACACAGCTTATTTCTTTTATTTCAATATGCATAATTAATTAAAAATCATTAGCGTTAATGGCGATTTCTTACGTTTTTCCTAAGTGAACTAGTAACACTTTTCCATTAGTTTTGGCTTTATTATTATTATTGTTATTTTTGTTCATTTCAATTGGGTACTTGAACTTCAAGAAGAAGAGCATCACAATATCCACAAATGTGACCTATAACTACAGCTCCACAGCTGATCGTTTTTTTGTTGTTTTTTTTTTGTTTTTCTTGTTTTTTTTTAATAACCGTCGTTGAACAGCTGACCCAATTGTTTTGGGTTCACGATTACTAATGTTCAACTCCGTAGCCTTGCAATTTTGAACCCAATCCAAAAGACAAGGGAACTCCTGGATCGAGTATTGGGATAAATTTGCCTTCGTGGAAGACTTTTTTTGATGAAGCTAACCCGCATTTGCGTTACATGGAGAAGACCACAAGAACCTCCCACAGTTAGCCTGACGGCAAGGGGACTCTAACCCGTGATTACTCTTCCACTTAGGATATTTCACGTCAGCACTGTGGTCGGTGCAAGCCGGATGCGGAATTCATATCGACTGGGATTCGAACCCGGTTCGCCGCATTGGAAGGCGAACGCTCTATCCACTGAGGCGTCGCGGCTTACAGCTGATCGTTTATAAGCAAAATGGCGTGTTGGAGTAGAGGTAAGTTTCTCCGCATAAGTCACAATGTTAATTAACGTGAAGTTGATTAAATACAGAGTCGTATAGCACATCGAATTTGTTGAAACATAATTCTTTTTAACATAATTAGTAAAAAGTTCACAATATTACATTAAAAAAAAAATACTGAAAGAAACAGTTTATCTAAAAATAAAAAGGATTTTTTATTTCAAATATTCTTTATATTGTGATAAACCAAACTCCTGTAAACATTGCAAGAATCAAAGCTGAATTTTAATTGGCGCAATTTTTACTCCAACGGCTTAAGCAAATGCAACGAGAATGCATATTCGCAAAGTCTCTTATAAATGATTAGTGTCAACAAGAACTAAAAGCTTATTCTTAACAAATATGCAGAGCTGTAGATGGAAGGCTGCAAACTTTAAAATAATTCAGCTAATCAGTGACTTTTAGCAAAAATCACTGATTTCAATTGTTTGTGGTCACCAAACTATTTTTATTTTCATACAACATTGTTTTGTTGTTTTATATTTTGTTTTAATATTCAGATGCGTAAACTTTATCTTAGAAAAAAAAAATTCATTTGTCTACTTTCAAAATTTTTTAGAATGTTTCTCTTGAATCATGCAGTTCAATGGATTCTTTTTATAGTTAGGACTACTCTTCAGAAATTTAATTTCAAAATATTTTGCTAGGGGCCCCTAAAATTTTGTGGGCCTTGGGCCTGAATTAGTCTCGATCGGTCCCTGAGAATTACTATAACTAAATAAACATGTGGTGTCAGATAACTTTAGGAATATTAATTCAGTGACGTAGTCTACGATGTTAATGTTGTTCCTTGAATTTATGAAATAGCGAATAAAAAATTAAATATAAAGTACGTACGAAAACTTTTTTTGTAAAACTTTTTTGATCAGATAGAGCTAGAATCAAGCTAGCAAATATCACTGATGTTATCTTTAAAATAATTGGGGAATAATATAATAAAATAATTGAATAAAACAACGACTAATGCTTAACCAATCAGAAAATTTTATTTCGTTTTTTTGCATCATAGAATATTCTAATGTAATTAGTGACCTTCCTCGTGCTTCCAACTATCTGTATGCCAATACAAATTCTTAATTTTTATCAACAGGATAAAATATTATTCTTAAAGACATATTTTAAGATTTGATATAAACGACCAAAATTTCATAGAAATGCAATAAGCATTATTTATATTAAAATAAAAAATTGTTTATAAATTGAAAACATATGCACGTCTAGTTTTCGCTTCACAATTGTTGCCACGCGCAACAGAAAACAAACAACGATTCCAAGAAAAGATGACCCGAAACTATTAATATGAAACAGATCGTTACTGCATCCAAAAATAACACATTTTAAAATATGCATTCAATATTTAAATGAGGCATTCCAGACACTTAAATCAGAAAAACCTTTTAAATTTAATTAACTTATTTAAATCTTCCATAAAGTTATGAAATACGAAGGTTATATTTTTATATTGAGTTAATTTAAATTATGTTTGCCATTTTTCCAATCTGAACAACCATTTTACTTCATATCAATAACAATAATAAGAAAAGTGCTCTTATAATATAAGAAGATAATATTTTTCGGTAGAGTTTACAAATGAACAAATTAATTTCCCAGAATCAATTGATTAAAAATAATAATAATAAATAAATAAATGTTTGAAATTATTTTAAAGAAAACGATTTTTTACAACAATATACTTAAAAAATCGTTTGCTCGAAATCAATTAATCAGAATTTATCTCATTATTAGATTATGCATTTAGTCATAGATTATGCATGGTTTCACGGCCTACGAATGATGGCTATTTTAGTTGAAAGAGAGTCTCCTATTTTACACTTTTCTTTTTCTTCTTCTGGTCGAGATTTAAATTATTTCAAGTAGAAATCGCCCAATCAATAGAAAGAAAGGGAAAGAGCAATAATTGTGAAAATCCAATCTCTTGTAATATATATATATATATATATCCATGTAATGTAAATTCGGGTTAGTTCCATCAAAAAGTCCTCCGAGAAGGCAAATTTTTCCCAATACTTGATCCAGGAGTTCCCCTGTCTTCTGGATGGGTTCAAAATGACAAGACTTCGGGGAGTTGAACATTAGTAGTCGCAAACTAAAAAATTGGGTCAGCTATACAACGACCGATATAAAATAAAAATGTACGATTTCGGTGCTGAGTAAGACGAAACATATATATTAGACATATTTTATCTTTCGCGGATATATTCATCAGACGTATTTTTTTCTTTTTCTTTAACATTTGTAAAAGTTAACAATCGATCCAAAAGTTTTGCATACGATTCTAGTGTACGAACTTAAAAATAAAAAAAATCGCACGATTTTTGAGCCATGTGAAAGAGACAGATACAGAAGATGATGACTATAATAAAGGGATTGCGATCTATAAGACAAATCGCCAGTAGTAAATTATCCTCAAACATAAAGTTGTACTTTAAAAATCAATAATATTCTCAAATAAATATTAAAAAAAATGTTAGAGAGAGGGACTCTAATCCAAACATTAAAAATTGCATCATTCTGATGATGTCACAGTTTCCTGGGACAAATATGGACCATATCATATAACCGTAATATACTTTTCCCCCGCTGCCCCTGGGGACACTCCAAATAAACTCGAAAGAGATCATGCTAATTTCAGAAAAATCTATTCGATTACAGGTTCCCCCACATCTCCAAGCACCCCTCCACAAAATCCTTCCACTTCAACAACAGCATCCTATTAGGCAGACACAAACAAAATTGTTGACAAAATTCCAAACATTGGGTCTTGACCCATTGAGTCATACCCCATCTTTGGTTTTATTTAATCCGGACCCCCATTCTTAATCCTGTGTCCATTGTTGCGCTGACCTCTGATTTTGTGTGCGTCATGCCCTGGATTAGGAAGGGGGATGGTCCAGGTTTACTAATCGTTTTCTAGCAGATGGGATTACTCACATAGCATCTTTTTCATTTGAGCTATGACTCATTTTTGGACTCTGGTCACCCTTTCAAAAGAGTGAAAGATAAATAAACAATGTGTTTCCTCCGTCTGCGAACTTATGACCGGATGTTTACCGTTATGAATTGTTGACAAAATAATACGGAATCAATTCTGACAGTTTGAATTACTTTTTTTTTCTTCTTTTGGAACGTTATTTTTAAGAACTGGAGGGTGCTTTTCCGCCGACAGCTCAATCATATTAGGGGTCATAAATATTGAGTAAATGAAATTCAAGGATTTCGAAGGAGTCATGCTTGTTGATATAAATTGTTATTAGGTTATGCTGGATGTGGGGATTCGGACACTTGATAAATAAAATAATTTACTGAACGTTGATGAGTATTTCAATCCATGAGATATTTTGACAGCTGGAGATATTACGTGTAGTATCGATATACTGTAAAATATCGATTTTTTTAAAAATATCATTGTAAAGAAGTTATAGAATATATTCTCACCATATATTGCAAATAAATCATGAGATACGATATACAACAATAGAAACGCAATAAAGAAATACATAACAACAAACGCATTTGTTTATTGCTAACATATGATGGGTTAAAAAAATTACAATTCTTTTATGTGGCACAAACCAAAAAAACTATGATTTGAGAATTGCCAATTAAAAACGCTAAACTATGGTAAAAAATATCACTGGCCCTTGACACTTCATAGCAAACAAAAATAACAAAATATAGTATTTATTTTATTTTGTTACTTTAAATTCAAAGAATAAAAAATTTAAACTATCAACATTTTTAAAAAAAATAACAAGCATTAAAAAGTATTCTGTTTAAAATATTATAATTTTTTTTAACAACACTCTATTTTATTCGAAAAAAATTATAATAGTTCGTTCTTCTCAATTGGTTTAAAACAATTATAGCTATTTTTAAACAATGACAACAGTTGAAACATTCTATTCTAAAATGACCATCGCCATTCTTAAAATATTAGCAAGAATAAAAATAAATTCCTTTCAAATCGTGGCAAGAATTAGTATAATAAATATGTTTTTTTAATGGCAACAATTAAAAATTAATTTAGTTTAAAAAAAAAATTCTTTTTTTAACAAAAGTTTAAAAAAGTATTGTTTCCATGTTTAGAGTTTCCAGTGAACCAATAAATCACGATGCAAAGAACTGTTATTTAAGAACGGTTACTTGCGAGGCAACTGATCTTCCATACAAATGTATCGATCAAGACAATTCCTTGAAAATAACAGTTATCCCTCCAATCCGTTATCCACCTTTCCTTCTCATCAATATGTATAAACACCACAGTAAATATATATAGATATATATATCCATACTCTACTGATCTAGATCTGCCAAAACATTTCATCATCGGCTCTTCACTAAATGTCAGCATCTATTTCAGGCCTCTCTCTGATCAGTTGTTCGCCCCAAGATAGTTTTAAGCAAGGGCGTAGGTCTTTTATTTTGCCAGACATTTGTCTTTTGTGAGAAGGAAATGTTGTGGTGCCGCCCCATTACAGATTTTCATTTCCGTGTTTCTCCGCAGTTTGGTATTCACAACTCTCGTTCACACATTTTATTCTTCTTATTCATTTTTTCGTCTGTGTGAAATATAATTCCGATAAAAAAAAAAAACGGTAATTATTCATTAAATTAGTTCTTCATTCACACATTACTCTCTCACATTTTATACTACTCATACTTTTTATTTATTTATTTACTTTTTTGGGCCGTAGAATGAATTCTGGTAATCTTTCATTAGATTAATTAAACTCGCAACAACAAAACGAATCATCTAAGTGATTCGAATCAATAGAATCAGTTCACTTTGGTGATTCGAATCAGTTGTTTTGACCGAAATCGATTGAAATTATAATGAATACTTCAACTCTAACCTTTGGGGCCGTGTCAATCAGTTTGGGACTCTCTTTATGTGTGAGATTTGCCTGAATTAGTAATTGAAAAAGATCCAGTTTGAACTGAAGGTTAGAATTTCTGATTCTCAATTAAAACAATAAAAACAAAAATATCGTTCAAATGAAGAAATTCTCTTTTATTCACAACTCAGGAGGTATTTAATAGGATCTCTCATATCTCAAAAATACACTCACTAACTTAACGCATAACAAAATTGAAAGTGAAAAAAAGAATTCTAAAAAAATTATCAAACAGCAACGGTCGCCATAGGAACGCATGCAATGACGACGCATGCGCACTGTTTACTATTACTCTTGAGCGCGGTTGAAAAATGTGATGACGTCCAAACTCAAAACAACACCCATTTTGCCAATGGGGGTTAAAAAAAAAAAAAAAATTAATTTAGGTATAAATTTTAAGTGAATTTCAAGTTTTTCCGATTTTTTGCTATAATTCGATGATTCAGTTTTATTCCCTGATTCGATTTCTATTCCCTGAGCCATCACGGCTCTAAATAAATAAATTTTTAGCAATCATTATTTCTTTAATGAAGGTTTTTTTTTTTAATGAATGTTATCACCAATGATTTTAAATTATTTACTGATATAGAAACACATTTTAAAAGAATTACTGAAACTAAATAAACACTTCATATAACTTTAGAAATATTAATTCGGTGACGTAGTTCACAATACTACGATGTTAATGTTGCTCCTTGAATTTATGACATAGAGAATAAAAAATTAAATATAAAGTACGTAATATTTTTAAAAAAATTTTTTGATCAAATAGAGCTATTATCAAGCCAACAAATATCACTGATATAATCTTTAAAATATTTTTAAAAAAAATTTAAATAATTTATATTTAAATTTAAAACAACGACTATTTAATATTTTAATATTTATTATATTTTAACGTAACATACTGGGGAAAAAATAGTCTCTATTTAGGCTTAAGCAGGCTCAATAAACTGATTCAGTCATAGAGTTAAAATAGTGTGGATGTAAGATAATTACGGTATCCTACAGCCATAGCAACAGCTAAATAAAACTTGAATAATTCTTGAATAACTTACTAACAAGCAGGTTCATATCATTCAAGGAAAAAAAAAAAAAAAAATGAGAGAGAGAGAGAGAGAGAGAACATTTCTTTTAAAGTATACTGGCTATTTCCCAAAATGTTTCTCAGACTTTGGCAAATGATCATAGCTTTCAATTGTAACAAAATTTCCAGAGAGAAACTGATTCATTTTTCTTACAAATAAACGGAGAAAACTCTTTAGCTGTAAAGGTCAGGAGATATATTTTATGGAATAAAATCCTTTCTTTCGTATAAATATTTTTAAAACGATGTTTAAAGTATTTATTAGAGTTTTAGGCAAAATGTTCACGTTATTGTAACTATATTGAATGAAAAGCAAAGAAATGAAAAGAATAAATTAGTGAAACAAAAAAATGTTAATAAAACGATTTTGCATTCATAAACACTGAAAAATCAAGTATCGCAAAAATATTTTTTGTGAACTTTTGCTTTATAAATATAGAATTAAGATAAATTTTCTTCTAATTTGAAACCTGCCGATAATGCCAAAATAGTTTGAATTTGTAGTGATGCGTGAAAATCCACCTTAAAAAAATTAGATATTAATGTTGTAGCTTAGTGGTTGTTTTCTAGTGGTAGCTACAAGCGATGTACTGGGTACGCGGCAATTACCCGGTACCCTGCCAGATTTTAATCACCCGATTACTACCCGGACCCGATAAAAGAGTTTCATTATCAGGTACCCAGACCCGATTCTTTATTCTCAAGATCCGGTTCCAGGAATCTAGTGCCAGGTAACAATCATTTATGTTCGACATAACCATATTCAAAATTATAATTACCTTAAAACTATTCATATATGTAGTTGGTCGCAAAAACATACATTCCACCCGTTTCTGGCTGTGATGTGTCAATACCAGCAACCCTGCTTGGGAAATCAAGCGATTTTTTAAGGCAGAGGGTGCGTTTCTAGTTTTTCAGTGGCGCAATTTATGGCCAAGAATACGTGCCATAGACAAGTCTTTAGCAACACACACGTCAAAGCTCGTTTTAAAGGGCGAACCTATTCATAGAATCATTCATTCATCCCCAGATCATACTTTTGATCTGAACCAGAGAACGATCAATCTCCAATTCAGGTAGCTCAAATCAGGAAAATTTTATGATAAACATATTAATTTAAAAAAAAAAATAAATAAAAAATAAAAAAAAAAAATAATGCAGAAATTTTACTACCACTTTATTATTATTTTTTTTTTTTTATTTTTTTTTGCGAGAGTCTTACTTAACCAATGTACGGATCAATAAAATAATTTAAAAAATACTTATATAACATTCAAATAAAAATATCGGAAGACTATTTAATAACATTTAGTTCATTAAAAAGTGCACACAAAGATATAAGAAAATTGCACTACTCGCAGATTTATATTTGCCAAACATTTCCAAAACCTGATTTAAGTAGCTAGTATGCACGGCATTCTCTCCCCCCCCCCTCCTCAGTAAAGGACGAAAACCTTTTCATTCAAATAAATGTAAAAAAAAAAAAAAAAAAAAATTCTTTACCGAATGTTTTCACAAACGAAAGCTATTTAAAAAAGTTTGCGTTTAGATCACCATGGCAACGAGACTTAGCAAAAGATATCACTTTCATTTTAACGTTAAACAGTTACAGTTTTGATATAAAGAGTTTAAACCAATTATTTACTTGTAATGATATAACAAATGAAAATGTCTAATTTAACATACATTTGCTTATTTGTGGGGTATTATAATTTTAAACCACTTTAATTTATAATTGACTAACATTTTGTAAAATCTTTTCCTCCGACCGCACAAACGGACCTTCATAGCAGAATATTAAACATCTAATATATTGTTTTGATTATACAATAAACAGAAATTTTTAAAATAACCCTGAACCTAAAATAATAATAAAAAAAATAATATAAAGCAAAAATATCTCATTGTAAAGGACTGGGGTTCGATATTAAGTGGCGGCTTTAAAGCCTACCAGCTTCATATTGATGGACATTAGTTTGTCTGAGAAGTAAAAGCGATTCATGCGCAAGGCGGACTACATTGGCACAATCATGCTGTTGGTCACAAAATTTGAGAGCCACAACCTGACTCAGAACCGGTAGTTGTGGAAATGTTTAACTTTCTTTTTTACTTTTTTAAATAATTAATTAATTTTTCGATTTTGTATAACGTGATATTTATTGATAATAAAATGTTAAGAGCACCAGAATTCATACGAACAAAACACAAAACAGTCATTTTGCTAAACCATTGTGTTAAAATAAGTTTTAAACTGTAAATTCATTACAAAGGTAATTTTCATACTAAAATAAAGTTAATGCTCTGATTCCATTTAATGATTTAAAGCCACTCAAATAGCCACATTATGTGTGCTGCCATTTTAATTTTTAAAACTTCCGACAACTAATCTCTTTGAAAAACTTTCGAAATCGTCTGCGAAAGTGGATGTAATTGGAAATCGTACATAATGAATGGTCAACCAAAAAGAAGAAACAATCAAGCCCAATGGAACACTTTTTTTTTAGGTTGACTTTCATTGTTGCTATGACCTTCTTTGTGCTTTCCCTTTTCTTTCAGAGTTTTTTCATTTATTTATTTGTTTCTTGAATAACCGTACGCCCCAATAACCGAGAGAAAACGACTTTTATCTTTCATTCTTCAAGAAACAAGTTAAGTCATCGTGACGTAAACCAGATTTTCAGGTTACCTGCGCAGTGTCGAGAGCAAAAAAAAGTAATAAGGAAAAGAAAAAGTTATATCTAATGTCTTTCCCGGATGAGAAAGTAATGGAAATTATAGACACCTATCATTACACTATATAGCAGATTGCTAATGCTGAAAGAAAATGCAGATATATTTACATTTCTCAGAGTTCAGAAGTTACACAGTTTACAGCTAAAGAAACTACTGTAGTCATGCTATTTTTTTTAGTAGTTTGGAATGTAGTGCGGTAGTGTAGTAGTGAGTAGAGCGAGTAGTGTAGTAAGAAGTGCGATTCAGAAAAAAAATGGTAGTTTTTAAAGATTCCAGACAACTACTTTTGAATACAACGAAAAAAGATTCAAACGTAACTAATTTTTCGAATCAGAGAAGAAGAATCAGGTCTGCTAATAGACGCAATTATTAAGAATGCCCTTAGGGCCAAGTGCTAATAAAAATTACGTCTGATGTTCCAGAGCAGAAAGTTTATTTTTTCTTTAATGTAGCCAGTGTATATAAAAACTAATATTTATACTAGCAATAATAACTAATTTATTCCCTTAGCCATTACCTTAAAACGCAAATGTACGATGAGCAAAAAAAGGTAAATAGAAAAAAAAAAAAAAAAAAAAAATAGAAAAAAAAAAAACGGACCACTCTAAATATCTTTTGATCTAACGATCGGATCTTCACGTTCTAGGACTTAATCTTAACGGCTCAAGGGAATGGTCTCAAATATCCTAATTAATAAGTGCAAATGATATTTTAAGTCACGAAATTAAACACAAAAGACAACTTTCTCTGAATAAACATCCAATTTTTTCGACGTATTCGGATTTCTGACTTTCAAAATATTGGGGGGTAGCCGGAACTGGGAAATATGGTCCCAATAATTTGATCAGGAGAGCGCTCCAAAGTTTGGACCCCTTAATGTTAATTAAATCTCTTATGAACCGCTGCGTTATTTATTATTGGGTAGAATTTTGTCAATGATTGAATGAATTTCGATATGGAAGTAGTTTTAGAAGCACTGTAATTCTATAAACTCAATTTTAGATTAACACATTTATTCAAATAATCCTCTCTCTTAATAATTGAAAGTCTTTTTGAACAATAAATTTATAAGATTATTCAAGCTAGAGCATTGGAAAGTGTAAAAAACGACCTTCATCTTTCAATACAGCAGATCAACAACATGTATTTCAGTTTTTTTCCCCCTTTCCCTTAGCTTGTTGCCTTTCTAAAATCTCGCCATTTCCTTTTTCCTTGTCGAAAGGTGCCGATTCCTTTCTGCATCAGTTAACTTTGTGACGTTAGAAGTTAACAGCGTTACAAAACATTCGTTTATGAGGAGGAAAATCCAGAAATAAGAATATCATCGCTTCGTCAATCACTGATGCAGCAAAATTAACTCTCTAACAAAGTAACATCTTGTTTTTAATCTAAAATCTGTAACGCTGAGTAGTTTTAGTTAACTTTTTCTACTGCGGCCAATTAACACAGAAAATTTTCATTTACCCAAAGCACAAAATTGTTTGTTGAAAGTCACATTAGAGTTTATGCAGGTCATTCTGCAATGATCTAAGTTGGTGATTTTTATTATTTTTTTATTACCCATTGGTAAAATGGATCTTGTTTTGGGTTTGATGGCGTACGCATTTCATTTGGACGTCATTACACTTTTCAACTGTATTCAAGAGTGATCGTAAACAGTGCACATGCGTCGTAATTGTATGTGTTGCTATGGCGATCGCTGCTGTTTGATAATTTTTTTAGAATTCTTTTTTTTAAATTTTTACTTTTACCAGCAGTCATTCTCAATGTATTTACATAATAATAATTTAAAGTATTTTTTATATTCTTTTTATTATATTTACTGTCTTGACTGTGATTTTAATATAAATATGAATGCTGAAGAAGGAAAAGTATTTTGTGACATCTTGAAACAAGTACATAAGGCAGGATATGAAAATCAATCCGACGACAAACATCAACTGAACTGAGACAGTTTTTGCACCCCAAGATTTGAAATGTTGTGGCGTTTAACGAAGTAAATCCAGAAAGAAAGCATTTGACCAATGGGCAACCAGTGATCGTAATAAGGCGATCACAACTTTTTTTGTTTATTATTTTTTTCTGGATTTATTGAGAAAAAAAAGAGAAAAAAATTCGATTTATTTTATTTAAATTAGATTTTTAAAGATACATCATAAACTTAATTTCATAATTAATTAAATTTTATGGGTGTAAATAAGAAAATACTATTTCCTTTTTTTGCGTGTTGGCAAACAAAGAATTGAAGTACCATGCGAATATCGTAGAAGACGTGTTGTCATACATGTTTTTAAAAATCATAATTATTGTTTTGTTTCTGCAAGTTTTTCTATTGCATGTCATATATTTCAATCAATTTATTATTATTTTTTACTTCAATAACTTATTATTCACTGAAATTTTTAATTTTTTTAATAAGGAATTAGTTTTAAAGATTTTAATAATTCATTTATATTCTTAGGATTTTACTTCAGATTGAAAATTTTATTAAGTTAGTAGCGAGCATGATTAGCATCTCGGGTCATAAGATTGATTGCATACATCATTGGGGGGGGGGGGGGGTTGAGGATCGTCAGCGAACAGGGTTTGGAGCCCATTAGTCATAATTAAAATGCTATTAAAAAATTTTTTTATATTAATACATAATACAAGTAAATGCTTGATTTAAATTACTTGAAAAAGAAATAGAAATCTAACACTATGAACAACTGAAAAACAGAGAAACAATAAAAAAAAATAATTTCTCATTTATTTTTTTTTTTTTTTATTGTTTGAAATGACAAAATAAATAGTGTTTCGTAAAATCGTTTATACCTTACTTTTCGAAGCAAATAAATTTTTTATATAAAGTTTATCTTTCGTTCATTCATTTGTGGTTATACAGTAAACTCTCGATACCTCAACTTGAAGGGACACTTACAAAATTTCGAGATAGAGAATTTTCGAGATAAGTTTAAAACTAAATATGTTCCAAAAAGTATAAAAATATATTTAAAAAAATTACTCTATAAAGTAGAGTCATGAAACATGAATAAAAACTATTAAATATGTATGCAGTGATAGTTGACTATAAATTTAAATACAACAATGATAATGTTATTTTTAAAAGTAAGACAAAAATTATTGTGCATTAAATAGAAAAGAATTGGTTTACAATAATTTTATAGTGTGATATTTCCGAAAAACTGCAATTGCTATTTCGGAGAAAAAAAAAAAAAAAAAACATATCTATGAAACAAGGTTTTGAGAAGAAACTTTTCGACATAGAAATTCAAATTAACATTAGGTAGATATAATGCCAAGGAGAAAATATTTTTTTGACATAACAAGCTTTTTGAGATGTCGTCATAACAAGGTTTTCGAGATATTGAGAGTATACTGTAACAGATAACTATAGTTGCGTAACATTGAGAAGCGCAAAAAAAAAAAATATTATTAAATAAAAAAAAATCGAAGTTAATTTATGAATTAAATATATTCAATTATAAAGCAGTGCAGCAGATAGATTTTCGTTTAAGCTACCACATCAAGTTTAAAAAATTTGTTCCACGAAAATGTTATCTATAAAAATATGCATTTTATTTGCTATAAATCTGCGTTATCAAATTCATAAAAATTCAGTCATTCATTCAAAAAAATAATGTAATTACTATACCAAGTTGTGAAACTTTTAGAAACAGTTTTATAAAATTGAAAAAAAAAAATATATATTCTAGCTTGTGAAACCCCATAAAAAGTCTACTAACATAATAAATCGGATTATTCTTCATCTATGATAATCAGAACAAACGAAATAAATAAGCATATGAAATAGCGGAGAAAAATTAAAAAATTAAATAAATATAAAAGTTAATTTAATTTTCAAAAATAAAATTAATGATCATTACATCTACCTTCACTTAATCAGAACACAAGATTTTAATTTGTATCTGAAAATTTAAAACAAAGATCAGAAGAAGAAAGTTGCATCAGAAATGTAATTCTTTCCCTTACAATCGCAATCCTCAAACAAAGAACAAAATCTTCTTTCGTTTGATAAAAACTAAAAAACCACTCCAGTCGATGAAGCGCCAAATCTTGGCAACTTGACAAGAGTTACCACAGGTGAGTAACCACTCAAAGATAAGGGGAAATCCTCTCTTTTGGTGCAAATGCACTGAGCGACCTCCCGCATGGCAGGTCAAGGGCTCTCGGTGCTTTACGGCAACGGAGATCTATTTCTTCGTATAAATGATATTTGCATTTTATTCTTTATGATCAAATAATAAGTGATGCATCTCTCTCTGCTTTTCGCTTTTAAAGAATTTATGATACCTATAAAAGAACTGAGTGTAAATAGGATTAGAGGAATTTTGTTTTGATGACAGGGTATTATTTTTTTTAACCATTTTTCTGAAAAAAGTCATGTTTTTTTTCTTTTCTTTTTTTTCTTTTTTTAAAAAATAATATAGTATATAATAGTAATTGGTATTTGTCGATTAAATTCATTAAGACTAAAATAAAAAGGGTGATTCTATGAAGAAGATAATAGTCTATAATTTTCATTTTGACTAAGACATTCGACTTTTTTCTCGTGGTTTTTCGAACTAAAATTATGCATTTTTATTTAAGCCTATAAAAGAACGGAGTGTAAATAGGATTAGAGGAATTTTGCTTTGATGGCAGGGTATTATTTTTTTTTTTTAACTATTTGTTCTGAAAAAGTCATGTTCTTCTATTTAATAATAGATTTTTTTACAAAATAATATAGTATATAATAGTAACTTGTATTAGTCGTTTAAATTAAGACTGAAATTAAAAGCGTGATTCTATGTTGAAGTTGAAGATCGTAGTTTATATTTTTCATTTTGACTAGGATATTCGACTTTGTCTCGTGGTTTTTCGAACGAAAATTATGTATTTTTATTTAAGCCTGTAAAAGAACGGAGTGTAAATAGGATTTGAGGAATTTTGTTTACCATTATTATTTTTTTTACCATTTTTTCTAGAAAAGTCTTGTTATTTTTAAATTTTTTTTTAAATAATAGTATAGTATATAATAGTAATTTATATTTGTCGTTTAAATTTATTAAAACTGAAATAAAAAGAGTGATTCTATGAAGTTGAAGATGATTGTTTATATTTCTCATTTTAACTCGGACATTCGACTTCAAACGGTCTTGTCTCGTGATTTTTCGAACGAAAATTATGCATTTTTATTTAAGACAATAAAAACATGAAGTGTAAATAGGATTAGAGGAATTTTGTTTTGATGACAGGGTATTATTTTTTTACCTTTTTTTTCTGGAAAAGTCGTATTATTCGTCAAAAAAAATTTTTTTTTTTTTTTTTTAAAAATAAGTATAGTATATAATAGTATATTATATTTCATTTGTCATTTAAATTTATCAAGACTGAACTAAAAACTACTTTTACTAGGACATTCGACTTCAGAAGATCTTGTCTCGTGATTTTCGAATAAAAATTATGCACTTTTATTTAAACCTATAAAAAAACGAGGATTAGAGGAATTTTGTTTTGATGACAGGGTATTATTTTTTTGAAACATTTTTCTGGAAAAATCTTGTATTATTTTTTTTAAATAATATAGTTTATAACAGTAATTTGTATTTGTCGTTTAAATTCATAAAGATTGAAAAGGGTGATCTTATGAAAGTGAAGATTATGGTTTATATTTATCATTTTAAAAAGGACATACGACATCAGAAGGTTTTGTCTAGTAGTTTTTCATACGAAAATTGTGTATTTTTATTTAAGCCTATGGAAGAACGGAATGTAAATAGGATTAGAGGAAATTTGTTTTAATGGAATTCTGTGGAAAAATCTTGTGTTTTTTAACGATAGTATATTTTTATTTGTTGTTTCAATTCTTTAAAATATAAAAATAAAAAGAGTGATTTTTATGAAGATTGAGGTTTATTATACTCAATTTAACTACAACTTAGACTTAAGTTCATGTTCCGAAGTCTTCAAACCAAAATTGATTATTTTTAACAAGGCTTAAAGAAGAAGGAGGTGTAAATAGATTTGTCGGAAATTAGTTGTGATAAAAAAATTACTTTATTTTTCTCAAAAAGTTCCATTATTAACAGATAATAAAAATATTCAGAACGGAAAGAAATTTATTATTCATTATTAAATTATTTAAAAGTTTTTTTTAATGAAAAACTTTGAAAAAAAGCTGTTAGATAATGCTGGTTGCTACTTTTTGTAAAGATGAGTAAGGACAATGGAGTCCAGTGAGTTTGCAAAAAAGAGCCTTTGTCATATATTAGATAATAACATATCGTTATGAAGACATTTATGCAAATATCATGTAGCTGGTAAGAACGTCTTAATTTTACAAAATAAATACTACTAAAAGTGAAATAATTAATTTACCACTTTTTTAATTTAAAAAAAGAAAAACGACATGTTTCTAACATTTATTGGAAGATGAGGTGTTAAATTTTTGACTATTTTTTCAACTTTTTCTGCCGAAACTTTGATTAAAAAAACAGGTGTCACAGTTTCAACTAAGCATTTTTTTTTTCAATTCATTCATCATATTTCATTCATTCATCAATTAAATATTTATTTTTTTAATTCATTCATTTACATATTACAATGATTTTTTTAGTATGAATTGGAAGGTTTTTTTTTTTTTTTTTTTTTTTTTTTTGCTACTCTGAAATTAAGAGAATGGAATCTGATTAAGGAAAAATAATAGAAAAGTAAATGAATGCGCTATAATATTATATAACAAATATTTTTTTAAAAAATCCTTTACATAAACATTAAGAAATGTTAGTATAAAACTTAAAATTAAAAAATCTGCTCTACTATTATAATTAAATAGAAAATTGTTGATGAATTATATAATAAAAAAAAATAAAAATAAAAACTTGCAAATTTTGTTCTAAATTTACACAACAACAAAATTATTTCCTGTAAAGAACTTGGCTTTCTTGCGTTTTGAGATGACGTTATATTAGATGATTTACGTCATAGATGACGTAACCAACCTAATTACGAAAGATTCGCTTTCGAAAATTACTGGAAGAGAAAGCGGTGTAAAAGGAAATGCCGTTATATTCGTTAAAAATTCATCATAAAAGATGTATTAATAATAATTGTTGTGGTAAAAATTTATTACTCATATTGTTTTAATTACTTTTAAAGAACAGGAAGAATTTTGCCGGGAATCTGCAATATTCTAATAATTTGGCTACTTTCAATCATTATTTCTTACCGATCCAATCCTTTTTATTATTATTTTTTTTTAAAGAAACCGTCTTTAATTGACGTTTGAGAAAAAAACTTGCATTCAACAGCTATTTTGGGTTGTAAATAATCATTCCTGATTGAAATTTTAAATTTAATGTGGTTTTTAAAATGCATTAGTATCTTTTACACTTTACAAATCACACAAATTCACAAATTTAACATCACTTTTTATTCTCACAAAACGCTTTCAATTAGATTTTCTTTTTTATCAATTGGTAGTACCATCTAAGATTTTTTTTGCAGTGCGTCAGTTTATCTCATTATTTGTTTTACAGTTTTTTTTTTCCTTCCTCACACTGTTTTTCAATTTTTTTTAGCTCCAGTTTTCATTTAATACATTTGCATATACGATGTGTGAAGACTAATGTGCAAATTTCTAAAAAGGAATAGACTTAATTTAACTTTTAAGTACTTAAAGGAATAATTTAATGAACACGAAAATATAAGCATATTTAGGATTTCTTTTTTTTTTTTTCCTTAAAAAATCTATGAAATTAAATATTTAGTGTTACCCATATTTAATTTAAAATTTAGATTAATAATAAAATACGTTTTATTTTGCCACAACATAGTGTTTAATATCCAACCATAACTTAATCAAGGAAAGGTGACTTTAGCACGCATTGCAATGCTAACTACAAATGCATGCTCAATAATTAAATAATTTATTTATTAAGCAAAAACGTGGTTCATTAAAATACATGTTCATAATTAATGTAAATGAAATCATAATGGTTCATAAATTAATGTAAATGAAATTTTTATTATTGTTTTACTTGAAATCTCAGATTTAAACAGGGTTCGTTCAGTTCTTAAAAAATTAAAAACTGGTAGAAAAATTAAGAAATTAAATAGTATTTTTATAAGTTAATATTCAACACCCTATGCTTAATATTTCAAATAAATATATCCATAAATCTTAAGTTATGAATTGATAGCTTTAAAGTGACAAAAAGAAATTTGCAACTTCTTTATCGGAGTAGTGATATCACACCTTATTTAAAATTTTCTATGGTACCGTGCATACCCTGTATTACTGGCCATTAAAATTACTGTGGCTAAACATAGCCTTCCAACATTTTAGGTTTGCCTGAATTATTAGACCAGGACAGCCTGGTTGGCAGGGTGCTGGACTCACGTTAATGAGAACGGGAGTTCGAATAAAGTCGGCCGTAGACTTTTCCAGCAGCAAATGGTAACTGGTGCACGTTAAATATGACGGATAACAAAGTCCTCTATGTTCCTATAAAAAATTATACCTTTGGGAGTACTGATTTGGAGATTGATCGTCCTCTGGTTCAGGTCAAAATTACGATCTGTGGACGAATGAATGGGTACGCCCTATAAACGGGTGTGACGTATGGGTTTGGCAGAAGTCGAATTCTTAGCTATAGAGAGCGCCACTGGAAAACAAGAACAATCGCACCCGTCGCCTAAATGGCCTACGACAACAACAATCTGAATTATTTTTTGAAATAAAGTAGGAATTTAAAAAACGAATAGAACTTTTATGAAACTTTTAACACAGTCACAATAAGTCCATCTGTTCTTATCTTTCTGGTGGGGTACATTTTCCTCCTTCCTTAGCTAACATTTTATATTTTAAATGCATAACATTACAATCACATAAAATAAGATATAAGCGAAGCTACAATCACGAACGGGGGGGGGGATTTTTTGGATGACGGGTTACTTTTTTAAAAATATTTTTAGAAAAGGTGATAACATCAATAGGAATTTTTATTTATTTATGATGATATAAAACATTTATAAGAAAGCTTTTTTTTTTTAAAAAAATTCCGAGAATAATACTGGAAAAATTCCCTTCCATAAGGGGGATTTGCCATTACTAATGATTGAAACAATCGCAATTACTTACATTAACAAATAAAAGGATCGGTTTTCTAATCAGTGATTTGGTTGAACCAATGAAACGAGCTTTTTATAACTTTTTTTTTAATGTTGAAGAAACTATTTTTAAAAAAACTTCGGTTGTGTTATTTTTTTCAATAGTTTTTTAAATATCTTTATAACTAGAAGACTATGTCCCTTATTCGCTGCTGCTCCACAAGCCCGATTATTGCTTCGCAATATTGGGGTTGGGGATATCATTTCTTTAAATCGTTGAAACATAAGAAGTCGGGGATAAATCTGAAGAAATCTAAAATCATTTTTCAAAACCACAAAACAATGCCTTCTAAAATTGTACTTAAATCAATAGCAATGAAAAAAAATTTCCTCTTCATAAATGTTTTAATAGAGAAAAAATAATAACTTTATCAAAACAGTGTTATCAGTAAAGTTTTTATAGCAGGATCTCAAAGAGATAAATGTTTAGCACTAAGACAATTTCATCCCTATAATGAACCCATCAAATAATTCAACAATTTGAGATTAGTTTTGGCAAAGACTGCCAGGTAGAACATCTTGACACTCTAAATGTCAACATCGTAAATTGACAATGATGTGTTCATAAACCTAGCAAGTGCGTTAGCACCACACATTCACTTTTGACGGAACCAGCGGATAGCAGATAAAGGATGCGAAATATGGGTATTTATTTTAAACAAAAATATTTACCTCATACGTTAAAAAGAGTAACTGAATAATCAAACAGGCAAATCCTCTTTTATCACAAAAATTAATGACGTCTTTTTTTAACGATTGGATAATACACAAAAATCACGTTGCAAATTTTCAATATACTAACAAAGTTTAAATAGCATAATACAGTTATTGTAGTTTATGTAAAAACATTTTGCGAATTGGTAGTCGTAACGTAATGGACGATTACTAGGATTTTAAAATAATCAACTGTCTTAACCAAGTAATAAAAATAACTGAGAAGTAATGTAACTGGTTAAAAGACTTATAATAATTCAAATAGGGAATGGTTTTTATCCCTCTTGAATTAAGTTTTTATTTTATTTTTAAAAATTCCAATTTAAATGTTTAAATTTATATCTAGCAACATCTTAATCATCCAGCCGACTTAAGACTCCCTGTGTAGAGACTGAGTGCATGTTAAATCTGTCAGGTCACAAAGTCCTCCATGCTCCCATAGCAAATTAAACCTCTGGGGGTACTGAATCGAAGATTGATCACTCTCTGGTTCAGGTGGAAATTACGATTTATGGATAAATGAATGGACGTATGAATGGGTCCGCCCTATGAACAGGAGCGGTAGAAGTCGAATTCTTGGTGATAGATGGCGCCACTGGAAAACAAGAACAATCGCACCCCTTGCCTTAACAGGTGACGACAACAACAACATCCTAATCTCTTATTCTCTCTATCTGTTTCAATAAATCCTCACACCTAGACTGTTACTCTAAATGACTGAAATTGGTGATTGTTGACAATCACATCACATAGTCACTTAGGTAAATATCCAAAATAAATACTAGGTCTAGTTCAGTGCCACTGCCCGGTATGCAATTGCCAGGTATGCTCTTCATCGTTGTTTTTTCAAGGTCAAGTGCCAATACTCAGTATGCATTTGACCGGATATAACGAATATTTCGGACATATATTTGGACCCAATTTTAATTGGTTATGCGACGGAGCTACCGAAAATTACTGTAATCGAATAAAATAAAAAATACTGATTTGTTTAGAAAAATTCGTTTCGATGTAATTTTGAGAATTGAGTTAAATATTTTTCTTTCCAGTTGTAAAAATCATTTGCCTTGCCAAAACACAATTTTATTCGTCAAATGTTTGATTTTATCGCATTGGGCGAGGTGGCAAATGCTTAGGGCGGGCCCTGGTTACTGGTCAAAAATGTCTGATAATATTTGCTGTCACTGATACTGATAAAAAAAGTTTCTGAAAATGTTTGCTGTCATTGGCAAAATGTTTCTATAATAAGATCGAAGCATTGCAAGATTTTGGAAATTATAGATTAAGTGCCAGTAACTTTCAAAATTTAAAATGAAATTAAATTTAATGTTAAAAATAAATGTGTGAAAAGAACTTTTAACTTTCATTGCCATTTGTTGAATAAAAATTCGCCCATATCGGAATCGCTCTAATTCACACTAAGAAAAACACTCGTTTTTTTTTCTTTTTCTTTTCTTTTCTTTCCGAGAACTTAAAATGGTTTAGAACAGGAAATTGCTGTTACAGTTTGATTCGATTTATAAGACATGGATTCATTTTTATTGACAGTCCGAATCTTGACGAACACTTAGATAGGTTTTTAAATCACACAGTTATTTTTCTATTATTTTGAGTTACTTACAGTTATTTTTAGAAAGAAAACTTGTTATTAATTTACATGAATTAATATGCTTTTAATGAATCACTAAATTGAGAAAATTAATAAAATGAAGTGTTGCAAAAAGAACAATGGTAAATGAAGAAGAAAAAAATTATAATCTCTTTGAAACTTATATACAGTATACCTTCGATACCTCGATCTTTGATAAAAAGAAGATTGTCATTAGAAAGTGTGAAGTTTATGTTTAAAGCTGGTAATCTGTTACAAGAAATTTTTTCAGGTTAGATAGAAAATTAAAACCGATTTAAACAATTACTTACCAATTGAGTTTTCTATAACCGTCAAAAGGATGGTTTAAGCAAAAATTTAAATCACCTGAAATATAAAAGTAAATTTATTTAACTATATCACATTCCATTACAATAGCAGAACTATGTAGTATTTAACTCCAATTACAGAAATAATTTAAAATATTTTTAAACCGTTTAAAAGCAAATGTATAATTTTTGGATATCGTCTCTTTTTCAAACTGGCCTAAACCAGGGCCTAGGGACGAAACCCAAGAATTGAAAGCGTTTTTCATAACTCGGGTCTGCCTTTCTCGGTAAAAATATTAAAATAAGATATTTTGAGTTTTTTATAACTTCACTGTGGTATGTTTAAGTATGGAAAAATAAAATCAAAAGAGAGAATTGTAATCGCATTATTGCTATCATTGATTATAAATTGGGCAAATATATTTATAGCACTTTTCGGTTAGCCGGGCACAAAAGCCGCCACAAAATACTTTTACTATTTTATTATACTTTTTTTAAATACTTAACAAAATGGGTATTTGCAAAAACATAATAAAATGAAAAAAGAGAAAAAAATAATCGTTCAATTACCAAGCACTCAGCTAACCAAAAAGTACCTAATTTATTTTCCTGTAGAAGCTTTCAAAACGCTACATTTAAAGTCATGTATAGCAAACACTGCATCAATTGATGCTTGTACTCTTGTCGTCTGGGTTGGTTTTCAATTCTATCCAATATCCTATATAATATTCAACGCCACAAAATTCTTTTTTTTTTCTTCAGATATTCATATTTATATTAAAATCGCCTCCAAGACACTAATTATGAATAAGTTAATTATAAAAAGAAACTTTTAATAATTTATAAAAACTATTAAACGTGGACGTTGGTGAAAATAAAAAGAAAGTACTCAGTATGGAAAACAATCAACTCTAAATTGCTCCAAAATTATCGTCTGCTTTTTTTTCTATATGTTCCTGTGTTGCTTTTTTACTAATGCTTATGTTAACCTGTTTTTTTTTATTTATTTGATATTGTCATGCTGCTTTTTATTAATGTATGTTTTTATGTTAATTTGTTGTTATATGTTGATGTTTATTTATTATAGAACAAAATTGAATTTTTTAAAAAAAATATTATTAATGCAACACGGGTTTCAGAAAAATTGAACGAATTTCATTGAAATTTCAGCAGATAATTTAGCATCAGAGACATTTTTAGTTTTTCTACCATTACGTGTAAAATATCGTTGATTCCTAAAGGGCTTAAATTAAGAACGTAAGACGAAAACGATTAGACAATTATAATTTTAAGAATAGAAAGGGAGTATCTTTAAACATTAAATTAAAAGCAGGCGAGAAACAAAACATTATAAGAATTAATCATTTTTATTGCCATTAACTATAATTTAAGACTCAAACAGCGTTTGTGACATGCCGAAATTGTTGCCAATATCTGAGAGGAAATTGAAAAAAAGAATAAATAAAATAAACAAAGAGTTATAAGAGAAAATTGCAGACGACAAGATCATTTGACCATTGACACAATAGTAAACTCGCTTCATCTTTATACCCAACATCCACAGGAATGTATAATTTATTCGACCTTTGAGATCCATGAAGGACAAAAAGGAGTCAATTGACTTTCAAATGAGATGGGATATTTCTCATCGTGCAAACGATATTTTTTGCATACATTTTTTCCCCCCTTACTAAATGAGGTTTAAAAGCGTGCGGGTAATGACTGAGTCAAGGGTAGTACACTTTTGTTTTTCGTTTTTATTATTTAATACTAGCTGAATAGCTGTTCTTCGTTCGCGGTCAATAAAAAAAAGAAAATAATTAATAAATCAGTTTTGAACAGGGCCGGTGTAAGCCTGGTGAGCGGTTGCGTAGGGCGCCGAGTTAAGGCTAGGTTAAAAGAAAAAAACTTTTTGACGATATTATTTTTTTCCTTTTATTTATTTTATTTTTGCGCAAAATATATCTAAAGAAGGCATTTCGAATATCATCCATATTTTAACATTTTTACCACGCAGTAAATGTTGTAGCGATCTGTATATGGAAATCTGATGGTGTAATGTCGGGCAATTATGGTGGGTGATTGAAGTACTCCTACCTTTAGTCATTAAATTTTACACGATAATTCAAGACCACACTGAGCAAAACAATCCCTGAAAAAAGTTATGAATCGGGGTGGGAAAATGGCCTTTAAATTTTCTACTACATCACAAAAATTTCTGATTGCGAAGATAACAAATTAAAACTTGTTAACTCTTTTGAATTCAATTTAACAAGAACATTATTTTCCGGTCCGATTGATATTTTGCGTACTGTTTTCCTTAACTGTTCTTTTAGGAAAAATATTAAAGGATTTTTTTTAAAGTAACCAAAAATTAAAAAGGAGTTTAAAACAAAATTAAAAATAAAGTTTCAATAGTCACCGATTAAAATTATTAAGTTAAATCAGCAGAACCAGAGAATTGAAACTACAGTCCCTGGCCAAATTATTAGACGCACTATAAGATGTAAAATCTTAAATATCAGGTGATACTATACAACTTTATTGTTTTTATATGACTGAAACCGGTTTGTTTACGATCGTGTATCAATTGGTTAAATTGGACTACATGAATTTTACGATAGGAAAAATTAGACGGTATATTATATAAATATAGAATACTTATTATATCAGGCATTATATTAGTATATTATAATAATTAGATCAAATTATTAGACGATCAAATTATTAGATCAAATTATGACATGCTTTGCACCAGTTTATAGGCAATATTTTTATACTTAAACATACATCTAATAGATTTTTATTCGGGAGAGATTTTATATGATTTCTATTTTGTATTTATTTTTAACGTATTGCATTACAATGTTAACCAATTGATACAGGAGCGTAAATAAATGTAAACCGGTTCCATCCGTGTAAAAAAAAATAAAGCTGTATAGTATCACCTGATAATTATAATTCTGCATAAAATCTTATAGTGCGTATAATAATATGGCCAGGGACTGTAACACTGCGGAAGCAAACGGAGAAGATAGAATTTAAAGGTTGAGATCTTGAATAGAAATTTGTACATCGTTAATGTATGATTCGGAAGGTCATGACATAGGTTAGTCAAGTGAGCAGGCTGTTGAGCCACTCCCCCCCCCCCTCACATAAAATGATTAAAGGAAAATAGGATTGCCATTCATCAAAGCGCGTTTCATCCAATCCAATAAACTTAAAACTTTTGTTCGAAAATTTTATTGGCTCTAAAATGCTGATGATATCGATTGCGAAGAGAGGAGAAAAAAAAATGACATTTACAATAATTTTCTGATTTATGTACTTAACATAAAAAGTTAGATCTTCTGATTCTATTTCGGATTATAGTACGTTGAATAACTAAGCATACATAAAAATAATACTATAGAATATCGATTTCTTTTAAAGGAAAATGTTTCGGTGTCATTGATAACGCCAGTTAAACTTCTTATGAAACATGATTCTGTTAAGTTATGAAACATGAGGTAATGGTTTTTCGAATCATTGCTGTTGTTGCTTAAAGTTCAATTTTTGAGGGGGACGAATATAAAATACATAGTTACAGTAACACAAGAAAAAAAAAATTCTTATATCTGTACAAAAAGATAAATAGTTTTTTTAAAATCTTTTTCTTGATTTTAATTTTGATGAATTTAATTCGACAATGATTCATTTTATAACCATCGTTGAACAGCCGACCTAATTTCATGGGTTTACGACTACTAATGTTCAACTCCGTAGCCTTGTAATTTTGAACAAATCCAGAAGACAAGGAAACTCCTGGATCAGTACCCCCAGACGTATTGATTTTTTATGGGAACATGGACGACTTTGAGACTCGACAGATTTAACGTGCATCAGTCACCATTTACTACACGGGGAGTCTTCGGTCGGCGAGGATCGAACCCACGACCTCTTGGACATGGACCCAGCGCCCTACCGACCAGGCTATCCCGGCCTTCGACAATGATTTATGAAAATTTTATTTATTTGTCTAAATATGGAAGGGGATTTTATAAATTTCTTATTATTGACCCGCCGTGTTCACTCCAACGACGCCCATGAATACACATTTCTCATGTGTTTCATTACATGTTTGAAGTATTTACATGTCTTGATAGCCAAAAGCAACTATTGAAAATTTATTAAACGAAAAATTATATATATATATATATATATATATATATATATATATATATATATATATATATATATATATAAATTACATCGGATTAAAGTATGCAATTAACTAGCACTTTTAATTATATGATGGAAAATCTTTATCTAAATTAGGAGAAGCTGGACTTCGGCAAAAGTTATTTAACGGGTTGTTTTTAATATTATTTCAGTCACAAAAATATTAAAAGAATACAAATCGATTTGTTGGTGGAAGCAGTGGCGTAGCGAGGGGTGGGCAAGGGGGGGCATCATGCCCCGGGCGCTACTTACAAAGGGGCGCCAAATGGTCCACAAAATAAAAAATTGCTGGATAATTTTCATTTTTATTATAATTGATTTCTGGAAAATATATTTAAAATTTAGAGCCAGTGTAATATGATAAATTGTTATTTTGTAAATAAAAAGGAAAAAAAGGAACATTAACAGTCTAAATCAAACTGTAATAATATATTCATAATAGAAATGGCACGTCTTTTCTACTGGCAGGGCTGACTCGACCTGTGTCTGTCAGCACTTCCTTATGGCATCTACGCTATGTGGTTACATAAATTATCTCCTTTCTTGATTTGTCTGATAAAATGATGTTATAATAAATATTTACAGTGTATAAAGTACAAACATTCTTTCTTTCAGAACACTATATATTTTTATTTCTATAAACGCAATGTAGCTTACTCTTGTTATTTTAAAACGATAACAATAACACTCTAATGTACTTATATGTACAGTCACGGAAAAAAATATCCGGAAAATAACAACTAAAGGATCGTCTATTTTTTAATATAGATACTTCTCAGACACACAACAAATACAGCGTTTTGCCGTTTCTAGGAAAGGACAAAAACGCCGTATTTGTTGTGTTCCTGAGAATTATCTGTATTAAAAAATAAATTATTCTTTATTTGTTACTTTCCGGATACTTTTTTTCCGTGACTGTACACATCCGTGACACTTGCGACAGGTTGTGGAAGTCCGCAACAAATTAGGGAAATACCCGAAATATTAACGTTTAAGTTATTTTGTGAGTGTATTTTTCAGTTTTGCGTCCTTGTCATCGCGCTTTGCTTAGAATAAAAATGAAATGTTATTAAATATTAAATGCTATATATTAAAAGTTTAATGTTAGCATAAATTATAGTGTATATTTCACTGTGTTACTACCTTTCAAGTTCAAGGCATTCTTGGTATGGTAAGTAATAAAACAAATAATGAAGCCATGTTAAAGAACTAGCACTTCAAGATGGTACAAATGTAGGAAACCTATTATCTTTACTAGGACTTGTAGCTTAGTTTGATTTGCTACTAGCAAATAATCTTAAACATGCCACAGAAACTCCAAAAACTGTCTCATATTTGTCAACACAGATTCAAAATGAATTCATTCATCTTCTGGCATCTACAGTTCGAAATCAACTAATAAACGATATCAAAAGAAATAAATATTATGGACTTTTGCTTGATTCAACTACTGATATCTCTCATCGTGAACAAATGTTCCAAGTCGTTAGGTATGTAGATGTTGATTTTATGAATAAAAAAGTTTCCATCAAAAAATCTTCTTTGGGTTTTATTGATATACATGCTAAAGATGCAGCCTCGATCGAAAAATATAATTTTAGAGAAATTAAATTCCGATGAAATTTAATTAACAAACTGCAGATCACAATGTTACGATAATGCTGCCGTGATGGCTGGTCCCATATCTGGCGTTGAACAAAGAATAATGGGGGGGGGGGGGGGGGAATCAAAAAGCATTATTTGTAAATTGTGATAACCATTTATTGAATTTAGTAGGAGTTACTGCAGCTAAACAAGATGTTTAGCTGCAGTTTTGTTTCAAGACATGTTTTGGAATAATTGAAAACATATATCTCTTTTCTCACGTTCAACGTTACGACGGGAATTATTAAAAATGCTTTAACAAAAACTGTCAAACGTGAATCTGAAACACGATGGAGCGCCGGAATATAAGCGGTTATCGTCGATGGGCTAGAGAATACAGTAGAACTATTAGAAAAATTAGCAGAGGACACTACCACTACAAGTGACACCAGAAGTGAAGCTACAATTCCGTAGCAAAATATACTAACTTTTAGTTTCATAACTTTAGTTCATTTCTGGTATGAAATCTTAAGGAGGATTGATCGTGTGCAGCTCAGATTACAAGATCATAGAATGAATTTTAGAGAAGCGTTCCATGATCTTGAATCATTAGCGACTGAACTAGCCGAAATTCGACACAAGCTCTGTGAAGCGGCAATAGAAAAAAGCGAAGTCTCTTTGTGAAAAATGCGATATTGATACAACAATACGTGTAAAAAGACTGCCGCAAAATGTCTGGAGAATTGGCTAGAGATGTTGGTCTTTCCGCAGAAAGTGAAATTTCTCGCGTTATGAAAAGCGTTCTTGATTGTCTCCAACAAGAAAAATATGTACACGATTTACACGATTAAGTGACCTTAATTTCAAATTTGGATTTCTACTAGACATTGAAAATTTATTGAATGAGGATAATGTTGATAACGACCTTGAAAACAATTGTAAACATTTGAATGAATTTTATAATGCAGATTTCGATGGAATAGAACTCTTTATCGAAATATGTGACTGCAAAATGTTACTCCGCATTCGAAAAGAAATTGAACCTAAAACTCCATTAGAATTTCTTACTTTTATAATCTCGTATGGAGAATTTTTTTTTCCATACCTGAGAGTGGCACTTCAAATATTCCTGACTATCTCAGTATCAATTGCTAGCTGCGACCGCTCATTCAGCAAATTAAAATTAATTTTGACATATCTACGATCAACGATGGGACAAGATCACCTAAGTCACCTAGCATTTTTAAGCGTGGAAAGAGAAAAATTTGAAATGACCAACTTTGATGATATTATTGATAAATTTGCTTCATCAAAAGCAAGAAATATTTATAAATAGTTATTAGTTTTATTAATGTATTATAATCATATTATTATTAAATATATGTATCTCCTTAGAGATAATAAATATTTACTTTTTTATTGTTTTAAAATTACGCGTTTTCAAAATATTTCTTTATAAATATGTAAAATAAATAATAGGTATCTTTTGAACTAATTCTAGAGGATCGTATACAGTTCAAAATCTAGTCTTGTTTTCTCAACTGCATTTTTTGTCTCAAATTTAAAGCCTAGCTTGAGCCTATGACTTTATTTATTTTACTTTATTTATTTATTAATTTGAGAGTATGTTTTACATATAATATTATGTGGTTTTCGAATAGGGAGGGGGCGCTAAAAAGGTATTGTGCCCCGGGCGCGAGTTAAGCTCGCTACGCCACTGGGTTGAAGAATGATTGAATGTTGTTTGCACGTTTTGACTAACTTTAAAAACACTTTGCATAATTCATAAATAAATAAATGGTTCTACAACCAGACTTTTCCTCAACAAATGATGTGCGTATGTAGTACACGTGGGTTCCCAGCTACACAGACCTTTAGTTTTCGTTCTTTTTTTTATTTTATGTTATTTTATTTTTTTAAATCCTTCTGTTTTTGCATCCGAGTTCATCCCTGTACTTTTTAACCTTTTTGTTTTTGCATCAGGCATAGTTTAATCGTATATTTTCACTACTTAAAATTCATATTTTTTCAAGAATTTTAAGTTTAAGTTTAAAAGTCCCAGAAGGGTCATTAAACTTTATACCCCATTCAATCCAATTTAATGAACCAAATTAAAACTTAACTGCGTTTTAAATTATTTAAAGCACGTTAACTAATGAATTAAAAATTATATGATCTAAATTTCAAAAAGTAGCTTCAAAAATATTAACGCCCATTAAATTTAATTGGCATTGTTCACACTCAAATATGTAACTTAAAACTCCATTAACTTTAAGGAGTTAGTAAAGGAATAGATTAAAGGTTTAAATTTAATAGGGAAGGAATAAAAGGAAGGCCATTTAATTGAATAATGATGTTCCGATGAACAGGCACTTCCTTGAAATTCACTTTAGACTGTTTATATGAACTTAAACGTCGTTTTTTCTGAGAAAAGATTAAAATGTTCTTAGGCAACTTCGAAACAACAATTTTAGTGATAACATATTTAAGGGACCAACAATGAAATATTTTCTTCAAGGCTCTTGTGAATAAAAAGCTGCCTTTTTTCAGCTAAGAGTTGGTTTCATAATTCCAATTTCTCCTCGAGACTTAAAATAATTTCTCCTCTTTTAATGGTTTTCCTTTGTAAAAGTGATACAATTCTTAATTATATCACTCTTACAATTCTTAATCAAAGTAAACAGCGACGAATAGTTTATAATTAAGAATTGCAAGAGCTCATTTTTATTGTTTCAGAAAACCAACTATAAATGATATAGAGTTTTTTACCAGTTTTCCTCTTTTCCGAATTACTGTCACCCGCCTCGATAAAAACTGCAATGTTTACTTCCTACAACTAATTTATACTATTAAAAAACAAAAAAAAATATTTAAAAATAATTTTATGAAACATTGGTTACCACTTTAGAATTTTTTTCAAACCGTAATTACACTGGTACAAGAAATTAAGAGAATATGCAGACTGGGTCGATTATCTCTAGAACTACTGGACCGATTTAAATGAAATTTGATATGTACATACATTGATACAATACAAAACAAATAACCATTCAACATTTGTAATACACACGCATGATTGTGCATAACACTCGTTGGAGTCGGAAGGTATGAAATTGCCACAGAACAATTCAGGCCAATTGTTACAGGAAATGATAAACTGCCTTATTTCAAGTATAAAATCACGCTGCAAAGCCTATATATCTGTAAGAAGGTACCATACCCCATTTAATTATACCATTTTTTGTTTATTCTGCAATCGCTGTTTCATACCTTCTGACTCCAACGAGTGTTACGCACGATCATGCGTGTGTATTACAATTGTTGAAGGGTTATTTGTCTTGTATTGTATCAATGCATTGTATGTACATATCAAATTTCATTAAAATCAGTTCAGTAGTTCTAGAGATAATCGACCAAGTCTGCAAATTCTCTTAATTTCTTACAACAGTGTACCTGGCTTTACTAACAGTCTTTACTTATAAAATAACGGTGGCAGCACGAGGAAATTCAATTATTTTTCCTTCTAAAAACGGTAAGTGAATTAAATATGGCATCAAACGTCAAAAATAGCATCATTAAATATTCATTACGTTTAACCATTTATTGCATCAATGGGTTGAGATGATAATAACAAAGGTCCCATTTATAATAATCAATAATGCACAAAGTAGGGAAATTATAAGCAGAGAGAGGTGACAGAATTTATCGAATAGTTGATTCAATATTTCTTGACTAAGGCTAAAAAAAAAAACTCGTTTAGTGTAAAAAAATTGAATGAGAGTCATTTAGAAACTAATAGAGATCACTGACGGCACCCAAAGTTCTATTTTTTTTTTCTGGCGTAAAAAATGACCCGCTGACAGTCATTTAATGGCGAAAGAGGAAAACTTAATCGATTATTATAAAGACTTTATTAGAGCCAAGTTGGCATCTGTGGGACCAAGAAAATTACGTGGTGTATGATATTTAATCTTATAATCGAAATGATTTATACGTAACATTATTAACAAGAATGTTCTAAAGTGGAATATTTTGTTCAGAGGAATTCTGAGTGTCGGTCAGAAAATTACATGTTTATGTCCATCAGATAATTTTATATTTAAAATGGACTTTTTGAACTATAAATGTTTACAGGAAAACATTTGTATGGTTTATACTTAATGAATTTATTGCTAATTAAGCATACTATTAAAGAAAATCATTAGTGATAAAATTTTATACGGTTCTAAATTTCGTTAAAAATTATTAAAAAAGTATTTAGTTATTATAAAATTATTTAGTTCGTTTTTAATCGGATGATGTTATTAATTATGGCAGTCTATAGAATGACTCATTTAAAACCGGTGTGAAACGATTAACGTTACACAGATTGCCTATAGAATGACTTTTGCCAAACTAGGGAAGTATGAAACAATTAAAATTTCCACGTTGCCTAAGCATCCTATAGGATAATTAATGAAAACGGCATTCTATAGAGTAACTAATGAAAATGGCATTCTATAGAATGACTAATAAAAACGGCACTCTCTAGAAAAACTAATTTAAAACGGCATTCTATAGAATAACTAATAAAACCGGAATTCTACGGAATGACTAATGAAACGGCATTCTTCAAAATGCTTAATGAAAACGGCATCCTATAGAATACTAATGTAAACTGCATTCTACAGAATAACTAATGAAAACAGCATTCTATAGAATGACTAATAAAAACGGCGTTCTAAAGGATGACTAATGAAAACGGCATTCCATAAAATGACTAATAAAAATGGCATTCTATAGAATGTCTAAGGAAAACGGCATTCTATAAAATGATTAGGCAAAGTATATAAATATTCATACGAATTTCATGCACTGACAGTAACATTTAAAGCTCATGGAATAATGCTAAGAAATATTCACTTGCGTAACAAGATAATTTCTATAGTAGGACAACTCAAATAGATGCATTCCTTTGACCCTGATATTGCAGAAATTGATTTTAAAAATAAAAATAATGAATAATCGTGGTATCGAATTAAGAGAACTGCATTTATCTCCTACTAGATGCGCTACAAAAGGAAGAAAAGATTTATTTATGCGGCGACGATTATACAACAAGAAAACAATCAAGAAAAAGAATATTAGGAGGGAAACAAAAAGAAAGACAGACATAACAGATGTAAATAAAAAAAAAATTTCACATTCATAATCATCCTGAGTTCTTATGCACTATATCTTATCCACAACCTCTATACACATACCTTTACTTCTAAAAATAGTTGTCATTGTTGTATCGTCCAACTACTACAGAATTTTCGTAGTTTTAGTAATAAATTTTTCTCTTGGTAGCAAAGGTAATGTAATAATTTTTTAAAAAATAAAAAATTTATAAATAAAAAAAGAATAATTAATAAAAAATGTCCGCCACTAGACATGAATAATTTAAGCTGACATAAATACCTTCAACTAGAATATCGATCATTTAAGTTCTGATAACGGTTTTATAAAAAATTCCTTCTTTACATTATTACCATTGGGGAAAAAATCTTTCTTAAAAGTTCAAATGTTCGAAGATAAGCAATTTTTGGTACATTGAATGAATAATGTTATCACTGGCTTATAAACACATGTTGCAATAAATGTGGAAATTATTTTCAAGTGGTAGCAAAATTGAAGAAAAAAAAAATTAAAGTTTATATATACGGATTGAAGTTTCTCGTATCTACCAATAAACTTTTCTAATTTTAATAAATATATATTTTTGACATATATTTATTAAAATGACAAAAAAATCCAATAGGCTAATCATTAAGGAAAATAAGAAAAAGTAAATCTACAACTTTCTCTTGAATGACCGAATTCCAATAGTGCGAAAAGCGACTTATTTTGGTCTAGTACTATATTCCATGTAATTCCTAGTACTATTATTCCATGGTACTAATTGACCATGTAAATGACTAAGTATAGAAAATCAAAGACGAATCAACTGCTACAATAAATAAACTTCAAGCTTTCATCAAGTCCAAATCAAAATAAGATATACAGTGAAATTTCCAGAAAAGACCACTTTTGGGAGCCACGGAGTCTTTATTTAGACTGGTATGTGGGGTCTAAATAGTCACCGCCACGGGTCCAGACGAATGGCTAGGGGAGTTCTTTCTTTAGACAAACTACTATGCATATGTTTGAACTACTTTTACACCGTGGTAGCCAAAACAATTTTAAGTCACATATTTTGGAATAAAGAATACAATATCAAACGGTAAATTTTTGTTATCACTTGAAAATGTATTTCTTTTCAAAGGGATTAAACTATGAGCGTGCTACAAAGAAAATCTGCGTGTTAATAAACAAAGATTGTAATATGAATTTCAATTAATTCCAATCGATATCAATTGAATCTTTTTTCAGTTACTGACAATTACGTCAGTGGGTTTTAAAGTTTAGCATGCGTCAATGAACATGTATGTCAACTTTCTATTGTCACACCGGTTATTCGTGCGACGATAAAACTTCTGCATGCACTTTAATCAATTCGTGAGATTAAGATAATGTAAAAGAACGAAAAATGACAATTCAATATAAACTAAGATTTTTCAATTCGTTAGGCAAAGAACAAGTTACAAAAGATGCTTTGTTTCTTCTTTTTTTTTTATGAACGAGCAGTAACATAACTTTTTAAAGCAGTTTTTACTACTTTTTTTTATCTTTTTAATTAACGGTTTCATAATTTATAAAGCAAAGAAAAGTTTTTTATTCATGTTTTCGAAAAGAAATACGAATTACAACTCTGTCATTCAAAAGGTTATAACCCACAGTCATTACTTCTTTCAAAAGTAATATTTGAAAAAGTGTTTTAGTAAGCAATTATTTTCCTTATTAGTTTAAACGTAATTAAAATACAATTAATAATTTCGTATGTTTTAATTAATAATTTCTTACAGAGAAAACGTAAAGGAACATTTCTTAACGATGAACAATTGCTTTAAAAAAAAGGGGGCAGGAACTTAGTGCTAAAATGAAATGCTTAGTGTCTATGAGCAGCTATACACTTAAATTATAAAAAAAAAGACACGTTAACTAATGAGTTTAGATTACCATACAATTAATACCGTTGCAAGCTTAAAAAAAGACCATTGCTGTATAGGATTTAAGTAACTATCCGCGACTGCATATGGTTCCGTTTTATATAGCTATCAAATTATATAATAATGTTTTCAAAACAACATAAAATCTTTTAAAAGTCAAAATCATTGGACGGAAATTTAATTAGTGCCATTTTTCACAAGCAAAAAGAAGGCCGCACTACGTCATTTTAAGAGTTGGCGATGTTGATATTCGTTGGCGCTGGGAGCTTGGCATCCATTTAGCGTGCATTGAGATGCAAAGTCTCTCTCCATAGGGATAATGGTTTTTTCTTAACTTGCAACAGAGTATGAGAATGAGACAATTAAGTTACCACTTTTTAACCTATCACATCTTTTCAAAAAATGGACTATATTTCCATGTTATGTAACATGGGTATAGCTTTATGAGGATAACTTTCAACTGTGACAATAAGATAAAAACTGAATAGCAATTATAGGTAGAAATGTAATTTTTATTTTGTTAGAGCGCCCTATCGGTCGATTACCATACATTTATATAAATGTTAAATTCCTACAAAATTCTAGTTAAAATTACTACCAATGTTCAAATCCGTATCCTTGTAATTTTGTCTTTTGGAGGAGTTTTTTTTTACACGTTTGCGTTACACGGAGAGGAAAACCGCAAAATTAGCCTGACGCAAGGGGACTCAAATTCATGATCCGTCTACCACTGAGGATTTTTTGCGGCAGCATTGTAGTCGGTGCGAGCCGGGTGCGGAATTCGAATCAACCAGTCATTGTCGTGATTCAAACGGTAGGAGACGCGAGCTCTATCCCCTGACCCACCACTTTCTAAATGAGTGTAAGTCAGTGATTTTACTCTCATTAAAACAACCTCAGCCAGTTCAGAAATTTACAGCACACTGATTCGCTTAAGGCTGTTCAATGTTGTATAAAATATAAAATAAATCAGTACTGAGTCCCATAGTTAAAAATAATTGTATAAAAAATAACTAAAATTAATTGTATAAAAAAAAGAGTTTATAAAATAATTATAAGAGTTAGAGAAAATAATGAAATAAAAGTTTTTATAGTCAAAATCCTTTTAAGTGACACTTATAGATAAAAGAAATGAATAGAAATTATATATTTTATTAACATTTTGAAGATAAATATAAAATTTTACGAAAGTTGTAGCTTGGCAGCTATGGTAGAGACCTTGTTGAACGTAACCCACTAGACAAGGGAGCTGCAAGATCAAGCTTTTAGACTAACTCACCTTCGTGGAAGAATTTTTTTTACGTGAAACTATCCAGAATTTACGTTAAATGAAGTGGAAATCACTCAAGGTTAGCTTGACGTCATGTTGATTTTATCCAATTATTCATCTATCAATGAGGATATTTTTTATAAGTGCTGTGGTTGGTGCTAGCCAGGATACGGATATCTAGCTATCACCGAATTCGAACCTGAATCTTCTCCCTTGGACTCTATCCCTTGTCTTCTGAGTTCAGTTCGAAATCATAAAAATTTTGCGAAATTAAATATTAAAGCCAACTCATGTTAAATATTAAGCTCAACGATGTATGACATCAACTGTTCAACCCCCGTATAATGTATAAGATCAACTGTTCAATAAAATAAAACTATACCTGCACACTTAATCATGGAATATTTTCGTGATTATCTTCTCCACGTAACTGCAGTGTTAGTTTCACTCAAAATCGAGACAGTCGCGATTACTTGACCCGGGAGTCCTAGCATTTTATTAATTTGGTTGGTATTCTATATAATGCTGAGTTAAAGGCATAAAATATAAGCTTTTGTAGAATTAAACATTTAATACATATATTGATTAGTGTTCCCTGCCAGTGAAATAAAGTAAAAAAAAGTCTATGAATATCTGAAACTTTCGCAGGAGAAAAGGTCTATTCACTAGAAAAAAGAAATCAAGCGGGGAAAAAAAATACGAATGCTTAAACAAGAAACCCAACTACTCAACTCACACTTGCCAAAGCCACCTTACAACCAAAATTATGATAAAGAAAACAAGAATGAGGAAGAATTAAATATTTGTTCTACCGAATTCCTTCGTTACAAAACACTTTAAGGCATATGTAGAATCCTATTCGTGACGACAGAATTAATTCTATTTTTCTTCCTTCTATGTTCTAAAAATTACTGGATCCCCTGGATCTTTGCCAGAAATGAAGCTCCCTGAATTTCTGCGGCCACACAAAATCCATTTATAAAGCTTTTAAAAAATAGATTACGTCAGGTTGAGATCTAGAAATAATGTACGTCCAACCGCTGAATACGAAAGAAAACGATAACTATAAAACAGTAAAAATAGAGTACCAAGCGATTATTTAAAGAATCTTTTTTTTTTTTTTTTTGAAAGTGGAATCGATATCAGCTGTTATGGTTTTGGTATGTGAAACTATGTACTGAGGAAAATCAATACAGTTTTCTCATTTATTTATTTATTTTTGATACATCCCAAAAATAAGGTCACAAGCATACTACACAAATTCATTCATTCTTAGCATACTACACAAATTTTTATTTTCAAAGGTCGATCAGATGAAGTGTTCATCATATCCTGCAGCATGATCTTATTTTGAGCACGTTTCAAAAGACAATGTATCACATGAGTTAATAGAGAGATTTTGCAAAGCGTTGAGTTTTACATCGCATGTACGAATCACATAGAAGTACGAAATAAGGTTAGAATTACGCTTAACATAACACTATGCAAAATCTCTCTAGTATCGGGACAAATTCGTCTTCGTGGCAAAACTTTTTGGAGAGGAGGTAATCTTTATTTGCGTTACATAATGAGGAACATATCTCGCGGTAAGCCCGAGGAAAATGGGACTCAGTACTTGGATACTGATTCATTTTATATTTTATCCAACACTGAATGGCCGTAAGCGAATCAGAGTGCTGTGAATTTTTGAACGGGCTGAGGTTGTTTTAATGAGGATAAAATCACTAACTTACCCTCAATTAGAAAATCTCATTTTAACCCATTTGTGCCTAGCGTTTATTTTTCAAATGGCCGGGTTCATTTTTTGTTTAAAAAGAGTAAAACAGGTGTGAAAGTAAAGCACAAGTGTTTTATTATTTGTATTAATTTGTGCAGAAGCGATCACAGGGAGCGTAGTCAAATCTTTCAACAAACAATAAGCACCGTTTAAGTACTTTTTAAGCACCCAAAAATATTTTTAAACACTTTATACATTAACAATATGCAAAATAATTTTCAAAGACTCTGCATGATCTTTTTTTCACAGTCTTTTTTTCTCTTGATTATATTAGGTAACATAAAAAGATCAAGAAGTTTTTCGGTTCGATATCACACGGTGTAAATGAAACCTGACATGGAGAATATCTTGCAAAATGCAGCAGAGTTGCACATGAGAGTGCACAAATCTCCCCGAACCCTGCTCACTATACGCACATGCGGACTCGCAAGTATTTCATCAAACATGTAAAATGATTGGCGCTTTCTTAAGCTATTTGACCGACGGGACGCCAAAATAGATTGTGGTTGAATGAATTGTGAAAACGTTGAATAGAACAATATGAAAAGCACGCTTTTGCATAATACGTGGCGAAAATCGACGTGGTAAAGGAAAAAAAACAAAACATAATTTTCAAAATGGGAAAATGAAGCACTTTTTAAAAACATCCAATGAAAAAAGCACCTTTAAGCACTTTTTAAAAACGCTACGCACCATGAAATAGTGATGTCTATAATGATAAGTAAATAATATAAATGTGTATATTTGATTATGGCGTACTACAGGGGTAAAACAATACTTGAAACAGTATGGCTTCAGCCTGGAATGAATAAAATAGTGGTATCAAATATTTCAAGGGCGATAGGAAATTTAAAAGAGAGAAAAAAAAGAAAAAAAAAGGCCTCCAGCTTCGTCTGTATTTTTTTTTTTTTTTCTTTTTTTTTTTTTACGGATTTTTTTTCTGTGCCTTGAAAGAAATCGGTGTTTTTCGGAAGAAATCCCAACTTTGTTTTTAACTTTTACCTGTACGCTTACAGTTCCTGGCCAAATTATTAGACGAACTGTAAGATTCTATGTAAAATTTTGATAGCAGACAATTGAAGATTACTTTTCTAAGATAAAGTTTACGTATCTATAAATTAAAACAAAATATAAAACAACAAAACAATGTTATATCAAAATAAAATTACATAGTTTGGTGAACCAAAACAATTGAAATCAGTGATTTTTGCTAAGAATCACTGATTTTTATTTAATACTGTTTGTTGTAAAACTTTTTTTTATTTAATACTTAAACCAATACAAAGCTAGTCCACCCTTCATTAGACTTTTAACTAATTTTTGAGGCTTCTCAGAAATTGTGGGCCCTAGGACCATGCCTTTTGGGCCTAGGCGATAATCAGGCCCTGGTTAACATTGTAATGCTATACGTTAAAAATTAATTCAAATGGAAAGTATATAAAAAAATCTCCTGTATAAAAACCCATTACATGTATATTTAAAAATAAAAGTATTGCCTATAAACTTGTGCAAATCATGTCATTATTAAAAAACTACAGTGTATCAAATAATCTGGTCTAATTATTATAATATAATGCCTGATTTAATAAATATTCTATATTTATATGATATACCGTCTAATTTATCCTATAGTCGAATTTATATTATTATATAAGCCGGCCAGGTGGCCGAGCGGTTAGCGTGCCTGACTGCGAAGCCATAGGCTGCGGGTTCGAATCCCGCTCTGGGCATGGATGTTTATGTCTCTCTTTGTGCTGTCCTCTGTTGTGTGTGTGTGTATGATGTATGAATGTGGCCCACCCTATAAACGGGTTTGTGGCAGAGTGGTGTGGGCAATGTTGCTCGCCTCCGTGACTTTGGTTCACAGGTGCCCACTGGGTAACGCGAAATGAGCAACAATTCTGGCATAGTATAGGGAAGATTCAAATTCAGTGCCTGCCATTGGGGGGAAAAATATTATATATCGTCTAATTTAATCCATTGATACACGAACGTAAACAAGTGTAATCAGTCTCGTAAATACAATACAGCTGTATAGAATCACCTTATAATTGAGATTTTACATAGAATCTTATAGTGCGTCCCATAATTTGGACAGGGACTGTACGTTAGCAACAGAAATCAGTTGAAAATATCGACGTGGTTTGACGGGAAAAGAAAAAATGTCATGCATTGACTTTCAGTCTAACCTCGAATTTTTGAAGGTCACTATAGAATCTTTATGTAGGCCGCAACGTTCTGATACCTATCTCACAAACGGACTCAAGAGCGGTGTGGGGACAAGGGGTGTTTAAATTATTCTCCCACCATATTAGGTAATTAACGGATCGGAAACAAACCGATACAAAATATCGTGCTGCTTTTAAAGTTAAAACAATGGGATTCTAATATTTAAGGTAGAATGGAAAAGAGGATCAAGTAAATCGAGGACACTTCCTCAGGTTTTGAAATATGCGTAGATGCCAACCTCTTCCTGTCGCTGAGAAAAAAAGTTTTCTTTATTAACCCTTTTCGACCCGAATGGGATATATAAGTCCCAAATATTAAACTTCATTCTCTAATGAAATCCCAATTTTTAATGTTTTCAGGCATTAGGGAATAAAAATATGACTAAATGAACTTGAGAATACTCTCATACTCAAAATGGCCAGTTTCTGTTTGCGAGCAAGCCAATCAATCTCGTTTTAATTTACGCATTTTCAAAATTTAGAGCTAAGTACAACTATAATTTCACCCTATTTTGTGTAGAATAGTTATGTTTGTTCTTATTAAGTAATAATTGTACCTATTTAGTATCAGGTTTAGAAATTTTGACACATTTTGTTTTGTAGGATATATTGCCCTAATCATACTTACCATTGGGACAATATATCCCAATCTTACGTACAATAGACAATATTATCCCATTGCTAATAAAAATACTTACAATGTAATGCAAAATTATTTTTACAATATTCAAGACGATTGGGATATATTGCGCAAGGAGATTTCCGGGAAAACTTTAAACTCATATTATACTTATTTTAATAAATCAGCATTAACATAAACTGCTTCTCGTACTTACATTTTAATGCTGCATAAGTCGGGTCCAAAGGGTAAATATAATGTTTTAATGTATATGTTATTGCTAAAGTGCAGAAATAATTTATGTTACACATTACCGAGGTAATGTGCATATTAACTAGGGTGATCCGCTAAAAAGGAATTTTAACTGATGGTCCGTTAAAATTATTTTACTCCTTTAAGTATCAAGGTAATCTGCAAATTACCCGGTAAGGTGCATAATTAATTAAGGTGATCCGCTAAAAGGAATTTTAACTGATGGTCCGTTAAAATTATTTTACTCCTTTAAGTATCAAGGTAATCTGCAAATTACCCGGTAAGGTGCATAATTAATTAAGGTGATCCGCTAAAAGGAATTTTAACTGATGGTCCGTTAAAATTATTTTACTCCTTTAAGTATCAAGGTAATCTGCAAATTACCCGGTAAGGTGCATAACTAATTAAGGTGATCCGCTAAAAGGAATTTTAACTGATGGTCCGATAAAATTATTTTACTCCTTTAAGTATCAAGGTAATCTGCAAATTACCCGGTAAGGTGCATAATTAATTAAGGTGATCCGCTAAAAGGAATTTTAACTGATGGTCCGTTAAAATTATTTTACTCCTTTAAGTATCAAGGTAATCTGCAAATTACCCGGTAAGGTGCATAATTAATTAAGGTGATCCGCTAAAAGGAATTTTAACTGATGGTCCGATAAAATTATTTTACTTCTTTAAGTATTAAAATAATCTGCAATTTACCCGGTAATGTGCATACTAATTAAGGTGATCCGCTGAAATGAATTTTAACGGATGGTCCGTTAAAAGTTATTTTACTTCATTAAGTATTAAAGTAATCTGCAAATCACCCGGTAATGTGCATATTAACTAAGGTGAAGTGAATTTTAACGAATGGTCCGCTAATATTATTTTACTTCTTTAAGTATCTAGGTAATCTGCAAATTACCTAGATAATTTACCTAATAGGCACTCGTTAAAGTAAAAATAAAATCGTTGCTAGGCAACGTTTCTGTGTCAACGCTTACATTAACACTAATGCTATTTACTTATTTTTTGATATTTATATAAACCAGACATTTTGTGAAACGTCTGTTTTTGTAAAATTGTGAAAAAATTACTCGTAATTTGTGAATATAAAATAAACGTTAAGTCTCATTTTTTCAACCAGGGTCCGCTTTTGTGAATTTGTGCAAATAGGGTCCGTTATTGCAAAAAAACTTTATCAAGGAGTTTTTAAACTGTAAAGACATAAGTACAAGATTATGTTCAACACTGTAAAATTATAATTAAAAAATTATAATTAAAAAATTAAATTTTAAAAAATAAACAGCAATTGCTGCTACTAAATTTGAGATGCAGTATACAACTATTTGGTATTTAGCCTATACTGCTGAACGTAGAATATTCATTTCGGACGAATAAAGGAAGAAGATTCTGCGGAAGACACAGCTTAGTTCGTTTCCATTTGTCTTTCTTCCCCTCCCCCCTTCCTGGGAAGGGTTTGTTTGATTAACAAAACAATAATGAAGATAAACAAATTTGTGAAGGGTCCGATTAAAAGATAAATTATTTTGTGAAGGGTCCGTTTTTAAGTTAAAATATTTTGTGAAGGGTCCGTTTCTATGAAAAGATATTTTGTGTGTCAAATTTCTTCTAGACAGACCCCTGATAAACAAGTCGATATAATTAAGCAATCAACAAATTAGTTGCTACAGTCTTTTGATAAATAGTCAATTTTTAAATTTTAACTATAAAGAAGCCGTAAGAGTGTGCAAACCCCAAACAAGGTAAAATATGAGAAATTACGCTTGATTCCACACTTTAAAGAATCATCCTAAGTTAATTTGCAGATTAGCAATATCTGCAAATTAACGACTTTTGAGCATTATCAGCGACATATTGAACTTAAATAAATATTAAAAACTATGATAGTTTAAAAGTTATTTTACATTTTTTATAACTGTCGTTGAACAGGCGATCCAATTTTTTGTGTTTACGACTACTAATGTTCAACTCCGTAGCCTTATAATTTCGAACCCTATCCAGAAGACAAGAGAACTCCTGGATCTGGGATTGGGAGAAAGTTTGCTTTCGCGGAGGACTTTTTTAGGAAACTAACCCGCATTTGCGTTACATGGAGAGGAACACCACGAAAACCTCCACAGTTAGCCTGACGGCAAGGGGAAACTATGGTGGGTGCAAGTCGGATGCGTAAATTGTATCGACCAGTCATCGCTGGGATTCGAACGTGGTTCAACTGATAGAAAGGCTCTATCCCCTGAGTCACCACGGCTCAGTTTAGAAGTTTTAAAAAATCATGTAATTAAAAGTCTGAAGGATCTCCGTTAATATCTGGCTTTTTTTTAATAGAATGTTTCTAGCTCCTTCGCAGAAAAGAAAGTAGACTTCAAAAAGTATAATTTAATTCTCTCAATAAACTTTTCCCAAAATTGCTAATTTCATTTACATTTTATTTAAAAAAAAAAAAAAAAAAATCAAATTTTGAGTAAAGCAGATACGCAAAAGGTCATTAGTTAAATAAAGAAATAAAATAAAGTAAAAAAGTTATATCAACAAATAAAAGTTACACGCACTGCAAGCAAACAGTCTCGTGTTTGTATAATTAATTGAAAAATTAAAATTCTTAATCCTTGGCCTACTTAATGCAGAAACATAAAAAGAAAATGAAATCGAAATTACTTCCGCACAAAGTGTTACCTAATTCTTACTAAAAGATCAAATAGAGCAACCTGACATAATTTTTATATCTAATTGTAGTTTTTTCTCTATGGGCTCACGATTCATATTTATTTTTCTTTTTTATGGCTCGAAGTTCGAAAATAATTTGTAAATATTGACTTGGAATGGATCAATATGAATGGGCGTAAATAGAAGGATTTTCAAATAGATTGTCACGCCATGAAACAAAGTATGATAATTCACTAATAATATGCAATACTATAATTCATATGATAATTCACTAATAATATGCAATACTAATAAATGCAGGAAAGATACATTTTTCTTTAAATAGGTTAGTAAATGGTTGTTAGTTCTGTTTCATTCTAATTTTTAGTAAATCATTGTTAATTTGAAACCGTTTTAGTTTTGTGAGTTTAACAGTAATGTTTCAGTCTCGAGGTTTGTAAATAACTGTTAATCTTGAGTTGTTTTAATATTATGTTGTTTTAGCCACAAGATATGTAAGTAATTGTTCAATTTTGAGTTGTTAACATTTTTCGTATTTAATAGTAAAGTAGGATTTTTGTAACGAGTATTGGTTACTTGCACTTCAAGAAGATGAAGAAGACTTCCCACACCCACACATGTGACCTATGACGTTAGCGCCATCAGCTAATCTTTATCAACGAAATGGCGTATTAAAATTGAGCTAAGTTTTTCTACATAAGTTAGAATGTTAATTAACTATAAGTTAATTAAATACAGTACCGTATCGCGCATAGAATTTTTCGAAATATAATTCTTTCTCGTCTACTTCTTTTACTTATCTTAGATTTATTATTTGTTAATGCATTTTATTGTAACCGTGATATATTTTTGTTTTGTGCTTCTATCAACTTCGATGTATAATTAGTTTATTTTCCACATGACTTCGTCCATGCCTTTGTGTAAATAAATAGTGAAAGAATTGAAATATTTGAGAAAGAATTTAGAATGTGTCACTTAAGAGAATCGATACTTGACGGGCTTGGCTAACTCAAAATAGAACGAAAAGAACATTGGCGAACGAAAAAAAAATGCCACGTTTCAACAACCAATTAGAATCGAGATATCCACACTACGTCACTTGCAGGTATACCATTATAAATAGTAGATAATTCCGAATTGTTCCGATTTTGCGTGCTTTACAGTAAAATGGCATTTTTGTTACGATTATTATAAAAAGGTTTATAAATGATCGTTAAATCTTAAAACCCAACAAAAACTGTTAATAGGCAATGTAACTTTAGGAAGTTAATTTTAAATAATAAAATTTTCTAAATGAGGCTTAAAATGTAGTAATTTGTACGAAACTAGTTATATTTTAAAATTATAAAACAATTCCAAATTCTGAATTAATTACAATAAAATTCGGCACATTGAATGCCATAAGCAAACGGAAGGAATCGAAGTTACATTGTAATCTATAAGAGTGATAAAAAAAAGAAAGACATTCGTTGATATTATGTAATCGGATATTTATGAGGAAGTATTTTTGGATATTTATGAGGTTGTAAAATCAGGTATTGTGACATACATAATGATGAGGAAGCTATTAAAAAAAAAAAGAAAACGAGTAATAAATTTTACAAAAATGCCAACAGTTGTTATATCAGTTCGTTTAGTTTAATTACAGTTTTATTAAACAGTGTGGCTGTTTTTGATACCAGCTAGACATTTTTAGCAGTATTGATGAAAATGAAAAAAAAGCACTAAAATAAATAAATGAAAAGAACAAAAAAAACTGCAACACTAGAAAAAAGCACTTGAGATAAAGCGCCGGAAAGAAAGCATCGAAAAAAAAACTTCATTATAACAATTATATGAATTAAACGTCTGATAAGATTCGATTCGAATTTAATGTAACTAAAGATTTACCACAATGAAGTTTATTTTTGAAAAAAAAATTCATATACAAGAATTAAAGTACAATTAACGAAGGGAACTTTTTGCACAACGTAATTTAAAAAAAAAAAGATTAGGACTATTAAGCAGCTATGAAAGATTTTAACCCCAATCGTTTCATTAATTTTATTATGTAATATAAGAATACTATACAATATAAAAATAATATTTTTAACAATATGCAAGTTAAATGTTTTCAATTAGTAATTCGAAGTTAAATGTTTTCAATTTTTTAAAAAAAAAATTCATTAAAATAAAATGTAATTTTTTAAAACATTTTTTTACAAAATTATCCCCTAATACACTAATGTTATTTGATATATTATGCACAATAATACTATTAAATATATTACATACAACTAACGATAACATGTAACGTTAGTTTGTTTTCATAAACATAAAATTAAGCTTCACATATTAATTTTTTTTTTTTTTTAAAGTGTATAATTTCATTGTAATAAAATTTCATTTTAACTGTGTACGACGGCCAATTCGAAACTGTTTTTAAATTCACATAATTGTTAAATTAGTGCTTTTATTTCCAGTTTTTTTTTTTCCAGTTCTCTTTTCCAGTCTTTTTCTTCTTTTTTCAGGTTTGTGCGTTATATAATAACAATTAAAACCTGTGATATAAACAGAATATAAAATTGATTAATTAACCATCAACAGAAATTTACAGTCATTTAGTATCAAACATAATCTTTGCAATTTGTAATTAATATTTTTTTTTTTTGTAAATCGACTATTTAGTCTTTAGAATTCGAAAACTTCTTTGGATATTATCAAAAAATTCAGGAAATAGAGGAAAAGGCATAACATTGAAGCCTTATTCAATAAGATCGGAATTTTAACATTGTTTCGAATTATCAAAAAATTCAGGATAAACGTTTTGTTCCAATAATTGTAAAAAAAATATTGAGCATAATATAACATTTTTAAAGTTATTGGACATATTACAATAATCATAAGATAATTAAATTTATAATACTTTAAAAATTTGTGAAAATGTAATAATTATAAATCTATTGAATAAAAGTAAACACATAGTACATAGATTTTGTAAATATTTTATTTCTTACTCTTATAAAACTGTACTTTGATTTTCAATTCATGTCATGATTTTGCCACGTGCTTAACAGTACAGAGGCGCTTCAGTAATTCCCCTTCTTTTTTCTTTATTCCACATACTATTTGTCTTTGTGCGATAGTTGTCTATTGCTCTTATCAAATAAAAACTATATTTCTGCCTATACTACTGGGGAATGGGGCGAATATTCATCGAGAAAATTATAAGTGAACAGGTATGAGAATGGGCTAAAGCTTGGAACTTATTTTGTAACTTAGGTATCAACGGATTGAGCTTATTTTCAAACAATTCAAATTTCCGAGCATTTTAAATTTAATATTTTTAGTGGCAGAGAAGAAGAAGAAAAAAAAAGGCAGTATCAAAAATCGATTTATTTTATCACAATCACCAGAAAAATAGACTCAAAAGAAGACTCATTTTTATTCGTTGCAGCTCTCTACTTCCTTCAAGAATTCACTTTTTGCACTGAAAAATACATAAAGAAAGATCCTTGGAAGATTTTGTAACGAGACTTGTGAAAATGAAATAAAAATCACCTGCGGGCTTGCTCAAGTCTTGCTTAATCCTCCACAGCAGATTATGACATGTTTTTTTCTTTTTTTTTTTTTTTTCTTTTTTTCTTTTTTAGATTTCAGAGATTTCCTTGTTTTTTGTTTATGCACGTGATAATTCTATTTCATTACAAGGTTTGTTCCATGAAGAACTGACCCAAAAACGTTGTTCTTGCGAAGTATGTTGTTCTTGCGAAGCACAGGAGTTCGATCCTCAGTGGTGGCCTGGGGCCAACCCAGCTTCAGATCGATGGGTACCAGCTTGTTTAAGGAGTAATGGACCTTCATGGCCCTTCTTGCCTACAATGGGCTGCTGCGGAATTATTTTATTACACAAACTTATTTTTTTATACAAGTAGATATTTCTCTCTGTTACATATCACTTTATCTTTAAAGAACTATTTTAAGCAGCTGTGGCTCTGGGGATAGAGCGTCCGTGTTCCAATGAGAAGAACAGGGTTCGATTCCCAGCGAAGACTAGTTGATACGAATTCCACACCCGATTAGAACCGACCACAGTGCTGACGTAAAATATCCTCAGTGGTAGACGGATCATTGATTAGAGTCCCATTGCCGCCAGGCTAATCATGAAAAGTTTTTGTGATTCTCCCCTCCATGTAACACAAATGCGGGTTAGTTCCACCAAAAACTCCTCCACGAAGGCAAATTTCTCCAAATATTTGATCCTGGAGTTCCCTTGTCTTCTGGATAGGGCTCAAAATTACAAGGCTACGGAGTTGAACATTAGTAGTCGTAAAAACGAAATTAGGTTGGCTGTTTAAAGACGGTTATAAAAAATAAATAACGAAACAACTAATAAACAAAAATCCTTGTTTTCTCTAGTTTTTAAAGAAAAACTCAAAACTCTTAGCACTTTCTCTGTCATTTAGTTAATTTTTAAATTCCCTATATTTTCCAGGTTTTCGCTGTAGAGTTGCAACCCTGTATGAATGGTTGAAAGTGTAAAGCTAACAGCAGATGCCGCTAGGTGTTAAAATTCGCCCTAAGACTTCCGGATGATTTTTACTCCCAGGCTTGAAAAAACGCACCAACCATCAATATTATTATGATAGCAGTATTTTCAATATAACGCGTTTTTTCATTCTAACTTTCAACATAACAAACAACAAATAAATTCGGTAGACACTCCGCAAGCTTGCTATAAATGCTACCTAAAAAATAACTAACGGTGCTATTTTACACAAATATCGCTAAATAAGGGATAACACTCAAATCATGGCTAACCTCACATTTTATATATGAAGTGATATTAATTTTGTTGAATTTGTTTTAGGCTCACGACCTGTTAGAATTTATAAATTACAGAAAATTCTTATGAACGGTAAAATTACGTATAAATTTAAATACGATCATAATAATGAAACTTCCTAGAATATTAAGCCTGTTCACACACCGACTCGTAATCATAACATAAGCGGAGAGATACACCGGAAGTTTTCTAAATTTCTTCCTGTTTTAGCAAATTGTTTACATTCAGTCAACCATCCATATACTTTTTTCACTGTAAAAAAATATATTAAACGGAGAAGGCTTGTTGTGATTCTGATGTTTTAACTAGGGCCGTTAGATTAATATCGGTATTTCATGTATATAAAATATATCATAAGAATTTTTAAATAGTACCTGGTAAACGAGAAAAAATAGCAAATAAAAATTTCATCATAATTCTTTGATTCTATGTTTCGTACCCGTTGCCACAGGTGGTTGCATAAAAGTTGAAAATGAAAACGACATTAGAATGAGGCGCGAAATTTACCCTCCAGCAATGACCCTGATACCAAGCATTGCATAAATGCTGATCGAGAGTGAAAGCTAACAAAAAATAACCCTTTTTAATATGCCAGGCATGATTTGCCTTTTTTTTTATATATCGTCTGGTCTCGTGGCAACAAATCACGTGATTCCATTTACAGTTATATTTATAATTCTTTGTACGTCACTCAGATAAAAATAAATACAATGAACTTATAATGGTTCTAGTTAAGATGTACTTTTATTTTTTAAAATAAATTAGGAAAATTATTTAACAGAAGTTAAATAAATTTCAAAATATTAATTTAATGACACCCACAACAACAGGGCATGAGTACGCATATAATATTCTGGCTAAGTTTTTATTGACTTATACATAATTTTCTAGTTTAATATGGCATTTTTGTACTCATTATATAATATGGTAACATTTTGTATGTATTTTATGAAATATGGCTATTTATGAATTATATATATATATATATATATATATATATATATATATCTTTATATATATATAAGAAACGTTGCGTTTTGTGTGTTTTGTGAAATACTTACTGCAGTTTGAATGTTTTTTAAAATTCTTTTAATGAAATTTCAGCATCTTGTTACACTTGTATGATTACCAAGAAAAATACATAGCATTATGTAAGTACACAATTGCATGCATTTTTATAAGTATTTTATAAAATGGTTGCATTTTGTATGCAGTTTCTGGAATGGCTCGTGCTTATTTGCATTGCATAAAATGGTTGGATATCGTATGTATTTTAAGAAATAGTTGGATATCGTATGCATTTTATGAAATGGTTGGATATCGTAAGTATTTCATGAAATGGTTGCATTCTGTTAGCGCAATTACAATTTGAAAGCATTTTTAAAAATGAGCTATTTTGTATGTAGTTCATAGAATAGTTGCATTTTGTTAGTATTTTAAAATAGTTGCATTTTATACCAGTGTTAAAATTACAATTTTTTCAATTAAAATTACAAATGTAAATATCGCAACTTATTTACATTTTTTTTTAAATTTGGCATTTAGAGTGTCCATCAATAAGACTTAGTTCCGCACAGACAGATTTCAGTTGACATCGATGAATTTCATAAGTATATCTATTGACAAATTATTTTACTAATTTTTAAACTTGGTAAGAAAAACCACTTGTTACCTAAACGGAATGCAGCAAACTATCTTGTTCCGTTTATTTTTTTATTTTATTTTTCATATCATAACTTATTTTTAAGATACTGATTCTTAGTTTGAAACAATTGGATTTTAAAGAATTTTTATCGCTGTATTTAAACATATAGTACAACAATCCAAAAATTTATATAAAAATGCTCCTGATGCAAATAAAACTTTAAAAAAATTCGAATTACTCTTTAAAATTCCAGCTATTCTTTATTATTAATCCCAGTTATTCCCTACTATTATTAAAAAAAAAATCGCAAAAAGCGTAAATGTTGAGCGTAACTATGCTTAAAAAAATAAATAAAATTAAAGATTATTGAAACCAAATTTCGTGATAAACATATGATTTTATTCAGGGGTTAATCGCCTTCAAATGGGGTGACCCGAGTTTGAATCCCAGCGATGGTCCTGCTCGCTGTCGTAAAATATACTCAGTGGTAGACGGATCATGGGTTAGAGTCCCTAAGCCTTCAGGCTAAGCGTTGAGGTTTTCCTCTCCATGTAACGTAAATGCAGGTTAGTTCCATCAAAAAGACCTCCACGAAGGCAAAATTTCTCCCGATAATTGATCCTGGAGTACCCTCGTCTTCTGGATTGTGTTCGAAATGAAAAGGCTACGGCGCTGAACGTTGGTAGCTGTAAAGCCAAAATTGGGTCTGCAGTTTAACGACGGTTATAAAACAAAATATAAAACACATATAAGAGTAAAATACTTTATTTAACTAATCTGTTAAGTAAACAACACCCACGCAAAACGTTTCGTCAATAAAAATACAGCAGATATTGCCCTTCTTGATTTGCTAACTTCGGAATCAATATTAAACAGGAAGAGGAAATGCATATTGTGGTTGATAAATGGCGGAAGCATTCCGAAAGAAATTATTCTTGTTGAAAACGCGAGTCGTGACACAGATTTTCTATTTGACGTTAATTTGGAAAACTCCCTTTAGAAAGCATTTCAGCTGTTTTGGCGAAAAACATCATCGCAATCAATTTCTCTGGAATGAAAACAAGAAAAGATTGTTTCTCGTAAGTTAAGAGTTTCTAGGATTTATGCTGTGCTGCTTCTGCTGAGAGTAATGTCTTTCTAGTAAACAAAACAAAAATTCTATTGAGAATTTAAGAGAAAAACAACTAAAAATACTAAGTGCATGGAATCTTTTGCTGCTGTTTTTCTCATTTTTGCGAATTTAAATCTGTTTTCCAAAACAGCAGTATATGTGCACAGCAAAGTTCAAAGCAAATAATAATTATAAACAACTACATGAATACAAGTTGTTTGTATTTGGTAAAAAAAAAAAAAGTAAATAATGAATAAAGTGGTATAATAGATAAAACAATGAAATCATGCACAAAACTGAAAAAACTTGATTAATAAAACTAAAATAATATATTTACGAAAATTTTATTATTTTTTATCCCTCAACGTAACTTTAGTTAATTATACTTTATTTTTTTAACCGACGTTGAGCTGCCGACCCACTTTCGGGCTTACGACTATAATGTCCAACTCCGCAGTCTTATAATTTTGAATTCAATTTAGAAAACAAGAAACTCCTGGATCAAGTACTGGGAAAATTTGGGCTTCTTAGGCGACTTTTTTCATGGAACTAACCCGCATTTGCGTTACATGGAGAAGAAAACTCCCTTGGTTAGCCTGACAGCAAGGAGACTTCAACCCATGATCCGTTTTCCACTGAGGATATTTTACGTCAGCTCTGTGGTCGGTGCAAGCCGGTTGCAGATTCAAACTAGAGTCACCTCATAGCACTCTATCCCCTGAGATTAAGTATAAGAGTAAGGCTGGGATAGCCTGGTCGGTAGGGCGCTGGGCTCATGTCCGAGAGTTCGTGGGTTCGAACCCCGCTGGCCGAAGGCTCCCCGTGTAGTAAAGTGACTGATGCACGTTAAATCTGTCGAGTCGCAAAGTCCTCCATGTTCCCATAACAAATCATTAACTCTGGGGTTACTGGATTGGAGATCGACCGTTCTCTGATTCAGATCAAAATTACGATCTGTGGATGAATGAATGGATGTATGAATGGGTCCGCTCTATAAATGATAGTGTGACATATGGTGTGGCAGAAGTCGAATTTTTGGCCATAGATGGCGCCACTGGAAAAGAAGAACAATCGCACCCCCTCTGCCTAAACAGGCATACGTCAACAACAAGATTAAGTATTTTATCTTATGACTGTTGTCGTGTAATTTTGAACCCAATTCAGAAGACAAAGGAACTTCTGGATTAAGTATTAGGAGGAATTTGCCTTCGAGGAATACTTTGATAAAAATAACCCGCATTTGCGTTAAATGAAGAGAAAAACCACGAAACGCTCCCACGGTTAGCTTGACAAGGGAACTCTAACCCATGATCCGTCTACCACCGAGGCTATTTTACATCAGCACTGTGGTCGGTGCGAGCGGTGTGTGGAATTCGTATTGACCAGCCATCGCTGAGATTAGAACCCGGTTATTAATTTCGATAGTTTAGTAATCGGAACCCGGTAAATTAGTTTCTTGCGGGCCGCTGCGAGGAAGTTGCCAATACTTGGCGATTATTCCACCACTATCAACACAAGGGGGAGGGGTAGAGCTTCCAAACTGGCTTGTTTGTATTTAGGGTTGCCACGGGCGACTAAAAATACAAATAGTGTCGACTAATAAAATTCAAAATTTATGAAAAGAAATTAAAATTAGCAAACTTCTTATAGCATATATTTTCAGCTTACGATTGAAAGTAAATGCAAAGAAAATGTCTGTTTTAAATGTGAATTAATTTTAAATGCAAGTCATAGTGGTAGTTACAATTGATTATTTAAAGAGATAATAAATAAGAGAGAATCAAGTTTATACCACTTTTTACATTTACAGTCTCCTGTAGCATCCCCGTGTGTTTATTTTGAAATTATAACTCAATTTTTATATTTACCTTCACAACAAGAACACTTTTAAAAGTTCCAACTCTGATTTAACAATTTCCTGCCATCAATTGACTGGACAAAAGCTTCCAGATTACGGGTTAGAGTGGAGAAAAATCGATTTCCACTTAACCCCCCCCCCCGTTCTCTATTATTTTAGAATGAATTCACTTTTAAGGGGGTGGATAAGGCTTTCGACACACGCTGCATTTGAAATATATAAACGATGAGTAATAGAAAAATGCTAGAAATTAATGAAATGAATGATTCATAGTTCAGAAACAGGAGTAAAGGGGTTTCATTTTTAAAAAAAATCGATGAATGTGTCGCATTTGTCCGACCACCCTTTCTGAAAATGTTGGATTTTACGACGAAACTAAATGGGGCATTCAAGATAATGCTAATAAGTTCTAACGAATAAAGTTTTCATATTTTTGCATGCATGTATCATGTTATTTATAGTTAAAAAGTGTACAGTGCGCGAATTAAAAAAGATACCAACTTAATAATTTTTGTTCTAACTGGGGTGATTGAGACATAAAATGAAAAACCCTAAAAAAAATTTGTGCAAGATATCAAGTTATATTCTACGCATGTTTCGTATAACATAATTTTCTGAAATATGATTTATAATTAAATTACTTAACAGAATATCAGACAACAACGAAGGATATCACACATTTATAGTAAGTAATTAAAGAAAATTCTTATTTCTTACAAGAATCGCAATACTGCATTTTGAAATCGCGTGAATATGAATATCGCGATATTGGATTTTAAAACTTATAGTTTGCGTGAATTCGAATTGCTTAGCTCTTAAATCCAGTATAAATACGAAAATCGATGTCTTATATTGCAAACGCAGGAATACAAATCGCTATATTGAATTTTAAGAACGCGTGAATACGAATTGTGACATTGAATTTTAAACTCGCGTGAATACGAATAGCGATACAGGATTTTCAAACCGCGTGAATACGAATCGATAAATTGATATTAAAAACTCGTAAATATAAATCGCGATATTGAACTTTTAAATCGCGTGAATACGAATCGTATCGTGTAACTTTAAAATTAGGTAAATTCGGAAAATTAACATTTGAAACTTAAAATCACGCGAGTAAGAATAGTGATAATAGCGGAATCCGACGCAGTTCCAAATATTCACAATGACGTAGATTCATGAAATCGCCTTAATCACGGGCACGTAAACGTCTCGTTAACAGAATTGGCTAAAATTTCAAAATTTAAATTTTAGATAGTGGAATTTTGTGAAAATTTCGTCGGATTATGTTTTTCTTTAAAAAAAAAGTCTGAGAACTAATGGTCTTGAGATGCGTGGAATTTCGCGATATTACCAGAAAATTTTTTTCTTCTAATTTTCAGACCTGGAAGAATGAAACTAAAACACCGGAAATCCGGGGTACACCCGGATTACAATCCCCCCTTTAAATGATTGTCACGAACTAGATGCCAATCTTAATAGTTCAAAGGGGGATCTCAAATATGCTAATAATTTTGTTACAACTATTAAATTAATTAAGTCACGGAATGAAACACAAAAACTGAATAAAACATATAGTAGTTTTTTTCCCCTAACGATTTGCCTTTTTGGCTATCAAAATATAGGTGGCAAAGTTGGGTGGGGTTTTGGTCAGGGCACTTGGGTTTTAAACTGTCTTAAAGTGACTAAAACTGAGCTAAACTGACATAAAGTTTTCAAAACCTTGAACATCAGTAAAAGGTAAAAATTCAATATGTGTAATCATTGTACACATAATAATTACATATATTAATACATATTTGATAAATTTTTATACAATTTGCTTCAACTTATTAAAGTGAAAATACTATAATGATGGTGACGCATTTTCCCAGTGTTCTCAATACATTTTTATTGACTGGAAAGTCATGTGGTAGGATCCAGTTTTTCCTCATTAATTTTCTTATTGATTTAATCGTCATCAGCATAAAATTAAGTCATAAAGTTAATGTTTTCCTATAAATATTTTTTATTTCCCTAGTTTAAAGGTAAAAATTATCTCTACTGTTGTTATTACGTCTTTGCTTTTGTTTGAGTTTACGGGGATTGTTTCTATTGTTATTATTATTAGAATAATGTAATTCTACGTTACATATTTCAAGATAAAGTTATTTAAAACGGTCTCTGATCTTATTATAACCGTTTTACAATAATTATTCTTTATTACATCAATATACTATTATGAATTACGATATAAGAGATTTGTGAAATGATTTAGGACTTTCAACTTCATGCACAAAGGGATGAATGCAAAAATTGTATTTATAAAACATATGTCCGTTTAGTAAGCAGAAATATTAAATTGCAGCTGTGAACTCACCATAATTATTATAACAATATACTTTAAAATGTTATTTAAAAATTGATTACTTAGAAAAATGATTACGTCAAGAAGCTGCAACTATTGCAACACAATAATTGGGTTTGATGAGCGTCAGCGAGCAGGGGGCTTAACCTCATTATGTAACTCAATTAAAATATCGACTGTAATAAACTGAAGATTCATAATGAAAACAAGGTATATTTTTATCAAATTGAGTCTTTTTTTTTTTTTTTTTTTTTAGCTGGTTACTGGGTCATCCAAAGGATGACCGCTAAAAAATATTGCCGCATAATATATTTAAAAAAAATTATCACATAGTCTTCGAATAAATAAAAAACTTCCGCATTCATGTTACATAAGTTTAAAAATATTTCCGAATAATTAATATTACCCCGGAGCAGGAATATTTTTATAACATTTATATGCCAATTGATGGAATATAGGATTTAATGGCACTAAGTCCAAAAGAGGACATGCTGCGCCAAACAATATGATAAAATAGATCAAAACTAAAATGTATGTTATACTTAAATTATCCTGAGATCAAATTTGATGAAATGGTATTAAGTAAGTGAATAAAATCAGATAAAATGTATGGACATAATATATAATAAACAAATTATGTAATACGGTACGAATATGGTGAAATATTTGTAGAAATGAATAAAATTGAGAAGCGTTAAAAATTTTATATGCAATTGAAAATACCAGCAGCACGTAAAAACGCTAAAAATGCTAGGATGATGAAAGACAAGGGAAATTTTTCATCACGTACATTTCAATTCCTGAAATAAATATAGTGTGAAATTTTACTTAAAAAATTTGGATATTTTAGACATTTCCTGTTCAAAAATCATTTATTTCCTGATCGGAAAAATATAAAACAAAAAGTTACCAAAAGAATGTTCCTTTTTCAAAATTAAAAACTTGTTGAAGAAAATGAAGTACTCATTGAAATAGTTATGAACGCTGTTTTAACACCTTTACAAAAACATCGTCTTAAAACAACATTGTCTTAAATTTTTTTTTTTATAGAAAACTTCAATTCCTGAAATAAATATAGTGTGAAATTTTACTTAAAAAATATGGATATTTTAGACATTTTCTGTTAAAAAATCATTTATTTCCTGATCGGAAAAATATAAAACAAAAAGTTACCAAAAGAATGTTCCTTTTTCAAAATTAAAAACTTGTTGAAGAAAATGAAGTACTCATTGAAATAGTTATGAACGCTGTTTTAACACCTTTACAAAAACATCGTCTTAAAACAACATTGTCTTAAATTTTTTTTTTACAGAAAACTTCAATTCCTGAAATAAATATAGTGTGAAATTTTACTTAAAAAATATGGATATTTTAGACATTTCCTGTTCAAAAATCATTTATTTCCTGATCGGAAAAATATAAAACAAAAAGTTACCAAAAGAATGTTCCTTTTTCAAAATTAAAAACTTGTTGAAGAAAATGAAGTACTCATTGAAATAGTTATGAACGCTGTTTTAACACCTTTACAAAAACATCGTCTTAAAACAACATTGTCTTAAATTTTTTTTTTATAGAAAACTTCAATTCCTGAAATAAATATAGTGTGAAATTTTACTTAAAAAATATGGATATTTTAGACATTTTCTGTTAAAAAATCATTTATTTCCTGATCGGAAAAATATAAAACAAAAAGTTACCAAAAGAATGTTCCTTTTTCAAAATTAAAAACTTGTTGTAGAAAATGAAGTACTCATTGAAATAGTTATGAACGCTGTTTTAACACCTTTACAAAAACATCGTCTTAAAACAACATTGTCTTAAATTTTTTTTATAGAAAACTTCAATTCCTGAAATAAGTATAGTGTGAAATTTTACTTAAAAAATATGGATATTTTAGACATTTCCTGTTAAAAAATCATTTATTTCCTGATCGGAAAAATATAAAACAAAAAGTTACCAAAAGAATGTTCCTTTTTCAAAATTAAAAACTTGTTGAAGAAAATGAAGCACTCATTGAAATAGTTATGAACGCTGTTTTAACACCTTTACAAAAACATCGTCTTAAAACAACATTGTCTTAAATTTTTTTTTTTTTTATAGAAAACTTCAATTCCTGAAATAAGTATAGTGTGAAATTTTACTTAAAAAATATGGATATTTTAGACATTTCCTGTTAAAAAATCATTTATTTCCTGATCGGAAAAATATAAAACAAAAAGTTACCAAAAGAATGTTCCTTTTTCAAAATTAAAAACTTGTTGAAGAAAATGAAGCGTTCATTGAAATAGTTATGAACGCTGTTAAGGCCGCTGTCCCACTGGCGGTTAAGGAAATGGGCGAAATTGGGAGAATGTATCTCCCCTAGACACAGTTCCCCTATCCATTAACATGGGAGAACCGGTTTTGCTATGCAGAGAAGACTGCAGGTTAAAATACGACTTTTTACGTGCGTAACCGTCAGTGGGTTAACACCTTTACAAAAACATCGTCTTAAAACAACATTGTCTTAAATTTTTTTTTTTTTTTTTAGAAAACTTCAATTCCTGAAATAAATATAGTGTGAAATTTTACTTAAAAAATATGGATATTTTAGACATTTCCTGTTCAAAAATCATTTATTTTCTGATCGGAAAAATATAAAACAAAAAGTTACCAAAAGAATGTTCCTTTTTCAAAATTAAAAACTTGTTGAAGAAAATGAAGCACTCATTGAAATAGTTATGAACGCTGTTTTAACACCTTTACAAAAACATCGTCTTAAAACAACATTGTCTTAAATTTTTTTTTTTTTTTTTTTTTTAGAAAACTTCAATTCCTGAAATAAATATAGTGTGAAATTTTACTTAAAAAATATTGTATTTTAGACATTTTCTGTCCAAAAATAATTTATTTCCTAATCGGAAAAATATAAAACAAAAGAATATTCTTTTTTCAAAATTAAAAACTTATTTAAAGAGAATGAAGCACTAATTTAAATATTATATGAACACTTTTAGAAAAAAAATCGTCTTAAATCACACTGTCTTAAAATTTTTTTTTTTTTTTAAATTTGGATATTTTAAACATTTTCTGTCTTAAAAGAATATAACGGAAAAATATAAAACATATATTTTTCCTGGACTGAAAAATATAAAACAAAAACTTACCAAAAGAATGTTTCGTTTTTTTTTGTTTTCAAATTAAAAACTTGTTTAAAGAGAATGAAGCGCAAATTGAACCATAATATGAACGCTGTTATAACACCTTTAGACAAACACATCGAATGTAATCATAAAAATTAATACGCGTTAATTTTAACGAGAGTTCTAAGTTCGCTTTTTATGCAACAATTTTCTAATCACCAAAGAACATTAGATAAATACCGCGAGTTATCGAACACTTTTAAAGAATTTCGTGTTTGTTTAAAAGCGTAAGAAATTTTTTTAACTAATTGTCAGGTGCGCGATTTCGGTGCAAGCTTGCCATAGAGATAAAAATCGCGAAATTTATCTTTGTTATTTAATATATGATAAAAATGTTTATTTTAAAAATAGTTTTGAGTGCTGTAGGTTTTAACAAAGCAGACCTTGGATAACCCTTCTTGCTTGAATGATAATCGGGAAAAAATATTTCATAGTGAAAAAATAAGTTAAATAGTATGTTCAGATTTAAAATGTGTATAGTAAAGCTTACCTCTAAATAAAAAAGATCAGTGTAGTATATAAAAAATTCGATTTCCCAAGTGTATTATTTATGCGTACAGCATATAATATATTCAAGTTCAGATTTCAAATTATAAATAGCTTATATCATAAAACATCAGAATTTAGATTTTCAATGTGCATATAACGCGTACAATATCTTATAGTTAGTAAACGTCCCTATTCAGGGGTCTGTCCAGACATTTTGTGAAAGGTCCTGTTTTTGTATAAGTGTGAAAAAAATATTCATAATTTGTGAATATAAAATACGTGTTAAGTCACATTCTTTCAACCAGGGTCCTTTTGTGAATTTGTGCAAATAGGGTTCTGCTATTGCAAAAATTGCTAAAAACCTTTTCAAGAAGTTTTTAAATTGTAAATAGATACAAGATTCTGTTCAACAATTGCTGCTACTAAATTAGAGACGCAACATACAAATATTTGGTATTTATCCTATACTGCTCAACACAGAATATTCATTTCAGAAGAATAATGGAAACAAAATCACTCACATTTATAATAATTTCAATTGACATATTTTAAATAACACAACTTAGTTATGTATCACTTTTAATGTGTTATGCATTAAGTAAACTTAAACAATTCTAAAATTTAAAATATTTTATTTAAAAAATTACCAGAAATTAATTTTTATGTACATAATATTCTATTAATGAATTTTATGAATAAATATAAATGTATCAATTATTTATTCACAAAAAAACTATGATTTAATATTAATAAGAATGGGCACGCAATGTTTGTAAAAGTAGAAATATATTTTCTCAGGATACTACATTTGGAATTTAAACTTTGGGAAACTTAGTTTGTCCGGAACAGTCTTCCCCCCCCCCCTCCTCGAAAGGGCTTATTCGATTAACAAAACAATAATGACGATAAACAAATTAGTGAAGGGTCCGATTAAAAGATAAATTATTTTGCGAAGGGTCCGTTTTTATGAAAATATACGGACCCAAATTTCTTCTAAACAGACCCCTGATCATAATAAATCAACATTTAGATTTTCAATGTTCATAACAACACGTGCATATAGCTTATAATTAATAAACGTGCCTATGGCAGAATTTTTCCGGGTTTTCTGCAACAAAACTCTCCAGCACTAATATCTTTCTGCAAGATATTTTCAATAATAACTAAGATGTAAGTTACTAATATAAGGTAACAAAATCGCTGTGCTTACAATTTTTTTTTTTTTTTAATTGAATGTGTTTATTTGGATCTCGACCCACCCTATTTAATGCATGCGAGGGCAATTGAATATGTAATATTTTTTTATTCTAATATTATGAGCAATATTCTCGCATTTTGTTGGAAGGGGGGGGGGGCACGCACTAATTATGTCCTTCATCGCATTTTGAAAATCATCGCATTAAAAAAAATAATTAAAAATCATGAAATCTGCTACCGTTAATTACTGAAAAACGACGAAATCACGCAAATCGTACCCTTCAGAAAGGAGTTACTCAAATGCATGTTTCGTTTCAAGATTTGATTGTTGTTATAAATAATATCGTATAAAAAATATCGGGTTTCAAAAACTATGAGGGAATGAAAAGTAATGACTGCCAAAAAAATTGATAGAATCATTGTCTTAAAAGAAATAATCAAATGCGCAATTCGAATTTCTCATATCGCCTGAAATATATCGGGATATCTGAAAGCCACGAGAAAATCAATGCCCGTAACTGCCGAAAATACAATCAAAATGGATTTACGCTATCGGCATAAATTGAGCGAATAGAGTTCCTTTACCGTCAGTCCAATCGGGAGAAGTTTTCGTGGTTCTCCTCTCCATGAAACACAAGTTTCATGGAGAGTTAGTTTCATTAAAAAGTCCTCCACAAAGGCAAATCGATCCAGGAGTTTCCTTGTTTTCCGGATATGGTTCAAAATGACAAGGCTACGGAGTTGAACATTAGTAGCCGTAAACCCAAAATAGAGTCAGCTGTTCAATAACGGTAATGAAATAAAATATTTTTACCCAAACCCTGTATCTGTCAATTTTTATGCATTTTGTGAAAAAAATGTTTTTTTTTTTTTTAAATTTAAAGTGGAAGTAAAATTAATGCTTTCTATTTACTTTATTTAATTTTAAGATTATTTTACGCGTAGCCAAGAAATATTTTCACATTTTTGTCAAACCCCTGTATGTCTTCTTTGAATGTTAATACAAACAATTTTACATTTACGTTCTTTATCCGTAACATGTAAATATTGGGCACAAAATCCTGAACCATTTATAGACCTTCAGATCAGCTAACTTCTACAAATATCAAATAATTAGATGATCGATATGTAATAGCAGAATGTTTTGTCGTATAATTAATGATGTTCTACAAACTAATTATGTTGAAATAATGAAGCCATTAAAATTTATGTAGGTTACGCGATGGGCAAATCCTTTTACTTTCATAATTGCTATGCTCATGCACTATGCTTAGTTTAATATTGAGGAATTACATATTACATATTAAATCACACATACTTAACTTTTTTTGTGAAAGGAACGTTTTTCTCAAAATAGTGCGAATTCCCATAATTTTGTGAAAATAAGGTCCCCTTTTTCTTGCTATGAAATTAAAATTACGCAGTAAAAATGGCAATCTAAAACCTTTATTCTGCTGTATTATGATGGATTAATACTAGAAGATACAAAAATTGAAATAAAATGCGGCTTTGAAGATTGTGTTTAAAAATTTGGTTTCGGCAAGTTTTGCATCATTAGGTTTTTTGGGAAATGATTCATATTCAATAACTATACTTTTAATAGCTGCATAAATGTTTTTGGTCTTAATTTGCTTTCTAAAAAGTCCAAAATTGTTTTTAAGATTTTTAAAATGTCATTTTATAAGCGCGGTGATTTGTTACTTCATTACTACACTAGGTACTTTTTTACGTCGCACTAGAGCTGCATAAGAGTCGCACTAGAGACGACGGTCTGGGAATCATTGCAATTTTGATCATAGGGGATGGCACCCCTGCTTTGATAGCTCGACGACCTGCACGCGAAGTCGAGCGCTTTACGATAGAACAGTTTAACGAGGACCAATACCGTACACCCTCGGCCTCTACGCAGACTGATCAAAATGGTCACTCACCTGCATACTGACCGCAGGCAGTGATGCTTGACTTCTGTGTTCTACTGGGAACCGGTTCATTGCGGGACTTATTACGCACAAGGTACTAATGCAAGCTTGCTAATTGAAACTGATTAGCATAGCAATTAACCAGGGGTCTGTCCAAATATTTTGTGAAAGGTCCGAAAGGTCCGCAAAATTGTGAAAAAATTACTCGTAATTTCTGAATATAAAATAAACGGTAAGTCACATTCTTTCAACCAACCAAGGTCCGCTTTTGTAAATTTGTGCAAATATAGTCCGTTATAGCAAAAAAACTTTTTCAGGGAGTTTTTAAATTGTAAAGACATACAAGATTATGCTCAACACTGCAAAATTATAATTAAAAAATTAAATTTTGAAAAATAAACAGCAATTGCAGCTACTAAATTAGCGATGCAACATACAAATATTTGGTATTTAGCCTATACTGCGCAACACAGAATATTCATTTCGGACGAATAATGGAAGTAAGTTAAAATATTTTGTGAAGGATCTGTTTTTATGAAAAGATATTTTGTGAAGGGTCCGTTAATGGACCCAAATTTCTTCTAAACAGACCCCTGTTAACACAATATAAAGTTTTAAAAATGCATAAAAATTTTAAACAATCTTTGTAAAATGGATGATTTTTTTTTTTAAATCAAAGCAAACTTTTTTTTTTATAACAGATACGACTTTAATAACAGATATGAAGTAACTGTTACAGAAAATCTGGTCAATTATACAGGGCAAGCAAATAAATAACATAAAGATTATAAGGAATAGTTAGAAAATGCACTGACATCGTTTTTCAATGCTTTAAAATTTTATTTTACAAACTGATCACATAATTTCGTGCTTTGAAACTGGCAATATTAGGCTAACCTTAAAACATATTATTTTCAATGTTAAAATAAATACATATTCTTTGACGTCATCTAACCTTCTCTAAAAATTTCTTTCGAATGGATTAATAATTTATCATTAAAATGAATGATAATTTTTTTCTTATCTTTGATTATAATCTTCAACCTTTTGTATGAGGCTCGTGAAATAATAGTGAAATGCTAGATTAATAATCAAGATAAAATATATACATATTTATATATAAATATCCATAGACATTACACATCATTCGAATTGACATTTTCTCTCAATTTATATGATAAAGCACGTTTTTTATTACACTTGAAGCATATTCAAATATAAAAAAAACCATTTAAGCATAAATGGTTAGTCAGAGCTGTAAAGTCGAAAGTATTGCTGAGACTGTATGAAAATTTCTGCGGATTCTCAAGAAAATATTAAATCAGGTGTCTATCCAGACATTTTGTGAAAGGTCCGTTTTTTGTAAAATTGTGAAAAAACTGCTCGTAATTTGTGAATATAAAATAAGCGTTAAGTCACATTCTTTCAACCAGGGTCATGTTTTTGTGAATTTGTGAAAATAGAGTTCGGCTATTGCAAAAAACTTTTTCAAGGTGTTTTTAAATTCTAAAGACATACAAGATTATGCTCAACAAGTTAATATCATGATTAAAAAAATTAAATTTTCAAAAATAAACAGCAATTGCTGCTACTAAATTAGCGATGCAACATACAAATATTTGGTATTTAGCCTATACTGCGCAACACAGAATATTCATTTCGGACGAATAACGGAAACAAAATCACTCATATTTTTCATAATTTCAATTGACATATTTTAAATAACACAACTTAGTTATGTATCACTTCTAATGAGTAATGCATTAAGTAAACTTAAACAATTCTTAAATTTATAATTTAAAAAAAAAAAAATGACAGACGTTAATTTTTATTTACATAATATTTTTTTAATTAATTTTATGAATAAATATATATTGCTCAATTCTTTATTTACAAAAAAAAATTATTATTTAATATCAATAAGAATGTACACGCGATGTTCGTAGAATTAGAAATGTTTTCTTAGAATACTACATTTGGAATTTATACATTTTTTTTTACTTCGAAGAGGTTAAGGTACATAATATAAATGAAATGAGATCTAACTTAGCCTTAGAATTAAAGCAAAAAAACATAATTAACAAAATATTAGAGCAATATATGTAGATTTCCAGTAGATTTGAAAATATCTATAATAGCTGAGCACTCAGCATCAGTCAATTTCTCTGACTCATTTACAATACTGCGTAAATGTCTATCGAGTGTCTCTTGTTTTATCCTTGTTCGCAACTCAGTGCAAACAAGATTCATTTTCGAAAATAACCTTTCAACAGTAGCTGTTGACGATGGTATAATAACCGACAATGTTAATAGTTTTAATAAATTAGGAATTAGAATTTTAATAATTTAGTTTGTTTACATTCGTCTTTCTTTTTTTTTCCCTCTGGAAAGAGTTTATTCGATTAACAAAACAATAATGAAGATAAACAAATTTGTGAAGGGTCTGATTAAAGGATAAATTACTTTATGAAGGGTCCGTTTTTAATGTAAAATATTTTGTGAAGGGTCCGTCTTGACGAAAAGATATTTTGCGAAGGGTCCGTTATAAATATAAACAGACCCTTGATTAAAGTAAATGCTATAATTAACATTATATATTTCTATTTTTTCAATTCCTACTATTAGTTCACACTCTCCCAAAATCCTGTTCTAATTTTCAATCGTTAATGAAATACTTTTTATTCAAGTTCAACTGAATTTCAAATACATTTTTTTGAACTTGTAGTGGATGTTTGATGTTAATACAGTTTTCTTCAAATATTAATTGATTAATTACATAGGGATGAGCGAAAAACGAAATGGAATTTTCTGATGGGTTAAGCGTTAGTCATTGTTTTAAATGTTAAATATATAAGCGATTCAGTTTTTCACATATTTTAAAAATAACATCAGTGATCATTTTTAACTTATAGCTCTATTTGAACAATAAAATAGTTTATTGCGCACATTTAAATATTTCATTATTTTATATTTGCTGTGTCTGATAAATTCAATAAAGAACATTATGTGGTAGCACGCGTGGACCAAGTCACCAAATTTATACTTTTAAAGTTGTCTGATATCACGTTTTTTCTTTCTTTTTTTCTTTCAATTCCTACTATTAGTTCACACTATCCCAATATGTTGTTCAAATTTTCAGTCCTTAATTAAAATACTTTTTATTCATCCATTCAAATTCAAATACATTTTTTTAAACTTGTAGTGGATGACACTTGATGTTAATACAGTTTTTTCAAATATTAATTTATTAATTAAATTTAATTAATTTTAGTTTTATATGGTAGTAAAAATTGTAATTATGTAATAAAAAGTAATTAAAAAGTAAAAGTAATAAAAGTAAAAGTAATAAAAAAATTTTTTGTTGACCTAAGTAGGAACTGACTTTTAAAAAAAATTTTTTTTTTTATATATAACTTGCTGCTAATTAATTTAGCAACTTAGCTTAATAAATTTGGTTTTGGAATTTGAAATTACCATCAAGAATTTTGTCTCGGCCAAGATAATTTGTACATGTTACTGTAAATAACCGAAATGGGTGATTGTTGACATTCACCGGTGAATGTTGACAATCACATAGACACTGTGGTAAATGTCTAAAATATATACTAAGGTCCAGTTAAGTGCCACTGCCTGGTATACATTTGCCCGGTATGCCCTACACAGATGTTTCTCCTAATCTATCTTCAGCAAATATTAAAATATCGAATAAATATAATAATATCAACAAATAAATTATTAACAAATCGGATATAACAAATATTTCTGACATTCACTAAAGCGAATATGTGAATGTCGACTTTCACTGGTGAATGTCGACATTCACCGGTGAAAGTCGACATTCTCTTGATTTCGTTCATTCACGGTAACATATACACACAAAAATTGTTCAGTATAAAAGGCATTAAAGCTAAGTCAAACTTGCATAAAACAATATCCATGGTGTCATGTATGTATTCTTAGGTAAAAATTAAAGCCCTCTTAAAAAAAAAAAAAAAAAAAAAAAAAAAAAAAAAAAAAACCAAAAGAGAGGGGAGGGGGGAGGGAATTGGAATAAGAAAAGCGGATAAAAAATAGTCCGCACTGCAAAGCTGAGCCCCGATTTTAGTTAAATATTAATTTAAAAATTAATTAATATGCAAAAATTATTTTGAAGTTAAGGAAAAAAACACAAGATATTAATCAAATTATTCGAAATCTTAAGGAGTTCAAAATAAAATAAAATGCAAATAAAATTTTAAAAATTGTTTTAAACACTTCAACAGTTTCGGTAATAATTTTAATTTAAAACACAATTAACCCTCTGAAAAACTACGGTTAATTAAAACATTGAGTACGATAATATTATCATAGGAGATACATATAATTAAAAAATATATGTGGATTTCTTAATCGGTTGTGAAATTTACACAATGCTTGAAGTAAGTACACATTAATAATTTGTGGGCCATTATAATGGAAGAGAGAATCTTTTTTCCGATATTTATTTATTTTTTTCAGTTTACTTATTTCAAAAAAACATTTTGCGACTCTTTTTTTTCCCATATCAATTTTATTTTCTGAAAATTATGATATACAAACTACATAATGCTATATAAATATAGAACGCTATAAAAATAACAGTCAGATAAACAAGGGGTTTGCAGCACTGTGTTCAGATTGATATATATATATATATATAGTGTTCCCTCGCCACTTCGCGCTTCATGTTTTGCGGCTTCATTGCATCGCGGGTTTTTCCAAAATATTCATCAAAAAATAAAAATGAAAAAATACAACAATGTCGGCAACCACTTTGCGGAAAGGAGCGTTGTTTCATGTTGATGCGCGAGAGATCCCTGCATGTCAAACAAAGCGATGAGTTGACTCAGAGTACATATACTACGGGCTCTCATAAAGGCCAGGCTTCAAAGGCTCACAAAGACCGTGTGACTGTCATCACGGCTGGAAATGCTGCAGATTTTATGCTTAAGCCAGGCCTTATTTATAAAGCCAAAGCATCAACGGGCATAAAAAAAATATAAAAAAATACTGCTCTGTTGTTGCTCTGTGTTCTGGATGCATAACTCCAAGGCCTGGATAACGAAAACTCTCACCCTTGAATGGTTCCTCCATTGCTTCATTCCCCAGATGAAGCTGTATCTGGCTGAAAAGGGCCTCCCCTTTAAGGTCCTTCTTCTGATGGACTGTGCAGGAGGCCATGCAACGGACCTGCAATATGACGGTGTGCAGATACGTTTCTGTCCCCGAACACTAGACCTCTAACAGCCGAGGGATCAAGGTGTCATTCGTGCCTTAAATCACTCTACACTCGGCTTTGTAATTAACCTTAATAATTAGTACTGACACGTTTAATTAGCACTGACACGTTGCTGTAGTTTTTGTCTTAAATGTGTAAAGTATAAATACTGTTTACATATTTAAAACATTCGTGTACCCGCATACACGAAAATTCCTAGGGGCAAACCCTACTTCGCGGCTTTTCAGCTTTCGCGGAAGGTTCTGGTCCCCATTAACCGCGAAAAACGAGGAATTACTGTATATATATATATATATATATATATATATATATATATGTTTGTGTGTATGTTACAGTGAATGACCGAAATCAAGAGAATGTCGACTTTCATCGGTGTATGCCAACAATTGCATAGTGGGGCTTTTGTGAATGTCCAAAATATTTGTTATATGAGATTTGATATTAATTTATTAGTTGATATTATAATATTTATTCGATATTTTAATATCTGTCGAGGATAGATATGAGAAACATCTGTCTTCGGAGTACTGGGCAAATGTATACCAGGCAGTGGCACTGAATCTTAAAAATAAATCAGTGTAAGGTATGCCGGGCAAATGTATACCGGGCAGTGGCACTTAACTAGATCTAGTATATATTTCGGACATTTACCAAAGCTACTATGTGATTGTCAACATTCATAGGTGGAAGTCAACAATTACCAATTCTGGTCATTCATAGTAAACAATATATCTTCATATAATATAAGAAGTGAGGGAAATGATAACACATAGCCAATCACAGAAGCCTTGCGGTTAGTAACGCACAAAACGGCCAATTAAAATTGAGAACACATGTGTGTGAAAGTTAATAATTTTTAATATTGCTGCTTGCTAAAATGTTACAACTAAACTTACTATCTAGAGCTGAGTAAGGATTTTTATTTTATTTTGAGTATGTCTAATAATGATGTCAGAGTTTTCCATTGTTGTTCGTGCATTTCTATTGGCCTAAAAATCAGGAGGTAGGATCCAGTTTTTCCTCATTCATTTCTAATTCTTTGGTTGTCATCAGCATAAAATTAACAAAAGTCGTAAATGTATTGCTTCCCTTTAAATATTTTTTGTATCCTTAATTTAAAGTTATTTTCCAGTACTGCTATTATTAGCAAAAATTTTAAATTATGGTTGTGAACTCATCAAATTTTCTTGAACAATATAATGTTATAAGAATATAAATGTTATTTTAAAAAAGGATTACTTCAAAAAATCACTTCTGTTTATCAAGAAATCTAAATGTTTATAATACTAATTGATAGTAATGTTTGGACGTGGAGGCACAAGAGTAAGCAAACAGAATTCCTTTGACAACATATATGTTAAGTGAATAATAAGTGAAAAACTATTTCTGCCATGAAAAAACAATTATTGCGAAAATATTATCGGGGTTGGTGAGTGGTAGAGAACAGGGTGCTTAGCCCCCTAGTATATATATATATATATATATATGTATGTGTGTGTGTGTGTGGAGTTTCAACGCCTTAGTCTAATAGCTGCGAACATAACATCATCCAACATCATGTAATACTTTAAGATAGTTGCATCATCCTTTTTGTCATTGAGAGGCGCCAGCGAGACCTGACGGGGAAGTCCCGATGGGAAACATCGGAATCTCTCTGAACTTTATCCATAGAACATTTTAATATCTTATTCACATGCGATTCGGAGACCACTGCGTGAAGGCAGCCCTCCCGTATTATGTCACTCACTGTTAAATATCTATTTCCTTTTATTTCTATTAAATGTTAAGTTTCAATGTTATATCATGGTCGTTATTTTACCCTTATGCTGCACAAACCCCAACATATATATGTATATATATTTTTACGTTTGCCGGAAACAGGGCTGATTGTGCTCCGGGAAAAATCCGGATTTCTGGATTTTTCGCTAACAGTGATCCGTAAGTTTCCGGAGATCGAAGGTCCAGACGTTTCAAAAAATCATTGATCACAGAAGTTTCCGGAAATCAAATTTTAAAAGGTGGAACTTAAAAACACAGTTTATTTTTGTTTGTTTGTAAGGGAGATTCAGATACTTTATAAGCTTATATTCATGATTAATATTCATTTTTTATCAGTAAATAGTTATTATAATCATAAACTCAAGAAAGAAAGACATATTTGTACATTTTAATTCCTCTCCAGGTCATCATAGGTATGTGTAAATGATATAGGTATATGTAAAATTTTAAATATATTTTAAGTAAACTAAGAAATATTGAGAAAAAAGAAGGAAAAAAAACCTTGTTTTAATTTTTTTAGTTTACACGTCTTTTTTTCTTTTCTTTTTTTTAACTCAAGAAATTTTCCGGAATTTTGACTTGGGCTCACAATCACCCCTGCGGTAAGCGATTGGCTTTTTTGAATTTCTTTTTTTTTTGGGGGGGGGGGGGGAGTTGTCTTGGTGTTGTACCCCAGTGTAAAATATTGTTAAAAAATTGGGTTAAGCATTTATAAATAATTGGTACTCCGATTTTCTATGTAATATGATTCATATAACAAGCATACGACCTTGAACTCACATTCATAACAGCCATCAGCTGATGCGCTAAACAAAGCTCTGTTTTTCTATTTTAATCACGTGAAAGAGAGATGTTACCTCATAATTCTTCGCAACTCTATTGGAGAAGGATATAAATAATAAATAAAACAGAGAATTTTTGTGACGAAATCTATACGCTGCACCAAGATGAATTCTTACTACTCAGAACAGATTTGACTCATTGTTCGTCATAAAAATGATTTTTTTTCTTTCTTCGAGTTAATAAAAATATTTGTAATGTTAAAGTTAAACTAAAATTTTCAAAGTGTACCACTTGAAAGTATGCGAAAAATTATCCTAGTTGATTTTGGGACTCATAGTCAAAAAAGTAGGCAGCTAGGCCTTTATTTATGTCGCACTGGAGCTGCACAATGGGCTATTGGCGACGGTCTGGGAAACATCCATAAGGATGATCCGAAGACCTGCCATCGCAATCTTGATCCTCTGCAGAGGGGATGGTTCCCTTACTTTGGTAACCTACGTGCGAAGTCGAGCCCTTTACGATAGAACAGTTTAACACGGACCGATACCGCGCACCCTCTGTTCCTACCCAGGCTGATCAAAGTGGTCACCCACCCACTTACTGACTGCAGACAGTGATGTTTGACTTACTGGGAACCGTGTCTTTACGATTAGTCCACAGCGAGAATAGTTATAAAGTGAATTACTTGTTAGAGTAATTAGAAGCCGAATTATGATTTTAGCTTTTTTAAATTTTTGGCAGACAAAAACTACACTGTCAAACGAATTAATAATTTATACGTAGGAACACAACGAATTAAAGCCCTTTTTGTAAGCGAATTAAAACTAACATAATTGTTTTCTTCTTCTAAAATAATATTCTGATTGTTCCAAATTGCATAGAGAGAAAGTTAGAAATGGATTCCATATCGATATAAAAAAAAATTGACTGACCTTGGTGACTAATACACGAGATACGGGACATACGGCACGAATTCTTTTTTAAGCAAAACTAAACAATAGAGGAAATGAGGTTTATTGCTCATAGGCAACCTTCAATACGACTTTCCCTTCATCACCGAAGGATTGGGAAGAAAAAAAGATCCACCTTGTTTCAAAAAGAGTAACGCTCCAGCAATTTATCAATTCTGATGATTTTTGTTTCTTCTTCCTTTACTTCTCTATGATATATTAGTTTTTGACATAGCATGAAGAGAAAGCATGGGAGAATTCTGTTATAACGTCATTGATATTTTGAAGTTGAGAGAACAGTAAGTTCATGTTAACCTAAAGTAAACCATAAAGTACCAAATGCTGCGGAAAAAATCAAAATACAAATAAATTTATGCCAGGATTCACTTCCCAAATCCTCGCATTTTGGGAGGTATTTTATTTACATCGCACTAGAGCTGCACAATGGGCTATTTTATATTTTATTTTATGACCGTCGTTCAACTGTAGACCCAAGTTTTAGGTTTAAGACTACTAATGTTCAACTCCGTAGCGCTGTCATTTTGAACCCAGTCCAGAAGACAAGAAAACTCCTGGATCAAGTATTGAGAGAAATTTACCTTCGTGGAGGACTTTTTGATGGAACTGCGTTACATGGAAAGGGAAACCACGAAAACCTTCCACGGTTAACCTGTGGGCAAGGGGACTCTAACCCATGATCTCTATCACTGAGGATATTTTATGTCAGAACTGAGGTCGGTGCGAGCCGGGTGCGGCACTCGTATCGATCAGCCATCGAACCGGTTCATCTCATTGGAAGGCGATCGCCCCTGAACCACCATGATGGTGACGGTCTAGGAAACATCCCTGAGGATGATTCGAAGATAATCCTCTGCAGAGGGGATGGCTCCTCTGTCGACGATCTGCGCGAAGTCGAGCACTTTAAGGAAGAACAGTTTACCGAGGATCAACACCGCGCACTTTCGGTTCCTACGCAGGCTGATCGAAGTGGTCACCCACTCGCTCACTGATCGCAGACTGACCGTGATGCTTGACTTCGGTGTTCTTATGGGAACCGTGTCTTGTAAATTTAACTTCACTTTTCTATTACTTATGTAAAGGGGAAAAAAATTATCCATGAATGAGGAGGTATCTCTTTCGGTTGTCCGCTGTTGAGATAACCTGTTATTTACATAGCGACCTTTAATTGATCCGGGACCACTAAAGTTTGACTCAAACCAACATAAAATAATGATCCCCCCAGGCAACCAAACAATGTAAAGGTATTACGTGCTTTTCAATTACGAGTTACTTTCACAAAATAGCATATTTCTTCATATTACACATCTTTTGCAGTGTAATTTTTCATTTGAATTCACTTGACTATTTTTCTCTCTTTTAAATTGTATTCAATATTGTATTATATAATATTATATTCAATAATATAAATACTGTATTTAACAATCATCGTTATAAATAATATTCTCAAAGCTTTTTGATACGTTCAATTTTTTCCAATAATGATCGCAATATTATCGTATTGAATAATTATAGTTATTAATAATTATAGTTATCAATAATGATATCGCACATTTGTATTCATTGTGTTTATTGTTATCGTTATTAATCCCGATATTAGGAATATTTCCGTATCGTGATCTGTAGCGCAAACTACAATCGCCAAGGGGCCAAATAGATTTTAAACTTGCAATTTATTATTTTTTTAAAAATCACTTAATAAAATAAAATGTAAATGAATTAAAATATAATTAAATTAAATTAAATAAAAGAAATAGTTGAATTAACCGAAAAGTATCCTTGAGATGATTTTCTATCATGACATTTTGCGTAATAAGAAAAACTTATATGAGTTGATAAAGAAAAGACAATAAGGAAAATAATTATTTATCTTACACAAAATGCCGTCATAGAAAACCTATTATGGATACCAGCCTTTCAATAATTATCTATTTTATCATTTTTATTTTAACAGGTGTATAAAATGTTTTTCTAAAAATACTAAGAAGTTTTGGAGCGATTGTTAGAATTTTTGCATTAATTTTTAGAAATGTGATTTTTTCTTTCTTCAGAAAGTACGAAATGAAATTAAACTAGAGTCACAAAATTTGACATACATGAGTTAGATCAAAATAATACGAGCATTTCCATTCTATGTAAACAATTCCTTTTAGCAGCAAATGTTGCAGAACATTTTACATGGCATCATTTGAAAGATCATGCTTTAGATAGGATGTTCTTTTTACCCTTGCAAAATTCGCATATGAGCGCTGTAAGTTAATAACTTCCTTCTGGCTTTAATACCAGCAATTTTGTAACAGGATTAATATTAGAATGCTTTTATAATTATGGTCGTATTAAAAAAGGAAATCAGCTTTTAACTTCCTGTGTTCATTTTGGTGGATCCGAATATTGCATAAGTTAAAAGGACATCATTTCGGAAAGATGATCTTCCAAAATTGTGCGAAATAAAAAATTATTTACATAGAGATCCATTATTTGGATCAAGCCCTTTGAAATTAAAGTGGTAGATCATCAGTTTTCTTAATTTCGCTATCACTTCTATTACGACTTCCTCTTATAGAGTTTCGAAATCTTAGTGGTGATAAGGAAAAATTTAATATTCAATTTTTAAAAGCAAGGAATGTATCTAACTATATATAAAAATCTAATGACGGTGTCGCAGTTAAACATTGGTGTCGGAGCATTTTTATTGGCCAGAAAAAAACGATATACAAGTTTTAATTTAAATATTTCATGAGATGAATGAAATTGCGATTTCATTTTTAAAAGTTCCTTATATTGAGGTTCGAAGTGAGACGTACTTATTTAAGAAACGAGGCTAAATGCTTATCTGTTAGTCTACTTCTGAAAAATTATTTTTTCTAATGTTCATAGTTGAAAACACTTGTTCACATATATAAGATGAAGCAAACATATCACTGATTTTCTGGACATGAGATATTAAATTTGGGAAACTAGCTTTTGGTAATGATTTGTAAAACTCCAACTTTGGCATATTTATAATCAACCGCTTCAGATAATTGTTAGATTGCAACTCAATTAATTCAAGCTGCAAATCTGACCTCACTGTTTCACAATTTACGTTGAAAGGCATGGTAAAAATATCTTATTCTGTTTGAATGGCACTGAAATCTTGAAATTTGTGAAGTACAATTCACCTGGCACTGAAATCTTGAAATTTGTGAAGTACAATTCACCTATATTAGATTCCGTATGTCTGCTCCTCGAGAAAGGCAAATGCTCGTTGGCGTAAAATCTACGGCTATTCTATAAAGAACTTCAGCTTTCAACATTTTACCAATTGAAGCTATCTAGCTATTTCCATCAATTTATGTTTTGTAGAAGAAAAATAGAGAAAGTAAAAATGTCATCAATACTTTGTGAAAAAAGAAAGAACAAAAATAGCTATTAACAAAGTAGACAAGAAAATGGGTGTATAATGTAAATTATTTATAATCGCCACGGATCGGCAAGTTAAAATTCTAACCGCGGGCCGGATGAAACATTTCGGTGGGCCACAGTTGGCCCGCGGGCCGTACGTTTTTGATTTTGTTTGTTTTCTAAATTAAAAGTTTTAAGTTTTTATTTATTTATTTTTTATTATAGCATAATTCTACATTACATTTTAAGGTAAAGTTATTTAAATCAGTGTCTGATCTTATTAATCGTTTTACAATTTTTATTTTTTGGTGCAAATTACATTAATATACTCTTATGAATTGAGCTTAAAGAGATTCGTTAAATGATTAACTTTCAGCTTCAAGGCACAAAGTGATGAATGCAAAAATTGTATTTAAAATACATCCGTCTGTTTGGTAAGCAGAAATATTAAATTGCAGATGTGAACTCACCAAATTTGTTATAACAATACACTTTCACTTTTAAATATCATTTCAAAAAATTATTACTTGGAAAAATGATTTATGTTCACTAATAGATCTCAATAGCATTCATAAGGGAAATATTTGGATGTGGAAAGTGGCGGCACAAGTGCTCATATTTTTTACAAACATTTTCAGTTGAATAATGTCAAGAAACAGCAATTACTGCGAAGCTATTATCAGGGTTGGTGAGCGTGAGCGAGCAGGATGCCTAGCCCCCTACAGTAGTATTAATTATTTTACAAATTTCGAGTTTTTGATTTCAATAAGAGTTCAATTTGGAGTTTTTGAGTCCTGTAGTAATTAAAAATTACGTAACAAAAATATATTAAAAAGGACATTGATGGACAAAAAACAATATAGATTAAAAAGGACATTGATGGATAAAAAACAAAATAGATTAAAAAGGACATTGATGGATAAAAAACAAAATAGATTAAAAAGGACATTGATGGATAAAAAACAAAATAGATTAAAAAGGACATTGATGGATAAAAAACAAAGTTACAAAAATGTACATTTTACAAATAAAATGTATAAGAAATCAATACTTTTCCCATAAAGCTTTTTTCCGTCCTTTTTTTTGCAGTTCATACTTATCTTAGCAGACAGTGATGCAATGTAACCACTCGATCTTTCATGCAACAATTAAAATATATATATTTTTTTTAAATAAATGTCTCTGTCCATAAAAAGAATTTTAATCTATAAGATTAACATTTTTTAAAATTATTTTATAAAGGAGTAAAGTGAGAAAATTAGAATAATTATTAAGTTCCATTAAATTCGGATAAAATATAATTTCATATTTATGCGATTTTTATTATATTAAAGAGTTTATCAAATAACTTTATTAACGACATATCTAAGAGTCTAATTGATACACTACTCAATAGTTAAATAATACAGTGTCTAAAATTTAAATTAATACAATACCCAATGCATTACCTAGGAGTTAATACATTTAAATTGCTCATTTAGATATACAAGTACTTAATATCATTTACTTACTTCTTAATCAAATATCGAGCAAAATAACTTTATGAAAATAATTAGTTTATCTTTTTTTAAATATTAAAATTGATCATTAATGCATACGAGAGAAAAAATATTAAATATTTTTTTTTAGTTTCTTAGCATTTTTATATGCGCAGTATGCTAATATTGTATAAATTTCCTGCAATGGAAATCATGTGGCGAGAAAAAACAACATGAAAATACATTTTTAATATTTCGAGTGCATAGTATCTTGTATTCGATTTTTATAAATTGCTATAAATAGTACATTCACTAATTATGAGCATTTTTAATTTATACGTTTCAAATTTTTATTTTACTAGAAACAAGTAAATAAATAAAACTAAGTTTTCTTTGCTCTTTTATTCGTTAAAAATATAAATTTCTTTTAAATACTTTAGTTATCATTCACTTCTATAAAATCCTTACATTTATTCATAAATCTTACAAATCAATTTTCTAAACATAAACGTCGCATTAAGCAGCAAGACCATAAAAATCTGTACTTACTTGTCCAAAACGACGTTCTTTTCAGATAAATAATCCACAATAAGGGATCACAACATAAATAAAAGAATACAAAGTTGTTGTTTTTTTTGCGCAGAGAAAACGAAAGCAGGACAAACGGCTTTCTCCTTACTGGTTTACATTCAACACTTTCACTGGTCACTTCGTCAGAAGTGACATTTTGTCAGGGTTCTAGCATAGAGAGGATCAATGGGTTAGTAGCGCCATCTGTTATGGAGGGGAAAAACTATTTAATTCTGAACACAAAGGATTGAAAACAATGAAATGTCACTTAGATGAGCGTATTTATTATTTTTTTTATAGAACTCAAAACAATGAGTAGTAGTTGAATGTGGTCGAAAACAGGTAAATTAAAACTGAGTAGTTGATTGGAAGCATTTGTGTATAGGTGGTGTAGATGTAAGAGTCTTGGGATTGTGGAATAATTTAAATTAAATAACAAAACCATGTATTTAGATTCAAAATCATGTAAATTATATTGACTATTGGAATCGAAACCAAGAATTAATTTATTAGGAACCGGTGGATTTAATATATTTTAGTAAAATTCCTAGACTGTTAAAAAAGATTTTAATAGAATAAAATTTTACTTCATAGTAACCACGTTACCGTGGTCATCAGGCTGATTATTGATGAAATTAAAATTTCTAAATCATTTTTGCGGATCATTTAAAATATAATCATTTTGCCTAAGGCACACAATAGTGTCTTTTATTTGAGCTAAAATGCAGGAAAAAAGTTGGATTTCTCCACTTTTTTAACTTGCTTGCCGTACACAGAGATAAAACAAAAATTTTAAAAAAAGGAGGGGAAAAAGTACTTATGAATATGACCTCGCTTTCCCTAACCCTTCTCAATCAAGTTATTTTGTTTCATTTATTATTCACTAGATGTCGCCACAATAGCAAATATAAATCAGGCAAAACATAAGCAATAAAATTATCTTTTTCAAATGGAAAATTATAATTAGTCAAAAAAGCTTTTTTTTCTTTAAAAAAAAAAGCGAAAGGTTCTTTGTAAGAATGATGAAGATGAAGAAAATTATTTATTATTAGAACAGTAGAGGCCATTGGCATCGTCGACAGATGAAATTTAAAACTTATAAGGGGGTGGTCTACCTTATAGTATTATATATATATATATATATATATATATATATATATATATATATATATATATATATATATATATATATATATGTCTCAAATATTTTTGAACACCCTACACACAAGATATAAGTAATAACTTTTTTTTTTTTTCGTACTGCGCAAGCGCGAAAAAAATTTAAAAAAAAAATTCTTAGTTTTTTAGTGAATAGGACTTGGCAACTAATAAAAAAAGACCGATTGGAATATCTTAAAAATTTAAAAAGTTTCTAGCAATTTTCTAAGTATTTTTTATCACTTTTTAAAAGAAAGCTAATTTAATACGGAGTTATCCATAAATTTATTTTGTACTATTAAAAAAGCTTTATTAAGATTAACGTCGGCATTGTTGGGGTTCATCCCCTATAAAAGTATTTTTTCTTTCTCATGTTTTATTTCCTATTACCATTTCATCTGTTAATAAATCTTGTTCAATAGTATAAAATGAAATATGTGGAGAACCCCTTATCATTTTGAGCTTTCGTTTAGAAAATGAGAAAACTACTTAGAAAATTGCTTATTGAAACTTTTTAAATTTTAAGATATTCAAATCAGACTTTTTTAAATAATTGACAAATACGATTCACTAACAAAATTAAGAAATAAATTATTTTATTATTTTTTTACCATGCATGCGCTGTATTAAAAAACTACTTTAAGTACTCATATCTTGAGCAGTTTTAAACGAATTTTTCTCAAATTTTAAACCAATAATTTTGGGATCAATTTTAAATTGAACCAAAAGTTTTCTTTTGTTTTATTGAATATTATCAAAGTTAGAGCAAAAAACGTAAGGAAAAAAAAAATTCGTTTTTTATAGAAATGTACATATCTTCATAAATATTTACGAAGCTAATTTTACGAAATTTCCTGCAATTATTGCGTATAATAGGCAAAATATTAGTTATAGGTTGCAAATTTATTACTACATTTATTGGCATAGGGTAATCAAAAATATTATTTTCTCCGTTTGTAATTTATTGACGATCCCTGAAACCTCAGAAGTTTTAAACCTCATATGTATGAGAAATCTCACTCTCTAAACACTTCTAAATTTATAAATTGGTTCTCTAAATATTCTTTGAGAAATATCAAAAAATGTCTCCGCATCGAAGCGTTTCCATTATTTTGTCCAACCCCTGTGTGTATGTATATATTTACGTTACATCCCCCATCCCCGAAAAATTTAAATTTCCATCTGAAATTGTATAAAAAGTGTCTATTTGCAAAACGTTTCGTATGTTAGAAGCACAATTAAAATGAAGAGAATAAAATAAATGTAATATGAAATGTTAAAAAACACACTTTTCTAATAATTATAATTATTTAACACAATGTTGCTATTTTAATTCTCAATTTGCTGCGGGCAGTTGTTAGTAGACCTATTTTACAATTAAATAAGATTTTTTTTTTTTTTTTTTTTTTCTTTATTTTTTTTTTTTTTAAATTTGATCAGTTTTCTAACTTTTTGTCAGTTCTAAGTTTGCTTATTTTCCTTGAGGATAGTCTTTCATATCATTGCCCTTCTCCAATACAACTTTCATTTTAAATTGTAAATTTTCACATGCACTTTAAAAATGAAAAGATTCAAAAACATGAGATATAAAAATACGAAAATACACTTTTGACACTTTTTGTGTTATAGAAAAAATTTCAATATGAAGTTAAGACATCATTATTGTTTACTTTGCTTATTATTTATTATTTCTTCTAATTGTCATGTCAATAGAGCAAAATATTTGAAATTTTTTTTAAAATTTCCGTAAGTTGGGAATTTTTTTCCCTCACTATCTTGGATTTGCACAATTCTGTCAACATGACTCTGACAATGTAGCGCCCTATTACCATAATCTGTCTCAAGAACGTTAGAAAATTCAAGATTAGTTGCAATTTTACTATTTAATTTTTTTTTATTTAAGTCCATTTTTTGTTTTATTTTTCTTTAACCTTACTTTGTTTCCCATTTTTGAAACTCTTATTTTTGTTTATTTTTATGTCCAAAACTTTATTTTCTACAATATTTTTATTATTATCCGATTTGACATTTTTTCTTTTCTTTCTTTTAACTTTCTTATTACTTTTTTTAATACTTTTATTTTCTTTATTGATATTTCTATTGCAATCATTAACCTGGATTTCGAGAAAAATGTATAAGGACAAGTTGCTTTTAGAATCAGAAAAAGGTAATCAATCTCATCCGATTTTGCATTACAACCTGTTTAACACAATCAATCACGAAATTGAAATCCAATGCAAGATTTCAAACTATAATGGTATAAGGTAAATCAGTTTTCAAAACTTAAAATTCACCTGACCTAGCTATTTTTCAAATTTTTTAATCTGTAATGCACATTTGATTAAGTTGCAAATTGCCTTTTATTTTTTTCACATAAACAAATTCTTTCTTTCTTTTTGGGCATGCAATAATTTTAGTTTAGATATTTTTCACAGTACTCTTTTTGTCGATTATTTAATTGGTAGTTCCATTAGTCACATTAGGATATCTGACATTTCTAATGTTTTCATTCCTATTTTGAACGTATTTTGTGTGTATCCAGATACTATAGTACACTATCTGGCCAAAAGTATCCGGACACCCAGTTTTCCTTCCTATTTTAAGAAAAGAAACATAGGTTTTAAGAGATCTAATTTCGCAATCTAATAAATTTTATTGCGCGGTATTGTGGTTTCTCCTTAAACCAATTTTTCTGAGTTTTCAAAAATTAAGAAATATTAATGAATTTCGGATATCTAATTACGCAATCTTATTAATTTGATTACGCGATACTATGATTCAACTAACGCTAGAAAGACTGAAACTTAGTATATACGTATATTGACCTAAAGCAGTCAAAATGACTGGATTGTGAAAGAATAACTAATGCGTAAAGAAGTTTGTTTAAAATTAAATTTTAATATTTTTTACATTATTTACAGTTATATAACAAGTTTTTAGTAAATATTAACAATAAAATAAATTCATGTTGTACAAAAAGTCAAAACATTCTAAGAAATAGTGTCATTATATACATCATTGTTTTTCTAATTGAAATTAGAAAGCAGTTAAAATGACTTCCTTGGGCAATCTAGTGTTTAACAGATTTTCCAAGGGTGTGAAATTTTTTTAAAAAACGTTGCTGATTTTCATAGATTTAATAACGATCTGATTTCATAGATTAATTTGATTTCGCGATACTGTGGCTCAACCTTCAATCTATGTTTCTAAACGTGCAAAAATTAAAAAATATCGCTAATTTTAAGAGATCTAATTACGCGATGTAACTAATATTTCCCGAGATTATACTTAACATATTTCAACCTTTCACGGATTTTCGCGTGAGTCGTACAGTAAGAATTCCTATTGTGAACTTAAGCTATCTTAAAGTTGATATTATCTATATCTTTTGAAATACAGCTTTGAACTCGCTTCATCCGAGGGCGTAAGAGTTGGCTTTTTAAAACAGGTGTCGGAATCACGCTTGACTCTCTATAATCACGATCGTAGTTGCATAAAGGCTGTAATATTTACATTTAAATTCTATGCTTTACTTTACAACAGATTAAAATGTCGAGCATCGCTATGGTAACTCAACGTGTTTAACTTACTTTTAGCAATCTTCCTTCAAGTTGACTTACGACTACTCAAAATAAGAAATTTTATATTTTCACCTCAATTTTTGGACTAAAATGGGCTATTTGTTTTAGCATGCTGACTCCTTTTAATTTTTATTTTATAACCGTCGTTGAACAGCTGACCCAATTTTGAGTTTAAACCAGATACAAAATACAAGGGAACTTCTGGATCATGTATCGGGAGAAATTTGCCTTTATGATGGAGTTTTTGATGGAACTAACCCACACTTGCGTTACACGAAGAAAAAAACTACGAAAACCTTCTAAGGTTAGCCTGTCGGCAAGGCGACTTTGACCCATGATCCGTCTACATTTGAGAATATTTACGACAGCATTGTGGTCGGTCCGAGTCAGGTGCGGAATTCGAATCAACCAAGGATTCGAGCCCGGGTCACCTCATTGGAAGGCAAGCGCTCTATCCTCTGAACCATCACGTCTATGTTGACCCATTTTATTTTATTTCATTTTATAACCGTCGTTGAAGAGCTGACCCAATTTTGAGTTTAAACCAGATACAAAATACAAGGGAACTTCTGGATCATGTATCGGGAGAAATTTGCCTTTATGATGGAGTTTTTGATGGAACTAACCCACACTTGCGTTACACGAAGAAAAAAACTACGAAAACCTTCTAAGGTTAGCCTGTCGGCAAGGCGACTTTGACCCATGATCCGTCTACATTTGAGAATATTTACGACAGCATTGTGGTCGGTCCGAGTCAGGTGCGGAATTCGAATCAACCAAGGATTCGAGCCCGGGTCACCTCATTGGAAGGCAAGCGCTCTATCCTCTGAACCATCACGTCTATGTTGACCCATTTTATTTTATTTCATTTTATAACCGTCGTTGAAGAGCTGACCCAATTTTGAGTTTAAACCAGATACAAAATACAAGGGAACTTCTGGATCATGTATCGGGAGAAATTTGCCTTTGTGATGGAGTTTTTGATGGAACTAACCCACACTTGCGTTACACAAAGAAAAAAACTACGAAAACCTTCGAAGGTTAGCCTGTCGGCAAGGCGACTTTGACCCATGATCCGTCTACATTTGAGAATATTTACGACAGCATTGTGGTCGGTCCGAGTCAGGTGCGGAATTCGAATCAACCAAGGATTCGAGCCCGGGTCACCTCATTGGAAGGCAAGCGCTCTATCCTCTGAACCATCACGTCTATGTTGACCCATTTTATTTTATTTCATTTTATAACCGTCGTTGAACAGCTGACCCAATTTTGAGTTTAAACCAGATACAAAATACAAGGGAACTTCTGGATCATGTATCGGGAGAAATTTGCCTTTGTGATGGAGTTTTTGATGGAACTAAAACACACTTGCGTTACACAAAGAAAAAAACTACGAAAACCTTCGAAGGTTAGCCTGTCGGCAAGGCGACTTTGACCCATGATCCGTCTACATTTGAGAATATTTACGACAGCATTGTGGTCGGTCCGAGTCAGGTGCGGAATTCGAATCAACCAAGGATTCGAGCCCGGGTCACCTCATTGGAAGGCAAGCGCTCTATCCTCTGAACCATCACGTCTATGTTGACCCATTTTATATTATTTCATTTTATAACCGTCGTTGAACAGTTGACCCAATTTTGAGTTTAAACCAGATACAAAATACAAGGGAACTTCTGGATCATGTATCGGGAGAAATTTGCCTTTGTGATGGAGTTTTTGATGGAACTAACCCACACTTGCGTTACACGAAGAAAAAAACTACGAAAACTTTCTAAGGTTAGCCTGTCGGCAAGGCGACTTTGACCCATGATCCGTCTACATTTGAGAATATTTACGACAGCATTGTGGTCGGTCCGAGTCAGGTGCGGAATTCGAATCAACCAAGGATTCGAGCCCGGGTCACCTCATTGGAAGGCAAGCGCTCTATCCTCTGAACCATCACGTCTATGTTGACCCATTTTATTTTATTTCATTTTATAACCGTCGTTGAACAGCTGACCCAATTTTGAGTTTAAACCAGATACAAAATACAAGGGAACTTCTGGATCATGTATCGGGAGAAATTTGCCTTTGTGATGGAGTTTTTGATGGAACTAAAACACACTTGCGTTACACGAAGAAAAAAACTACGAAAACCTTCTAAGGTTAGCCTGTCGGCAAGGCGACTTTGACCCATGATCCGTCTACATTTCAGAATATTTACGACAGCATTGTGGTCGGTCCGAGTCAGGTGCGGAATTCGAATCAACCAAGGATTCGAGACCGGGTCACCTCATTGGAAGGCAAGCGCTCTATCCTCTGAACCATCACGTCTATGTTGACGCATTTTATTTTATTTCATTTTATAACCGTCGTTGAACAGCTGACCCAATTTTGAATTTAAACCAGATACAAAATACAAGGGAACTTCTGGATCATGTATCGGGAGAAATTTGCCTTTGTGATGGAGTTTTTGATGGAACTAACCCACACTTGCGTTACACGAAGAAAAAAACTACGAAAACCTTCTACGGTTAGCCTGTCGGCAAGGCGACTTTGACCCATGATCCGTCTACATTTGAGAATATTTACGACAGCATTGTGGTCGGTCCGAGTCAGGTGCGGAATTCGAATCAACCAAGGATTCGAGCCCGGGTCACCTCATTGGAAGGCAAGCGCTCTATCCTCTGAACCATCACGTCTATGTTGACCCATTTTATTTTATTTCATTTTATAACCGTCGTTGAACAGCTGACCCAATTTTGAGTTTAAACCAGATACAAAATACAAGGGAACTTCTGGATCATGTATCGGGAGAAATTTGCCTTTGTGATGGAGTTTTTGATGGAACTAACCCACACTTGCGTTACACGAAGAAAAAAACTACGAAAACCTTCTAAGGTTAGCCTGTCGGCAAGGCGACTTTGACCCATGATCCGTCTACATTTGAGAATATTTACGACAGCATTGTGGTCGGTCCGAGTCAGGTGCAGAATTCGAATCAACCAAGGATTCGAGCCCGGGTCACCTCATTGGAAGGCAAGCGCTCTATCCTCTGAACCATCACGTCTATGTTGGCCCATTTTATTTTATTTCATTTTATAACCGTCGTTGAACAGCTGACCCAATTTTGAGTTTAAACCAGATACACAATACAAGGGAACTTCTGGATCATGTATCGGGAGAAATTTGCCTTTGTGATGGAGTTTTTGATGGAACTAACCCACACTTGCGTTACACGCAGAAAAAAACTACGAAAATCTTCTAAGGTTAGCCTGTCGGCAAGGCGACTTTGACCCATGATCCGTCTACATTTCAGAATATTTACGACAGCATTGTGGTCGGTCCGAGTCAAGTGCGGAATTCGAATCAACCAAGGATTCGAGCCCGGGTCACCTCATTGGAAGGCAAGCGCTCTATCCTCTGAACCATCACGTCTATGTTGACCCATTTTATTTTATTTCATTTTATAACCGTCGTTGAACAGCTGACCCAATTTTGAGTTTAAACCAGATACAAAATACAAGGGAACTTCTGGATCATGTATCGGGAGAAATTTGCCTTTGTGATGGAGTTTTTGATGGAACTAACCCACACTTGCGTTACACGAAGAAAAAAACTACGAAAACCTTCTAAGGTTAGCCTGTCGGCAAGGCGACTTTGACCCATGATCCGTCTACATTTGAGAATATTTACGACAGCATAGTGGTCGGTCCGAGTCAGGTGCGGAATTCGAATCAACCAAGGATTCGAGCCCGGGTCACCTCATTGGAAGGCAAGCGCTCTATCCTCTGAACCATCACGTCTATGTTGACCCATTTTATTTTATTTCATTTTATAACCGTCGTTGAACAGCTGACCCAATTTTGAGTTTAAACCAGATACAAAATACAAGGGAACTTCTGGATCATGTATCGGGAGAAATTTGCCTTTGTGATGGAGTTTTTGATGGAACTAACCCACACTTGCGTTACACGAAGAAAAAAACTACGAAAACCTTCTAAGGTTAGCCTGTCGGCAAGGCGACTTTGACCCATGATCCGTCTACATTTGAGAATATTTACGACAGCATTGTGGTCGGTCCGAGTCAGGTGCAGAATTCGAATCAACCAAGGATTCGAGCCCGGTTCACCTCATTGGAAGGCAAGCGCTCTATCCTCTGAACCATCACGTCTATGTTGGCCCATTTTATTTTATTTCATTTTATAACCGTCGTTGAACAGCTGACCCAATTTTGAGTTTAAACCAGATACAAAATACAAGGGAACTTCTGGATCATGTATCGGGAGAAATTTGCCTTTGTGATGGAGTTTTTGATGGAACTAACCCACACTTGCGTTACACGAAGAAAAAAACTACGAAAATCTTCTAAGGTTAGCCTGTAGGCAAGGCGACTTTGACCCATGATCCGTCTACATTTCAGAATATTTACGACAGCATTGTGGTCGGTCCGAGTCAAGTGCGGAATTCGAATCAAGCAAGGATTCGAGCCCGGGTCACCTCATTGGAAGGCAAGCTCTCTATCCTCTGAACCATCACGTCTATGTTGACCCATTTTATTTTATTTCATTTTATAACCGTCGTTGAACAGCTGACCCAATTTTGAGTTTCAACCAGATACAAAATACAAGGGAACTTCTGGATCATGTAACGGGAGAAATTTGCCTTTGTGATGGAGTTTTTGATGGAACTAACCCACACTTGCGTTACACGAAGAAAAAAACTACGAAAATCTTCTAAGGTTAGCCTGTCGGCAAGGCGACTTTGACCCATGATCCGTCTACATTTGAGAATATTTACGACAGCATTGTGGTCGGTCCGAGTCAGGTGCGGAATTCGAATCAACCAAGGATTCGAGCCCGGGTCACCTCATTGGAAGGCAAGCGCTCTATCCTCTGAACCATCACGTCTATGTTGACCCATTTTATTTTATTTCATTTTATATCCGTCGTTGAACAGCTGACCCAATTTTGAGTTTAAACCAGATACAAAATACAAGGCAACTTCTGGATCATGTATCGGGAGAAATTTGCCTTTGTGATGGAGTTTTTGATGGAACTAACCCACACTTGCGTTACACGAAGAAAAAAACTACGAAAACCTTCTAAGGTTAGCCTGTCGGCAAGGCGACTTTGACCCATGATCCGTCTACATTTGAGAATATTTACGACAGCATTGTGGTCGGTCCGAGTCAGGTGCGGAATTCGAATCAACCAAGGATTCGAGCCCGGGTCACCTCATTGGAAGGCAAGCGCTCTATCCTCTGAACCATCACGTCTATGTTGACCCATTTTATTTTATTTCATTTTATAACCGTCGTTGAACAGCTGACCCAATTTTGAGTTTAAACCAGATACAAAATACAAGGGAACTTCTGGATCATGTATCGGGAGAAATTTGCCTTTGTGATGGAGTTTTTGATGGAACTAACCCACACTTGCGTTACACGAAGAAAAAAACTACGAAAACCTTCTAAGGTTAGCCTGTCGGCAAGGCGACTTTGACCCATGATCCGTCTACATTTCAGAATATTTACGACAGCATTGTGGTCGGTCCGAGTCAGGTGCGGAATTCGAATCAACCAAGGATTCGAGTCCGGGTCACCTCATTGGAAGGCAAGCGCTCTATCCTCTGAACCATCACGTCTATGTTGACCCATTTTATTTTATTTCATTTTATAACCGTCGTTGAACAGCTGACCCAATTTTGAGTTTAAACCAGATACAAAATACAAGGGAGCTTCTGGATCATGTATCGGGAGAAATTTGCCTTTGTGATGGAGTTTTTGATGGAACTAACCCACACTTGCTTTACACGAAGAAAAAAACTACGAAAACCTTCTAAGGTTAGCCTGTCGGCAAGGCGACTTTGACCCATGATCCGTCTACATTTGAGAATATTTACGACAGCATTGTGGTCGGTCCGAGTCAGGTGCGGAATTCGAATCAACCAAGGATTCGAGCCCGGGTCACCTCATTGGAAGGCAAGCGCTCTATCCTCTGAACCATAACGTCTATGTTGACCCATTTTATTTTATTTCATTTTATAACCGTCGTTGAACAGCTGACCCAATTTTGAGTTTAAACCAGATACAAAATACAAGGGAACTTCTGGATCATGTATCGGGAGAAATATGCCTTTGTGATGGAGTTTTTGATGGAACTAACCCACACTTGCGTTACACGAAGAAAAAAACTACGAAAACCTTCTAAGGTTAGCCTGTCGGCAAGGCGACTTTGACCCATGATCCGTCTACATTTGAGAATATTTACGACAGCATTGTGGTCGGTCCGAGTCAGGTGCGGAATTCGAATCAACCAAAGATTCGAGCCCGGGTCACCTCATTGGAAGGCAAGCGCTCTATCCTCTGAACCATCACGTCTATGTTGACCCATTTTATTTTATTTTATTTTATAACCGTCGTTGAACAGCTGACCCAATTTTGAGTTTAAACCAGATACAAAATACAAGGGAACTTCTGGATCATGTATCGGGAGAAATTTGCCTTTGTGATGGAGTTTTTGATGGAACTAACCCACACTTGCGTTACACGAAGAAAAAAACTACGAAAACCTTCTAAGGTTAGCCTGTCGGCAAGGCGACTTTGACCCATGATCCGTCTACATTTCAGAATATTTACGACAGCATTGTGGTCGGTCCGAGTCAAGTGCGGAATTCGAATCAACCAAGGATTCGAGCCCGGGTCACCTCATTGGAAGGCAAGCTCTCTATCCTCTGAACCATCACGTCTATGTTGACCCATTTTATTTTATTTCATTTTATAACCGTCGTTGAACAGCTGACCCAATTTTGAGTTTCAACCAGATACAAAATACAAGGGAACTTCTGGATCATGTATCGGGAGAAATTTGCCTTTGTGATGGAGTTTTTGATGGAACTAACCCACACTTGCGTTACACGAAGAAAAAAACTACGAAAATCTTCTAAGGTTAGCCTGTCGGCAAGGCGACTTTGACCCATGATCCGTCTACATTTGAGAATATTTACGACAGCATTGTGGTCGGTCCGAGTCAGGTGCGGAATTCGAATCAACCAAGGATTCGAGCCCGGGTCACCTCATTGGAAGGCAAGCGCTCTATCCTCTGAACCATCACGTCTATGTTGGCCCATTTTATTTTATTTCATTTTATAACCGTCGTTGAACAGCTGGCCCAATTTTGAGTTTCAACCAGATACAAAATACAAGGGAACTTCTGGATCATGTAACGGGAGAAATTTGCCTTTGTGATGGAGTTTTTGATGGAACTAACCCACACTTGCGTTACACGAAGAAAAAAACTACGAAAACCTTCTAAGGTAAGCCTGTCGGCAAGGCGACTTTGACCCATGATCTGTCTACATTTGAGAATATTTACGACAGCATTGTGGTCTGTCCGAGTCAGGTGCGGAATTCGAATCAACCAAGGATTTGAGCCAGGGTCACCTCATTGGAAGGCAAGCGCTCTATCCTCTGAACCATCACGTCTATGTTGACCCATTTTATTTTATTTCATTTTATATCCGTCGTTGAACAGCTGACCCAATTTTGAGTTTAAACCAGATACAAAATACAAGGCAACTTCTGGATCATGTATCGGGAGAAATTTGCCTTTGTGATGGAGTTTTTGATGGAACTAACCCACACTTGCGTTACACGAAGAAAAAAACTACGAAAACCTTCTAAGGTTAGCCTGTCGGCAAGGCGACTTTGACCCATGATCCGTCTACATTTGAGAATATTTACGACAGCATTGTGGTCGGTCCGAGTCAGGTGCGGAATTCGAATCAACCAAGGATTCGAGCCCGGGTCACCTCATTGGAAGGCAAGCGCTCTATCCTCTGAACCATCACGTCTATGTTGACCCATTTTATTTTATTTCATTTTATAACCGTCGTTGAACAGCTGACCCAATTTTGAGTTTAAACCAGATACAAAATACAAGGGAACTTCTGGATCATGTATCGGGAGAAATTTGCCTTTGTGATGGAGTTTTTGATGGAACTAACCCACACTTGCGTTACACGAAGAAAAAAACTACGAAAACCTTCTAAGGTTAGCCTGTCGGCAAGGCGACTTTGACCCATGATCCGTCTACATTTCAGAATATTTACGACAGCATTGTGGTCGGTCCGAGTCAGGTGCGGAATTCGAATCAACCAAGGATTCGAGTCCGGGTCACCTCATTGGAAGGCAAGCGCTCTATCCTCTGAACCATCACGTCTATGTTGACCCATTTTATTTTATTTCATTTTATAACCGTCGTTGAACAGCTGACCCAATTTTGAGTTTAAACCAGATACAAAATACAAGGGAGCTTCTGGATCATGTATCGGGAGAAATTTGCCTTTGTGATGGAGTTTTTGATGGAACTAACCCACACTTGCTTTACACGAAGAAAAAAACTACGAAAACCTTCTAAGGTTAGCCTGTCGGCAAGGCGACTTTGACCCATGATCCGTCTACATTTGAGAATATTTACGACAGCATTGTGGTCGGTCCGAGTCAGGTGCGGAATTCGAATCAACCAAGGATTCGAGCCCGGGTCACCTCATTGGAAGGCAAGCGCTCTATCCTCTGAACCATAACGTCTATGTTGACCCATTTTATTTTATTTCATTTTATAACCGTCGTTGAACAGCTGACCCAATTTTGAGTTTAAACCAGATACAAAATACAAGGGAACTTCTGGATCATGTATCGGGAGAAATATGCCTTTGTGATGGAGTTTTTGATGGAACTAACCCACACTTGCGTTACACGAAGAAAAAAACTACGAAAACCTTCTAAGGTTAGCCTGTCGGCAAGGCGACTTTGACCCATGATCCGTCTACATTTGAGAATATTTACGACAGCATTGTGGTCGGTCCGAGTCAGGTGCGGAATTCGAATCAACCAAAGATTCGAGCCCGGGTCACCTCATTGGAAGGCAAGCGCTCTATCCTCTGAACCATCACGTCTATGTTGACCCATTTTATTTTATTTTATTTTATAACCGTCGTTGAACAGCTGACCCAATTTTGAGTTTAAACCAGATACAAAATACAAGGGAACTTCTGGATCATGTATCGGGAGAAATTTGCCTTTGTGATGGAGTTTTTGATGGAACTAACCCACACTTGCGTTACACGAAGAAAAAAACTACGAAAACCTTCTAAGGTTAGCCTGTCGGCAAGGCGACTTTGACCCATGATCCGTCTACATTTCAGAATATTTACGACAGCATTGTGGTCGGTCCGAGTCAAGTGCGGAATTCGAATCAACCAAGGATTCGAGCCCGGGTCACCTCATTGGAAGGCAAGCTCTCTATCCTCTGAACCATCACGTCTATGTTGACCCATTTTATTTTATTTCATTTTATAACCGTCGTTGAACAGCTGACCCAATTTTGAGTTTCAACCAGATACAAAATACAAGGGAACTTCTGGATCATGTATCGGGAGAAATTTGCCTTTGTGATGGAGTTTTTGATGGAACTAACCCACACTTGCGTTACACGAAGAAAAAAACTACGAAAATCTTCTAAGGTTAGCCTGTCGGCAAGGCGACTTTGACCCATGATCCGTCTACATTTGAGAATATTTACGACAGCATTGTGGTCGGTCCGAGTCAGGTGCGGAATTCGAATCAACCAAGGATTCGAGCCCGGGTCACCTCATTGGAAGGCAAGCGCTCTATCCTCTGAACCATCACGTCTATGTTGACCCATTTTATTTTATTTCTTTTTATAACCGTCGTTGAACAGCTGACCCAATTTTGAGTTTAAACCAGATACAAAATACAAGGGAACTTCTGGATCATGTATCGGGAGAAATTTGCCTTTGTGATGGAGTTTTTGATGGAACTAACCCACACTTGCGTTACACGAAGAAAAAAACTACGAAAACCTTCTAAGGTTAGCCTGTCGGCAAGGCGACTTTGACCCATGATCCGTCTACATTTGAGAATATTTACGACAGCATAGTGGTCGGTCCGAGTCAGGTGCGGAATTCGAATCAACCAAGGATTCGAGCCCGGGTCACCTCATTGGAAGGCAAGCGCTCTATCCTCTGAACCATCACGTCTATGTTGACCCATTTTATTTTATTTCATTTTATAACCGTCGTTGAACAGCTGACCCAATTTTGAGTTTAAACCAGATACAAAATACAAGGGAACTTCTGGATCATGTATCGGGAGAAATTTGCCTTTGTGATGGAGTTTTTGATGGAACTAACCCACACTTGCGTTACACGAAGAAAAAAACTACGAAAACCTTCTAAGGTTAGCCTGTCGGCAAGGCGACTTTGACCCATGATCCGTCTACATTTGAGAATATTTACGACAGCATTGTGGTCGGTCCGAGTCAGGTGCAGAATTCGAATCAACCAAGGATTCGAGCCCGGTTCACCTCATTGGAAGGCAAGCGCTCTATCCTCTGAACCATCACGTCTATGTTGGCCCATTTTATTTTATTTCATTTTATAACCGTCGTTGAACAGCTGGCCCAATTTTGAGTTTAAACCAGATACAAAATACAAGGGAACTTCTGGATCATGTATCGGGAGAAATTTGCCTTTGTGATGGAGTTTTTGATGGAACTAACCCACACTTGCGTTACACGAAGAAAAAAACTACGAAAATCTTCTAAGGTTAGCCTGTAGGCAAGGCGACTTTGACCCATGATCCGTCTACATTTCAGAATATTTACGACAGCATTGTGGTCGGTCCGAGTCAAGTGCGGAATTCGAATCAAGCAAGGATTCGAGCCCGGGTCACCTCATTGGAAGGCAAGCTCTCTATCCTCTGAACCATCACGTCTATGTTGACCCATTTTATTTTATTTCATTTTATAACCGTCGTTGAACAGCTGACCCAATTTTGAGTTTCAACCAGATACAAAATACAAGGGAACTTCTGGATCATGTAACGGGAGAAATTTGCCTTTGTGATGGAGTTTTTGATGGAACTAACCCACACTTGCGTTACACGAAGAAAAAAACTACGAAAACCTTCTAAGGTAAGCCTGTCGGCAAGGCGACTTTGACCCATGATCTGTCTACATTTGAGAATATTTACGACAGCATTGTGGTCTGTCCGAGTCAGGTGCGGAATTCGAATCAACCAAGGATTTGAGCCAGGGTCACCTCATTGGAAGGCAAGCGCTCTATCCTCTGAACCATCACGTCTATGTTGACCCATTTTATTTTATTTCATTTTATAACCGTCGTTGAACAGCTGACCCAATTTTGAGTTTAAACCAGATACAAAATACAAGGGAACTTCTGGATCATGTATCGGGAGAAATTTGCCTTTGTGATGGAGTTTTTGATGGAACTAACCCACACTTGCGTTACACGAAGAAAAGAACTACGAAAACCTTCTAAGGTTAGCCTGTCGGCAAGGCGACTTTAACCCATGATCCGTCTACATTTGAGAATATTTACGACAGCATTGTGGTCGGTCCGAGTCAGGTGCGGAATTCGAATCAACCAAGGATTCGAGCCCGGGTCACCTCATTGGAAGGCAAGCGCTCTATCCTCTGAACCATCACGTCTATGTTGACCCATTTTATTTTATTTCATTTTATAACCGTCGTTGAACAGCTGACCCAATTTTGAGTTTAAACCAGATACGAAATACAAGGGAACTTCTGGATCATGTATCGGGAGAAATTTGCCTTTGTGATGGAGTTTTTGATGGAACTAACCCACACTTGCGTTACACGAAGAAAAAAACTACGAAAACCTTCTAAGGTTAGCTTGTCGGCAAGGCGACTTTGACCCATGATCCGTCTACATTTGAGAATATTTACGACAGCATTGTGGTCGGTCCGAGTCAGGTGCGGAATTCGAATCAACCAAGGATTCGAGCCCGGGTCACCTCATTGGAAGGCAAGCGCTCTATCCTCTGAACCATCACGTCTATGTTGACCCATTTTATTTTATTTCATTTTATAACCGTCGTTGAACAGCTGACCCAATTTTGAGTTTAAACCAGATACAAAATACAAGGGAACTTCTGGATCATGTATCGGGAGAAATTTGCCTTTGTGATGGAGTTTTTGATGGAACTAACCCACACTTGCGTTACACGAAGAAAAAAACTACGAAAACCTTCTAAGGTTAGCCTGTCGGCAAGGCGACTTTGACCCATGATCCGTCTACATTTCAGAATATTTACGACAGCATTGTGGTCGGTCCGAGTCAGGTGCGGAATTCGAATCAACCAAGGATTCGAGACCGGGTCACCTCATTGGAAGGCAAGCGCTCTATCCTCTGAACCATCACGTCTATGTTGACGCATTTTATTTTATTTCATTTTATAACCGTCGTTGAACAGCTGACCCAATTTTGAATTTAAACCAGATACAAAATACAAGGGATCTTCTGGATCATGTATCGGGAGAAATTTGCCTTTGTGATGGAGTTTTTGATGGAACTAACCCACACTTGCGTTCACGAAGAAAAAAACTACGAAAACCTTCTACGGTTAGCCTGTCGGCAAGGCGACTTTGACCCATGATCCGTCTACATTTGAGAATATTTACGACAGCATTGTGGTCGGTCCGAGTCAGGTGCGGAATTCGAATCAACCAAGGATTCGAGCCCGGGTCACCTCATTGGAAGGCAAGCGCTCTATCCTCTGAACCATCACGTCTATGTTGACCCATTTTATTTTATTTCATTTTATAACCGTCGTTGAACAGCTGACCCAATTTTGAGTTTAAACCAGATACAAAATACAAGGGAACTTCTGGATCATGTATCGGGAGAAATTTGCCTTTGTGATGGAGTTTTTGATGGAACTAACCCACACTTGCGTTACACGAAGAAAAAAACTACGAAAACCTTCTAAGGTTAGCCTGTCGGCAAGGCGACTTTGACCCATGATCCGTCTACATTTGAGAATATTTACGACAGCATAGTGGTCGGTCCGAGTCAGGTGCGGAATTCGAATCAACCAAGGATTCGAGCCCGGGTCACCTCATTGGAAGGCAAGCGCTCTATCCTCTGAACCATCACGTCTATGTTGACCCATTTTATTTTATTTCATTTTATAACCGTCGTTGAACAGCTGACCCAATTTTGAGTTTAAACCAGATACAAAATACAAGGGAACTTCTGGATCATGTATCGGGAGAAATTTGCCTTTGTGATGGAGTTTTTGATGGAACTAACCCACACTTGCGTTACACGAAGAAAAAAACTACGAAAACCTTCTAAGGTTAGCCTGTCGGCAAGGCGACTTTGACCCATGATCCGTCTACATTTGAGAATATTTACGACAGCATTGTGGTCGGTCCGAGTCAGGTGCAGAATTCGAATCAACCAAGGATTCGAGCCCGGTTCACCTCATTGGAAGGCAAGCGCTCTATCCTCTGAACCATCACGTCTATGTTGGCCCATTTTATTTTATTTCATTTTATAACCGTCGTTGAACAGCTGACCCAATTTTGAGTTTAAACCAGATACAAAATACAAGGGAACTTCTGGATCATGTATCGGGAGAAATTTGCCTTTGTGATGGAGTTTTTGATGGAACTAACCCACACTTGCGTTACACGAAGAAAAAAACTACGAAAATCTTCTAAGGTTAGCCTGTAGGCAAGGCGACTTTGACCCATGATCCGTCTACATTTCAGAATATTTACGACAGCATTGTGGTCGGTCCGAGTCAAGTGCGGAATTCGAATCAAGCAAGGATTCGAGCCCGGGTCACCTCATTGGAAGGCAAGCTCTCTATCCTCTGAACCATCACGTCTATGTTGACCCATTTTATTTTATTTCATTTTATAACCGTCGTTGAACAGCTGACCCAATTTTGAGTTTCAACCAGATACAAAATACAAGGGAACTTCTGGATCATGTAACGGGAGAAATTTGCCTTTGTGATGGAGTTTTTGATGGAACTAACCCACACTTGCGTTACACGAAGAAAAAAACTACGAAAATATTCTAAGGTTAGCCTGTCGGCAAGGCGACTTTGACCCATGATCCGTCTACATTTCAGAATATTTACGACAGCATTGTGGTCGGTCCGAGTCAGGTGCGGAATTCGAATCAACCAAGGATTCGAGCCCGGGTCACCTCATTGGAAGGCAAGCGCTCTATCCTCTGAACCATCACGTCTATGTTGACCCATTTTATTTTATTTCATTTTATATCCGTCGTTGAACAGCTGACCCAATTTTGAGTTTAAACCAGATACAAAATACAAGGGAACTTCTGGATCATGTATCGGGAGAAATTTGCCTTTGTGATGGAGTTTTTGATGGAACTAACCCACACTTGCGTTACACGAAGAAAAAAACTACGAAAACCTTCTAAGGTTAGCCTGTCGGCAAGGCGACTTTGACCCATGATCCGTCTACATTTGAGAATATTTACGACAGCATTGTGGTCGGTCCGAGTCAGGTGCGGAATTCGAATCAACCAAGGATTCGAGCCCGGGTCACCTCATTGGAAGGCAAGCGCTCTATCCTCTGAACCATCACGTCTATGTTGACCCATTTTATTTTATTTCATTTTATAACCGTCGTTGAACAGCTGACCCAATTTTGAGTTTAAACCAGATACAAAATACAAGGGAACTTCTGGATCATGTATCGGGAGAAATTTGCCTTTGTGATGGAGTTTTTGATGGAACTAACCCACACTTGCGTTACACGAAGAAAAAAACTACGAAAACCTTCTAAGGTTAGCCTGTCGGCAAGGCGACTTTGACCCATGATCCGTCTACATTTCAGAATATTTACGACAGCATTGTGGTCGTCCGAGTCAGGTGCGGAATTCGAATCAACCAAGGATTCGAGCCCGGGTCACCTCATTGGAAGGCAAGCGCTCTATCCTCTGAACCATCACGTCTATGTTGACCCATTTTATTTTATTTCATTTTATAACCGTCGTTGAACAGCTGACCCAATTTTGAGTTTAAACCAGATACAAAATACAAGGGAACTTCTGGATCATGTATCGGGAGAAATTTGCCTTTGTGATGGAGTTTTTGATGGAACTAACCCACACTTGCGTTACATGAAGAAAAAAACTACGAAAACCTTCTAAGGTTAGCCTGTCGGCAAGGCGACTTTGACCCATGATCCGTCTACATTTGAGAATATTTACGACAGCATTGTGGTCGGTCCGAGTCAGGTGCGGAATTCGAATCAACCAAGGATTCGAGCCCGGGTCACCTCATTGGAAGGCAAGCGCTCTATCCTCTGAACCATAACGTCTATGTTGACCCATTTTATTTTATTTCATTTTATAACCGTCGTTGAACAGCTGACCCAATTTTGAGTTTAAACCAGATACAAAATACAAGGGAACTTCTGGATCATGTATCGGGAGAAATTTGCCTTTGTGATGGAGTTTTTGATGGAACTAACCCACACTTGCGTTACACGAAGAAAAAAACTACGAAAACCTTCTAAGGTTAGCCTGTCGGCAAGGCGACTTTGACCCATGATCCGTCTACATTTGAGAATATTTACGACAGCATTGTGGTCGGTCCGAGTCAGGTGCGGAATTCGAATCAACCAAAGATTCGAGCCCGGGTCACCTCATTGGAAGGCAAGCGCTCTATCCTCTGAACCATCACGTCTATGTTGACCCATTTTATTTTATTTTATTTTATAACCGTCGTTGAACAGCTGACCCAATTTTGAGTTTAAACCAGATACAAAATACAAGGGAACTTCTGGATCATGTATCGGGAGAAATTTGCCTTTGTGATGGAGTTTTTGATGGAACTAACCCACACTTGCGTTACACGAAGAAAAAAACTACGAAAACCTTCTAAGGTTAGCCTGTCGGCAAGGCGACTTTGACCCATGATCCGTCTACATTTCAGAATATTTACGACAGCATTGTGGTCGGTCCGAGTCAAGTGCGGAATTCGAATCAACCAAGGATTCGAGCCCGGGTCACCTCATTGGAAGGCAAGCTCTCTATCCTCTGAACCATCACGTCTATGTTGACCCATTTTATTTTATTTCATTTTATAACCGTCGTTGAACAGCTGACCCAATTTTGAGTTTCAACCAGATACAAAATAAAAGGGAACTTCTGGATCATGTATCGGGAGAAATTTGCCTTTGTGATGGAGTTTTTGATGGAACTAACCCACACTTGCGTTACACGAAGAAAAAAACTACGAAAATCTTCTAAGGTTAGCCTGTCGGCAAGGCGACTTTGACCCATGATCCGTCTACATTTGAGAATATTTACGACAGCATTGTGGTCGGTCCGAGTCAGGTGCGGAATTCGAATCAACCAAGGATTCGAGCCCGGGTCACCTCATTGGAAGGCAAGCGCTCTATCCTCTGAACCATCACGTCTATGTTGACCCATTTTATTTTATTTCATTTTATAACCGTCGTTGAACAGCTGACCCAATTTTGAGTTTAAACCAGATACAAAATACAAGGGATCTTCTGGATCATGTATCGGGAGAAATTTGCCTTTGTGATGGAGTTTTTGATGGAACTAACCCACACTTGCGTTACACGAAGAAAAAAACTACGAAAACCTTCTAAGGTTAGCCTGTCGGCAAGGCGACTTTGACCCATGATCCGTCTACATTTGAGAATATTTACGACAGCATAGTGGTCGGTCCGAGTCAGGTGCGGAATTCGAATCAACCAAGGATTCGAGCCCGGGTCACCTCATTGGAAGGCAAGCGCTCTATCCTCTGAACCATCACGTCTATGTTGACCCATTTTATTTTATTTCATTTTATAACCGTCGTTGAACAGCTGACCCAATTTTGAGTTTAAACCAGATACAAAATACAAGGGAACTTCTGGATCATGTATCGGGAGAAATTTGCCTTTGTGATGGAGTTTTTGATGGAACTAACCCACACTTGCGTTACACGAAGAAAAAAACTACGAAAACCTTCTAAGGTTAGCCTGTCGGCAAGGCGACTTTGACCCATGATCCGTCTACATTTGAGAATATTTACGACAGCATTGTGGTCGGTCCGAGTCAGGTGCAGAATTCGAATCAACCAAGGATTCGAGCCCGGTTCACCTCATTGGAAGGCAAGCGCTCTATCCTCTGAACCATCACGTCTATGTTGGCCCATTTTATTTTATTTCATTTTATAACCGTCGTTGAACAGCTGACCCAATTTTGAGTTTAAACCAGATACAAAATACAAAGGAACTTCTGGATCATGTATCGAGAGAAATTTGCCTTTGTGATGGAGTTTTTGATGGAACTAACCCACACTTGCGTTACACGAAGAAAAAAACTACGAAAATCTTCTAAGGTTAGCCTGTAGGCAAGGCGACTTTGACCCATGATCCGTCTACATTTCAGAATATTTACGACAGCATTGTGGTCGGTCCGAGTCAAGTGCGGAATTCGAATCAAGCAAGGATTCGAGCCCGGGTCACCTCATTGGAAGGCAAGCTCTCTATCCTCTGAACCATCACGTCTATGTTGACCCATTTTATTTTATTTCATTTTATAACCGTCGTTGAACAGCTGACCCAATTTTGAGTTTCAACCAGATACAAAATACAAGGGAACTTCTGGATCATGTAACGGGAGAAATTTGCCTTTGTGATGGAGTTTTTGATGGAACTAACCCACACTTGCGTTACACGAAGAAAAAAACTACGAAAATCTTCTAAGGTTAGCCTGTCGGCAAGGCGACTTTGACCCATGATCCGTCTACATTTGAGAATATTTACGACAGCATTGTGGTCGGTCCGAGTCAGGTGCGGAATTCGAATCAACCAAGGATTCGAGCCCGGGTCACCTCATTGGAAGGCAAGCGCTCTATCCTCTGAACCATCACGTCTATGTTGACCCATTTTATTTTATTTCATTTTATATCCGTCGTTGAACAGCTGACCCAATTTTGAGTTTAAACCAGATACAAAATACAAGGGAACTTCTGGATCATGTATCGGGAGAAATTTGCCTTTGTGATGGAGTTTTTGATGGAACTAACCCACACTTGCGTTACACGAAGAAAAAAACTACGAAAACCTTCTAAGGTTAGCCTGTCGGCAAGGCGACTTTGACCCATGATCCGTCTACATTTGAGAATATTTACGACAGCATTGTGGTCGGTCCGAGTCAGGTGCGGAATTCGAATCAACCAAGGATTCGAGCCCGGGTCACCTCATTGGAAGGCAAGCGCTCTATCCTCTTAACCATCACGTCTATGTTGATCCATTTTATTTTATTTCATTTTATAACCGTCGTTGAACAGCTGACCCAATTTTGAGTTTAAACCAGATACAAAATACAAGGGAACTTCTGGATCATGTATCGGGAGAAATTTGCCTTTGTGATGGAGTTTTTGATGGAACTAACCCACACTTGCGTTACACGAAGAAAAAAACTACGAAAATCTTCTAAGGTTAGCCTGTAGGCAAGGCGACTTTGACCCATGATCCGTCTACATTTCAAAATATTTACGACAGCATTGTGGTCGGTCCGAGTCAAGTGCGGAATTCGAATCAAGCAAGGATTCGAGCCCGGGTCACCTCATTGGAAGGCAAGCTCTCTATCCTCTGAACCATCACGTCTATGTTGACCCATTTTATTTTATTTCATTTTATAACCGTCGTTGAACAGCTGACCCAATTTTGAGTTTCAACCAGATACAAAATACAAGGGAACTTCTGGATCATGTAACGGGAGAAATTTGCCTTTGTGATGGAGTTTTTGATGGAACTAACCCACACTTGCGTTACACGAAGAAAAAAACTACGAAAATCTTCTAAGGTTAGCCTGTCGGCAAGGCGACTTTGACCCATGATCCGTCTACATTTGAGAATATTTACGACAGCATTGTGGTCGGTCCGAGTCAGGTGCGGAATTCGAATCAACCAAGGATTCGAGCCCGGGTCACCTCATTGGAAGGCAAGCGCTCTATCCTCTGAACCATCACGTCTATGTTGACCCATTTTATTTTATTTCATTTTATATCCGTCGTTGAACAGCTGACCCAATTTTGAGTTTAAACCAGATACAAAATACAAGGGAACTTCTGGATCATGTATCGGGAGAAATTTGCCTTTGTGATGGAGTTTTTGATGGAACTAACCCACACTTGCGTTACACGAAGAAAAAAACTACGAAAACCTTCTAAGGTTAGCCTGTCGGCAAGGCGACTTTGACCCATGATCCGTCTACATTTGAGAATATTTACGACAGCATTGTGGTCGGTCCGAGTCAGGTGCGGAATTCGAATCAACCAAGGATTCGAGCCCGGGTCACCTCATTGGAAGGCAAGCGCTCTATCCTCTGAACCATCACGTCTATGTTGATCCATTTTATTTTATTTCATTTTATAACCGTCGTTGAACAGCTGACCCAATTTTGAGTTTAAACCAGATACAAAATACAAGGGAACTTCTGGATCATGTATCGGGAGAAATTTGCCTTTGTGATGGAGTTTTTGATGGAACTAACCCACACTTGCGTTACACGAAGAAAAAAACTACGAAAACCTTCTAAGGTTAGCCTGTCGGCAAGGCGACTTTGACCCATGATCCGTCTACATTTCAGAATATTTACGACAGCATTGTGGTCGGTCCGAGTCAGGTGCGGAATTCGAATCAACCAAGGATTCGAGCCCGGGTCACCTCATTGGAAGGCAAGCGCTCTATCCTCTGAACCATCACGTCTATGTTGACCCATTTTATTTTATTTCATTTTATAACCGTCGTTGAACAGCTGACCCAATTTTGAGTTTAAACCAGATACAAAATACAAGGGAACTTCTGGATCATGTATCGGGAGAAATTTGCCTTTGTGATGGAGTTTTTGATGGAACTAACCCATACTTGCGTTACACGAAGAAAAAAACTACGAAAACCTTCTAAGGTTAGCCTGTCGGCAAGGCGACTTTGACCCATGATCCGTCTACATTTGAGAATATTTACGACAGCATTGTGGTCGGTCCGAGTCAGGTGCGGAATTCGAATCAACCAAGGATTCGAGCCCGGGTCACCTCATTGGAAGGCAAGCGCTCTATCCTCTGAACCATAACGTCTATGTTGACCCATTTTATTTTATTTCATTTTATAACCGTCGTTGAACAGCTGACCCAATTTTGAGTTTAAACCAGATACAAAATACAAGGGAACTTCTGGATCATGTATCGGGAGAAATTTGCCTTTGTGATGGAGTTTTTGATGGAACTAACCCACACTTGCGTTACACGAAGAAAAAAACTACGAAAACCTTCTAAGGTTAGCCTGTCGGCAAGGCGACTTTGACCCATGATCCGTCTACATTTGAGAATATTTACGACAGCATTGTGGTCGGTCCGAGTCAGGTGCGGAATTCGAATCAACCAAAGATTCGAGCCCGGGTCACCTCATTGGAAGGCAAGCGCTCTATCCTCTGAACCATCACGTCTATTTTGACCCATTTTATTTTATTTCATTTTATAACCGTCGTTGAACAGCTGACCCAATTTTGAGTTTAAACCAGATACAAAATACAAGGGAACTTCTGGATCATGTATCGGGAGAAATTTGCCTTTGTGATGGAGTTTTTGATGGAACTAACCCACACTTGCGTTACACGAAGAAAAAAACTACGAAAACCTTCTAAGGTTAGCCTGTCGGCAAGGCGACTTTGACCCATGATCCGTCTACATTTGAGAATATTTACGACAGCATTGTGGTCTGTCCGAGTCAGGTGCGGAATTCGAATCAACCAAAGATTCGAGCCCGGGTCACCTCATTGGAAAGCAAGCGCTCTATCCTCTGAACCATCACGTCTATGTTGACCCATTTTATTTTATTTCATTTTATAACCGTCGTTGAACAGCTGACCCAATTTTGAGTTTAAACCAGATACAAAATACAAGGGAACTTCTGGATCATGTATCGGGAGAAATTTGCCTTTGTGATGGAGTTTTTGATGGAACTAACCCACACTTGCGTTACACGAAGAAAAAAACTACGAATACCTTCTAAGGTTAGCCTGTCGGCAAGGCGACTTTGACCCATGATCCGTCTACATTTCAGAATATTTACGACAGTATTGTGGTCGGTCCGAGTCAAGTGCGGAATTCGAATCAACCAAGGATTCGAGCCCGGGTCACCTCATTGGAAGGCAAGCTCTCTATCCTCTGAACCATCACGTCTATGTTGACCCATTTTATTTTATTTCATTTTATAACCGTCGTTGAACAGCTGACCCAATTTTGAGTTTAAACCAGATACAAAATACAAGGGAACTTCTGGATCATGTATCGGGAGAAATTTGCCTTTGTGATGGAGTTTTTGATGGAACTAACCCACACTTGCGTTACACGAAGAAAAAAACTACGAAAACCTTCTAAGGTTAGCCTGTCGGCAAGGCGACTTTGACCCATGATCCGTCTACATTTGAGAATATTTACGACAGCATTGTGGTCGGTCCGAGTCAGGTGCGGAATTCGAATCAACCAAGGATTCGAGCCCGGGTCACCTCATTGGAAGGCAAGCGCTCTATCCTCTGAACCATCACGTCTATGTTGACCCATTTTATTTTATTTCATTTTATAACCGTCGTTGAACAGCCCACCCAATTTTTGGGTTTTCGAGTACTAATGTTCAACTCTGCAGTTTTGTAACTTTGAACCCAATCCAGAAAACAAGGAAACTCCTGTATCAAGTAGTGGGAGAAATTTACCTTCGTGGAGGACTTTTTGATGGAACTAAGCCGCATTTGCGTTACATGGAGAGGAAGACCACGAGAACCTCCAACGGTTAGCCTGACGGCAAAGGAACTCTAACCCATGATCCGCCTACCACTGAGGATATTTCACGTCAGCACTGTGGTCGGTGCGAGTCAGATGCGGAATTCATATCGACCAGCCATTGCCGGCATCGAACCTCGGTTCACCTCATTGGAAGACGAATGCTCTTTCCCCTGAGACATCATGGCTTATGTTGACTGATTGAAATTTTCTTATATTAAAGTAAATCTTCAAATGATGTTGCCTTCAATTATGCAAAAATACTTTTTTTTCTTGGCTCTTTGTCACGCTGTACTCTATTTCTAAGCGTTAAACATACTAAGTTTAACTCATCGAAATTTTTTTTAAATCTTCCCACGCATTTAAAAATATTGTTTTTTTACTAGAAGTACCAGCGTTCGTACCAGTTATCAAAGAAATGACCAAATTAAACGTAGTGTAAAACCTGCATAAAGTTTAAAATGCTCGGCCTAATAAATGAATCCTGGGGGGAAAAAAAGAAAGAAAAAAAAAAAAAAGAAGAATAAAACAAACAAATTTAGGCTTTCAGAAATTGTTTTAAGTAAATAAAAATACCTTTATTGTTGTACTTAATACTATATTGTTTTAAGTAAATAAAAATACAACAGATAAATCAGTAGTTTCTCCGTTCGACTTCAAGACATATTTTTTTTTTCCAGTTCACTTTCCGTTATTTTTTAATAGAGCTGAGATGAAACTTATAATCGTTTAGTTTTTTATAATATCTTTTATATTAAAAATAAAGTGGTGACGAAAATGTAAAATTCTCATTTTCTTGTTGCTCCGTGCTGTATATGTGTTACCCTGAATGACCGAAATCTAGAGAATGTCGACTTTCAACAATCACATAGTCGCTTTGGAAAATGTCCGAAATATTTGTTATATCCGATTTTATATTAATTTATTCATTGATATTATTACATTCGATATTTTAATATCTGTTGAGGATAGATTAGGAGAAACATCAGTGTTCGGAGTATCGGTTAAATGTATGCAGGGCCCGACTTAGCCTAATTGGGGCCCGGGGTAAAACCTCTTTGGGGGCCCCCTCTGCTTCACTTTTGCAGTAATGAAGAACCTAACTTTATGGAAGTATTTAAATTTTTCACATCATCAAAAATAACAAGAAAAATGACTAGAACCTAAAATAGCTATTAAATCCACCCCCTTCTCCTCCAATGGTCAGGCGAAATATCATTCTGTCCTTGTTATTGATTTTCTTACAATTCTATGTCCATCATGCCAAATGCATTTTTCTGATTGTTAACTTTCTCATCTAACTGTGAAAAATTTATATCCTTGCTGACATTAGGGCAGAATTCGGCAAAAATTTCACAATTACGGTGGCTCAATTAAGCTTATCAAAAGCCTGTATTTTTGTAAGAATATCGCATTTTGCGAAATGTAAAAATACAGACTTTTGATGGGCCAAATTTGTCCATCATAGTTGTGAAATTTAAGCTGAATTTCACCCTAGAAAGCTATGGATTTACGAAATATAGTTTGTGTTCATACGATAGATTAATGAAGAAGCTAACATAAAACTGACGGATTTTACTTTGTACTGATATTTTGTTTAAAAAAAGTTCATTAAAGAAGGAAATGTAATATTAACTCTTCGATTTGGGGATCATCTCTACCCCCCCCCCCCCATTTTATCGACAGAAAAAATTTAAAAAAAAAAATTTGATCATTTATCTTAAAAAATATTTTTTTTTTTTTTTTGTTTACATTTTTTTTTATAATTTAGTATATAAATTATATCGTTAAAATCGTGATCATAACATTTTTACACAATTATAAAATCTATTAACAAAACAATTGTATTGCTTTTAAAATTATATTATTTCTAAACACCGTATTTTTCTGAAGAATGAATCTTCTTTAAAATTTCAGGATTTTTTTCGAGTAATTTACAAAATATGTCACATGAAAAATCAAAATTAATCAGTACAGATAAAACCGCTTTCACTGTATTCACATCCATTCGCGATTTTTCTTTAGTCCAATAGTTATTTATGCGCGAAAATACCCGTTCTACAGGCGCATTGCTGCTTGGCCAGCACATTGCAAGCTCAACAATTCTTTTGATATTTGTAAATGGTATATTGTTTTTTTGAAAATAATTGTTTATTTCGCGCCATTAGTCTGTTATGTGTACAGATTGGTACCATTTATCGTCTTTTGAATCGAAACAACCTTCAAGATAAGTAAACTCGTCAAATAAATCGTCGGAATTGACATTCAAAATTGCACATTTTGAAGAGAGAGATAGAACTGCCTCGTCGAATTCAGACCGTGAAGGCTTACAATCTAAAAGAAGGCACTTCAAATCAGACATATCATCGTTGTTATCGTTCCAAGCTTCTAAATATGAAATCGCAGCTTCATAGAATTCTTTCGACGTTTCTAAATAAGAATCTTCAGTAATGATATTCTCAGCAATCAATTTAGTCAATTCAGGTTTTACAACAAGTGGAACAAATATGGCATTCTTTCGTGCTTTCAATTTAAATATCAAATCCTTGACAACCGCTCCAGATTCAATAACACATTTGTCATCGCTTCAAATTTTCAAGATGCTTTGATTAAAAATTGCAGCATGCGAATGCGCAAAAAACAACCATAACTCGGTTGTTTCACTCTCAAAATAATTCAAGATTTTTGGGCACTTTTTTTCAGACAACATAAATTCTTTAAGAGATGAATAAATTTTAAGAATTCTTTCTACAGCAGGAAGTAATGTCAACCACCTAACATGAATGTGTCCTAAAATTTGATGATATTCTTGGTCAGCATACTCACAGAATTCTTTCAGTCTTTCAATTCGGACTGTGTAAATTTTAAAATAACTAAAAAGTTTAGCTACCATAACTTCAATATCTACAGGCAAACAATCAAAAGCAGTTTTAGCGCCATTATGTATAATATGCGCATTACACCCAAAACCAAAAATATCTCTTCCTAACTCAGTTTGAAGTTTAGTATGAACATTTTCTGTTCCTCTTCTTAACAATCCTCCAAAATTAGTGTTAGTATTATCCGCAGACAAACCAGCCATTTTATCCTTCAATTGGAACTCGAATAGTGCGTTTAATATTTCTGAAGATAAAATCTTTGCAGTTTCTCCTTTAATTTCGTTTAGTGATACAAGTTTATTATTAGTTGGATCTTTAGCACAGTCCCACTGAAAATACCGCACTAAAATAGGAAGTAATTTTACATGATTGTGATTGGAAGTATCGTAAGATATTGTTACAAATTGAACAGACTGTAAATCTTTCTTCAATTCAAGAAATGCCCACGGAGAAAAAACATTGACAGCGATAGCTTCGCATTTTGTTCGGGCACAAGAAAATTTCTTGTCTACAAATTTCTTCTGTAAATTTGAAGTACAGTCCATGCTGCGAAACGATTGGTTGTGACGAATGGTGTGAAATGCAAGCGTTCCTTCATATGTTGCTAAGTCAAACTCTTCTTTGGATGGTTCCAGCTTACGAAAAAACTGTTTGACGGATTTTGTTTTTGTTGCCAAAGCTTCTTTGTGTTTAATTGTAAGAATGTGATCTCCTAAAGCTGTTCGTCCTCCACTTCCAACTGAAAACGTTGCTCCACACATTGTACATTTTACTTTGGAAGAATTATCAGGATTCGGTTCAATAAATGGAAACTCGTTTTTCCAATCATCCAAATAATGGCATTTTCTTTTTTTTGTTTCTGTTGCCATATTGACATCTATTTTAAAGAAATAAAAATATTTTTCTAAATATCTATTACGATAACAAATTATGAGGTTTTCAAAATGTAGAATAATTAGAATTTATAAAAATTTATTAGTCGTAAGTGATAATAATAACAATTTCATAAAAAATGGTTTTATACTTTATTGGTTAGATATTTATAAAATGTTTACCTGATTATAAAATGTTTTAGTTATTTTTCTAAAATAAAACGGAAATGTAGTAATTGTTGTTGTTTTTAGTGGAAATTAGCTAATATTGGCAGTTTATGTAACCCAAGATATTAATTGTTTTAAAAGCAGCAACTAATATTCATGTTACATCTTGTTTTAAACTTCTTTTCTTATATAAACATATCTGGCGTACAGCTTAGTAAAAATGTAAACATAACTAGATATTAAAGTTATGTGTTCCAAAATTTCTGTAGTATAAGTTATAGTGTGTTCTTAAAAACTAGTTCACATTTAATTTTCAATGCTTACATTAATTTGTATTAAAATTTTTGAGAAAATAAAAATTACATATAACATATTTTTATCAAATATTTTACACAAAATTTTTCAATTTTATAACCGGGGACGCAAACCGACCGGGGACACGAGGTCGGGGACGTCTGGTCACCCTAGGTATACCGGGCAGCGGCGCTTAACTAGACCTAGTATAAATTTTGGACCGTTACCAAAGTGAGTATGTAATTTATAACATTCGGTAATTTCGCTTATTCACAGTGACATATCTATTGTAAAAATATTTATTGACGATAAATAGTTTCCGCCCCTCTTTTTCGAGGCATTTTCGAAGTTCAGGGAAACAATTTGGGAAAGAAATTTTGAAAATAACTGATTATTTTTTTTTATTCTCATGAGAATTAAATTGGCATTTAAATCAATGCATACACATAGCGAGAGTAGCAGAAGTCTTTCACAAGAAGCATTACTGTTGTTGTTGATTAACTTTTTGCAGATTTTTAATCATTTTGATTTGTGCCAATCTTTGTTAGCAATTTATAAAAATACGAAATTACACTTTTTTTTAAAACAACCATAATGTATATTTTTAGCTAATATTTATTGAGAAATGTTTAAATTCAACGTAATTATATTGATTGTTTTTTGATAAGTTTTATAAATTAAAAATATTACGTTTAAAATAGCTTTAATTGCGAAATTATTAAGGGAAGTATTTTTTTAAAAAAATGTGTCGAAAATCAATGCAATTATGAAGCTGCTGAAATACAAATTTTTTTTTTTTAGATTACAGCAATTCTATTTAAAACTGCTTTTTATTTTCTTTTTTTTTTCAGAAAAGCTGCAATAAACAATTTAAATTGGAAGCGTAGTATGTTTAAACTCTGGAGAAATAAAATAGAATATCTGTAATTATTATATTTTTAATAATTATAGACATATTATTTTTTTGTTTAACTGCCATTTTGGAAATTTATTTATTTTCGGAAAATTTTAACTTGGCAGTAACGAATTCCTATAGCTGCAGCTAAAACGAGAAATTACTTCCAATCAAATTTTTATATATATATATATATATATATATATATATATATTGACAAAGCATGACTGGGATTTTTATATTTTACTTTATAATCGTCATTGAATAGGCCGACCAAATTGTATTATTTTTTTTTTGGGGGGGGGGGGGTTTACGACTACTAATGTTCAACTCCGTAGACTTGTTATTTTGAAGCCAACCCAGAATACGGAACTCCTGAATCAAGTATTGGGAGAAATTTTGCCTTCGCGGAGGACTTTTCGTTGGAAATAACCCGCATTTTCGTTACTTGGAGTGGAAAACCACGAAAAACTCGGAGTGGAAACCACGGTTAGCCTGACGGCAAGGGGACTCTAATCCATGATTCGTCTACCATTTAGGATATTTTACGTCAGCACTGTGGTCTGTTACTGAAGCCGACCACAGTTTAACCTTTATATACTCCATGCGATTGTTTTAATGAAACCATAACAATGTATATATATTTGAAGATAGTTAAAACAAACACAAGAAGTTAAACATACCTTGGAAACAAAGTTTGTGCCCAAATAGCAGGTGTCAGTAGTCTTAATATTTTGATTTCTCGGACTTACTTGCTTTTTTTTTTCTCTTGAAGCGGTGTTTAATTTCTATTTTGATTGTTCCAGGCAACATCTGCTTCTATTTGAATTTGTATTTAATGGTTCAAACTTGGATTATCCGAGTGTTTGCTGGCGATTTTCCAGCAAGAAAGCAAGAAAGAAAAAATTGACTTTGAGTGTGGCAAAAGTGGCCTTTAGTATTTGAACACGAAATGCCAACATTTCGATATAGTCATCAATACGAAAAAATGGCAATTCGTAAATGAAATTAGAAGTTTTCTTTTATAATCTGATAAAATTGATGCTGTTACTAGTTAAATAGGGCGAACATTATTTATTGTAACACCTTAAGTTTGTTTTTCAAGATTTAGTAAAATTAACACATGTATTCGCGAAAGAGGGCTTATATTTCGAAAATGAATTGTTACAGTTGAAATTTTTCTTCCTAAGTCTGGCAAAATTAACATTGTTACATGGAAAAGTATTTGTCGAACATTTATTGTAACACCTTAAATTTGTCGAAATTAACGCTGATATTAACGAAAAAAGACGTTTGTTGTAACAAGTACAACTTATTGTCTAAAAAACTTGTTAAATAAAATTTCGCAAAAGAGGATGGACGTTTATTGTAATATTAACATTTCTAGTAAAATCTTAAGTTAACTAAAAATAAAAACGTTAAAATAAATTAAGTTAAATAAATATAAAATAAGTTATATTAGCTAAATAGCTAATATAACTTATTATATAAGCTACAAATAAATTAATAAGCTAAAAATAATTTATTAATAATAAGCTAAAAATAAATTAAGTTATACTAAAAATAAAAACAAACATCTCAACTGAATTTCGTGATTTTTAACTTTTCTATAAATTTTCAAACTTTCGGATCATTAAACTTTGAAGAACGCAACATTAAACAATTAACTGAAATCTATAAAACATGTAGAAGTTTCAGGAATTTGACTAAAACATTTTATTATCAAATGATTCAAAGAAACTACATTTCACATTTTTAATAAGCAACAAACATTAAAAAATAAAGAAACTGTACAATAAGAAACAATACTTGAAAAAGTGTTTCTTATAAACAAATGGTTTGTTTACTTCTGTCAAATATATAACATATATAACGAAATCAACTCACTAAACATATCACAAAATCATATATCTTCCTTCATATTTAAAATATAATGTTTAAAAATTGTAACAATATAGCTTTTTCCTGTATTATTTTCGCGTCAGGTACTAGATTTTATTTATTTGCTATTTAAGTATATGTAAGTTGCAAGCTAGATTTTAATTTATTTGTTATTTGAGTATATGTAAGCTGTAAGTTAGAATTTGTATCATCGGTTGCTAAGGTGATATTATAGAACAAATTTTTTGTGTTAAAATAAAATGTTATGTGTCTTGTTTTTTGTAAAAATGGAGTCAGAAACATTTATTTTAACACAAAAAATTTGTTCTATAATATCACCATAGCAACAGATGATACAAACTCTAACTTACAGCTTACATATACTTAAATAGCCAATAAATAAAATCTAGTACCTTCATCAGTAAATAGCTAAGAGTGAAAGTAGTTGGCCATATTTATTACCAGTACAACAGTTTGTTTTATTGTAAAAAATGATGGCACACTTCAGAACAGATCAATAGTCGAAAAATAAATATTTTATCAGCATCTTCAATACCTTTACAGTTTCTATCGATGCTTTTGGGATATACAGCCAACATTGATACATTGCTCTTTTCATTTTCATTTATAACCTCATGCTATTTAGTATTTTGGCTTAATTTGCTATTTTTTATAATCGTATCCTATTGATTCATTGCTACTTCTGTTGGTATTATTGCCATTTTTTATAATCGTATCCTATTAATTAATTGCTGCGTCTGTTAGCATTATTGCCATTTTTTATAATCGTATCCTATTAATTAATTGCTGCGTCTGTTAGCATTATTGCCATTTTTAATAATCGTATCCTATTGATTCATCGCTGCTACTGTTGGCTTGGTTTATTATTTAAAATTTTTATTTCAATTTGAAATTGGCAACAAGTTTTTCTGGACACATCATAAAATATAAAATTGGCTGCATTTTCTTTCAAGATATATCATGGATTGTGACCAAGCTCATCCATTATATTTACATGCAACCAACTTAAGAATTGAATTTGAGACTAAATACAATTTTTTTTAAGTAACATTATGAAACTAAATTGAGTTCATATTTTTCATATTTGTTTGTGACCACATCTTGAATTAAATTTAGAACTGACTGAAACTGTTTTCAAAGTATAATATGGGATGTAACTAAATCAAAATGTCTGGAATTAAATTTAATTCTTAATTGAAATTTAAGAATTGACTACAATGTACATTATGGAATGTAACCAAGCTCGTCTTTTATATTTGTATGGGACCACCTCTGGAATGTACCAGAACCCATGCCATGTTCAACTTGTACTCTAGTAATACCACTAGTACTCGCTAATCGCCCCGGATCTGAGCCTGATTTTCGAATACTGTGATCAGAATGGTACGCGGCTTCGACACCAGAATCAGAAGACGAAGAATTTCTACCAGTTTTTCGATTTCTTCTCCGATGTTTCCTTCGAACATTGTGACTGCGTCGAGCTACTGGTCTTTCGACAGCAGCAGTTCTCAGATCATGGAAACTCCAGGACTGTTGGCGTTTGGCTGTTTTTCTCTGAACGGGTTGGCGAGTTGGTGAAGAAGAGCCCTGTTGACCAGATGGACTAAGGCATACTTCTGAAGTATCGTAAGCTGAATCTTCAGATCCATCAGCTGAAGAACGTTTTGCACCCATTAGTTTCAGCTTCATACTCGAAATGAACCTTAAAAAAAGAAAACAGGATATTATAAAAAACCTACAGAGGGTCAAAAAAAGTATGGAAACGGTTACATATCTCGAAAATTACCCATTTTATTTTATTTTATAACCGTCGTTGAACGGTCGACCCAATTTTTGGGTTTACGACTACTAATGGTCAACTCCGTCATCCTGTAATTTTGAACCCAATCCAGAAGACAAAGGAATTCCTGAATAACGTATTAGGAGAAATTCACTTTCGTGGAGGACTTTTTAATGGAACTAATCTGCATTTGCGTTTCATGGAGAGAAAGACCACGAGAACCTCCCACGGTTAGCCCGTCCGCAAAGGGACTTTAACCCATGATCCGTCTACCACTGACGATATTTCACGTCAGCACTGTGGTCGGAGCAAGCCTGATGCGGATTCGTATCGACCAAGCATTACTGGGATTCAAACCCAGTTCACCTCATTAGAAGGCGAACGATCTATCCCACTCTACCTTCATTTGACTTTTTGAGGCTGGAGGAAGGTTTATGTTTATAGAATTGAAACTATAGTATGTCCATTTATGTACTTTCATTTGTGCTTTATGCAAGTTATTTTTCGCTTTAATTTCTGTATATTTAACTTAAATTCATTCCTTTTATCGTGCATGTTAACAATACAGACATTTTTTTTTTCTTTTTTAATACTTGAATCCAAACAACTGAAATTAATATTAATGCCATGATTATGAATTAAGATAAATTCCTCAGGGTAACTATTATTTAACACAATTATATAATTTTTGAAATAAAAGAAAATTAAGTTATCAATAAATCTAAAAAAAATTAAATATTTATTGTATAAATTTTTTCATATACATAATCAAAGTCAACGATAATGAGTTATACAATTAAAACAAGACACGAAAAAGTTGAAAATTTTTTTCAAAGCGGGCTATTAATGGCGATAAAATAATGAAGTGCGAATAAAAATAAAAGAATATATAGTTCGTTTACCAGGAGTTGACTCCACCTTCATCACGTGGTATCCGACGATACTATTTTTGTGAGAAGTATGTGAACAAGGTTTGATATTTGGCGACTAAAATATTTATATCGCAATCTTAATGTTTATTTTATATCTCAACATTATTATATTTGATGATATTTCTTTCTTTCGAATATTTCTTTTTTAGACATTTTGCTGCAATATATTTATCTATCTAGAGTAACGAAAGGTATAATAGCAGATGATAAAACGAAGTAAGTGACTAAAAAGAATTCAAGGTTTGCGTTTGGTGCGCATTAAGGGTTGTCTCAATTTCAAGCGCGGAGACGTTTTTGCTCTTACTCCCCCGCGGAAATGAACTCTTCGTCCGAGGAGGTGGAGCCAAGTGTCTATGCAAGGACGGACGCTAAGCTTGATGTCATGAGGAATAGGGCAAAGGAGGTATGTGGATATCATGAGGATGCAGGTGTGATTGACAAGGAATGTTTTCTTTATAATTATAAATAATTTAAAATTAAAATCATAGTCATAGTTACGATAGAATAATATACAGATAACAAATAAAAAAAAAAAAGATTTAAATTTCTCTTAAAGTGTAATTGGTGTTTTGTAACACACATTGTTGTCTTGACATAAGTAGGCAATATCATAGTATATTTATAAGTAAGCTTAATTTGAAAGGCAGTGGTGGTCAAGATAATTTTAAATTAGATTTATAAATGTAAAAACGAATAGAAAGCACTCAGTTTACTAGAAAAGCTGCGTGAAATTATTTTTCAGTTTTGAATAAATGGTTGACTTTGGTTCAGCAGAAGAAAAAAATGTAAGACGACCACAACCGGGAAAAATTTAAAAAGTGGTGGAAAATGAAATAGACTTCATAAATCAATCGAGGTGTGTTCATAAAATAAAGGAAATGTATCTAACTGTTGAGACACCCAAATTTCTAAAAATGAAGTGGGATTAAATATTTAAAAATTTTCGAAATTTTTCCACGAAGTATTAGTTACCACTTTTTAAATTTTTTCCGGTTTGGTCACTATGAAATTTTTTAATTTATGTACTAAACAAACAACAAGACATACGGGTATCTTTGAGTTTAAAAAATAGTTCGTATCCTATTTAGGAAGGAGGATTATTCTATTAGTTTTGGAAAATTTAAAAATTTTGCGTTTGGAGTTTTTGTAAACAATTGTTTTGATGAGTAAAATGTTTAACTTTAAACATTTTATCTCGTAAAAAGCGTAAAGACCGCCTATGTTTTGGGTGTTCAGCCTAATGTTACATTTCGTTTTGCTGAGCATAAGCTGAATGAACTTGACTGCGTAAAAAAATGTACAGCAATTACGTTGGAATAAAAAAAAAAAAAAATATCATTATTATTTCAAGAACTGTTACATTATTTTGGAAAATACCATACGAGCCGTTCTACAGGCCACAGGAGTGTAACTACAGGGTTGAAATTGGTTGAAACTTGGCATGCTGACTGCGAAGACATGTTTGAAATTTGAAATATTGAAATATTTGATATTGCCTACTTATGTCAACTGGTTGAAATTTGGCATGATGATGGGAAAATATTTGTTCACAAATTTAAGTCAGAGGTTTTTTTTAAAGTTCTAATTTTTTTGAAAGTTAAAAAGTTATTGCAATTTTAAGTTATTATTTATTTATTTATTTATTTGAACGCCTAATCACATTTTTTGCTTTACATTACATTTTATTAGAACTTTGTGTATCGTAAAAATGTCAGATTCAATTGTTTTCTAATTATCGTCAGTCAGTAAGCAGAGCAGCAGAGAACCAACGATTTTGCGTAAAAAATGCGTATATTTCACCTTTTAGTTTTACCAAGCATTCGTAAAATTAACGGAAAACTGAAACGTCGAATTCTGGCAAAAAATGTTTATCCAAAAGGCGTAATACTCGCGTAAAATTATTCGTAAATAAATTCATTTTTTTTTTTTTGCGAATATTTTACCAACCACTTTTTACACGGTAAGAATAAGTTAAGTTATTTTTACATATTATTTACGTCTAAAGTACGTCGAAATGTATGTAAGTTGAAACTTCGAATTATAGCAAAAAAAAAAAAAATAGTTATTCAAAAAACGGAAAAATTTCTGTAAAGTTTTACATAAGTTAATTCGTTTCTTTTACTACTATTTTACCAACCACTTTTTACTAAGTGAGAATGAGTATGTTATTTTTACATAATATTCACGTCAACAATACCTCAAAATGTACGTAAGTTGAAACGTCAAATTAAACAAAGAGTGATTATCCAAAAAGAAAATTTGTATAAATAAATTCGAATAGAAATTTAAATAGCAAATTTGCTGCGCCATAAATGCGTAAAATGCACAGAATCATTTTCACTAAATCTAAATAGTAAATATTCTTTCGTCAATCTTTCGTAAAAATATTCGAAAGCAATCTTATCGAAGAGTTGTTGGAGAAATCCATTCCGTTAATATTAAGTAATACCAAATCTTTTTTGCCAAATTTCTCAATGCTAATATCATTTCGTCAATATTAGGTAAAATTTACGTATAAAGCATAATGACTTTACGAATTTCCCCAAAATTTATGTTTAATTTACATATCATGCTACATGGGAGGAGAGGTACATAATTTAACCGGAGCTCTGAGCTGGATGCCAATGTGAACTTCAAGAAATTTCTGAATGCAGAATTCCTCACCAAAGATCAATCAAAACTTTGACGATCTAGATTGATCACACAGCAACTGACCGATTAGTGAACCTATGTATGACCGATGACACTATAAAATCAATTATTTCCTAATTGTTGCACGCAAAAATGGTCTTCATTTAACTCCAATTAAATTTTGAACGTTTTTGTGGCATAGAACAATTAACAGACAAGATGACTAAAAATAATAAATTAAAAACAAATTTAAAAAAAAAACGATTTCTAAGTGAATTACAAAAAAGAAACGAATGGTTCTATTATTATTGCACTTCACAAGAAAAACGAAAGATGCCCCACTTTCGTAAGCAACTTTTATCCCCACCGAAAATTCACCCCACGTTTTTCAAAAGGGATGTGCACCCTGTTCAAAATAAAATGATTTTCTATTAGTCTGAAAAAATGTAGTCTTTACATTTTTATTTTATCTTATAATTTAATCCTAATGCGATTTATAGTCCCTAAATCTTCATTGGGACATCATTTATAGACATATAAATGATGTCACATTTGAAGGTTAAGAAGAGGTTTCGTAAAACACTTTGTGTCAAGAGGAATGGAAAAACTAACAAGAGTTGTGACATGACACATTTGAATAAATCAAAAATATTTAAAATCAACACTAATTATTTGTTTAATATTTTTCATTTTTTTTAAAAATCAAAATATGAACACATTCAATCATTATTATTGTTGAGCTCATAGATGCCATTAAAAAAACGTATAGTTTGTCTCCGGTAAGAACTCTCTCCGCCACAAAGTCTGAGGCAGGCCTGAAAGCGAGACGGAAAACAGAAAATACTGGTAGGAGAACTCTTTCAATATTAGATAATACTCGGGAGGAGTTAATCTATTCTTAACAATAACAATTCACTGTAATTAAATTTTCCTCTGCGTAGAAGCAATTCAATATAAAATTGTATCCTTTAGAAACAATTGGTAGTTATGGATTTTTATTATTCCCGAAAAAAAGCTAAAAAATGAAATTTATTTGTTACCAGTTTTTACTGTAACCGTCTTGATATATATGGGCTTTCAGCCCTGGTCTGAGGGCGTCTGCTGCTATGGAAACAATACTAGCGCATTTCAGGGAGGGTAGCTTCTCTTCACTCTAGAGTTAACACAATAGACTGGAGAAAAAGATTTCCTTTCTCTCATCGATCCAAGCCAAAATCTGTCTTAAACAATGACCTCACACCCCTACGTGAAATAGTTATACCTCGTTACCATAGTCACCGGCACGGATCTAGACGAATGGCTTGGGGAGTTCTTACTTTAGACAAACTATAGGTTATGTTTAAAAATAAAATGTGAGATTATAACATGTGTTATTTTTAATAGCTTGTGATATATGATATAGTGTGACACTGATATAGTGTGACACTAAGGGGAGTTTAGGGTCAGAAATATTGATTCACTGAAGAAGATGGATTACTTACTTTCCAGTTTTGTGTTTGGCTTTAGTAAGTGATTGAATACTAAGTCTTTTTAGGCTTAAGAAAAATCCACCATTTTGCCTCCTTGGTAGTCTGTCATCTGACGACCACCTGATGACCTTCTGAGGATGGTGACTCTTCTGGGATGCCCTGTGTGAGGGAGGCATTGTGGTCATTTCTCTGTAAGACGAAGATGATGAGGCTGATGTTTGGCTAAGCGATGACCAGTTGCGGACATGCCCGTTCTTGTTGAAAGATCTGACGCCGTGTGGAACGATTCGAGAAGATGAGGACGAATTACGGCTGCCTGGTCGTAAATTGACGTACGGTACGTTAATCACTACTCTTCCTGTGCCATTTCCCTTGATAGTCTCTGCATACATAGTTAATACATGGTTAATTTTAGAAGAAGGAAAAAATAGTAAAAATATAATGTCAGAATACACATTCCCTCTATCAATCTTCATAATCATATGCAAAATCACCGAGATATGTACTATAATAAACATAACACCTTAATCACCATATTATCATAAGAATATCAATTGAATACATTTTGACGAAACATTTCTCTTGTGGAGATTTTAAGTGATAGTTACAGGAGGTGATAGCAGGGATGTAAACTACTACGCTTTTTGAAATATACTGTATTGAGTGGTAGACAAGAAAAAAGTGGTTATTTTGTCAATATTTTAAAAGCCTAACCACGAGAAGATGGAATAACGTGGCTTTTTATTTAAGCTTTTGAATCATTTTCAAGTTGTGGTGTGAAAAATAACTTTAAATCATATTTATAAAAGAATGAACTTAGCTACCACTAGAAGAATTTTTTTTCTCCAAAAAGCGTAGAAAGTTAGACCTATGATAGTTATAAGTGATGTTACAAATGCAAAAAATGGTGATTAATAAATAGCAAAAATCTACTATAATGAGATTACAATTAGCAACTGTTTCTAGAATATTTCTTCCCAACAGATTACCCTCTGTGGCAAAATCGCAGCGACACGGAGACATTGTCGCAGAACGTTTCAAAGCTCTTGCAGAAAGATTTTTCTTTTGAAAAGAATTTTCTTTTCATTTTTACAGAAATTTAGACGTGATATTTGAAACATGCATTTAGATGATCGATCACTTTTTGACGCGCTCAATTTACGCTCATAGTATCGTAAATCGATGTCATGTTTCGATTGTATTTCTGGCTGTTTATTGATATTGATTTTCTCGTTAATTTTAAATATCTCGATATATTTGAAACAATATGGAAAATTCGAATCGTGCATTGGAGTATTTACTTTTTAAGACAATAATTCTATCGAATTTTTGGCAGTTATTTCTATTGATTTCTCCACAGTTTTTAAATCCGATATTTTTTATACGATATTATTTATTACAAGAACCTAATCTCGAAATGAAACAAGCATTTGAGGAGTCCGATTCGCGTGATTTCGGCGTCGATTTTTTTTCCGGTAATTACTACTACGGATATTTCATGATTTTTAATTATTTTCTTTATTGTGATGATCATTTACAAAATGCGAAGAAGGAAATAGTTTTTTAATTCTTTTTTTAAACTTATTTCAATGTATTCATTGTTTAAAAAAAAAATTTTTTTTTCGAAATAATTTTCTTCTCCTATGACTGAAAAAATTTAACAGTCAAATATCACCAGCAAGAATAATTATAAAACACAAAATGTAAAAAAGTAATTTCCTATATTTTACTTCAGAAAGTATAAAGGTGACATCAAACGAATTATAAAATGTACTAGAAGAACTTATCCAGCTGTGAATAAAAAATCATTATGCTTTATGTTTTTCCTCATTAAAAAACTTTTAATTTCGTCATTGAAATCGATACTGTCTCGTAACATGAAACAGAAAACAAGAAAGAAAATGTACAAGATCAAAGAAAATAAAAACCTGAACTTCAAAAGGAAAAGTTATTGATGCTTAAAAAGTCGTTCAATTTCATGCTATATTTAATACCATTATTGAAAATACTTATGAGCAAGTGCAATATTTCCATAATTATCAGAAAAGCGTCGAACATTTAACTCATATCTTACAGAAAGTACAAAAAGTAAAGTTTCCATATCCTTTAATTGTGATTTTTGAGATCTGTGTGCGGCGTCTCATCGTGATGTGGGTAATCGTAGCTTCAGCTTTGAGTAAAGAATAAACCAGCCTCTTCTCTTGAACCCCCCCCCCTGGAATCAGTCTGCGTAGGGACCGAGAGTGTGCGGTATTTGCCCTCGTTAAACTGTTCTACCGTAAAGTGCTCGTCTTCGCGTGCAGGTCGCCGGGCTACAGAAGCGGGGGTGCCATCCCTCTGCAGAGGTTCAAAATACTGATGGCATGTCCTCGAATCATCCTCAGGGATGCTTCCCAGACAGTCGCAAATAGCCCATTGTGCAGCTTTAGTGTGACGTAAATAAATAACAACAACAACTAGAATATTTCTTTCAGATTCCTATTGGTCACGCAATATCAAGCAGATTCAGATCAAGCACGATCTTTCAATTTGTGCCAACAGTTTTGCTATGAAAAAACTTTTGCATTTGCTGCGAAGGGTAAAGAGAGATCGTTTACGAAGAACTAGAATGCTAGATGTTATCCCGACCCCCCCCCCCCCCACATATGTGGGTATACGGGAAAGGGAATACATAAACTCGTCGCCGCGAGTGAGAGTTACAGCTATCAACCGGCACATGCGCCGGCCGAGGAACTTGGCGAAGCCCCCCGTGGCATTTACTTAAAACACAAAAATTTCAGGAAAATAGATAACAGGCCATAAACAAAAATGTGTTACACAAAGTTTAAACAATAGAGAAAAAGAAAAGTACAAGGACCCAAGGTTTGTCATTTGTTGGTTGGTTGGTTAAGGTCAACGGACCCTTATTTACAAGTCAACAGACCCTTATGCATACCAACCTTATAAATACAAAAGGGATCCTAAAACATTTAAAATTGACAAATCACCGGAAATCAACTAATACAATAAAATGTAATTAAAATACAAATTATACCATTAAAATCCAGGTACAAGCCCAAAACGATAGCAATAAAACTTTGTTCGTACCCCAAACACCAAGCCGGGGCTGGTTATTGATTAAAATGGTAAGAAAAACGAGTGAAGATAAAACTTGACGAGTTAAAAATAAAGCAAGATAAAAACACCACAGATAGTAAAATAACGCGAAAACCAGAAAAGTTTAAAAAAAAACTTGAGTTAAAACCAACTGGGTCAAAAGCGACCTCAGTTATACAATAAAAAAAAATAAAAAAAAACAGTAAGTTAAAAGGTGTATAAGGGTCAACTAAAACTAATGTCAAAGCATGTAAAATTTAAGCATTAAAAATGTGGTAAAAGGTACAAAGTTAAGATTTGAAAACGATGTAAACCCCGATATTTGGCCGATGGTTCTCCAAAGTTAAAGGCAAGCAATAATGTAAGAACAAAGTTAAAAACTGGGCAAAGAGGAGTGCAGGTCAAGTAACATAATTAAGCGCGAGCAGGTCTTCAAGTGCAGTTTTAATAATATCTTTAATTATTTTCCTACAATCATTATTGGCGAAGATTTGATACTCTGTTTTGGAGTCAAAGAAATTTCTTCGGAGTGTTCGGAATTGTGTACATTCAAAAATCAGATGTTGAATCGTTTGGATATTGTTACAATAGGGACATTTGTCGTCTTTATAAAAGAACCTTTTTTGATATGTACCGAACACTCCGTGTCCCGTCAAAAACTGATTAAAATAGAAATTTGTTTGAAATCTTGTAGTTCTATGAGATTTAATAAAGTAATATGTTCGCCTGCCCTTTTCGCTGACTCTCCACTCCTCTGCCCATTTGGTCATAATGATTTTCCTAAAATCAGTTTCCGCTTGCTTTGGGGTCCTCATACATTGGAGATCACTCGTGTCCGAACTGATGGCATTTTTAGCGGCTGTATCCACCTCCTCATTGCCCCGGATTCCCACGTAAGCCCTCACCCAATTTAGCTTAATACCATGTGCCCAATACTTTTCGTCTCTTCAATAATTTTTGACGAGGGCTCCGGGTCAGCCAGGGCCTGGAGGGACGAAAGAGAGTCGGAAAAGACAGCAGCGTTCTTTATTTCACAGTTGTTAAGCCATTGTAGCGCTGATCTTATTGCCAACAGCTCGGCCACAAAAATACTTGTGTTATCCGCGACTCTAGTGGAGAATTGTTGCATTTTTTCACCGTTATAGTACACAATAAAGGCATATGCAGTCCTGTATAGGTTTTCAGTGTCAGTCTCCATCCTAGAGCCGTCGGTGAAGATCTCCGTGCCCAGATCTTTTGGGCTATCATATCCCCAGGACAAGGCCCGATACAATGAGAGATGCACTGGGACTGGCATATCAAAATCTATTTGGTAATTAGGTAGGTCAACAAGTATGTAATTTAGGTCATTCAATCTCCAGCCCCATTTGGTTCGTTTAATTAGGATATCCTCAAGAATCTTAAGATGATGAGATCGGGATGATTCCCGCCAGTATCTGTACTGCTTCGGTACTAGTAGTTGCGTATGCCTTTGTCAAAGTGAGCAAGGGAATTCTCTACGAAGAATTAGTATAGTATTAGTATACGAAGAATTAGTATAGAAGAATATTATTAGTATTCATAATTTTGCTCATTCTTCTAACATGCATCAGACTTCTAAAGGTATTTAAAAAATAAGTTTTTAAATCTTTGCCGGGATCCAGAAATTTAAAAATCCATTTTCAAAAGCAAGACAGTGAAACCTCCAGGAAAGACCACTTCTATTTTCCGACCACTTATGGGAGGCGCGGAATTTTTTCTATAGACTCTGCGTTAAAGAAAACCTTTAGGAGAGATCATTAAAACCTCTCCCAGTGACTGGGTAAGCATCAGCACCAAATGCGGAAAAGGTAAAAAAGGAAACACAAAATATATCAAAACAAAAAATTTAACAAAACGAATAAGTGGATTAAAATGTATTCAAAATATTTGTGTGAGGCTCTTATTTGGAGAACTCTTTTTGACGATACAACCTCATGTTGCAATCAGAGTTGAAAGTACATATGTAATTGAAAACGAAGCAACTATGTTTAAATTTAAGATAAAATTTTAGTTTTAAATAACCTGGCAACACTGCTTTTCAGCTAACTATATTTTACAATCGGGCCTTTATGCTCATTCTTAAATACACAACTTTTTCATTAATGTCTCTTAGTATTTAGTTAGTCACACATGCAGAAAGGGAGTACTACTTTATTTTTTAATCGTCACTATTTTTTTTAAAAAAAGGAATAGCATTTTTTAAAGAAAAAATGAAAAATAATTAAATAAAAAAAACAATAATTTAAAATTTTTTTTAAAAAAACCAGAAAAAAAAATAACAAAAAGATATAATTTCAGATCACATATATGTCCACAAATTAGAGTGCTTTCGAATATTGTATTAATATAGTCCAAGCAAAACATTTCAATATAATAGTATGAGGGATACCACAAAACTGAAAAGAAAATCGATACGAAAATGAAATGCATCAAGCAGAAAATGCAAATTTTCAAGAAAATACAAAATAAGATAATTCAAGAAAAAAACAAAACACAAAAAGTAACATACAAAGACATAACATACATAACGTACATAACATCTTTTATTATAATAATCTGGCAAAAATAATTTTTTTAATAATCTTTTATTATAATAATCTGGCAGAAATAATTTTTATAATAATCTTTTATTATAATAATCTGGCAGAAATAATTTTTTTAATAATCTTTTATTCTAATAATCTGGCAGAAATAATTTTTATAATAATAATCTGGAGAAAAATAATATTCGTAACAAATTTGACAGATTTGATTAAACATAAAATCAAAGCGTGAATAGGAGGGTAGTTAAATATAATTTTTAAGGTGCCGACAGAACCACATTTGATTTGTCTGCTTCTTTGGATTTTCCCAAAACTGAATATGCGAAAGGTAAATAGATATTATACAAAACAGTTCAAAAATTATAATTACTAAAAAGTCGAATTTTAATTGGTTTTAACATTTTAATTATGATTATTTTTCGAGAAACTATTAACATTGATTAAAAAAGCCTTTTATTTACATTAGAAGATTTTCATCCACGGATTTTCCCGATTTGGGTTATGTACATAATTATGTACATAATAAAAATATCAGTTTTAATAACAAAAAATCTTTTTGAGTAAATAAATTCATTAATAATTTTAACGCACAATTAACTCAATGATTTTATATAGAATTTTATTAATATTGTTGGATGTTCTTAACTAAATTTTTGAAGAGTTTGTCTATTTGTTCTTTTTATATATATATATAATCTTATTTTATATCTACAAAATAAAATCAGTATCAGAAATGCAAATAAACAAAAAGTGGATATATTTGCAAGAACAATTATAATTCTGAACCAAATAAAAAAAATCAGCATTGTATGCAGTTAAGAAAAAAAAATTTATATCAAAATATGATTCATTTTTAAATAGAAAATTTTAGAATTAATTTCAGGTGAATATTTATTTACTAATGTTTGAATAATAATAATGTTATTTTTAATCATATTTAATACTTAAAAAAAGGAAAGGGAAATATTATTCATAAATTAATTACTTCGATGAAAAATGTCACCCATTTTTCTTCTATTCATAATTTTTAAAAAATTTAAATCATTTGCAAGCATCAATTCTGATACTCTAACAAAAATTGGTGGTTCGAAATTTACGAGATAACAAGACTACGGTTGCTATTGTGATCGAATTTGAACCAGTAGTCGGAAAAACTACATTTTTTTGCAGTTAACTCTAACTACAATTACTTTCTTACAAATATAGTTAACTACAACTATTATTTTTAAAATGTAGCTACTACTAACTACTTTTGAAATGTAGTCATTACTTCACTATCTTTAGAAGACAAACTTAACTGGAGAACTTAATTTCCACCAATATTAAAAATGATTTTGAATAAAAAAAAATTGGCTTACTTAATATGAGGAGTTATTAAGAAGTTTTAATTCTTGTTTGCATGAAATAATTTTTATATTCTATAGTACTTTTTACGTATTTGTTCTTTTGACCTTCAAATTCTTTGCTTTTCTCGAGACTGAATACTTAATTTAAGAAATGCTGAGAAATTATCAATTATTTTTTATTTAAATGATGAATGCTTTTTTTTTTAATTCCTCCACCAAGAAATAAAGTGCAGTGCGAAAAACAAAAAAAAAGGACCACCCTGAATAACTTTTGATGTTATGATCGGATCTTCACGTTCTATTTCTAAATCGTAATTGTTTGAGGGGGTGACCTCAAATATGCTTAATTAATGAATGCAGACGATATTTCAAGTTACGAAATTAGACAAAAACTTTATAGCTCCTGTGAAATCGAATTTTAAAAGAGTCAAATATTTAAAATTCAATTTCCGAGGGGAAATTCGACCCATTTCGTACCGATTTTTCCGAGCATCAGACTTAGATCTCATTAACGCTCGGCCACAGAGGCATTCTCATTGTGTAAGTAGACGGGCCCACGAAAAACAATCCATTCGCAAATTGCACCAATCAGATTCGATTTTTTTCTTCTTTTTCAGTTTCAAAATTTTTTTGAGTTTTATTTAACTAAACATTTAAAGTTAGTGAACCAGAAATCGCTGCAAACTTCTGTCCTTTTTTGTTTTGTATCTCACTTCAATCCTTCTTTTAAAAATACACTACAAACAAAGGAAAAAAGTAGTTTCGCTACTACTTCGACAACTGGTTCATATCGTGATCGAGGTACAAAAAGTTAAGAATACAAAATATAGATTCGAACTCCCAATCACGGTTCCAAAAATAAAGTACAGAATACAGCGGTAAAACCATACCTGCTTTGGAACTTTCTTCAATACTTTTCCTTGACCTTCGCTGTTCTACCATTCTTTTATTCGACTCGCATCCAATCAGAACAGCAGGTCTAACACTCTCCACATGCGATGGTTTAAGAATAATGTTCGTCTCATCAGATGTCGGTTTGACGTAGGTCTCATAACCGAAATACGTGTACTTGATGAGTGGTGAGTCCTCCACGGGTAAGACGGGTCTCCAACCCACGGACGAAGAGGTCGTCTCCTCGCTGCTCAGGTCAATGGTTTCCGCCAACTCTTCTGTTGGTTCGGCAGTCATGGTGGATATGCTTTTATAACGAGTTTCAGGTGATGGAGAATTGTTTAGAAGGTTTCCTGTAGAGGAATTGTTTTGATTAATCAGGGGATAAATGTGGGAGTAAAAACAAAAGTTATTTTGATAAATCGCGGTTGTTTTCCGTTATTTAGAGTATTTTTCGTTATTCAGAGGTACTTGTGTAATTGTTACAGTGAATGAACAATCTCGTGATTCCTGATACATTAATGACAAAATAATTAAGCGGTCCTTAGAAAGTTTTAAAAGTGACGTTAGTGTTCTAATAGAAAAGCTACAAACATCTTTTTATCAGCTATCACTTAAAAATGAAATATTTCATATTTTCGTGAATATATATATGTTACCGTTAATGACAGAAATCGAGAAAATGTCGACTTTCACCGGTGAATGTCAACAATCACATAGTCGATTTGATGAATGTCAGAAATATTTGCTATATCCGACTTGATATTAATTTATTCGTTAATATTATTATATTTATTCGATATTTTAATATCTGCTGAGGATAGATCAGTGAAACATCAGTGTTCGGAGTACCGGTTAAATGCTTACTGGGCAGTGGCCGTTGACCTTAAAAACATCGATGTAGGGCATACCGGGCAAATGTATGTGTACCAGATAGTGGCACTAAATTAGACCTGGTATATATTTCGGACAATTACCAAAACGACTATTTGATTGTCAACATTCACCGGTGGAAGCCAACAACCACTAATTTTCGTCATTCACAGTAACATTACTATCTTATTAAAAAGTTCTAAACAGCTTTCTATTCTAAGTTAGTAGTGCACCCCGGGCAAATGCATAACAGGGAGTGGCACTGAACCGTAAAAACATTTATGTAGGGCATACCGGGCAGTGATACTTAACTAGAATTAGTATACATTTTAGACATTTACGAAAGCCACTATGTGATTATCAAAATTCACCGGTGGAATTCAACAACCACCAATTTCGGTCATCCACAGTAACATAATTACAACACTTTTTATTTTATTTATCAGGTTTATTTGAGGAATTACAGAAAAAGTTATTTCGATAAATCAGGGTTATCAGTGGAAATGAAATAATATATAATTTAATAAATCAGGGTTAACGTGTCAGTACAATGACAACTGATAAATTTGCTTTATTATTCTAGGAGTACTTTTGAAACAACATTAGTGTTTTGATTAATCACAAGAGAGAGGTTACTTGAAGAAGTTCAAGGAAAATTGTCATGATTAATCAGGATTTTCTGTGAAATTAAAATAAAGTTTGTTTTGATAAATCAGGGTTACATGAAGAATTAAAAAAAAACCATTTTTTATAATCAAAGTTACATGTAGAAAGGCAATAAAAATTACGTTGATTAATCAGAGTTACTTGTGGTATATGGGTGATTCTTTTTAAACATGACAATTCGGACCAAAAAATTTCTTCAAATTTAAAGTATTCAAAATAATCTAAAATTTTTTTTTGTATACTTCTTTAGTTACACTTATTGATATCTTACAGACAGCCAGGGCTAAAGAGAATAGATGGGCTAGTTCACTCCACTCTTAGAGCTAAAGCTACGATTTTCCTCCTCATGACGTCACTGTGTCCAAAGATCTCGGAGATAGCAAGCTAAGATATATTATGATAACTTTGCATCTTTCTCTTTGCAAAAATAAGTTAGACTTTTTCTGGTTATTAGCTTTCAAACTTTACGTAATTAACACATTATTTCCGCTCATAAACATAGTTCAAAAAGTCTTTCTTGGCCATTATATTAAAAAAATACCATTTTAAACTTATTTACTAGTTGGCGAAAATGACACTATAAATACTTTATTTTAAAAAGTTCAGTATTAACTTTAATTATTAAGAAAAATGAAAGCATATATCGATACTTTTTTATCTACATATTCTTTTTTAGCAATAAGTTGAGTTAAATTTAGAATCCCTGATTTTAAAATATGCCGTTTATAGCAATTTGTTCATACTTAATCATTAGGAAACATCAACCTTAAACGATAATTACTGAAACAAAATAATAATTTAGGTTCATAATGACATTAGAAATTTTACAATTGTTTATAGATATTTAAATTTAAGATGATATAATCTATAGATATTTAAATTTAAGAGAATATAATTTTTAAAAAAAATCATAAATATTTAGAATAACTACATTAAAAAATATGTTATGAAATTAGGAGAATTTCAACTATACACTATATATTTTATTTATACTTTTTACTTACGTTTTAATTTTCTTTGACTTTTTAATTTTTAATTTTTTTTCACCTGCCTTTCTTTTTGAAGTAACGAGGCGGTTTCTATTTAGATAACGAATTTTTATAAAAGTTCTTAACGATAGAAAAAGCGTATTACTGTTTTATATCAACTATGTCCTTTCGGAATCCATTCTTTACATAGTTGTTCATTCACTTTAGGGAACACGCGGGAAATTATATTTTTTCCTTTTGTTTTTCTATCAGAATTTTTGCAAGTTGAAATCGCGCAAACTGGCATTTCGTTAATAGTTTTAAATTTTTGTAAATTTACTGCAAAAACTGAGGAAAGTCATTATAGAAAATAACAAATGTCTTAGAATATGTCACAAAAAGAAATGCTTCTATATTAGTTAGAGCTAGTAAGGCCGAACGCTCTGTTCTTGAAGTAAAAGTGCGAGTTTTGCGCCAAAGTGACGTCACTAGAGAAAATCGGAGGATTAGCGAGGCGAGAGTTTCTCCAAAGTAGTCAACCAGCGCTTCTATTCTCTTTAGCCCTGACAGATAGTGTAGTTTATTGACATTTGCTCGAGACAAAAAATAAAATAGAAATTCTCCTAATCTGGAATGCCAGGAAAATGACATATTAGCTTAGAAGTTTAAAAAACAGTCAATTTAAGTTAATAGTAAGTAACTCAACTTAAGCCTTTATGTTAGATGGACCATAAATTGCTTAAATTAATTATTTTTATCCACTGTAGAAAGAATCAAAACAAATTTTTGTTACTGATGTGTACAGAATAAAATTTTGTATAATAATCAATCATTAAATAAATAAATAACTTTGATTACATCCAAGCATATTACAATCATACATAGACTTTGTATTGGGTTAATATTTGATTTCCCTCCATGCAGTATTAGCAGTTTTCTGGCAACACTTCAATGTCCTGGCATTTATAAGCCAGGAAAATGACAGCCAGTATAATGACAAATTTGCCCTTTTGTAGCATATAACTTTACTTTAATTTAATATTTTTCCCTAAGACGTTTATATTCTGCAGAAAACAACAAGATTTTTTAAAATAACCCAGATAAATATATGTAGTTTATGTTATTAATGATTTTAAGAAGGCAGGAAAATGACAACACAAAAACCTACTCACCTTGAAAAATTTCTTAAAATAGATTTTGAACCAGAAAATTGGTTCTTTATTCATGCAACAAGACATGTTCATATAGGAGGGTATCTAATCAATCTATTAACATAAGATATTGATTGCTGGCTCTATCTATTTTGGTTATAAACCACTAAATAAAAGTAGGAAAATGACAGATTTTCTTGGGACAAACAAATTATTGACAGAAAAAAATTACTTTAAACGAAGTTTTTGTAAATAATACCCTCTGCGTATATTCTAGAAATGCCTACACCGGTTGAGATAAAAAAAATTAGATATTGAAAGATTTATGGGAAATTTTGAAGCTAGTTACTATTGGAAACATTGTTTGGGACATGCCAGAAACATGAAATTTTGAAGTTCAATTAAATTTTCAATTCAAGTTCAATTAAAGTTCAATAAAATTTTTTAATAATACAAAACAGTCAATGCTAGTGGAAAGTCATTTTAAAATACTAACAGCAATGATAATTTATAATTTTTTTTTAAAAAAAAGCTCTTTGAGTATTATAGTATTAGATCTTGGAACAAGGAACAGTGAATTGTCATATTTCGTGAGAATCACCCATATATGAGATGATAACACATATATGTATGAAATATATGAAATAAAATGTTTTCTTCTTGAGTAGTATTTCTTGTATATGTGTATTTGTTACCTGATTTATTATTTTTGTTTAAAAGAAGAATCCTTGTAAGAATCGTCCTTTGAAGACCTGTTATTTCAAGACGTAAGAATCCCCATTTGAAAAAAAAGTTTCGTTATAAAACACTTATTACCTTGTCAAGAATATACCAACTTCGAAATTTAAACTTTAATGATAATTTGTAAAATGAACTAATCTCGCTACTCGTACAATATGCTAACACTAGCATGTGATGGTGCAGGACTTGCAACAAGAACAAACACTAATAAACAAATAAAAAGAGGCCAAATCGAGACTGCCAAAAAAGCGAGTACTTTCTAAGTCTAGCAATCGTGTTATCTTTTTTTAAAAAATACCATAAACAATTAAAGCAAATTATCACTTCAAACTCAGCAGGATTACTTAATATCTTATAAAATACAGCAGATTTGAGCTCAGAAATTACACTGCTGGCCACCGTAAATGCAACAACCTGAAGAAAGCATGCAAATAACATGAAATTTACAACATGCATTAGCGGAGGTGAAATATGCAAATGTTTAGAATTTCAGGGCAGACGCACATTACGCGCGCCTGTGGCGTCACTTCAAAGCGCTGTTTAAGGCGTGGAGATTTCGACGATTTCAGGTTCGGCAATTGTATTTTTCTTGTGGTTTTTTCAAAAAACGATCAATTATGCCTCGTAGAAAACAGAGATCATTTTTTGATCAAGTATCTGAGTTCGGCAGAGGAAGGATAGTGGCCTACCAAGATTGTGGATTATCTTTCAGGGAAATCAGTAGTCGTGTTGGACGAAACCAAACAACTGTAATGCGGATATGTGATCGTTGGATGCAGAAGGGTACGACGGACTGACGTGTTCGATTCCATCCACCTCAGTTTACCACTTCACGTGATGACAGGCGAATTGTGCGCATGGAAGTGACTGATCGCTCAGTCACGTCACAAACCATAGCACAGCAAATTCATTCAGTAACGCATCATCCAGCGTCTGCGGACAGAGTGGTCTGTCCGCAAGACGTCCATTGTTGCTTCGGCTACTCTTGATGCAGAACTATAGACGTCTACGCCGCCAATGGTGCGATGAAAGAAGGATGTGGACGACAGAATGGAATGAAATTGTCTTTACTGACGAGTCACGTTTCTGTCTGCAACACCACGATGTTCGCATTCGAGTCTGGAGACACCGTGGAGAGAGGATGCTGAACAGCTGCGTTATGCACCACCACACTGGTCATGCACCGGGTATTATGGTATGGGGCGGTATTGGATATCACTCTCGTACTCCTCTAGTACGCATTGCCAGTACTTTAAACAGCCAGCGCTACATCTCCGAGTTGCTGGAGCCAGTTGTACTTCCTTACCCTCCGAGCTTGCTTACAGCCATATTTCAACAGGATAATGCGCGACCACACGTGACACGCATTGTCCAAGGATTCTTCGTCAATCAATAGATTGAATTGCTTCCCTGGCCAGCTCGCTCTTCTGACCTTTCGCCGATAGAAAACATGTGGTCCATGATTGCTCAACGATTGACCCAGATTACATCCCCAGCTGTTACACCAGATCAACTTCGGCAGCGTGTGGAAGCTGCTTGGTTTGCTGTACCCCAAGTACACATCCAAAGCCTTTTTGAATCAATGCCGAAGCGTGTGGCAGCGGTGATCTCCAACAATGGCGGCTACTCTGGCTACTGATTTTGGCAGGAACCACACTTCACAGAAGTCTATAAATTTAATCATTTGATACTTGGTCAGCGTGTTATCTACAAAATAAATTTTGTTGTAATATCTCTTGTCTTTCTTGGTGTTGCAATTTGGATGGCCAGGAGTATATATATATATATATATATATATTATTGGAAACAAAATTATCTGTTTGAAAATATAGCATCGCAGAATAAGCCGTAGTAAGCAGCTTTATACTTTCTAACCGAAAGTAGAGCAGGACAAGAGCTCAAGATTGTTGTTCAAATTTATATTGAAAGCACCATCCATTCGCGTTTTGCCTGTTTCATAACTTTTAAAACAATATCCAGCCTTCGCCGACCGGAGTCTTTTATTTACATGGAAACTGCTGTAGTTCTTCTATTACGTTTATTAAAATAAAATAGTAACTCTAAGTCAAAATTCTTGCTGATCCCATCGAAACATTAATGGTTTATATTGGTTTTAATGTGATTCTTGATGGTCCATTATCATTTGATGGTCATCATCATCTAACATTTTCCATTATATGTTCATGGGTTTTGATATGCCAACACACTTGCATCATTCCATGATGGAAAATGCTACTTTAAAACTATGATGATTAACCATCAAGAGAAGTTTGATTCTCTTGGACCAACAGTACATGATGATCCATGATGTACATGATGGTTCAATCTATACATATCCATGATGGTTTAATGTGATTTTTTTGTTGGATCTCAGAAATATACCATCAAAACAATTTGTTTTTTTATGTTGAACCATCATAAATTAGTCTGAATTCCTACATTGAGATGATGATTGTTCATGATCGTTCCAACAATTTATTTCTAAGATACAATGATGGAAATTCGTTATGATCCATAATGGTATAACAATGCATATCTATGATGGTTTAATAAAAATTATTGGTGGTTCAGCAGGAATATACCATCAAAATAATTTTACTTATTTTATATTGAACCCTCAGAAAACAGTTCGAATTCCTACATTGGAATGATGTTTGTTCATGATCGTTTCAACATTTGATTTCTAAGAAACTATGATGGAAATTTCTGAGTGTTCAACATGAACAAACCATCAAAACAAGTTGCTATTCTTATGAAAATCAGTCCGAATTCCCACTTTGAGGGGATGGTTACTTATGTTGGTTACCGTCAAAAATATAATGGTTCATGATGGAATTATTAATGGCAACCATCAAAATTATGTTGATCCATCAATGGAAAACCATCAAAGGTTTTGACTTGGGAAATCTAAATTACAAAATTGCTTATATATTTAAGTTTATTCATTTAGTGAACTTCTTAATTTATAATTGTCTTGAAATGTTATACTCACCGTTTTCATAGTTCGAGTTCACCCTTCCGCTTTCATCTGCTATTTCTCTTCTTTGTAGAACAGTTTCACGCCAAACAGCTTCATCTTCCGGAAGAGGTCTTCCAGGTGTACCATATTTCCCAATCAAAGCTCGAGCTTCTTTGTGATTGGTGAACCTTTTGCGAGTTCTTGGAGCGCGCTGGGGCACACGAGCTCCCATAACATATCGCCTTTTGCCGATACTTGGGGAGGATGTTTTATTGATGACACTCGCATACGAATTGGATTCCTGTCATGCAAAAGAAAAATACCCTTCTTAAGTTCTTTTAAATTTTCAGTGCAAAAATTTTTATGTCGTAAGAGGACGCCATACAGAGGAAGAAATTTTTCCTTGCAAATTCTTTTTCTCCTTCATTACTAATTTGGAATTTATTAACTTATGTTAATTATATTTATATAATTGGATATATTATTTTGGAATCTTCTGTTAATTTGTTTGCATTTTAATATTTTGAAGTATATTTTTCAGCAATTGAAATTTCATGACAAACTCTAGGTTTGTCGGAACTGATTGTCTGAACTTCTTTAAAATTTTAAATTAGTAATGAAGGAGAATTTACGACGAAAATTTTCTTCCACGGTACGGCGTTCTCTTAACATGCAATATGAATGGAGAGTTTGGATTTAAAGCAAACTCAAATTAATTTCGCACATAAGGGATACCACAAGCTGTTATAAATGCAAAAAGTGGTAGAAGCTCAATTCTTTTTTGTGTATTTATTATTCCTTTTATTATTTCATAGTAACTAGGATTTAGATTTCAAATTATTCATATTTATAGAAAAAAAAAACCTTGTTTGCATTCACTTTAAATAGTAAACTGAAAAAAAAAATTTATCTTTTAATAAATTATTAGTCCCCACTTCTTTCCATTTAGAGTCACCTATGTAACCCTGATATTTATAAAACTATCACCTAGTTTCATGCTCGTGTTTTCCCCATTATTTATCACTTTGTCGGGCTCCAGATCAGAAGGTTGCGTGTTCAAATTACGTCCGGGTCACCAGAATGTCGGGCTCTTTTGTGAAGGCGTATGCAGAGTAATATATAGATACCTTCTTATGATAGCAAATGACAATTTAATAAAATAACTTATGTTTACAGCTTGTTTATTATCAATAAATGGATTCAAATGTTATCACAACAAAAGTTTTTTTTTTTTAATAATCTTAATTCGATTATTGTATTGTATTGCCACTCAGTGAGTTGAAAACTTTAAAACTTAAAATAAAATAAAATAAATAATATTTATGTCTACCCTACAACTTCAATTCTGAAAAGTTCACTTCATTAATAGTTAGTCGACTGAGTGCTTGCACTTCTATGAAGAAGAAGGTCAAACCTACCCACACATGTGACTTATGACGTCAGCTTCAGCTGATTGTCGATAAACAAAATGGCGTGTCAAAGTTGAGCTAAGTTTTTCCACACAAGTTAGAATTTTAATTAACGTGAAGTTAATTAAATACAACGTCGTATCGCACATTGAGTTTGTTGAAATATAATTCTTTTTTAAATTTATTATTTGTTTATGTATTTTATCATTACACGTGATATAATTTTGTTTTGTGTACCTGGCAACATCGATGCATGATTAGTTTGTTTATGTTCTACATGACTTCGTGCATGTCTCTGTGTTAAGTAAGTAATATTTGGTGAAAGAGTTGAAATCATTGTGAAAGAATCTTTGTAAAGAATTATAGAATGTATCACTAACGAGTATTGATACTTGACAGGGTAAGTTAACTCGAAACAGAATGGAAAGAACAGTTGCTAACGTAAACAAAGTCACGTTTAACAACCAATCAGGCTCAAGATACCCATACTACGTCACTTACAGGTATCCCATTCAATTTCTTCTATTAACCCATTGTTCCTTGAATCATCATTCAACATAAATGCTAATCCAGAGTTCCATCTACCTATAATGTTTGAAGCAATTAAGGTAAAATTAATTTTGAGGGCAATTTAAGATTTCATTGTTCGATTATCAGTCAGGTCAACAAAGAAAAGTAAAAACTATACTAATCATTTATTAATTTTACACTGGTGTAAGAAAATAAGAGAATTTGCAGACTTGGTCGATTATCTCTAGAACTACAAGACCGATTTTAATGAAATTTTATATGTGCATACAATGATACAATACAACATAAATAACCATTCAGCAACTGTAATGCACACGCGTGATCATGCGTAACACTCGCTGGGAGTCGGAAGGTATGAAATTACCACAGGACAATTCAGGACAATTACCACGGGAAATGATATACTGCTTCATTTCAAGTATGAAATCAGGCTGCAAGGCCTGTGTATCTGTAAGAGGGGACCATACTCCCCTTTTAAGCGTTTTTTTTGTATATTCTGCAACCGCTGTAACTTTCGATTACGAAGAGTGCTACGCACGATCATGCGTGTGTTTTACAATTGTTGAATGGTTATTTTGTATTGTAATCAAATTTCATTAAAATTGGTTCAGTAGTTCTAGAGATAATCGACCAAGTCTGAAAATTCTCTTAATTTCTTACACCTGTGTATTTTATTAAAAGCAAATAACTCACCGTGCAAAAAAATCCTTTAACAGAATAATAAAAAGACACTCATTTGATCGCCAGTAACACAAAGTTTAAGATAAAATAGTCCTTGAAATTTTCTTTAACATGAATAGGTAAAGCAAATCAAATGTTTGTTGTTAATTTGTTTTCATCAACACCTTGAAAGTGCTAATAAATTGTATATTTGTATGGGAATTAATTTTGTTTCATGGTCAAGTAGTTGTATTGTTACAGGATGTTGAATAACTTTTTCAGAGATATCACATTTGCGTTCTCTAATAATAGAAATCTTTTTCAAGAAATCCATATGCAGGTGTTAATTGCACAAAGGCCACTCGTGAGAAAACTTTAAACTTGAACTTGTTTTATGTTTTTTTATCCATAAAATACTTTTAAATTCTATTTTATGAACAAATAAAAATGTATTCTAAATTCTTTCGGAAAGAAAAATAAATTTTTTTTGGAAAGAAAATTAATTCGGGAATTCAGGATTTCAATTAATTCAGGAATTTTATACGCATTTGATGAAAAAGATCGGGCAAACGGAGAGCGGAGTAAATTTTGAGTACGCTTGCATGATTTTTATTGATAATTAAGTGATGGTAGAGAAAACAAGGAGAAGAATTATAAGAATCGTCATCTCATAAATCTATAAGAAAACACTTCGGATACCTCTTAATTCCTTCTTACCATAATTTCAGCCACTCTGAAAATATCACTTACCTGGTTCATCCACTAAGCTCTTTACATAATAGTCTTCATACCTGACAACTTTTTCGGATTTCGTGGTAAATTTTATTTTAATATTTAATTTGGAAGCAAAATTTTTCCCTCGATGCTTCATTCCTGTTTAAATAAATTTTATTTACTCTAATTTTAAATACCGTTACATTTAAATCGTTTGAAGATGCGTAAAGAAGACCGGATAGATATTTTATTGTATTTTAAGGTGATGGTGAATGAAGTATTTGTCTACGACATCCTTTAATAATTATTTTACAGCTACTAGGAAAAATATATTTGAGAATATGCTCTCTAAAAAATATTGTGAATATATTTATCATATAAAAAATATTGAAGAGCGTCAAAGTTGACAGCTATGTTATTTTGTTCAAGTTAACTGGCGGCCAATAAATGTTGACGCATATTTTATTATTTAAATTTTGGTAAAAAACTTCCGTATATTGTACGTAATATTGGCGAAATAAATTTTCCCATTTATTTCGGTAAGAATATTTTTGTATATTTCATGGAATATTGACGAAGTGAATTTACTATTTATAGATTTAATAAAAATGCCTGTGTGTATTTCACGTATTATTGACGAAGTAAATTTACCATTAAAATAATATGCAAAAATAACGTACTCCTTCTTATCTAGTATAAAGAGGTTGATTAAATATTTACTAAATGAACGAATTCGTTTACGTATAATTTTACGCGAATTTTATGTTTATAAATTTTTTGCTATAATACGAAGTTTCAGTTTTACGTAAATTTTACGAATACTTAGTAAAATGGTGAGTAAAGGTGAAATTAATGCTTAGTAAAGGTGAAATATACGCATTTTTGACGTAAAATTGATGGTTTTTTCCTACATTGGCTGTATAGCATGTAAAAGTATACTAATTAATAACAATATTTCAAAAACATTTTTTTTCGTTTTTTAACAGCAGCTACACATTGTTATATGCCAATAAACTTTTCCACTAAATTTTTTGAAGTTAAATTTTCAATTTTTGATAAGGCAGTTTTCAGATATTTTTAACGTTATTTGCTTATTATTAGTTATAATTATTAATTATTTCTTATATATATTTTACATATTAGAATGCTAGTTTTATGTAAATGTTAGCTACATTTTAAAAGCGTTTGTTATATATGTTACTGTGAATGACCGAAATTCGTGGTTGCTGACTTCCAACGGTGAATGTTGACAATCACATAGTCGTCTTGGTAAATGTTCGAAATATATGCTAGGTCTAGTTAAGTGCCGCTGCCCGGTATACATTTTCCCGGTATGCCCTACATCAATGTTTTTTAAGGTTCAGTGCTATTGACCAGTATGCTTTTAATCAGTAATTCGAACACTGATGTTACTCTTAATCTATCTTCAGCAGATATTGAAATATCGAATAAATATAATAATATCAACGAATAAATTAATATCAAATCAGGTATAACAAATATTTTGGACATTCACCAAAGTGACTATGTGTTTGTTGACATTCACGGGTAAAAGTCGACATTCTCTTGATTTCGTTCATTCACGGTAACATATATTTTTTATATTAGAATGCTAGTTTTATATAAATGTTAATCTTGATTTTAAAAACATTTGTATAAATATAAAATGTTTATAAAACAAAACAACCAAAATTTAGCATCACTTAGAATTCAAATAACGGATAAATTCTTATTCTTCAATTTTATCACACAATTATCAAATAAATACAAGAAAATTAGTTATCAAAGATTTTTATTTAAAGATTAGATTTAAAATATAGAATTCAAAATTATTCTTAAAAATTAAAATTCCATAAAAAATTGCAAGTCTTTTTAAAAAGTTTTTATAGAGTCATTTTATTATTTTATTTTTTATCTCAAAATATAAATTGATTACTTTCTTATTTCATTAATTTACGAATGCAAATCACATTTCATTTATAATCTTTTTTTAGTCATGTTGAAACCATTAATTGGAAACTCATTGTAAATAAAATAAATAAGAAGAAAAAAAAAACACCTAAAGGTAAATGAAATCGAGAGAACTAATTCATTGCTCAATTTGCCCTACATTTCTTGTTAGATCTGAATAAATTAACCCGAATTATCAACTAATAATATGTTTTCGATGTCCTATTTAGAACAAAAATTATTCGTTTAAGTTTTCTACGAAATAGAATGTTTCTTTATAAGAAATTAAATAATAACTTATTGAAGATGTTCATGAACTTTGTAGAACTCAAGGTCGAATGGTGGGCGATTTGCAGTTCAAATTAAGGAGTTCAATGCCTAAACAGAATGTGAATAATAGCATTCAATGTTGCCAATCTCTTTTCCGTATAGAAATATACATTTTCTTAAATATTTAAAGTGAAAGAATATTCAGTGTTGCCAATATCTTTTTACTACAGCCTAATATGTTTCTAAACACTTCAATTGAAGGAAAATTCAGTGTTGCCAATATCTTTTTACTAGATGGGTATTTTGTCAAATATTTAAGGAGAAAGAAAAATGTTTATTTTAAAATATTATTTTTGGTTTAAAAAAATTTTGTCTAAACATATTTTTACAGCAAATTGTTCCCTAAATTTTGTTTTTAAGTAGGTATTACACAAGTTTCAGGAATTTCCAGTTTTTCGCAATACAATAAACGAGTGTTTCCCAAACTTATGACTTTTGTGTACTCTTTCTAAATTTTTCATAACGCTGTGCACCACTAATAAAAAAATGAATCCATTTTTTACCATAAAAAAATTGCACGCAAGTTAAAAATCACAACTGGCTGTTGACACCACTAACTGTTAACTCTGCAAAAAATAGCCAATAGAAAAATACGTAATTTTAATTTTCCATGGCTAGCTTTGTTTTCAAATAAAAGTTTTTGAAATTTGCAAGAGCAAGATATTTCGCATAAGAACGCGTACTCCAGCTAAACTGTTCCCGTACACCTGGGGTTACGCGTACAACACTTTGGGAAACACTGCAATAAACAAATACAACTCATTGCTTGCCTACATAGAAATTTCACTTCCTTCTAAATAATTAGAAAATGTTGTTTATCATTTTAATGCCCTCAATACACACATAACAAATCAAAAAAATCATGCTAACTTAATTATTTCTTTCTCTATTGTATTGAAAGGAACATTACTGATCGAAATGGAATTAATTATTGATTAGAAGTTATTCAATATTGAATAGTAAATAGGTCGGGAGCGCTCGGTGGTTGTCACTGCGACCACATTATAAAAATCATGCTGTTGGTCATAAAATTGTGGAACCTCCATGACCAGTTTGGCCCACAGTGGGCAGTTGCAGGAAAGCTTTTTTTGTAACCTAATTTTCTCCTTGCATTTGAAACTAAAACTTTAATTTTAAACTTTTTCATTTAAAACTATTGTTCCATTAAATATAAATAGATTATAAAATAATTATTTGCTTAAATTTAAGAAAAAAACTAATGTTATCAAGAATCTAATCGATAATTTAAAATTACAAATATTAGTAATACGAAAAAGATATATTTTTGCCGCCTAGAATTAAATATACGTATTATACATATTTTCTTTTTTAATCTTGCTATTTAAATTGAACTAATTGCAATATCTAGCAACTACATGATATATTTTTAATTCCTACTATCAGTTCACACCCTCCCTACAATATACAATATATTGTTCAACTTTTCAATCGTTAATAAAATACTTTTTATTCATCCACTCAAGTTCAAATACATTTTTTAAACTTATAATGGATTGCACTTGATGTTAATGCAGTGTTTTCAAATATTATTTCATTAATTAAATAGAGGTGAGCGAAAAACGAAATGGAATTTTCTGATGGGTTAAGCGTTAGTCCTTGTTTTAAATTTTACTACAAGCGATTCAGTTTTTCACATATTTTAAAAATAACATCAGTGATATTTTCTAACTTATACCTCTGTTTGAACAAAAAAAAATAGTTTATTGCGCTCATTAAAATATTTACTAATTATTTTATATTCGCTGTGTCAGATAAATTCAATAAAGAACATGACGTGGTTTATAGTTGTCTTTTATAGTTGTCTGATACCACACGCCTTTTTTTTCAATTCCTACTATTAGTTCACACTCTCCCTATATATATATCTTGTTCAAATTTTCAATCGTTCATAAAATAATTTTTATTCATTCATTTAAATACCTATTTTAAACTTGTAGTGGATAACACTTGATGTTAATACAGTATTTTCAAATATTATTTCATTTGTTAAATTTAATTAATTAATTTTAGTTTCATATTGGAGAAAAAATTTTAATTATTTAATAAAAAAAATTTCTTTGTTGACCTAAGTAGGAATTTACTTTTTATATCACTTGTTTATTATTAGAACAAATTTAAATTAAAGCCAGATAAAGTAAATGGGGGTGAAAAAAGCAGTTTGTTGACAGAAATCGGACTGGTTTTTCAAGTGGACACACCAATAAGTGGGATGAACGAAAAAAATATAATTTTCGAATCACGCAATTTTTTTACAAATAACAAGTTTAAAGGCAACACACAGATTTATAGCCAAGGATAATGCTTTGATATTGTTAGAATTTGTGAATTTCGTTTGTAGTTTGTGTTATCACTTCAATTTCTTGTTTCAATACATAAATAACAACAGATCAGACAATCGTAAACTAATATTGTTTAAATCTCTTCAGGATTTTATTTTGCACTCAATAGATTTATTTTTATTATTTTTTAAACCTGCAGTCGATACAATTTAAATTTTGCCCTCTATATTAAAAAAATTAGTGAATTCCTACTTAGGTCAACAAAGAAAAGATTTATTTTAGTTACTTTTTATTAAAAAATTAAAAATTTTTCTCCCATATAAATCTTAAATTAATTAATTAATTAATTTTAATTAATGAATTAATATTTGAAAAAACTTCATTAACATCAAGTGTTATCCACTACAAGTTTAAAAAAATGTATTTGAACTTGAAAGGATGACTAAAAAGAATTTTATAAACGATTGAAAATTTGAACAAGATATATAAATACATATAGGGTCCATAATTTCGAATAGAAATAGGCATTTAATTCATCAAAGATAGTAAAAAAAATTGTTTTAATTAATTTAAAAAGAGAGTTCTGAATAAAAATAAACTGAACATTTTAGAACAAAAAAGTTTTAAACTGATTTCTATAAATGAGGTTCACTTCATTACGTCAATACTTTGTGGTGCCTTGCGGACCTCACAGAAATTACTTTTTGATGGACCTGAGAGAAAGCTTTAATTGAAACATGTGAGTCCTGATTTGCGAACACTCATTCAACTGCTTAATGATTGGACATCAATCGTGACTCAAAAATTATATATAAGAGTAAAAACTGAAACCGGAGAGCTTGTGAATACGATATCCAGGTGACTTGTGAAATAATAAATAAAATTCTATTTTTGTGTAGCTTGTAATTTTCTTGATACAAACGCTACAACTTATTTAATTATTCAAGCAAGCAAGAAATAATCTGTACAAAAATTCTATTTCAATAGGGATTTTTTTAAGAAACTTACTCAATTTTATGGAATTTTTTAAAATGTACAAAAACCAGGAGAATTTTAATTAAACCAGTAGACCAGGGCAAAATCCAGTAGAGTTAGCAGCTATATATGTGCACATATTTGTTTATACCAAGTTGATATTTCTTTCTGTTACTTATTGCTTCAGCTTTAAAGAAGTACTTGTGTTATTACTGTTTTAATTTTTAAAAAAACCGTCTCTTTAAGAAACAGTTTCTTTAAATTAATTAATTACCTTCTATTTGCATTAAAAAAACCTTAAAACAAAACTTAAATATTGCTAGTTAACAAATTGTTAATTAAAATATGACTCAATGCAAGTGACGTAGAGTGGGTATCTCGATCCTGATTGATTGTTGAAACGTGGCATTTGTTTACGTTAGCAACTGTTCTTTCCATTCTATTTCGAGTAAGCCAATCCCTTCAAGTATCAATTCTCTTAAGTGACACATTCTAAATTCTTTCTCAAAGATTTCAATTCTTTCACTATATATTTAACGCAAAGACATACTCGAAGCTATGAGGAACATAAACAAGCTAATTATGCATCGAAGTTGCCAGGTACACAAAACACAAATATATCATGGTTTTAATAAAATACAAACACAAATAATAAATCTAAGTTAAGTATAAAAAGTATCGATGAGAAAGAATTATATTTCAACTAATTCGATGTGCGATACGGCTCTGTATTTAATTAACTTATCGTTAATTAACAGTTAATCGTTAATATCGTTCTAACTTATGTAGAGAAACTTAGCTCAACTTTAATAATCAATTTCGCTGATAAAGATTAGCTGGCGTTGACGTCATAGGTCGCTTGTGTGGGTAGGGGAAGTCTTCTTCTTCTTGAAGTGCAAGTAACTAATACGCGAGAACTATCATAATATGGAAACAATTTCATGAATTTAAAAGAAAAAAATCAGAAAAACTTTCCCTAAGACTACTTAAAATTTCATAAAGTTAAGAAGTTTCCACACCACTATAAACGAAATGAAAATATATTTAATAAATATAAATATTTCAAAGTATGCATAATTATCAAAAATTAGCTGTACTTGGGACTTGCCATTGTTGGTCTGAAAAGGTTAAATTTGTTCTGCGGACATTAATTGAATGCTTGTCCTTCAGTTATATACTAAATATTTGTACAGGATTTCCACGACCATGATCAAAATCTTATAATGGTAGTATATTTACATTAAATGTATCTGAAAAGGAATGTTTTTTTTTTTTTTTTTTTTTTTTTTGTATTAAATCTTCTAACAGATAACATTTTACAAGTCACAATTTGAAAAATCAGGTTTTTAGAAATAGTGTCCTTTTTACCCATGTGAAATTTGAATTGAATTCACTAAAATGAGGAAATTAAAAGCTTTTTTTTTTCAGTACTACTGTAATTACAAAAAGCATCACAATATAAAAATTGCAATACCGAAAATTGGTGTCCGAAATGCTGGTATTTCAGTTAGAAAGAAGTTCCTCTCCTCATTTCGGTGGATGCAAATTTTGCGTGGTCAAAAAGAACAGTTCTGACTTCCGGTGTATCTCGATGTGAGAACGGGTTAATATTTTAGAAACTTTTATTATTATAATTTGTGATGAAATTTACGCTTAGTTTTACCATTCATAAGAGTTTCCCTTAATTTACCAATTCTAACTGGTTGTAAGCCTAAATAAATTTAAGAAAATTAATATCAAAACATAAATGAAGAGTAAAGTGTGCCATGTTTTGAGTGTTATCCCTTATTTGGCTATGTTTGTGTAAAATATCACCTTTTGATATTTTTTGGGTTGCATTATAGAATGTGTAGTGTAGTGTATCTACAACTACAAAAATACAATTCCAATTCACTAGTATATAAGACATGTTATCTCGATTCTATTTTGGGATACCTTTTCATAGATGAAGGTTGACATTGTCGATAACAGTTCTCCGCACATTGGTGAACTTCAGACGTGATGCGAACACTCCTACCTTGACAGAAACGCCCACCTCGATTTGAACACGCCTACTTCGATGGATGGACCACATTGAACAGTTGACTTGTTACTTGTGACTGCGACATTGTCTACCTCCTCGTACTGTTGTTACTCAGTCTCGTTCACACACAACATCGGCCTATATACGCCCGACTGCGAATGGCAACACATGAGCAACCACAAACGGAACTGAATACAGTTCTTATGATCAGCACTCAAAAGTACGGTGATCTTAATACAGCTTTTCCGGCTTTTCACAAAACAGCAATGAATCAACTAGTGGTATCCGTTCATCGAATTCTATCACAGCAATAATTCAGGTGGGGGAGTACTGTAGTGTGTCTACAACTACAATTCCAATTCTCTAGTATATAAGACATGTTAACTCGATCATTTGTTGGGTCACCTTTTCATAGATGAAGGTTGACATTGTCGATACTACTCACAGAATGCTTGCGAAGTCTCCTGAATTCATTTTCTGTTGGTTTCGCTAAAATTTAAACTCAAAAAACGAGTTATATTGTTAACACTAACAGTATAATAATATTTGCTGGCGCCCTTTTTCAAACAACAATCGGAAGTAGTAGCCCGGAAGTCTTACGACGCATTTTTAACCCCTAGCGGCCTCTGTGCTTAGCTTTACACGGTCAATCATCGACAGAAGCTTTCAACGGAACGAGTTTCACAAATTTTTCAATAAATATACTTTGAAATCTATCTTAAATCTCTTACATTATGTAATGTGTGTTTTGAAACAACATCAGCATGATAATCTGTGTGGTGTCTCATTACGGAAAAAAAATCCAGACAACACTGGAACCGTGACTGGGGGGGGGGGGGATATTTATCAATAGACCTTCTGATCTACCTTCAGACTGCATTATTTGCATTTTCTCTCATGTATATATCATACTCTTAAAACCTCCTTCTCTACTTTCTCGTTTGTTATTATCTATACGAATCCAATCTGGTGAATACTAATGATTTTGCTGGCATGAGATCTCAGTGTGATATTTAAACACGTGTGAGAAATATTTTTTTTTTTTACATTAACGAAACAAGTTTTAGTCTCTATCTTTTTTGATCATTGCTCGGTGTTTTATAAGGAAGTAAAAAAAAATTATTTAATTAAAGGAATAAGAAAAAAAAAAAAAAACACTTTTTAACGTTAACCCTCAGCTATCGTTTAGCTGTGGTTGTGTCACGTGTTGTGAGACTTGAAACACGAGGAAATGAAGAAATTCTGAATTTTAATTAACCTTTTTTTCAGGTGCATGTTTTTTGATGTTGATAAATATCCTTGAGAACGTGTGGAATTTGGAAATGAACGTGTGTGGCCAATTTAAAAGCGAAATTGGTTTATGTATGAATAAAAAAAAGCTTTTTTGGCATGTTTGTTATAATAATTAATTCGTTAATATACCATCATATTTGTATGAATATTGGAATGTTTTGTTTAATATAATTTACCGGATACAGGTTGCCTTAGACAAATTTTCTTATAATTTTGAGGTAGAAAAATTTAAAAACAAAATCATTCCATGATATGGAGTTACCAAATAAGTAATGATTAATTAGGTGCGTTTATATTTTTAAGATTCAATCGAATTATAATGATTAATTTTGTTATAATTAATTCGTTGATATACAATCATACATGTATGAATTTTGGAATATTTTGTTTATTATAATTTACCGTGTACAGGTTGCCTTATACAAATTTTCTTATAATTTTGAGGTTGAAAAATTAAAAAATAAATGCAGTCCATGATATGAAGTTACCAAATAAGTAATAATTAATTGGGTGTATTTATATTTTTAAGATTCAATCGAATTATAATGATTAAATTGCCGACCGGCCTGTGTAGGGGGCAGGGAGCTGTCCTTGCATCAGAAAGGTTCTGGGTTCGAATCCCGGGCAAGGCATGGATGCTTCTTTCCCTCTATCTGTGTTCTATGTCCTTTCTCCTTTGTGTGTGAATGTGACCCGCCCTATAAACGGGTTGTGGTAGTGTGACGTGGGCGACGCTGCTCCACCGCCGTGGCTTCGCCACAGGTGCCCACTGGGTAACGAAAAGAGAGTTAGCAGTTCTGGCACTTTCTGAGGCCAATGGACAATAGTTCTAAGTGCCCGCCATTAAAAAAAATAATAATGATTAAATTTGTTATAATTAATTCGTTGATTTACAATCATACATGTATGAATTTTTGAATATTTTGTTTATCATAACTTACCTAATACAGGTTTCTTAACACAAATTTTCTTGTTAATTTAGAGGTTGAAAAATTTAAAAACAAATTCAGTCCATAGTACAGGGTTACCAAATAAGTAATGATTAATTAGGCATGGAGTTTTGAACATTTTGTTTATCATAATTTACCTTAAACAGGTTTCTTAACACAAATTTTCTTACAATTTAGAGGTAGAAAAGTTTTTTAAAAAAATCAGTTCATGATACCAAATAAGTAATGATTAATTAGGTGCTTTTATATAACTTTAAAATTCAGTTGCATTATAATATGCAAAAAACCCTAATATAGGTTTTCTTTTCAAAGAATATAAGTTAATATCATAAACTATGTAATACTAGGTCCCACGGCTTAAAAAAAAAAAAAAAAAAAAAAAAACATACTTTTTTTTTATGTCTGATCAGACATGTTAGTCAGCAAAGTACATTTCCGGATATTTTTGCTTCGATTGAATTCTAATGAAAACATAAAAATGTTCTTTCATTTATTCTGTAGTAAGAAATTGCCTTCAATACATTTTATCTTCATAAACATTTTTGTAAATAAATCCGAAGTAATAAGCACACTATTTACGAAGATATTTTACATTAATTGAAATTTTATACGCTTCGGGCATTTCGGGCAATATAATTTTAATGCCTCGCAAGGTACCCTTATAAATGCGTACAAACTTCATTCAATTTTCTTGAATTATGATGTGTCAAACACAGGGTTACCCGTATTTGGCAGAGTTTAAGATTAAAGAGTTCATAATTTTAAAATTTACTTGGCATTTTGAATAACACAGATACCAACTTGCTCCAGTTTTGAGGGGAAATTTTTTTTAGTGGTGGCATGTTTTAATAATTTAATCTTGGTCATGTAAATTTAATTTAATATGAGTTTGCCTACTATCGTATTTAAATAACTAAAATGCCTCTTAAATTAAATTTTCTTGAGATAAGGACTTCAAAGCATTTCCAGAAATTATTAAAATTATGTAACCCTCATCACAGGGGTTGAAAAATGTTATTATTGTGCCCTAGCGGGGAATCCAAAATATTTGTTCCAATCAGAAAAACTGATTGTCTCTTTGTGTTAATTTCACCAATCTGGAAGTCGAGAGCCGAGATGGCCCAGGAGATAGAACGTTCGCCTTACAATGAGGTGAGCCAGGTTCGAATCCCAGCGATCGGCTGATCGATACGAATCCGCATCCGGCTTGCTCTGACTACAGTGCTGACGTGAAATATCCTCAATGGTAGACGTATCATGGGTTAGAGTCCCCTTGCCGTTAGGCTAACCGTGTGAGGTTCTCGTGGTCTTCCTCTCCATGTAACGCTAATGTAGGTTAGTTCCAACAAAAAGTCCTATATGAAGGCAAATTTCTCCCAATAATTGATCCCGGAGTTCCCTTTTCTACTAAATTGGGTTCAAAATTTCAAAGCTGCGAAGTTGAACAGCAGTCGTCGTAAACCCAAAAATTAGGTCGGCTGTTCAACGATGGTTATAAAATTAATAAAAAAAAAAAATAAATAAAAAAAAAAACAAGAATGAAATATCCAATTATTTCAAACATTTGCAAACAATGTTATAGTTTAAACGTTCAAGATAATTGCACACATATTTTTGAGAAACGTATATTTTTCCAAAAAAATATAACATTGGGTCTTGATGAATGTGGATTAAAAGTTACTTACCTCTTCAGTGTCAGTCCTCAGTGGGCCATTTTCTCGGAATGGAGGACCATAAATTCGATCCTCCTCCTCTCTCGGAGCAGGGGTAACATCAGACGGAGTGTAATAATCCGTGCCAGAATCAACAGAGGTCGCAATCCGCCGTCTGGTCTGATGCTGGTTCATGTACAACTGTCTCTGAACGTCTAGCAGATCAGTCTGCTGACTGGCCATAGTGGCAAGTCCGGCGACTGCTAGCGCGTCTTCAGCAGTGGCGCAAACGAAGGCATGGCACTCGTACGTACTTGGTGCAGAGACACTTCTGTAGATGCAAGCGAAGACAGATGGATGCGTCAGGCTAACCAGAAACCTCTGTTTGGACGCGAGGCAGATGTAGGATTTGTGGTCTAGGACGCCGTCCGAACAGGCAAGTGGGACAAACGCCGCACCAAAGACCTAAAAGAATTAAGTGAATTGATTTTGTTTTCTGATGAGATTTAGAAAAAAAATAGTCGATGGAATTCCCACGCTTATTAAGGAAACTAATGACAAGTGAGTCTTCAAGGTTGAAAGATTGGCGCTTCTGGCTTTGCCTTATATTAGACATGGCTTTAGGTTATGAGAAAGCTTATTTTTGAACAATTTTTTCTCCTCTTACGCCTCTTAAAGCTTTAACGCCAATGCTACTCATCTCGCCTATTTATGTCCTTGCAATCACCAAATAGAGTTCGTGATTTCACTGATAATGAATTTTTTCTTCCGATAAAAAGCAAAAATGCTCAATAAGAGTGTTTTTACTTTTAAACGGTAGGGTAGTTACAATTAATACATTGTGTAGGAATTTTTTAAAAAAAACATCTATTTCTGGTTTACAGTCATAGTAGTACTTTTGAACTTGGCACCTGGGCCGGGAAGTGACCAATATCCCATCCGTTGCTTTAAAGATTATTTTAACATTGTGAGGCCAGCTGTCCGTGTGGTTGCTGGATAAGTGTTTCTGGTTTATAAGTGTTTAATTGAGTATGCATAAAACAGTAATTACTTTCACACTAGTATTTACATAATAGCTGAATAGCTGCCAACTTGTTTGTCTGCTTTATAAGTCTGATACTAATAAAGATTTGTTTCCTAAATCTTGACCACAGAAACAAAACTGTTTTGCATAAAATTATTTTTTATAAATTATTACATCCTATAAATTATGTAAAATTATTTTTTGAATAAAATTATTTTCTCGTGTTTTATACGATTAGAAAATGATTACCCAAACACAATCATAATCTTTATTAATCAAATTTTTTAAACTAAGATATTAAAGCATATGTTTTAAAACCGCTTATATTTTTAGAAAAATCTATCTCAAAAATAAAAGCTGCTATATAATAGGTTTAAAGTATAGTTTAATTTGTTCATTCTGTAGGTAATCTAACTGTACATTGTTACACGTACACGTGTAAGCTCCTTTTTGAAGATGGCTCAAAAGCTTTTGTCATGATGAAGAACAAACAGAGTACTCAAATTAGAGAAGGACATCGCAAAGATATATTCATAACTCTGGCAGATTCCGACCCTGCAAAATCTCCACGCTACCCAGCGTTTGACCGATCGGCAATAGGTCAGAGATGCCATATCATTGAATTATCAATGTGCATTCTTAAACAAATGTTTAATTTCTTTACATATAGTACAGATCGAACCGTAATGGCTCAGATGATAGAGCGTTCGCCTTCCAATGAGGTGAACAGGTTCGAATCCCAGCAATGGCTGGTTGATACGAGTTCCGCATCCGGTTTGCACCAACCACTGTGCTGACGTGAAATATCCTCAGTGGTAGACGGATTATGGATTAGCTAACCATGGAGTTTTTTTTTGGTTTTGCTCTCCATGTAACGCAAATGGGGTTTAGTCCCATTAAAAAGTCCTCCACGGAGACAAATGTCTTCCAATACTTGATCCTGTAGTTTCCTTGTCTTCTGGATTGGGTTCAAAATTACAAAGCTACGGAGTTGAACATAACTAGCCGTAAACCCGAAAATTGGGTCGACTGTTCAACGATGCTTATAAAATAAAATATAGAAAAGTGTAAAAGATTACGTAAGCCCTTTTTTTTTTTTTTTTCACTTTCCTTTAGCAGCTTTGGAAAACATGTTAAATTTTATTGAAAATGGTGAACAGTGAGCAAAGTAAGAAGCGGCCCACCGTTAATTACTTTTGATCTAATAGTCGGATCTTCAAGGACAGTTCCCTACCCCCTACACAGGCCGGTCGGTGGACCCCTTTACGTTAATTTTACTTTTTGCGTATTATCGCCCCATATCTCGCTAAATTTTGAAAAATTTTTGCACACAATTATAAATTTTGCTTAGTCACAGATAATTCCAAGTAAAATATTATAAAATTTAATGAATCATTATTATTTTCTATTATTTCCTTTTATACTGGTCGAAAAACCTTTGAATTGTAAGGTAAACAATTGTTTTACATCATTTAAGAAAAAATGTATTTTTACATGACAAAATACGAAATTTAAGCAAAATCGGTCGAATAGTTCCTGAGAAATCGGTTTATAAAAATACAAAATATGATTTCTCAGAAACTATTCTACCCATTTCGCTCAAATTTTGTCATTTAAAATAACATTCTTTAAAATAATGTAAAAACTGTATAATTTACAATTAAATTTTTTTTTGACTAGTATAAGATAAAATAATAAAAACTAATCTTTATTAAAATTTATCTTTTATATGGAACTATCTTCGGATAAACGAATTTTATAATTGTGTGTGCAATTTTTTTCAATTTGCTTAAACATTTCACGAGAGATGACGAAATAAGCAAAAGGAAAAAATTAACATTAAAAGGGACCAAATTTCCGATTCCTAGTCATTTCATATTTCCTAGGGGTCACAGATATCCGAATTCATCGGAAATACTAAATGTATGTTTATTCAGAGAAAGTACGTTTTTGGGTCTGATTTCGTAACTTAAAAATATCGTCTGCACTAATTAATTAACTTATTTTATTTTATAACAGTCGTTGAACAGTCGACCTAATTTTGGGTGTTCGACTACTGTTCAACTCCTTAGCCTCGTAATTTTAAACCAATCCAGAAGACAAAGAAACTCCTGGATCAGCACTCCCAGAGATAGGATTTGTTATGGGAACATGGAGGACTTTGAGACACAGCAGTTTTAACGTGCATCAGTCTCTATTTACTACACGGGAAGTCTTCATCCAGCAGGGATCGAACCCATGACCTCTCGGACATGGCCCAGTGCCCTACTAACCAGGCTATCCCGGCCCGTTTAACTTATTTGAAATCACCCCTTCGAACCATAAAAATTGTGAAAATCCGATTATTGTATTAAGCGTTATTAAGGGTGGTCCGTTTTTTTTTTTTTTTTTTAACTTGACCAACAAGATTAGTTAACTACAAATCGTTTGTGCTCGCTTCCCTTTTACTTTGTGGACGCTACAAAACGTGGGATCCGACCCTATGAAGATCACCCGTCTGGTCAGCTGAGGGGTCAATAAGAATTGATAGATTCTTAATTCCCTCATTTTGTCTTCTCCCTAATTGATAGATCGTTATCTCCTAGAACTAGAATGCAGAAAGGATTATCTGTCAATTTATTTTTGTGAAATATAAAAAATTTTTTCTTTCAATTTGTTTTTGTAGGGTATACAGTTTCATTAAGAAACGATAAACTACTAGCAGCTTCAAAGAAGTGCCAAATATGATTTATCGACTCACCCTTTTCTTTATAATCCTCGCATGGAATCTCACAGCTGCCCACAAGATGACATTCGACAAAGGTGTGATGACCTTGGTAATGACTGTCTCACCACGGTTCGTCCCTTCCGCTACCACCAGGCCGTAGTCACATATCTCAAGCTGTTGAGTCAGTGCCAAAGGATGGATACTACGATGACTCTCACCTCTACGACGGGCACCAGTATACAAGTCCAGCAACGGCCTCTGCAGGGACACTATTCCTTTGAGTGGTTGCCTCTTCTTCCGTACAAAGGACACAGATCCCAGGTACTTAACCTGGAATCTGGCCGTCAAATCAAAATCAAAGGACATTTCACTTGAAAATGAATTGGCAGTCCTTGGATTGGGTGTCTGTTAGATTCAAGTTAAAAGGCATTTTTAATTGAAATTCAATTGCCAATCCTTGGTTTTTATTGAGGTTAAGTGCCATTGCACTAAGGACATCGTGCCAGGTTGAAAGTACATAAGTTGGTTAGTAATAATTTCAAGTTCCGAACGTCCACAATCGGTGCATCTTGACTTCGATGGTGAATCACATTGACCTGCTTTGTTTGCTTTGTATGTAATAAAATGATTTCATTTTAAAAATTATTTTTCTCCTCTGATCGAATTCAGCTGTAATGTATTCGTAGAATCAAGATCAACCTGAAAAAAATACAGTAGTATATTAATACGTGCAAAATGTTATTAAGACTTGACAATTCTATTAACAAATCAAAATGATGCATTGTGGGATTTTGTGACTCCATTGGCAGTCAACATTTAACGGTGAGTAAATTGGTGAATATAGTGTTACATTTTAACAGAGTGATTTACACGTAGAATTCCGCACGTTCAAATACATAAGCTCTGTGAAAGATATGATATATAGTCGGACCTCTATTTAACGAAGTCGTTAAATCCTGAAAAAAAGTTCGTTATATGGAAAATCACCCTTTGAAAGTATTTAAACAACACAAAACAGGTTTTAAATTCATAAACACTAGACATAATTAAAATAGCAATTGATGCACCCATATCTTGTAAATTATTATCGACTATCGAATAGTTTCAAATGATTTTATCATGTGATGATTCGGTGATTTCTTTATCAACCCTGTCTTCATCTTCCTCACAATTTGTTGCTGTATTGTTTTTATTTTCGTCACTGTCAAAAATATCCGATTCAGTTAATGTTTCTGTGGTTGAAGCTTCAGAATCATTAAAAAGAAAATAATTAATTAGTATATCATCGTTAATTTTGAGGTTCTCTTTTAGCCACATTTTTTTTTAAAATTTCTTTTAAAGGAATATAATCCTCAGTCTCAGCGCTGATTCAGCTTTTAACGATCTTTAAAATCATTGTTCCATGCCTTTAGAATATTTCTGTTATGCTTTTTACGTAAATTGATTTTATACATGGATGAAATGCAAACAAGAAGGGAAAGAGATTTTATTGCTTTCTTTAAAAGTAAAGTGGCTGCGAAATTCAATTCAAGGTTATTTTCCCCATGAAATGCGTTAACAAATTTGAAATATTCTGAATTATTTAGAGAAATAAGGAAAGTGAATCTCAAAGAGAAGTTCATTAAATAGAAAATTTACTTCTCTATTTGGAATTTATTTTACTAAGAAATTTCCAAAATGTTCTTAGTTCCTAAAAAAAAAAAAAAAAAAAAAAATTGCAAAATAGAGAAATTTGCAAAATGGAAGTTCGTTAAACAGAAGTCCGGCTGTAGTTCTTTGAGTACCAAATCTCTCTGGGATAGCTGATATAGTTCCTTGTAGCAACTATACTGTATAGGACATTTGTACGCTAAAAGTGCCAAATCTCTCTAATAAAGACATATTGATCACTTTCAAGTAGCATTTGGCGCTTTTGCGGACATATGTTCGGCGAAATCTTTGCAGAGATCTGAGATCGTTCTGTAGCAACTACACAAGACAGTCGTAAGAGTGTGGGATTCAACAATAAAGTGCCAAATCTCACTATTATCATTTCAGATTTTTTATACTCTTCTTTTCGAGGAATTTTTATTAATATAACATACTTAACACGTTAAAAATTTATTTTACACTGCCATTATTTAATTAGCTCGTAGTATTTGATAAGTTCGTTTGTGAAAAAGTATATTTCAATTTTTGCTAAAACATATCATGAAATCGAATTTAGTTCATAGCGCATAGTTGCTAGGTACTCCACTTACCGCAATATTTTTTTCCTGAATAAACCGCAAGTAAATAAAAAACAAATTCAAGCGTTTCCGTTTGTCATTTTAAAATGAATAAAAAAATATGTTTGATTCTCGTATGAGCAGTGTGCGCAGAAACATAAATTCAATAAAAATAGAACGAATAAAATGTCTGGGCAATCATGATATTTTTCATGAGGAGAAATATAATATTTTGAGCACGAGATTATGTTAATGATTTAAATTGGAGTGATAACCTGTCATCGTTACACATAAATTGGTTACCAATTTTTTATAGGGCGCTGTGCTTATTGGTTTAATAATTATTTCTGTATGCATAATAACGAGACTAAAAATAAAAATTAAGGAGATGATTATCTTAATATTAATTAAAGTAAATGAAGAATTCGAATAATTAATTTGAAAAAATGAATTTTATGAGCTACATTATATATAAAAAAAATATTGTGAATTAAAAACAGTGATCTCAGAGTCTTTCTAAAAATAAAATAGCGTAGGAGAATTATGAAATTTTTCACCCATAATAGGAATAAAAATTTTTTTTCAACTACTTAGGCATATTAACTGTTTAAGTAATATTATTGAGTTTTAAAATTAAATAAAGTGTTATTTTATAATTTAAGTGAAAAATAAAAATTGAGCATTTTGCAAACCTTAAAATTAAATTAAAATTCTGTTTGTCTGTATAAAATAAACTGGCTACCATCAGTTTCTAATTGTTTATGGAACATTGCGACCACACAGATTAAAAGAAATAAGGTAAAATAAACAAAAATATTATTAATACTTAATTTGATCACTGAATTTATTTCAAACCTGAACGCTTGGTCTATATTGTTGTACTTTTTTTCGTAGTTTTTAGTAGTAATTCCTTTCTCTTTTTTTCTAGCTTGTGTTTAAGTTCCTCCATACTCATTGAGGTTATTGGGTAGAATTTTTAGCTTTATATTCATAAGATTTCGACTAATATTTTCAAGTTTGATTTAAATTAATTATGTATTGAGAAAATTATATGTTGTAGCACAACAATTTCATGCTCTAGAGCATGGAAACGACCGCTTTCGCTTTTCACTCCCATAAGAAGAATATAATCATCATAAATCGCCCTTTTTTTTCAAAGTATTTGTGAGGCAATTTTCAGCTAATTCTCCGAAATGTTATAAATATAAGCATAATAACCTCAATTTTATATTCGCAACTGGAATAGTAAATTTAGATATTGGATTACTTCAGTTTTCTCTATTATGATTAACCGTCATTTTTTTCAATCGAATTTTTCTTAACTGTTTTCAAAATAGAAAAAAAATTTATATAAAACTTTGTTTGCATCTTCACTGTCTCGTGTTCATTTTCAGGGGTCGGTCTAGACATTTTGTAAAAGGTCCTGTTTTTGTAAAATTGTGAAAAAATAACTCGTAATTTGTGAATATAAAATAAACGCTAAGTCACATTCTTTCAACCAGGGTCCTGCTTTCGTGAATTTGTGCAAATAATGTCCTGTTATTGCAAAAAACTTTTTCAAGGAGTTTTTAAATTGTAAATAGATACAAGATTATGCTCAACACTGTAAAATTATAATTAAAAAAATTTAATTCTCAAAAATAAACAGCAATTTCTGCTACTAAATTACAGATGCAACATATAAATATGTGGTATTTAGCCTATACCCCCCTCCCCCTTTTGAATTTCGGGTTTATTCGAATAACAAAACAATAATGAAGATAAACAAATTTGTGAAGAGTCCGTTTTTATGAAAAGATATTTTGTGAAGGGTCCGTTAACGAACCCAAATTTCTTCTAAACAGACACCTGGTTTTTGAGTAAGTGTTTAGAGTAAAAAAACTGTTAGCTCAATTATTTTAAATTTTAGAGATGCCAACTGCTCTGTTTTCTTCAAACGTTTTCAATTAATTGGTAGCAAATTAATCAGTAAAACTTGTTGATTAAGGATAATTACGCTTAATTTTTAAGAGTGTCACCACGAGATAATTGCACAAAAGTTGCATTTTATATGATACCTTGAATATTTGATACAAAGTGATCGAAAAAACTACTTAAAATGAAAAATATTAGATTAAAAATAAATTTCATTACCATTAAAAATATTTTTTTCAAGCAGGAGCAAATTGGCAACTCTGAAATTGACTAGGGTGAAGCTACCATTTTAAGTAATTCGTATCAAAATTATTTTCACAAACTTTTCAATTACGGTACTAAAATCAGTTTTCATTATTCTGATCAAATATTATTTGTTGTTGCGAAACATTTTATTCAATACTAAACATGTCCTTGCACTGTTACCTAAAGTGGTAGTAATATAAGAAAATATTAGCTTAGCTCTAATTTTCTACCACTTTTTGCAAAACAGTACTGGTAAAAAAGGGAGCGGTACAAATGCAACGTCAATGGGGAATGAATGGAATACTATCTTGTTTTGATATTCTGACCCATTTTATTATTCCAAAATGTATAACCATTATTTTTATGCCCACACTAAATGCAAACTGTGAACATCATCATCATCAATGGCTCAACAGCCCAGGGTGGGTCTTGGTATTTTCAGAAGTTTTTTCTGGCCAACCTTTTTCCTGCTAGCGTTTTCCAGTTTTTAATTAACAATACTGGTAAAAAAAGGAGCGGTACAAATGCAACGTCAATGGGGAATGAATGGAATACTATCTTGTTTTGATATTCTGACCCATTTCATTATTCCAAAATGTATAACCATTATTTTTATGCCCACACTAAATGCAAACTGTGAACATCATCATCATCAATGGCTCAACAGCCCAGGGTGGGCCTTGGCATTTTCAGAAGTTTTTTCTGGCCAACCTTTTCCCTGCTAGCGTTTTCCAGTTTTTAATTAATGGTCCCAATTTAAGACTTGAAGGTCTTTTTCTAGGCCATATATCTATCTCAAATTCGGCCTGCTAACTTGTCTGGCATTGAAAACTCTTTTTGCAACACGGTCTTCATCCATTCTGATAATGTGGCCTGCCCAATTTTGTTCTTTGTCGTTTAATGAAGTTAATAATGTCAAGTTCATTATATGAACGTTTTTTTTTTTTTCAAATTTCACCAAAAATACTTCTCAAGACCTTTCTCTCTCGAAGGTACCCAACCTGTGAACATTGTCAACTGCAAATTGGTTCCAATGAGGAGCTTGGATGCCATTCTGCATTTTAATAACAAAATTTTCTGGAAAATCTACTTTTACAGATCTTTTACTTACTTTTTCGTTACTTTATTCGTAGATATTGTGTTGTTGCTTTTTGATGTAAAGGTGCCTTAAAAATTTTTTAACTTTAAAAGAAAAATGAAAGCTTTTTTAAGTTGAGACTTCGTATCATTTTTTAACAGTTTTTTTACTGTTCGTGACACACTGCTACTATTTTAAGTATGTTAAATTTTGTTCGAGGACATTTAGATGCTTCGTATCAAAAGGATTTTCACAAACTTTGCAATTTCTGAACTAACATTAGTTTTCATTATTCTGATCACTTACAATAGAAATAAAATTCTGACAGTGAATAAGGCAATCTTTTCAGTTGTGAGACACAGAATGTGTAAATTTTCAAATTATTTTCAAACGCAAATATTATGCAGAATATATTGCAAATTGAGGCCTAAGCTCAAAGAATTTTGAGAGTGGTACTCAGAGCCTGACTAAGGAAGGGGCATACGGGGTAGTTGCCCGGGTTCCCCATCAGGGGACCCCCAAATCGAATAGAAAATTTATTTTCCATCTTTAATGAACTTTTTTTAAACAAAATATCAGTACAGTGTATCCGTCAGTTTTATCTCAGCTTCTTCATCAATCTATCGTCGTATGAACACAGTCTATATTTCGCAAATGGCGGCTTTCTAGGCTGGAATTCAGCTTAACTTTTGCAAATTACGATGGACGAATTTGGCCAATCACAAGTTTTTATTTTTACTTATCGCAAAATGCGATATGTTAACAGAAACACACGCTTTTGATTGACTTAATTGAGCCATCATAATTGCGAAATTTTAGCAGAATTCCACTCTAATGATATGAATTTTTCGCAGCTGGTCGACAAAGTTAGCAATCAGAAAACTGCATTTGGTATGATGGACATAGAATTGTCAGGAAATCAATTAAATGGACAGAGCGACATTTCGCTGCCATTGGAAGGACTTTATAGCTATTTTAGGTTCTAGTCAATTTTCTAGTTATTTCTGGAGATGCGAAAAATTTAAATACCTCCATAAAGTTCGGTTCTTCATTACTAAAATAGTGAAGCAGAGAGAGGCCCCAAAGAAGTTTTTGCTCGGGGCCCGAATTATGCCCGACCCTGGTGGTACTTCGCAACAAATTTCGCGCAAAAAAAAATGCCTAAGGTTAATATAAGAGTGTCACAGAAGGTCATTTTGAACTTTTTCCCCCATTTTTAGAAATTATAACATCTTTCTTTCCTGGAGCTTACCAAGAAACATTATTTTGAGATAAAACTGTTCTTTCTGTAGTCGATTCTTCAGCATCAGAAAGTGCATATTTAGAAATTGCTAAAGGAATGTTGTCAACACCTAGTTGCAACAACTTTTGTTTTCTTTCGGTGTACTGACAGAAGTTTTTGGTGACGGATGAAAGATGCTCCTGATTCTTTTTCCTTTTAGCAATCAGTCTGCTGTTTCTTTTTTGAATTTTTTTCTTACAGTTTAAATCATTTGAATTATTTTGGAGCTATACATTTGCATTTTTCAGCTTTTATTTTCTTTCATTAGCAAATGCAAACCTTCGATTTCCCTTCGTTCTCTTTAAAGTTTGATTTTCAGCTAGAGTAAGGGGCATATTGATTGATATTAAGAAAACATAACACAGAAAAGGAAACGAAACAATTCATTGATATAAATACAGATATTTAAAAAGAAACGTTGCCACAGAAACAACTTTCAAAAAGCACGCGTGCACTAATGTTCAAAGATGCACAGTTTAGTTATAAATAGGAAAGTGTTAGTCACAGCTATGATTGACTTGGCTAAGTTTATGGCCACATTATAGGAACAGCACAGATAGTAATTAAGCTGAAAATGTTATTGCGATTGATTAAAAACTAGAAAAATACAGAGTAATTCAAAATGAATATAGCGATTACAAAACGGCTATAACTATTTAATGAAAATTAATTTACCGACTTGACACCCTGCGTTTTCTATTTATGGCTTTATTGTGAAAAACTACATTATAGTGCTATACATATGTGCTTCCCATGCCTAAAACAATTAAAGAACTCAAAGAACGCACTTGTAATGCGTCGGTGACTGCACAAAAGCTTCAGAAATTATGGCTTGAAATGAACTTGTCCGTATGAGAAATCACATAGAAAATCTGTGCTGAAAAAGTTTGAATTCTTTCAAAATTGTGCACATTTTATAAAAAAATTATTTTTCATTAAAAAGTTATAACCGTTTCTAATCGCTACATTCATCTTGGATTAACCTGTATTCTTCTTTTTATACATATGACAAGGAACAATTAAAAAAAAAATTTTTTTTTTAAACTTTCTAAAGTAATGTAACCCGTTAAAATACCCCGTCATGAGGTGTTGTATTTTCAAAATTTAAAAATACAGCGCAAACTTTAATGTTTGACTCAAGGTGGGAAAGCGCCGTTAAAAAGCACAGTTGGAACAACTCTGAATAATAAATAGCACTGTAAAAAATCAGCGAAAAAAGCATCGGCTAAAAAGCACCATTTAAACAATTTATATGAATTTAACGACCCATTTGATTCTGGCCATTGAGTTTAAAGTTGAAAAAAATATTGAATTGAATGCAATTAGATATATATTTAAAACTGATTAATAAACAAGGATTACTAGTGGAAAAGAACTTTCAATAGTTTATATATTTCTCAATTATAAATTTCCTTAAATAGTATTATTATAAATAATGCATCATTTTAGAATAGTCTGTATGTCGGGGGATTAAGCTTGTAATAAATACAAAGATTAATGATAATTATAAATTCAGAACATTTTAAAGCAATTTTGAATAAAAGAATGCATTTAAAAATTATGATTTGTGTACGATTATTTATTACTATAATAGAATACTGCATTATTTATCGTTATAGAATAAGCGTAATTATTGGAATTTAGAAAATGTTTATAACGGCTTAAATAAACCTAATCAATTTGGGTTTTTTTTTTTCAATAAATTTAAATTATCGTTTGTAAATTAATTCATTTTTAAAATAAAGTTATAATTCCATTCGAATAAATATTTAGTTATATTTATTGAGTTAATGTTCAGAGCTCCAAATTCATATAATTGTTAAAGTAGTGCTGTTGTTTTTTTAATGTTATTTAGCTACATTTTAAGTCTATTTTAAAAAATTTTCTTTTACAAAATAATAAAAAATAAGTTGGTGGCAGCTCCGTGTGTGGCTGGGCATCAAAAAGTAGAACCTCACTGGCCTCATGGATTTAGAAGTCCTGAAACATAGGAAAACGATTTTGTTTAGATTTTCTGAAACGTAAAGACATTTTCCAAAAAGTAGTTAAGCGGTTTTTTGATATTCGCAAAATTACCAAAGTGGCGGCAACTTTAAAAAAAAAGTTAAATTTTTCATTAAAAAAATATTCATTAAAATACTAATATGAAATCAAAATATAAAAATATCAAAAACATCCTATGCTACTTTCTAAAGAATACATTTTTACGTAATTTAAAATAAAGAGCAGCTGATTTCGTTGTATAGATCATGAGAAAAACGTTAGGACAGGTCAAAAACAGCGTTTTGAGAAAACGCGTTTAAAGTTTTGACTTATGGCAGGGGAAAACGTTTAATTTCATATATATAATGGTCGATAAATGAAATGCCTACAATAAGTTTCTATATACAGTCAATAGAATGGATGAGACACAAAAAGAATGTCGAACCTCCTAATCCGACCGAACGGGCCTTTCTACCTGCTTGGCGACGACTCTCTCTTTATTTTCCGGTATAACTTCCAAACGAAGTTAGGTACCGAGAAATCGTTTTAGACAGACATTAGGAAGGGTACAAAGATTCGAAAAATGCAATAACATTTTTTTCGAATTTTTAAAATATTCAGGATGGGGTCCCTCCTTAAAGAGATCTTATTAAATGGTAGAAAAATAAAATGAATCGAAAAATATTACGAGTATTCGGAGAATATTACACTTATAACATGCGCGTAGGTGTGAAGTTGTGAGGTTTAATAACCTTGCTACAGTGAAACCAAACCCTGAAGGTAATAAACAAGAAAAATGCGTAGGGGTGCCTCAAATCGGATAGCACAAGCATAAATAAGCGTATTCTTAATGGCAACCACATTTGAGCTAGTTTTACTCTTTTGCATTATAAGAAATTTGTTTCCCAAAGAAGATTAAAATCAGAGAAAATAAAATTTTCTATGAATAAAAAAATGGACAAATATAACTCGTTCGTATTTTCTGCATTCTTCTGATTTACTGTTTGAAAAATTTATATATATATATATATATATATATATATATATATATATATATATATATATATATATATATATATATATATATATATATATATATATATATATATATATATATTATATATATATTACTAACTTCAAGATACGCACAGTTTTGATCGCGAGTAACTTGCTTTTGGCTTTCACTTCTTACTTCAATCCTACATTTGACAACTTTACATGAGTGTCGCTTAGAGTGTTTAACATACTTTTTATTATTATTATTTTTTTTCAAAATGTATTCTGTTTAAAAAAAACTGAAAATCACTAAAAACATAATTCAGTAGCTCAGCTGTACTATCATATTTTCTTGAATGTTTTTTTTTCATGAATATTGACGTTTGCAAACACTTAAAGTTTGTCGCCAAATTTTGGCACGTCAAACCGTAACCATCGAAAATTGAAGAAAAAAAGGTATGCAATCCAATTCTGCGAGTTACAAGTTAAACTAATGCTACAAGTTTGTTCTACTTTAAATAAGCTTTTGAAATATCACTAACATAAAACTCGCAGAATTGGATTGCATACCTTTTTTTTTTTTTTTTTTTTTTTTTTTCCAATTTTCGATGGTTACGGTTTGACGTTTATAAGAAAAGTTTGAAGACATATAAGTTAATGATACCTGAGATTCGCCCATATATATATTAGATAAAAATTTTATATCTATATATTTTACTGCAAATATAGAAACTTATTTGATAATAAAGACCAAAAATATGCGATTAAATATTTTTTATTTAGCTGTAAAGCATAGAAATAATAATTTAATCTACTAATCCATATCTATTCTCTAGACATTATGTCTAGAAAACATTCATGGAAAATTTCATGTAATTTTGACTAAAATATTTTAAAATATTTCTTTTAAAATAAAGGAAAACAAGCAAAAATATTTATGTAATTTTAGCTAATATATTTTAAAATATTTCTTATAGAATTAAGGAAAATAAGCAAAACATTTTATATAATTTTAACTGAATTATTTCTTTTAGAATGAAAGAAAATAAGCAAAATATTTCATGTAATTTTAACTAAAATATTTTATGAATTATTATTATGACGATTGAAGAAAAATAAGCAATATATATGTTTTGAAAAAAAAATACACAGCTATCAATTTAATAACTAATGAAAATATTTTTTTAAGGCATCATAACTTCTATTCAATTTGACATTGGGGGTAAACGGTGGACTCGAAGAATACGAAATTTAACAAGAATATGAATGAGTGCAAACTTTTTACGAAGCAAACTTTTTATTTTTGATTTTAAATCAGATTTTTAAATTCGGAGACAGTTAAGAAAAGATTCTCATTGGCTTAACAGAAGCCATTGTTTCAAAATAAACCATAGATGTTTCAGATGACTGACGAGCATTTTTGGCGTTTCAGCTTTGTCAAATATTTTAAAGACAACAGAAGTGGTGTTTGTTAGCTTATAGCTCTAACCGAAAAAGTTGGTTATTGCGCATTCTGAAATACTTAATTCATTTTATTCATTATACCAGGTTATCTGAAATATCAACTTGATCGTGTTAGCATAAGCAGATTACGTCACTTGATTGATATTTTTAAGGTTATCTGAAACCACGTGTTTATTTTGTGAGTAGTTATGCTTTTAAAACGGGTTTATTATAAAACTAAATAAGTTAAAATCAACATTAACTTAAACAAAAAAAAAAAAATTTGAACGGAAGAGTAAAATTAAGAGAAAAATAGTACTAATTCGTTGAAAAGAAAGCAATAAAACGCCGATATTATTATTGTTGACATAAATGATAATTCATTTTGGTAATGGTTACAATTTGAAGTGAAAAATAAGTTTTGTACCGAAAGGCAAAATGAATGGAGGAATGTTTTTCAGTTTGTTTAAGAGAGCGTAAATAATAAGCAAATATTCACCTGAATTAGTAATTGAAAACGATCCAGTTTGAACTGTATTTCAGAATTTCTGATTCTTAATTGAAACAAAAATATCGTTAAAATGATGTAATTCTCTTTTATTCACAACTCAAAAGGATCTCTTTGGTCCCCTATCTCAGAAATAAACTCACCAATTTAATGCAAAACAAAATTAAAAGTGAAAAAATGAATTCTAAAAACAGCAGCAGTTGCCATAATGATAATAACGACTCATGTGCACTGTTTACCAATACTCCTGAACACCGTTGAAAAATGTGATGACGTCCAAATAAGTTGCGCACGCCATCTAACTCAAAACAACACCCATTTTGCCAATGGGTAATATCATGAGTCGCCTTCAGCAACACTATTATGCCAGATGATACTGAATACAGTTATCTTTTATTTTAATGGGATGAACTACTAAAAATGCATTTTTCTTAATCTAATAATGTAAAGCAACTGAAAAGGGTAACAAATAATAATGAATAAATAAAAAAACATTGAAATCATAGTAACTATATTATTTGTGATGGCCTTTGTCTGAAAGTTTTGTGCATGATTTTGTAGTGATATTCAGAACTGATTAATTAATGCTTTTTTTCACCCCGTACGAAGAACGGGTATTCAGCTAGTATAAAATATAGAAAAACGATATTATGGTAAAAACCGATTTGAAAAAGGATGTCGGATACCTTAAATATAATATACACCAGGGGTTTCCAACTTACGTGAGGCCTAGGGCCACAATTAAAAACACAAATCAAATGGCGGGCCGTCAATCTATCAAAATTTAATGGAGAACGCCTTTATGTTTGAAGGAACAAGAAATATTACTGTCAGATTTTTACCAAATTTCACAAAGCAAAAGTATTGAATTAGAAATTAAAATAAGAATTAGATTTTTAAAAATACTTAATTTTTACTAATAATATTTTTAAAAATATTAAATAAATAATAAAAATTTGGGCTACAATAACTTTAATGTGCACCTATGTATTAAACAATTAATGTGCAATAGATATCAAATTGTTAAGATATAAAACTTTAAAAAGGTTGGTAATAAAACTCACATAGAACCACGCAAAATGTTAATGAGAAAATTGAGGTTTGTATGCTGCAACCACCAGAGAATAGATATTTACATTTTAAATTTAAAATTTACAAATGTGTGTGTGAATATTTTCGTACAAAATGAGTGATTTCAAAAAGTTAAATCGGAGAATTTCTTCGAGAAAATTTCTGATACACACAAGATAAATTATATTCACAAAATACAAAAAAAATGAAACAAAAAAGAGCAACATACACGATTATTTTTGTATTTGAATAAATATTTTCTTGGATGCAAAACCCGAGAAAAATTCATTTTTGCACCGCTGGTATGTTAAATTTCACAGAAACGAAGAAATTAGGTGTCTATTAACGAGAAAAGTATTTTAAAACCCATATAGATTTTTTACGAAAATTGTCCGCAAAAAATGACAATTAATGACTAGTTGAAAAATGACAATAACTAGCAAAAAAATGACTAGTTCGCGGGCCACAAAAAAAGGCTTCGAGCGAGCCGAATGCGGCCCTCGGGCCGCCAGTTGGAACCCCTGATATACACATTAGATAATGCAGTACTGTATCAATAATAGTTTTTAGATAAATCTGTGATTTAAAAATTCAAACGATTATAATAAAAAGTACATAAAACGTTGTGATAAATATTCAAACGACAAATCAGTGATTTCTTTTTTTCTAAATTAAATATTATATCATGCCAACCTTTCTTCTTCATTTTTCTTGATATTTTTGGAGGAGTTCTTCGGGAGAGCCCTCCACTCATACCCACCCACAAACTGGCAATAGTTGAAATTTTAACACAATTTACTCCATGACATAAAAGTGGACAAAAAGTTCCATGCTGTTATTTAAAAAAATACACTCCTGATGATATCAAGAAACATTGACTGAAGTGGATTTAGATGTATTTAGAAATATAAATTATATTAACTCGTATGAGTTAGATAATCAAGGAATAGTAAATATATGTCAAAGATTTAGCAGATGTACAGAAAAACTTCATTGTATCAAACTATTAACCAGTTTTGAATTTTCAGCGTCCCTAAATTTTATCGGCCCTGGACGGTTGCCCAGTTCGCCTATCTGTAAGCATTAAAAGTGAACCGAAACCGAAAATTTTTTAATTGCTCTGAAAAGCGACTTAAATACGACACTATGGTGTTTAAGATAAGTGGTAGCTTTAACACAATTCGAACAATTGTAGTTCTGATACAGTTTTAGCCTTCCAATGAGGTGAACCGGGTTCGAATCCAGGCGTAACTGGTCTATACGAATTCCGCATCCATCCTACACCGACCATAGTGCTGACGTGAAATTTCCTCAGTGGTAGGCGGATCATTGGTTAGAGTCTCCTTTCCGTCAGGCTAACTGTGGAAGGTTCACGTGGTCCTCTTCTACACGTGACGCAAATGCGGGTTAGTTCCATCCTCCAAGTCCTCCGTGAAGGCAAATATCTCCCACTACTTGATCCAGGAGTTCCCTTGTCTTCTGTATTGGGTTCAAAATGACAAGACTACGGAGTTGAACAGTAGTAGTCGCAAGCACAAATTTGTGTCGGCTGTTTAACGACGGTTATAAAATAACATAAAATTGTAGTTTTTCTAATTTTTGAAAGAAGGTTTTGGGTTTAAATGAACAGTTATTTTCAATCCTATATTAATGTCAAAATCGCATTTTGAGCTGTGTTCATTTTTGTAAGCACGCATTTTTAACTATGTCCTAAACTAGTGTGTGTCATTTCGTAAGAAAGAATTTTGACCCGAGACCATTTCTGTAAACACGAATTTTTAACTATGTTCAGAATAAAAAAATGATTTGTTTATTTGCAATGTACTTAAATGAATCTGAAACTTCTTTCTCAGGGCTAAAGAGAATAGAAGGGCTGGTTCACTCCTTTGAAGAAAGTCTCGCCGCGCCAATCCTCCGATTTTCTCCATTGACGTCACTTTGGCGCAAAGCTCGTACTTTACTTCAAGAACAGAGCGTTCGGCCTTACTAACTCTAACTAATGTTGGAGCATTTCTTTTTGTGACATATTCTAAGACATTTGTTATTTTCTATAATGACTTTCCTCAGTTTTTGCAGTGAATTTACAAAAATTTATGCCAGTTTGCATAATCGATCATTTATCGCATTATTTATCGAAATGCCAGTTTGCGCGATTGCAACTTGCAAAATTTCTGATAGAAAAACAAAAGGAAAAAATATAATTTTCCGCGTGTTCCCTAAAGTAATTGAACAACTATGTAAAGAATGGATTCCGAAATGATCAATATCATAATAAAACAGCAGTTAATATAAAACAGCAATACGTTTTTTCTATCGTTAAAAACTTTTATAAAAATTCGTTATCTAAATAGAAACCGCCTCGTTACTTCAAAAAGAAAGGCAGGTGAAAAAAATTAAAAAATGGATAAAGTCAAAGAAAATTAAAACGTAAGTAAAAAGTATAAATAAAATATATAGTGTATAGTTGAAATTCTCCTTATTTCATAACATATTTTTTAATGTAGTTATTCTAAATATTTATGATTATTTTAAAAAATTATATTCTCTTAAATTTAAATATCTATAAACAATTGTAAAATTTCTAATGTCATTATGAACCTAAATTATTGTTTTGTTTCAGTAATTAGCGTTTAAGGTTGATGTTTCCTAATGATTAAATATAAACAAATTGCTATTAACGGCATATTTTAAAATCAGGGATTCTAAATTTAACTCAACTTATTGTTATAAGAGAATATGTAGACAAAAAAGTGCCGATATATGCTTTCATTTTTCTTAATAATTGAAGTTAAAACTGAACTTTTTAAAATAAAGTATTTATAGTGTCATTTTCGCAAACTAGTAAAATATTTTTATAAGTTTAAAATAGTATTTTTTTTAATATAATGCGCACGAAAGTTTTTTTGAACTATGTTTATGAACGGAAATAATGTGTTAATTACGTAAAGTTTGAAAGCTAATAACCAGAAAAAGTCTAACTTATTTTTGCAAAGAGAAAGATGCAAAGTTATCATACTATTTTTGCTTGCGATCTCCGATACCTATGGACACAGTGAGGTCATGAGGAGGGAAATCGTAGCTTCAGCTCTAAGAGCGGAGTGAACTAGCCCTTCTATTCTCTTTAGCCCTGCTTCTTTCTATACTTTTTCAAACGCACAAATATGTCGGTTTTAAAGCCATCGTTGTTAAAACCTTTCATATCTTAAACTTTTAAATATCGTATTTCAATATCAGTTTAATGCATCGATTTCTTGTTTAGTATATCGATTGTCAACATTCACTAGTGAAAACCAACAACCATACATTCCGGTCTTTCACGTTAACATTCACATTAAAATTCATAATTTTTTTTTCTTCTTTTGTGTCGTATCGAAGAACTACTTACTTTTTTAATTCAGCATACAATGCTTGTTTTAAAGCAGTTATGTCATTAAAACTGTCTGTCTTACACTTTTTAACGATAATAAAACATCGTAATACCCATCTTAAACTTCCTACGAATTTTGTGATCTTGCTGCTTTCTAAATATCGCCCGAAAGACTGAGGTAAATCATTATTTTCCAAACACTTTTATAAAATGCCTATTTAAAAAATAACTACTAATTATGCAGTAACTTCAAATATTTAATTCTATTCTTCTCTGAAATCGATTAAGGATTTTGAATTGAGTTAATTTTTTGTTTCCCATTTATTGATAAAAGCTTCACCTTATTGCTAACTTTGAAATATAATTTGATTTCTAAAAACATGTTGTATTCAACTATCGATAAACATCTGATTATAAACATCGTTTACATTTTTTAAAAATAGATAAGGGAAATAATATTCAGTCAAAAATTTGATTGAAACTGCGTATCGATGTGCAGCATACATTTAAATATTAGTTATCAAATTTTGAGTAAAAATGTTTCCAATTTAAATATATTGGAGCTAAGGAATACTTTGAATAACTTGAAGACATCGAGATAAATCATAATAAAAATACTTAGACCTGAACTTGAACATTTTAAACACATTTTCAAGTCGTATGAGTAGTGTTCATTTTTATAAAAATGCATTTTGAACTATGTCCTAAACTAGTCAGTGTTGTGTCTCCTCTTAAGAAAGAATATTGACCTGGATCCATTTCTGTAGACACGCATTTTGAGCTATGTTCAGAATAAAAAAATTCCATGATCTGCAATGTACATAAATGAATCTGAACCATCATTCTATGCTTTCTCAAACACACAAATATGTCGGTTTTAACGCCACCATTGTTAAAACGTTTATATACTTCCGATAGCGTGCGAAATAGTGTGCAGTTTAGTATATCGATTTCTTAGTTATTTTTTTAAGGAGGTTAATGGCGGGACAAACTGAATTTGATATGCAACTTTAATTCCTTTTTCATTAAATAATTATGAAACAGTTCTATTTTTCTTCATTATATACAAAAATGTTGCAGGCGTAGATACAAATTTAGAAATTTTTCTTCTTCTTATGTTTAAAATATTAAATGATGAGCGAAGAGCAGGACAAACGTAAATAACTATAATATGGCTTAAATAAGCTGTGGTGGCTTAAAGGATAGAGTGTTCGCCTTTCATTAAAGTGAACTGAGTTCAAATCCCTGTGATGGCTTCTGGATTGGACGAATTCCGCACCCGGATCGCACCGTCCTTAGTGCTGACATAAAATATCCTTAATGGTACACGGATCATGGTTTAGAGTCCCCTTGCCATCAGACTAATTGTGGTATTCTTTCCTCTCCATGTAACGCGTATGCGGGTTAGTTCCATCAGAAAGTCCTCAACGACGGCAAATTTCTCCCAATACTTTATACAGAAGTTCGCTTCTCTTCTGGATTGGGTTCAAAATGACAAGGCTGCAGATTGGTACCTTGGTAGTCGTAAACCGAAAATTTGGCAGGCTATTCAACGACAGTTATAAAATAAATTAAAATGTTACTGTGGATTGTGCTGTTATTTATTAGAAATAAACACCGCTGCAAGTTAAGAAAAGACCACTGCTGTATAGAACTTAAGTAATCATATCCGCGACTTTTATTTCCTTTTCAAATTATACAAATATGCTTTCAAAGCAATATAAAAGCTTTTAAAAGTTCAACACTTCAGACAACGTGCGCTATCTTTTACGATATATATCATAGAATTATTTTAAAAAGAACGTTAGCGAATTCATATCGACCAGCGATGGCTGGTCGATAGGAATTCCGCATCCGACTTGCACCGACCACACACGACGTAAAATACCCTCAGTGGTAGACGGATCATGGGTTAGAGTTCCGTTGACGTCTGATTAACCGTGGGAGGTTTTCGTGGTTTTCTCTCTCCATGTAACGCAAATACGAGTTAGTTCCATCAAAAAGTCCTCCACAAAGGCAAATTTCTCCGAACACTTGAGCCAGGAGTTCCCTTTCTCTGGATTAGGTTCAAAATTACTAGGTTACAAAGTTGAACATAGTACTCGTAAACTGTAAAAAAAAAAATGGGTCTGCTGTTCAACGGCGGTTATGAAATAAAATAAGATGATTCAGACCAATCGTCTCCCGATGAGATGATGATCAAAGTTTGAATGATGCCTGGTCGATACGAAACCCTCCCAGCACGCACCAATCGCAGTACTTATACAGTAAATAGCCTCAGTGGTAGACGGATCCTGGGTTAAAATTCAAAGAGTCCTCTACGGAATAATTGGTCTTTAAAATAATTACGATGTATTGAACTTTAAAGTCATCCAAGGATGCAATAGACGACTAAAAATTTAAAAAGTGGTAGAAACTATATTTATTTTATTTATTTATATTTTATTTATTTGTTCAATCGTAACTATCACTATGATTTACTTTTCAAATTATTCATATTTAAATCAAAAAAGTTCTTGGAGTTCACTTCCAATAGTAAACTAAATAAAATATGCTAGAAAAAGTTTTAATCCCTTTTAATAAAACTTTGAGTTTTATTTGTCACCACTTTTTGCATTTTTATTCAGCAGTTTGTAGCAACCATGGCCATGGTGACTGTTACAAAGTACGTTATATATGGGAACATCGGGTGGGGTAGGCAGAGGTAAATAAAATGATACTACACTTTTTGCAAAATATTTTGTAAAGTCAATCAGAATTTTGGTTACTTTAGCCAATATTTTAACGACCTGACCGCGAAAAAAGTGGAAGAAAGTGACCTTTTCTATGAATTTTCGAATCATTCACATGCAGTGGAATGGAAAATATGCTACCACTAGAAATTTTTCCTCTGAAAAACGTACAAAATTGACAACCTTGAAAATGGTGACAATTTTTTAAAATAGTGAAAAATGGAGCAACGAGAAATGTGACATCACAGATTTTTATTAAAATAAAAACATTTAAAATTGGCAGATTAAATCATTTTGTATTGTTTTTAATTTTTTTTTTATCAAAACATGCAATCATTATTATAATTATGCTTACAAATATCATTAAAACAAACAGTTAAAAGTTTCAAAAGGAAATTTAAATATGATCTATTAATATGCGTTTGTGCGTTATCGTATGAATATCGTTTTTATAATTTAGTGTGACATGAGACAAGGGTTTGGGTATAGCAATGTGTGACTCTTTGTCACAAAGGGGATGCGAAAATTAAAAACAGTAAAAAAATTGCAACATAATTTCTGAGTGCTCCTATAAATTTTTTTCATTTTTAAAACATAAATTTTTTAAAAATTGTTTTTTATATTTCAGGCAGAACGAAAGGAACTTCCACATTTCAAGACTATTGTTATACAAAAATTATAGGTAAAAAGGTTTTTATCTATAATTTATGTTTTCAAACTTGAGATAGTTTATTTACGTTGAAAAGAATGAAGAATTTTTTGCGACATTTTAAAACAAGTTATAAATCCGTCATTAATATTTCCTGGATAATAAATTTTAAACCACATGAAATATTACTGACTTTTATGAAATTGGTAAAAAAATTATGCTTTAATAAATTTTGGTAAAATTTGTACTTTTTTTCGAATCTTAAAAAAATGTTATTTAAAAATTGTCAGTGATAAATTATGTTTAATATTTAAAAATTCATCGTTTATAGTACATTTCGGATGCAAAACTTATTTCATTTTTCAATCAATATGAATTCAAATTTTTTATCAATATTTTTTTTTTATCCATATAGAGTTTATGTTTCAAAAACTTTAATATGACTCGTATTTTTTATTTCGAAATTAAAAAAATGTTTTTCAAAAATATCATTGATAATTAAATCTCAAAATTTAAAATTTCTCGAATCATCATTGATACCTTCTGATTAAAAATTTTTAATTCGCATAAAATTATTATAGCATTTCTTTGTAATCAAAAATTTAAATCCTTACTTACCTAAAAAAATTATGGATGTATGTGTATTATCCTTACTCGTATGACTTCCCTTATCCTTTAGTTATATCCAATAAGCACAAAAAGAAGAAAAAAATTTAAAATTGATAAAATTCACACACTGGTTGAAATCCTAATTCTGTTCAATTCGATTACAACGCACATCCAAACATGCCTAAAATAAACAAAACTTTCCTTCGCAGAACGTTCTTTCTCTAGTGTTTAAAGAGTTCTATTCCCGTATCGTCCGGTTCGGGCTGAATTGTTTCGAAAGTGAAGAAAGTCAGCAGACGACATCCCTCAAACGAGAGAGAAAGCTATTGCCCTACTTCCCAAATACGGTTTTGAGCTGCTATTGCTATTACCTTTCTTGGCCTATATCGTTCTAACACCTTCCCCCTTCTCCCCTCCCGATTCCTACTTGAAACTGGTTACGCACTCATGAATTGACTTCACTGACCAAACGATTACAAAACTTTTAAAATAAGAAAAAGAAAGCGATCGAGAGAGATGAAAACGATTTTTCACATCGTGATCGTTTGCGGAATAGTAAAAAGGCTTCTTCCTCAATGTTAAATTTCACTACTAATGAGTTGTTGTTCGAACAATTGATATTTTTTCTTCTTCTTTTTTATCATCTTCGAAAAGGTTTGTGAATTAAACTTCTTCCTTGAATCTCACAACGAAATGTGATTGAGGTTATGGTAATTACGCTTGTTAAGTTTCACAGGAAACAACGCTATTGACAGCATTTCATTTGCAATTAAATAGGCGTAGCTTCCGTTTTCATTTTTATGTAGGATATCGTTTGATTTCATGAAGTTTGAACACAACAAAACACTACTCTCGCAGCGCTTTTATCCCACTCTCGTGATTTGCGGTACGTCTTTTAAACCTAACAAGAAATATAGATCATCTAAAATCAATAAATAAAAACATTTCCGCGTTACTGATTAAATTAACTGATTTTTATCTTAATAATAAACCCTTATACAATTTCCATAATGCTAACTTTTATTTATTCTAACTATTTCAAAAATATTGGTCCAAACAACACTAGGTCACGAGAGAGGACCAGAACGACCAATATGTTATTCTCAAATTTATTCATTATACTCTTTGCAAAGGATGAACAACATGAAAGTAAGCAAGGGGCTATGATGCGAAGATAATATCAAGTGCTTGGCTTAGCACATGTAAAGTAACTGGTACTGGAAATTTATGGTACTTTGAATCACAGGACATTCTACGATCTAATCCTAAGATGGCACACAGATCTTAGCGAAGAGGATTACTTTACATTTTAGTCTCTTGTGTGTAGGCAAGAAATATGACCTGTAAGACCAATATAACACTCCGAAATTTTGACTCATTTGCAAAATATAAACGAAATGGAGTTGAAAATAGGAAGATAATATCAAGTACTTAAGTGTAATAATCATAATAAATATAAAAATGAAATGTATGTAAAAGAGACTACATTTTTTATTTTAACTAAATAAGTAGGTAAGTATTTTATTTACGTCGCACTAGAGCTGCACAATGGGCTATTGGAGGCGGTGTGGGAAACATCCCTGAGGATGATCCGAAGACTGGCCATCACAATTTTGATCCTCTGTAGAGGAGATGGCACCCCTGCTTTGGTAGCCCGACACTTGCAAGCACTTGAAATTGAGCACTTTACTGTAAAACAGTTTAACGAGGTTTAACAGTATACCACGCACCTTCGGTCCCTACGCAGGCTGATCAAAGAGGTCACCCACCCGTTTACTGACAGCAGCCAGTGACGCTTGACACCGGTGTTCTACTGGGAATCGTGTCTTTACATTCAGTCCACCGCGGAACTTAACTAATTAATCTGTTCTTTTAAAAAGGACGCTGGATACAAAGTTGTTAATAGAGTTACAAAGTTACTTCAAATTCATCACAGAACTAATAATTTTTGAAAAAGACAATGTACAAGAAATGTCAAACAACTAAAAGTAACACATTTTTGAGAAGAGTAAACTATACGTAACTGTTACTATTTAGTAACAGGTAATTGCTAATTGTTAAACATTAGCACTGTTGTGTGCTCATAAAAAATGTACTGTAGTGCAAAAGCAAAGGCAGAGGGATAATGAGTTTTAATCTTTGTGAAAGATGAGCGTTGAGTTATGACTGTGTAGTTATTAAATACAATGTGGTGATACAAAGTGATAAATAATGAGTCCTTCTTGAACATGGCGTTTCACATGCCTTTTGAATCATTTTAATGCAGTCGTGTGAGAAAAATAACTTTTTAATCAAATTTTCAAGTCAAAGAATCACTAGATGTTGTTGTTCATTTTACGTCGCACTAGAGCTGCACAATTGGCGACGGTCTGGGAAACCAACTATCATTAGAATAACTTTTTCTAAATAGCGTAGAAATTTGGTAACCCTGAAAATAACACAAGTTAGTAAAATAAATCATAAATACTCAACTAGTACAACGAAGGGATTCGAACCCATTACCTCCACGATAATGAGCGTTTGGCTAATCGTGAACAGAAATTCTGCATACTATGTCCGGGATGATAACTGCTTCGCTTCTTGCAAAATCTTTTATAAAGCGAGAAAGAATTAAAATTTACTTTTGCAAGATTGGCGTCAATATTTTTTTTTCTATTTTTTTGCATTATTTCGAAATATTTTCGGTTTATTTTTTCCAATAAGAAAAGAAAAGTAGTTTCTTTATTATGATTTATTTTTCGAAAACAATATAAATCTGTTTACTCTCATATATAAGAAAAGTATGTATTTAAATTTGTATGTGAACTCAACGTATAATTCTATTTTAAAGCAACTTAGTAAGAAAAATCCGTAGAAGAAAAATCCGTTCGGTGTAAGTATAAAACACTTTTTTTTTATTCTGGTGCTTTTTTATACAAGGACAATTTTTCTGGCTAAGCATTAATGGCAGGGCTGCCAACTTTCTACACTTTTCGTAAAATTTTATTCTAATGGTAGCAATGTTCAAGTTTTCATGCATTATTTTTTATTTATTTAAAATTATTTGCCACACCACTTAATGATTTAAAAGTTCATGTGCAACTCCATTTTGTTCCAGCTCTTCCCTGATGAGGCTTTTAAGATATTGGCGAAAGTACCAAAAATTCTAAAAGCTTTGGTTTTTAAATGTCTACCAAGCTGTAAAATATTTTGCAAAAAGCGTAGTAGTTGGCAAGCTTGTAATGGGTTAAAACATCTCACCATTAGATAGTTGGAACGATTTATTAATGCGTAGTGTGGTCAAAGTAATTTCAAATCCCATCAATTTATCCGTGCATCATACAAAAAGCTGAAATTTTTTATTAATCTCGAGAAAATATTTGTCCCTAGAATGGTTGACTACCACTAGAAAAATGCTAAACGCAAGTAAATTTGTTTGCTTTTGCTGTTAATAAGTAATAGTATTATTAATTATACAATATTCCCCAAGTCAAAACTCTTGATGGTCCTATCAAAAAATTGTGATTGTTTAGGTTGTCTCATGATGGTCCAACCTCATTCAACATTTTCCATTACGCGTTCATGGTTTTTGATATGCCAACAAGCTTCCACTATTCCATAATGGAAAATGCTACCTTAATACTATGGTTAACCATCCAGAGAAGTTTGATTCTCATGAACCAATGATCCGTGATGGTTCCAACTATACATTTCCATGATGGTTTAATGGGAATTCTTGTTGGTTCTCAGGAATATACCATCAGAATAATTTAGGTTTTTTTTAATGTTGGATCATCATAAATCAGTCTGAATTCCTACATTGGGTTGATAGTTGTTCATGATAGTTCCAACATTTCATATCTAGTATACTATGGAAATTCATGATGGTCCATAATGGTACAACAATACATTTCTATAATGATTTAATGGAAATTTTTGTATAGCATCAAAACCATTTGGGTTTTTTTTTATGTTGGACCATCATAAATCAGACCGAATTCCAACATTGGCTTAGATGGTGCTTCATAATCGTTCCAACATTTGATTTCTTAGAAACTATGATGGAAATTTCAGATGGTTGACCATGAACAAACTATCAAAACAAGTTGTTATTCTTATGTTGGACCATCATAAATCAGACCGAATTCCAACATTGGCTTAGATGGTGCTTCATAATCGTTCCAACATTTGATTTCTAAGAAACTATGATGGAAATTTCAGATGGTTGACCATGAACAAACTATCAAAACAAATTGTTATTCTTATGTTGGACCATCGTAAATCAGACCAAATTCCTAAATTGTGATGGTTGCTTATAGTGGATACCATCAAAAAATATAATGGTTCGTAATGGAATTATTGATGGTTACCATCAAGATTATGTTGAACTATCAATGGAAACCCATAAAAATGCTGACTTGGGTCTCCCTGCTTTATCATTTCTCCGATTGAAGCGGTGAGAAAATAACAGTTTTTCTATTATATACGATATTTTGGGTATGTTACAAGGGATGCCAACTGCTCCGCTTTCAGCCAAAGTTTCAATAAATTGGTAGCAAATTAAACAGTGAAACTTGTGGAATAAGGATAATTACGCTAACTTACTCTTTAAAAGTGTCACCAAGAGATAATGACAATAAAGTTGCATTTTATCCGACACTTAGAGTTTTTGATATGTAATGCAAACAAAACAAAAAAAAAACAAAAACAAAAAAAAAAAATTACTAAAGTAAAAATAACCTAATGAATTTCGTTACCACAAGAAAAAATTTTTTTTTTAGAAAGCGGAGCAAGTTGGCATGTCTGATGTCAGTAATTAAAATAGATTTAATATTATTGACATTTATCTTGTCCAAAAGAATAAAGTTAAAATCTTTAACAGTATGCTAAACATAACAAATCAATACCTCTGGGGGTACTGATACAGGTGTTTCCTTGTCTTCTGGATTGGTTCAAAATGACAAGGCTACGAAGTTAAACATTAGTAGTCGTAAATCCAAAAATTGGGTCGGCCGTTCAACGACGGATATAAAATAAAATAGTATGCTAAAGGCCGGGATAGCCTGGTTGGTAGGGCACTGGTCTTATGTCCAAGAGGTCGTGAGTGAGTTCGATCCCCGCCCGTTAAAATTAGAAATGTAGTGTAGAAAATGTAGAAAATCCCTGCGTAGAAAATGGCGACTGATGCACTGTAAATCTGTCGAGTCACAAAGTCTTCCATGTTCCCATAACAAATCAATACCTTTGGGGGTAATGATCCTGGAGTTTCCTTGTCTTCTGCATTGATTCAAAATTACAAGGCTACGTAGTTGAGCATTAGTAGTCGTAAACCCAAAAATTGGGTCGGCTGTTCAAGGACGGGTATAAAATAAAATAGTATGCTAAAACGATGAAATTAAATAAATTTCTTTAGTCATTACCTTTAACTTCATGATGACTACCACTTTTACATGGGATTAAAGCTATTCATCTGTAAAGACAATCATTGCTCATTCATTAAAAAGTGTTAATTAATATTTCAATCTTACTCAATTTTCATATTCTTAGATGAACTCATAAATAAAAGATAATGATACAAATAGTGATTAATATACAATTTCAATAATGATAATAACTTAGGTAAGATATTTAGCGTAAAATTAGCATTTGTACGGTCATATGGCGACAAATTAATTATGAGAAATATGATAACACACTTTATTAACATGACCATTATGCTTATCCTTTGATATTAACAATAAGTAATAACACTTTAAAGATAATCTATGTAACAACAATGCCTCTCATCGTCCTAAACATGTCCGTGTGTTCTGTTCCAAAAGTGACCTCCAAAAAGAAGCTACTGATAAAAATATTAATCAGTTCGTCATGCCCTGCTGATGAAAATAATATCCCTTTAATGATTGTGTTCTATTAATGTATTCAACATCGTTCTACCGTTATGTTTATTAATTAGAACTTTTAGTTTTAGGCGTTGACAAGCTGTTTACTATTGAAGTGATGATCAGTTTTTGAACTCAATTTGTAATAAGATATGATGCATTGTTACAATAGTCTCTGTATAAAATCAATAAGATGTGAGTCTCGCTAAATTTTGGTGCAATTTGGATAAATTTTTTCCGTAATATATTGAAAGAAAAAAAAAAGGAAAGCATGTTCAAAAAGTGAAAAAAAATTGATGGATTTATAATTTTTAAAAAAAATTGACGCATTTATCATTTTAAAAAAAATTGACGCATTTATCATTTTTAGACGTAGATTAACAAGGTGTTAACTATCTAAATGATGATCAGTTTGCAAACTCAATTCGTAATAATATATGATGCATTGTTACAATAGTCTCTGTATAAAATCAATAAGATGTGAGTCTCGCTAAATTTTGGTGCAATTTGGATAAATTTTTTCCGTAATATATTGAAAAAAAAAAAAAGGAAAGCATGTTCAAAAAGTGAAAAAAAATTGATGGATTTATAATTTTTAAAAAAAATTGACGCATTTATCATTTTAAAAAAAATTGACGCATTTATCATTTTTAGACGTAGATTAACAAGGTGTTAACTATCTAAATGATGATCAGTTTGCAAACTCAATTCGTAATAATATATGATGCATTGTTACAATAGTCTCTGTATAAAATCAATAAGATGTGAGTCTCGCTAAATTTTGGTGCATTTTGGATAAATTTTTTTCCGTAATATATTGAAAAAAAAAAAAGGAAAGCATGTTCAAAAAGTGAAAAAAAATTGATGGATTTATAATGTTTAAAAAAAATTGACGCATTTATCATTTTAAAAAAAATTGACGCATTTATCATTTTTAGACGTAGATTAACAAGGTGTTAACTATCTAAATGATGATCAGTTTGCAAACTCAATTCGTAATAATATATGATGCATTGTTACAATAGTCTCTGTATAAAATCAATAAGATGCGAGTCTCGCTAAATTTTGGTGCAATTTGGATAAATTTTTTCCGTAATATATTGAAAGAAAAAAAAAAGGAAAGCATGTTCAAAAAGTGAAAAAAAATTGATGGATTTATAATTTTTAAAAAAAATTGACGCATTTATCATTTTAAAAAAAATTGACGCATTTATCATTTTTAGACGTAGATTAACAAGGTGTTAACTATCTAAATGATGATCAGTTTGCAAACTCAATTCGTAATAATATATGATGCATTGTTACAATAGTCTCTGTATAAAATCAATAAGATGTGAGTCTCGCTAAATTTTGGTACAATTTGGATAAATTTTTTCCGTAATATATTGAAAGAAAAAAAAAAGGAAAGCATGTTCAAAAGTGAAAAAAAATTGATGGATTTATAATTTTTAAAAAAAATTGACGGATTTATCATTTTATAAAAAAAAATGACGCATTTATCATTTTTAGACGTGGATCAACAAGGTGTTAACTATCGAAAGGATAGCAGTTTTGCAAACTCTATTTGTAATAAGAAATTATGCGTTGTTGCAATAGTCTCAGTATAAAATCAATAAAATGTGAGTCTCACTAAATTTTGGTGCAATTTGGATGGGTTTTTTTCGCAATATTTTAAAGGAAAAAAAAGGAAAGTATGTTTAAAAATTTTTAAAACTTGACGGATTTATCATTTTATAAAAAAAAAAAAATGACGCATTTATTATTTTTAGACGTGGATCAACAAGGTGTTAACTATCGAAAGGATAGCAGTTTTGCAAACTCTATTTGTAATAAGAAGTTATGCGTTGTTGCAATAGTCTCAGTATAAAATCAATAAAATGTGAGTCTCACTAAATTTTGGTGCAATTTGGATGGGTTTTTTTCGCAATATTTTAAAGGAAAAAAAAGGAAAGTATGTTTAAAAATTTAAAAAAAACTTGACGGATTTATCATTTTATAAAAAAAAAATGACGCATTTATCATTTTTAGACGTGGATCAACAAGGTGTTAACTATCGAAAGGATAGCAGTTTTGCAAACTCTATTTGTAATAAGAAATTATGCGTTGTTGCAGTAGTCTCAGTATAAAATCAATAAAATGTGAGTCTCACTAAATTTTGGTGCAATTTGGATGGGTTTTTTTCGCAATATTTTAAAGGAAAAAAAAGGAAAGTATGTTTAAAAATTTAAAAAAACTTGACGGATTTATCATTTTATAAAAAAAAAAAATGACGCATTTATTATTTTTAGACGTTATCAACGGATTTATCATTTTATAAAAAAAAAATGACGCATTTATCATTTTTAGACGTGGATCAACAAGGTGTTAACTATCGAAAGGATAGCAGTTTTGCAAACTCTATTTGTAATAAGAAATTATGCGTTGTTGCAATAGTCTCAGTATAAAATCAATAAAAGTGAGTCTCACTAAATTTTGGTGCAATTTGGATGGGTTTTTTTCGCAATATTTTAAAGGAAAAAAAAGGAAAGTATGTTTAAAAATTTAAAAAAACTTGACGGATTTATCATTTTATAAAAAAAAAAAAAATGACGCATTTATTATTTTTAGACGTGGATCAACAAGGAGTTAACTATCGAAAGGATAGCAGTTTTGCAAACTCTATTTGTAATAAGAAATTATGCGTTGTTGCAATAGTCTCAGTATAAAATCAATAAAATGTGAGTCTCACTAAATTTTGGTGCAATTTGGATGGTTTTTTTTCGCAATATTTTAAAGGAAAAAAAAGGAAAGTATGTTTAAAAATTTAAAAAAAACTTGACGGATTTATCATTTTATAAAAAAAAAAAAAAATGACGCATTTATTATTTTTAGACGTGGATCAACAAGGTGTTAACTATCGAAAGGATAGCAGTTTTGCAAACTCTATTTGTAATAAGAAATTATGCGTTGTTGCAATAGTCTCAGTATAAAATCAATAAAATGTGAGTCTCACTAAATTTTGGTGCAATTTGGATGGGTTTTTTTCGCAATATTTTAAAGGAAAAAAAAGGAAAGTATGTTTAAAAATTTAAAAAAACTTGACGCATTTATCATTTTATAAAAAATAAAAAAAAATGACGCATTTATTATTTTTAGACGTGGATCAACAAGGTGTTAACTATCGAAAGGATAGCAGTTTTGCAAACTCTATTTGTAATAAGAAATTATGCGTTGTTGCAATAGTCTCAGTATAAAAAATCAATAAAATGTGAGTCTCACTAAATTTTGGTGCAATTTGGATGGGTTTTTTTCGCAATATTTTAAAGGAAAAAAAAGGAAAGTATGTTTAAAAATTTAAAAAAAACTTGACGGATTTATCATTTTATAAAAAAAAAAATGACGCATTTATCATTTTTAGACGTGGATCAACAAGGTGTTAACTATCGAAAGGATAGCAGTTTTGCAAACTCTATTTGTAATAAGAAATTATGCGTTGTTGCAATAGTCTCAGTATAAAATCAATAAAATGTGACTCTCACTAAATTTTGGTGCAATTTGGATGGGTTTTTTTCGCAATATTTTAAAGGAAAAAAAAGGAAAGTATGTTTAAAAATTTAAAAAAAACTTGACGGATTTATCATTTTATAAAAAAAAAATGACGCATTTATCATTTTTAGACGTGGATCAACAAGGTGTTAACTATCGAAAGGATAGCAGTTTTGCAAACTCTATTTGTAATAAGAAATTATGCGTTGTTGCAATAGTCTCAGTATAAAATCAATAAAAGTGAGTGTCACTAAATTTTGGTGCAATTTGGATGGGTTTTTTTCGCAATATTTTAAAGGAAAAAAAAGGAAAGTATGTTTAAAAATTTAAAAAAACTTGACGGATTTATCATTTTATAAAAAAAAAAAAAATGACGCATTTATTATTTTTAGACGTGGATCAACAAGGAGTTAACTATCGAAAGGATAGCAGTTTTGCAAACTCTATTTGTAATAAGAAATTATGCGTTGTTGCAATAGTCTCAGTATAAAATCAATAAAATGTGAGTCTCACTAAATTTTGGTGCAATTTGGATGGGTTTTTTTCGCAATATTTTAAAGGAAAAAAAAGGAAAGTATGTTTAAAAATTTAAAAAAAACTTGACGGATTTATCATTTTATAAAAAAAAAAAAATGACGCATTTATTATTTTTAGACGTGGATCAACAAGGTGTTAACTATCGAAAGGATAGCAGTTTTGCAAACTCTATTTGTAATAAGAAATTATGCGTTGTTGCAATAGTCTCAGTATAAAATCAATAAAATGTGAGTCTCACTAAATTTTGGTGCAATTTGGATGGGTTTTTTTCGCAATATTTTAAAGGAAAAAAAAGGAAAGTATGTTTAAAAATTTAAAAAAACTTGACGCATTTATCATTTTATAAAAAAAAAAAAAATGACGCATTTATTATTTTTAGACGTGGATCAACAAGGTGTTAACTATCGAAAGGATAGCAGTTTTGCAAACTCTATTTGTAATAAGAAATTATGCGTTGTTGCAATAGTCTCAGTATAAAAAATCAATAAAATGTGAGTCTCACTAAATTTTGGTGCAATTTGGATGGGTTTTTTTCGCAATATTTTAAAGGAAAAAAAAGGAAAGTATGTTTAAAAATTTAAAAAAAACTTGACGGATTTATCATTTTATAAAAAAAAAAATGACGCATTTATCATTTTTAGACGTGGATCAACAAGGTGTTAACTATCGAAAGGATAGCAGTTTTGCAAACTCTATTTGTAATAAGAAATTATGCGTTGTTGCAATAGTCTCAGTATAAAATCAATAAAATGTGACTCTCACTAAATTTTGGTGCAATTTGGATGGGTTTTTTTCGCAATATTTTAAAGGAAAAAAAAGGAAAGTATGTTTAAAAATTTAAAAAAAAATTGACGGATTTATCATTTTTAGGCGTTGATCAACTAGGTATACATTCGCCCGGTATGCCAACACTGATGATTTTTTAAGGCACCTCAGCAGATATTAAAATCTCGAATAAATATAATAATATCAACGAATAAATTAATATCAAATCGGATATAGCAAATATTTCGGACATTCACCAAAGCGACCATATGATTGTTGACATTCACCGGCGAAAGGCGACATTCTCTGCATTTCGGTCATTCACGGTTACTTATATATATAAATATATGCAAAGTTATCAAATTTTATGATATTTTTCAAAATATTTTCCATAGTGGCAGTTGAAAAGCATTCAAACTTTTCCAATTTCTTTAAGCTTTTACACGTATATCAGCAGGCTTGCCAACTACTACGCTTTTTGTAAAATATTTTATAGAGTGGTAGACATTTAAAAACTAAAGCTTTCACAGTTTTTGTTAATTTTGACAATATCTTATCCTCGCCATGGAAGAACTGGAACAAAGTGGCGTTGTATGTGATTTTTTTGAATCATATGTAGTGAGGAAAATAATTTTAAATGAATCAAAAAATATATTAAAACATAAACATGGCTACCACTAGAATAAATTTTTACAAAAAAGCGTAGAAAGTTTGCAGCCGTGTAATGCTTGATTTTCAGGGTTCTTATAACTATTTTTTAAATTCTTCATGCTGAGGTGTTTAAAATAACTTTCAATCAAATATTTGAAACCTAGAGTAACATATTAAAACATAAAATTAGCTACCACTAAAAAATATCTATAGTAAAAATCGTGAAAATTTGGCAGATATGCATATAAACTTTCGAATTATTCGTTGCGCAGTTGAGGGGAAAATAACTTTCAATCATACTTACTAAACCTGTATCATATATTCGAACATACATTTTACCACCAGCAGCAAACTATTTCATATCAAAAAGAACATCTTAAGCTTCTTTGGTAACGTAAAATATGTCGATGATTAAAATGTTCATGTCCAGTTGAATTTGATATTTTCTGGTTTCATCTACCACTCGAGTTTTCTAAATTATCCCAGATGAAGAATATGTATTCATATTCTAATATGGAACTCAGATTTAGAAGATTACCCTGAACGATCCCTGTTCCGTATTAGACTGATCGTAAAGAGGCGGTAAGTCAGTGGTCAGTGTGTGGGTGGGTGACCACTTTGATCAGCCCGATACTACCGTAAAGTGCTCGACTTCGCGTGAAGGTCGTCTGGCTACCAAAGCAGGGGAGCCACCCCCTTTGCAGAGGATCAAAGTTCCGATGGCATGTCTTTGGATCATCCTTAGAGATATTTTCCAGACCATCTCTAATAGCCGCTGTAGTGAAACGTAAATAAAATACCTACCTCAAAAATGCGTACGCATCATCGACCTTAGAACTTGGCAAGTAGCAGGTATTGGCTGGCAACAATCTGTTACAAGAATGCTTTATTTACTTTATTTGGAAAAATAAGGGAATAAAGAGTTTGATATTATATTTCTAGTTTTTTTATAAATTTTTTTTATTATTGATTGAGAAAACTTTGCTAAACAGAATGAATTTGAATAAAGAACTTTTTTAAAAAATAAATAGTACAACGGTAGAAAGCCTTCATGTTTTAAAAAATGTTGAACTTTAACTTGAAATTACAATTTTAATCATTACGTTTTCGTTTCTAAAAACAATGACAATTTGAGAAGCTACTCTCTTAATAAGCAGAGATTTCAATGTTTGACCCGATAAAATTTTTTAAAGACTCTCTTTGTAAAGAACTCAGACACATTACAACTGTTTTTTCTTAATTTTGAAGAACAAATTCAATGTCAGTCTACTTGACCCACATTAAGACTATATTTTGTTGACTTTCTCTTAAGAGCAAATCAATAAAGAAAAAAAGCATGTGCTCATCTTTCTTAACTGCTCAAAACACGCCCAAACAGTTAACTTTTTCTTTTTTAAAAGTTTTTGGGAAAAATGAAACTACGACCATTTGTAACCCTGAACTAATTTCGGTCACCGTCCTTGGCATACCAGATTAACAAGGCGGCGACTTATAATCTTCCTTTTGTGCCAAGCATTGATATGTACCATCCTCACGCCAAAAATCTTAGTGATTTGATGGGAGGTTTCTTCTTTAGCTTTAAGCACAGCCATTGCGATATTGTTTCAAGGAATGAAGCTGGACTGGTTATTTTGGTTACATTAATCTTTTAATTTGCTGTAGAGAATTTTTATTTACAGTTATCTTGTGAATTCGTGAAAAAAGAAAAGGAATTTTCCTAGCTCATTATCAGCGATCGGAAATAGCGTAGTTTGTAGTGTTGTGTGCTACTTTTTTTTAAACCACTTCTCTGATTATCCCGAGTTAACTCGGGTATGTATATATTGCAAATGATCATTATCCCGAGAAAACTCGGGCACAGCAGAATTTGTCAGTGCGTTTTGTTCCATCATGTTTTTACTCGGCGGGAAGCGAAAAATAATAATAATAATAATCTATTGTGATCGGAAGTTTGCCCACGTTTTGTTTGGGAGTTTTGCTATTGGATTGTGAGACTGCCCACGTATTTTATGCGATCGTACATACGATATTACCGAATTTACATAGAAAAAAAATAAAAAGAGATAAAAAGCGTATCACTTCACTGGAGATTGGAAAGTACCACTTTGTGTTGTCCCTTATTTTAAAAACTATTATCCGTAGACTAATATGTAACTTTTTTAATTTGCCCGAGATTATACTCGGGATAGTATACTGATGGTAAATTAAATGTTTCTTACGCATTAAAAAATTACTTTTTCAACATAAAATTGGTGTTTTATGTTCTGTTTTATTTCCTTGTATTTATTAACAAAATTTAAAAAAAAAATTTGTTGATTTTTTGCTTTTTTTTTCCTCAAAAAAATTGGTTAGGAAAGCGGATTAAAAAATAGTGTAGTAATTAGCGCGATGCAAAAAAAAGTAGTTTGTAGCGATAACTGGCAACTTGTTACGTTAGTTTATAATAATGAGAAGAGCTTCAACACAACAAATTTTTCGAAGTTGATGGGTACAAGTCTTCGTGAGTCTGTCAGTGGACACAATCTAAAATGTCCTCCTTTGACTGTGAGTTAACAAGAATTGTGTATTTTGAGTTGCGCGAATGAAACTACAGGTTCAGACCCAATCATCAAGTCCAATCCTGTCTTTTATGCAGTAAACATGAAATAATAATGACTTCAAATTTTGTTCCAATGTATTACATTTTAATGTAATTAAAAATAAATAGTTAAAAGTTACATGGAATGAAAAGTCATATCTCTCCGAGGATTGCGAGTGGGAAATATATGTTTGACAGATGAACAACATCTTGTGAACAAACTTGTGCGTGAATGTTTATATCTTAACAAACTACAGTTCACTTCAGTTCAAAGTTCGGTTTGTAGAAGTTGAAGTATTATAGTCTCATTTCACTACTGCGTCAGGGTGCAGTTGTTGTTTGGCAGTTTGACACATTAGTGAGGATACTGCAAAACATATTTTCGATGTCCTTAATTTCTTAGAGGAAATAAAAAAGCATTAAACAATTAAAACAATTTAAAGTATTTGATAATTTCCAAGCATTTCTTAAATTAAATATTCGCTGTCGAAAAAGGCATAAAAAGTTGAAGATCAAAAGAACAAATTCGAAAAAAACAATTTTTGGTGTAACAAACTGGCTCCTGTAAACACGAGCAAATATTTCTTAATTGTTCCCTTACATTTAACGTAAGTTTGTCTCCTTAACGTAGTGAAGTTCTTACTAAATTTCAAAATAGTTTGTAGTCACTATATTTTATTTTATAACCGTAGTTGAACAGCCGACCCAATTTCATGGGTTTCGAATAATAATGTTCAACTCCGTAGCCTTGTAATTTTGAACCAATACAGAAGACAAGGAAACTCATGGATCAGTACCTCCAGAGGTATTGATTTGTTATGGGAGCATGGAGGACTTTGAGACTCGACAGATTTAACGTGCATCAGTCACCATTTACTACACGGGGAGTCTTTGGCCGGCGAGGATCGAACCCACGACCTCTTGGACATGGGCCCAGCACCCTACCGACCAGGCTATCCCGGCCCTGTAGTCACTATATTTTTATTTTATAACCGTCGTTGAACAGCCGACCCAACTTAATGGGTTTACGGCTACTAATGTTCAACTCCGTAGCCTTGTAATTTTGAACCCAATCCAGAAGACAAGGGAACTCCTGGATCGAGTATTGGGAGAAATTTGCCTTCGTGGAGGACTTTTTTGATGGAGCTAACCCGCATTTGCGTTACATGGAGAGGAAGACCACGAGAACCTCCCACGGTTAGCCTGACGGCAAGGGGACTCTAACCCATAATCCGTCTACCACTGAGGATATTTCACGTCAGCACTGTGGTCAGTGCAAGCCGGATGCGGAATTCGTATCGACTGGGATTCGAACCCGGTTCGCCTCATTGGAAGGCGAACGCTCTATCCCCTGAGCCATCGCGGCTCGTAGTCACTATATTAAAAAAAAGTAGTTGTAATTAATGCCATTTGTACCAAAATAGTTGTAGTAAGCTACAAAAATAATGTAGTCTTTTTTTTCCACCGCTTATTATTTATTGATTCGTTTTAGCATGATAAATAAATAATCATCTTAATCTGTTTGTGCGTGTTCCCTTTTTAAAAATGACTCACCCTAAGGCCTGGCAAATGTAAAATTGTAATATCACCAAGTCTGGAAATACATAAAAAGAGGTTCTAAAATTATAATTCATCCTTATTTTCTAATACTAAGAGCCAACCGTATGCAGGTGGCGCTAGTTGTTAAAACTCGTTAAAGACCTCTGGGTTACTATTTTCGATTTACTTTTTAACGTTTAGAGACTTAAAAAAAACTCACCTTCCTAACATGCTATTGAAATTGTACTGTTTTAAGACTGGCATCTGTCCTATTTATCATTCAATTTGTATACTATATACTCAATTTGTACTCAACTATACTATATTTGTTTACTCAATTTGCATCATTCAATTTGTATACCGCTACTGTGACTTCCAGTGAATGTTTGCAATCATATACTCACTTTGGTAAATGTCTGAAATATATACTATGTCTAGTTTAGTGCCATTGCCCGGTATACCCTTTATTTAAATAGCAGGCACTTGGGTCTATTTCCCTCAGAAATGCCAGAATTCCTTCTTCACGAACCGTGAGGGCCTAGTATAAGAAATCAAAACAATCAATCCAATAAAATAAAAATTTGTAATGAGATCGCAAAGGAGTACCTACAGCAAAAGAGGATAAAAAAAAAAAAAACTTGTAAAGCTAGAATAAAATAAACTTTCCTACCTCTAAAATTGATTTTTTTAATAAACTGTAATCTTTTCAAATTGTTAACTATATTCTATTCCCGGTAAAACAATAATGTTAACCCACGAAAATAGCTCGTACACGTCTTTTATCTTTTGATTAAGGAAAATCGCAAATCACGCTTTCGTCTAAAAAAAACAAAACTTTGGAAGGTCGAATTGTTTATGTTACTTTAGTTTATTTGTGAAATAAACATTGTCTTTCTTAGTAACGGAGTGAAAACATGAATGCTTTTTATTTTACTTCTGAACGAAAATTGATTCTTAATGACCGCATTTTCTTGTCTGATATAAAATCTAATATAAGATTATTAATGATAAAACAATAAAAACATTGATTCCTCTTAATAAGTATTTTCAAAATAAAGTAGCATTTTATTGGTTGATACATTAAACAATTGTCTTAATATGCTTTATTAAGAGGGGGTTCCACCGAAAATAGATTGATCCCTTATGGTACCGTTACATAAAATAAAAAAAAATTCAAACCGACGGGTTATTAAACTAAAAGCCCTCATAATCAGTTAATCCGACTCAAACCATGAGCGAGGATTAAAATTATAATATATTTAGTGATTCTTGTTAAAGTAATTGTTATTGATTAAAGAAATACATTATAAAATTTTATTTTTAAGATAACTGGTATTGATATTTTAATTAAACGAAAAGCATTTATTTATAAATAGGATTGGATTAGAAAAGAATGAAGGAATTGGATTTTAAAAAAAATTTAAGATTAGAAAAGAATGAATTTAATCAAATATATTGAAAATAATAAATAGCTATTGATAGATTGGAAAAGAGAAAATGAGTAATGTTTTTATCTGATGATTATTGGTCGTTCAAGGTTTTTCACTTATTATTGTTAATCATAAGTATTTTATTTTATTTTATAACTGTCGTTGAACAGCCGACCCAATTTTTAGGTTTACGTCTACTAATGTTCAACTCCGTAGCCTTGTAATTTTCTACGCAATTCAGAAGACAAGAAATTCCTGGATCACGTATTGGAGGAAATTTGCCTTCGTGGAGGACTTTTTGATGGAACTAACCCGCAATTGCGTTACATGGAGAGGAAAATAACGAAACCCTCCCACAGTAAACCTTTCAGCAAGGGGACTCGAACACATTTTCCGTCAACCACTGAGGATATTTTACGTCAGTAGGATTCGCATCCGGGCCACTTCATCGGAAGGAGAGTTCTCTATCCTCTGAGCCACCACAGCTTTAACTGTAATTATTTAATATTTTGGTGCATTGATACTAAAACAAGCAATTTTATCTTCGTTTTTCTCTTTTTCAAACACCAAAAATATTTTCAACAAATTAAAGAAAAAAGAAAAAAAACAAGTGTCAAATAGTTTTATATAAACATCATATTCTTAAAATTTCAATAAAATAAAAAAAAACAATTCTTAAAAAGAACTGGCTTTTAACACAAAGGCTACCCTTTAAAATTTGAGGTGCAATGTATTTTTTTCAATAATAGTTAATTCAAGCTAAATCGGAAGTCGTTATAGAGAAATCTTCAGAGAAAGGCAATGGCCCACATTGGGCTCTCTGGCCAACTATAAGGATCATGAGTGAACTAAAGCAGACATTATGAAACAAATAGAATTCTCTTTATATCCATAGCGCTACGAACTCTTCTAGATTTTCAGGAATATTTTGTTGTTTAAAGTGATAGTGAAACTTTTGTTGTTCGATTTCATTCTTTGATTTATAAATATAATTAAGAATTTATATTATTTTCTTTGATTTATAATTATAATTAAGAATATAATTAAGAACTACCACAGCAAACGAATAAGTTAAATATATATAAATGATCTGCGGAACATAGGAACATCCCCCCCTTCCCCCTCAATTTCAACTTTACTTAGCAATTTTTAAAGCATGTGTGAATGCATGTAATAGGGCTGAGATATAGATTTTAAATACGTAATGCGTAATATTTATGAATGATAAAGCCTTAACAAAATATAAAAGTTTATTTGTCAATAATTGATTTTTCTATTTACAATTTACTGCCACTTCGAAAAATCATTTTTCGAGAAAGTAAAATTTGACAGATCTGACATGTAAAATGGCAGGCCTTAAAATTTATAATATAACTTTAACTAAAAAAAGGAAGAATATTTTTTCAAATTATTTTCGAAGTTGTTGACGTGTATGTAAAGGTACAAGTACCAACTTGTACGGTCGTTGATAATTTTTTTTTATAAGTTGTAACAACATTAATATTATAAAGAATAATTCTTAAAAGTTAAATCTTAATGAGCTGAAAAAAAATTATTAAAATAAAATATTTATAAATACAATTGAAAAGTATATATTAAGAAGCCGAAAAACAAAATGATGAAAAGATATATTCTCTTCATCAGCTCACACGATTATATCCGCAAAAAGGAGTGCTTTCTAATATTGTAACAATACAGCCAAAGCAATGTGTTCTATTTTGTTTAAATTTTTTTAGTGCTCCTCACACTATTGTATTGATATATTTTGCTTTGGCTATATTGATACATTAGAAAGCGCTCCCTTTTGCTGTTATAATTGTCTGAGCTGATGAAGGTATTATATATATATATATATATATATATATATATATATATATATATATATATATATATATATATATATATATATATATATATATATATATATATATATATATATATATATATAATGTGTATTTTTTATAATTCAGGTTCTGTGTCTGTTTTCCTGCTTAGTCCGACTGCATCATTTATTTTTCCTTCTTCTCCTATAAATAGAATTTACTGAGTAACCAGGAGTAACCAAGATAAATACTCCGATGTCCGAAGCAAGTTGACATCTCTGTTCTTCCCAAGGAGCGTCTAAGTCGGTAGTTATGCAAAGGGTTAATTTCATAACATTTTCCTTTGTTTGTTTGATAAATTTATAATTGTTTGGGTGTGTTGTTTTTATATTGTGCTATGCAATTTTATTGTTCCTACTCGCCTCGGCCTATTATTATTGTTACAATAACGTTGCCGAATATAAAAATCTCTGCTCCTTTATTTATTGCCTATTATTATTATTGTTGTTTTTATTATTATTACTATTATTATTAATATTATTATTAAAGGAATTGAGTTGTGACACAGAAAAAAAAACTTTACCGCAAGCTCTTTTATTAAATTATAACCATCTCTAGCTTCAGACATTTTGCCAGCGAGTTGTTGCCACAGCAATAAAAGTAAAGATGAAAAAAAAAAAGAAATATATTTATCCCTTTCAGTTCTTTATTCAATTTAATGCAAAAGAAATCGTCCTTTACAAACGATTAAATTACCTGCTTCTAATTCTTTAAAATATGCCCTTGCATTTTCCCGCAAGTCCTTGACAACTTGGTGGTCATAATTTCTTTTTTTAGGCGACAATTTCCTTTAAAAAAATATTTATCACGAGAGACGAAACAAAAGTTCTTTTTCACGTTTTGGAAGAGGAATGATTATCACGATATTCGAAACCCAGGTGGACTTAAGAAGTTGTTTATATGATAATGAAGCAGGTGTTACAGTCGTGAGTTTTGCTCGTTGTCTTAAAATAAAAATAAACAGAAAAAGGTTTTGAATATATTTCAATAACATATTTCGCTTTTCATAAATATTTGCGCAGATGATTCATTACCTCGTTGATGATAATTTCTAAAGGATTTTATATAATTGCACCTCAGTTTAAATATACATTACAGGATTCAAATATTTACATTTCATGGAAATATGAACTTTAATTTTTGCACTCGGTGACGCTGCATATGAGTAGGTTTCAGAGAGAGGAGACTTAATTTATATACTTTGCACTTGACGCGCATAAACTTTAATTAGTATTTGAACTTGACCGAAAGAATTGCTTTTTGCTATATTCCTTGGAAGTACAATTTAAATACTTTCTATAATTTTGTATGGGCTGTCATGGCTCAGGGAATAGAGCATTCGCCTTCCAATGAGGCGAACATGGTTCGAATCCCAGTCGATACGAATTCCGCTTCCAGCTTGCACTGACCACAGTGCTGACGTGAAATATCCTCAGTGGTAGACGGATCATGGGTTAGAGTCCCCTTGCCACCAGGCTAACCATGGGGGGTTATCGTGGTCGCTTCCTCTCCATGTAACGCAAACACGGGTTAGCTCCATCAAAAAGTCCTCCACGAAAGAAAACTTCTCCCAATACTCGATGCAGGAGTTCCTTTGTCTTCTGGATTGGGTTCAAAATTACTAGGCTACGGAGTTGAACATTAGTAGTCGTAAACCCATAAAATTAGGTCGGCTGTTCAACGACGGTTATAAATTATAAATTTGTATGGCTGGGATAGCCTGGTTGGTAGGGCACTGGGCCCATGTCCAAGAAGTCGTGGGTTCCATCCCCGGCGACCGAAGACTATCAATGTAGTAAAAGGTGACTGATGCACGTTAAATCTGTCGAGTAGCAAAGTCCTCCATGTTCCCATAACAAATCAATACCTCTTTTGGTACTGATCCAGGAGTTTCCTTGTCTTCTGGATCGGGTTCAAAATTACTAGGCTACGGAGTTGAACATTAGTAGTCGTAAACCCATAAAATTAGGTCGGCTGTTCAACGACGGTTATAAATTATAATTTTGTATGGCTGGGATAGCCTGGTTGGTAGGGCACTGGGCCCATGTCCAAGAAGTCGTGGGTTCCATCCCCGGCGACCGAAGACTATCAATGTAGTAAAAGGTGACTGATGCACGTTAAATCTGTCGAGTAGCAAAGTCCTCCATGTTCCCATAACAAATCAATACCTCTTTTGGTACTGATCCAGGAGTTTCCTTGTCTTCTGGATCGGGTTCAAAATTACTAGGCTACGGAGTTGAACATTAGTAGTCGTAAACCCATAAAATTAGGTCGGCTGTTCAACGACGGTTATAAATTATAATTTTGTATGGCTGGGGATAGCCTGGTTGGTAGGGCACTGGGCCCATGTCCAAGAAGTCGTGGGTTCCATCCCCGGCGACCGAAGACTATCAATGTAGTAAAAGGTGACTGATGCACGTTAAATCTGTCGAGTAGCAAAGTCCTCCATGTTCCCATAACAAATCAATACCTCTTTTGGTACTGATCCAGGAGTTTCCTTGTCTTCTGGATCGGGTTCAAAATTACAAGGCTACGGACTCGAACATTAGAGGTCGTAAACCCAAAATTGGGTCGGCTGTTCAACGACGGTTATAATATAATTTTGTATGAGCCGTGATAGCTCATGGGATTAAAGCATTAGCCTTCCAATGAAGCGAACCTGGTTATAAGCCAAGCGTTGATCGGTCGATACGAATTCCGCATCCGGCTTGCACTGACCACAGTGCTGACGTAAAATATCCTCAGTGGTAGACGGATTTATTAAATTCGATTTAAAGGATTTTTACTCATGACTACTACTAAATAATCCAAAATCTTATGCGATACGTTACTGTTATGCCCTGTAATATGTTAACCGAAAATCTGGAAATTTTAAGTATTTATTTATTTTTTTTACAAAAAAAAAATCACTTCTAAGAGCTTTAAGAATGATCTTTCCTGATGTAAAATCTTCTGAAACATTTGTTGCTAAAAGAAAGTTTATTTACATATTGTTAACATATAAATGTTTCCATATTTCGACGTTTTGTTGCACACAGATCACTGTTGCTGGGCATTAATAATAAGTTAATAAAAATCAAGAGACTCTTTCCCAATTATTGCAACTATGAATTTCAATTCTTTCTCTATTTAACGTTTCTTTTATAGTTTTTCTTCCATTACAATGTTTGATTTTAGTAACCGCAGCCGGAAAAGAATTTCGAAAGCGTCGTTCACGGTCACGCTTTATCTCAATTGTAAGAATATAATATACTAGTTGGTTTTATTTTTTTTATATTTTATTTTAAGTGTATCTCCTTCAACTTGTCCATTCATTTAAAAAGATAGATCAATTCTAAAAACCTTGCTTCGAGGTCAATATTGCGCATGACAGAATTATGGAAACGGGATGCCATTTGATATTTAATAGTAATTAGCATAATATGGATAATAATTCATAATTTAATCGTCTGGTTTTCTAGTTCAGAAAAAAAAATGATGTTAAATTGTTGAATGATTTATCTAAAAATATCTGAATAAAGAATAATTACATAAAACCACAAGTGCAGGAGTGGAAAATATTGAAATCTGAGTTCCGTCTATTTGATATCGAAAGTTTACGAACAGGGACTGTAAGGATTTATTAGTTTTTTGTTGATGTTGTTTTTTTAATAGGGTAAATAAGAAAATTTAAAGGAATTCTTTTTAATTTTAATATTATAAAATAATAGTAAAAATGCGTTGTAGAGTACGCAAAAATTTGAGTTACCTGAAAAATTTCGATGTAATAGATTGGATCTTAACGTACTAAGATTCAACCTTGATGCTTCGAAGGCCGGAATTCGTATCGACGAGCCATCGTTGGGATTCGAACCCGGTTCACCTCTTTGGAAAGCAAACTCTTTATCCCCTGAGCTATCACGGCTCATTTTCTGTTAAATTTTTCAAGATTTGGAAACTATGCAGCTACTTTTCATACACTTTCAGAAATAAACTACAAAAGAAAAATTTCTCAGATGAGGATCTTAAGATAAAGCAACCTAACTATTGCCTGTAATATCTGTAATAATTGTTGCCTATCCATCTCAACTGGATGCTAAGCAAGAAAAATATGCAACTTAAAAATTAAAAATAACATGCATAAAATATAAAAAAATATTATTTTCAGATTTTCCACAGATGTTGCAAAAGAGTTTTTCCAAGAGTTTTTAAAAAAAATTTTGGTGATGTATATGAATTAAGATTTTGTAGGAGCGAATGCGAATTGATGCTTAAACGGTTTTCGTAAGAGTGAAAAAAATCTTAGTGTTCTTCGCCAATATTTTTCATTGTTTAACTTAATTGTGGAATTCTTTGCGAGGATATTTTTGGATTGTTGCTAAAAACGAACAATATTCAAACAATAGCCCATTTTTAAAAAATTTTATTTATAAGACCATGTCACATATTACAAGAATAAGAAACTATTTTTGAGTTTTTATACTAAAAATTTATTTAAATTTTTTTAATTTCTAAATATTTATTACAATGATGTACAGTGCGCAAAAAAAATAAACGAACCACCCTGAATAACTTTTATTCTAATGATCGGATTTTCACGTTCTGGGACTTAATCTCAATGATTCAAAAGGGTGACCTCAAATATGCCAATTCATTAGTGCAGAAGATATTTTAAGTTACGAAATCAGTAAAAAAAAAAAAAAAAAAACGTACTTTCTCAGAATAAACATACCTTTTTTTTCAACGGATTCGGATTTCTGACCCCCCCCCCCTCTCCAATATTATTGGGAATAGTCGCAATCGGGAAAATATGATCCCAATAGTTTTGTCAGGATAGTGCTCCAAAATTTGAACCCCTTAGTGTTAATTTTGCTTTTTTGCGTATAGAGAGATTGAAGAGAAGCCTTGAGAAATTTAAAGACAAATTGAAAACTTCTTACACACAATTATAAAATTCATTTATCCAAAGGTAATACGATGCAAAAAGTAATTTTTAATAAATATTTATTATTTCATTTAATATTAGTCGAAAAAAATTTGAATTTTAAGGTATAAAATTTTTTACATCATTTTAAGAACATAATTTCACTTGGCGAAATACAAAACTTGAATGAAATTGCCCAAATAGTTGCTGAGAAATCGAATTTCGAACAATTCAAATTTTTTTTCGATCTTTATGAAATAAAATAAAAAAATAAAATAAAATAAAATAAAAAGGCCGGGATATCCTGGTCGGTAGGGCGCTTGGCCTATATCCAAGAGGTCCTGGGTTCGATCCTCGCCGGCCGAAGACTCCCCGTGTAGTAAATGGTGACTGATGCACGTTAAATCTGTCGAGTCTCAAATTCCTCCATGTTCCCATAACAAATGAATACCTCTGAGGGTACTGATCCAGGAGTTTCCTTGTCTTCTGGATTGGTTCAAAATTACAAGGCTACGGAGTTGAACATTAGTAGTCGTAAACCCATGAAATTGGGTCGGCTGTTCAACGACGGTTATAAAATAAAATAAAATAAAATAAAAAAAATATGAAAAGTAATAAATATTTAGTAAAAGTTATTTTTTGTATGGAATTATCTTTGTTTGAACGAATTTTATAAATGTGTGCAAAAATTGTTCAATTCGTTCAAAACTTTCTCTAGATATAGCGAAATAAGCAAAAAGTAAAATTTACATTAAGGGGACCAAACTTTGGACGGCTCTCCTGATCAAACTATTGGGACCATGTTTCCCAGCTTGCGACTACTCCATACATTTTGGGAGACAGAAATTCAAATTCGTCAAAAAAAAAAAAGTTTAAATTATTCAGAGAAAGTATGCTTTTGCAATTGATTTCGTAACTTAAAATATCGTCTGCACTAATTAGTTAGCACATCTGATGTCACCCCCTCGAACCATAAAGATTGAATCCTAGAACGTGAAGGATCATTAGATCAAAAGTTATTCAGGGTGGTCAGTTTTTAATTTTGCGCACTCATTAAAAAAAAAATCACCCTCATAACAAATGACATGCAGAAGTGTGGGGATTCCCTGGGCAAACTTCTTGAATAGAAACCCCTAGATGGAACAATTAAATTTAATAGTAATAAAAAAAGGAAAGGTAAAAGCGACGTTGGAGTGACATGCATTAAATAAAAATACACTGGTGTAAGAAATGAAGAGAATTCCATTATCTCTAGAACTACGATTTTAATGAAATTTGATATGTAAATACATTGATACAATACAAATCAAATAACAATTCTAATACACACGCGTGAACGTGAGTAACACTCGTTAGAGTCGGAAGGTATGAAACAACGGTTGAAGAATAAACAAAAAATTGGTTAATATGGGGTAGGGTCCCCTCTTACAGCAGATATACAGGCGTGATTTTATACTTGAAATAAGGCAGTTTATCATTTCCTGTGGCAACTGCATACCTTCCGACTCCAACGAGTGTTACTCACGTTCACGCGTGTGTATTAGAATTGTTATTTGATTTGTATTGTATCAATGTATTTACATATCAAATTTCATTAAAATCGGTTCTAGAGATAATGGACACAAGTCTGCAGATTCTCTTGATTTCCTACACCAGTGTATATAGACTAATTTCATTTATGTGAAAATGAATGCGGAAATTATTCTATGGTAAAGAGAATTTATGATGATTAAGAAAATACATTTGATTTAATAAATTTCGAAGATTTAAAACTTGTTAAATTTGTTTCAAAATCATATTGTTTTAATGATTAAAAGTTAAACTATCCTTGTCACTCGATTGGATGCTCCCTTCTACTGAAGTCCTTGCCCCCCCCCCCCTGAAACTTTTCAGTGATAGTTCGGATTTTTATTTTATAAAATACAAAGGGAGAACCTCAAAAGAATGTTATAAAATATGTGTAATAGTTAGTTTTAACCCTGACGGAATATACTAATTATAGCGCAAAAATTCACTTTTTCTGAAGAAAGATGAAAATTTTGTTGCTTTTATATTCTTTTAAAGTACCACATTTGTTTTCTAAAATTTTGAAAACTTCGTCAAATTAAAGTGATTCTTCCTTGAAATAAGTACTCGACCCATAGAACAAATCGTAACGGGATGAAGAATTTAAAAAAATAAATAATTTTTATTTATCAATATATTAATTATGGAAAAACATTCAACTGTAGGTATAAATGTTTATGTTTATTTAGATTATTTCTAAACATAAATTTAGTTTTTCATATCATTTTATTAATAAAAACCGCTTAGAAAAAATAAAAATAAAAATATTTAATTGGTAATAGAATGGTAATCTATTTTGTGATTATATCGCCAAACTCGATCATTCCAGATAGCCTTTAAATAAAAGAGTTTTTCCTTTTTTTATTTTGCAAAGCTGAATGTGTTAAGTACTGTGCAAAGTCTAAAATGTGTAAATCTTTAATATAATAAAATTAAGACGTCTTCAGAGGGGAGCCATATTCCTGAAAAATTTTAAAAACCAGTATAAAACATTGATGGGATAATATTTTGAAAAAAAAAAAATAGTGTCATTATCATCGACTAAAAATATACGCGAAATAAATATCTGTGTTACAAATGATCAACTAAAATTAATTAAATTAAGGCGAAATTAAAATCAATAAAATGAACGTTTACCTAACAAAATATTGGCCACCACTTTTTAATTTTTTCAGAGCACCCTTCTGCTTTCGTAATATCCCTTCTCAGGAGTTTCGAAAATTCCTCTGTAAGAACTTTATATTTTCCAAACATTTTTAAATTTGGAATAGTTGATAGCACCGTAAATTTTAAGTATGGAATTATTTAGTTGAAGCCATGCATTTTCATTTTAGTAGAACACTTTAGCAGCTTTGCGCGTGGCAACAATTCCATTTCGAAGAATAGCGAAGCAATTCGAAATAAGAATAGAAAAAAAATTCCATGCAGAAGTCAAAGTTGACGCCGGCCCGTGTTCTCTGAATATAGTCATTATTTTGTTCGCTCAGTAGAACAAAGCAGACACGACTTGTAATCAATTTTGAGGACACACTTCTTTCAAAGTGAACTTTGAGGACAAACACGACGAGGTGACAAAAATCTCAACGACAGGATTTGCGGTGAAGAAACGACTTCCTGACAAATGAAGAAATTCGCATTCAAACGACTTCTCAAAAACTAAACAATGGGGGTGGTTAGAACAACTAAAAGTGATTTGCTCGATAGACCTTGTCGGGCGATTTTTTTTTTTTTACTCTAATTACGGTTTGTTTCATTTTTAGGGAAAAAAAAGAAAAAAATGGAAGAAATTATTGTTCGATGTGTATATAAAATTTTTATTGTTAAAATGAAGGTTCCATTAAATATTTGGAAACTCATCGCTTTGCTTACCCTCCAGCTATTACGAATTTTTGCGGAGATTCAGGAAATTTCTTTCCTATTGGCAGCAAATATATTTAATTCCATTTAATCAAAATATTTTATGTTTTGATCAAATTGAATAATTTTTTTTCCTTCAAACCACTCTCCGTTCCACAGCAAAATGGTCGTTTTTCCGAGAACGATTTTATTTTTATTCAGAAAAAGATATCAACGAATAGATACAATAATATCAACGAATAAATTAATATCAAATCGGGTATAACAAATATTTCGGACTTCGGATTTATTATTTCGGATGAATATTTCGGATGATTTCACCGAAGCGACTATGTGATTGCTGACATAGTGAAAGTCGACATTCTCTTGATTTCGGTCATATACGGTGACATATACACTTGTCTGCTCCTTTGAAAATAACACAGACACACACTAATGACTAGAGCCCGGATTTTGATGACCTAAAAAATCTCAATTAATGCCCTTAAAAAGTGCAAAAAATGCCCTTTAAAAGTGTAAAAAATGCCCTTAAAAAATGTACAAATGCCCTTAAAAAATGCAAAAATTGCCCTTAAAATGCGAAAATTGCGCTAAAAACGCCTTATGACATGACTTAAATAAAGTAAAAATATTGAACTAAAACAATTTTTTTCTCTTTAAAATTATTATGAGTCATTTCAAAAAATATAAAGCAATGCAATACTTGTTCTACGTTCATTAAAGTTTGAAAAATACGTTTTATATCCTAAAATAACAAACAAAAAAAGGAAAATATATTGACTCCAAAACATTTTCATTTTGTATAGAAACTTTAATGAATATAATAACTTCCATCTCATAATATTACTAAATATCATAATTACATTGGATTATTGATTTTTTTTTAATATTTTGAAATGTAAACGAGCGTTTCTTGTCTGAAAGTTAATTTTTATACCTGAAGAAGCTTCTTTCAACGTCTACTGATGTTATTGGTGCGTACTTGAAAAAGACGGTCTCACTTACTGACAATTCTTCAATTTGAAAAGATGTTGCTTCACCTGTTAATATCCTAGAGATTTTCTTCATTGTTTGGAAGCCAGTGTAATAATGAAAAATGATAAAAATTGGAAAAAATTAACAAAAAATTAAAAAAATGCTTTAAAATGCAAAATATGTCCCAAAATTTAAAGAAAAATGCCCTATAAATCTAAAAAAATGCTCTAAAGGACAAAAAATGCAAATGTCATCAAAATCCGGGCCTTACTAATGACCATAATGCATCGCCTGTTTAAACTGAAATGTATCATCTCCTACCGCGACCTATGCAGAAAAGAAGTCATTCGAGTGAATTTTAAAAACTCCTGGTCAGGAATAAAATATTGAATAGAATAAATACATTACCTTGTAGAGAGAGACTGATTGGATGGTTAATATCAGAGATTAGAAAATTTCTAAGATCTGTTTAAAAATGATAAAAAATAGAAGAAAATGTTCCCCATGTGAAACCCATGTTCACTAGAATACATTATTAATTGGAAAAACTAATCTTATGTGAGTAATGAATCAGTTTTATAAAAGGTAATTTTATTATTAAAATGGTAGCTAAAAGAAGAAATTTTTCCACTGTTTAAACTTGGTTTTAAATTAATATATGACCACTTTGTGCGCATCTTGAACTAATATCTGACCTGCACGATCATGCAAGCTTAGTCTTAAAGATTTAATTTTATAAATCAGAATTTTTTTCATGTTTATTTAATAGATCAATTTTACGCGAAGTAGTTTGTAAGATTTTATTACTTTTAATTTGAAAGCATATTATCATAGATTAGCGTGATAATGGCAATCGTTACAATGAACGATTTTCAATATAGAAAATGCATAAAAAATGAGAAGATTGAGAAAATTAATTAAGTGAATGTGCAAATATGTGTAGTAAATCTAGTATTGCCCAATGAACTATTTAAAAATTTAATCTATACCAATTGAAAATTTATAACACAAAATTTATCAGACCGACAATTTAATGAGAATAGTCTATAAAATGTTGAGGTACCTTACCTTAATAATACCTTAGTAAACAAACAGCAGAAATGTTTGTGTAAAATATTGAAATTGCACAGTAAAAGCGTGACAGTATCAAAAATTGATCAAATAACACAACATTTATTGTCTGAAGCTTTTTCAAACACTTGAATATAGACTTATTAAAATGTTGTTGAAGCTATTTCCAGCATTTGAATTTAGACTTATTAGATGTTGGTGAAATTATTTGAAGCCATTGAATTTAGGCTTTTTAGATGTTGAATAAGCTATTTCCAATGCTATATGACTTTAGATTTTGTTGGAGCTGTTCCAAGCACTTGAATCTAGCCCTTTTAGAGCTTTTTTCCCTCAGCGGTCCACCACAAACATTGACCGGTCTGTGACTGGGAGCACTGATTTTAGCTATTGTTAAAGCTATTTAAAGCAGTTGAATATAGACACTTTAGAAGTTATTAAAGCTATTTCTAGCATTTGAGTTCAGATTTATTCGGTATTATCGATGCTAATTCAAGCTCTTGATAGACTCATTAGATGTTGTTAAAACTATTTCAAGGACTTTAATTTTGGTTTATGAGATTCTTGCAAATGACGTATTATGAGTATCTCGATCTTCATTGGTTTTTGAAACGTGGCATTGGTTTACGTTAGCAACTGTTCTTTCCATTCTATTTCGAGTAAGCCAAGCCTGTTAAGTATCAATTCTCTTAAGTGACAAGTACTATATTCTTTCACAAAGATTTTTCTCAAAGATTTCAATTCTTTCACTATATATTTACACAGATTTAACACAAAGACAGACAGAAAAACATGTGGAACATAAACAAACTAATTATGCAGTGAAATTGCCAGTTACACAATACAAAAATATATTATCGTTATAATGAAATACATAAAAAAATAATAAATCTAAGTTAAGTAAAAGAAGTAGACGAGAAAGAATTATATTTCAACTAATTCTATGTGCGATACGGCTCTGCATTTTATTTACTTATCGTTAATTAACATTCTATCTAATGTAAGGAAACTTAGCTCAACATTAATACGCCATTTTGCTGATAAAGAATAGCTGGCGCTGACGTCATATGTGGGTATGGGAGGTCTCCTTCTTCTTGAAGTGCAAGTACCCCAATTATTGGAATTATTTCATGCACATGAATATAAATCTGTCATCTTATTGAAGCTGTTCCAAACATTTGTATTTAGAATTAGATGTTGTTAAATTTGAATACTGTTGAGTCTATTTCATTCACATGAATTTAGACTTATTAGATGCTATTGAAACTATTTCAAACATTTGAATTTAAAATTGTTAAATGTTGAAGTTATTTCAAGCATTTGAATTTAGACTCCTTTACTTGTTATACATATATTTTGATTTAAAAAAAAACACAGATAAGGTTATAAAAGTGATAAAACAAAGGCGTCATATACATAACTATACGGCCCATTAAATATCAAAGAATCAGAAACCATTGTCCTTTTAAAATGGGCAGTTCATAGAAAAGTAACTTTCTTACTATAGTGGACGGTGGAAAGAAAATAAATGAATAATACTGCTTCGTTCGTAAAACATCTCAGTTCAGAATCTACAGACCATAACGGAAGACTGTGACTGATTCCACGAAATAAACCTGTTACTCTAAACCGTTATAGTCCGATGAAAACAATGAAGAATTAGTTGGGATGTGTGTGTTTGTAGAGTAATAGCTTTTATTCTTTTTTCTTTTATTGAGTGGAGACATAAGTCTTTTTAGAGTTGGAAGACATTGTTACTACAGAAGGCAATTACTCTTGATTCACGCAGGCGTTGAAAAATGGTTTCCGCTATAATTCGAGGGTTTAAAAACGAAATGATTTTGGTCACTGTCACGCTCGAATTTCTCAACTGTGAAAGTTGCCGTTTTGGTCTAAAAAGTAAAAGTATTTGAAAAAACACTTTTTTTTTCTATATAGAAAGCTTGGTGTCAATGTATTTTTTTTTTTATTATTTTTTTTTTTTTTTTATTAACTTCGTTGAACAGTCGACCCGATTTTGGGTTTACGACTACCAATGTTCAACTCCGTAGCCTTGTAATTTTCAACCCAATTCCGAACTCCTGGATCAAGTAATGGAAGAAATTTTGCTTTTGTGGACGACTTCTATATGGAATTACTAACCCGGATTTACGTTACATGGAGAGGAAGACCACGAGAACCTCATAAGGTTAGCCTGACGGCAAGGGGCAACCCATGATCTGTCTGCAATAAATATAGCTATTGATAATTTAAAAAAGAAGAAATAAACAAAGTATTTATCTGATGATAGCTGGTCGATCAAGGTTTTTAATTTCCTGTTGTTAATTAAAATTATTTAATTTAATTTTATAACAGTCGTTGAACAAATGACCCAATTTTTGAGTTTACGACTCCCCATGTTGCCTTGTAATTTTGAACGCAATTCAGAAGACCCTCCAGATGGAACTAACCAGGATTTGCGTTACATGGAAAGGAAGACCACGAAAACCTCCCGTGGTTAGCCTGACGGCAAGAGGACTCAAACCCATTGTCTGTCTACCACTGATGATATTTTACGTGAGCACTGTGTTCGGTGCTAACCGAATGCGGAATTCATATCGACCAGTCCTCGCTGGGATTTGAACCCGGTTCACCTCATTGGAAGGTGAACACTATCTCCTGAGCCATCACGGCACGGTGTTATTGGATTAACCAGTTTATGACGACCATTGTTGTATTTGAGGGCAATTTCTTTCTTTCTTTCTCCCTCCACTCTTTTATTCGAAAGGCCAACCAAATAAAATTATTATTTTAAATAATAATAATAATTATAGCCTTGTTTGCTTGCGCTCACCTACTTACCACCGGATGCGGAGATTTTTTTTTTTTTTTTTTTTTTACTTGAACACAATATCTATCTGAATTCAATTTTTAGAAAAAGGAAAATACATTTTTTAGGAAAAATTCGCATTCAATTCAAAATAGCAACAGTCAAGTTATTATTGAAGCTTTTTTTAAAAAAATACATTGTTTTTATTTATAAAACAAATACAAATTAGTTTTGAAAATTGGCTTTTTACTCATTTTTTTCCTCAACAATTCACGTAATACAATCGATAGAGCTAGAAACCGTTATTTTAACAAAGGGGAAAATATAATTAAATTTTCTAAAATAATTTTCCACCACTAACAAATTGAAATAGTTTTTTTTTCCTCCTTCCCTATCTCAAATCGTCGATTCATAACAAGAAAGGAAATTTAAAATCTTAAACAAGGTTTTTCATTTACTATTCGTAAACAAAGGGGAGCAGAACGCTTGACTGATTCACGCTCTAATCGCTGTTCTAATTGAAAAATTGTTTTATTTACTTTTTCCTCAGCAGACGATTGTTTGACGCGATAATTTAGAGATATTTCAATTAGTTTCTCGATAAGAGACAACTTATTAATGTTTTTTTTCTGATGGAATATATAGTGATAAAAAAATTATTGTTTAATATAATCGCAGTTAATCATTTTTGTTGAACCCCGTATATTGTTCTTGATTTAATAATGTGTGATAAAAATAATATTTTGTTATCGTTGTCATTATTTTTGTTGAATCCGCTACTGTTTTTCCTAGAATATTATAAAGAATATATAATATTATAAAGAATATATAGTATTATAAAGAATATATAATATTATAAAGAATATATAATATTATAAAGAATATAGAATATGGTAAAAAATAAATTGTTGAACTTTATTGTTTTTAATTAAATATTTGTTTTAATTCAAATGACAAGGCAAAAAGTACAAATACAGTCGGACCTCTATTTAACGAAGTCGTTAAATCCTGCTGATATATGGAAAATTTGTTGAATTGAAAATCACCTGTCGAAATACTTAAACGACACAAAACAAGTTTTAAATTCATAAGCAGTAGACATAATTAAAATAGCTATTGATACACCTTTATCTTGTAAAATAGTATCTAGTATTTATTTTATAAATCTTAACCATAAAAGAAATCTGCATGAAAAACAAGAATAGAGCAAAACACTATCCAGTGTTACACTATCATGCTACATACATTTTTAACTAAAAAAAGTTAAGTTCATGCATAAAATTATAGCTGCATTTATTATAAAAGTAATTTTAACCATTCACTACCACATGCGTTCTTAAGTTTAGGAAGGAGATCCAGGAGTTCCAGCGTCCTCTGGATTGGGTTCAAAATGACTAGGTTACGGAGTTGAACATAAGTAGTCATAAACCCAAATATTGGGTCGGCTGTTCAACGACGGTTATGAAATAAAATATAAAATAAATTTGCATCTTTTTTTAAGTAAATCTGCCAGCTCATTACCCCAAACGCCACAATGGGCAGGTACCCATTGAAGAACAATTCGTTTTCCTTTTAAATTCAGAGTTCTTGACATCGGAAGGTATTTTTGATTAAATATTGTGTGATTAATAAAAATATATTTTATTATCATTATTAGTCATTTTTTATTGAACACCTTAGCATGTATTTAATAGAATCTTGCAACTTTTTTTTTTGTTGAACGTTTTTATTATAGAATATTGTTTTTATCGATATTTTTCTTACAATAGAATCTTTTAATGATATGAAACTACTTTCATTATTATTATCCATCTCGTTAATAATTTAAAAAATAAATAATTCTGAAATTTTTTTTTTTTTACATACAATTATTTTTGGGTAGACAACTTTTGTAACTGTGAGCAAAAACATTTTGATCAGTTAGATTTATTCCAGAGATAGTTTTTTTTTTTTTTTTTTACTTTATAACAGTCGTTGAACAGTAGACTCAATTTTTGAGTTTACAACTACCAATGTTCAACTCTGTGACTCAGTAATTTTGAACCCAATCCAGAAGACAAGGAAACTTCTGGATCAAGTATTGGGAGAAATTTGCCTTCGTGGAGGACTTTTTGATGGAACTAGCAGGAAAACCTCCCACGGTTAGCCTGATGGCTCGGGGACTCGTCTACCACTGAGGATATTTTACGTCAGTAATGAGGTCGGTGCGAGCCGGTTGAAAAACTCGTATCAAGCAGCCATCGCCGGGATTCGAACCCGGGGTTGACTGCATTAAAAGCCGAGCGCTCTATCCTATGAGCCACAACGTCTTGTTCCGGTGTTCTTGTAAACAAAAAACCAAACAATGCGTATAATTTTTTATAAATGAATCGATCCCGGTTTCCCCCGTAATTTAAATTTCAATCCCAACTAAAATTTTTGTCATCCAAGCTCACTTACAGACTAAGAGGATAACTAAAGTCATTTAACATGGTAAATGTCTGATATAAGATAAGTGTTTTTGGTTTTGTTTGTTATTAAATTTCATACCATCAATTGCATGTTAAAAATGAATCACATTTGTGTTCTAATGGTTGATCTTATTAAATAAGTCATTCTCAGAAAAAAAAAACATTTCTATCACCTAATAATTATAATAAAAATTAAATATTTTAAAATTAATATAAATGTTATTGATCTTGAACTATTATAATGATTTTGGAAGGACATAGTTTACAGCTGCTTTTAAATTGACATGTTTTATTCAAATAAAAAAATTATATTTGTAATTTTTAAACTGTTCAATAATTGAAGAATTTATTTAACACTTTGGGTACATTTGACGAGTGAGACTCGTCATGCATTTATTGTCAATAAATAAAAAGTGGTGACTAAAATATTTTGTCGTCAGTCTATTTCAGAAAGATGAAATGCATTGCTAACTACCACATCTTATAAATAACAAAGCATTTAGTGAAGGTATCAGGTTATATTTGGTAAACTATTGAACAACTCTTTTAATCAAAAACTTATTACCAGGTTTTTAATTTCGTCGTTTCCTCTTAGTTCGGAATTCAAATAAACTGGATCCAAAGGTTAAACAGGGTGCGTAGCCAAATTATTCAACAAAAATAAGCACTTTTCAAGCACTCAAAAAAAAATTTTAAGCACTTAAAAAAAATATCATAACTAGGCAGAGTTGGAAAGTTTTTGACAATTGACGGTTTTATCTTGTTTTAACCGTCATGTAAAAAAAAAAAAAAGCCTTTTAGCATTGTTTTTGACAATTATCAAAAATTATTAAATTTTGAATCATGTAAAACTAATGGCGTTTTCATACACTACGAACTGACAATACGCCGAAATATATTGGGGTTGAATTAATTGTGAAAACGTTGAATAGAACAATGTGAACTGTGTCTTTTTGCATAATTCGAAGCGAAAATCAGCATAGCAAAGGAAAATTCTCATTTTGAAAAAGGGAAAATTAAGTACTTTTTAAAAAATCCCATGGAAAAAAGCACTTTTAAGGGCTTTTAAAAAACGAAAATAAGCACCTTTAAGCACTTTTTAAAAACGCTACGCAACCTGTTAAAGAAGTTTACAATATTAAAGAAATGTGCAAATTAATTAAGTACATACTTTACAAACTAAAGTGATCTAAATTAGAAAATAAAAACCATACATAAAACTGCCAAAATTTTTGATACGGGTTCAATGAAGAGAAAAACTTGATCATACTGAAATAATATTGACGTTAGTAATCGACACTCAATAAGCATTTAAAACACTGGAACCTTTTAACAATGAAATAACTTTGACTTAATAAAAATCGAAATTTTTTTTTTTTTTAAAAATCCACTATTGGCGTAAAACAAATCAATATTTTTTAATAATCATTTCAATGTGATTCAGAAAACAAAATGACTCACCCTTTTCATATCTCACAACTTCTTTGATGCGTCATCAAGGATATATTTTTAAATTAGAATCTCTCTAAATTCAGCTATCACGTTTGGATAATCAAAATTAATAAAATTATCACCACCACAAAATTCTAAAAAATCACAGTCATAGAACACTCAACCACAAGATTAAAACTTCTTCGAATTAAACACTCTTTAAAGTTGATAATTTTTGAAAATATTCTCTTTTCGAATATTAAATTGTTTTTTTATAAACCAGAAGACATGAACGAATATCTCAACAAAAATTAAAGAATTTTAATCAAGTTAAAAAATTTTTACAGATGATTACGTTCAGTTTTAAAATAACATTAACTTTTACACTCAGTCGTCTACAAAAATTGCTTTATTGAAATTACATTCATTTGCAGTCTTGTGTGCTCAATTTAGGCTTATAAGCCTTTGTCAAGTAGAAAGACAGATAGAACAATTCAGAGAAGGACAACAAGAAAAATACATCCAGGGTTACGGCGGGATTTGAACCCACTACTTCCACACTTTGCACAGCGTTTGGCCGGCGATACCGCTCGGCCATTGAGGCTCCATCTCTCCAAAAAAAAAAAAAAAAAAAAAAAAAAAAAAGATGGGGGAGAAAAAAAAAAATGGTGGTGCCAAATGTGATTGGAAACTTTTAAAATCGTTTGCTTTTTGTTATGAAATATCAAATAGATGTTTCTTTTTATGATTTTCCACTTTTATATTGACGTTTTCTCTATTCACATTTTTGAGAGTTCTAAAATGAAGTTTAACATTTTACACAAATAATTTCAAAGATTTCGCATTTCAAACTAATATAAAATCTAAGAGTGTCGGAACAAAATATATTTTTTCCCTTCCTAATAGCAGGTACTGAACAAATAAGTTCTTCAACACGGAAGATGCCGCGTGTGTTGCTCATTTAACGTTACCCAGTGAGCACCTGTGAACTTAACGGAGGCGACACTATTACCCACGCCCCACTGCCACAGATACCTGTTCATAGGGTGGGCCACATTCACACAACAGAGGACAACACATAGAGCGAAACATCCATGCCCAGAACGGGATTCGAAGCAGTCATTGGCTTCGCAGTCAGGCACGCTAACTGCTCGGCTGAACACAATATATACTTTAACGCAAAATGCATACTATTGAAAATCTGTCAACATTTCTCCCTGGAAAAAAAATCTCTATAGTGCAAGCATAATCAATATTAGTACAAATGTAAGCAAAATTGAATGAATCATTTTATTTAAATTTAAAATATTACAAAACGATAGAACAATCTATCTGTGTGGTTGTTCTATCTGTCTATAGAGTTCTTCACTCAAAAATTGAGTTATTTTTCTTCCTCAGCAATAATATTTTTGTGTAAATAAATCTTTTTTCAAGACTGTTTGTATCAAAAAGTTGAGAAAAATATGAAATTTGTAACATGTATCTTAAAGAAAAATATAAGTATGTACGGTATACAATATATAAAACAGGCCACCCTTAATAACTTTTGATCGGATCTTCACGTTCTAGGACTCAATCTTTATGGCTGAAGGAAGTGACTTCAACTGTGCTAATTAATAAATGCAGACGATATTTTAAGCTGCGGAATCAAATACAAAAATGCACATTCTTTGAATAAACTCACCTTTTTTTTAACGAATTTGGATTTTTGAATCCCATAATATGGTCCTCCTCATAGTTTGCTCAGGAAAGCGCTCCAAAGTTTGGATCCCTTAATGTTAATTTTACTCAATGTTAATTTAATTTTGCCACATCTGGAGAACTTTTTGTGCGAATTGAAAATTTATTGGACACAATTATAAAATTCATTTATCCAAAGATAATTCCATGCAAAAATAAATTTCAGTAAATATTTACTATTTTTCATTACAATTATTATCAAATTATTGTAAGGTACATAAATATTTGCATAGTTTTAAAGTATCTAATTTTACATAGCAAAATACAAAATTTGAGAGAAATTGGTTGAATAGTACCTAAGAAGTCGAATTTTAAATATACGACTTTTTTAAAATTCAATTTCTCTGGAACTATTCAACCGATTTCGCTCAAATTTTGTATTTTGCTATGTAAAATTAGATACTTTAAAATTGTGCACTTTCTAAATATTTCGCAATTCACAATTTTTTCGACTGTGAAAATAAAATTAACTAAAATAATAATAAATAAAATACTACCAATACGACTAGATAAAATAATAAAAGAATAATAATTATTTACTAAAATATATATATTTTTTGCATGGATTTATCTTTGGATATACGAGTTTTTTAATTGTGTGCAATAATTTACCTCAAATATGCTAATAAATAAGCGTAGACGATAATTTAAGTTACTTTCTCTGAAAAAAAAAAAAAAAAAAAAAAAAAAAAAAAACCTTTTTTTTGACGGCTTTGGATTTTCTGACCTCCAAAATATAGGAGATAGCCGCATCTGGGTCATATCGCTGGTTCAAAACTAAAACGACACATCTGCAATGTTAACTCAATTGGAGATGTGTCGTTTAAGTTTTGAACCAGCGATATAGTTTCAATAGTTTGGAAAGGAGAAGGGATCGAAGTTTGGAGCCCATAATGATAATTTAATTTTTTACTTTTATTGCTATATTTCGAGAAACGAAACACAATTATAAAATTCGTTAGTTTAAAAATAATTCCATGCAAAAAATAAATTTTAGTAAATATTTATTATCATTTTATTTAGTCATAATCGGAAAAGTTTTGAATTGTAAGGTACACAAATTTTTCATCGTTTTAAAGTATGTAATTTTAAATGGCAAAATAAAAAATTCGACCGAAATCGGTAATTCCTGAGTAATCGAATTTTAAAACTACAACTTGTTTCAAATTCAATTTCTCAAGAACTATTCGACCGATTTCGCTCAGTTTTTGTATTTTGTCATGTAAAATTACAAACTTTAATATGATGCAAAAAGTTTATATCTTACAATTCAAAATTTTTTCGATTATTACTAAAGAAAATTATAAAAATATATTAATGTTTAAAAATTTTTTTTTTTTTTTTTTTGCCATGAATTTATCTTTGGACAAACGAATTTTATAATTGTGAGCAAGACTTTTTCAATTCGCATAAAAAAATTCTCAAGATATAGCGAAATACGCAAAAAATCAAATGAACATTGAGGGTTTCAAACTTTGGACCCCTCTCCTGACCAAACGGAGCCACGTTTCCCAGAATGCGGCTACATCCCACTTCCTCCTAGATGGAACTAACTCTCTCTACCCGTCAAAAATCCGAATCAATCGAGAAAAAAAACATATTCAGAGAAAGTACGTTTTTGTGCTTTATTTCGTTACTTAAAATATTGTCTGCTCTAATTAATTAGCATAATTGAGATCATCCATTCGAACCATTGAGTACATGAAGAGCTGATCATTAGATCAAACGTTATTCATGGTGGTCCGTTTTTTTAAATATTTTGTGCACTGTACATTCGCATTTAAGGATAAGGATATGTTACGGTCTCGGGATAAGAGTTGAGATTTCATGCAAAAAAACTGGATGTAATGGAAGAAATTATAAATGACTAATGCAAATGTTTTATAGTATAAAAACAGTAGCTTAAATTTAAATTTAATAATAAAATTGCGCACCAGAAAGTTTTTTTATCAATTATTTAAAAAAAAAAGAAGATAAGAAAATAGACAATTTTTAACTTATTTATTTTGAGATTTCATATTAATTTAATTAATGCAAATAAATTTAATCAGTGATTTGTCGTAGTGTTTCACCGAATATTCAGTGATGTGTCAATAAATTTAATCAGTGATTTGTTGTAGTGTACTGTGAAAGACAGAAATGGGTGGTTGTTGACTTCCACCAGTAATTAATCACATAGTCGCTTTGGTAAATGTCCAAAATATATACCAGGTCTAGTAATATACTAGTCATTACCTGGTACACATTTGCCCGGTATGCCATTCATAAATGTTTTTTTTTTAAGGTCAAGTGCCACTGCCCAGTATGACTTTAAACCGGTACTCCAAACACTAATGTTTTTCCTAATCTATCCTCAGCAGATATTAAAATATCGAATAAATAAAATACTATCACTGAATAAATAAATATCAAATCGGATGTAACAAATATTCCGGACATTCACCAAAGCGAATGTTGACATTCACTTGATTTCGGTCATCCACGGTAACATATACACTTAGTGAGAGTTTTGTTGATTTAGAAGCATTAATAAATTTGGATTATGACATTTCAACAGCTCTTTACTTAATTTTATAAACCTAGAAATTACTATGCGTAATATATTAGAGAAAATAATGTTATGTAAAACACTCAATGACTGCAGTTATTCTAACAAACCGGACACGCCAGCCTCGCTGATTACCTTCATAAACTTTGAGATCTTTCCTGATCCAAACTTTGTCTTGTGAGGGGGAGGAGTCCCCAATGAATCCTGAGCATCTGCGACTTTGCCCAGCAAATGCTGGCAACATCTATGACAGATACTTAAATCAGGGTGCGAAGCCAAATCTTTCAACAAAAAATTAGCACATTTTAAGTATTTTTTTAAGCACTCTAAACATTAACAAAACGCAAAGTAATTTTCAAAGACTTAACATGATTATGACAAAATAACTAGTTTTTGACAAAGAACTCTTTTTTTATTATTATTATATTAGCCATTAAAAAACGACCAAGAGATTTTCCGGTTCGATTTCAGAGGTTGGAAAATGAAGCTTGAAATGGAGATTGGCCAAAGGGCAAAAAAGCTGAATTTCCAAGCGAATAAATTTTACGTTGTCGATAGAAAAACAGTCACTTTCATAGTAACTAATTCAAGAAAAAATCTTACTTCTTACAAGAACCGCGATAATTGATTTTAAAATCACGTGAATATAAACAGCAATCTTGGATTTTAAAATCGCGTGAATATGAATCACGATAATGGATTTTGAAATCACGTGAATATGAAACACGATATTCAATTCTAAAAATGAGAAAATACAAACTGCGTTATAGAATTTTTAAATCGCGTAAATACAAATTACGATTCATAATTTTTCCTATGCCTTATTTTAAAATCATGTATAAATACGAAAATCGATGTGTGATATTATAGTCGCATGAACAAATCACGACATAGGTTTTAAAAACGCGTAAATACAAATCGTGATATTAGATTTTTAAATCTCGTAAATGAGATTCGCAATGTGCGATATTCCAATCGAGTGAATAAGAATCGCAACACGCAACTTTTGAATCACGTAAATACAAAAAGCTGTTTGATATTAAAATCGCGTTAATAAGAATCGAAATGATAGCAGATTCCGGGCTTGGGACTTCTAAAAGGCTTGTTTAAAGCAGCGAAGTCTGAATTACGAAAATACGTGCTATCTGGCAGGCGGCTAAAAATGGGGAATATGTTATCTTCTGCGCGTAAAAGCGGAGAAAATAGCTAAAATAAGTAAAAATGCTGAAGGAATGGCAGCTATGTAGTTTGAATTTTCTGTTTATCTTTGAAAAATCGGAAAGAAATATAATTATTTGATTTCAACGGCTGAATTCTCTGAAAAAGCGGAATATTTATATTAAAAAAAAAAGTGAAACTTTAAGATAATCAGAGTTTTTGATAAAACGGCTGAAATTCGAGAGACAAAGGTGAAAAATGCGGCAATCCGCTAAAAAATCTCACCCCTGTAGATTGCAATCAAAACTGTTTAAAATTATAATAATAATCCCCCTCCAAAAAAAAGCTTTTTTCATTTTCTTTACTTTGGTTTGGAAGACAGGTGTCACCCAGGACAGTTTTTTTTCCTAGCAATTTACTCCTTACTTTTTTTCTCTCCCCACATTGAAGAAACTTGCCATCTCTGTTTAAAACAATTGTATTTTTCAACAAAATTCATTAAACAAAATTAGAAAACAATGAATACATTGTACAATGAATATAAGACCAAATTAAACAATTCATTTAGGTTTATTTTGTGCGTTTCAAAACTTGCAAATAAGCATGCATACAGAATTTTTATTACAAAAATTATTAAAATCAAATAGGCAATATTTACAAAATTAAATTTTAATTTATAATTTTTTATTTCAAAGATTTTAAAACAGAATTGAACTATCAAAAAAACATATAAAGTTTATGATAAACTAAATATTAATTAATAATTTGTAATTGATAGTTTATGAATGCACAAAAATAAAAGGTCCAACATATGGAATGATTTTCGAAGAAGGCATACAAATGCACAAAGTTTATTAAATCATTATTTAAATAATTCACAATATATTTAAATAATTCTTTGTTTAAAATACTTTTTTTAATATTGAAATAAAATCTTACATTAAATTTTTAGTTCAGTTTAGTTTAAAAATGCATTTCAATTAAACACATAGATAAGTGCAAATTATAACAATAAGTTTTCCTTCCCTAATACATGAATTATTACACACTATGAAAATAAAAATAAAATAATAACAAGTCTGGAATAGGCTTAAAAAAAACATCTTTACATTTAAATAAAATCTAACATTAAAGTCAACATTTAAATAAATTGCTTAAAAAGTATTTTAACAAAATATTAATGGATTTAGCTTTAATTCTTACAACAAGTTTAAAGTATATTTGAATATATCTTAGTTATAAAACTAGAAAAAAGAAAATATTTTTGAAGAATAGTGAGAATTTAGGAGCCCAGATAAAGCTTAAAAGTAGCAAAATAATCTATAATTTATTCCTGAGAAATTTGAAAATTCACTATTGTTTGCAATCATTGTTTAGATAACTTCTCAACAAAACAAAAAATTCTTATTGAGCTTATTGAAATGAAAGCCTTGGTTCAAACAAATTGTTTAAAAATATATTTAAACAAAATACAGCATGTGTTTTTATTTTAGTTACTTGCAGTTTATGCACAGTGAATAGAACTTATTAATTTTCTTCCTTTTCTTTTTATCCTTTTGTCTTGTCCTATATATATATCAATGCATAAAGGATTTTTAGACCAAAACACACATTAATATCATTTTAAGATTTACGAAATTAAAAAGTATTTTAAAAATCTTCATCTATTAGAAAGAGGATTGAAAAACAATTGACTAATACAGAGTGTATTCTAAACAAGCAGTATATAAATAACTACATTTTAAAATGATCTATAATACCAGAATAAAAAAATTTTCTTGCACTTTGACGATTTCATTGCAAGAAATGTATTTTAAAATAATTTATACTTGTATCCATTAGAAAAATATCTGTTTCAATAAAATACAACAGCATTTTTTAGTCTTTTGATTTTTATCCAGTCTTACTTCACTAGATAAAAGAATATTATATTCTAGAATAAATCAAAGATTCTTTACTATAATATACTTTGTTTTAGTATTCTAGAATATGATACCATCGTATTATATAAAACTATAAATAATAATAGTATGACATTATCATTTAAGTGTATAATCATATTCATAAATGAATTTTAAGTATAACAATATTCTTGAGTATATTTGCAATTATTGCTGAAAATTCCATCAAAACATATTCTTGATAGAATTTATTAAGGAGATGCCCTAAAGACTTTTTTCACAAAAACTTATTTCTAATTATTATTATTATAATAATTATTATTATATAAATATTAATATTAATAATTATTATTATATAAATAAATTATTATTATTATTTTTTTTTTAAAGCACTGTTAATAAGTTTGTAATTTGTATCTTCCCAACTATAATTCATTAGTATCTATTTAAATACTAATTTGTTGTGTTTTAATTTTAGGGAAAGGTTAAGGCGCAAAAAAAAAAATTCTAATATTTAAAAAAAAAGTTTTTTATTATAGCTAATACACAAAATATATAGATTTAAAATGAATAATTTAGAAGAATTTTTAAACATTGATGATCTAAGTTGCATATCATATCCTTTTATTAAGTAAAAAAGAAAGTTATCGTAATTGTCATCTTATAAACTATTACAATTAATATAAAAATATAGTTTTAAACTGAATAACTTAGAACGATTTTTAAATGTTACAGTTTAAAATAGCAAATCAAATTTATTGATTAGGGTAAAAAAGTTAAAACAAGATAAAAAAAAAAAAAATAATAATAATTTTACATTAATTATTACAGTTAATATAATAATTTTAAGTTAAATAACTCAGAATGATTCTCAAACGGTGCAATTCAATATAGCATATTATACCTTCACGAAATTTTGAAATGTAAATAAAGGAGATTTTTAATATCAACAAAAAAGATGCTAAAAGAATTTATTGATTAAGTTACAATTTTGAGTTTACTAAAAAAATATTCAATTTTAAATCATAATTAGCTATTCTTTTTCTACTTACAATTATCTAACTTTCTTTCAGTGTTGCTTTAAAGTAAAAGAATATCAGCAAATGAATAAATTCTGGAATTTAACTTTGTTCTATAAAATAAAAAAATGACGACTGTATCAAACAAACATCACTTGATAAAAATTTAATTAAAGTAATGATGAATTAATTAAATAAGTTTCATCTTTTTTTTGAAAAAGATGGAATACACTCGATTGGGAAACCTTGTAAATTTTTTGTAAAAAAATTAGTGAAAAAACATTTAAAGAACTAAATTTAAATGAGTTTATTTTACAAAATTAATTTAAACAATACAATGCAGAAAAACTTGATAAAACTTTAACTACGTGTTTGATAAAAATAGTGCTTAACATGAAAGACAAATAACAAAAAAAAAATAGAGACATAGTTTTGATTCTATATACAAGAAAAACTCACTGTAAAAAAAAAAAAAAAAAAAAAAAAAAAAAAAAAAAAAAAAAAAAAACAGAATAATTTAATTTTTTATACTATAAAAACATTGTATGTTTTGACGTTGATGAAGGTTCTTGATTATAAATCAAAATAAAAGCTTGTTACATTATTTTCTTTTTAAAGTTCTTGTTACATTATTTGTGGTTCATTAATATATAGAACAAAGTATACCCTTTTTTATTTGATCACATGTTTAATACAGAGTAAAGGCGTGTTTCTTTTAACTTAATACAGTTCTTTTTTTTTTTTTTTAATTGATATAAAGTACTGATGCTATTTTCAAAAGTACTGTGTAGCAATATATTAGTACTAAATATTTACCCAAAGATTAAGTTGCAATAATTAAAATTGTTTAGCAAAATGTAGAAAAGAAATACAAGTCTAATACTTAAAAAAAAAAAAATTCTTATCTTTTTTTTTTAAGAATTAATTCTTTTACTGATATTGCTTTTTAATTTAAATGTTGCATAGGATTTCTCTAGCATTCTGTACAACTTTAAAAATACAATCACACAATTTTGGATGAGTAGTCTTCAAGAGGCAATAATCAAAGCAGTTTATTAGAATTTTAAATTATATATTTTTAATCCGATATATTTTTGCACCAATAACATGAAGGACATAACAACACCATTTTAATTGTATTTTGTTTACATTTATTTTTAAATTACATACTTTTTTAACATTTATCCTTTAAAAGAAACACCACTTTAACATATTTTGTATGTATTTATTTTTAAATTACATACTTTTTTAACATTTATCCTTTAAAAGAAACATCACTTTACTGTATTTTGTTTGTACTTATTTTTAAAGCAGGGAAATTTATGTAATTTAATTAATAATAAAATTGCAGTTTTTTTAAGTTAATCTAAATGAAAGATAAAAAAATTGTTAACAGTGGTAAATAGTAAACAGTATTATATTTCAGAAAAAGTACTAAAGACTTTGCATACCAAACATGTGTTTTGCACAGTTTAAAATGAGCAATAATGGTAATATAGTTTCAAACACTGAAACTTCAGATTAAAATTTCAGATAACCGATTCCTGCACAAAGTTTTATGTTTAATTTAAAATGTATTATTCCTACCCCAAAAAAAATAACATTAACTGGAATTTCAGAAAGTACTTTAAAATGAAAAGCTTAGTAGAAGAATCTTCTTAAAGTTGATTTTCTAAAAATTATCAAAACATATCACATAAAACAATTATCCACTATGCTTTACTTCAGCAAGTAAAATTTATCATTCTTTTTCCATAGAAATAACATTACCGAAAGTACTTTGCTTATGTATAACAGTTACTTACGAAATTGAGGTTTTGAAACACAGTTCAATGACCAAGGCAGTTTTTTTTAAATATGAATTGTGCTTTTAAAATATACATTTCAACAAAACAATTCTTTTGACTCCTATTTCAATGCATGAGAGAATTGAGCTTATTTTTGACTTTCTTAATCACTTTCTTCATCCGCTGGTATGTACCGACGGAACTAGGGAGGTTCTCAAAATCCATGTGAGACGTAACATTTTTTGAAAAGTTTTCATAATTTGGCAGTTTTGTGTACGAACTGTGCCTTGAAATGGATGGCGTCCCCAGAGAAACTAGTTTGCTGCCAATGCTCTCTGTCCTTGGCAGAATTCCGCTGTTACTTGCAGACTTTCCACTAGTGCTAGCTTTTGAAGAAAAACTACTATCACTTAAATTTGAAAACTCATTCGTGTTTTCCACTGTATCAGAATCCACTGTTTTAAGTGACTGAGTAGAATCTTCATTTGCGACAGAACCGACCAAAACGGGGCTCGCCGCCTCCGTGTCGATGCCGAGCGCCATGACCAGTCTTTTCTTTATTTCTTCCAGTTCCACTAAAGAGGGTGACGTGTCACCGCCCGACGAGTCCTCGTTCAGCGTAAAAGGTTCCATGATAGCCCCGAACCTATTCGAGCCGGGATTCGGAATAGGAGAATCGCCGCCGGAATCTTGTTCGACCAAAATCACGCTGTCTTCACTGTCGTTCTCGGCCTCAGGAGGACCGGGCTTGTTTTTAGGTGAAGTCGGTGCACAGAGCGAAGAGGGTGAAGAGGAAGGAGAGAATGGTGAATACTCTGGTGAAGCAATCTCAGTCGGTGAAAATTCAGGTGGGGGAGGCGGCGCTTTATCTTCAGGTAAAGGAGGCTGGAATTCTTTTAATTCTATAACAGATGGATCTGGAAAAAGTTTGAATCACATTAATTAGGACTATGAATGTATTTCCTAACAATTTATCAACACAAATAGGAAAAAAATTTTATGACTTCAGTAAAGTCTAAATAATTCAGTTAAAAAACTAATATACTAGAACAGGGTTGCTACTCAAATCTAGAAAAAAAAAAAAATTCCTTGTTTTTTCCCAATACATATTATACACACTATATTAAGAGAAAACACACTCTTGTTGGAGTTATGTTAGGCTAACTATACTAATTTTAATTGCTGGAAAAACTTAGAGAAATAAGGAACAGCTAAATCTACTTAAAACAAATAATGCTATAGTAAATGAAATAGTTTAGTATATCATCCTTAAATATCCCATGGAATGAGCTTTGAGAGAACACTTTTTAAAAGAAGAAAATGAGAAATAAAATTTCCTGTATTTTGTCAGTTTGTATTATAGAACTATTTAATAAAGAGTCCGAGGAATTCAGATTCCCCCCCCCCCCCCGTCTTATTTGGTGCACCTTCAGTCGTAATATTACATATTGGGCACTTTCTAAGTTATAAGCTTTTCCTGAAACTCATGAAAAATATCACATCCTGTTGTAGTTCCCTTTAAAGAACGCAAACGTGCCAGTACCTTGGTAATTTCAAAGTTCTCATCAACACCTCTCATTAATAACACTAATTGAGCAGTATAATTTATATCAGTGCCTTCATCCATAGCTATTGAGCAAAATTTAAATGGTGCGATTTTTGACTCTAATTGTGATATCAAATTTTTATCAATGGCTTTGATTCTAGATAGTCACTGCTTTTCGTGATAAGCTTACAGCCTAGTTTGCCCATCCTTGGTTTAAACCTTCTCCTTGGTTAATATCCTTCCCCTTTATCCCCCTAACATCCTTGGTTAATATCCTTCCCCTTTTGCTACTCCAGATGTAAAATAAATTTTCTCATCATTTTTGCATCAAAATATATTTTTTTGTGCAAATTTAATAAGATCTGACTATTTAAATGAGTGAGGCAAAAGAGATGTTCTATGGACAGTGCTGAATGTAATATCATTTTGCGGCAAGGACATTTGAAATTCTGTATCTAAGCATAAATGGAATGTAGAAGAAAATAGACAACTCCTCCTCAAAACTTTAAGAAACATTTCACACAAATATAAACAAGATAACAGCAACAGAAGAGATATTTATTTTAAAGATTTTTGGAATAACTTCAAATACATTAGTATATATTTTGGCTAGGATAAACAGGAACAAGAATTACATCATAGCAATAAATTTAGAAAATTAGCCAAATCTATGAACAAAAAATAAACACTTTTAAACTACTTTTTAAGTACGCAAAAAATATTACTAAGCACTATATGCATTAACAAAATGCAAAATAGTTTTCAAAGACTTTACATGATCATGATAAAATAACTAGTTTGTGACAAAGAATTCTTTTCTTGATTATATTAGCCATGATAAAAAGATCGATATTTTTCGGTTCGATATCAGAGGGTGGAAAATGAACTCTAAAATTGAGAATATCTTGCAAAATGCAGCAGAGTTGCACATGAGAGAGCAAAAATCTCAACGAACCCGGCTTAGTAGACGCACATGCAGACTCCCTAGTATTTCATCAAATAAGTAACATGATTGGGATGCTATCATACGTTGCGAGCCGCAGTTGGGCGAAATGGATTGTGGTTGAATGATTTGTGAAAATGTTGGAATAGAACAAAGTGAAAACCGCGCTTTTGCATAATATGCAGCGAAAATCGACACGGTAAAAAAATCTCATTTTCAAAAAGGAAAAATTAAGCACTTTTTATAAACATCTCATGAGAAAAGCACCTTTAAGCACTTCTTAAAAATGCTACGCACCATGAGTAAGAATAAATTAAGAATCTCTTAAAAGAATTACCTAAATCTTCATCAATATCCATTGTTTCATCCAGTCTAACTACCTTGGCACTTTGTGGTTTGGCTAAATCTAACTTTCTTTTCCGTGAAGGTAATTTCTGTAAAACAAGGTATAAAGTTAGAGTACTTAATTAATTATTAAGAACTTCAGAAGAGAAAGAGAAAACTATTATCATAAAAATATTGTCACTCTAAAATAAAAATTGAATATATGATCATTATTAAAAAGCAGCACAATTCTGATATTTTACATATTATATAAAATTTAAGCCTAATAACCAGCAATGCTTTGCTAATTTATTTGAATGTGAAACATAAAGTCTTTGAATTAAAATCAGTAAATGTGATGCATAATTGGGTAGTAAAAATAAATATAATCCATAGTATTCCTGTTATTTGTTCATTTCTATTTCAGTTGAAATTCTCAAACAGTCATTAATTAAATAATATTTGAACAACAAAGTTCAAATATCAATTGTATACTTTAATATTAGAAAGTAATAATGTAACAGAGTCAAGAATAAAGAATAAGAAAAGCAAATTAGATCCGTTTTACATAACAAAAGGTCGTCAAACAATAAAAATAAATAGTTTACTAAGAATAATGAAAAATAATTTACAGCAACTATATGCTATTATGCAAAATATCCTCCAACAAAGGGTATTTCAGAATTTTTTTTAACCTCATAAAAATAAAATAGATAATCAGTTAAACAAAAAATAAATTACTGCTTTTGGCAAGGTCTCTTCTACATAAGTACGCAACTGGGACTCTTGAAATGGAGGAAATCCTAAAACATCAAATTCCTGCAGAAATATAAAATCAATTTCAATAAATTTATTATAAACCAATTGCGCACACACACACACACACACACACAAAAAATTCATGGTTGCAACATGAAATGTAAAATACAGATTGTAATTAACTTAATAGATTTATACATTTTCAGTTATTTTTGCACTATCTTTAAATTGATAATATAGATCGCAAGAAAGTTTAGGTTATTTTTTTATAACCAACAAATATAAAGTAAGAAAAATATCCATATTTTACTAATAACAATTATTTTAAAGACAATATTTTTCATTTGTGTTTGATTAAATAAAGTTAAATATGTAATTTTCAGAGTTACGTTAGTGATATCCTTTTTAATTAATAATATGAAATAGTTATTAAATTCATTTGAGACAGTAATAATAAATTTTTGAAAACCATAGGGGGTTGAAAAATTCAGAGTAACAAGAATTTTTTTTTTTTATTCATTATAATAGAAAAATTCTGGAATCCTTACAAAAGAAGATATATACAATGAAACTTGTCAATTACCTGTCCTACAAAATTTTTGAATTCTGAAAATTTTTAGTAATCTAACTGGCTTATTATACTAATAATTTTTAGCTATTTTTAAAATGCTTTTTTCCCCACTTTTCAGCACAAAAAAACAATCAATTTTTTTATAATTATTATTATTATTATTTTAAAGAAAATTCAGATTAATCACATGACGTTTTAGAAATAAAAATTTCAAAGACTAGATTTGTAAATTAAATATTTAATTAATAATAAAAGATGTAGTTAAGATAGTCAACTGAAAGGTTTAAAAAAAGATTATTGAACTTCCACTATATGAGTTTCTTCAGTTTTACGAAATCTGTAAACAAGAGAAATTGCTATTTAATTTTATGTATTTATGCTACAGCAAAGAATTTCCCAGATTTTAAGTTACACTCGGGGACATTTTCCAGAGCAATTATAAAACTAAATTATTTAAGTCATTAGAGTTGGAAATCAGGGCCAATCCAGGAAGGAACGAAGCAATTAAAGAAATTTTTTAAATTTAAGGTCTTTTAAGGGACTTTTTAATTTAGATGGAAAAAGACAAAAACATTTAAATCTAGGAATTTTGAGAAAAGCATATTTTTCTTGACAGCTCCTTTTACAGTTTCAATTAAGTAAAAATATGTTAATTGATCAAGCTACTATATTAAAAATACTTGATGCTGCAATATCGAAAAGAGAGCCATGGAGGCTCAGGAAATAGAGCGTTCGCTTTCCAATGAAGTGAACCAGGTTCAAATCCAAGCGATGGCTGGTCAATAAGAATTCCGCACCCGCTCACACAGAGCACAGTGCTGACGTAAAATATCCTCAGTGGTAGACGGATCATGAGTTAGAGTCCCCTTGCCGCTAGGCTAACCGTGGAAGGTTTTCGTTGTTTTCCTCTATGTGTAATGCAAATGCAGAGTAGTTCCAGCAAAAAGTCCTCCACAAAGGCTCATTTTTCTTAATACTTGATCCAGGAGTTCCCTTGTCTTCGAGATTAGGTTAAAAAATACAAGGATACGGAGTCGAGCATCGGTAGTCGATTAGGTCGACCTTTCAACTACGGTTATAAAATAAAATACCGAAAAATAGAATTATCTTTTTTTAAGTTTTCATATAGAAGTTTTGAATTGGAAAAAAAATAGGAGTAACTGGACAAAATGCTTTTACGAGAAAAATCAAGACTTACTACACTACTTCAGTGTTTCATAAATATATAATAAAACTGAACTGAAATAAAAATAACAAGTTCATGTATGAACTGGAAATAAAACATGCTAATAATTAAGTTTAATAATGAGAACAATTATGATTTCTTACATCTGTGAGATCTGGAGTTAGAGGAATATTGAATCCTGGGTAATCTATTAGTTTATCGTGATCATACTGTACTAAAAGGCAAAGAAATTAAAAGTTAAAATACGTACATTGATTAAATATACAATCACATGATGTATATGCTAGACAATAATGAATACTACACTAGCTGTAAAATGACTCGGGCCTACATTGGGCCAATATTCATGAATTTTGGCTCAATATGGGTTATTCTTCCGATATTGATCCTTGTAGAATTTTTTGATTCACCCGATATTTTGCAACCACTTTACAACCAATATCGGTTCTATATACAGGGGTGATTGTGAGCCTAACTCAAAAATCCTGAAAATTTCTTGAATAAAAATCATCATTTAATCACGGATTTCAAAAAATTAATGTCTTTGTAAATTGAAATTATTGCTATTTTCGTAACATGAAATTCAAAATAAATCATAAGCAACATAATTTAAATAAATAATTATGTATAAGTTTACTTTCATCACTAATTACACTTATTATTATTAAACACATAACTACAACAACAATAAATAAATAATAAAATAAATTATTAATTAATTGAATAAAGTATGCTTCATCTATAACTAAATTCCATGTTTGATTCAATATTTATAAGCAGCAGCCATATCTTCGTACACACTAGTAATAATATAAATAAACAAATTAATAAAATAATCGGCTGTGGAAACAAATTCTAATGAAAACGAGAAAGTTAGTGCTAAGCGATATTCTATTGACTAAAAAAGAATAATTTAAAACGGATCTGATTATAATGCAGGCAACTTGCCAACAAAGAATGAGAAAGTCTTTCGGAAAAAATATCAAAGATAAATAAAAAAAACGAAATAAAGTTTTAATAGAAAATATCGCTTGCCAATATAAGTTCTTAACATAACTTGAAATATCTGGACCCTTGGAACTATGGATCGCGGTTAAAGAAACATCCGGATTTTTTCCGGAGCACAAATCATCTCTGTATATAGAATTGTCAGATTCACCTGATATTTTATATGCATTATTTAGCAAATATATAGGTTCTATATTAGCCAATATAGGCCATTCTAGGACCAATATAAAAAAATCTAGACATCCCATTATTGGTCCCCCTGTGCCTGTTCTGATAGGATCTATATTGAGCTGATTTTGAGTCCAAATGGGGCCAAGGTAAAATTGTTGCTAGGACAGAGAATAATTATGTGTTCTAAATAATAGATATTTTATAATAAATCAAAATATTAAGATGCTTAATCAGCTCGGAGTGTGACTACTATGAAAGATCATTTGCAGGCAATATGAAAAATTCAAGTTTACAATTCTATAATATACAAAATACATGCATTACAAACTAGACAGTGAAGAATTTTAATAAATCAATACCTGCACTTTCGCTATTTTTTTCTTTTTTGCATTTCTCGTCAGGTTGAGCTAATAATACAAAATAAAAAATAAACAAAATATTTTATTTAAATTGAAAACATAATCAGTTAACAGATTCAAAGCAAGAAATAATAATAAAATCAAAACTGTTAATAACAAACTATAAAAAATAATAAACTAATTGGATTTATTTCAACTCATTCTTGATTATTTTAAATGTGCCTATATCATAAAAATGTAGAAATTTATTTTAATTATTATACCTCAAAACGTTTAGCAATCAATTCTAATATCGATAAATGCCAAAAAATGTATTAATAGAGAAAATTTATCAAAGACAGGCACTTAAAAGACACATTCAAAAATGAAGTATCTAAGAAAAAATTTAAAAACTCTTTAGTTAAATTTACATAAACATCAAGTTCTCACACTAAATTATATATATATAGCACAATAAATAAATACTAAAGGATAAAGAGAAAATGAAGAAAATTAATAAGTTTCACTTACTGCTCATAAGCTGCAAGTATGTAATATGCTTTGAACTCATAAGATAACTTCAAAACACAGAGAAAACATGGAAAAAATTACAGAATAATAAAAAGAGAAAAAGAAAATTAGTAAAATAAAATAACATAAAAAAATTCAATAAAAAAATTAATAAAAATTCGTTGAAAAAAAATTATATAATCACTTGATTATATCTGCAAAAAGGAGTGCTTTATAATATTGTATCAATATAGCCAAGGCAAAATATATCAATACAATAGTGTGAGGGGCAGTAAAAAAAAAAAATGGAAACAAAATAGAACATATGAAGTAATAAATAACACATAAAAAGCAAAAAATAAACTGTAAAGAAAAACAGAACAAAACACAAACAAAATTTATAAAGCATGTACGCAATTGAAATGAACTTACGTATATGGTAAAATGTTCAAGAATGATTTAAAATATTTTTGTAATAAGATTGCCAGATTACAAAATATGAAAATGAATCGCAAATTGAGGTAAAAGCGTAAAGAGAGGAATTTAGTTTTATAGTGTGCTTTTACTGCACGTTTTCATTTACACCACTAAGTATACTCTGCAAAAATCTATCTCCCAAATATTGCAATAAAATTTTCCTCCAGTTTTGTAAAAAAAAATTTAAAAAAAAAAACTAGATATGCGAAAAAATGCAACAGAACAAAAAGTCAACACATACCACGACCTTCAGAGTCATATAATGCAATACCAGAACTTTCGATAGCAGCTTCGGCATGCCAGCCTGGGGGATAATCTAATATTCGCATTCGATAAATATACAATGGAATTTGATCTCTTCCTAGATCAAGTGCTTTTCTCAACTCCTCACTGGCAATAAAAATTTTAAAAGGAAAAAATTACAAAACAGATACAAAATCGTTGCAAAAATAATAATTACAGTAGAGAACCAATTATCCGGGATGCACGGGACCATCGCTATCCCGAATGTCTGAATTTGCCGGTTTTCTGGATCGACCAAAAATTTTCGTTAATCGATGTTTTATCGAACCCGAATTACAAGAAAAAAGTGTAACACATTTTAAAGTAAGAGAAAAAATAAAAGCACTCCTAAATTTCAAAAAAAAAACAAAAAATGGTAGAAAAATAACATTTGAATAAAAAAATAAAAAAATTTGCAAGTTTAGACAAGAAAAAAAGGCTTAAAAAATACAAAATTCTCGTATTTAATTTTAAAAATAATTACAATTCCTAAATTAACTAATATAAATAAAACCAATGATTAAATAACGTAATATATTTCATACCTCATTATATGGGGGGGGGGGGGCAAAAAGATAAAAGTAAAACTTATTAATCTAAATAAAAACAACACTTGGAAATTATCGAACCGAAGCGCATAACAAGGCAAGACAACGGAATAAGGCAAGATCAACAGAATTTTAAAAAAAAACCTAATGATAAAATTTATGAATAAAAAGAATTAATTTATTGAGTACGATATTTATCATGAAAAGAAAAAAAAAAAAAATCAAACGTAGTGGAATCAGAAAAACAAAACTGCAATCTGCTTCATAAAATAATCGTATGTTTAAATTAATAAACAATTCTCCTTTTATTTTTTTTATAAAAACACCATTGATTTTAGTTAAAGCAGATGTGATTACACATCAAGAAAAACTTGCAAATGATGCTGCACTTCCAAAGAATCAGAATTTATTCAAAAAAAAAAGATTTTATTTATCAATGTCAAACAGATAAATATATTTTTCTCTTTCATCTTCTGTTCACTGATATGCATGTGTAATACATTTTCCCCACCCCCTCGTAAATCAAACAGAAAACGAAATCAGCATGCCACTCCTTTGAGTTTGATTGACGGCCTAAAGGAGGAATTAAAACATTCGTCCCTTCCCTTCCTCCTCTCGATCTAAAGATCTTCAAGGTCACAGAAGAAATGACGTTTCTCTGGTAAACGGGGAAAAAATATTTCTCCTTCCTCACATTTTCCTCTACTCAAATTCAAGGATGAGTCCAATTTCCGCTTTTCTTTTCATAATCGTTCTAGTTTTAAATGGCGGGGAAATCCCAGCAAAATTTTTCCCGGTTTTCTGGATACCGGATAAATGGTTCTCTAGTGTATAATAAAAACATATAAATATTCTCTGAAGCCAGGATAGCGTGGTCAGCAGGACGCTGGACTCACGTTTGTGAGAACGGGAGTTCGAAACCAGCCAGCTGAAGACTCCCCTGGCTAGTGCATGTTAAATCTGTCAGGTCACAAAGTCTTCCATGTTCCCATAACTAATTATACCCCTTGGAGCACTGAATTGGGGATTGATCTTTCCCTGGTTCAGGTCAAAATTATAATCAGTGGATGAATAAATGGATGTATGAATGGGTCCGCCCTATAAACAGGTGTGAAGAATGAGTGTGGCAGAAGTCGAATTCTTGGCCGTAGATGGCGCAATGGTGACTTAAGATCAACTGCACCCCTCACCTTAATGGGTTATTACAAAAATATAAATAACCTGCGTATAATTGAAGTAAAATCATACTTAATCAACATAAGAAAATTTTTTAAACCAAAAATGCAATAAACGAGTTCAATAAATAGTGTAGAAGTAGTGTAATAAATAAACTTATAAAAAAATTGCAATAAAAAATGAATTATGTGATAGATAAACATCAATAAGATTGCAAAACTTAATCAATCGATAGTAATTTAAAAGAAATTTTTTTTTAACAACAATAATAAAACCATTCTAAAAAGAAACTAACAAATATATTAAGAATTCATATTTAATTAAAATTAATCCATATTTATTATATTAAATCAAATAGAATAACTAGAGCTGTTCAGTACTGATTTATTTATTTTCGTTTTTTATTCACCCTGTACAAGTATTAGTTAGTAACTATAAAGGAAAAAACAACCAAATATACAAAAAAAATCATGTCATCAATATTTTAGATCTGGTCATCATAGTACAAGCATATATACTAATACAGGGTGCATCATCAAACCTCTTAGTAATAAATAATCCCCTTTAAAGTATGTTTTAAGCACTATATACATTAACAAAATGCAAAATAATTTTCAAAGACTTTACATGATTATGATAAAATAACTAGTTTCTGACAAAGAACTCTTTTCTTGATTATATTATCCACCACAAAAAGATCGAGAGATGTTTTGGTTTGATTTGAGAGGGTGGAAAATGAAGCCAGAAATGGAGAATATCTTGCAAAATGCAGAAGAGTTGCACATGAGAGTGCAATAATCTAACCGAACCCAGCTCAGTAGAGGCACATGCAGACTCACAAGTATTTAATCAAACATGCAACATGATTGGCGTTATCACATGTTAAGGAACGATGGACGGATGGATTGAGTATGGATATGAAATGGATTTGGGTATGAATTGTGAGTACGTTGAATATGAACAATGTGAAAAACACGATTTTACACAGTCCCTGGAGAAAATCGACATGGTAAAGAAATAAATCTCATTTTTGAAAAGGGAAAATTAAGCACTTTTTAAAACAGTCAATGAAAAAAGCACCTTTAAGGGCTTAAAGCTGCATCAATAAATACATAACAATTGCATTATTGATTACCAGGAAGCTGATTAATTTTAATTAGAAAGTAGCTTGATATTGCATAGAAATGTAAAAACTGCACCAATACAAGATGGTGTATAAGTTACATAAACAATTATCTTCATAAAGTTATCATTTTGTTTCAATATAAAATGACAAAATAATAAAAAAAAAGAGCATGTTTTCAAAATAATTACCTTATAACTCCAGGCTTAAATTTAGAATGTTGATTTTCATAAACATGATAGCGTCTAAAAAAAAAGAAAAAAAAAATACTGAGCATTTCGAAAAGTAAACATTATCATGAATGTGCAGACGTGCCAACCTGGGAAAATGATAAAAGAGGAGGCTTTCGAAAGGAAGAGAGAAATGATCATGCAACAGTAAAACATGCAAAATAAGACACAAAAGTTAAAAAAAAAAAAAAAAAAGAATTGTAAATAACAACACTTGAATCTTAAGGGAGACTTTATTTAGTACATAAAGAAAAATTAAATAATAATTAAATAATTAATAACTAAATAATTACATAAAGTAATTGTACACATTGTTAAAATTATATATCAAAATTAAACTTCAATATTAATATCTATAATACTGAATAGCAACAACAGTAAGTTCATTTATTTAGCTAATTCATAAACTGATTCAAGCCAGTGATCTTTTATTTAAAAATAAATAAATAAATGGGCTTAACTATCTGTTATTTTTTAAAAATATAATAAATAAAGCTTTAGGTAACTAAATCAATACCTTTCTTTAAATGGAAAATTAGAAATTTCATTTTTGATAAAAAATATTTTAGATTGATGATCAAAATTTTGAAGAAATTAAAACGTGCAGAAGGCACAATTCATTCCTCCTTCAAAAGCAATAATTCCAGGAAATTCTACCGAATAAGCTTGGTTGAAAGAAGTTAAGTATTTCTTATTAACTTTTTTTGCCGCCATTATATATTTCCACACAAAAAAACAAACTAACTAGACAGAAAAACGCATATAAACTCAGATTTGAAGTTTGCTGATATTGACTTCACTTCACTTCACTGTACAACGAAAACGATCCAAAAATAATTTTTCAGCGCATTCAGAGAATGTTCTAGCTTCCAAAAGAAGTCAATCACAAAGCAGTATTTACGAACCGAAGCCCAACTCAGCAGTTGCAGATTCAGAAAGGAACGGAGAAACAACGCCCTTGATTGGTCAAGACATAAGAAAAACGTCACAACTCAGGCTACACGTCCAGCTCTGACGCATTGAGACTGAAAATCATGAAAACTGCATTCAGCATTAAAATAAGTAAAAAAAAAAAAGAGATTTTCGAGAAACCCCAGAGGAGAAAATAACTTGTAAAAAACTGGAGACTCCGGCCAAAAGCAGTAGGGTTTGCACGTCTGAGTGTGTTAAAAATAAATAAATATTGCAGAAACATTAACGTGTAATAAATTTCAGTAAAATAAGCTAAACATATTGTACAGAGCACAGGGGTTCGTTTCGATTGGAGATGAATGAAAGTCCTAAATACTCCAAAAAAGTTATTAGAAGTTTCCAGAAACTGTAGAAATTAGGATTTTACTGGTAAAAATTATGAAATAAGTTAAGGTGTAGATAATTTATTTATTAAAAATTAGCAAAGCTCAGTTGAACTGTAAACTTGTTGTCTTTTTCTTTCTTTTGTTTTTGTAAGTAAGAAACAAAAATTTTAAAATTAAAAAAAAAAAAAAAAATTAAAAGACAAACAAAAATTAATAATACAATAAAAGAACAACAAAATTTCATAACTCTCAATAGTTAGCAAATAAATAAACTTATTTTAAACAATATGTAACAGAAATTCTCAAAAACTGCTATTTTGATTATAATTATAGTAATTATAGATACATTGCAATAGATTACACTTCCTGAGATATAAATATTAATGATGCATCCAAATGTGCAATAATATGAAAGACATGAAACATTCAAATAATATAATATCTAAAATGCCAAGTAGTAATTACTATGGTCTAGCTTACTTATTTGACACAAAAGTTGATTGTTTTTTTCTTCTAGCAATTGCAATTTTTCTCCTATCCCACGGAAGTGGGCATTCATTGATGAGATGATCTCCTTCACAATTAAAACAAACCTTTGTACTTGCTTTAGATTCTTTGCTAAAAATAAAATAAAAAACTTGTTAAACAAATTTTATGAGCACATAGCTCTAAATTCTGTCTTGTTACCGATTAAAACAATTTATTAAATGCTAATTACTAGCAAAAAATACAAAATTTATAGTTCTATACAATCAAACCAAACCAACTTTGGTTTGAATCTAAACTTACAATATAATAACTGCTCCATAGAAAATTATTACTTCATTTATTTTACTTACAACTTTTTTCTCTATTAATAGTCCATACCTGCCAACATTGGAGAAATAAAATAATGGAGACTTTACTAGCGAAATTTTTTAGTCTATGAGTAAAGTTACTTACATTTAGCGAAGAAAAAAATTTCTACATATATATCTTAATCTAAAGAAGATTTTTTTAAACCATTATTAATAATTACTTAAACTATTAACACTCAGTATACTGTAGGTACTGGCAACAACACCATCAGTTGAGGAATAATAAAAGTATTTTTGCCATGAGCGGATATTTATTGCCAATTTTTTATTTTTAAATTTCTTTAACAAATATGGAGAAATTTGACAATATACGGGTAAGCAGGAAATAGTACTAAAATAATCTTCGTTAAAAAACAGGAGACTTGGCAGGTATGTAATATTGCCCTTAATTGTATTTACAGCATACAGCAAATGCATTGTATTTACAGCATTTTATAAAAATTAATCCTTTTCAAATTTTGTACTTAAGAGTTTCAAATAAACTAACAAATCAGTTATTTCAAAAATATGACAACAAATGAGTTGAAATTCCTTGCTTAAACATGAGAACCAGTATTTAAATCCTTTTACAAAACATTTACTTAAAAATAACATTCTATAGGTTTTTTAATCCAATAATTAAATTACCTTTTGACGTCAGTTTCACTTTCTTGAAAAAACTCAGGATTTTGCAAAACTTCATTAAAACTCTGATCATACCTACATTAAAAATAAAATATAGTTTTAATACATAGTAAACATAACTCGAAAAAAAATTCATAAATGGTATGTATATATGTACATTTTATTATTAAACAAATTTAAATATTTTCAGGGAGCATAGCCAAATCTTTCAACAAAAAATAAGCATCTTTTAAGTACTTTTTAAGCACTAAAAAAAACTTTAAGCACCATATACATTACAAAATGCAAAATAATTTTCAAAGACTTTACATGATCATGATAAAAAAGAACTAGTTTCTGACAAAGAACTCTATTCTCGATTATATTAGCCATCATAAAAAAAAATCAAAAGATTTTTTTTGGTTTAATAACATAGGGCGCAAAATGAAGCCTGAAATTGAGAATATCTTGCAAAATGCAGCAGTGTTGCATATGAGAGAATCTCATCGAACCCATCTCTGAAGAGGCACACACTGACTCGCAAATATTTCCTCAAACATGTAAAATGATTGGTGCTTGCATACCCAGGGTTGCCACAGCAAAAAATGAACAAAAATAGTTGCTTTTAGTAGCCTCAAGCATAAAAATAGTTGCCTAAAACTATGAAAATAGTTGCCTGAACAGGAACAAAAATTTATCAAAAATAGTAGCCAAATAACTAAAATTGTAGCTTAATTGTCAAATACTATGATTAGGACTGGTTGATGTCAGAAATTGTAAATTTTGATACATCGCGATATAGCGATGTATCGCGACTTAACATATGTTCAGAAATTACCTATGGGAAATTTTTAAATCAACAAAAATAAATAAAAAGGAATAAATCTATTACAAAAGAAAATATTAATTCTAAACATATCCTACTATAACATAAATATCATTGCTTAATTTTTTGCAATTAAAATAATAAGGAAGTCAAAGTAAAAGCAAACCCAAGTTTTATTTCATTTTTCTAAAATTAAAAATGATTTAAGATTTATTGGTTTAAAAATAATAATACTGTAACAAAATATTTTACACACAAGCATTAAAATTAAAAGGAAAAAAAAAAAAAACGAAAGTAAAAAACAAACCAAAAAAATGTTCATTTTAGAAAAAAAAAAAAATTTTTTTAAATTATTTGTTGGAAAAAAAACCCATGCTTTTGAAACATCATTAGACCCTCTTTTGTTTAATTATTTAGCAGTGTTTTCACTATAGCATGAGAATCTTGCATACTTTTTTATTTTCTCGCATTAAAAAATGATTAACGCGAGAACTTCGCGCACTCTATTGCCACTTTGAAAAAGACATGAAAACAGCTACGACAAGTGTTCAGAAAAAAAAAAAAAAGAATTAGTCCTTTATAATAAGTTGTTTAAAGTTAGCTCTATTTTTAGCTGTTAATGAATTACCAAACTCCCTAATCGACAATTTACAGCAATTTGTAAAAGTTGAAGTCTGTTAAAACTATGCTGGAAGACCTAACAAGAAGTATGAACATGGATATAACTTCAACGAACTTCACTATTCTATAACAGAAATAATTGAAAAGCCTATGCTAGCAGATGTAGAGGATAGGAAAGTGTGAGCACAATGCTACAAATTTAATTAGTGATTCCGAATAGTTCAGCATCTGTTGCAAGGTCATTTAGCACCCAAAACCGAAATAAAACAAAATATCGTAATAGATTGAGTGATGAGCATTTGAGCAACCTAATGAGAATAGCTGATGAAAAAGTAGATATAGAACATTTTCCATGTGAAGATGCAGCAAAAATATTCAATGGTTTAGATTTTAGAAGATGTTAAAAATGTATTACAATTAAAGAAATATTTTTTTTCCAAGTCTATTCGTGTTTTTTTAATTTTTAGAAATCTCACTTAAATTTTTGAAATCTCACCCAGTTTTTGAGAAAGAGTGAGAAATTCTCTCCCATTTTTTTTTTCTGTAATGAAAACACTGATAGAATAATATAAAGTAGTAATAACTAATGGTCAAATTCTGTACTTAATAAATGTAAAAATATTTTACTTATTTATTATTGTTTTCGTTTTTGAAAATAAAATTGACTGAAGATTTATTTGTTTAAAAATGACACTGACTATCTAACAAATTATAAAACAAACAAGTATTGAAAGAATTTTAATAAAAATTAAAAAATATATACTTTAAGTACTAATGTTAAATTACTACAAAGTATCAAAACATTACTAAACTCTTTATTTAATTTTAAAAAAAAAAAATTGTTGTTTAACTAATAGCCAAATTTTTTTAAAACTTTGTTTTCAGTTTCTCAAAAATAAAAGCAAATTAAATAAAGGTAAGCTTTGTTTTAATTTTTTTTATAATTAAAAACAACTGAACATTTATTGGTCTAAAAATAATCGAATTATTATACTTACCTACATTAAATACATTTGAAAAAACTAACTTTTCATAACAAAGTTAAATACAAAATACTCCTATGAAATTGTATCGCTTAAAATGAAAAATAATAATTGAAAAAAAAACCAATGAAGAATCTTTTTTTTATTTATATTTTCTTTTTATTGATCTATTGAGTTCAGAATGAGAATTTAAAATTACAGCGATTGTGCAGGAATCGCAAAGTAACAGTAGCACGAAAAATAAGTATGAAAGTAACTTCACTGAGAGTATAAAAGTCTCCCAAAAGTCGCCTATTCCTGAAAATAGTTGCTTTTTTAGCCTTTTCAGGCAAAAAAAGTGGCCATAGTCGCCTAAGGCCGAAAATAGTAGCAAATAGTCGCATTTTAGTAGTCTGTGGCAACCCTGCATACGCTATGGAACAACGGTATGCCAAAATGGATAGTGGTAAAATGAAATGTGAAAATGTTGAATAGAACAATGTGAAAAGCACGTTTTTGCGTTACACATGACGAAAATTGACCTGGTAAAGAAAGAAAAAATCTCATTTTCGAAAGGGTAATATTAAGCACTTTTTAAAAACTTTCAATGAAAGAAGCACCTTTAAAGGCTTTTAAAAAATTAAAATCGAAAATAAGCACCTTTAAAAATGCTATGCACCATGATTTTAAGTATTTCTGTATTGAATTTCTCATAGAGGCAACATATCATATTGTAATAGCTCTTGTCTATAATGTTTTAACATTTTGTTTACGCTCAAGCCAGTTCAAAAGATTTATATTATTGGCATTATTTTGTAATACAAACGTATTACAAAATGACTTGAATAATTTTATTTTATTATTAAATATAAACCAATATTATTGTGTTATTAAAACTCTATTTTATTGCTTCAAAATAAAATACCAAAGAAATGTTGTAGTTAAATAGTATATTCAGTTTTAAAAGTTCTAATATTAAATGTGCAGTTTTGTCAAAAGTTTTATTCCAAATCCTGATAATTATCTCAATATGAACCAAATGAATTTTTAATGATGCTATATTAATGGACCACCATTAATTTTGAACCCTGCATTTATAAATTATTTGATAATTAATAGTTTATAAATTATTTCATAATTATTTCGGCAAATTTAGCTTACTTCAGCTTAAAAAAATTTATAAATAAAATAAACTAAACATTATTTAAAAATTTGCCATAATTTTAATAGAAAATGTTGTTTATACCATTAAAAATCTCATTGCAGAACATTCGATACAATTCTGCTCCAAAGACTTTAATTAAAGTCAGTGATAAGTGTAGTAATCAACAAACATCACAGAGAAAAGTTCAATTACTTGACTATAGTCTTACCTAGGAACTGATGAGCTTTCTTTGGGTGCTTCACAGGAATTGTCCAGTGAAAATATCTCCCCCTTTAAGAAACAAATAAAAACTTGCTTTAATGTTTAAAAAAATCAGAGCAAAACTACAATTCTGTGAAAGTCATTAGTTCCATTCATAAACATAAAGTAAGTAACAATGTTTATCTTAATTGAATTCTAAAACGATTTGAATGACAAATCGATGGGTATAATAAATTTAATTTTACATTGAGTTGTAAAGTAATAACAGTACAGTTTGACAGTAATATGTTTAAATAGGAACATTATTTTGATTTATCGTATAACAAAAAGTAATCAAAAAAGGAACAAAAAACTTAAATACATTATTACATTAAAAGACAAAAGTTAATATTAACAAATAAAAGAAAAAGCACTTAATGTTTCCCTAGAAAAAAAAACATATCGTATTATTAATATACTTATTGCTTAATTACAATATATGTAGATCACTTCTTCTTCTTTGTCAGCGCAACAGCCTTTTGCAGTCTTTGACTGCCTCAACAGCTGACAAATGCCAGCGCCTCTGATCCATGACAACTCCCTTCCAATCTTTAGGGTTTTCAGAGACAACAATTTGATAATCTACTAAGACAAGTAGTCAGCTTTATCATTTCTGTCAGATTGATATTTGATAAATATAGATAGGGGATCAACATAAAGAGCAGGATTTGTATTCATTTTATGATTGAACGATTAAGCCCTGATCCAAGTCAGTAAAAAAGGGATATTGTATTTTACAAAATAATTGCATAATTCTTAAACCCATAATAGACCATAAGATTCTTAAACCCATAAAACCCTTAAAACAAATTTCTTTCATCCTTATTAAAAAATAATTTTAAAAAATCCTAATTTTCAAAGAGAAATAATTCAATTTAAAATAATTAATTCTTTAGATTAATTTTTATATTCTGTAAATCAATTTTAAAATTAGTGTAAATTTCATACTTGAAAATGTTGCCTGTCGTAATAATATTGTATTAAAAAAATGTGTGTTTGAAAATGATGTGTAAATGGCAGAAAAATGATAAATATTTTTCAAAACAGCTGTAAAAGCGATAGTAATAAAAAGAGAAAGTAGTGTGCTTTGGTTTAACTATAGAATATTTAAGTAGGTTTTTGAACTTTGTTCTCCTTTGTAATTAGTTTATGCATTTTACTTTTGTATTTTTATATTGTATTCTCTTTTTCTCTCTTCCTGGACGTTTTTGCAAAGCCTTTGGGGTACAGAGATAGCAAATTTCAGACATTTGTCGTTCTCTCTCGATAGAAAAGGTTTTGTGTTTGTATGACTTCCGGAGCTGGTACCTCTGACGCTTTGGTTGTCATTATTTTCTTCTGTAAAAACGATAGTACCACAACGTGATTTTACCACATAAAAAACGGATTAAGTACTATAATATGAAATTTCTCTTGCAGGGGTCTGTCCAGACATTTTGTGAAAGGTCCAGTATTCGTGAAATTGTGAAAAAATTACTCACATTCTTTCAACCAGGGTCCGCTTTTATGAATTTGTGCAAATAGGGTTCGGTTATTGCAAAAAACTTTTTCAAGGAGTTTTTAAATTGTAAATAGATAAAAGATTATGCTCGGCACTGTAAAATTATACAGTCGGATCCCGTTTTAGCGAATTCCATGGGACCAAAGCTATTTCTACGCAATAATGAAAATTCGTTATACCGATATTACGAATTTTCAACATTTTTCGTTACATTGGGATTATTCGTATGATAAAAAGGTTGGGGAACACTGCGTTAACGGACCCAAATTTATTCTTAACAGACCCCTGCCTTGCCATAATAAAGTGATATTTACAGTATCAAAATTAATCATGTAAAAAACATCAAAAAGGGATTAAGTACTAAAATATGAAATTTCTCTTGCCATAATAAAGTGATATTTACAGTATCAAAATTAAATGATTAATCATGTAAAATTGTGGGAAAATTAATTATAAACTGCCAAAAAAATTATCAATAAACAAGGTGGTATTATGATAGAATCATCAGGAATAGAGCACATCAAAAAGTGATACCTTAAGTTTGAAATATGCAATCCATAATAAGGTCCTACTAAATAACTGCAGAAGAAAGCAATTAGAAAATGATGGGATGGATTCTTGCTAATTGAGGTGGTCAAACAGGGATTACTCAAATTCAAAATTTGCGTGCGATTATAACATTGTTTTAAAAACAATGAATTCTAAAAAAAACTATCGATAATTGCAAGTTAAAACGGTCGAGGGGAAATCTAGAATTATGATGGAATTGAGCACATCAAAAAGAGATATTTGAAAAATCCAAAATTTGCATACCATAATAACATCGTATTAATTAGAAATATTAAAACTTAACAAAAATATGTTGAAATAAATGAAAAGGGGAAAGAAAAACAATAGAATCGCTAATAAAAGGCTTGTCAAAAATTTGATAACTCAAAATTTAAATTCTCCTGACATAGATAATATTTTAAAAATATCAGAGTTATAAAATCCATGCGAAAAGGGCTGAAAAACTATCACAGAAGGTCGTGAAATTGTGATGAAATCTTTCTGAATTGAATACGTTCAAGAGGAAAAAAATTTAAAGTAAAAAATCAACAAAAAAAAGGGGAAATGACAGAAAAAACTCTCAGAAACATTCAAGCTCTGAGGGGGATCAGAACCTGCAGCCATTGGCTATACAGTAAGGCGAGCTAATCGCTCGGCCACCTGGTCGGCAAAAATGTATTAAATTTTCCTGAAAAAATTATGTAATATTCATGAGATATTCAGAATGATAGATGATGAAGCAAATGCTAACTAAAAAAAAAAAAAATTTAAAAAAAAAAAAAAAAAAAAAAACATAATTCTTTTAGTATGCACTCTAAAATTGAAAGAATACCTCTAAATTCCAATTCTCTGATTGCAATTCAGTAGTATCAGTTGTCTTTAAAAATGAAGACAGTGCTTTGACACTACAACGTCCAGTAATCAAATCAGTAGCTATGTCCTTTAAAATCGGTAGATACTTTCTAGAAACAAAAAGAAAAACTTTAAATATTTGTTACATATCCATTACTGAATTTCTATTAAAAGAATATTTATCTTAAAGAAAAATTTCTAATTAATTAGTTAATCATAATTCAGAATGATAATAACAGTAATAATCCATCCAGCATGATTATGGAACTGCATGGGGATAGAGCATTCGACTTTCAATGAGATGAACCGGGTTCGAATCCCAACGATGGCTGGTCGATACGAATTTCGCATCTGGCTTGCACTGACCACAGTGCTGAAGTAAAGTATCCTCAGTGGTAGACAGTTCATGGGTTAGAGTCTCCTTGCCCTCAGGCTAACTGTGGGAGGTCATCGTGGTTTTCCTCTCCATGTAACACAAATGCAAGTTAATTTCATTAAAAAGTCTTCCACAAAGGCAAATTTCTAGGACTTGATCTAGGATTTCTCGTTTTCTGGATTGGGTTCAAAATTACAAGGCTACGGAGTTGAACATGAGTAGTCATAAACCAAAAAATCGGTTATAAAATAATTTCTATCTCATTTTAATTTTTTTTGCCACCTTAAATCTTCATATATTTTTCCTGAAAAGCAGAAATAACGTTTTAATGAGTAACTCATCAAAACAGTACATCTACCTTATCCTTAAAAACTTTGTTCCTAAAATTGGTCCAGTAAAATTAAAAATTAGATTTCTAAGCAAATTACAGTAAAATACATGTTAGAAAAACAATAATTTTATAGACAAATTGAATAGTTTTTTAGAAATAAAGTAATAAAAACATGTACTACTCACTCTTCAAACCTTTTGTTGCCAAATTTGATTGATATTTCAGCTGCAGACTCTTCTTTCAATGAGAGCTTTAGATTTTCATGTATTCTAATTAAGGCATATATATATACATATTAACCACAAACAAAATATGAATGGTTATCAAATTTACAATAACAGAATAAAAATGAGTAAACTATCTTAGTTATTGGTGCAAATACAAATCTTTTTTAAAAAAACTTTAAAGAGTAAGCTATATATTAATGAATCAATTCTTGACATGCTTCTTGAACTTGCTTGGATCTCAACCTTTTTAACTTCAAATTCCCAGTTAATAATTCCCGACATGTGATTGCTGGAGAAAGGAAACGTTTTTAGAAACGTTATGGTTAGATAGTTTCCTTTTCTAACAAAAATTTATTTTTCTTCACAATTTCCTTTTTTTTTTTTTTTTTTTCCCTTTCAAAAAAAAAAAAAAAAAAAAAAAACTCACCTTTTGTATTTTTATTTTTGAAAAAAGATAAAATAAAATTTACAAAATTAAAAATGAGAAAAAAATTATGCAATACAATTTTTTTCTTATCAACACCTCAAAAAGTATACATTATATTAATATGTGCAACATTTTTCAAAATAAGAGAACACATGCAATATTAGTGTTTTGAGAAAAATTACAATTGCATTTTGAAAGAAAAATTTAATAAAAAAAAGAAAATCTAGGTTATTTTAATAGAAATCTTGAACAACTATAATGAAATAAAAAAATAACATTTGCTCCAAAAGTAGTTTTCTCTTCTCCTTTCCTTCTTCATTAAAATACGATATAAAAATAATTTCATAATTAGTACCCTAAGAAAAGTAATAAAATGTTTTCTGTAGGTTATAGAGATTAAATTTTTTTAAAAATTGACTGTAATTCTCCATTGTGTCGTAAAGCCACACAATTTTAAAATCTAGATTTTTCAATATATTTTTATTATTTCCATTGCCCTAATGTGCTAACATTTTGTGAATTCAGGCATTAATAGGGCAAATTTATGGCCACTGTTTCAGGGGCAGCATATTAGGTGGACCAACGTTGCTCCCACAGTAAGAACATTAAGTACACAGAATGAAAGAACATCCATGCCTTGCCCAGGATTCGAACCCAGAACCTCTCTGATGCAAGGCCAGTTTCCTGATCCCTACCCAATCCGGTCTGCATTTTTTAATATTATGACACTAGAATTCAAATCTCATTTAGCCTATCTTAAATAAATATATTATTTTTTGAAATTTTTTTTTCGCAATTGTTAATACAGACATCAACACTGATGTTTTGATTATTTAGCATCATTGTTTTTTTATATTTTTTATCATGACACACTAATTTCTAACAGCGCATTTGTAATAATCACTTTTTGACAAACACAATTAGCGACAGTTCCATTCTATGTGTCTTGTTTAATGGCAGTTATTGCCATTACTGCATAAATGCCATTAATGGCAGTTAAAATATTTCCACACAATTTGTAAAATTGTCATCAATTTGATTTTATGATTACGACACACTACTTTCAAATTGTGCATTTTAACTTATTTTACGTCGATTTGATCACATGTCTAACGGTCTTGTCCTTTGTATTATGGCTTTATTGTTGCTGATTTTCGCTCGACTTTTAAAATCCAGTAATTTTTAATACTGTTACAACATGCGAATTTCCATTGGAGATAAAAATCACAAGCCCGATTTTCAACTACCAAAAATATCATCCTACAATTAAGTTATTTTATCTGAACATATCAAGATGTACTATAAGTAACTAAGTATAAGTATGTTGTTTAATATAAGTACCTTATATTAAACATCACCCATCTTGAAGACAAATTTAGAGATAGGGTACTTTTTGTTTAGTCCAGCGTAAGCCAAAAGTCACAAAAAAAATAAGACCTCTGCTATCTTTATTTATTTTTTAAACACTTCAAAATTAAACTAAAAAAAAATGAATAAAATTTTTTTAAAATTTGAAATTCCTTGTGCCAGGCTAACCAAAAGGCACAGAAGATAGTTCTATGGCACCATGAAAAATAATTGAGATTGCTGTATAGCGATCTGTGGCAGAATAATCGCCAAGTCTTACGAGCAGTTCGCGAGAAACTAAAAATAAATATCACAGAAAGGGACCAATTCGAAAGGTATAACTCGTAGCTAACCTCAGGCAAACACCTACATGGTTTTTTTAAAAAAACATTTGCAAGTTTAAAATCGATTTAGAACCTTGGCAATTGTAGTTGGCACCACAGATTAGGATACAGAAATATCCCCAAATAATTTTGCGGGTTAAGTTGTGACAACGATCTGGTGTTTCTTGGTAGTGCGAAAAACCAAAAAAAAAAAAAACCAAAAATCAAAGAACGAGGCAAGCTCTGAGAGTAAAGCTTATAGCTAATTCTTAGCAATGAACTAGTAGGTATTTTAAATTTATTTGAAGTACCAAAATCAGGCAATCGTAAGATGTGTCTTTAGTTTGTGCATGCAAGTACTGAATATTTTTTGAGGCACATTTTATAAATTTCAAGGCATGTTGAAATTCAACTAAAACTATTTACAACTTTAATTAATAATAAAGAAAATAAAAAGTTATATAAAATAAAGCAAGGATATTTTCTTGAGTTAGATGATCTACTTGGTTACTCAAAAAATCAATTTTCTGTAAAAGACTGGCAACAAACTCGTCGTCCCCAGAAACAGATGGATTTTTAAATGATATGTGTCTCTCATCATTAGTATTATAACTTTCTTTGAATGATGAATCATTCCTTTTATATCTATCATGTCTCTCCGTGGAATGAGACCCTTTTTGTCTAAATTCTAATGATTTATTATATGAGGCACCAAAATGCTTGCCTTCATTAGAATTGTGAAAATCAAATGATTTATTAATATCAGATGAACTGTCATGACGATATTCAGTCATGTGAGTTGTTGATTTCGAGTCAGGATATTTATGATGAGTACTGTCAATTTTTGGAGAGCGGCTACGACTTTTAGCAAAATTTCTACGTTCACTGTACCGATCATTATGAGCTAACTTTGAGTCGAATTGCCGATCATAATGAATATCTTCTACCGTACGATCATCATGCGATAATTTTGTGCCGATTTGCCTGTCATTATGAAAATCCACCGTACGATCACTATGGGATAATTTTGCATGAAAAACTTCACCCGAACGATTATTTTTGATTGACGGTCTATTTTCTTGAGAAAAAATCCTTTTATCATGTAAATTATAAGGATAAGATACTTTTTCAACTGAACGACCACTATTTCGTTCAGGATTGTCACGCTGATCAAAACTTGAATATCTGTCTTTGTCTGATTTATGGCGCTCACGATTATTTTCATCACTTCTGTAAGCGACATGTCGATCATCGGAAAAGTTTGGTCTTTCTTCAACAATACCGGTGTGGTTATATTGCTCTCGGTTTGAATTCCTATTTCTGCTATGAGGGGATTTCCCTTTAACATGGCTGGACGACCTTGATCTATCAGTTTCGTGCTTTTCCGAAACCACATTAGACTTTTCTTTCGAGTATTTATCCTCCAATTTATTACTATTACGAAAAGAACTCATTTTTAAACTGTTGAGTTCCTGATTAATGTTATATTCAGAAGAAAGAAGACCCCTTTGGTTAATTCATGTTTTGATAACAATCCAAAATATTGCCACCTGCCGTTTCAAATACATGAATGCTTACTTTTGTTCTCATCTTGTACCTTTTACAATTAATTATAATTTTCACAGAATAACAAAGTTACTACACAAGCTGTAAATAAATTATACGATTTGCATTCTTTTATAACTGGTTTTTGCGTTGAATGGCTACGAAGGTATAATAACTTCCAGGCTTTTGATTTTTGGCTGTTACTTGGCAACCAGACTTTTTAGTTACATATGCCTATTTGATTGGTTGTTACTCTCATCGTTATAACATTTATTAACGCTTGTCTTTTCCTTGTCCGTTGTCCTATCTATGGTTATCCTTCAGCTCGACTTCGCGTGCAGGAAGTCGAGCTACCGAAGCGGGGGTGCCATCCCCTCTGCAGAGGATCAAAATTGTGATGGCATGTCTTCGGATCATCCTCAGGGATGTTTCCCAGACCGTCGCCAATAGCCCACTGTGCAGCTCTAGTGCGACGCAAATGAACTACAACAACTAGGAGTGTAAGGGGTACGAGGAAAAGCCCTGACCGAGTTAGACTTTTATTGTGCCACACCCCCTCATTTCTCTATAATTATTTCCTTTGGTTGTGGGCCCTCTAATTTGTTTATAAATATTTCCTTCGGTAAGGTAGCATAGTATGTTATAATAAAATGCCTGTCCGAGTTTGATTATTATTGACTTATAACAACGGGAGATATGGGCCACATATATAGACAGCTGTCTATATATATGGCCCCATATCTTGTGCTTATATACTAGTATATAAGCACAAATTTTCCCATTTTAACACTTTTAATATATTATGCACTTAGAGATTATACTTTGTTGGCCTCTTAATTAGTAGAATTATTTTCTTTGTCATAATATTTTAGTCAGTTATAATATAATACACAACCGAGTTTGAATATGATAGTTTAATATTAAAGGGAGATATGGGGCCATTTATATGTAGAGCTTTTATTGTGCCATGCCCCTTTATTTTTCTATAATCATTTTCTTTTGTCTTGGGCTCCTTAAATTCTTTATAAATATTTCTTCTGGTATAGTATGTTATATGTCGGAGTTTGAAATTATTTTAATATTAAGGGGAGATATGGGGTACTGTGAGATATGTGTAGACTATGTAAGCAACAATTTCTTCATTTTAATGACATTATATATGCACTTAGAAATATATATATATATATATATATATATATATATATATATATACATACTTACATATTATGCCACATTGTGGGCCAGCCTAATTTACATATTTTTATTTCCTTTGGCACTGTATACAGTGCCAAAGGAATACATACTATATACTATAGTATGTTATGATATAACACCTGACAGAGTTTGAAAATTAGAAGTTAGTTTTAAGGGGAGATATGGGGCCGTGTACACTATGTAAGTAACAATTTTTTTCTTTTTAATGCTATATGCACACTTAAAAATGTATACCACTATTTTAAAAGCAGAACAATATTTTTTCCTTCATTTTAAAACTATCTTAAATATACATTTTTACAGTTCTAGATAAAAAAAAATTAATTTTAATTTTGGAAGTTATCATTTAAATGTATCATTAAAATAACTAATTTTGTGTTGCACTCAGTTTTTTTTTAATGTCTCTCCTCCAATTACACTGATATAAAATATTTGGTATAAAAAGGAACCTAAAATGCTGATAACAGAAATCAAAATATTTCATCAGTGAAAATTATGTCAAATAATACTCTCCTGTATATTACATGAAGAAATAAGTGTCTTCAGCAGGGGCGGATCCAGAAACTTTTCCTGGGGGGGGGAATCATGGACTTAGATCCCCCCCTACAATTAATTAAAAAAAAAAAAATTTTTTAATATTTTTTTTTTTGAAAGAAAAAAAAACTGGAGTTTTTCATGCCAGTCTTCTCATTTTTTTCATAATGAACAATACATAAATAATTCAAGTATTCAACATCTTTAAGTAATAAATGTAATGCGTTTTTAGAAACTTTGGCAAATCGGTCAATGATTTTTTCAACATCCAAATCAAATCAATTTCTCGATGCGAGTCCATTTAATCGTTCTCGATTTTGAGTTGCTCTAAGCAAAGTTCTGAGACGTCGAAGATTTGAAAAGGAACGTTCTGCTGTTGCTGCACTAACTGGCAGAGTTATTAAAATTCTCTGCAACATATTGATCGATTGGTACAAATCAATGCCACTGGCATTAATAATCTGGGAAAGATCTTTGGGCACTCTAAGTCCAGCTTCTGTTTCACGCTGCCATTTTGCCACTCAAACACGAAATTCTGTTTCGACGACTTTTACGGAAGCATTTAGAAGATTCTTATAAAACTCGGCAGTTTCACGAACGGCTATAAGATTTTCTTCTGTAACAGTTTGATGAGGTAAAAAAATTCGTAGATTAAAAGGTTTCATCACATCTAGGGAAAGTCTGTCCTTTAAATCTGTTAAAATATTATCTAATAAAGGAATATAAATAGCCTTCTGGGGTCTGGTTTGGCTGATTATTACCATTATACAATCTTTGGTTAAACCTGTTGAAGCGCGCTTCAACATTATTAATGTTTACAATGAAACTATGACGAATTTCTTTTTAATCTTTTGGATTATGATTCTTGAAACAGTGAAGAACATAATTAGATGAAAAAAATTGATTTTTCCGATCTGCCTAGTTGTACATGCCCCCTTAAATAATTTTTAAAATATTTTATTTCTTTTGTAAACTATTAAAAAAATTATTATTTTTATTTTATTTTTTCAATTTTGGGGGGGGGGGGGTCATCCACTGGTCTTCAGGAAGAAACCCTGATAAAGATAGCCGAGTAGGAAGAAATTTTCACACTTCGATCAAGTCTTAATTCACGAAATTTTGGTACTTACATATTAAAATCAAAATTATAAACAATATAATTTTAAGAAATAAAAATTCCTATATTTATTTAAATAATATTGATGATATAGATCTAAATTCTTTACACAGAATTAGTACATTCTTGAGAAATAAACAAAAACAGCTTTAAAAAAAAAAGTTTTTTTTTTTTAATTTATTGCAATTATCCATGTGAATACCGAATTTATATTTCAAATATGTATGTTTTGAGTTACAAGTAGGTTATAATTTTTTTTTATCGCTTTAGCTCATCAACACTTTAAAATCGCGTATATACATATAGAGATATTTGATTTTTAAAAAGTGTGGATACGAACTGCGATATTTCATTTCAAAATCACGTAAAAATGAATCGCTAATTTTGATTTGAAAATCACGCGAGAATGACTCACGATGTTTAATTTAAATAGAGTAAATATGAATCGCAATATTCTATATTAAAAATGCGTGAATATGAATCACGATGGGTGATGCTTATATCGTAGTAATATGATTCATGATGCAACGTATTTTTTTAAATATAAAATACTGTTGATGGAGATTCCCAAGTAGCACTCAATATCGATTGATCTCGGAAAAACTTCGCTTACGACGTCGATCTATGTAAAAACGTCAGATTTTTTTTATATTGTACGACATTGTAAAATTTATATAGATCGATATCTCAATAACGCCGTAGAATGTCGAGTTTGAAAAAACCATATTCCACGGCGTTTACAGATACAGTAGAATGTCGATGAATATTTTTATCACGTTATTCGTACAACAAATATTAATAAGCATTTAAAGATGCGGCAGAACGCCGATCGATAATTTTAATACGTTATTGAAGAACATTTTTTCCCTGGATATTGTAGGATATAGGTACATGTCTGTTAATTATTTTATATGGTTTTGCACTTCAGATTTCATTTCGCTAATTATACTCCAGGCTGTACAGTTGCAGATTTAATTTATAATGAGTAAAAAAAATCCTTCATTTTTTGTCCAGGATAACTTGAAAAGAGCTACATGCTCTGCTCAGTCTATGCCTATTTAACAGAAAATTAATCATTTCCTTGCATGCTAGACAATAAGCATTCTGCAAACTAGTGAGCAAAGATTTAATATTGCCTTAGAATAAAATATCTGCAAGTATTTAAGTCATACTTTCAAAGTTCAAGGTGCGTAGCCAGATTTTTCAAAAAAAAAAAAAATAATAATAATAATTATAATAATAAGCACCCAAAAATATTTTTAATCAGTTTCCAAACAATAAAAATATATATATAATTAGGATTTGAGCAGTAATAAGCTTAAAAATTTATTAAGTGTAAAATAGGTGAATAGGAATAAGTGTGAGCACTGTAGATGGAATGTAAGAAGTGAATATTAATTTAAGGCATGATAATTATTTTCAGCTCAACTATGATTTATAAATCAAAGACAATTTGCTTGTTTAAAAATTACCACATTTAACATGTATGTAAATTAGTTTTCTTATTTTTTAGCATTTGCAATGTACATTTGATCTTCAGACAGGATTCAGTCACTGAAAATTAATAATTTAATATATTGCACAATAGCACTAAAAACTCAAAAAATATTACAATTTTATGGGTTCAATAAAATTTACACTTCTGATATGAACGTGCTTTGTAATATAAAAGGTGTGAATGCAGAGGAATAAAGCTATGAATATTTTATTTGAATAAACATTTGAAAATTTATTAAAACAAATTGGCACATTCTTAGGTCTCCAAGTCCAAAGAATTGGTCACGTCAATTATCTTAGGTTTTCGTCCTTCCCAATCAGTGGCTGAAGCAGACCTTCCCAAATTTTTCCGCAAGCTCTTGGTCTCAAAGCGTTCGAGAACTGTAGCTGGAAGCAAAACATTGAGTAATATTATAACATTTAAAAAATAAAAGCTGAAAGACTAACAAAACACAATTTATTAATGAGTATATAACGAAACTTAGAGAACTAAATTGAATAAGGGCTTTGAGCAATGATTCTAAAATTTTTTTTTTTTGTTGTTGTTACGGCACACTTTTAACCATTTCGAAATTTGACGGCACACAATGAAAAAAATTAGATTAAATATTGTTTACTTACCTAAAACACACTGTGTTAAATAGTTTGTGATAATAATAAGTACTACAAAAGCACGTTTATTAAGGGATTAATTATTTCTTTTGACTGATTTTTTATTAGTTAGTAACAGTTATTTTTTCTTCTTCTTTTTGCTAGTTATTAATTGTTAGCTTGTTTTCTATAGTTATTAACTGTTATTTTTTGTGATTTCTTGTTTACTAGTTTTTTGCTAGCTATTAATTGTTAGCTTATTTTTTTTGTTAGTTATCCTTTCCTAATTTGTTTTTTTATATACGGGAGAGTCGGGTACCCCCGCCCAATGTCAATTTCATATGTAGAGAATATTTTTTTCAAGTCAATGGGCCATCGGACAATAATTGTTATATTAAAAAAAGATTATTTTCAAAGTTTCAAGTATTTATGCAGCTGGTAACATGGTAAACAATAGTTTTGAAAATATGTTGAATACAGTTGTCATGATATTAAGAAAAATTGGTTAAAAGTTTCGATTAAACTTCATTTTAATATTAAAAAAATAATTTTTTCTATACCTACAGCATTAAAGTATGTAGTCTTAAGTTTAGTTTGCACAAAGAACGAAGTTTATTTGTGAAAAATTGTTCGAGTAATTACAAATTTACAAAAAAAATTGGATATCGGGTAGCCCCGCTCACATGAATGTTAGGTATCACAGCCCACTTTCATTTCGTCGATAAATGTACGGTTCCAAAGATTTACTTAAATTAAATTATTTTCTTTAAATATTTAATATAAATATATATTAATATTATAATATATTAATATACATTAATAATAATAAAAAATATAACATTAGTTGTTAATAAATGATAGAATTCACTAAAAGTATATAAATATGTAATAAAAAAAATAATTTTGTGATAAAAATGATAAATAAGGTTTATCTATTGTCAATACATTGGTCATTTTCATTTACACCTGAAAAAACAATAAAAAAACATAATTTTTGTAACTGGGCGGGGGCTACCCGACACATTTTGAAAAGAGCTGAAAAACATGTCTTTTTAAATTTCTATTTTTTTAAGTTAAACTATTCTTTTTTTGGTTTATTCTTTTTGTATTATTTAATTAAATGATAAAACAATAGAAACATACAAAAATCTTGATTATTACTCCATATTATACAGAAATATAAGCAAATTGCAGTCCTTAAGTGGGCGGGGCTACCCGACTCTCCCCTATTTGTTTTTTTTTTTTAGTTATCCTTTGTTAATTTGTTTATTAATTGCATAGCTTACTTTAATGATTAAGTTTTATTTCCATCTGTAAGTTAATATTTAGCTTGCTTTCCTTAGTTAATTAATCATTTTAATAGTCATTAAATTTCCTACTTACTTCAAAAATTTTTTAAAACTATGTGTCAAAGACAATTTTAATTCTCTCATCTATTTTAAGATTGTCAGAGACAAGGCAATCGCCAACAAAGATGCTAACGCGGTTAAAGCTTAAAAAAATTATAAAAAGTATATATATATATGTAATAACAGAGCTTCATCCCTGTTATCAGTGGTGTATTTAGCTTTAATAATGCAGTCGTAAGCCATGTTACACACAAAATATCTTTATTAATGGTAGTAGGCTGGTATCGATAATAATTCACATCCACACTCCGCAAGGGAGGGGGTGGACAAGACTTTGGACAATTCCGGAACAACTTATTCAGGTTCAGAACATGATGAAAAAGCCATGCGAAAAGCCTTGCTCTCGCTTTTATACTAACACATTTTGTTGTAAAAAGGCACAGTCTTTGAAATACTTGTATCCTTACGCATTAAGGAAAATCATTTCATGCTTCCTTATATGGAAGTGAAAGGGGGAGAGATTCTAAAAATAACTCAGTCGTATGTTATTAGCCTTGACTTCCCAAAATAGAATCTCTCTACGCTTATTCTTTAACAAAGACATTTTATGAAAACGAAAGAGATTTAATTCTTTTATTAATACAAAAGTATTATAATTTTTGTATTACATATATATATATATATATATATACTTTTTATGAACATTTCAAGAATTTGGCAGCACAAAAAAGTACCGCGACACAGCGGTTGAGAATCACTGGCTTAGAGAATCGACACACGGATCAAAAAAAGGCATGCAGCATTAGACACTGTTTTGTAAACTGTCTGAATATTCAAGCGGCAAAGCTGTATCTTTGATTAAATAATAAATCTTTAACAACAAAAAATACTATAATAAAAAGCTTATCAGTTCAGCTTTAATTGTATTTCTTAATACTCAATTTTACTTCTATGTATTAAAGAAAATTCTCTTAAACTAATGTGAATACACAAAAAGTACTGAAGTTGAGAACAAGATTTATTTTTAAAATTTCGATCTGATATTGATTACTTATGATTGCATATACTTAGAAGTATAATTAAACAAAAGCTCAAACTTATTATAAATACACTGCACTTCCAAATGCATTCTATTCCTTAATGTAATCGTTTTTGTTTTTTTCTTCCTTCTACAAAATTACTTTTTTTTTGTGATCAGATTCAAAAACTATTGATGTACAACTGTGTTAGACTTAGAAAATTGAGTTTTTCAAACCTCTCTCTCTCACTCACTCTTTTAGTTTGGATTTCTGAAACTTTTTTGCAATATTTGGTTTCCTCTACATGGGAACAAATTTTTATTTTGTATTTTTCAAATAGAGAGAATCTCTTCCTAGCATTATTTTTAAATTAAATTTAATTATAATGCTGTCTTAACTACAGCTTGCAAAGATAAAAATCGACTGATGATATATATTTATACATATTAAAAATTGTGAGTATACACGAAAAATCCTGAATAAACTTAGAAATGTTAAGGATTAACTGCAGATTAATGTTTGTAAAATTTAATACAAAAAGAGAGGAAATCTAAATATTTTGATTTATTATTAGCAATTGGAATTGTTATTCAGATTAAAAAAATTTTTAAACTTTTTTTCTTAAAGCATTTAAAAACTGGAAGGAAAAAAATATCACACATATATATATATATTAATAAAAATAAATAATATTTTAATCAACAATTTTACCCAAATGTCAATAGTGATGACAGGCACTCTTTCAAATGACTTTTTTTCTTTTCGCCTCAGTCAAAATACCGGCATATGCTGTCAAAATACCGAATCTGAAAACAAAAGTTTGTTAATTTATTCAAACAGCTACAAGACAATACAAATTATGTTAAAATTTAATCTAAAAGAGTATTAAAATATTTATATTAGCTAGCCCACTTTGATTAAGAATTTTATAAAAACACCAAGCCAAGTTAATTAACAAAAAAATTAAAGTAATTGTGAAAACTATATACATTTACTAATACAGTTTTGTAAATATTATAACATGCAAATTTTTCATGAAAAATTAATTAGGAAAAAATATTGAAAATACAAAATGTTACTTGAGGCTCCTAAATTTATACTAGTTTTCTCATCTTGCAATTGCTCTGTGCAGTGACAACAAAATAAAATAGTCTGATGTCATAATTTATTTACTTATTTAAAAGCTAAAAGGCTGAGTACAGCAAATTATACACCTATGTTAGTGAAATTGCAACACAATGAAAGAACAGTCTGACATTTATTCATTAAATTACTGATAGTGATATAAATAAACAAGTGCACTTATTTTCTAAATAAATTCTAATCATTTACGAGAAGGCATTGAGAATAAGATAAAGTAGTAACAAACTGAAAGATAAAACAGTAACAAATTATCACATCAAAATATAAAATTTCTACTTGATATATATTGTAAATAGATATCAATATAAAATTAGACATTACAAAATTAATTTCTACACATTAATTTTAGAATGAATCACAGCTAAGTTATAATCTTATCTAAGAAGAATCACACATAGACCTGTTGTGTTATATATATTTATATATACTTATACCATGTATATTTATATATATATACCATGTTTATATATATATACCTGGTCTGTCTAGGTTTTTCTGAGATGTACCCCTTTTGTGAAAAATTTAGACATAAATTGTGAAAATTAAAAAATCAACACAAAAATATTGATTTATCATTTCTTACAAGACACAAAAATAAAATTTTAAGAAAAAGTATTTGCTGAAACTATATATAATTTTATTCAATTAATTATATGTAATTTTAATTTCACTTTCTATTAATTTTATTATAAAAACATGGAAGACCATTGAGTATTTATTTCAGTTATAATTTTCAGCAAACAAAAAATTCCTTAAAGAAGTTTTAATAAACATATAAATCTCTATTTTGATTTTGAGCCTTTAGTGTCTATTTTAATTTTCCTTTAGTATACTCTTGTTACATAACAAACACATATCATACTTTATACGTAACACATACCTTACTTGATATCTGACACATTTAAAAAAAAAATTTTTAGTAGTAACGAATAACAATCATTCCTGTACCATAAACTAAATCTTATATTAAGAACTTTTATATAGAGAATTATATTACAAGACTAGATTAAATTTAGGTAAATAGAATATCATTGTTTTCAGAAATTGAAAAGTTAAACTTATTTCTTTTTTTAAAATTGTTTAATATTTTCATACTGCTTATTTCACTTTTAGACGTAATTTTAAAATCTATATAACCTTTTACAATTCGCTTACATTAATATTTTGATAAATTATGTATACTTATATCATCTTGAGCACAATTTTTAATGTTTTAAAACGAATTAACTGTTAATAAGCACACAGAATTAACGTTGACAGACTTAATTTTTATGAAAAGTATTTATACACTCATAACTACAATGCTATGAACTTTGTTCACACAATAAATGACATTAGAAACATTTAATCCTACATAAAATTATTTACGAACCTCTTGAATTTATTTAATAAAAATTAGATAGATTGTAAAACATAACATTTAACATCCCAGCAAACAAGAAGTAAACAATTCAGAACAAACAACTTTGACAATAAATTTTCGTCATTAATTAGAAATTATTCCGATAATAATATTTAAAATTAGCGAAAAGTTAAAAACTACTTACTTAATTATAATTCAAAACCAGCTACATATGATCTTTTATAATGGAATGTTCTTTCGGTAATGTAGGCTTAACCTAAATATAAAAGTGAAACATTGCAATTAGAAATGAAGACCTGACACGATATTAATAGAGTTTATATAAGTAAATAGAAGATGAATAAACTTTGCTTACCTAAATTAAATCAGTAAGGTGACTTTTGACGACAATATTAGGAGATATAACACGCTAAAAAATCATGGATCATGGTAAAAACATAGATCGTAAAGCGCGACGTCCGAGCTGAAGATCACGTGACAAGCGGATAAACTTTGTTGATAGCAATACTGAGATCGCTTCACCTTCCAATCCCGTTCCATATAGTTATCACGGCATTCTATTTTTTACTTTCACTAATATGAGCAAGTATAAAGAAATTTTACTCATTTTTATCTTTCTAGCAAATATTTTGAACTATGGAACTAAAATATATTTAATATAGAGTGTTTTAAGAAAAACTTCTTTTAAAGTTTTATTGATGGAATTCATTCAATAACTTGCTCATAGTATCTATATTCCTCCGCTTTCAAAATATTGATAGGAACGGCCACGGTATAGATCGATGTTTCTGTGCTACTTGGGTTATGTAGCCCTATATCCTAAAATATGTCGTGATTCCCCAAGAATAAAATCGATCCTTTGCTTATTAGCTATATAAATTAATTACATGAAGAAAGTTAAATGCAAATAATAAGAAAAAATGAATGAAATAATGTATGGTTAAGCACTGGGATACTTATGAATTTAAAGATTGAAGAATCAAGAGAAAACATTGTACAAAAACGATGATTATTAGCATAAAATTATTACACCAACGCAATTGATTAGCATTAAGAGCAAAAATTCATTTATTCTTTAGATAGTGAATCAATCTAATATTTAAAGTTCAACAGCATCATAAAGATTTTTGGGACAGTATCTTGAAATGGAAGTATTTTTTTTAAATAATCGTTGAAAAAATTATTAAGTTTATTTTTTTTCTATGCTTCAATATCATATTTTCTTTTTTGTATTATTCACAAATATTACTAAAGAGGTAGGTACTTCATTTAAGTCACTATGGGCTATTAGCGATGGTCTGGGAAATATTCCAGAGGACGATTCGAAGACGTGCCACCTGAACCTCTGTAGAGGGGATAACTCTCCTGCTTTGGTAGCCCAACAACCTAAGCATGAAGTCTAGCACTTTACAGTAGAACAGTTAAACGAGGACCAATACCGCACATCTTTGGTCCCTACGCAGGCTGATCAAAGTGGTCACCCACCTGCTTACTGACAGCAGCCAGTGATGTTTGACTTCAGTGTTCTACTGGGAACCGTGTCTTTGCGATCAGCCCGCTGAGTGACATTACTAAAGAGGAGAAGGCTTATTTTTGTGGACACAATGGGGTATGGTTTTGCTTACGTTAATCTTCGTATTTTTAATTGCCACATAAATTTTAAAAGAAAACAGAAAAATTTGAATTTAAAGAAATAAAAAGTTAAAAAAGTTCTTCATTTAGTTTCAAAAATTTATAAAATTAAAATTTTTAATTAAAATGAAACTTTGTACTATTCAAATTTACATCTTTTATTTGAATTTAATCCAAAAATTCTTAAATTAAATTACTATGGTAAAAAACAATGAAGGGGTGGAGAAAATGGGAGGGATTTCTAATTAGGTTATTTTGGCAGACAAGGGGGAAGTTTAAAACAGGGTGCGTAGCCAAATCTTTCAACAAAATCACCTTTTAAGTACTTTTAAAGTACTCAAAAATATTTTTAAGCACTTCATACATTCACAAAATGCAAAATACTTTACATGATCACTATAAAATAACTAGTTTCTGACAAAGAACTCTTTTCTTGATTATATTAGCCATTATAAAATGATCGAGAGATTTTTCGGTTTGATATCAGAGGGTGGAAAATGAAGCCAGAAATTGAGAATATCATGCAAAATGCAACAACAGAGTTGCACATGAGAGTGCAATAATCTCACCGCACCCAGCTCAGCAGACGCACATGCGGACTTGAAAGTATTTCATCAAACATGTAAAATTATTGGGGCTTTCATACGTTGTGTACCAACGGTACGCCAAAATAGATAGTCGAATGAATTGTGAAAATATTGAAAAGAACAATGTGAAAAGCACGTTTTTGCGTAACACATGGCAAAAATTGATCTGGTAAAGAAAAAAAAAAAAAATCTCATTTTCAAAAAGGGAGAATGAAGCACTTTTTAAAAACACTCAATGAAAAAAACACCTTTAAGGACTTTTAAAAAACAAATATCGAAAATAAGCACCTTTTGAAAATGCTACGCCCCATGTTAAAAACATGCTATGTTATATTTGAACGGTACCATGACTTCTTGAATGACTATAATCCAATTATTAATTATAAAAATTACATAATTATAAATAACACACAGAAGAAAACTAGTCATAACCAAATTTAAAATCAATTCAAAGATTTTTTTCCTCCAACTTAGTCTGTTTTAATTAAAACAGTACAAAAATGATACAAATAAAACAATTTTTATTAAGGAAAGACAACAATTTTAACAAATAACACTGATGAAAGTGTATGGAGTAAATCAAACTCAGATCAGCAACAAGATAAAAACATAAGTAAAGGCTAACTAGATTATAGGAGCTCTTCGCTGCTAAGTACATCATAAATGATTCCATTTAGTTTGCAGCACCAATAATAGATTATAGTACTAGATGTCTTGATCTTATGCACACTTCAGCAGTTTTGTAGGACACAAACATTTTTCAAAGAAAATCACAAAATTGTTTTGAAAAGATAACTATAAAATTCTCACAGCCATGTTAGATTCCAGTTGACTATCACATTCCAACACTTTAGATGAGAGAGCTTTGTTGTCACTATATCAACCTACTTAATTCAACTGCTGTCACTATTTATTCTTCAAATTAAAAAAAAAGGAAAAAAAGAAGAAAAACTAAAAAATATTTGATAAACGAGTTAAAAATCCTTTTTCCACTCACACTTTATATACAATTTTTCTAGCTACCTTCAGTAGGTAGTGCGTATACAATCCTTTATTCCGATATTGAAAAAATCCTATTTACATAATAACAGAAACTCACTTTTAGTAGGTACAAAAGATAATCTCTATTAGAAAAATAATTTATATTTTTACAGATAGAAATGTTATCCTCTCGAAGAAAGGCAGTCTTTTTGCGAGGACGAATATCGAGTGAAAAACTAGGATGCTGCAGTGTGAAATATGGAATTCCCAATCAGTAATTATAGAAGAAAAAGTAGGTTATGTTTTGCTTCTTTTAAGTTCATGGTATTATTTTGCTCATGCATCATTTTGTTAAATTGTCTGCTATTAATTCATACGTAGAAACTCTTGCATAACCTAGAAGAAGTAAAAGTTAACGCATTATTATTATCTTTTTTAAAGGTCCAAATAATTTTTTTTAAATACAAGGTAATGAAAATAAGCATAGAAACGGTTTATAATAGGGAGAAACCCTAGCAGCGCACATTGACATTTCCAGTCATAGGTTTCTTTGTAATTCTTAACACATGCCCTAAAACTTTGTTGCAACATTTATGTAACACCCTAAAAATATTTTTTACCCATATAAGCTGAGCAAATTTACCTTTTGCTCAGCTTATATGGCTAGAAACACTTCAGTCTGTTTTAAATGCATATACACGTATGAAAGTGAGAAAAAAGCAGTTGTAACAAACTGATTCTATAAAGGACAAATAGTTGAGAAATGTTTTCTAATACAGTCAGGCTCTGATTTAAAAAAATTCATTAAATCAGGGACTAAACAAAGGGCATAAAAAAAAGAGTATTTGGAAACTGCCTATTCAGATGATAAAAATGCAGACAATTATTACATTTTCATATTTATCTAGATAAAACTTTGAAAATCAATAAAATTGGCCTTAAAAAACATGCATAAAAAATTATAAATATACTGTTAAAAATAAATATTGAAATGTATTTTTGACTTGCAGAAATGAGTATTTTTTTTTCAAAAATATATTCAAATGATTTAAAATTCAATTCAAATGAATTCAATTAATTTCCAAATGATAATAAAAATCGGAAAAAACAAAAAGTTGTTTAAGCGTATTATCAATGGAAAATTTATTATTGATTTCTGCATCAGATAAATTAATTATTTATTTCAGTTGCACCGATAAGCAATCTGTCATCCCCTGTGGTATAATTGATAAAGTTTATCCTTTTCAGTTTTAAACAAGAGGCATACTGTAGTCATTGAAAACAGTATCCTTTTTACCTAAATTAAAAACATTTTTCCCCAACTGTTTATTCAGGAAGTATTATTTGTTAAGTAAAACTTTTGCCTTCAATCTAATCGAGGGATGAGAAAAATTCGGTAAATAAGGGTCTGTTGAATCAGGATCCTATTGCATTATATTATTTAACAATAAAAAATATTGTATTATTCAACAGCTTTAAATACAACCAATTTTTAGGGCCAAATTAGGACCCTTTTTGAACTACCTTTTGAGAGTTGTGCACACCAAATTTCCAGACATTTTTGTAAGGAAAAATGGAATGGAGTAATTATAGAAGAAAAAGTAGGTTATGTTTTGCTTCTTTTAAGTTCATGGTATTATTTTGCTCATGCATCATTTTGTTAAATTGTCTGCTATTAATTCATACGTAGAAACTCTTGCATAACCTAGAAGAAGTAAAAGTTAACGCATTATTATTATCTTTTTTAAAGGTCCAAATAATTTTTTTTAAATACAAGGTAATGAAAATAAGCATAGAAACGGTTTATAATAGGGAGAAACCCTAGCAGCGCACATTGACATTTCCAGTCATAGGTTTCTTTGTAATTCTTAACACATGCCCTAAAACTTTGTTGCAACATTTATGTAACACCCTAAAAATATTTTTTACCCATATAAGCTGAGCAAATTTACCTTTTGCTCAGCTTATATGGCTAGAAACACTTCAGTCTGTTTTAAATGCATATACACGTATGAAAGTGAGAAAAAAGCAGTTGTAACAAACTGATTCTATAAAGGACAAATAGTTGAGAAATGTTTTCTAATACAGTCAGGCTCTGATTTAAAAAAATTCATTAAATCAGGGACTAAACAAAGGGCATAAAAAAAAGAGTATTTGGAAACTGCCTATTCAGATGATAAAAATGCAGACAATTATTACATTTTCATATTTATCTAGATAAAACTTTGAAAATCAATAAAATTGGCCTTAAAAAACATGCATAAAAAATTATAAATATACTGTTAAAAATAAATATTGAAATGTATTTTTGACTTGCAGAAATGAGTATTTTTTTTTCAAAAATATATTCAAATGATTTAAAATTCAATTCAAATGAATTCAATTAATTTCCAAATGATAATAAAAATCGGAAAAAACAAAAAGTTGTTTAAGCGTATTATCAATGGAAAATTTATTATTGATTTCTGCATCAGATAAATTAATTATTTATTTCAGTTGCACCGATAAGCAATCTGTCATCCCCTGTGGTATAATTGATAAAGTTTATCCTTTTCAGTTTTAAACAAGAGGCATACTGTAGTCATTGAAAACAGTATCCTTTTTACCTAAATTAAAAACATTTTTCCCCAACTGTTTATTCAGGAAGTATTATTTGTTAAGTAAAACTTTTGCCTTCAATCTAATCGAGGGATGAGAAAAATTCGGTAAATAAGGGTCTGTTGAATCAGGATCCTATTGCATTATATTATTTAACAATAAAAAATATTGTATTATTCAACAGCTTTAAATACAACCAATTTTTAGGGCCAAATTAGGACCCTTTTTGAACTACCTTTTGAGAGTTGTGCACACCAAATTTCCAGACATTTTTGTAAGAAAAAATGGAACACTTAGCCTCATGAAGTCAGTCACTTGAGCAAAAGTTGAGTGTAGTTTTAACTCTTACCCAACCATTGAAGTTTGCATGATGATGCTTTCTCCCATGATGATTTCTTCAGCCTGCTGTTGTTCTTTGGCTTATAATTTTTTCTTCACACGGTTGTCATCAAGCATCACCTTCATTAAAAAATAATTCAGCTTTAATGAATAAAAAAAAAAAAAAATTATAATTCTAAAAATGTGTGTCTTAGAGCTTACATATGAAACCAATAGAAGGAAAACTACAAAAATAGGTCTTATTTTATTTTATAACCATTGTTGAACAGTCGACCCAATTTTTTTAGTTTACGGCGACTAATGTTCAACTCTGTATCCTTGTAATTATGAACCCAATCCAGAAGACAAGGGAACTCCTAGATCAAGTATTGGAAAAAATTGGCCTTTGTGGAGGACTCTTTGATAGAACAATTTGATAACCCGCATTTGAGTTACATGGAGAAGAAAGCCTCGAGAACCTCCCTCTGTTAGCCTGACGGCACGGGGAGATAATAGGTATTGATTGTCCCATCTACAGCAAGTTTTTCTTCCTACAATTTTAATTAATTTCAATTTTAAATTAATAGAATTTTTATAATTTTATAGACATTCATAAAAATAATTTTAACAAGTGAAAATGCTGAAAAAAGCTCTTAGCAGAAATGCTTTGTTTTAGAGAAAAAGTTTGAGACCAATTATCATAATTTTGTTCACATTCCAGGTGCCTTAATCTACTGACGGCTATGCATGTAAAAAGTCGTATTTTAACCTGCAGTCTTCTATGCATAGCAGATTTTACCAGGTTATTAGATAGGGAAATAGAAACATTCTCTTGATTTTGTTCATTCGTTAAACCCCCAGTGGATTAAAAAAAAAAAAAAAAAAAAACATTATGAGAAAAAATTTTGCAGTATGTTGAATTATATGGTAAGTAAACCAGTTATTTTTTTATATTTTTTTATTAATTTCAGATGGTCAAAAATCAAAAATAAGCACCTTTATGAACTTTAAAAAAATTTTTTACACACCCTGTTATAGTAATGTCATTACAGCCCAAAAAACAGTTCAAAATTGAGAGCCTTGTCTTACAACCACAGGGACTAAAATACTTTGCTATTTATGTATTCTACTTTATTTTCTTGGAATAATAAAACTACCATTTTAGGTCAACTTCAACTAACTATTTCTGAAAGAAATTCAAGTAATGAACCCTTCTTAGTATCAGTTTAAAAAAAAAATTTTTTTTAAATTTATTTCTCAATGGTTTGGAGTCATTTTTATCATCTTATATTGTATTCATGTCCATAATAAAAACAGGCATTGTCCTTTAAGACTTCAGTATTTGCGTGAATGGATAGACATTGCTGCATGAGCAAAATGCAACATAAGGCATCATAAATAAAATAACACATATAACAAATTAATTCATAGCTAAACAAGTAAACTCATAACTTTTCTTCTCCCCAAAAACTTTGTTTAAAAGCTCTCAAACTGAGCAAAATAATAAAGCCTTTTTAGTGCTTACCTAAATCTGACTTAAATCTTAACTATACTTATTTTTGTATTAAATTTGAAATAGAATCAACTTTTGATTTCAGAACATTTAATTTCAAAATATATTTTCTCATACCTGTGTTTCAAGAAGTAGTTTTCAATGAAACATCACATAGCAGATTGTATATCCAAGGAAAAGAAACTTTAAGACAATGTAGCTTTTTTTGAACCTGTTTCTAAAGTTACAAAGAAAACAATATAGTATAATTCAGCGGAGGAAAAAAAAAAAACTGAATTTTCAACTGAATATTTTATTACAAAAATAGATATTTCCAATTTTACGACAAGGCAGAATATAAAGTATGAAACAAGGGATGTTAATAATTTTGGAATAAATAAGTTATTATCAAACCCAGCCGAACAAAACCATTGAATGAGCAGCATTGTTACTGTTATTCAGGGTGGCTATTTGAATCAGGTTTCGAATTTCCCTGATTTTTCTGGGTAAAAATCTTAAAATTTCCAGGTCAGGGTGTGTTCTTTCCCCCTCACAAAAAGTGTAGGATGTGTACAAGAAAAGTGTCAATATATAGTACTTTATTTAATATGTTATTATTGTTATTTTTTTTAATATATCATCTTGAAAAAATTAGACTAAATATAATTTAACAATTTGTGAAGATTCTGTTTATTTTTTAATGTTTCGGTACAACATTAATTTTTAAAAAATTAAGACACATGGTGAAAATAATATGTTTATTTTATTTTTATAACCATCATTGAAGAGCCAACCCAATTTTGGGTTTACAACCACTAATGTTCAACTCTGTAGCCTTGTAATTTTGAACCAATCCAGAAGAGAAGAAAACTCCTGGATCAGTATAACCAGAGGTATGATTTGTAATGGGAAGATGAAGGATTTTGTGACTCGACAGATTTAACGTGCATAAGTCATCATTTACTACATGGGGAGTATTCAGTTGCCAGGGATTGAAACCACGACCTCTTGGATATGGACCCAGTGTACTACCAACTAGGCTATCCTGACCTAAAATAATATGTTTAGCTTGTAGAATATATTGTTTTTATTGAATAAATTTTTTTTTATGAGTCACTTTAAGTAGTTTTTGCTGAAAGTGTACCAAATGGCCAATACAGAATGACTAAAAAAGGCCTTGGATAAGTATTGTTTAATATATTTTAATTAAGCAAAAGTAAACTATTCCAGGTGAATATAATGTAAACTATTCCAGGTGAATATATATATCAATAAATTTTTATATTTGTAGTGGCTCACAAAAGTGTTCGTTCACATATAACTTTTATCGAATAAGGACTCTATTCATTAATTAAAATGAACAGTTCAGAATGAATATTTAATAATAAGATGTATTATCTATTCTTAGCAAAACTGCATGGAAAACTTTTAAAACAAAGCAAAAGTTTATTTTTAAAAAATTAATAATTAAAAAGCAGCAAAAAAAAAAAAAAAAAAAACCTCACCAGAGTCATTGCATATTGTAATTACTTATTTAATTATTTTTCTTTCAATTTTTTATTTATGTATTTGCAATTTAGAATCAAACTTATGATAACAAAATTATATTTTAATTTTTACCAGCTAACTCCGTAATATTTTCTGTTCTCATTTAAAAAAAGGCATGTAATTGTAATAAAACAATCGACAACATTTGCAAGTGGATTATTTGTCATCATAGGAGATAAATCAGTAATGAATATTGCTAAATTAGTTTATTGTGTCCTATTCCACTGGGCAATATATATGATATTATTTTTAAAGGACTTCATTTCAGAGATAAAAATTATAAGATTTGAGGAAAAATTCACATTTGAGTAATGTAAAAATTTCTGTTAAGTTTAATAAAAATATTCTGCTTGATTTTTACCTGGAAAAAAAAACTAGTTACATTTATTTACAGACTTTTAAAAGCTACTGTAGATGCAAAAGGAAACTACAAAATGTTAATTTAATGAAAAATTAGAATATTTACTAATAGGCAGAGATTTTTTTTGAAAGTGTATGATGACTTTTGTAAGATAAAGTTTTTGTTACTTTTTGATTATTGATTTTTAAAATATTCCATTCAGTTTTGTTAAGAATAGAACATATTTTTTTATTATTAAATATCCATTCTGAAATATTCATTTTAACTAATGGATAGTCCTATTTCATTGAAAGTCATAAGTGAAAGAGTGCTTTTGCGAGTCATTGTATTTGCATTTTAAATATTAAGCCATTTTATACTATATTTTATTCTAAACAGTGCTCATTATGAAATTTATTGATAATAATTTCTTTAAACCAATAACTCAAGTCAAAAGTTTAAATGATGTTTAGAATTAGTATTTTAACAGATTTAGTATGAAAAAATGACTCACAAAAAATCAAAATTATCTAATTTCGTGTTGCATATTCTATACAAAGAAAAAAAAATGGATAAAATTTTTATTCTTTTATGTCTTTTCTTTCTGATTTGAAATTAAAATATTTATAGAATTCCAATCTAAACACATGGTTTTTAGTTTAGCATAGTTAATTGTTTTTGTTTTTACAATTAGAAACTTGTACCTGTACAGTGCAAAAAAAAAAAAAGAAGTTTGATTTCCTTCTTTCCAATACGACATATGAATAAAAACTTTATATTTTATGTTCATACATCATTTAACATGTTTTCTATACATTCCTTAGTATTTGTCAGCTTTTTAGAGTAAAAGAAGAAACAGTTTTGGAAATATCATCTTTGGAATGCAAGTAACAACGACCTCTAAAAACTACATGGTTTGTTTTTGCTCTGCTGATTTAGTATGACTTTACATTCAATTTAAATGCTCTCTAGTGAACTCAATATGTTTAAGCAATCTGTGGTACACTCTTTTTGCCTTTCTTTATAAGACTGGTCGGTGGAACTGTTATCATTTTTATAACTGTCGTTGAAAAGCTGACCAAATATTTTTGGGTTTACGACTACTAATGTTCAACTACGTAGCCTTGTAATTTGGAACCCAATCCAGAAGACAAGGAAACTCCTAGATTAAGTATTGGGAGAAATTTGCCTTCATGGAGGACTTTTTTTTTATGGAACTAACCCGCATTTGCATTACATTTAGAGGAAGACAACGAGAGCCTGACGCCAAGGGGACTCTAACTCACGATCCGTCTACCTCATAGGATATCTTACATCAGCACTGTGGTCGGTGCAAGCTGGATGCAGAATTTGTATCAACCAGCCATCGCCGGGATCGAGCCCCGGTTTACCCGGTTGGAAGGCGAACGCTCTATCCCCTGAGCCATCATGGCTCTGAACTGTTATTATTACAATAATTTGTTATAATATAGATATTTCATCACTAATCTTCCAATTAAATGATTTATTGTTTATTTTTTAGCCGCTGGATGGCACTCTTTAATTATGTAATGTATAACTTCTAATAAGTTTCACTCCTGATCTATCCCCCATCTTGTTAAAAGCAATCAACTACATTTACTAATAATGTTTATTTAATAATAAACTCGTATTTTAAAAGGCAATATTTCTACTAAATTAATACCTCACTTTATTGAGTAAGTCAGACTAGGTATTCCTGCACTATTAAAGTGACAACACAAGTGAACATGCACAAGACAAAGGTAAGCAATATTTATCTCTGCTATAGTTTGTCTACGGTACAAACTCCCCCCCATCACAAAGTCATAGGCTGTCTGTTGCTATGGAAACAAGACTAGCGTATTTCAGGGGGGAGTGGTAGCTTCTCTTCACTCTAGGGCTAACACAATAGACCAGAGAAAAATAATACCTTTCTCTCGCTGAACTGTGCCAAAACCTGTCCTAAACAGTTACTACAAGCCCCTACTTGAAATAGTTATACCTTGTTACCATAGTCACCGCCACGCGTCCAGGCGAATATCTAGGGGAGTTCTTCCTTTAGACAAACTATATATTTTATTCACATAAGTGGGTGTTTACCATCATACTTTTGATATTATGACACAATAAGGCAGTACCCGTAGAATAGTAAAGTAACCCAACTTACTATGGAATCCATGAAAGATTGATTCATTGAGAAGAATCTGTTGACAAACCGCGAGTAATGAGTACAACACTGGAAATGGAAGAGGAGGACTTTAAGTAGTTAGACACATTGGTGGGAGCACAAAAATGTATTAACTGATCCATGGATAAACCTTTTTTGGATTTACTGTTTTGTTTTGTAGATGGTCCTGAAAAAAAAAAAAAAGAGGATGTTAACAAGTGATAAAACAACAGAAGTTTAGTTACACTTTAAGGTATGGGATACAACAAAAAACTATGTAACTGGCATGAGGAATTTTATGAATTGTTTTCTAACTAATTTTAGACAACTTAAAATCTAAAATTATAACATTAAAATTTTGAATGTAGAAGTACTAATACAAAGTGTCAAAAGATATAAAACTGACATCTAGATTTTTTTTTTAAATAAACTTTTCTTAACTTCTTTGAAACAAATGTAGTTAAAATAAAATGAAAAATATGTACAAAATGTAGTTTATATAAAATAAAAAATTAAATTAATTTTGATTTGGACACTGAGAAATTCAGATGTCTACAGCAATATAATTTTGCTAACAATGACAAAGTGAGCACTGTTTGACACATTTTTTCAAATAAACTAGACAAATACATAGTCTTTTAACCTTTGAGACTATTTTATAGTGTTCTAAATAGACCAATGAAATAAATCAATTAATAAATATATATATATAGTCAAATACGATGAAAACTAAATATATTACGGTCTATCAAAGCCTAAAACATTCTTTTATCTTTTTGGCCCCTTTCCAAAACAATTGTGCATCTCTACTTTAAGGTGAGAAAGTAAAATTAACTGAATGTTGCAAGAAGTTTGAAGCCTGGTTTCGTTCTGAATAACAACACTTTTAAAAACATTTGATCTTCATTTTTCAATTCCTACTATTAGTTGACACTCTTCCTATATCTTGTTCCTAATTTTCAATTGTTAATAAAATACTTTTTATTCATACATTCAAGTTCAAATATATTTTTTTAAAACTTGTTGTGGTATACAGTTGATGCTAATACAGTTTTTTTTTCAAACATTAATTCATTCATTAAATTTAATTAATTAATTTTAGTTTTGTATGGAAGAAAATTTTTTAATAATTTAATAAAAAATAATTGAAATAAAATTTTTCGTTGTTGACTCAAGTAGGAATTGACTTTATGCATTCATGCCATCAGAAAAATGTTCTTACTGATTTAAAAAATAATTTTACTTGGGCTAGATCAGAAATGTAGACTAGGCACTTAACTTTTGAAGGATACAATTGGAAAATTTTGGTTGCAGGTGTAGAAATTAAGAACATTTAGCCTCTGGTCTTAAGGGCAAGTAACTAAGATATATTACTAGTAAGCATACATTTTCACTAGTCTGTTTATGTCACTATTATATAATCTTCATAAAAAGTATCTCTATATGATATAAAAAGATAGAAGTCTGATGCTTGGAAGTCATGTGACTTCAACCAATCAGAAACGGCAAATAGCTGCAATAGCGCGAGACCGCATTTGCATTGACCAATAGCAAATTTTTAGGCTTCCAATTTATTCCGTTTGATTTGTTGCAACTCAACTTCCAGCATTAAGTGTTTTCACTTGAATGTTTATACTTCGTTTGTTATTATGCATTCTGTTACTTTTAAAAGTCTAACTTTTCAAATTCTGTTTTTGAAACGGGACGTAGTTTGTGTTTTTTTTCTTGTTTTGTTTATATCTTTATAAAATGGAAAGTAGCAACTCTCGCACTTGGCAAAATCAACCAGGCCGCAGTGACGAGCAGAGAAGACGGCAACGTGAGAGAATAATAGAGAGCAAAAAATAGAGCACTTATAAACAGTCGTCGACGCGAAGCTAAAGTTGTAGCTACAAATAGGGTTGAAAATCAATACCTAGGTGAATGTCTGCGCTTTCAATTGGTGGCATGGATGTAAAATGTGATGCTTTACTTCTTCAAAATGAGCACGAAAGAATCCAGCATAATTGTTGCCATCATGGTAAAATTCAGCTAGAATCCCCTCAGTACCCAGAAGCACTAAGAGAATTATTATTAGGCCACTCTTCTGATGCACAACATTTCAGACAGAACATACGCTCATACAATGCATCATTTGCAATGGCAGCATTTTCACCTGCTGAGGAGATTCTTTTTAATGGTATAAGTTGTGTTACAGTAAAAGGTGAAGTAAATGCACCTGCAACTACTCGCCTTATACCAAAAAATGTTGAAAGACCAAGATATACATAAATTTATATTCACAAAAATGATGCAGCATATACTTATAGGTTATCTGACAAGTGTAGTTTGCCTATGTTACAAAAAATTCAAAGTGCTATGAACACTAATCCCTATGTTAAAAACTATAAAACACTTTATCAGAGATATGAAGAACATCCGGAAGATGCTTATTTAGTATTTCGTCGTAGTGCTATTTCTGATGGTCCTCGATATAACTTGCCCACTGCAAGTGCTTCGGATGAAATCGCAGCAGTCTTTGTTACGGGAAATGATGGTCTTATTCCATCTGCAATAGATTTTGTGGTTTATCCGAAGCAAAATTATGAATGCCAAAAACTATTTAAATTTTCTCAACCTATGGTTTTCCCTTTGTTATTTCCATTAGGGAGTCCATGCTACTACGTAGATATGAAAAATAATTTGTCTGCTCGAAGAATTATGGCTGTGCAATATTTTGGATGGCAACTACGTGTCACCAATGGTTTTAACATTATAACAATGGCTGGTAGATTGACCCAACCATATGCCATACAGGGATATATCACAAATGAGTGGAATCGATTAAATTACTTTTGCACTCATCAGGATTAGTTTGTCGAGAAAGTGTGCAGGGGCTTCAAGATCATGTTGAACGTAGTGCCGCAAATACGTCTGACACAGTTCGCCTTGGTAGGGTAATGGTTCTACCATCAACATTTGAAGGAACTCCTCAATCGATGCAGCAACATTTCCAAGATGCTATGGCTTTATCAAGAGAAGTAGGAAGGCCAGATTTGTTTATTACCTTTACTGCCAACCCGCAATGGCCTGAACTTTGAGATTTCCTTAGAACACTACCTGCAGGCTATACTGTAAGTGACATTCCACATGTGGTTGTTCGTGCTTTTTTTATTAGGTTTGATACTTTCATAAAATAAATTTCTTCTGGAGCTATTTTCGGCAAGATATTAGGGTATACATATAATGTATCCCAGAAAAGGGGTTCACCCCATGCTCACTGTTTGTTCATATTAAATCCTAGAGACAAGTTACTGACACCTGAAGCGCTTGATTGCTTCTTTCGTGCTGAAATACCCGTCGAAGAAAATTTTCCAAACTGGTATGGAAAAGTCATGAAAGTCATTATAAACACCAGTCAATGTATAGGGGATGTTGGAGGATCTGCAATGTATTACACTTTGAATTGATTTAGTTAGAATTTTTGATTGACTTCATTTTTTTTATAGTGAGTATAGACTTTTATTTAAGATTATAAGTCAATTTTTTATATTATAGAGAGTTTCTTAAATTTTGTTTGCGAAGCAAACAGAAATTAATTGCGAAGCAATTATTGGGGGTTGGCGAGCGGAAGCGAGCAGGGGGCTCTGCCCCCTAGTTTAAAATAAAAATAGCAATGCAGAGAATATGCAATGTCACAATTATAAAGAAATATGCCATTCTATGATAAAAACGCAGACTAAAACATGATGCAGAAAATAAAAAGAAACCAAAATAGCATATCATCCTAACCCTTTACATTGATAATTGAGGTCGACGCTAATAATTATTTTACTTAGGTAGAGTTAAATTTTTGTGTTCTTGGAGGACTAATGGCCCGATATTAATTTCAAGCCATGGAGATAGAGAACAAAGTCAATAATTTTAGTGATGCACCTGTTTTTCTTTTCTTTAATACAAATAAATTTGATTTTATGATTTAGTCTACTTAAAAGAATAAACACGTTTTTAAAATTTCCTTTTTAATTACTTATTTTCAGTTTTGTATCTGCTAGTTCATGTCAGAAAGTGTTTAAAATTCTGATTTGCTTGGCATCTGAAATTCCAGTTTATCATTTAGAAAAGAAAGAAAAAAAAAGAATTTGTGTTGGCAGCATAACATGCACAAAACTCTAGTTGCAGAAAAATCACTTTAAACTCTTCATTCTTCACATTGTTTCATAACAGCCAGCAATTAAATATACAGATCAGCAAAACATTGAACATTTTAATAAATATTGTGTTTTCCAGAATATCTTTCAGCATTGAAGATTTTCATGCTCTAGAACACAATCTTAACGGCTTCGAGGGAATGACTTCAAATATGCTAATTAATAAGTGCAGCCAACAGTTTAAGTTACAAAATCAGACAAAAAAACGTATTATCTCTGAATAAACATACCCTTTTTTCAACAGACTTGAATTTCTGACATAGGTGGATCTATGTCAGCTGAAAATACAGTCCCAATAGCTTGGTCTGGAGAGTGCTCCAAAGTTTGGACCTCTTAATGTTAATTATATTTTTTATGTATTGCGCTATATCTCGAGAACTTTTAAAGCGGGTAGAAAACTTTTTACACACAACTATAAAATTTGTTTATTCCAAGCAAAAAATAACTTATAAGGTGTGGGAGAGAGAAGTAAATAATTCATTTCTGTTTGGGATGACATAATTTAAGGTCACATGCTTTCTTTTGACTTAAGTGTTGTTTTCAAAGACTCAGACAAGTATATAATATATATAGCACAAATAAAGAAAAAAGAGAAGAAAAGCAAAGAAAATTAATACATTTTATCTACTGTGGATAAGCTACAAGTATATAGAACTCAAAAAGTAAGTTAACACTAGAACCGCAAGACTTTTAATATACCCAGGACTGCAGAGCGGTCATTTTGACCCGATATAGTAAACCTCATAAAAATATATATGTTATCATTTATTTAAGAAATCTGAAATATATATTTTAATATAGTAATAATAAATAATATCTTATATCAATAACCAGAAATGTCTTTTTTTTTAAAGAAAAATTGTTTTATTAAAAAAGAATTTTCCAATTTAGAAATCTCCTGCTCAAAATATAGCTATATTTTAATGGAAAAAATAGAGCTGTCCATTTAAATAAGTTTATCTTACTTTTTCAATTAAGCCTTGAATAAATTGGCGTCTACTAATAGACTTTCCAGTTACAGCTTTGTATAAAACCCAAGCATTGATAGCAGCGAGGTCCAAAATGTTATAAAGACCCCGCACTGGCCACCTATGTGAGCAAGCTTTGACAGTATATTTTCTTGCCATCTGGTCAATTACGTCCACACCGAATTTAGTTGCATTGTAGAGAGTAATGGTATCGGGTAATTTTTTTGAATCATTTGTAATTTCAACAGTTGAAAGAAGATTACTCAACAACAAAACAGTTTTTTTCCTCTCTTAGACTGATGTCCTTATTAGTTAGTACTGTGGTCGAATGCGCTTCGGATTTTGACACTTTTTCAGAGACTGGTATTTTTCTTCTTGAGCGTTTTACAATTCCTACAAGACTGGTGATTCTGGATTTTAATGCCTCTGCAAATTTCAATGTAGTAAAAAAGTTATCTGTAGTAACGTTTCTACCTTTGTTCTCATATGGACTTATTAGTCTCAATACAACATGTTGGGAAAGAGGAACGTTTGATGGACACTGGTGATCTTTTTCGAGATATGTAAATTCATTAATCAGATATTTTGAGTCAACATCCGCAGCCAACCAGAATTTTATGCCAAATTCGTCAGTTTATTTGGCATATATTGAATAAACCTACACCATACTTTCGTAGGAAATAACTGTTCATGTATAGTGAAGTTAGGGCCTTAGTTAGTCTTAAAATTTTCAATGAAACGATTCCAGATATCGGATACAAGGGCAAATTTGTTTGTTTGTAGACTATCTGATCTCGTTGACTTTACATCGCAGCGCAAGAATCTCTTTATTTCACGAAATCTGTCCCTCAGAATCTTATTTCGGAAAAACGGTTGCCTACAGTCCTCTATTGACCAAAGACTATACAGTTCATGTCCTTTTGCGCATTATCTTCCACGTGCATATAAAAGCATCAACATCTTCTAATGTTACGATCCATTTATTTTTATGAATCCATTCATTTTACGATCAGTTTCATCATCAGTACATTTCTTTGTATGTTTTAATATCCATTCATCGATAAAGAGTCTCCAGGCACTTGCCGAACTACCGTTCATAATATTGCGTTTAGCACGCCGTGTTGGGCTCCCAACTTCGTTCAAAATATTATGCTTTGATTCTCACCTTAAGTTCTTTGTTCCTAATTGTGAGACATTCCATACTGTCCCATCTTCTCTATCTTTGAAACATAGATACTTATTATGTCCTTGATTGAATACCTTCATTTATCTCAAAACCACCGGTTCAGACCATTCGAGTGTTTCAAGGGTTAAGACAGACATGCTTTATGGCTTTAATGTTGTTTCCACGAAAAAAAAGGATTAACTTTTAATAATTCATATATCAAATTTATCAGGGTGTCTACTCAAATTTTTTTAAAAATTTCCCTGACATTTCCAGGTTTTCCATACGCCAACCAAGAAATTTCCAGGTTTCCCTTTAGGGAATTAGGACCATAAAGATATTAATTTTCTAAAAAAAAATCACTTCTCAGATATTAATAATTGAATATAATTTATATTAGAAATTAAAAACCAAGCAAAACATTTAAAATAACACTTTTTAAATTGATTTTTCAAAATTTCCTTAATATGAAACTACACATTCAAGCATAATAACTTAAGCCATAACCCTATTTGTTAAAAAGGACCTAAAAACCTAAAGAATAAAATTTTTTTAAACAAAAATAAAATTCTTATATTTAAAAAAACACAAAAAAAGATTTAAATACTATAGTAATAGAAAGGCAAAAACTTTATTCAAATTTCTTTTTACAAAATATTTTCAATTTGCCCCTTAACTACATCTACTTTTATAAACAAAGACAAAATCTGAATTTGTTAAAAATCACAATAAAAATAAAATTAATGATTAAGATCCTTTATCATGCCATCAAGTTCAGCTAACTGTCTCTCTGCTTCTTGTTGGATTTTTGTTTTCTTTACTTTAAGTTCTTTTATTTCCTCAGCAGCCCTCTTTTTCTTAGTTGCTAGTTCTTCTGATTCTTTCTCCATAAGTTTTTTCGCTTTTAGCTCTTCATGATAGCAACTATGAGCATTTCTTGCTGCAAGTATCATCTTTTTAGTTACACGTATCTTAAATAAACCTCCAGCATTACTAATACCATCGTATACAGTTCTTAAAGCAACTACTGACTTTTCTTGCATGTTCTCGATAAGCAAAGCTTTATTAATACTAAAACCACTTTCGACAGCAGCATTTCCGTGAGACATAATTAAAATATTTTTAATGAATACGAACAAGTTTTGATAGTTTGTGCTTTCAGCCATCAATGAAGAATAGAACACATCTAATATTCCACTCTCACGCTTAAATTCCGACATTTCTTTTTTAACGTGATAGTCTTCAATAAACTTAGAAAATTCTGATTTTACTTTATCAGCAGTGACTGCTGACATTTGAATTGCAATCAACGCAACAATCCAAAGCCATTTCTATCTTTTTAATGCAAGATGAATTTGAAATAGATATAATTGTTGGGGACAGACCACTTATGCCTCTCAGAAGCTTGAAACGCAGCGGATTCCTTTCCATCAATTTTAGAGTCATTTTTTGTAAAAACAAGAGACACCCCTTCTTAAAAATAGACTTAGCAGCATCTGGGGCTTTGCTTTCTCTAAGACTACGCCTGGCTGCAAATCCAATGTCCAAGTCTGTAGTTGGAAGAAGGTTACATTTTTGGGTGACATCTACTTTCATTAACTTCATTGCAGAATCATTCTGCTCTATAACAGATTTTTTAACAAATCTCCTCATTAAATTGCTAAGCATCAAGTACATTTCTTCATACAAGAAAGGTGCCATTGGTTTATCAGTCTGGAACCTCATTAAAAAGCCGCAAACTTCTGATGACACAGAAATAAAAAAGCCTAATTTTGCCTCTAACAGCTCAGTACATTTTAGCATTGATTTTACTGTGTCATAAGTCTTTGTATTTGGTTCTATCTTTTCAGCTTCTACCTTTTGGATAAAGACTCTTAATGGTGGCAAAATCTCTAAAGCTCTCTGTGCCACAGCTGAACTTTCGACCCAACGAATAGAACAAAATTTCAGGGGGAAGACATTACTTTTTGTAAAACGCACAAAATCAGCACGTCTGGCAGGTGAATCTTTAAACAAGTTAAAGACAGCATAGAGAAACTTATTTAAATCCCAGGATGTACATTTATGTCCTGTCTTGAAAGCGCCATGAACAATATGAAGACCACAAGAACCAATATTCAAAAGAGATTTAGAGCCAGATTGCTCCTGCAAATCACTTTGTAGTAATGAATGCAACTTTAGATTCACATTCGGGCCATCCATAGAGAGTTGAAGTATTTTCTTTATAACAGGATCAGGTATAGAACTTTTCAGAGCATTAAATAAAGATTCTGCATCCGAATGCCCTAGGAAAACAGATGTCAAATAACGTGTTACAACGGTATTAATATTTTTCTGCCAAAACCTGACATGTATGTCCATTTGACCTTTCTGGACAACTTTGTTTAATGATTCATCAAAACATACAACGCATGATTCTAAATCTAAAGATGAAAGAGCAGCAATTAATTCATCTCTAAAAAAAGGAGCCAATCCAAAACAAATTGTATATGATGTCTTGTCTTTTTTCAGCTTCAATTTCTGAGCAATGTCACTATCAGGAAACATCATTTTAAAAATATCAGACAAGTCTGAATTTGAGCGATAAGAGGAATGTATCATCACTGTGCGAAGACACCATATTATTTCAGCTTTACTTACTTGGTCATTGAGGAAGTACTTATCTATAATTTTTTTAGAACCTTTAAAAGAATTTCCTTCCACAGACTCTGTATTGACAAGCACTGAAGAACTGGTCGAAGGCACTGACTCTGCTATCACAGGCACTGAAAAACTGGTCGAAGGCATTGATGCTGTACTCACAGGCACTGAAGAATTGGTTGAAGGCATTGATCCGGGAGTCCCATGCACTGAAGAATTAATTGCAGGTTTTCTTACAAACTGCTGCATAAGAATATTTGAAGAATTTTTAAATCCAATATTTTTCTGATGCTTTGGTCCTTTTTCGTGACTTATAATGGCTTGTCTTCCCACGTTGCTCAAAGAAATAGTTTTGTTACATTCTGAACATATAGCAGCACATGGATTTTTTTTCATGAGGTTTCAGCCATTTTGACCAGTTAGTGTTAAGTTTCTCATCACACCAATCAGAATTAAAAACAGTTTTCCTTGAAGACATTTTCCAGACCAAAAACAGATTTTTACAAAAGAAAGATAAAAAAATTTCTACAAATCATATAACCACCTAAGCAGTAAAATTTAGCAATAAAACCTAAAAACTAGTTTACCTTTATTTGGAATAGTTCATCTTTTATAGGTAAGTAAGAACTAAGCAGCTTTTCATTGTTATTTGAAGAACCCACCACCCCTAAAATTGCTTGACACACCCACCATTGCTTATAACTGTCTGAGGGAGGGAGGGAGAAAGGGGATAAACAACTGAAGTTGGGGGAAGTCCTACCCCCAAGGGAGACTGGAATTCATAGTTGTGAACAAAAGAGAGGGAGGAAGAACTGCTTAAAGAAAAGTGGTTTCTTTTACCACTTAAAAAAAATGAAAAGAAATTTCATTTTCATACAAATCTGTTTTTCAATGAATTTTTTTCCCCATCTTTTTATTCAGAAAGTTAAAAAAATTTCCAGGTTTTTCTAAGAAAAATGTAAATTTCCCTGACTTTTCCAGAACAAAAAATTTCCCTGACTTTTCCAGACGGGTAGACACCCTGATTTATTTATGGGTCAATTTGACCCGCTCCGCAGTTCTAGGTATAAGTGTTAATAATACCCCATTCAAGTTTGTTACAAGTTTTAAAATTTGGTAAGTTGTTGTTTACATAAAATTATTAAAAGCCACGTAAGGAATTTTTTTTAAAATTAAAACTTTTCGTGTAGTGCTAAATTAAACATCTATTTGGGTCAAATTGACCCGTACTGCGGTTCTAATGTTAAAAATATCGAGAAAAATATTAAAGACTAATGAAAAGAGAAGAAAAATTATTAAAATAAAATATTTATAGAAAAAAAAATTAAAAAATATAAATTAAACAGTTGGAAAACAAGAAATGAAAAGATATCTCTTCATCATATATCTGTTCATTTTTTCGCTGTTTCTCTACATTTTTAACACACACATATATTTCTATATACATTTTCAAACAAAAAGAGACTAAACTAAAAATACTGTTCTGTATCTCTTGAAAGAAAAAAAAACTAATTTCAGATTTAAAATTATACCACCCAAATTAATTAAGCTCAAATAATTGCATAAATGAAACAAAAAATTTGTTCTGAAGTTTTATTAATACCATTTTTTGATTGACCAAGTTTTGTTTTCTCAATTTCTTCTTCAGAGAACTCCTCATCCTCAATTACCCTAGTTGTCAAATGTTTTAAAAATCTCTAAAATAAAAATAGAATATGATTAACTCAAATAACATTACATTGTTTAACATGAAAAATAAGATATATATATATTCATATAACATAAGAAACTTAGTCAGTGATGAGATTTACATGATTCAAGATTTCTACCTAAAGTATATGTGTCAAATCCACAAAGCATTTAAAATGTGTGTATTATAGGCAACTTAAAATGGACAATCTGCAGTCCGCTGCAGCCAAACATTAATTGATTACATACTAGCATATAAGAAAATGCTTGTTAACAGTAAACATACCAACACATACCTACCTAGAGATATCTATAGCCGGTCATTTGACCGGCTATGGTAGATTTTAAAGACATACAAGATTATGCTCAACAAGTTAATATCATAATTAAAATAATTAAATTTTCAAAAATATACAGCAATTGCTGCTACTAAATTAAAGTACATACAAATATCTGGTATTTAGCCTATACTGCTGAATGCAGAATATTCATTTCGGACGAATAATAGAAACAAAATCACTCAAATTTTAAACAATTTCAATCGATAGGTATATTTTAAATAACACATGTATCACTTCTAATGTGTTACACGTTAAGTAAACTTAAACAATTCTTAAATTTATAATATTTTTTTTTAAAAAATTGACGTAATTTAAATTTTGTGTACATAATATTTTATTAAATAATTTTATGATATTGCTCAATTATTTATTTACCAAAAAAATTATCATTTAATATGAATAAAAATGTACACATTATATTTGTAGAAGTAGAAATATTTTCTTAGAACACTACATTTGGAATTTATAAATTTGTTTTTACTACGAAGAGTTTAAGGTACATAATATAAATGAAATGAGATCAAACTTAGCCTTAGAATTAAAGCAGAAAAGCAAAAATAACAAAATATTAGAGCAATATACGTCGATTGCCAGTAGATTTGAAAATATAATAACTGAACACTTAGCATTAGTTCATTTTTGTGGCCCATTTACAATACTGCGTAAATATCTACCGAGTGTCTTTTGTTTTAAGATTCATTTTTGAAAATAACCTTTCAACAGTAGCTGTTGACGATGGTATAATAACCGACAATGTTAATAGTTTTAATAATAACTAAAATTTTAATAACTTAGTTCATTTACATCAGTCTTCCTTTTTTTCCCCCTGGGAAGGGTTTAATTGATTAACAAAACAATAATGAAAATAAACAAATCTGTGAAGGGTCCGATTAAAAGATAAATTATTTTGTGAAGGGTACGTTTTTAAGTAAAAATATTTCGTTAACGGACCCAAATTTCTTCTTAACAGACCCCTGATACTGTAAATATTCAGATTACTTGGTAATATTAAATTAAGTTTTGTTTAAATTTAAGCTATTCTTATAATATTTTTAGTGAAACAACTGTATTGGCCATTTTTAATTTCTTCCATTTTTTTCCAGTTTCTTCTAGTGTCCAACCTCAAAAAAATAATAAATAAAATTCTTAGAGACAAAATGTTCAGGAACTTAGATAAATTATCTTAGATAAAAAATAAATATTCAGATGACTATCATTGCTAAATTAAAATAAAAAAAAAATCCTATAATTTTGGAGGAACTGTGTCCATGGGGGGAGGGGGGGCACTCTACTCCGCCTTACCTCAGATAAAGTTTTTGAGGAAATTTGATGTCCAGGAATACCAAAAAGCTTCTCTACTCCAGCCGTTTCTTTCCATTTCATCAACTTTTTTGTTGGGGGAGCAGAATCAAAGATGGCAATGATATCTGAGGTATCAGAAAGTTGACTTTTCATTTCTTCAGCAGAAATACTCATCCTTTCATCTATTATGAGTTTTCTTTTTCTTTTGGTCCTCATTCTTCCTTAAGAGATAAAATTCAATGTATTTTATTAATCACATATAACATAACATTAAAATAATGATTACATATAAAACAATAAAGGGCTAGACTGTGAAATTTATCTGGTGACCACTTTCCACTACCCATTTTTTTTTTTTTTTGCATTAAAAGTACTTGGATAATGATTTTGCTCCTAAATTGTTATAAATATTATAATATATTAAAGTAAAAATATTATATTAGGGTGACCCGTGGTAATTCACGATCACTCTGTTTCTGGGGCAAATAATGATCACCTAAGTTTTATTCAAAAGATTTTTTTTTTTTTTTTTAAATTTGAGACATGGACAAGAATGCTTGTACACTTTACTAAAGTATAACTACATTTACTTAATAATAGTTTTTTGTTTAATCTAACAAAATAAGTATCTTTTAAATTGCTTTCCGTATTTTCCACTTCAAAGATGGGTTTCAAAATGTGCACATTTCTGCAAAGATCCCCCTCCTTCTCTTAATAATAAATATTTTGAGTTGCTTTTTTTTCTTTGATATAAAAATAGTGTAGCTTTTGTTTAATTGTTTCACATCTACTGTAAACATTATAATTGACTATAGGAAACTATATCAAATGTTGCCCCCTACAGATGGGGTAATTATTGATCACTGGGGTAATTCCTGATCATTGTCATTTCTTCTTATAAATATTATAAAAAATAGCTAATTGTCTTGTCTTAAATAACAGTTCATATTTATTAAGTGGAACAACTATAAAATATATTTTAACTGTAATCACAAAATTTGTTTTTAACTGTATACATGACAAATGTGTTCTGATTTGCACCATTTCTGGTTTGTCTTACCTTGCTTCTATCTTAATTTTATGTGTGTACATTGTTAGAATAATTTTTAAGTTTATAAATTAGCCTAATATGAATATGCTAAGAAATTATAAGCCTAAAAAGGATGCTATGCTTCTAGAAAGCAAAATTAGCGAATTTCTTTTAATGATTGAAAATTAAAATTTCAGTGTGAGAGCTACTGCCAGAGCTGTTGACATACCTTACTTAACTTTACACTCTCACTTAATGAAGTTAAAAAATCCAGCAAAAGTAATCCATGTGGGAACTCTTTCTTATATTCCAGCAGAGCATGAGAATGAGTTGGCTGCTTGCCTAAAATGTATGGCACGATGCAAAGATTTTTGGAAAATTTAAAATGTTAATCTTTATTCTTGCTTTTGAATAAATCATTTTATTAGCTGCTTAAACATATCTTTTTGATCTTGATGTCGTATTTGTTAATTACCATTGTATAATTATTTTTAAACAGCCCCTTTACTATAAAAACTGGCGATCAGTAATTACCCCAGAAATGATCAAGAGATGGGGTAATTCCTGATCACTAAAAATTTAAAATCTTTTAAATTCTAATTAGATTTTCAAACAAAAGAAGGTAGCATAGGACTCATCTCATATAACCTCAAACTTCCAGTAAATATTAAAATTCTATCTTGAATAGTTTTCTTACAAAATAGATGTTTGCATTTTTTGATCAGGAATTACCCCAGGTCACCCTACATATACAATTGAACCTGTTTATCTCAAAAACCTTTATATATAAAAATTTTTTAAATTCCCCACATTTACTGTCTAAAATCAATGTATTTTCCATGTTTGTTTTGAGATTTTATCCATTAAACTCTGAAATAAATTCTTATATTTTACAACTAGTAATAACAAAACCTTTATTTTGAAAAACTGACAAAACAAAATCCCTTTGGATTGATATTAATTCGATGAATTGTCAGCGACAGTTGAAAGTTATTTCCCTAGACATTCAGATTAAATAACAACGCAACAATTTTAAACTAACATTATTATTTGTTTTAAGGGTAAAACATTTGAATACGCTCTATTTTAAATTTAGCAGTGATTAATATGAAAATAAATTACATTGTAAAACTTACTTTAACTAATTAAACAAATATTAAGTTGGAGTAATTACAAATAAACGCAAGAAATAGTCAAGCTAGAAAATATACAAAATTTTTAAAATTTCCTAATACAAATAAGCGATGATGACTGAAGAGCGTTCTTGGATTTCTTCGCAGTATTTAGCTTATAGCTCGCTTATCATAGAGTGAGCGCAGAGCTGAACTCTCTACCTATCACATCACACACTTCACATACTTTCCCCATTAGTGTGTGGAAAGTCATTGGACTGGTGTAACTGAAGCGAACTGGTCACGTGGAAAATTTCTGGATAAATTAGATTACTGTATGGTAAAAAAAAATCCCTCCTTATTCTGGATAATAAAACGAAAATATATACTATTTATTTATTTCACTTCAATTTTCCCAATCACAAGATAATGATTTTCTGAAATTTCTGGTAATTTCATGATTCATAATTTCATGATAAAATTATCAAACTTTACTAAACTTAATTACATATTATAAAACCATATTTTATTTATGGTGTTTATTTCCATAAAATTACAAAATGACTCTAAATAAATACTTGATGCATAACTAATTGTAAAGCTTAGTGCCAAATATTTTTATTAATTTACAAATAGCACATGGACAAACAAATTTGATTAATTATGAGAAGGAGAAAAAAAAGCTACATTTGGTTCAAAGTCTGAGCATTCACTGCCTGGTATGTGGTGGTGCTGTGGTAGCTTGGCGATGTAGGTGCTACAGATTTTTATATAGTTAACATTTCTGTATGAAAAGCTACTTGTTTAATTTTTTTTTTTAAAATCAAATTTTATTTTACCAGTTACTTGAAATTCTATTTTAGCATTAACAGTATTAGCAATAGAAAGAAAATAGTTATCAACCCACTTTCCTTGAATTCTACTGTGAAGCACTTAGGCTGTTTAAAACTTACTTTGAAACACTTAACAGTGTTGCCAATATATAGAGAAATACACTAGTTTATGGGGCCACATAAGAGAAATATTTATAAATAGATAACATACTTACCTGAAATGCGTTTGTGTTGAAAAGAGGGACAAATATTATTATAATTTTGCTACAAGTGGGAGCTTTAGTATTCCATCAAAACTATACAATTATTGTATTTAAGAAAAAAAAAAAATTTTTTAACACAACAATATCATTTTATTGTAAAATATATAGATAAAACTTAAATTTAAAAAATAAATAAATTAAGAAACAAAAATGTTGCAACAAAACAAGAGATGAACTAATGATAAAGTTTAAAGCGTTTTTATTTGTTTACATTCAAAAAATAGTTTACATTCAAAAATAATTTCTTAAATAAGAAATTCACTAATATTGTAATCTACAGATATTGTTGTAATAAAAAATTTTCTTTGTTGAACAGAAATATTTAAATTTGTAGTAATATAATTACACATAGTAACAGCAACCTTTGCCATCAAGTTTAAAATCGTTTCAGATAAACTTAACTATTGTTTGTAATTAGTGTGAAATAATGGTGTGTACAAAGGTGTTTCACATGAAGTTAAATCTCCCTGTCATAACTATTTTAAGTTGTATTTGTCAGAAATGTTTTACATCAAACTTTTAAAATAAGTTCAAATATTAACCCGAAAGTTTAAGATGACACAGGCTAGTCAATAATTCACTTATTTCAGTCTTTTTTAAAAAATTTTTTGCCAAAAGTTAGATTTAGTAGTATAATTTTTTTTAAAAAAAAGTATATAAAACAACAGCTATTAATAAGTGTTTCAGAAATTTTCAAGTTAGTGTTATAAAAAATGAATATTTATATTACATATAGATCAATAATCGCGTAATGAATACCTTGAATTAAAAAATAATTATCATTAAGAAATAGAAATCTTGAAACAAAAAAGTAATAAACTAATAAGAAATGTAAATAGAAGTCGATTTTTTATATTTTTAAACAGAATCAAAGCTTAAATTAAAAATTTACCAATAAGATATAAAATCTTCATATTGTTCAAAATTATCATGTCATAATATAATACTAGAATGTTTATTATATTTTGATTTTCAGAATTCATTTTAGTTAAAATTTATGAAAGAAATATAAATATTAAAAACCTTTGGCATTAAAAGCCTTGTTCTAATAACGTAGGCCAATGAACGACATTGAGTTAAGATCCCTTCACACAAACTAAACTTTTATATAATATTATCTGATTAATCTAAGCCATTGATTTGCATGTGTGCTGAAAGAGGTACAGATCAGGATAGATTTCCGTATCCTATGTTGTGGTAATCTGAAATGATTTAATATTATAAAAAGATATACAAATACATACAATAGCTCAATACGTTGAAGGCTATCTTGTACTAATGTACCCTACCAAAGGAATTAATTATAGACCCCATAGGGGGTAGACAGTGGGACCACGCATTTTACTATTATTGTATATCTAAAACAGTGCATTTTCAATGTTAAAAAAAAATGCCTCCTACCAGACCTTAATATTAACCTTTAATGTTTTAATTGGACCAGGTGTTATATTACCTTGTACTAGTGTACCCTTCCAAAGGGAATAATTATAAACCCCATTGGGGGTACACAGTGGGACCCCGCATTTTACTATTATTGTATATCTAAAACAGTGCATTTTCAATGTTAAAAAAAATGCGTCCTATCAGACCTTAATATTAACCTTTAATGTTCTAATTGGACCAGGTGTTATATTACCTTGTACTAGTGTACCCTTCCAAAGGGAATAATTATAAACCCCATTGGGGGTACACAGTGGGACCCCCGCATTTTACTATTATTGTATATCTAAAACAGTGCATTTTCAATGTTAAAAAAAATGCCTCCTATCACACCTTAATATTAACCTTTAATGTTTTAATTGGACCAGGTGTTATATTACCTTGTACTAGTGTACCCTTCCAAAGGGAATAATTATAAACCCCATTGGGGGTACACAGTGGGACCCCGCATTTTACTATTATTGTATATCTAAAGCAGTGCATTTTTCAATGTTAAAAAAATGCCTCCAATCAGACCTTAATATTAACCTTTAATGTTTTAATTGGACCAGGTGTTACATTACATTGTACTAGTGTACCCTACCAAAGGAAGTAATTATAGGCCCCATAGGGGGTACACAGTGAAACCCCGCATTTTACTATTATTGTATATCTAAAGCAGTGCATTTTTCAATGTTAAAAAAAATGCCTCCAATCAGACCTTAATTTTAACCTTTAATGTTTTAATTGGACCAGGTGTTATATTACCTTGTAATAGCGTACCCTACCAAAGGAAATAATTATAGACCCCATGGGGGGTACACAGTGGGACCCCGCAATGTATGTATATCTGAAATAGTGATGCGAAAAATCTTATTTCGAAGAAATTCGCCTTCTGAATAGCTTTTATACGGAGAAATTCTAAGTCATTTTTCAAGAGAAATAAATTTTCTACGTATGTATACCTCAAAAAGTGTTGTGAGAAGCTTTATTTTGAGGAAATTCGCCTTCCGAAAAGCGTTAATACGGAAAAATTCAAAGTCTTTTCTCAATATTTACAAAGCCTCGTATCAGACCTTAATATTAACCTTTAATGTTTTAATTGGACCAGGAGTTATATTACCTTGTACTAGTTTACCCTACCGAAGGAAATAATTATAGACCCCATAGGGGGTACACAGTGGGACCCCGCATTTTACTATTATTGTATATCTAAAACAGTGCATTTTTCAATGTTAAAAAAAATGCCTCCTATCAGACCTTAATATTAACCTTTAATGTTTTAATTGGAGCAGGTGTTATATTACCTTGTAATAGCATACCCTACCAAAGGAAGTAATTATAGGCCCCATAGGGGGTACACAGTGGGACCCCGCATTTTACTATTATTGTATATCTAAAACAGTGCATTTTTCAATGTTAAAAAAAAATGCCTCCTACCAGACCTTAATATTAACCTTAAATGCTTTAATTGGACCAGGTGTTACATTACCTTGTAATAGCGTACCCTACCAAAGGAAATAACTATAGACCCCATGGGGGGTACACAGTGGGACCCCGCAATGTATGTATATCTCAAATAGTGATGCGAAAAGTCTTATTTCGAAGAAATTCGCCTTCTGAATAGCTTTTATACGGAGAAATTCTAAGTCATTTTTCAAGAGAAATAAATGTTCTACGTATGTATACCTCAAAAAGTGTTGTGAGAAGCTTTATTTTGAGGAAATTCGCCTTCCGAAAAGCGTTAATACGGAAAAATTCAAAGTCTTTTCTCAATATTAACAAAGCCTCCTATCAGACCTTAATATTAATCTTTATTGTTTTAATTGGACCAGGTGTTATATTACCTTGTACTAGTGTACCCTACCAAAGGAAATAATTATAGACCCCATTGGGGGTACACAGTGGGACCCCGCATTTTACTATTATTGTATATCTAAAACAGTGCATTTTTCAATGTTAAAAAAAATGCCTCCTATCAGACCTTGATATTAACCTTTAATGTTTTAATTGGACCAGGTGTTATATTACCTTGTAGTAGTGTACCCTTCCAAAGGGAATAATTATAAACCCCATTATGGGTACACAGTGGGACCCCGCATTTTACTATTATTGTATATCTAAAACAGTGCATTTTCAATGTTAAAAAAAATGCCTCCTATCAGACCTTAATATTAACCTTTAATGTTTTAATTGGACCAGGTGTTATATTACCTTGTACTAGTGTACCCTTCCAAAGGGAATAATTATAAACCCCATTGGGGGTACACAGTGGGACCCCGCATTTTACTATTATTGTATATCTAAAACAGTGCATTTTCAATGTTAAAAAAAATGCCTCCTATCAGACCATAATATTAACCTTTAATGTTTTAATTGGACCAGGTGTTATATTACCTTGTACTAGTGTACCCTTCCAAAGGGAATAATTATAAACCCCATTATGGGTACACAGTGGGACCCCGCATTTTACTATTATTGTATATCTAAAACAGTGCATTTTCAATGTTAAAAAAAATGCCTCCTATCAGACCTTAATATTAACCTTTAATGTTTTAATTGGACCAGGTGTTATATTACCTTGTACTAGTGTACCCTTCCAAAGGGAATAATTATAAACCCCATTGGGGGTACACAGTGGGACCCCGCATTTTACTATTATTGTATATCTAAAACAGTGCATTTTCAATGTTAAAAAAAATGCCTCCTATCAGACCATAATATTAACCTTTAATGTTTTAATTGGACCAGGTGTTATATTACCTTGTACTAGTGTACCCTTCCAAAGGGAATAATTATAAACCCCATTGGGGGTACACAGTGGGACCCCCGCATTTTACTATTATTGTATATCTAAAACAGTGCATTTTCAATGTTAAAAAAAATGCCTCCTATCAGACCATAATATTAACCTTTAATGTTTTAATTGGACCAGGTGTTATATTACCTTGTACTAGTGTACCCTTCCAAAGGGAATAATTATAAACCCCATTGGGGGTACACAGTGGGACCCCCGCATTTTACTATTATTGTATATCTAAAACAGTGCATTTTTCAATGTTAAAAAAATGCCTCCTATCAGACCTTAATATTAACCTTTAATGCTTGAATTGGACCAGGTGTTATATTACCTTGTAATAGCGTACCCTACCAAAGGAAATAATTATAGACCCTATGGGGGATACACAGTGGGACCCCGCAATGTATGTATATCTGAAATAGTGATGAGAAAAATCTTATTTCGAAGAAATTCGCCTTCTGAATAGCTTTTATACGGAGAAATTCTAAGTCATTTTTCAAGAGAAATAAATTTTCTACGTATGTATACCTCAAAAAGTGTTGTGAGAAGCTTTATTTTGAGGAAATTCGCCTTCCGAAAAGCGTTAATACGGAAAAATTCAAAGTCTTTTCTCAATATTTACAAAGCCTCGTATCAGACCTTAATATTAACCTTTAATGTTTTAATTGGACCAGGAGTTATATTACCTTGTACTAGTTTACCCTACCGAAGGAAATAATTATGGACCCCATAGGGGGTACACAGTGGGACCCCGCATTTTACTATTATTGTATATCTAAAACAGTGCATTTTTCAATGTTAAAAAAAATGCCTCCTATCAGACCTTAATATTAACCTTTAATGTTTTAATTGGAGCAGGTGTTATATTACCTTGTAATAGCGTACCCTACCAAAGGAAGTAATTATAGGCCCCATAGGGGGTACACAGTGGGACCCCGCATTTTACTATTATTGTATATCTTAAACAGTGCATTTTTCAATGTTAAAAAAAAATGCCTCCTACCAGACCTTAATATTAACCTTAAATGCTTCAATTGGACCAGGTGTTACATTACCTTGTAATAGCGTACCCTACCAAAGGAAATAATTATAGACCCCATGGGGGGTACACAGTGGGACCCCGCAATGTATGTATATCTCAAATAGTGATGCGAAAAGTCTTATTTCGAAGAAATTCGCCTTCTGAATAGCTTTTATACGGAGAAATTCTAAGTCATTTTTCAAGAGAAATAAATTTTCTACGTATGTATACCTCAAAAAGTGTTGTGAGAAGCTTTATTTTGAGGAAATTCGCCTTCCGAAAAGCGTTAATACGGAAAAATTCAAAGTCTTTTCTCAATATTAACAAAGCCTCCTATCAGACCTTAATATTAATCTTTATTGTTTTAATTGGACCAGGTGTTATATTACCTTGTACTAGTGTACCCTACCAAAGGAAATAATTATAGACCCCATTGGGGGTACACAGTGGGACCCCGCATTTTACTATTATTGTATATCTAAAACAGTGCATTTTTCAATGTTAAAAAAAATGCCTCCTATCAGACCTTGATATTAACCTTTAATGTTTTAATTGGACCAGGTGTTATATTACCTTGTAGTAGTGTACCCTACCAAAGGAAGTAATTATAGGCCCCATAGGGGGTACACAGTGGGACCCCGCATTTTACTATTATTGTATATCTAAAACAGTGCATTTTTCAATGTTAAAAATAATGCCTCCTATCAGACCTTAATATTAACCTTTAATGCTTTAATTGGACCAGGTGTTATATTACCTTGTAATAGCGTACCCTACCAAAGGAAATAATTATAGACCCCATTGGGGGTACACAGTGGGACCCCGCATTTTACTATTATTGTATATCTAAACAGTGCATTTTCAATGTTAAAAAAAATGCCTCCTATCAGACCTTAATATTAACCTTTAATGTTTTAATTGGACCAGGTGTTATATTACCTTGTACTAGTGTACCCTTCCAAAGGGAATAATTATAAACCCCATTATGGGTACACAGTGGGACCCCGCATTTTACTATTATTGTATATCTAAAACAGTGCATTTTCAATGTTAAAAAAAATGCCTCCTATCAGACCTTAATATTAACCTTTAATGTTTTAATTGGACCAGGTGTTATATTACCTTGTACTAGTGTACCCTTCCAAAGGGAATAATTATAAACCCCATTGGGGGTACACAGTGGGACCCCGCATTTTACTATTATTGTATATCTAAAACAGTGCATTTTCAATGTTAAAAAAAATGCCTCCTATCAGACCATAATATTAACCTTTAATGTTTTAATTGGACCAGGTGTTATATTACCTTGTACTAGTGTACCCTTCCAAAGGGAATAATTATAAACCCCATTATGGGTACACAGTGGGACCCCGCATTTTACTATTATTGTATATCTAAAACAGTGCATTTTCAATGTTAAAAAAAATGCCTCCTATCAGACCTTAATATTAACCTTTAATGTTTTAATTGGACCAGGTGTTATATTACCTTGTACTAGTGTACCCTTCCAAAGGGAATAATTATAAACCCCATTGGGGGTACACAGTGGGACCCCGCATTTTACTATTATTGTATATCTAAAACAGTGCATTTTCAATGTTAAAAAAAATGCCTCCTATCAGACCATAATATTAACCTTTAATGTTTTAATTGGACCAGGTGTTATATTACCTTGTACTAGTGTACCCTTCCAAAGGGAATAATTATAAACCCCATTGGGGGTACACAGTGGGACCCCCGCATTTTACTATTATTGTATATCTAAAACAGTGCATTTTCAATGTTAAAAAAAATGCCTCCTATCAGACCATAATATTAACCTTTAATGTTTTAATTGGACCAGGTGTTATATTACCTTGTACTAGTGTACCCTTCCAAAGGGAATAATTATAAACCCCATTGGGGGTACACAGTGGGACCCCCGCATTTTACTATTATTGTATATCTAAAACAGTGCATTTTTCAATGTTAAAAAAATGCCTCCTATCAGACCTTAATATTAACCTTTAATGCTTGAATTGGACCAGGTGTTATATTACCTTGTAATAGCGTACCCTACCAAAGGAAATAATTATAGACCCTATGGGGGATACACAGTGGGACCCCGCAATGTATGTATATCTGAAATAGTGATGAGAAAAATCTTATTTCGAAGAAATTCGCCTTCTGAATAGCTTTTATACGGAGAAATTCTAAGTCATTTTTCAAGAGAAATAAATTTTCTACGTATGTATACCTCAAAAAGTGTTGTGAGAAGCTTTATTTTGAGGAAATTCGCCTTCCGAAAAGCGTTAATACGGAAAAATTCAAAGTCTTTTCTCAATATTTACAAAGCCTCGTATCAGACCTTAATATTAACCTTTAATGTTTTAATTGGACCAGGAGTTATATTACCTTGTACTAGTTTACCCTACCGAAGGAAATAATTATAGACCCCATAGGGGGTACACAGTGGGACCCCGCATTTTACTATTATTGTATATCTAAAACAGTGCATTTTTCAATGTTAAAAAAAATGCCTCCTATCAGACCTTAATATTAACCTTTAATGTTTTAATTGGAGCAGGTGTTATATTACCTTGTAATAGCGTACCCTACCAAAGGAAGTAATTATAGGCCCCATAGGGGGTACACAGTGGGACCCCGCATTTTACTATTATTGTATATCTAAAACAGTGCATTTTTCAATGTTAAAAAAAATGCCTCCTACCAGACCTTAATATTAACCTTAAATGCTTTAATTGGACCAGGTGTTACATTACCTTGTAATAGCGTACCCTACCAAAGGAAATAATTATAGACCCCATGGGGGGTACACAGTGGGACCCCGCAATGTATGTATATCTCAAATAGTGATGCGAAAAGTCTTATTTCGAAGAAATTCGCCTTCTGAATAGCTTTTATACGGAGAAATTCTAAGTCATTTTTCAAGAGAAATAAATGTTCTACGTATGTATACCTCAAAAAGTGTTGTGAGAAGCTTTATTTTGAGGAAATTCGCCTTCCGAAAAGCGTTAATACGGAAAAATTCAAAGTCTTTTCTCAATATTAACAAAGCCTCCTATCAGACCTTAATATTAATCTTTATTGTTTTAATTGGACCAGGTGTTATATTACCTTGTACTAGTGTACCCTACCAAAGGAAATAATTATAGACCCCATTGGGGGTACACAGTGGGACCCCGCATTTTACTATTATTGTATATCTAAAACAGTGCATTTTTCAATGTTAAAAAAAATGCCTCCTATCAGACCTTGATATTAACCTTTAATGTTTTAATTGGACCAGGTGTTATATTACCTAGTAGTAGTGTACCCTACCAAAGGAAGTAATTATAGGCCCCATAGGGGATACACAGTGGGACCCCGCATTTTACTATTATTGTATATCTAAAACAGTGCATTTTTCAATGTTAAAAATAATGCCTCCTATCAGACCTTAATATTAACCTTTAATGCTTTAATTGGACCAGGTGTTATATTACCTTGTAATAGCGTACCCTACCAAAGGAAATAATTATAGACCCCATTGGGGGTACACAGTGGGACCCCGCATTTTACTATTATTGTATATCTAAAACAGTGCATTTTCAATGTTAAAAAAAATGCCTCCTATCAGACCTTAATATTAACCTTTAATGTTTTAATTGGACCAGGTGTTATATTACCTTGTACTAGTGTACCCTTCCAAAGGGAATAATTATAAACCCCATTGGGGGTACACAGTGGGACCCCGCATTTTACTATTATTGTATATCTAAAACAGTGCATTTTCAATGTTAAAAAAAATGCCTCCTATCAGACCTTAATATTAACCTTTAATGTTTTAATTGGACCAGGTGTTATATTACCTTGTACTAGTGTACCCTTCCAAAGGGAATAATTATAAACCCCATTGGGGGTACACAGTGGGACCCCGCATTTTACTATTATTGTATATCTAAACAGTGCATTTTCAATGTTAAAAAAAAATGCCTCCTATCAGACCTTAATATTAACCTTTAATGTTTTAATTGGACCAGGTGTTATATTACCTTGTACTAGTGTACCCTTCCAAAGGGAATAATTATAAACCCCATTATGGGTACACAGTGGGACCCCGCATTTTACTATTATTGTATATCTAAAACAGTGCATTTTCAATGTTAAAAAAAATGCCTCCTATCAGACCTTAATATTAACCTTTAATGTTTTAATTGGACCAGGTGTTATATTACCTTGTACTAGTGTACCCTTCCAAAGGGAATAATTATAAACCCCATTGGGGGTACACAGTGGGACCCCGCATTTTACTATTATTGTATATCTAAAACAGTGCATTTTCAATGTTAAAAAAAATGCCTCCTATCAGACCATAATATTAACCTTTAATGTTTTAATTGGACCAGGTGTTATATTACCTTGTACTAGTGTACCCTTCCAAAGGGAATAATTATAAACCCCATTATGGGTACACAGTGGGACCCCGCATTTTACTATTATTGTATATCTAAAACAGTGCATTTTCAATGTTAAAAAAAATGCCTCCTATCAGACCTTAATATTAACCTTTAATGTTTTAATTGGACCAGGTGTTATATTACCTTGTACTAGTGTACCCTTCCAAAGGGAATAATTATAAACCCCATTGGGGGTACACAGTGGGACCCCGCATTTTACTATTATTGTATATCTAAAACAGTGCATTTTCAATGTTAAAAAAAATGCCTCCTATCAGACCATAATATTAACCTTTAATGTTTTAATTGGACCAGGTGTTATATTACCTTGTACTAGTGTACCCTTCCAAAGGGAATAATTATAAACCCCATTGGGGGAACACAGTGGGACCCCCGCATTTTACTATTATTGTATATCTAAAACAGTGCATTTTTCAATGTTAAAAAAATGCCTCCTATCAGACCTTAATATTAACCTTTAATGCTTGAATTGGACCAGGTGTTATATTACCTTGTAATAGCGTACCCTACCAAAGGAAATAATTATAGACCCTATGGGGGATACACAGTGGGACCCCGCAATGTATGTATATCTGAAATAGTGATGAGAAAATTCTTATTTCGAAGAAATTCGCCTTCTGAATAGCTTTTATACGGAGAAATTCTAAGTCATTTTTCAAGAGAAATAAATTTTCTACGTATGTATACCTCAAAAAGTGTTGTGAGAAGCTTTATTTTGAGGAAATTCGCCTTCCGAAAAGCGTTAATACGGAAAAATTCAAAGTCTTTTCTCAATATTTACAAAGCCTCGTATCAGACCTTAATATGAACCTTTAATGTTTTAATTGGACCAGGTGTTATATTACCTTGTACTAGTTTACCCTACCAAAGGAAATAATTACAGACCCCATAGGGTTCCACAGTGGGACCCCGCATTTTACTATTATTGTATATCTAAAACAGTGCATTTTTCAATGTTAAAAAAAATGCCTCCTATCAGACCTTAATATTAACCTTTAATGTTTTAATTGGACCAGGTGTTATATTACCTTGTACTAGTGTACCCTACCGAAGGAAATAATTATAGGCCCCATAGGGGGTACACAGTGGGACCCCGCATTTTACTATTACTGTATACCTAAAACAGTGCATTTTTCAATGTTAAAAAAAATGCCTCCTATCAGACCTTAATATTAACCTTTAATGTTTTAATTGGACCAGGTGTTATATTACCTTGTACTAGTGTACCCTACCAAAGGAAATAATTATAGAACCCATTGGTGGTACACAGTGGGACCCCGCATTTTACTATTATTGTATACCTAAAACAGTGCATTTTTCAATGTTAAAAAAAATGCCTCCTATCAGACCTTAATATTAATATTTAATGCTTTAATTGGACCAGGTGTTATATTACCTTGTAATAGCGTACCCTACCAAAGGAAATAATTATAGACCCCATAGGGGGTACACAGTGGGATCCGCAATGTATGTATATCTGAAATAGTTATGCGAAAAGTCTTATTTCGAAGAAATTCGCCTTCTGAATAGCTTTTATACGGAGAAATTCTAAGTCTTTTTTCAAGAGAAATAAATTTTCTACGTATGTATACCTCAAAAAGTGTTGTGAGAAGCTTTATTTTGAGGAAATACGCCTTCTGAAAAGCGTTAATACGGAAAAATTCTAAGTCTTTTCTCAATATTAACAAAGTCTCCTATCAGACCTTAATATTAACCTTTAATGTTTTAATTGGGCCAGGAGTTATATTACCTTGTACTAGTTTACCCTACCGAAGGAAATAATTATAGACCCCATAGGGGGTACACAGTGGGACCCCGCATTTTACTATTATTGTATATTTAAAACAGTGCATTTTTCAATGTTAAAAAAATGCCTCCTATCAGACCTTAATATTAACCTTTAATGCTTGAATTGGACCAGGTGTTATATTACCTTGTAATAGCGTACCCTACCAAAGGAAATAATTATAGACCCTATGGGGGATACACAGTGGGACCCCGCAATGTATGTATATCTGAAATAGTGATGAGAAAAATCTTATTTCGAAGAAATTCGCCTTCTGAATAGCTTTTATACGGAGAAATTCTAAGTCATTTTTCAAGAGAAATAAATTTTCTACGTATGTATACCTCAAAAAGTGTTGTGAGAAGCTTTATTTTGAGGAAATTCGCCTTCCGAAAAGCGTTAATACGGAAAAATTCAAAGTCTTTTCTCAATATTTACAAAGCCTCGTATCAGACCTTAATATGAACCTTTAATGTTTTAATTGGACCAGGTGTTATATTACCTTGTACTAGTTTACCCTACCAAAGGAAATAATTATAGACCCCATAGGGTTCCACAGTGGGACCCCGCATTTTACTATTATTGTATATCTAAAACAGTGCATTTTTCAATGTTAAAAAAAATGCCTCCTATCAGACCTTAATATTAACCTTTAATGTTTTAATTGGAGCAGGGGTTATATTACCTTGTAATAGCGTACCCTACCAAAGGAAATAATTATAGACCCCATAGGGGGTACACAGTGGGACCCCGCATTTTACTATTATTGTATATCTAAAACAGTGCATTTTTCAATGTTAAAAAAAATGCCTCCTATCAGACCTTAATATTAACCTTTAATGTTTTAATTGGAGCAGGTGTTATATTTCCTTCTACTAGTGTACCCTACCAAAGGAAGTAATTATAGACCCCATAGGGGGTACACAGTGGGACCCCGCATTTTACTATTATTGTATATCTAAAACATTGCATTTTTCAAAGTTAAAAAAAAATGCTTCCTATCAGACCTTAATATTAACCTTTAATGTTTTAATTAAACCAGGTGTTATATTACCTTGTACTAGTGTACCCTACCAAAGGAAATAATTATAGACCCCATTGGGGGTACACAGTGGGACCCCGCATTTTACTATTATTGTATATCTAAAACAGTGCATTTTTCAATGTTAAAAAAAATGCCTCCTATCAGACCTTAATATTAACCTTTAATGTTTTAATTGGAGCAGGTGTTCTATTACCTTGTAATAGCGTACCCTACCAAAGGAAATAATTATAGACCCCATAGGGGGTACACAGTGAGACCCCGAAATGTATGTATATCTGAAATAGTGATGCGAAAAGTCTTATTTCGAAGAAATTCGCCTTCTGAATAGCTTTTATACGGAGAAATTCTAAGTCTTTTTTCAAGAGAAATAAATTTTCTATGTATGTATACCTCAAAAAGTGTTGTGAGAAGCTTTATTTTGAGGAAATTCGCCTTCCGAAAAGCGTTAATACGGAAAAATTCAGTCTTTTCTCAATATTAACAAAGCCTCCTATCAGACCTTAATATTAACCTTTAATGTTTTAATTGGACCAGGAGTTATATTACCTTGTACTAGTTTACCCTACCAAAGGAAATAATTATAGACCCCATAGGGGGTACACAGTGGGACCCCGCATTTTACTATTATTGTATATCTAAAACAGTGCATTTTTCAATGTTAAGAAAAATGCCTCCTATCAGACCTTAATATTAACCTTTAATGTTTTAATTGGACCAGGTGTTATATTACCTTGTACTAGTGTACCCTACCAAAGGAAATAATTATAGACCCCATTGGGGGTACACAGTGGGACCCCGCATTTTACTATTATTGTATATCTAAAACAGTGCATTTTTCAATGTTAAAAAAAATGCCTCCTATCAGACCTTAATATTAACCTTTAATGTTTTAATTGGAGCAGGTGTTATATTACCTTGTAATAGCGTACCCTACCAAAGGAAATAATTATACACTCCATAGGGGGTACACAGTGGGACCCCGCAATGTATGTATATCTGAAATAGTGATGCGAAAAGTCTTATTTCGAAGAAATTCGCCTTCTGAATAGTTTTTATACGGAAAAATTCTAAGTCTTTTCTTAATATTAACAAAGTCTCCTATCAGACCTTAATATTAACCTTTAATGCTTTAATTGGACCAGGTGTTATATTACCTCGTAATAGCGTACCCTACCAAAGGAAATAATTATAGACCACATAGGGGGTACAGAGTGGGACCCCGCAATGTATGTATATCTGAAATAGTGATGCGAAAAGTCTTATTTCGAAGAAATTCGCCTTCTGAATAGCTTTTATACGGAGAAATTCTAAGTCATTTTTCAAGAGAAATAAATTTTCTACGTATGTATACCTCAAAAAGTGTTGTGAGAAGCTTTATTTTGAGGAAATTCGCCTTCCGAAAAGCGTTAATACGGAAAAATTCAAAGTCTTTTCTCAATATTAAAAGCTTCCTATCAGACCTTAATATTAACCTTTAATGTTTTAATTGGACCAGATGTTATATTACCTTGTACTAGTGTACCCTACCAAAGGAAATAATTATAGACCCCATTGGGTTACACAGTGGGTCCCCGCATTTTACTATTATTGTATATCTAAAACAGTGCATTTTTCAATGTTAAAAAAAATGCCTCCTATCAGACCTTAATATTAACCTTTAAAGTTTTAATTGGACCAGGTGTTATATTACCTTGTACTAGTGTACCCTACCAAAGGAAGTAATTATAGGCCCCAGAGGGGGTACACAGTGGGACCCCGCATTTTACTATTATTGTATATCTACAACAGTGCATTTTTCAATGTTAAAAAAAAATGCTTCCTATCAGACCTTAATATTAACCTTTAATGCTTTAATTGAACCAGGTGTTATATTACCTTGTAATAGTGTACCCTACCAAAGGAAATAATTATAGATCCCATAGAGGGTACACAATGTATGTATATCTGAAATAGTGATGCGAAAAGTCTTATTTCGAAGAAATTCGCCTTCTGAATTGATTTTATACGGAGAAATTCTAAGTCTTTTTTCAAGAGAAAAAAATTTTCTTTGTATGTATACCTCAAAAAGTGTTGCGCGAAGTTTTATTTTGAGGAAATTCGCCTTCCGAAAAGCGTTAATACGGAAAAATTCTAAGTCTTTTCTCAATATTAACAAAGCCTCCTATCAGACCTTAATATTAACCTTTAATGTTTTAATTGGATCAGGTGTTATATGACCTCGTACTAGCGTACCCTACTAAATTAAATAATTATAGACCCCATAGTGGGTACACAGTGGGACCCCGCATTTTACTATAATTGTATATCTAAAACAGTGCATTTTTCAATGTTAAAAAAATGTCTTCTGTCAGACCTTAATATTCACCTTTAATGTTTTAATCGGACCTGGTGTTATATTACTTTGTAATAGTGTACCCCACCAAAGGAAATAATTATAGACCCCATAGGGGGTACACGGTGGGACCCCGCCCTATTCAAAATTCTTGATGGGACCAACAAGATTTTTTGATGGTTTATGTTGGTTTTACGTTGGCCCAACTCCATTTGATGGTAACCAACATCCAACAATTCCCATCATGTCGTAATGGAATTTGATGGGCCAACAAACTTCTATCATTTTATGTTGGAAAATGATATTTTTCGATATGATGGTCAACCAACATGTAATGTTGGATATTATTGGGTCAATAATTTCCATTATTTTATGTGTTTCGTTCCTTCAAATTTTACATTTAACAGTCTGTCTCAGAAACGTTGTTTTTGAATGTTTAAATGTTGTCAATGGTTCACAATCGTGCATAAAATTTTGTAGTTAAAATTTAAATAAATTAATAAAAAAAATAAAAGATCTTCTCTTATATCTTTAAGTCATATATAAGTCAGTTTTTGCCTTAAATTGCAATGTGACAAGCCCTCGCTTATTTGTTTTAATCGCCATGCGTTTCAACATCTTGGCATGTCAGGCAAACTTTATGGTACCAGCAAAATGTATGACGGCTTTTGATGGAAAATTATAATTGGCACAAGAGTAAATTATAATGGAACAGAAAGTACTTTTTTGTTGGCGCATTTTAAAAATCCATCTTCCTATGGTGGGTATGCTATGTTGGCACAGCACAAAAATCCATCATATTGTGTTTGATATGCTATGTTGGTCCAATATAAAAATACATCATACTATAATGGATATTCTATGTTGGCCCATTTTTAAAAATCAACATACTATGTTGGATATTTTATGCTGGCCCATTATAAAAAACCATCATACTATGTTGGATATTCTATGCTGGTCCATTAAAAAAAACATCATACTATGTTGGATATTATATGTTGGCCCATTTAAAAAAAAAACATCATACTATGCTGGGTTTTCTATGCTGGGCCATTTAAAAAAAAATATCATACTATGTTTGGTATTCTATGCTGGCCCATTATAAAAAACCATCATACTATGTTGGGTATTCTATGCTGGCCCATTAAAAGAAAACATCATACTATGCTGGATATTATATGTTGGACCATTAAAAGAAAGCCATCATACTATGTTGGGTATTCTATGCTGGCCCATTATAAAAAACCATCATACTATGTTGAGTATTCTATGCTGGCCCATTAAAAGAAAACATCATACTATGTTGGATATTATATGTTGGACCATTAAAAGAAAACCATCATACTATGTTGGGTATTCTATGCTGGCCGATTAAAAGAAACCATTATGTTTTATTGGGTACTTTATGTTGACCCATTATAAAAATATGCCATACTATGTTGGCTATCCTATGCTGGCAAAACAGGAAAATTCCTTGCTCGGATTGTTGGGCAGATTTGCAACAATCGCTTTTCCAACTATGCTTTTGTACTATGATGGTCAACTAGCAAGTTATGTTTTAATTTATTGGGCCAACAGCTTCCATCATCTGATGAAAACTGTTACTTTTATATACTGTGGTCAACCAACATGTTATGTTTGCAATTTTTGGGCCATTAAACTTCATCATCTCAGGATAAAAAATGCTGTTTTAATATTTTTAGCTATCAAAAAATGTTTATTTTTATTGAACCACGATGGACGTATTGATTTATCATTACTAGTAACCTATCAAGTACTAGTAACCGATCGGCATACGTAACCTATCGATATTTATCACAGACTCAATGCCTTTTGTATTTTAAAACAGACTTTGAACAACCAACACAATTCTGAGCTCATCTTCGAAAACTTGTAATTTTGAACCCAATGCAGAAGACAGGGTAACTTCTAGAAGAAATATTGATAGAAATTTACTTTTATATAGGACTTTTTCATTGAATTTGCGTTACCTGACCAGAAAACAAAAAAAAAAAAAAACAAAAAAAAAAAAAAAAAAAAAACCCCATCACGGATAGACTAACTGCAAGGAAACTCTATCCCAGGATCACCGATTATTTACGTGAGTAATGTGGTCTCTACAACGAATTCCAATCCAGGTCACCTCATTTAGAAGCGAGCGTTCTATCGACTGAGCTTCATCCTTGGACTAATTTATAAGAAACCCTTTCACATAGAATAATGATACATTTTTTCGCATGCTGACACTATTATGCACCGTTAAATGTTTTTAAAAATTAAAAGATGATAAATCAACATCCAACTATTTTCACCATGTGGTAATGGATTTTAATGGGCCAACAAGATTCCATCATTCCATGTTGGAAGATGATATGTTACTGTTTGTTAGGGTACCAACATGCTATGTTTGAAATTTCTGGGGAAAACAACTTCCACCATTTCAAGATGGAAAATGCTGTTACTAATCAAAGAACTATAACGATCAAAGAATGATTGTTATTGGTGAACCAACAAAACCCATCATTTGATGATGAAATGTATTGATTTAATAATTAGTAGAATAGCAACCTAGTGTAATGTTTAGTATTAATAATGAACTTCATCCTTCATTTCATGTTAAAATAATTTATAATAAACTATTTTACATTGAATAATGAACATTTTTTAACATAATGAGTGATACTTTACTGTTGGGATATAAAGAATAAAACTGTTAAGCAAATTTGAATGCTGCATACTTTCCTTATACCTTTGCAACAAACATATTATATGCACATTCAATTAGTAATATAGTCAATTTAATAATTTATCAATATTACATTACAGTAAACATTACATATGGTACTGTCATTAACTTCTTTAATGTATAATATGCACATTGTAATGAAAAAATAGACACGCAGACATAACCACAAAATAAATTTTTATTCTACAGAATAAGAGTTCCAAAAGGAAAATCTAGTATTTCAATATTTCAAGTAAAGTTAATTTTATTTCTGCAAAATTTCATAAAATAAGATATATATACGTATATATATATATATATTTTTATTCTTAAAACTATTTTGACAGTGAAACATTATGTTTGTCAATAGTCAGATTGCATAAATTAAACTAAACAATACTTTTTCATGACAAAAGTCCAGCGAAGAGAGGTTTTCGAGAATAAAAATAAAAGCTGTAGAAAAAAATATTTATTTTTATAAACTTAAAATTTTTTTTTGTAAAAATTACATAGCTGATTATTTCATAAGAAATAATTATTATATGTTTAATTGAAACGACTATCTTTTATATGCATTCCACAAAATTTTAATGCTAGTAAATGATTAATAAAAAGCATAGAGAAACTTGATATTTTTGATGCAATAAAACAATTTTAAACCATTTTTTAAAAAGATTTTTATAAATTAATTTTTAAATACTGGAATATATGATTATATCATACCTAGAAATACCCAACAGCAATCAAAATCATTGATTTAAAATATTTCATCACTTTAAATAGTTGTTTGTAACCCTTTTTAGATAAAATTGATTTATTTCAGAATAATAAATAATTTATTATTACAATTTTTAAGAATATCAAAATATATTAGACTTTTATACTGGAAAAAATAGTTATATTTCAATAAAACTTTAAAAAGGGTTGCTACTTAAATAGACAAACAAAAATACCCGACATACTTTTAAAAAACTTCTCTCTAATATCCCTGAAATGTATTGACAGTGATGTGGTCGAAATGTAGAGCAGATCACAGAAAATTAATATTAGTAATCCATACATAATGCTGTGTATTTTATTTTAATTAAAACATATAACACCACAATGAAGACAGATGAAAAGTATTACATAAAAGAGAAAAAATATTTTTCAAAACACATAAAACTATAATTATGTTACTAAGCCAGCAGGCAAAACTATAATTCTTCTATAATTATAATTCAGAAACTTATTTTTATACATTGCATCTGCATTGTGCAAAAATAAAAAGTGAAGTTAAAAAAAAATATCAAATCTTCTTGTAAATTAAAATTAAGTGCTATTTTTCTACATGTACTGAAAATATAAGATTATAAAAAATAATCTCAAATTATTAATGAATTATAATACATTATTATTAAAGATTAAGTTGTTATTAATATTGATATGCTTTACAAATTAAATATTAAAAAAAACTTAATTTATCAGAGCTTCTTCCAGCTTCCATAACAAAAAATGCTAAAATTTCTTTAGCTATTAATAAATTTATTCATATCTCAGATAAATAGATACTATTCCATGAAAAATCATTTTAAAAATATAAATCATCTCACAAAAGAAATAATATACAAGCATTATGATTTCAACAGTAGTTCATAAAATTTTAATCTCATTAATCACCTAAAAATAATAATTTTCAAACTAAAATATGACAACTGTATAGGATTGTCTGGTTAATGATAAATAATATTTTTTCTGATCCCTTTTTGTACATTCAAAAATCTTCAAAATGCTAATCAATGGTGACAAAAATTTTGGCTCTATACAAAATTAGTTAATATGAAATTGTTGCATAGGAAATTTTTTTTTATTCTAAACGCAATGTTAGTGCAATAACATGAGCAGCCCTCGCCAAATCAAATTTCCTGCCTTTTCCAAATATTGACTAAAAAATTATTAATTCCAAGACTTTTACAGATAGTACCAAAACCTTATTTTTCTACAGAACGTTGCATTTTTGAAGGAAAAAAATAATGAAAAAGAATAATTAAAATGTTAAATATTTTATTAATAAGTTTATTTAATAAAAAGTTGGAGGTAAATTATAGAATACGATAAGAAGCTATTTTTATACAATTGGCAAAATTAAGTTTTACATTCAAAATTATGGATAACTTTAGTTAAAATTATTTCCCCATTGGAATTAACTTCTGCACACTTGCCATAAATATCAAGCGCATTGATGACAGATTTTGAAGTTGAGCCATTACAAATAAACGAGAAACACACATTGTCGGATAGGGGTCTTGAAGTAATATATTCCTCAAAATAAATAAAAACTTCATTTGAGTTTAAATTTGCAGCAATAGCATTAATTTTACCTAACTTATTATTTGACGTAAATATCAGAGATTCTGATTTTGAAACACCATAAGTTTGATTTCTTAAAATAAACTTTGAAAAAAATAATACATCATAAAGCAAACTAGCATTATGATACTCACTGTTAAGTAGTGAAACTGGTTTTGTACATGATTTGCCAACTAAAGTAATATGCCCAACATTAATTCCTTTTTTATGTTTGGTATTTTCACGTAATCCCTTTACATGATCCAAATCCTTAGGACTTAAAAGATTAAGCGTTTCTTTAGAAAACAATTCGGAATCCAGCAGATACCGTGAAGCCGTTTGACTGGCAATGCCAGTGGGTCCTTGGCTGAACTTCCTCAAAACTGCATTCCGTCCTTCATATACAAACATGGAGCGTATCCATAAAGGACCCCAGTCCAAGACACTTTGTGTAACATGTAACAAAGAATGAACATTAAATGCCATAAAATGTTCCCCACACAAGTCTTGGGCTCCAAGGACAAATTTTTAAAAAAAATGTCAACTTTTTGCAGTTCCTGCATTGTTATAGATTTCTTTAGCAGCAAAAATAATCCTCCAATTAAATATCTTACATGTTCAGAATATTTCTTCGGCAAAAGATCTTTTAATACCGGAAGACAGACATAGAGTAAAAAGTTTCGCCATTCACTGGCTTTATACAATTTTCTTTCGAAAATTGATCTGGGAACACGTCCCACACACTGAGGCATTATTGTGGACGACATCCTAGCATTAACTTCATGTACGAATTTTGGATTACTGATGTAATAGTCCTTTCCACTGCTTGTGGAATCAAACCATAAACACACTATTTTCTTGGTAACACCAAGAAAAATGCTATGCATGCTATCTAGGGAAAATCCTTGGACAACATTGAAATAGGGAATTGTAATTAAAGGGGAAGGACCTTTAATTCCAAATTGACTTTTCCCAGATTTCACTGCCTCAACAACCAGCTCAGTGCGTTCTTTATATAAAAGCGTATCTCTGATGCAGTACTTGACTGTACCATCAACAGTAAAGCCTGGGTGGATGCACCAGGAACAGCCATAGAAACCATTGTATTGGGTGCTGTTCTGTAAACACGGACGTGCAACAGAATCAGCACAGCAACAAGCTGGAAGTACTTTGACATTAATTTACTTCTCTTTTAGATGAACGTTTAGCCCTTTAGTGGCTAGACGGGAAGCCTGTTCTGTAAAAGGTCACAAAAAAACCATCAAATACTGGTTCTTTTTTGCCAAACCACAAGCCTGCCAGCATCACAACATTATTCCGTTGTTCAATAGGTAGCTCATTAAGTGTTGCAAATATTGGCCACACCGAGCCCTTTGAGTTTTTGTGCATTGCCATGCCATCAAGGCAAAAATTATAGGTGAGAATATGCCCTTCATTTAAATGCTGCAATTTTTTGTACAATCTACCATCAGTTATATCTGTGATGGACTCTGAATTCTGAACAACAGGTTCCAAAGCAAGTTTGTTTTGCAAGCTGTCATTATCTTTAATAATTTGTGATAATTGATTTTCTAAGTCAATGCTTATGAAAGAGTTTTTTTGAGAATCAACCACATTCACCTCAGCCTCACAACAGTTTTATCGGTGCATCATTTACACAGTTGGAGCAATTGCTGCAAAAAAAGTGATGCTTAATTGCTTTTAAGCACTTGGGTCCAAAAATATTCTTCAAACTATAAAGGGATTTGGGAAGTTTGTCGCCAATAATGAGATTAAATAATTCCACCAAATCAACAATTACAACATCTGATAGCTGATGTCGAAAAGCGAAATTCAATATCAGAACAATCAATTCGCCCTTCGATATTTTTATATGTGATTCAATATTTTCCAAGAAGTATAATTCATTTAAACCTTCAGAATCCTTAAGAACAGGTTCAGGATCATTGGCAGCCTAAAACATAAACATATCATTAACACCCTTAACAAAAGTAAACAAATAATTGTAGATAAATTGTGTTATCTTTCATAAATAACTCTAGAAGCGAATGCGAAATTAAAAAAAATACCTTGCAACCAGGGTTCGTGATTTTTTTAAAAAAATCCGATTTTTTTTTATTATTAGTCAAACACACTGCAAGAACTTTAATTGATGATTAACAAAACTTAATAAATGTTTAATCAAAATTAAATTAATATTAAAACTATATAATAACAATATTTTAGAAGCTCTAACTTACTAAAATAATTTTTCATTATAATACATAGTTTTGAATGCATAGCAACCACTTTAAAACAAATGCATGATTGAAATTTGAAGACTAGATGAAATAGAGAATTTAAAGAATACTTCAGGGGTCCGACAAGGTTTTTCTGAGAGGTACCAATTTAGTGAAAATGTAAACATAATTTGTGAAAATTAAAATTTATATTAAAAATTTAATTTACCGTTTAGTTTACCAGACACAAAAATTTAAAGTTTAAGAAAAAAGTAATTTGTGAAATTATTTTAAAGTTTTTCCTTAAATTGAATTTGTGAAGGTACTGCTAGACGGTAAATTTGGCTTGGACAGACCCCTGTACTATAACTATTAAAACAAAGTTTCAATTAGCAAACCATAATATTAACTTAAAATTGTGATTCTTTTTTTTTTCTGTGATTCTTTTTTTTTAATATTAAAATATTCATTTTTAATTCTATATCAAAATAGATAAGTTAAGCTAGAAATTTTTTTTTAAAAATCTATGTACTCATTGGAATTATTTTTCACAAAATTTCTTTATAGAAAATTAGATAATGTCAAAAATACTATAAACATATGAGAAAAAAATACCAGGTAATAACCCTACTACTTCAAATAGACTTTGAAAGAGTTTCAGAGGGAAGAATGAAGCTATATCAGGAAAAAAATATCTGAATTAAGCCTTTTTTTTTCTTCTTCTATTTTTGGCATATTAGGGTAATTTCTTTTTAATATAACCTCAAGTTTCAGAAATATACATTTTCCACCAATAAAATATAATGTACTTGTAGATTTTAATTCCAAGCTTTTTCATTCAAAAGGTAGAATTTTAATTAACATTATTTTTTGAAAAAAAATCATGTTTATTAATTACTTTCTACAGCTCTGCAAGTCTATATTAAGACAGCATTAAATGTTTACTTTTATCTGCACTTTCAATCTCAAGAATCAAAAAATTTTTAAAAATGTAATTTCGATTGTGTTGGAATTTAACACACATCAAGAAAGAAAGTAATTTTGTTAACTAAAATTAATTAATGCAGCAATTTATTTAAAATAAATTTTAAAACTAAAAAAAGAAAACAATAAAAGTGTCAATAATTTAAAACACTGTTTTTTAACTTTCAAAATCAATATATAAATAAATGAGTTCATTTAAATCCATGATTTTTTTTTTAAAAAATCATTTGATTTAAATCAACAAATCCTGATTGCAACACATGCTTCATTTTACTATAAGATGAGAGAGATTTCTATTTACTTAGTAATTGTGTTCTACTTTATAGTAAATAATAAAATCAAAAAAGATTTTTAAATGAAAGTTTAAGTTTAACAATATCATGAATCTGCTAAAACTGCTCTAAAACAAGAAATTTATTTATTATTTTTCTTAATTCCATATGAACATCATCTTAAATCTTCAACATTGTAAAAATAGAGTTGAATTAGGACTCATATATGAATAAAAGAACTATGTTTGATGTAAACTTTGTTACACAAAACATTGTTTTTATTAACCCTTATAAAATGAAAGTCATCCCCTGTTTAAATAGTACTCATATTGGTATTAAAAAGAATTAAATATATGTCATAATTTACCGAATACATTTGTTCTTCAGTATCAAAATCAGATGGAGTATGAAGAAGTTCATCATAACAGTCACTGTCAGTTTCTGATGAGGTACTGGATATTTTATTGTGAACAGCTCCATTATCAGTTCTAAGATTAAAATAATAACAAATTAAGTTCATTCATAGCATCGTTATAACAATACATATAAATATTTAAATAGCCCATTTAACTTACCTTGAAACTTCATCATCAGAATGTTCATCAACATGGACAATAGAATCAGAAGCATCTTGTTGATTTTTAAAGGAATTAAAATTTATCTCGTGTCCAGAATATGAATCATTTCGACTGATAGAATAACTTTTGACTACACGTTGTGACAAATGAGTCTTCTTACGCCGAATCAACGTTCGCTTTGGAACTGATTCTTTAGAAGTTTTATCTAAATAACGTTTGTATCCTTCTAGTCTTTTTCTTCCATTACTGAAATGCGCGGGTTAATCAAATTTAACGGAATAAAACAAATGAAAAGCAAAATAACTTAACAAAACAAAATAATTAAAAAACAGAATATTTAACTTAATAAAACAAAATTAAAACGCAAAAAAAGTAAATATCAAAGGTGTCGTTCTGAAAAGAACTTTTTTTCCTAAGATTTAAATGGCAAAATAAAATTCGAAGTAGCAAGCTTAAAAAAAAATATGCTTAGATCATTTAGGTCTTGGCAAGATTCAGGTCATCGGTTGCAAACTTCTACAATGTATACAAGCTTATAACTTGCACACTTTTATGATTTCTTTCACACTTTTTTCTTTTGTTTTTTAAATTGATGTTTTTTTATTAGCATTTGTTTTTATAGATGCATTGATTATTAGAAAAAACTTTAATTAATGTACCCTCAATTATTCAGGGAAACATTTATTTATAGGTCCAATATACATTTACAGGGTTGTGTGCTCAATTAACGCTTATAAAGTAGACGAAAAATTAGCAGGGCCCGACACGAAAATTTCGGGGACCTGGGCACAAACCCATTCGTGGGCCCCTTTAAAGAGTCGCCAAATTTTAGTTAGCATGAATGGTCTTTAATCACCATATCGAAAGATGATTTTTCGGATAATAAATATGGTAATCAGTCTCAAACCTTATTTAGAAGTACATGATAGAGAAGTTCAAATTTTAATTTAGCTAAACTGTAAAAAAAAAAAAATACTACATGGAGTTTCGCATTAACCTTTTAAAGGAGTTATTAGTTGAGTTATAGGTTCTGGGGGGAGGCAGGGGCGGTGCGTACTAAATACTTTTGGGAGGGGAAAAATTCTCCTTTTGCCGAATGAGATTCCGAATTTGATAGAATCATAATTAAGAGTAAATTTGATTCGTTTCAATGAAAAAAAGAACTTAATTTTTTGCTCATTTTTTTACAGTACAATATAATTTGCTGTAAATATATTAATGGGTTAGTGATAAATACATTAAGATTAATTTGGTCTGGATACATGGCCCTTCATCGATAAAGGAAAAGACACACGAGTTCAAAACAAAAGTTTAACCTATTTATTGTTTTACTAAATACTTTTTTTCAGAAAAGAAAAGCGAGGGAGTTTTTGAATATATACTGAATTGACGTCTTATATTTTTCAATTTCTGAGGGAACTGGCTTGTTTTTATTTAGATATGGATTAAACTCTTGCAGTCATGGGGTTAGCAATGATTAAACTCCTTTTCTTACTCAAGCAGAGTGATTAATTTATAATTCAACCAGTCGAAGGAGAGAGGAACATGTATTTGAATTTTATTAGCAAGACAGGAGAGCTGCAAAATAAATTATTGGTCGTAGGAGTAGGCAGGGGCGGCGCTACTTTTGGGAGGGGTATAATTCTCATTTTGCGAATGAGATTCCGAATTTAATAGAATCATAATTAACAGTAAATTTGATTTGTTTCAATCGAAAAAAAATTTGATTTTTTGCTAATATTTTTACAAAACATTATGATTGGTAGCAAATATATTAATGGGTGAGTGATAAATAAATTAAGATTTGGTCTGGCGTCATGCATGACACTTCATATGATCGATAAAAGAAATGATGACACAAGAGTTGAAAACAAAATATATATATATATTTTGTTTTACCGAATATTTTTTTTTTCATAAAAGAAAAGAAAGGAAGTTTTTGAATATTAATTGATTGGCATCTTATATTTCTCAATTTCTGAGGGATCTGGCTTGTTTTAATTTATGGACGGGTGCTCCATGCTCAATGAAGAACGATTAGCAGATCAGCTTTATAATTTCAAGGAATATTAAATAGATTTGATGAAGATACATGACTTAAAAAGCATCTATCTGATACAATATTTACGCAAATCCGTGTTTATTAAAAAGTCCAGTTCAGGTGTGATGCTCAATAATTAAATTTTTTTTCTAAATGAAAAGATGGAAGATACATTTTTTGTTAATATGCCGAATGACTAAACAAAATTTCAAAATAATGTTAATTTTTGGAAGGTCACAATTATGTTTTCATATCCCAGTATCCTTTGGAGAAGGAAGAGATACAAATAGACCCTTCTGAACTGTTGGTCGTCTCTTTATTACATTTAACCTCATAATTTTATATGTTGGGAATAGTCCAAAGATGATGAAGGCGTTTTAGAGTTTGTGACAAGTGATGAGAAAAATCTGGATACAACATTTTGAAATATTTTTTTCATCCTGTGACAGTACTGTTTTTGATTATTTAAATTATTTTTTCAATTCAATGTGTTCAACAATTATTTTGCGTTTAAAAATAAACTTATATAACAAAAAATATCAAATTTATCTAAAATGCTGTTTTTTTTTTTTGCTCTTCTATATTGATATTTCTTTCATATATAATACGAAGTCAAGCATCACTGACTGTGTTTAGTGTGCGAGTGGGTGACCACTTGAATCAGTTTGCGTAGGGACAGAGAGTGTGCGGTATTGGGTATATAACAGTTTGACGAGGGTTTGCCTCGTTAAACTGTTCTATCGTAAAGTGCTCAACTTCGCGTGCAGGTCGTCGGGCTACTGAAGCCGGGGGTGCCATTCTCTCCGCAGAGGATCGAAATTGTGATGGCATGTCAATGGATCATCCTCAGAGGTGTTTATTTATGGTATAAACCTTTGTAGAGTTGAAAGACAGATATCACAATATAAAAAATGACAGTACGAAAATACATCCAGGGTAATAGTGTGATTTGAGCCCGCTACATCAATGCCTCGCACAGCGTTTATCGTGGATGCCGCTCGACCAGAGAGGCCCCATTCGCTACTTTTTAATTTTAAGATCTGGCAATACTGTCTCGAAAATTAAATAGGCGCGCAAACTAACTGCATGTGAGAAGTTTCTTTTTAAATTCTCTTTTCTATATTAATTGTTTTTGTTTAACTCTTTGAGCTTAATTTTTTTCAATGTTCGCTTACGTGAATTATCACGATCAGCCAGGGAAAACGTATTATGTCCCAATTAATTTTGTTAAGAACTTGTTTCCTCAATCAACAAAAGATTTTGAAAAGGCGAAAACGTATCGAGTCTTTTGGTGTCCCGATCTCCTTGTGAATCAAGAAGAAGTGGAAAAATTAAAAGAAATGCTTGTCCCACCTAAAGATTCATGGGACAGAATTAAAGGGACATCCTTCTACAGTGCTTATGTATTGCGCCTAGGAGGTGAGTTAGTCTTTTCTTCTTGTTATTAAATTGTCAATGAATTGACTCGAAATCAAATGATGAGAATTCGAGATATTGTTTCTTATGCAAATTTATTTTCTATGCCCATTTTTATTTTTTTTATAATTAAAGTAGCAATATGCCAATAGCCTTCTTAAATAATGATATTAATTATTTTAAAATGTATTATTGATGAATTGAAATTTATCTAACTTCTACTTTAATATAAGTTTCTATTTTCCACCTGTAATTCGATTAATATTTTTTTCTACATTCATTCTAATTGAAATCCAGTCATTAAAAAATCATTTCTAATTATTTATTGAAATATTTTTATGTAAGTCCAACATGTACCTAAAAATGTGGTTAGTCTCAAAATAAATTGTGACTCCAAATTTCATGTCATGCATTATTTACATCTTAATTATATTGTCATTTCTATGAAATCAGTAAGCAATAAAAAATTTATCATTGTGCAGGAGCAAAAGGTGTAATGAATAATTAAACTTTCTAACTTGTCATTTTAGGAATGCTAAATGATCTATTCCTGTTTAAATTTTGTAATTTTTTTTAAGCTACTCTTGAAGACTTGATGAGTAGTGTCACTCAGAAAAGGCCATCAATCCCTCCTAGATCCTTTCAAGCAGCCAATAAAAATGGGTCTTCATCCTCAACTGAAGAAGAAAAGGAAAAAAAGAAAAATAAAGGGAACAAAACCCATGTTAGTATTTCCTCATATTCATATTTCTAATTGGTTTTCTATTAGTTCCACAAAGGAATGTCAACTATCCGTATGTTTTCTGAATTCTAATTTTGGTCTAACAAATATTTTTTTTTAATAATATATGTAACCCATGTATTTATAATAAGTAAGTGTCAGCTGTATGTAAAAAAACAAAACTATAGAGTTAATATAGTAGTAACTAAGTTACTATTGATACTACTCTCTAGTAGCTAAACCTATAATTCTATAACTGCTGTTACTAAAACTATTAGGCTATGACTCATTAATGTAAAGGAAAATATAATTTTAACCTTTTAATTTTTCTTTCCAACTACACATAAGTTTCAAAACATTTACAATCATTTTATAAATTGCAGAAAAATAAAGATTTTTCCAAACAAAGGATGAAGACATTGTTGGTGAAAGCAATGAAAGATAGAAAAGAATTGTTTATGGAGCCACAGAACTCTGATTCTGAAGATGGTAATTTTTTTTAACTTTAGCTTTATTCACATTTTTGTTTGCTGCTAAATTTCAATCAAAATTTATGTCGCCAGCGTTGGTAACAATGGCTGCATTCACCCCGACATTTCCTAAATTTGTGCAACCATGGAAATTTTACTACATATTACAGATGTTTGAAGAAATCGAGAAGTTTAATATGTTTTCTCAAATTTTGTTGACTCATTACCTCAGTGGTGATTTAAAGTAGACTAATTGCTACTAACATTGTTTTCAATTAGTCATAGTGATATTTTTCGCTTAAAAATGGTGCAAAAATAATTAGTTTTGGAAAAATTGACTTATATTCTGTAAAACTGTAATTAATAGTGTAGTTGAATGTTTCGTTAAATGCTTCTTAATTATTAGAAAATTTTGAAAAATGCTTTCCCCTTATTTCATTATAATTAATTATATAATATGCAATATTTTTAGTATTGGAGTGTAATTTTTTAATAGGTACTTTGGACAAGGATATGTTGATCCAGCAGGAGCTGATATCTGAATTAAAAGCTGAATGTTCTCGGCTCAAAAAAGAGATGGATGAAGCCCAAGCAGTGGCAAGTGCATCTAAAAAAAGAATATTCGAACTGGAAAAAGAGTGTGAAAGTCTTCGTTCAGCAAAAGAGATAGTAGTTCCTGAAAACCCACCAGAGCTCGAAGAAGTAAAAGAGCTTAGGAGATTAAATCGAAGCTTACAGCTTCAAGTTCTGGATAAAATAGCTCATGGTAAATTTAATGTTTTAATAACAGACTATCTATAATTTATGTTTATTATTTTTAAAAGAATTCAGAACAGTCACAGTTCCAACAATGTTTGTATACCAGCAGGGTGCAATTTTAGTGAAAGGCACATATCAATCAAATTGCTAGTAAAAAAGTTAATTACAGAAAAACACAGCAGCAGAACTTGGTTGTATCTCTCCAGGTTTATCTACCTCGGAAAAAACCTCTCTATCTTAGTTTTTATATATTTTGAAAAATTAGTATGTTTTTGTGAACCATTTGAGTAAAAAAGCTTTGGAAAAAAATTGTTTCCTTATTACTTAAAAAGTTTTTCTTCTAAAAGGTATTTAATTTTTATAAAACTTCATGTGTTTATTATTTTGACAAATTGCAAAAAGCTGAAAGACAAATTATGTATGCATCTATAATTAGGTCTCTTTCCTGGTAGGAGAATTTAGTAGTTGAAAAAGATTACCTAAATGATTAATATAATGTGTAGACAAAAGTAAACAATAAATAAAACATGAATAAAATTAAGAAATAAAGTACACATTTTTTGCACGAAGCATATAATTATTAAAGTACAATTATTGAAGTTATGTATTTTATTTTTAGATTTTAATGTAAAATAATTATTCTTTGCTGAGTTTTTTTGAAATTTCAACATAAAAATACTCTCATTATCATAAAATAATACTTGTAAAAGAAATTTTTTTTCCATAACAAATTTCTTGTTGAAGTGACATTTGGCGATTATTTGAGCACCGTTTGTGGGTGACTTGGTCACATGTAGCCGCTAGTCTTCTTGATGTGTTGAATCCTATATATAACTATATCTTACTAGAATTATATAGATATTTAGTTATGTGGGAATATTTTTGTTTTGTCTTTTGAATTTCAACATTCTTTATAATGCTGTACAATCTTAAATAAATCTAAATTTAATAATTAAAAGAAAAAAACTTATTATTTTTTTTCAATCATAAAGAAGTAATAAATCAGTAAAGGAAAATAACTTTAATTGTCTTCTCTAAAAATGTTTTTTAAAAATTTAATGTTTTGTGTTTTATTCAGTTCCTTTTTTGATAGGAACATTTGTATTTGCTTTCTGTAGAAAATTACTAGTTTTGCATTTATTCTTTGAATGATGCAATGAATACAAGCCCATTTTTCTTTCAGGAAATTTGCCACAGGTGCCAGCAACGGAATTGCCAGAGGTACAATTTTGTATATCTTTTGTTTATTATCAATTTTCATACATGTTTTTTTTTTTTTTAAAAAAAGATGATTGCTAATTTTTAAAATAGAACTGTAGTTTCCAATGCTGTTTCTTATAATTTTAGGATTTTATGAACTTGAAGGAAATATAAGTGTGTTGGTCAAGACAGTTAAAGTCAATAAGCATTTAAAGTAGTTTTTAATATTGTTTTTAAGGTTTTCTTAAAATTTTTGTGCAATTTTTTAAATACAAATGAAAGGTTATTACGCTACCTGAAAAATAGGAAAATTCTGGGAAAAGACAGAGAGTTTCATCAGGGGAGCATCAAATTTGTAATATTTGCACTAAGATTTCCCATAGAATGCAGGGGTCTGTCCAGGCCAAATTTACTCCTGTTTAGTGGTACCTTCACAAATTCAGCTTTAGGAAAAACGGCAGTTTCACAGAATACTATTTCTTAAAATTTTATATTTGTATCCCAGAAGAAACGATAAATCTATATTGTTACCCTATTTTTGTGTTGATATTTTTAAATATATTATTTAAAATTTTCACAAATTATGTCTAAATTTTCACGAAATAGGTACCTATTCAAAATACCTAGACAGTACCCTGAAATGCATTTTAGAACCATACCGTTTCACAGAACTTTAGCCTTGGTTTTGTGACCTATACAATGTAATGCATACATTTCTATTATTAATTTTAGAGATTCACTGTACATTTTCACCATGGAACTATCAGCATATACTGCGATATTAGACAGGAATTTTTAAAAAGGATGTTAGGAAAAGTCTGGGAATTTTGTACGTCTATTTAAGTAGCAACCCTGTTATTTGAATAAGTATTCAATAGTGTATTTAACTTTTTAAAATTAAAATTTTTGAAAAAACTTTTTTTTAATAAATATAATATAACAAAATTTTTAAATATGTAAAATTCAATTTTAGGACTTGGGCAATAATGTTGTCTTGAAAAGAGACATTTACAATGCAGTTAGAGGTGAGGTTTACCAAGAGCCTTGGTGTGGGGGACGAGTATACTAAAAGAACGGTCCATCAAAGGATCCAAGGGGCTGTAAAAGAAAAGTGGATGATTCAAAAAGCTGCCAAACCACCATTAACACCAGAAAAATTGGTGGTGAGTTTTTGTACTTGTCTCTTTTTCCATGTAAAATAGTTGTATTTATGAATTATGCATTCTATTGTTTAAATGCATATGAATAAATTGTCTGAAGTGGTCAAGTTAAAAAAAATCTTATGTAACATTCCTCATTCCATAAATAAAATTTTTAACTGTAAGAAACTTCTCTACTCTTTTTTAAGAACATATATAGAATATATTTTAATTTATGCCAGATTTTTTTCGTGACATTACATAATATGTAAACAGATATTGTTAAAGAACTTGATCTTTGCAAGCGAAAAAATACTTTTAAAATTCACGTTTGTAATCTCAGTTCAAGAATACAGTTTACAAGTTATAGTATTGATTTGTTTCTAAAATTTACTATTAGCTTTATTTTTTATTTATTTATTATTTTTTTTATTAATATATTTTATTACAAGTAAAGGAGATAAAAGTAGATCCAGTAGTAGGAGATGTAGTAGATTAGACAAAGGGAAAATATTGTTAAAAAAAGCATATTTTCTCTTTTATTTAAGAAATTTGTTTAATGTTTAGATACATTTTGAGATTATTGCAAATATTGTTTGTTTATAGAAACTGGCTGCAAATTCAATTCTTACAAACTATTGTTTTTGTTTATAGCAGATAGAATGTTAAAGCTGTTGATTAAATAATTATGAATTATCAAAAACTTTATTTTAGTTCAGACTTGCTGACAGTGGTGTTGTGATATATATACAATAAAACCTTGGTACAACAATATTTTGGAGACCAAATAAATATATTGTTGTAGAGGGATATATTATTATATCAAAGGCCTACATACTTTGGAGACACAATAAGATTTTCTTTTTAATGTTATGTATGTATTAACTGTATCTTTTTATATACTATATAAAAATTGAATTTGCACAGTAATTATGGTTAAATATGAAATGAGATAGGAATGTTACATCTGTGACTTTTTAAGAGATAAGGGAGACAATTCCAAGAGAGGAAGGTCTTGGGGGTGGTCTATGTACATCGAGAATGTGGGGTATTGAAATTTGAATGCAAAAGCCATTCACTGTGGTGAAAAGAAATAAGATAAGTACATAATCAGCGTCTCTTGTGAGAAAAGATGGAGAAAAAATGGCAAGATTTTTGTATATTATTTGAAAACCAATAATAAATTTAGAAAATAAGGTTGAAATTACAAAAAAAGAAAGAAAAAAATCGTTTATTGCTTCAGAGAATATTGCAATATTGAGAGATGGATAACATTAACTCATATGCATGTTCGTCGGGACACTAAACTTTATTGTAATAGAGGGAGTTATTATTGTATCGGATATTGTAGTAGCGAGAGTTCACTGTATATGTGTATATTACATACATATGTGTGTGCATTCATGTATACGTGCACACACACACATATATGTATATAGCTTTGTACTATTTAATACATTTACCAGTGTAAAATGTTTAAAAAATTGAGAGAATGATTTGTTGACATATACATAATTTAAAAATAAATTTTAAACACTAATTTTGTTTTATTTTTCTTACAGCTCAAATGAGAGTATTAATGGAGTCGAAATTCATGAGCCTGAATGAAATTCAGGAGAATCTGAAAAAGATTTTTGACTGAAAAAATGTGTGACTTAAATAAACTTTTATCTTTTGTTAATAAATTATTTTGAATATTTTTCTTGTTGATTTATTGCAAAAAATATTTTGTTTTGTAAATTGAATCAATACTTATATTTAAAATGTAGGTATTAAATCAACGTTGAAATAATGACTTCTTATTAAATTAACAAAATCAGGTTCATTGAAAGATTTTTCTATTTTATGATTTCTTTATTATGCTGGAAAAAGAGATGTTTCAAATTTTTAACACAACAACAAACAAATTTTTCACCTTAATGCTAATATGCCAATAAGCACATTTTTCTCAACCAAACTGCTGTTAGGTATGCGAATTGTACAGATTATTTTTAATTTATATTTATATGAGGCTTTTTTGACTGATATTTTAAAGAAATCTAAAGGTCCTTAATATATGAAATTACTGTTTTTTTAAAATAGTAAACTAAAAAATAAATGTAACTTCCTTTCAGTGTGTGTAAGCTAAAATGGGCAAGCTATGTTGGCCTTTTATCCAGCAAACTATAATGGGTATGTTATGTTGGGTCAATATAAAAAACTATTGTACTATGATGGAAATGCTATGCTGACCCATTAGAAAATTCCATCATGACATGATGGGAATATTATGTTGTCCCATTATAAAATTCCATCATGACATGATGGGAATATTATGTTGTCCCATTATAAAATTCCATCCTACCATGATGGGAATATTATGTTGTCCCATTATAAAATCCATCCTGCCATGATGGGAATATTATGTTGTCGCATTATAAAAATCCATCCTGCCATGATGGGAATATTATGTTGTCGCATTATAAAAATCCATCCTGCCATGATGGGAATATTATGTTGTCCCATTATAAAAATCCATCCTGCCATGATGGGAATATTATGTTGTCCCATTATAAAAATCCATCCTGCCATGATGGGAATATTATGTTGTCCCATTATAAAAATCCATCATGACATGATGGGAATGCTATGTTCGTCCATCATAAAAATCCATCATGACATGATGGGAATGCTATGTTCGCCCATCATAAAAATCCATCATGACATGATGGGAATGCTATGTTCGCCCATCATAAAAATCCATCATGACATGATGGGAATGCTATGTTCGCCCATTATAAAAATCCATCATGACATGATGGGAATGCTATGTTCGCCCATCATAAAAATCCATCATGACATGATGGGAATGCTATGATGGCCCAACTTGAAAAGGTGCCAATTCCTACCTTGGGATGTTGGGAAGGCTTGATGGTCCCATCAAGCTGTATGATGGTTTTTGATGGGAATTCAAGTTGGTAACCATCATATTTATGTTGGTCCATCAATGGAAAACCATCTTGATTTTTTGTCTTGGGCGCAATGTATGTATATCTGAAATAATGATGCGAAAAGTCTTATTTCGAAGAAATTCGCCTTCTGAATAGCTTTTATACGGAGAAATTCTAAGTCTTTTTTCAAGAGAAATAAATTTTCTATCTCTGTATACCTCAAAAAGTGTTGCGAGAAGCTTTATTTTGAGGAAATTCACCTTCCGAAAAGCGTTCATACGGAAAAATTCTAAGTCTTTTCTCAATATTAACAAAGCCTCCTATCAGACCTTAATATTAACCTTTAATGTTTTAATTGGACCAGGTGTTATATTACCTTGTACTAGTGTACCCTACCAAAGGAAATAATTATAGACCCCATAAGGGGTACACAGTGGGACACCGCATTTTACTATTATTGTATATCTAAAACAGTGCATTTTTCAATGTCAAAAAAATGCCTCCTATCAGACCTTAATATTAACCTTTAATGTTTTTATTGGACCAGATGTTATATTACCTTGTAATAGTGTACTCTACCAAAGGAAATAATTATAGACCCCATATACTATTAATAAAATTAAGCATGAATTATCTATACAAATAAAAAAGTTAAGGTACTAAATGAACATTTGCTGAAATTTTATATTTTATTGAAAAAATGTTAAAACTAAACTGAGTACTCGAATTCTCCAATATTATATTTTCATATTCCTCTGCATTTAAAACACTAAAGTGTTTTGCTCCCAGCTTTAAAAATTTGAGTTAATTTTTTTTTCTAAAAGGGAAAAAGATTACGTCACAGAATAGTTTTGTTGAAAAGAGGGAAATGTGATATTTCTTCGGTATTTTTATTTTTTGTTTCTTACAAATCGTTTTTGTTTTTTATTTATTGATTAAGAAGTAAAAAAAAATATTATAGATCAGTTGCGTACAACAAAATTTCATAACTTTAGGCATTCAAGTGAATAAAACTTTTTTTTAAAACAGATTAAAATGGAATTTTTCAGAAGCCGTAAATTTTATTACTCAACTGCAAGACTGTAATCTTGAGTATGAATAGTGATAATTACAGATTTGTCGGTACATTGGGTTATGTGGTTTGATTATTTTTGCTTTCAAAAGGAGGATCCACAATTGCAAAAAATATACATTTTGTATTAATTGAACAGCTCTTACCGAAAGAGAAATAATTAGTTTAGCAACGCAAGAAAAAATGTCGGACAAGCTGTCAATAAAAAATGTTAAAGAACTTTCATATCACTTTTCGAACATAAAAACAAAGTAAAAAAAAATTGTGCGTTGAATTCCTCTGCGCGGAAGAAATTAAACTTCGTAATGTGGAAATGAAAATAGGAAGGGGTAGAAATTGATTTTTAGTGAAATCATATTGTTTCTTTTAGACAAACTTTATTAACATTGCTTACTACCACTTATCTACATAACTTTATTTTAAAATGTAGCGCAGAATTATATTACAATAATAATAATAAACTTCGTAATGTGGAAATGAAAATAGGAAGGGGTAGAAATTGATTTTTAGTGAAATCATATTGTTTCTTTTAGACAAACTTTATTAACATTGCTTACTACCACTTATCTACATAACTTTATTTTAAAATGTAGCGCAGAATTATATTACAATAATAATAATAAACTTCGTAATGTGGAAATGAAAATAGGAAGGGGTAGAAATTGATTTTTAGTGAAATCATATTGTTTCTTTTAGACAAACTTTATTAACATTGCTTACTACCACTTATCTACATAACTTTATTTTAAAATGTAGCGCAGAATCATATTACAATAATAATAATAAACTTCGTAATGTGGAAATGAAAATAGGAAGGGGTAGAAATTGATTTTTAGTGAAATCATATTGTTTCTTTTAGACAAACTTTATTAACATTGCTTACTACCACTTACCTACATAACTTTATTTTAAAATGTAGCGCAGAATTATATTACAATAATAATAATAAACTTCGTAATGTGGAAATGAAAATAGGAAGGGGTAGAAATTGATTTTTAGTGAAATCATATTGTTTCTTTTAGACAAACTTTATTAACATTGCTTACTACCACTTATCTACATAACTTTATTTTAAAATGTAGCGCAGAATTATATTACAATAATAATAATAAACTTCGTAATGTGGAAATGAAAATAGGAAGGGGTAGAAATTGATTTTTAGTGAAATCATATTGTTTCTTTTAGACAAACTTTATTAACATTGCTTACTACCACTTATCTACATAACTTTATTTTAAAATGTAGCGCAGAATTATATTACAATAATAATAATAAACTTCGTAATGTGGAAATGAAAATAGGAAGGGGTAGAAATTGATTTTTAGTGAAATCATATTGTTTCTTTTAGACAAACTTTATTAACATTGCTTACTACCACTTATCTACATAACTTTATTTTAAAATGTAGCGCAGAATTATATTACAATAATAATAATAAACTTCGTAATGTGGAAATGAAAATAGGAAGGGGTAGAAATTGATTTTTAGTGAAATCATATTGTTTCTTTTAGACAAACTTTATTAACATTGCTTACTACCACTTATCTACATAACTTTATTTTAAAATGTAGCGCAGAATTATATTACAATAATAATAATAAACTTCGTAATGTGGAAATGAAAATAGGAAGGGGTAGAAATTGATTTTTAGTGAAATCATATTGTTTCTTTTAGACAAACTTTATTAACATTGCTTACTACCACTTATCTACATAACTTTATTTTAAAATGTAGCGCAGAATCATATTACAATAATAATAATAAACTTCGTAATGTGGAAATGAAAATAGGAAGGGGTAGAAATTGATTTTTAGTGAAATCATATTGTTTCTTTTAGACAAACTTTATTAACATTGCTTACTACCACTTATCTACATAACTTTATTTTAAAATGTAGCGCAGAATCATATTACAATAATAATAATAAACTTCGTAATGTGGAAATGAAAATAGGAAGGGGTAGAAATTGATTTTTAGTGAAATCATATTGTTTCTTTTAGACAAACTTTATTAACATTGCTTACTACCACTTATCTACATAACTTTATTTTAAAATGTAGCGCAGAATTATATTACAATAATAATAATAAACTTCGTAATGTAGAAATGAAAATAGGAAGGGGTAGAAATTGATTTTTAGTGAAATCATATTGTTTCTTTTAGACAAACTTTATTAACATTGCTTACTACCACTTACCTACATAACTTTATTTTAAAATGTAGCGCAGAATTATATTACAATAATAATAATAAACTTCGTAATGTGGAAATGAAAATAGGAAGGGGTAGAAATTGATTTTTAGTGAAATCATATTGTTTCTTTTAGACAAACTTTATTAACATTGCTTACTACCACTTATCTACATAACTTTATTTTAAAATGTAGCGCAGAATTATATTACAATAATAATAATAAACTTCGTAATGTGGAAATGAAAATAGGAAGGGGTAGAAATTGATTTTTAGTGAAATCATATTGTTTCTTTTAGACAAACTTTATTAACATTGCTTACTACCACTTATCTACATAACTTTATTTTAAAATGTAGCGCAGAATCATATTACAATAATAATAATAAACTTCGTAATGTGGAAATGAAAATAGGAAGGGGTAGAAATTGATTTTTAGTGAAATCATATTGTTTCTTTTAGACAAACTTTATTAACATTGCTTACTACCACTTATCTACATAACTTTATTTTAAAATGTAGCGCAGAATTATATTACAATAATAATAATAAACTTCGTAATGTGGAAATGAAAATAGGAAGGGGTAGAAATTGATTTTTAGTGAAATCATATTGTTTCTTTTAGACAAACTTTATTAACATTGCTTACTACCACTTATCTACATAACTTTATTTTAAAATGTAGCGCAGAATTATATTACAATAATAATAATAAACTTCGTAATGTGGAAATGAAAATAGGAAGGGGTAGAAATTGATTTTTAGTGAAATCATATTGTTTCTTTTAAACAAACTTTATTAACATTGCTTACTACCACTTATCTACATAACTTTAATTTAAAATGTAGCGCAGAATTATATTACAATAATAATAATAAACTTCGTAATGTGGAAATGAAAATAGGAAGGGGTAGAAATTGATTTTTAGTGAAATCATATTGTTTCTTTTAGACAAACTTTATTAACATTGCTTACTACCACTTATCTACATAACTTTATTTTAAAATGTAGCGCAGAATTATATTACAATAATAATAATAAACTTCGTAATGTGGAAATGAAAATAGGAAGGGGTAGAAATTGATTTTTAGTGAAATCATATTGTTTCTTTTAGACAAACTTTATTAACATTGCTTACTACCACTTATCTACATAACTTTATTTTAAAATGTAGCGCAGAATTATATTACAATAATAATAATAAACTTCGTAATGTGGAAATGAAAATAGGAAGGGGTAGAAATTGATTTTTAGTGAAATCATATTGTTTCTTTTAGACAAACTTTATTAACATTGCTTACTACCACTTATCTACATAACTTTATTTTAAAATGTAGCGCAGAATTATATTACAATAATAATAATAAACTTCGTAATGTGGAAATGAAAATAGGAAGGGGTAGAAATTGATTTTTAGTGAAATCATATTGTTTCTTTTAGACAAACTTTATTAACATTGCTTACTACCACTTATCTACATAACTTTATTTTAAAATGTAGCGCAGAATCATATTACAATAATAATAATAAACTTCGTAATGTGGAAATGAAAATAGGAAGGGGTAGAAATTGATTTTTAGTGAAATCATATTGTTTCTTTTAGACAAACTTTATTAACATTGCTTACTACCACTTATCTACATAACTTTATTTTAAAATGTAGCGCAGAATTATATTACAATAATAATAATAAACTTCGTAATGTGGAAATGAAAATAGGAAGGGGTAGAAATTGATTTTTAGTGAAATCATATTGTTTCTTTTAGACAAACTTTATTAACATTGCTTACTACCACTTATCTACATAACTTTATTTTAAAATGTAGCGCAGAATTATATTACAATAATAATAATAAACTTCGTAATGTGGAAATGAAAATAGGAAGGGGTAGAAATTGATTTTTAGTGAAATCATATTGTTTCTTTTAGACAAACTTTATTAACATTGCTTACTACCACTTATCTACATAACTTTATTTTAAAATGTAGCGCAGAATTATATTACAATAATAATAATAAACTTCGTAATGTGGAAATGAAAATAGGAAGGGGTAGAAATTGATTTTTAGTGAAATCATATTGTTTCTTTTAGACAAACTTTATTAACATTGCTTACTACCACTTATCTACATAACTTTATTTTAAAATGTAGCGCAGAATTATATTACAATAATAATAATAAACTTCGTAATGTGGAAATGAAAATAGGAAGGGGTAGAAATTGATTTTTAGTGAAATCATATTGTTTCTTTTAAACAAACTTTATTAACATTGCTTACTACCACTTATCTACATAACTTTATTTTAAAATGTAGCGCAGAATTATATTACAATAATAATAATAAACTTCGTAATGTGGAAATGAAAATAGGAAGGGGTAGAAATTGATTTTTAGTGAAATCATATTGTTTCTTTTAGACAAACTTTATTAACATTGCTTACTACCACTTATCTACATAACTTTATTTTAAAATGTAGCGCAGAATTATATTACAATAATAATAATAAACTTCGTAATGTGGAAATGAAAATAGGAAGGGGTAGAAATTGATTTTTAGTGAAATCATATTGTTTCTTTTAGACAAACTTTATTAACATTGCTTACTACCACTTATCTACATAACTTTATTTTAAAATGTAGCGCAGAATTATATTACAATAATAATAATAAACTTCGTAATGTGGAAATGAAAATAGGAAGGGGTAGAAATTGATTTTTAGTGAAATCATATTGTTTCTTTTAGACAAACTTTATTAACATTGCTTACTACCACTTATCTACATAACTTTATTTTAAAATGTAGCGCAGAATTATATTACAATAATAATAATAAACTTCGTAATGTGGAAATGAAAATAGGAAGGGGTAGAAATTGATTTTTAGTGAAATCATATTGTTTCTTTTAGACAAACTTTATTAACATTGCTTACTACCACTTATCTACATAACTTTATTTTAAAATGTAGCGCAGAATTATATTACAATAATAATAATAAACTTCGTAATGTGGAAATGAAAATAGGAAGGGGTTGAAATTGATTTTTAGTGAAATCATATTGTTTCTTTTAGACAAACTTTATTAACATTGCTTACTACCACTTATCTACATAACTTTATTTTAAAATGTAGCGCAGAATCATATTACAATAATAATAATAAACTTCGTAATGTGGAAATGAAAATAGGAAGGGGTAGAAATTGATTTTTAGTGAAATCATATTGTTTCTTTTAGACAAACTTTATTAACATTGCTTACTACCACTTATCTACATAACTTTATTTTAAAATGTAGCGCAGAATTATATTACAATAATAATAATAAACTTCGTAATGTGGAAATGAAAATAGGAAGGGGTAGAAATTGATTTTTAGTGAAATCATATTGTTTCTTTTAGACAAACTTTATTAACATTGCTTACTACCACTTATCTACATAACTTTATTTTAAAATGTAGCGCAGAATTATATTACAATAATAATAATAAACTTCGTAATGTGGAAATGAAAATAGGAAGGGGTAGAAATTGATTTTTAGTGAAATCATATTGTTTCTTTTAGACAAACTTTATTAACATTGCTTACTACCACTTATCTACATAACTTTATTTTAAAATGTAGCGCAGAATTATATTACAATAATAATAATAAACTTCGTAATGTGGAAATGAAAATAGGAAGGGGTAGAAATTGATTTTTAGTGAAATCATATTGCTTCTTTTAGACAAACTTTATTAACATTGCTTACTACCACTTATCTACATAACTTTATTTTAAAATGTAGCGCAGAATTATATTACAATAATAATAATAAACTTCGTAATGTGGAAATGAAAATAGGAAGGGGTAGAAATTGATTTTTAGTGAAATCATATTGTTTCTTTTAGACAAACTTTATTAACATTGCTTACTACCACTTATCTACATAACTTTATTTTAAAATGTAGCGCAGAATTATATTACAATAATAATAATAAACTTCGTAATGTGGAAATGAAAATAGGAAGGGGTAGAAATTGATTTTTAGGGAAATCATATTGTTTCTTTTAGACGAACTTTATTAACATTGCTTACTACCACTTATCTACATAACTTTATTTTAAAATGTAGCGCAAAATTATATTACAATAATAATAATAAACTTCGTAATGTGGAAATGAAAATAGGAAGGGGTAGAAATTGATTTTTAGTGAAATCATATTGTTTCTTTTAGACAAACTTTATTAACATTGCTTACTACCACTTATCTACATAACTTTATTTTAAAATGTAGCGCAGAATCATATTACAATAATAATAATAAACTTCGTAATGTGGAAATGAAAATAGGAAGGGGTAGAAATTGATTTTTAGTGAAATCATATTGTTTCTTTTAGACAAACTTTATTAACATTGCTTACTACCACTTATCTACATAACTTTATTTTAAAATGTAGCGCAGAATTATATTACAATAATAATAATAAACTTCGTAATGTGGAACTGAAAATAGGAAGGGGTAGAAACTGATTTTTAGTGAAATCATATTGTTTCTTTTAGACAAACTTTATTAACATTGCTTACTACCACTTATCTACATAACTTTATTTTAAAATGTAGCGCAGAATTATATTACAATAATAATAATAAACTTCGTAATGTGGAAATGAAAATAGGAAGGGGTAGAAATTGATTTTTAGGGAAATCATATTGTTTCTTTTAGACAAACTTTATTAACATTGCTTACTACCACTTATCTACATAACTTTATTTTAAAATGTAGCGCAGAATTATATTACAATAATAATAATAAACTTCGTAATGTGGAAATGAAAATAGGAAGGGGTAGAAATTGATTTTTAGTGAAATCATATTGTTTCTTTTAGACAAACTTTATTAACATTGCTTACTACCACTTATCTACATAACTTTATTTTAAAATGTAGCGCAGAATCATATTACAATAATAATAATAAACTTCGTAATGTGGAAATGAAAATAGGAAGGGGTAGAAATTGATTTTTAGTGAAATCATATTGTTTCTTTTAGACAAACTTTATTAACATTGCTTACTACCACTTATCTACATAACTTTATTTTAAAATGTAGCGCAGAATTATATTACAATAATAATAATAAACTTCGTAATGTGGAAATGAAAATAGGAAGGGGTAGAAATTGATTTTTAGTGAAATCATATTGTTTCTTTTAGACAAACTTTATTAACATTGCTTACTACCACTTATCTACATAACTTTATTTTAAAATGTAGCGCAGAATTATATTACAATAATAATAATAAACTTCGTAATGTGGAAATGAAAATAGGAAGGGGTAGAAATTGATTTTTAGTGAAATCATATTGTTTCTTTTAGACAAACTTTATTAACATTGCTTACTACCACTTATCTACATAACTTTATTTTAAAATGTAGCGCAGAATTATATTACAATAATAATAATAAACTTCGTAATGTGGAAATGAAAATAGGAAGGGGTAGAAATTGATTTTTAGTGAAATCATATTGTTTCTTTTAGACAAACTTTATTAACATTGCTTACTACCACTTATCTACATAACTTTATTTTAAAATGTAGCGCAGAATTATATTACAATAATAATAATAAACTTCGTAATGTGGAAATGAAAATAGGAAGGGGTAGAAATTGATTTTTAGTGAAATCATATTGTTTCTTTTAGACAAACTTTATTAACATTGCTTACTACCACTTATCTACATAACTTTATTTTAAAATGTAGCGCAGAATTATATTACAATAATAATAATAAACTTCGTAATGTGGAAATGAAAATAGGAAGGGGTAGAAATTGATTTTTAGTGAAATCATATTGTTTCTTTTAGACAAACTTTATTAACATTGCTTACTACCACTTATCTACATAACTTTATTTTAAAATGTAGCGCAGAATTATATTACAATAATAATAATAAACTTCGTAATGTGGAAATGAAAATAGGAAGGGGTAGAAATCGATTTTTAGTGAAATCATATTGTTTCTTTTAGACAAACTTTATTAACATTGCTTACTACCACTTATCTACATAACTTTATTTTAAAATGTAGCGCAGAATTATATTACAATAATAAAAATAAACTTCGTAATGTGGAAATGAAAATAGGAAGGGGTAGAAATCGATTTTTAGTGAAATCATATTGTTTCTTTTGGACAAACTTTATTAACATTGCTTACTACCACTTATCTACATAACTTTATTTTAAAATGTAGCGCAGAATTATATTACAATAATAATAATAAACTTCGTAATGTGGAAATGAAAATAGGAAGGGGAAGAAATTGATTTTTAGTGAAATCATATTGTTTCTTTTAGACAAACTTTATTAACATTGCTTACTACCACTTATATACAAAACTTTATTTTAAAATGTAGCGCAGAATTATATTACAATAATAATAATAAACTTCGTAATGTGGAAATGAAAATAGGAAGGGGTAGAAATTGATTTTTAGTGAAATCATATTGTTTCTTTTAGACAAACTTTATTAACATTGCTTACTACCACTTATCTACATAACTTTATTTTAAAATGTAGCGCAGAATTATATTACAATAATAATAATAAACTTCGTAATGTGGAAATGAAAATAGGAAGGGGTAGAAATTGATTTTTAGTGAAATCATATTGTTTCTTTTAGACAAACTTTATTAACATTGCTTACTACCACTTATCTACATAACTTTATTTTAAAATGTAGCGCAGAATCATATTACAATAATAATAATAAACTTCGTAATGTGGAAATGAAAATAGGAAGGGGTAGAAATTGATTTTTAGTGAAATCATATTGTTTCTTTTAGACAAACTTTATTAACATTGCTTACTACCACTTATCTACATAACTTTATTTTAAAATGTAGCGCAGAATCATATTACAATAATAATAATAAACTTCGTAATGTGGAAATGAAAATAGGAAGGGGTAGAAATTGATTTTTAGTGAAATCATATTGTTTCTTTTAGATCTTCTTCGAAATAAGACTTTTCGCATCACAATTTCAGATATACATACATTGCGGGATCCCACTAAGTATGGGGTCAATAATTATTTCCTTTGGTAGGGTACACTATTACAAGGTAATATAACACCTGGTCCAATTAAAACATTAAAGCTTAATATTAAGGTCTGATAGGAGGAATTTTTTTTAACATTGAAAAATGAACTGTTTTAGATATACAATAATAGTAAAATGCGGGGTCCCACTGTGTACCCCCTATAGAGTCTATAATTATTTCCTTTGGTAGGATACACTAGTACAAGGTAATATAACAACTGGTCCAATTAAAACATTAAAGGTTAATATTAAGGTCTGATAGGAGGCTTTTTTAATATTGAGAAAAGACTTTGGAGTTTTCCGTATTAACGCTTTTCGGAAGGCGAATTTCCTCAAAATAAAGCTTCTCGCAACACTTTTTGAGGTATACATACATAGAAAATTAATTTCTCTTGAAAATAGACTTAGAATTTCTCCGTGTAAAAGCTATTCAGAAGGCGAATTTCTTCGAAATAAGACTTCGCATTACTATTTCAGATATACCTACATTGCGGGGTACCCCCTATGGGGTGTATAATTATTTCCTTTGGTAGGGTACACTATTACAAGGTAATATAACACCTGGTCCAATTAAAACATTAAAGATTAATATTAAGGTCTGATAGGAGGCATTTTTTTAACATTGAAAAATGCACTGTTTTACATATACAATAATAGTAAAATGCGGGGTCCCACTGTGTACCCCCTCTGGGGTCTATAATTATTTCCTTTGGTAGGGTACACTAGTAAAAGGTAATATAACACCTGGTCCAATTAAAACATTAAAGGTTAATATTAAGGTCTGATAGGAGGCATTTTTTTTAACATTGAAAAATGCACTGTTTTAGATATACAATAATAGTAAAATGCGGGGTCCCACTGTGTACCCTCTTATCGGGTCTATAATTATTTCCTTTGGAAGGGTACACTGGTACAAGGTAATATAACACCTGGTTCAATTAAAACATTAAAGGTTAATATTAAGGTCTGATATGAAGCCTTTTGTTAACAATGAGAAGAGACTTAAAATTCCTCCGTATCAACGCTTTTCGGAAGGCAAATTTCCTCAAAATAAAGCTTCTCGCACTACTTTTTGAGGTACATACATAGAAGATTTATTTCTCTTGAAAATAGACTTAGAATTTCTCCGTATAAAAGCTATTCAGAAGGCGAATTTCTTCGAAATAAGACTTCGCATCACTATTTCAGATATACCTACATTGCGGGGTACCCCCTATGGGGTGTATAATTATTTCCTTTGGTAGGGTACACTATTACAAGGTAATATAACACCTGGTCCAATTAAAACATTAAAGATTAATATTAAGGTCTGATAGGAGGCATTTTTTTAACATTGAAAAATGCACTGTTTTACATATACAATAATAGTAAAATGCGGGGTCCCACTGTGTACCCCCTCTGGTGTCTATAATTATTTCCTTTGGTAGGGTACACTAGTACAATGTAATATAACACCTGGTCCAATTAAAACATTAAAGGTTAATATTAAGGTCTGATAGGAGGAATTTTTTTTAACATTGAAAAATGAACTGTTTTAGATATACAATAATAGTAAAATGCGGGGTCCCACTGTGTACCCCCTATAGAGTCTATAATTATTTCCTTTGGTAGGATACACTAGTACAAGGTAATATAACAACTGGTCCAATTAAAACATTAAAGGTTAATATTAAGGTCTGATAGGAGGCTTTTTTAATATTGAGAAAAGACTTTGGATTTTTCCGTGTTAACGCTTTTCGGAAGGCGAATTTCCTCTAAATAAAGCTTCTCGCAACACTTTTTGAGGTATACATACATAGAAAATTGATTTCTCTTGAAAATAGACTTAGAATTTCTCCGTATAAAAGCTATTCAGAAGGCGAATTTCTTCGAAATAAGACTTCGCATTACTATTTCAGATATACCTACATTGCGGGGTACCCCCTATGGGGTGTATAATTATTTCCTTTGGTAGGGTACACTATTACAAGGTAATATAACACTTGGTCCAATTAAAACATTAAAGATTAATATTAAGGTCTGATAGGAGGCATTTTTTTAACATTGAAAAATGCACTGTTTTACATATACAATAATAGTAAAATGCGGGGTCCCACTGTGTACCCCCTCTGGGGTCTATAATTATTTCTTTTGGTAGGGTACACTAGTACAAGGTAATATAACACCTGGTCCAATTAAAACATTAAAGGTTAATATTAAGGTCTGATAGGAGGCATTTTTTTAACATTGAAAAATGCACTGTTTTAGATATACAATAATAGTAAAATGCGGGGTCCCACTGTGTACCCCCTATTGGGTCTATAATTATTTCCTTTGGTAGGGTACACTAGTACAAGGTAATATAACACCTGGTCCAAATAAAAAATTAAAGGTTAATATTAAGGTCTGATAGGAGGCATTTTTTTTAACATTGAAAAATGCACTGTTTTAGATATACAATAATAGTAAAATGCGGGGTCCCACTGTGTACCCCCTATTGGGTCTATAATTATTTTCTTTGGTAGGGTACACTAGTACAAGGTATTTAAACACCTGGTCCAATTAAAACATTAAAGGTTAATATTAAGGTCTGATAGGAGGCATTTTTTTTAACATTGAAAAATGCACTGTTTTAGATATACAATAATAGTAAAATGCGGGGACCCACTGTGTACCCCCTATGGGGTCTATAATTATTTCCTTTAGTAGGGTTAAGGTCTGATCGGAGGCTTTGTTAATATTGAGAAATGACTTAGGATTTTTCCGTATTAACGCTTTTCGGAAGGCGAATTTCCTCAAAATAAAGCTTCTCGCAACACTTTTTGAGGTATACATACATAGAAAATTGATTTCTCTTGAAAAAAGACTTAGAATTTCTCCGTATAAAAGCTATTCAGAAGGCGAATTTCTTCGAAATAAGACTTCGCATCACTATTTCAGATATACATACATTGCGGGGTACCCCCTATGGGGTCTATAATTATTTCCTTTGGTAGGGTACACTATTACAAGGTAATATAACTCCTGGTCCAATTAAAACATTAAAGATTAATATTAAGGTCTGATAGGAGGCATTTTTTTAACATTGAAAAATGCACTGTTTTACATATACTATAATAGTAAAATGCAGGGTCCCACTGTGTACCCCCTCTGGGGTCTATAATTATTTCCTTTGGTAGGGTACACTAGTACCCTACCAAATAATATAACACCTGGTCCAATTAAAACATTAAACGTTAATATTAAGGTCTGATAGGAGGCATTTTTTTTAACATTGAAAAATGCACTGTTTTAGATATACAATAATAGTAAAATGCGGGGTCCCACTGTGTACCCTCTTATCGGGTCTATAATTATTTCCTTTGGAAGGGTACACTGGTACAAGGTAATATAACACCTGGTTCAATTAAAACATTAAAGGTTAATATTAAGGTCTGATATGAAACCTTTTGTTAACAATGAGAAGAGACTTAAATTCCTCCGTATCAACGCTTTTCGGAAGGCAAATTTCCTCAAAATAAAGCTTCTCGCACTACTTTTTGAGGTACATACATAGAAAATTTATTTCTCTTGAAAATAGACTTAGAATTTCTCCGTATAAAAGCTATTCAGAAGGCGAATTTCTTCGAAATAAGACTTCGCATCACTATTTCAGATATACCTACATTGCGGGGTACCCCCTATGGGGTGTATAATTATTTCCTTTGGTAGGGTACACTATTACAAGGTAATATAACACCTGGTCCAATTAAAACATTAAAGATTAATATTAAGGTCTGATAGGAGGCATTTTTTTAACATTGAAAAATGCACTGTTTTACATATACAATAACAGTAAAATGCGGGGTCCCACTGTGTACCCCCTCTGGGGTCTATAATTATTTCCTTTGGTAGGGTACACTAGTACAAGGTAATATAACACCTGGTCCAATTAAAACATTAAAGCTTAATATTAAGGTCTGATAGTAGGCTTTGTTAATATTGAGAAAAGACTTAGAATTTTTCCGTATTAACGCTTTTCGGAATGCGAATTTCCTCAAAATAAAGCTTCTCGCAACACTTTTTGAGGTATACATACATAGAAAATTGATTTCTCTTGAAAAAAGACTTAGAATTTCTCCGTATAAAAGCTATTCAGAAGGCGAATTTCTTCGAAATAAGACTTTTCGCATCACTATTTCAGATATACATACATTGCGGGGTCCCACTGTGTACCCTCTATGGCATAGGTGGGGAACCTGCGGCCTCTGCGAGGTTCTTGTGCGGCCCTTTGCCACCTAGTACAAAATGGTAGAGTTCGTTTCAAAAAACAACTATTGTACATCAACGCCATGACAGTTGCGCGAAAAATCCCGCCAAAGACTGAAAATTCCACAAATTCCTTTACTGAAAATTCCACAATGTTTATGTATTTTACATATCTAAAAGAAACGAATAATGTTCTATGTAATATTTATTTGAAAATAAATTAAAATTACAAAATACTATTTACAAAATTTGTTGTATTCAGATCTCCCATTTGAGTGTCACACCTTGCTTTGGCTTCTCTGACTCGCATCTCTCAACGCTTCCCTGTTGCGATCTTCAGCAAACTGTAGTTAACAGTGCGTGCTTATAACAGTTACACGGCTTATCACAGTTGTTAAAGATATTATTTGATATTCGTTTTTTTATCCATCATGTCAAATAGTAAGAGAAGAAAATTAGGTGATGAAAACAGAACATTTAATGTAGAATGGGAGTTAGATTTTATCTTTACTGCTGAGAAAGATAAAATGATGTGTTTGTTGTGCAATACAGTTTTAAATACTTTAAAAATAGCGAATGCAAATAAACACTATTTGACTCATAAAGAACATAAATATTTCGCTTTAGAAGGTGAATCACGAAAAGCTGCACTTCAAAAGTTGAAAAATGAGAAGCATCATCATTGTAAATCAAAATTCCGCTACAGTTGCTGTTACGTATAAAATAGCACATATACTTGGAAAAAGGGGCAACCATTCAGTGACATTGAAATAATTAAAGAATGTATTGTTGAAGCAGTGAGTATGTTAGATCCAAGAAATGACGACAAATACAAACAATTACCTCTTTCAAGAAGAACTGTAACAGATCGACAGCACGAATTAGCGCAAAATGTAACAGAGCAACTTCATACAATTATACAAAATGAAGATGTTTATTTTTCAATTGCTTTAGATGAAAGCACTGATAAAACAGATTCGGCACAAGTTTTATATTTTATTCGTGCTATAACTAAAGATTTTCAATGTTACGAAGAACTACTTGCGTTGGGTACACCAACTGGAAGAACTCGCGGAACCGATATTTTCGAAAACTTCAAAGAAGTATGTAATTAATTACAATTGAATGTCAGTAATTTAGTCAGCGTCTGCACCGATGGCGCACCTTCCATGAGAGGCAAAAAAGAAGGATTCGTTGCTTTGTTAAAAAAGGAAAACTTAAACTTGAAAAAATTGATATCATTTCACTGCATTTTGCATCAGCAAAATCTTTGCACAAAATCTACCATTTTGCAAGACACTCTGATTAGAACCATTGCCATTGTCAACTATATTCGCGTAAATGCAATGCGTCATCGTGAATTTCGGCAGATGCTCTCTTTAGATGAGGAAACGTATAGTGTTGACGTACCATACTACTGCAAGGTTCGCTGGCTATCAACAGGTCAGGGTTTGATAAAAGTTTTGTCTTTACGACGACAAATTTTAAACTTTTATCAAGAACAAGGAAAACAATGTGATCTATCAGATGAAGTATTTCTCAGAAACCTTGCATTTTTGTCTGATATGATGACAAAAGAAAACAATTTAAATATTTGCCTGCAAGGTGAAACGAGGTATATTTATGAAATGTGTCAAAAGATCCAAGCGTTTAGAAAAAAATTATCATTTTTCAAAACATTGCTTTGTCGATAGGAAATATCTGCACAACACTTCCCGGAGCTAGCTAAAATGTTAAATGAGCAGAACTGTGAAAATAAAATATTCGATGAATATTCGTAGGTGTCTTGGATTGTTTAATAGAAGAGTATACTAAAAGATTTTCTGATTTTGACGAGCACACTCCTGCTATGAAACTGGCATTTGAACCACATTTAATAGATATATCCGAGGCTCCTGCAGAATTACAAATGGAGTTAATTGATTTAGGGGAAGATAGTGTCATCAAATCCCTTTTTAACGCTAAAAAGGATCCCATAGAAATCTGGAAAAATGCTGTTGAATATCCATGCCTTCGAGAACATGCTCGCCGTTTACTTTCCTGCTTCGGAAGTACCTACTGTTGCGAGACAACATTTTCTCTCATGTCAAAAATAAAAAACAAATTTAAGAACGCAAATTACAGATGAAAATTTAGAGGATCAATTAAAGCTGTGTGTTACGAAGCTTGATCCAAATATACAATTACTGTCAAACAAAAAACAAAGCCAAAAAAGTCACTAACTTAGTGAATAAAAAAATATTTTTTATTGTATTTTTTTATAATATTTTTATATTATTTTATATGTATATTATATTTAAAATTTTGTAATATTATATTTTATTTTTTCTATATAATGCAATAAATTCTTAAATCTATAGAAAAACTATAATAGTTTCACAAAAGTCACTTTCTTAGGTCAATCAGCTTATGCGGCCTCTCTTATTGCTGCCTAATTTAAATGTGGCCTCTAATGGTAAAAAGGTTCCCCACCTCTGGTATATACCTATATAGAATTAAGTATAATGCACCTTAAAATCTCACTCTTTTAAATTTTGTAAACTGTAAATGTTTATCTTTTTAATGTTATTGTATGTAACTGTACCTTTCTTTTTGTGTTTTAAATACTTTACCTTTTAATAAAAAGAATGTTTGTCTAAATTTTTTGTCTTTATTCAACTTTTATTCTTTATTTTTATGTTTTTTATTTTGCTTTTTTTTCCAAAAAAATTTGAAAATAAGGGAATATAAAATCAGAAAATCCCCTTTCCCCGTTTACTGCTTACGTATTATTTGAACAACCTCGTATCAATCCTATTTCGCTGTTAAACTGTTTCCCTTAAAAAAATATCCAAATATTTTGTTTTCTCATTTTTTTAAAAATTTTATCTCTAGTATTTGCAATTATATTTTTTGAAGTATTTTCAAATAATTTAAATTGTTTACTCGCTTACTTATTCATTAATTTTTTTATTAAAATTGATAATGAGAATTAAAATAAAAATTTAAATATAGAGAAATTTTTTATAAAAAAAATTGTTTTCATAATTGTTTTCATATTGAGTTGGTTTTGAAACTAAACTTGAAATTAAGGATGCGAAAAATCGATATGCCCTTTAAAATATTCTATCTTATTACTATATCCATCATTGTCAATCATTTTATTCAGATATCAATCGTTTGCATGAATTTAGGGGGGATACTTTTAAAAAATATGCGCTAAATCGGCAACTATTTAGTTCTAAGCATTCTTTATTACGTTTTTAATAAATCATTTTCGTTTGTATAAGGCTGGAATCTTTGACCTCTCTCTGATGAGCTAGAGCACTCACATTTTAACTAGAACTCATTTTTATTATCGCTAAAGGAAGCATTTATGATCAATGGAAATACCGATTATCTAGAATACTCAACGGAAGCTTCGTGAGACAATACGTGTGTGCCTAAAAGCCACAAGCAAATATCATCTTAATTTTTTTGCTAATTAGAATTTCTTAAAAAAATCATTTCGACCACTTTTCGCCTAGCTAGAGTACTCAAATTTCAAATGGGGCCCTGACCTTGGCTACAACAACTGTTTTCTTTCTTAATTTGTAAACTATAATTTATCTCCATTTTTATCTTCAATCGAAATTTCAACTACTTTTTTTACGAATACTTAGACAAAAATAAAGTAATATAATTAAAAAAGGTTTTGAATGTTTTAAAAATTTATTAAAAGGAGAAAATAGTTTATTTTGTAATAACTGTTAATACTGAAAATCCCCCTCCGTCTTTCAGAATATTGAGCCCTACATTTTTCGTTTTAATAGAATTGTTTTGTTCTTTTGCTCTACTTCGACTTGAAAAACGTAATTTTAAAAATTTTAATTCTATTCACGTTAAATTCCCTTTTTATGCTTCCAAGTATAGTATATTTTACAAAAATTTTGTATTTATTTTAGATTATTTAGAATTTCTATTGTAGTATTCAAATTTGAAGTAACTAATTTAAAACGTAAAATATTTTTTTATCTCCTATCAGACGCAAAAAAGTAATCTTTTGGTCATCTTTCTTTTGACCAAATTCTTTTTGTGAAATTTAAAGAGTGCAAATAAATCAAGAAACCTTTTAATTTAAATGATACAATCATTTTTCACAGTAAAATGAATTTGGCGATGATTTAAAAGCGCCATTTATAGCTCTTGGTATGTGGTTGTGAGTTTGGCGATAAGTAGCTAGAACGATTGTGTTTTTGAGTGGTAACCCGATCAAACGCCATTTTTAAATGGAATATTGTTTAACTGAAATATTGGTAGTTTCATGATAGCATTTTCGTTTTTCTCTTTAGCAATAATAACGGTTTTTGAACGTTTACGTCGATTTTTTAAAACCTTCAATTCTTTTTTGACGACATGTGTTTGCTTTTCAAAGGAATTCTTACTTGAAGAACTGAGTCTAAAATAGTGTGACTTCTACTTAATGCTGTAATTTTGGAATCAGAACTTATTTTTCTGGTAAGTTATTATTTATTTATTTGTTATTTTTCTTATCTCTCATGTTTAAAATGTAAGATATGTTTCGAAACGTTATTTCAATAGCGTTGCATCGTAATACAAAAATCACATTCTTTGTATGCACTTATTAAATTATATTATGCGAAAACTGTAACACTAAATATTTTTTAATTTCCCGTAAAGTTTCTAAGTTTCTTTTTTTTGTTAATGATTAAGTAATTAATAATGTGAAATTTGGCTTGAAAATTCAAAAGAAAGTGTCTGAATGCCTTATTCTCTTACATATTTGGCAAACGATTAAAAAAAAAAAGAAAAAAAGAACGTATTCAAAACAAATTTGCAATTCAAACATATATTTACATTTAATGCAAAAAAATTAATTTAATTTAGTGCAAAAAAAAAAAAACATTTTCTTTATCTAGTTTAACTATGATTGAAAATCTAAATGCAAGCTATTTTTCAATACTAGTATGCGATTTTGTTTGTCAGAATCTAAAATTTAACAATGTGGATTCCAGAGGGGGAAAAAAACATATAAAATTTTTAATTTATTTTTCAATTTTTCTCTCGATATTTTGGATTTTTCGTTTAAAATTATTTACTTAAACATTTTTAAAAAAATATATTGATCACTATTAATAATGTAAATAAATTGAACAACAATAAATCTATTAAATGCAAGTTTTGAAATAAACATACTTTAGGTTTTATCAAAGTTTTAAAGTAAAATCAAAAATTTTGTAACATTTTTTAATAAGCTTATTATTTTTAACAAAAAATATCAATTCAAAATTAAGAAATGGAGCTGAGTAAGCGAGTTTTACTCAGTCTCAATTTTCTTGAGGGGAAAATTAAATATAGCAACCCTAAAATTCGGAGACACGAAGAGAAACATTTTATTTTTATTTTTCATTTAAAATATTCAGTTTAAGATCGGCTAATTGCTCCTGGTAAATTTCATTTGTACTTGGAAAACTGAAATCGGCGTTTGAGTGCGAAATATTTTAGTTCTTTTTTGCCTTGATAAACATTTTTGATAATTATTTTGTATATTTGTTTCCATACTTAATACCAATTGATAGCTTTGGATAAACTTTCTCATTCTTTTTCAAAGATTTGTTTTTGGTGTGTGTGTGTGGGGGGGGGGGGATAAATTGCGTTAATATTTGCTGTTGCATCGCATGATACCAATTTGTCATTATCGTCACTTTTATAATCCTGTTTTGACAATTTTAATTTTATCCATTTGGTTTTATAATAAATATTTGTTACATCTCTGCATCCTAATAAAACATGTGTGGCGTAACTACTACGATTATTAAACATCAATTCACTAGTATATAAGACATAAGACATGCTAACGTGATTCAATCTTGAGGAACCTTTTGTTAGATGCAGGTTAGCATGGTCTAAAACTCTTTCCCCCACATTGGTGACTAACGGACGTGAAATATTCGCGTCTATTTCGATGGATGGTTCACATTGAAAAATTGACTTGCTGTTTGTGATTGCGTCATCGTCCTCTTTGCGCTGTTGCTTCGCAGTATCATTTACACACAACGGGATCCTGCACACATTAGACTGATAATAGCGACACAGGACACACACTACACACTTAACCACGAACTTAATACAGATCTCACGACCAACGCTCAAAACTTTGTGCACTTAATACAGCTCTCACCACAAGTGCTCAAAATCCGGTGAACTTAACACAGCTCTCTCGGTCTTTTGTAACTAGTGGTATCCGTGCATCGAATTCTATCCAAGATAAAATTCTGGTGGGGGAGTATTGTGCCGTAACTACCACTACGATTATAAAACATCAAATAACTAGCATATAAGACATACTAAATTGACAGGGGTCTGTCCAGACATTTTGTGAAAGGTCCGTTTTTGTATAATTGTGAAAAAAATTACTCGTAATTTCTGAATATAAAATAAACGTTAAGTCACATTCTTTCAACCAGGGTCCACTTTTGTGAATTTGTGCAAATAGGGTCCGTTATTGCAACAAAAAAAAAAAAAAAAAACTTTTTCAAGAAGTTTTTAAATTGTAAAGACATACAAGATTATGCTCAACACTGTAAAATCATAATTAAAAAAAATTAAATTTTAAAAAATAAACAGCAATTTCAGCTACTAAATTAGCGATGCAACATACTGAATATAAATACATTTGGTATTTAGCCTATACTGCTGAACGCAGAATATTCATTTCGGACGAATAAAGGAAGAAGCGTCTGCCGAAGACAAAACTTAATTCGTTTCTTCATCTTTCTCTTTTTCTGCCCTGGGAAGGGTTTATTCAATTAACAAAACAATAATAAAGATAAATAAATTTGTGAAGGGTCCGATTATAAGAAAAATATTTTGTGAAGGGTCCGATTTTAAGTTAAAATATTTTGTGAAGGGTCCGTTTTTATGAAAAGATATTTTGTGAAGGTCCGTTAACCGACCCAAATTTCTTCTAAACAGACCCCTGATTGATTAAATTTTGAGGTACCTTTTTGTAGATGAATATTGGCATGGTCTAAAACTTCTTCCCCGACAATATAAAACGCTGAATTCAATGAATAGTTTCTTACGAGCTGAAGTAGCTTTATTCTATTTCTAGAAAATTAAATTTTGGAACTAAAAATGTTTAGTTCAGCATTACAATCACTTCATTTTTTAGAAATAATTAAAACATAAAATTTGCTAGTTACTTCCATATGTACAGTCAGCAAAAAAAAAAAAAAAAGATATCACCCTGAATAATTTTCGTTCTAATGATCGGATTTTCACGAACTAAGTGTCAATCTTAATGGTTCCTGGGGGTGACCTCAAATATGCTAATTAGGTAGTGCTAACTATTAATTAAGTTACGAAATCAGACACAAAAACGTACTTTCTCTGAATAAACATATATTTTTTTTTACATATTTGGATTCCTTATCTTCAAAATATAGGGGGTAGCCGCAATCTGGGAAATGTGGTCCCCATAGCTTGGTCAGGAGAGCGATTCAAAGTTTGGACCCCTTAATGTTAATTTCACTTTTTGCGTTTTCAGTCATATTTTAAAAACTAATGAAGCAATTCAAAAAAATATTGCACCAACTCATAAAACGCATTTACCCAAAGATAATTTCATGAAAAAAATAATTTTTAATAATTATTAATTATTTTTTATTATTTAATTAAAGAGAGGATGAAAAAAATTTGTATTATAAGGTATGGATTTTTTTATACCATATTAATCTACTTGCTTTTCAATTGAAAAATCTAAAGTTTCAACTTTTTTTATTTATTAGAAGATGAGAAAAATTAAAATTAATTATTTTTAAAAAAAATAATTTGGCGACAATGAAAAAATGATTAAATGGGGCGATTAATAGTAAAATGTGATAAACTTACGAAGAACTTGATTTAGCGCGCGTGGCGTAAAATTTCATTCATATTTTTTTCGCTAATAATCGTTTGCTAATCTTTTTATTTTTATTTTTTTTTAAACTATAAAATACAATGTTTCTTTTTTAGTCCTCTAAAAGTCTATTTGAAATTAACTAAAGAAATTTGAATAAAACATTTTATTGAATAAAAAACATTTTATTCAACGAATGTCGAGTTTTATAAAAGCATGCTTTTGATAGAATATGATTATACACCAGATTGTGCTTGTATAATGTGATTATTTTTTAGTTTTTTTTCTCAATAACTGATACAATTACAATAATATATATACGTATGAATAGATTTGGAATAAAATATTTATCAGTTTCTTGTATATATTTTTTATGAATATTAATAAAAATACGTAGTAAACATATTTAAGCATATCTCACATCATCGCAAATTTCTCAACATCTTATATATCGTGTTAATCTTAAAAGTAATTTTTTAATCACCTGTCCGGAAGTGTTTCGCAGAACTATTTTACCAACTATTTAATTAAATTTTAGCATTTTTAAAAATTTTATTCTTTACCCTACTACATTTATTATTTCTTCATTAATATACTAATCAATTTTTTTAGTACTTTAATTTAGATTTTCTTTAAAGTAAAATTCCTTTTTACATTATAGTCAAGTTTTTTAAAAAAGAATTATTGTCTGCTAGCTAAGAATAAAGCCTTGTTAAGAAATTAAAAACATTCCGCTGTTTAAAATTATTTAATGCAAAACAGCTGATTATTTACTAAGTATACTATTTTTTTCGAAAAAAGAATATAAATCATTGATTGTCTTTTTTGTTTTGTTTCTTGTGACTTAAGCATAGATTATCTAAAATAGTGTCCATGTTTTATAAATCACTACAAAGAGTATAAAGATACCGAACATAAAAAGCTGTCAAATACTTAGCCAAAACTTTTAAGCGTCTTAAAATATCTCAGTATCTTAAATGATTCTTTCTTTATGATTCCATGTAGATTTTTTTACGGATAATATCTAAACTATTTTGTTTAATTTTTTTACTTTAGCACGATTCCCAAGATATTATTGTAGTATAATTTGCTATCGGGAACAATGCCTTATTTTGTTTAGCAGGAAACACTAAAAATTGAAATTTGTAAGAAGTTTCCGAAGCCGTGCGAATTTTAGAATCATCTGATTTAAAAAAATTCAATAAAAAATACGTAAATTTCCGAATTTATTTTGATTAAAAATAAAAAAATATGTAAAAAAAATAATAAAAAACGTGGCAAGAAGGCTAACATACTTTTTACAGAACTGTGAAAACCAGTTTTTCCTATATTTCGTCAAAAGAGGATAAGAATGATATTGCTCCAAGGGACCTACTCAATAATTTCGCTATTTCCAGAATGAAATCTGTTTGATCGAAACATATTTCCTTAAAAATTAAAACGGGGAAAAAATTAACTTTTATTATTTATCTAAGCTTATTCCATTCATTTAATGATAGCGGTATCAAGGTTAAGGATATGCGATAGAAGCCCCGTTTACTATTATACTATAAATGCGTTAAATCATGTTGCTTGAATAATTTATTTTAAGCATATTATTTAATAATTTTAAGCAAATAAGGGTGTAAAAATAAACTCGATCAAAATACTCCGAAAGTATACCGTAAAATATTTGTAGAATAAACTTTGGAATCTATATATACAAAATACCTTTTCAAACAACTTCGAGTAGGACGGAAACGCTAACTTGTTTAAAATAGTTCTCCTTGTAGCTATTTAATTTCGATTTCTGGTGCTAGGGGACATTCCATTTTCACATTCGACTTTTGAAATTTCAATTGTAAACGGAATTTTTTTATGTCCTTAAATTAAAATGTTAAGGCTTGCAGCAAAAAAAATTGTACTGCATTGATTTTTTTACAAACTAGCGAATTATTATTTTTTTAATCTAAGAACCTGTGCCTATAACTTAAGTAAAACTTATTTTAATATCGAGTGAAATAATTTAATATATTGTGTAACTAAATAGATAATCCCAAGAAATTGAATCGAAAATATAAAAACTTCATTGATTTAAAAATTAATAGATGATGATAAAAATAGACATGTTTTGAGCACAATAATAAAAGTCACAAGTTATTCAAGCTTGACAAGTTTTGAGAATAAGTGAATATATTTGAACGCTCGAAACATGTCGACTTTTACTTCCCTCTTCATATTTTTTGAAGCCAGTTGAGTTTTTATCATCAATTATACTGTTTTACATTTAGGTCTTGATCAATATTTTGATAAGGATTTTACACTCGTTAAAGTAAAAATATGCATTTTCATATTTCAACAGGATTTATGTGGTCTTTAAAAACATAAGAGCATCAATATTGTAAAAGTTATATTTAACTTGGTTTAAAATTAAAATTTTGAGACCAGATATTTTGAGTTAATGAAATTGAATATTTAAACTTTTAAGTTTTCGTGCCCCTCTTTCAGTATCTTAAGGACCTTACAAGCTCTGTTTAAAAAGAGAGTATCATATCAGATATATATAAGAAATCAAAAATAATCATAGTATCAGTATTTGGTGGTAAATGTAGCTTATCGTAATTGAAGAATATGCTGTGCGGTATTTTATGGTGAATTTGCGAACGTAAGTTTCTAAATGTATCGAAGCATAAGGATGCTATTTGCTAATCATCTTTATCCAAAGAAAACCTTGTAATCTAAATATCCAGCAGAATGAAGCGATTTTTGAAACAATGAATCATACTATATGCAACATATTATTTCAATATCTTATTCTTAAACATAACCTATTTCAATGCTTTTAAAATACCACTAAACATTCAGCAATTCCTTGAGTTATAGGAAAAAGAAATATCGTAAATTATAGAAAAACTTGTGAATGCGTATTAGAATTACTATACAATATACATTTTATTTTTCAAGCACTTTTTTTTTCTTCAAACTTTCTTGCCTAGAAGACTTGATTAAAGCTGTAAAAGTGATTATCCCTAAAATTTTGTATTTAGCCATAATAAGTTATGTTAATTTGATTTTAGTATGAAATCTTTTCTAATAAATATAGCAGAAGCAACCTATATAGCAGAAACAACATAATCTAAATAATATCAGATAAAATGTTCATGTATTTAAATTCTAAAACTTAGAAAATCATAAATAATTTATAATCGATTCAAATTTTCTTTTCAAGGAAGATTAAAATAAAAAAAACTTTGCTTTTTGGACAGAAATCAGCTTAAAAATTGTCTATTACCTAGAAACTTTGAGATATTTTCTATTAACTATTAATTAAACCTCTCTGAGTAATCACAGAACATTATTTCAATTTTTTTTCCAGTCAGATCTTGGTTGCTTAGCAACCTAGTAAAATTAAGCATTCTTCTTTTGAATTAGTCAATGGGTTATCTTAAAATATTCATTTGCGCTGTTGACTTTTTTTGGCGGTTTTCTGGACTATCGCCAAATATATAAACCTTTGTTGCGACCCTATTTACCACCCATTTTTTTCAAAATTTTGTCTACCCCCCCCCCTAATTCAAGTATCTGGATTCCAAATATGTAAAAAAAAATATATGTTTATTCAGAGAAAGTACGTTTTTGTGTCTGATTTCGTAACTTAATTAATAGTTAGCACTAACTAATTAGCATATTTGAGGTCACCCCCAGGAACCACTAAGATTGACACTTAGTTCGTGAAAATCCGATCATTAGAACGAAAATTATTCAGGGTGATATCTTTTTTTTTTTGCTGACTACATACCATAAGAATTTGTATTCTTATAGCTTCGTTGAAAGTAATGGTACATGATGGATATGTGAAATTTTTAAGAAAATGATTTGTAAATTTTATTTTTTGCTGTTTTAAATGAAGACTGAAATAATTTTTTAGTTTAGAATTTCAGTGAATAGAAATTCAATATAAGGTTTATAAACTTAAAATAAATTTTTAGCTCATTATTGATAGAAACGATGCAAATTTTATTTAATAAATCTTCCTCCATTAACTTAAATCTAAATTAAGATTGTTGTGTATCTGATGACACATGTATTTTTCTTTCCTTTATTGATATCAAACTAAAATGGTACGTACCATCTTTAGTTGAGGCATCTAAAATTGCTTAAAAGACAAAAAGCTACATTTTCATCTTTTACAATTTTTTTTTTTAAATTGGCATTTTTATAAAGAGCAGCTTGAGTCGTGATGGCTCAGTGGATAGAGCGTTTGCCCTCCTATGAGGTGAACCTGGTTCGAATCCCAGCTATGGCTGGTGAATACGAATTCCGCACCCGGCTCGCACCGACCACAGTGCTGACGCGAAATATTCTCAGGCGGATCATGGGTTTGAGTCCCCTTGCCGTCAGTCTAACCAAGGTAGGTTTTTGCGGTTTTCCTCACCATGTAACGCAAATGCCGGTTATTTTCATCAAAAAAGTCCACTACGCAGTCAAATTTCCCCCAATACTTGGTTGTCTAATCTTGTCTTCTGTATTAGGCTCAAAAATCGAAAAATTGAACATTAGTTGCGGTAAATTCAAAATTGGGACACCTGTGTTCAATGACGGTAATTAAATAAAGCGAAAATGTCAAAAATAGTAAATAAACCCCCAAAAGTTAAATTTCCCCTGAAAAATAATAAAATAAAAAAGACCGTTGCAATGATTGAAGATAAGATTTATCTGGAAAAAATTAAAAATTTTCAAATCAAATGTAAACGATAAAAGTAAAAATGAAGAATGAAGGAATAGAGATTAAGCTGAGATCAGCGGTTGCAGAAATTCTAACCTTTATATTTTTGTTTAATTAGATCAATTTTTCAAAAAGTTATATTATTTCATTCTGTTAGAGAAGTTTCAAATTGATTATGACAAAAAATATTCTAAACTCGAACGTATTATATCTTTTTCCTTTTTAAAAAAATATTTGTTCCTTAAATCATGTTATTTGTTCCTTAAAACATTATGTAATACATTTTATTCATAATTTAAAAAGCAATTTCTTAACTAAGAAAATGATCTTTTTATAAGAATTTAGAAACAAAATCATAGAGGGAAAAAAGTAAATAAAACATTTGAAAAGGGGACGCAACTAATAAAAATCTACCTCTAGTGGTCAGTGACCATCCGATAAATTGCCCATTCTTCTTGCTCTTTAATGTTTGATTTTATTTTTCTTCTTCTACAGTAATTAAACGTTTCTTTATTATCCAGGATTACTTGGACTATATACTTACTTAGATTCGACAAAACTTGAATATATTGTTACTCTTTATAAATTTTTACATATGTTTGTTACAAAGCTTTTAAAAGTTTATAACGTACAAGGACTTTGAAACCATAACTTCATTTTCTTTTCTGTTCGTTTTCTTTTTTGTTCTTTTTTCTTTTTGTTCGTTTTCTTTTTTACCTTCTTTGATTAAATTTCTTTATTTCTCTAATTTTTTCTTATTTAGGTTTCCATTTTAAAAATTTCCACAAAAATGATTTAAGAAGTGAATTACTAATCCTTAAAAACTAGATTTTTTTAAGAAAAGAGATCCAGTTTTCTTAATTGTTTATCTGTAAGCTTTATTACAGTATACTGTCGATGTCTCAAAATTGAAGGGATGCCAAAAAATAATTTCGAGATAGCGAGTTTTCGAGATAACAAGTTCAGAGTTAAATATGTTCTAAAAAGTAGAAAAAATGTTGTAAAATAGTATTCTAAAAAGTAGTCATGAAGCATAAGAATAACTACTAATAATTTTGTATGTAATGATAGTTAACTGTAAGTCTAAATTACAGTCATTATAAGTTTTAGAATGAAGACTAAAATGATTATGCATTAAATAGAAAAGAATTCGTTTATAATAAACTTAAATTGTTATTTTTCCGAAAAGATTTCATTTTCTATAACGAAAAAATTTCGACATATCAAGATTTTAAGAAGAAACTCCTTCGACATTGGAATTCAAATTAACAATATGTGGTTATATAATGCCAAGGTGGAAAATACTTTTTTGACATAACAAGGGTTTCGAGATATAGACGTTTGAGATGTCGAGAGTATACTGTATTTGTATATTAACGAAAAATTGGGCTAATCATATAGAATTCATTGTCATATCATAATTTCTATTATTAATTATATCCCTTACATCAGTTTAATAAATTATAATCCATGTTTCCGGTATCAGAAAGAAAATTGGTATGTCTCATTCATAGCGCTACTAAAATGTAAAGCATTCTTCTGTCAAATTTGTACAGTCTTACACTGGCAACAAACTGCATGACTAAGAAAATGTCGTAGCAACAAAATAAATAATTCGGTAATTTTTAGAGAACATGTTTTGAGATATTTAAAGTCAAATCGAAACATTCGCAAACTTGATCTAGTGTCAGAGGGTCAAATAAAGTATCAAATGAAAGTTTATATTAGTTAGTTTATATTAACTAATTTTATTTTATTTCAAATGACAATTAGTTGAGTATTTGCTAAAATTACTTATTATTTTTTAAACCTATATTTCTTTTGGGATTTATTGAAAAATAATTTTATTTTAAAATCAATTTTCATGAAGTAATTTCTTTGAAATAAGTGGATTCAATATAAGGTAATTTAACTAATTTTTATATTTTACAAAAAAGAAAAAAAAAAAAAAAAACAGAAATAATTTTTTAATATTAAAAAATAAGACATTCATTTCATTTGTTAATTTGCAGTATTTTGGGTCTTTGTAAATTACATAAACGTTATTTAGGTAAGATCTATTTATCTTTGATTTCTCATTTATTTACTATATTATGTCCATCTCTAACCTTTATCAAAAAAGTTTATAATTTTATTCTGGCTAAAAATTATAAATTTTGACTTATTTTTCCATGAGTATTGTGTCTAAGGTATTATTTTAGAAGTATTTAGCTGCAAAGCATATAATTTTTGCTAATTCTGTATAGCCTTCCTGATAAAGTCACAGCCTACAAATTTGTATATAAATTGAACAATATTGGGGCAAAAAAAATTTTTTTTCGTAATTTTTGAGACACATGATTCGAGATGGAAATTTAACGGTTAAATCAAATCACCCTCATATCCAAGTCAAAATGTTTGATGGTTTTCCATTGATGAACTATCATAATCTTGATGGTGACCATCAATAATTCCATCATGAACCATAAATATTTTTGTCAATAACCAACATAAGTAACCTCAATGTAGGAATTCGAACTGATTTATGATGGTCCAATATAAGAATAGCAACTTCATTTTAATTGTTTGTTAATGTTGAACCATCAGTAATTTTCCTATTAGTTTGTTAGAAATCAAATTTTGGAACAATCATGAATCACCCTCACTCCAATGTTGGAATTCGGACTGATTTATGATGGTCCGATATAAGAATAGCAACTTCATTTTAATTGTTTGTTAATGTTGAACCATCAGTAATTTCCCTATTAGTTTGTTAGAAATCAAATGTTGGAACAATCATGAACCAACATCACCCCAATTTAGGAATTGCATTGATTAACAAGACACTTACGACTACCGGAGTTCAACTCCGTAGACTTGTAATTTTGAACCTAATCCAGATGACAAGAGAACTCTTGGATGAAGAAGTGGGAGAAATTTGCCTTTGTGGAGGACTTTTTTGATGGAACTAAATCGCATTTACGTTACGTGGTAGTGAAAACTACGAAAACCTCTTACGGTTAGCCTGACAGCAAGGAGACTCTAAACCGCGATCAGTCTACCACTGAAGATATTTTGCGTCAGCACTACTGTTGGTAAGAGTCGGGTGCGGAATTCAAGCAAACGACCCATTTTTAGTACGTGAACCCGAGTCACCTCATTAGAAGGCGAGCACTCTTTCCTGAGCCACCATGACCCGCGATTTTTATAATGTTATGCCTAAATGCTTTAATGCCAGGCTGGGTACTCTGAACCGACCGGGTTATAAATCCAAATTTTATCATGTACCCAGAATCGGCTAGGTAACAAATAAAATTTTCACCGGGTACTCTAATCGACACGTTAACAAAACTTTTGCCGGGTACCCGGAGCCGGTTTGGTAGAAGATTAGATTTTAGCCGGGTACCAGGACCCAGCAAAAGTTTAAAACCTGGTACACCTCTAAAAGATAAAAAGTTACAACCATTTATATCAATGAAAGTTTGTCATTTTATAACTTGGAAATTTTTTTATTTAGTTCATTACTTGGACGATTTTCAAGTAAAAAAGAATCTAAAACGTAGTGGAATTACTCATGTGTGTTCGCATCCATCAAATTTTATTAAAAGCAAAGGGACAAAAAGTGATCTGACGTGAAATGACTCTATTTTGAATTGTTTATTGAAAATATTAGTTCATAATAGACACGAGAGTTGTATTTCATGAAATACTTCTCAATGGTTTAGTTAATAAAGTTCGGGACGTAAAATATTGTTTAAAGCCTTAGTTTTAAATAAACGAAATGAAAAATCTATTTCGATAGAAAAATAGTTTTTGTCTTTTTTATTCTGTTAATTGATTTCTTGTTATATTTTGTGTTTTGTCTTGCAGACAAGAAAGGGCAGCACGCCGTTATGGATTAGTACACGTCCCGCTAGACCTGCACAAAGGGCTATTCAAGCTGTGGATTAGTGTATGTCCCACTAGAGCTGCACAAAGGGGTATTCCAGCTATGGATTGGTGTATGTCCCACTAGAGCTGCACAAAGGGCTTTTCAAGCTGTGGATTGGTGTATGTCCCACTAGAGCTGCACAAAGGGCTATTCAAACTGTGGATTGGTGTATGTCCCACTAGAGCTGCACAAAGGGCTATTCAAGCTGTGGATTGGTTTATGTCCCAATAGAGCTGCACAAAGGGCTATTCCAGCTATGGATTGAGCATGAAATAGATAAGTACCTTTTTACATAATTATTTTCTAAATTTCGCGTTATCCATCTATTGGCGATAGTGTGTAATGTTAGTAAAAAATGTGGAATACAAAAACTTTGCATTAATATTTTATGAAAGAAAAAGGAGTAAACTTATCTCTTCTCTTCCTTCTTGAAATCGATCATTCTTTAGTTCAACCAATTAAAATTTTTTTTTTGTGGATAATTTCGTGAAATTCGGATTTAGCAAGTTCTCTGACTTGACGTGTAGGAATCACGTATTTTGTTCTGCTTAGGCTCGATCAATTTGGTTCTCAAAATATGAGGTGCATCTATGAATTGCAAATTACACCGATTCCGAAGTATATCTAAGCAATTATTGTCTCAATAGTTTAGTCAAAAGACAATTCTAAAGTATGAGGCCATTAATGTTATTTCTGATTTTGATGTTTCACCTACCTCAAACATATTGTTCTTATAGACATTTCCCTCCCCCACAATTTTTTTTTTTTTATGAAAAGTAATTCCGTATTTTTAAAGTTGAATTATTGAATCGAGAGGTAGATACAATATTTGCACCTCTTTATCGTTTATAAGGTATAGGCAGTCTTAATTTAAGTTAGATACTTTACTAAGCTTTTAACTAGAAATCAAAGAAAGTTTAAAACGATAGATTTATGAATTTATTCGGAAATCAATTAATTTAAGTGAATTAAATTTTGAAAAAAAAAGTTAAAAGCTATAAAAAATAATTTTACTAAATGAGCCTTAGTCAGTTGAGCGAAATTGAAACTTCATATGAAATTTATATTTTGAAATAAAAATATATTAGCATTTCCGAATGTTTAAATGATAAAAGATGCTCTGTTTTTTCGAACGACATTACCCCCAGTACTAAACACCCTCTCTGACGCTTTTGAAACATCACTAATTTTTATTTACTATTATTATTTCACATAAATAATTAAGTTCGTTTGACTAGTGCAAGGTTCGAATTTTAAACTAAAAAGTAAACATGCGTTTTGTTATAATTTCTTAACTTTCGCTCCTTGAAAGATTTATCAGTTTAAAAAAATAAAGGGAATTTTAAAAAATATATCTAGTTAAAATTATTGAAAGAAAATTTAGAAAATTTAAAAAAAAAGGTTTGTTAAGAAATTTATTATACGCTTAATACAAAGTGTTAAAAACTTTGTTTATTTTTTAAAAAAAAAGCGTTTTTTACAAATCAATATATCCTTGTACTAATTTGCATAAATAATTACATAATTATTAAGTTCGATCGTAATCTTCAAATTCTAAATGAAAAAGTAAACGCAAGTTTTGTTACATTTTCTAAAAATGATCACGAAAATAACGAAAGATTTCTTAATTTAAAAATAAATAAAATTGAAATTTATCAATATATTTACCCAACAGTATAGAAAGAAAATTTAAAAAAATAAGTTCGTTAAAAAATATTTGTATGTTTAAAACAAAGTGCTAAATAAATTAAAAAAAAAAAAAAACGCTTTTAAAACACTATTTTTTATTATTATTATTTCCCATAAATAATTAATTTAAATTGAATAATGACCGAATTATGAACGAAAAACAAAGTAAGGTTTAATTTCTTAAAAATAAAAACAAAGGAATTGTGATATTCGATAATATATTTTAATTAATTAATAATATTAAAGGAAAATTTTTAAAAAAATTATCATACTCTCTAATAAAGCGCTAAATGATTAAAAAAATGAATAAAATTCGCAAACCTTTTGAACAAAGAAAGTTGATTGACTTATGTCCCCATCCAAATGACAAAAAAAAAATTTTTGTTTTAACTTTATTTCTAAACGTAAAAACAACTCAAGATTTATAAATTTAAAATAATAAAAACCCATTAAAATATTAGAAGTTTATCCAAAAAGTTTTTAATAAATAAAAAAAAAAAAAAAAAAAAAAATAACCGAACAAATTTAATTACTTTGTAATTTAATTCTTTATGAGAGCCTTAAATTAGATTTGAGCTAATTTTCACATTTAAAAATAAAAAAAAGTTTTAAAAAGCTTAGTAAAAAAAAATAAATAATTAATGAAGAAACTCTCTATATATTCTTTTCAATAACAATTGCGTTTGGAACAAGGTAACGGCGGCGATCACGAAATTAGTCCCACTGAAAATATTCTACAAGAAACGATATCAAGTCGCGACAAAGAAAAAAAAAACTAAGAGGTGCGAAAACGATATGCGATATACGATATATGTTCTCAAAACTGATTCTGATTCTACCGCTCATCAATCAAGGCCGTTTCAACAGAACGAAACGAACATCGTCTTCCACAGCGCGAGTTGGCATCGGAACGTAAGAGAAGATCATTGCGTGTCTTGTATCGCTATATCGTTTTGCGTTCGTCTTCTTTACTCGACGGCTTAAATCAGATTTCTGATGCATCGTCTGGAACGAAAGTCGCTGTATCGGCCTGCCGATATAAGCGTTAAATCGATATGTCGCGATACATCGATTTATAGCCCAGTCCTAATCACAGGTAAATATTTTTTTTAAATTAAGAAATGAAGCTAAATGTGCAATAAAATGTTCGGGCCTTCTGGCTTCACGGATGGAACCAAAGGGTTCTTGGGTGGAATGACAGGAGTTCCGGGAGTTAGGCTATTTTTCAAATCTCGTAAATATTTCGAGTATTTTTATGAAATTACTTATTATAAAACTTAAATTAAAAATATATCAAAATACCTAATTATATACTATTTTCCAACAATACTCATTTTACATGATGCATAAGCATTTCTTATTAAACTTTTCCATTTAAAATCGATATATATTTTGTTCTGATGTCCCGTTCTCAAAGTTAGTAACTGTTTTTCTTTTCTTTGAAAAGACACATTTCAGCTTATTTCATTCAATTTTAATTAATGCGTGCACCAGAAACAAATTCAGAATTAAAATCCGCGCTAGCTTTTCAAATTCAACGGCTTGACATTTTACCTACCTCTCAGATTCAAAAACAATAGAAGAAAAATTTGACTTTTTGCATTAATAATGTACAAATTAATTTATAGTCTCTTTTTTGGTTGGTATATCTACAACTGGTAATAAAGCAACAAAAAAAAAATCTCTGCATTTGCTCCAGCAACTTTTCACATGTTTTAGACTCAAAACTTTCGTCCATTCTCTTTACTAAACTATTAAGACTATGCATCTGAACATTCACTTTATTTTGAGGGCCCAAAAACCGAAATAATGAAGCATAAAACCAATAAGTTCTACAACGTCAAGTTTTGTTGGAAAATTTGATCTGCGATATGATAGCGTATATTCTTTTGTAAACTTTCGTTGCTGGCAAATAAATCGTTTTATAAATGAAAAATATCCGTTCGTTGTGGGTAAGTATTCGTGTTTTTATTATTTTGTCATTTTTATATTAATGGCTAATGGCATCACTCTTTGATTTTTCGGGGGATAACTTTTCTATATCGATCAAATTTGGTCGAATAATAGTAAATTTTATGTAGTAAATTTTTAAAGTAATGAACAGATGTTTAATAATATTTTTAAATTTCGTTCTTTCTCATAAAAAGGCCCAAAATGAATTGTTAATGGGAGCTTTTGTTATAATAAATTTTTTGTGTGCCTTAATTATTTCTTCCATATTGTATTTTTTTTTTTTTTTAAAGTATGGTACGAACTTCCGCAAATGTGAACGCTATAGTTTGTGGTTGCAGACTAGTTTCTCATCTGTTCTACCGTGTCTGTCTACTATTTCGAAATTTTTAAAGAGGTATTTTTCCGCAACTGATATTGGTTCAAAATAGAATCCAGATCCATCCTCTTGTTATTGACAGTGTTTTAAAGACTGTTGCGTACTTGTCGCCAGAACTCTTCTGTTACTCTAAATATTTTCAGATATCGCTAGAGATGGAATTCTAAATTCATTTCTATAAATCATAAGACAGATTATTAAGTTCAATAAGGCCATTATGGAAGACCCACGGTAAAGAAATCATGGATCTATTGTCTGAAAATAGGAAAAACGCAAAAATTGGGTTATGTTCTATCATATTTCCGCATCGGTACTTGTTAATACCAACTACGATAGCAAGGGAGGGAAAGGTATTTTAAAATCAAAACAATTAAAATGTGTATATCTATATAAGTAGAGGTTAGTCCGACGCTGGCTACGAGTTATACTCTTTGATTTGTTTACCATTTGGGATTTTTAAATGCCTTGTAATCTACTTCCCGTATGTTACCAATTTGTGGTGATTAATTTGGCATACGCACCGTAGCGGTACCAAAATCTTCCCTTCTCACACACTTGCTACAGACTCCAGAGCAGCGTGATAAAGTCCTCTGAAATAAAGCTCTTAGGAATGCGCCTATCAGGTGTATACGTATAAGAAGCCTATAAGAAAATAAGATTTTATTTAAAATGACTAACGTTAACACAGAACCTTTGTCTTCAAAACCACTCAAAGGATGCATACAATGGAGGGACACGCTTTGCTCAGCCTAACCAGTCTTCTCAAGAACCATGACTACTGTGCTCGACTCAGCCTAATTGGGTCACCGGGCAAAAACTTCTTTGGGGCCCCCTCTGTTTCACTACTTCAGCAATGAAGAGCCGAACTTTATGAAGGCATTTAAATTTTTCGCATCATTATAGATAACAAGAAAATTGACTAGAACCTAAAATAGCTATTAAGTCCCTCCCCCTCCAATGGTCAGACGAAAATCGTTCTGTCCATTTTATTGATTTTCTGACAATTCTATGTCCATCATTCTGAATTCAGCTTTCTTATTGACAACTTTGTCGTCTAGCTGCAAAAAATTCATACTCTTGCTGACATTAGAGAGAAATTAAGCTAAATTTACGAAATTAGAATGGGTCAATGAAACCAATCAGAAACCTTTTGTTTTTAAACATATTGCATTTTGCGATATGTAAAATTACAGGCTTTTGATTGACCAAATTTGTCCATCGTCATTGCAAACATTTAGCTGAATTCCGCCCTAGAAAAACTGACTTAAAACTGACGGATTGTACACTATGCTGATATTTTGTTTAAAAAAAAGTTCATTAATAAAGAAAACGTAAAATAAACTTTCTATTCGATTTGAGGGCCTGGTGCAACTGTCCGTATGCCTCTGCATGACTATATCCATAGAAGTAATCTTTTGAATGAGATAGTGCATCCTCAAGAACCACGCTATGTCTCATACAGCCAGGAAAACTAGAGATGCTCGTAAAGTTTTGATGCGAGGTCCTGCTTCGTTCCTTTTACAGCCTCGATCTCTATGTGGCTTTTCTCTCTGTCCTCTTAAAAAATTATCTTGAAGGTCAAACTTTTATCTGAAACAAGGAAGAAGCGTGGAACTGGATCGGGCTGGATTTGTATTGAAATCATCCAATGGGATTAGTGTAACACTGTCATTGGTGAATCTTTCCAATAGTACTGTTCCACGTGAACTTTTGTTCCATTATTTTTTTTCAACTTTTGCTGTATACTCTAGCTGTAATTTTTTTTCATCTCTTCTTTTTTTATAGCAGAAATTTGAATTTGATATAAAAAAAGTTATCCCCGAAATATCAAAAAGTGATTCATTTTTGTCGTTTCATTATGTGCACTACCTCTCATTTTCAATACATATCCATTTATTTTCAATATCATGAACGAGCAAAATGCGTTACCTGCTGTATTTTATTACGTCCCGTAGCTGTTTGTAAAGATCGCTTCTACTTTTGCGTTGTACTGTGCACAAAATGGAAGATATCACCCTCATTAACTTTTGCTCTAATTACCAGATTTTCACGAACTAAACATCAATCATTTCGTTTAAAGGGCTACCTCAAATGTTTAACTTGTATTAACTATTTAGTTACAGATTCAGACACAAGAATGCACTTTCTTTGAATAAACATATGTAACAAAAATTTTCTTTATATCTAGTAAGTAAAATGGTGTTTATTGAAATATTATATATTTTGAAATATACCCTATATTTTGAGACTTAGGAATCTGAATCCATCGAGGAAAAAAAGTTTTAATTTTTTCTGAAAGTACTTTTTTGTGTTTGATTCTGTAACTTAAGATGCTAGGGTAAACTTAAAACCACCCCTTTAAACCATTATGGGTTTTAATGGTTGGAACTTAGTTCTAGGAAATCCAATCAATAAAACCAAAGTTAATCCTTATGATATTTTGCGCATTGAACACTGGTCGTGAAAGTAGGCAAACGAATTTTGAACGTTTCCACAAAACGAAAATTGTAGTAAAAAGTGTATTTGATAATTAGATCATATACACAGGAGTGTTGTCACAAGTTGCTCTTTTTGGAGAATGTTGCAAGCCGAACTTTAAAATAGTTATTCTTTATTTACGTCGCACTAGTGCTGCGCACTGAGCTATTGCCAACCACGATGAAATTTGAAGACTGCGTTCGAGAATTTCCAAGGGTTAGAATCTGTTTCCATTTCAAACAAGAGTTTTTGTTCCCATAAAGTTGCGTTAATTGACAATAATTATCAATTTAAAATAGCTCTCAGTTGAAGGGATTTAAGATAAATTTTAAAATTGATCAGGAGAGCTCTTTTTAGTATTAAATATTCAGGCTATAGGACTTTATTGAGTTGTCATTTAGTGAAACTTCAGGAAACTTCTCAAGTGTATCTGGAAAACAAAAAGTTCAAGTTAAGGAAAAAGGTGTGTATAAATATTACCCCAAACTCTTAATTCGCAAACATTTCTATAATTAAAGTAAACGGATTATTACCTTCTGAAAAAAAATTTTCATTACTCGCTTTAAAGAACTATTAAGAGTTTGACTTAACATCAACAACTTTCGAAGACCTCAAAACAGGAAAATGTTAATGAAAGAGCGATTTCTAAAAGTTAAAAACATCCTCTTTCGTAATTCATGCTGAAGTGATGGAAGCGAAAGAAAACTACTGAAATTTACAATCGAACTGTTTACTAGTCAGGAAGAAAATCACTTCAAGGGCAGATAAATAAAAGGTAGTCTTTACTTGCCATTCAAAGATTGAAAGAAAGCTATATTGACGAGTTAAGGGACTTAATACTATCTGGTTTTAACTGCTGTAGATGATCCCATTTTAGCCAATCAGGCATTGAGTAGATGGGATCGTAGAGTGCAGAGTATTGATCCGTATTCGTCTGAGATTCAATCTACTGCAACTGAAAGATTACATTCAGCAAGTTGAACAATTGCAAACATAGGGAGATAGTTAGAAATGTGAGTTCAGACGTTAGCAAACAACCTGTTGGTCTACTGTAAAACAATTTGGATTGTTACATCAGAAAAAGAGATATACAATTTCAAACTGAAATTGTGTGGATGTCGATTCAGTACAAACGGAATAAAATTGTGTTGACGAAAAGCTAATATGAATACAGTAGTGCGATCAATGACAGAAGTGGATACTTTGGTCAAAGGAAAATTAAGGAGAAAATTCCATTAAGCAATTTTTTTTCTGTTACATCAGGGGAGCAGATTTGTTGGCCACAGGACTACCATATAAGGTGGGTCAACGTTTTTCTCACAGAAGGATGGACAGATATGATAATACAGAAGAAGTGAAAGAAAGAACCGGTATTCAAACCGTGACTTTCTGACTTTAGGTCAGCTCCTTGACCACCACCCTACTGCCAGTTGGAATTGAGCATATTGTATATTGTAATAGCTTCTTTTTTTAATAAAATATTATAAACATTCAATAGTTTCAATGTATTTCTTAGAAGAAAGAAAAATAAGGGATATCCCTTATTAACACCATTCCAATACATATGTATTGAAAATGGACGAGAGGTAGTGAAGTTGTATTTGTGTGACAATTTTTAAATTGAAAAAGTAGACATCGTAATAAAGAAGTTTCGCATTTAAAAAAAATATATAGTTTAGTTTTTTTTTTAATCAAGGACTTTTTAATTATGCATTTTCAATTCGAAATATTTTGTTTTACTCAGTGTTTACTTTTGTACAGTGTTGTTTTAATTTTAACCTTATATATATTCTTGAATGTTGTTTACTTTAATCATGCATTTTAAATTAAAATTGCATTTGTGCCCGCGCTAAGGGTAATTTATATCGTATTTAATGTCTAAATAATTTTTTTGCTAGTAATTGTTGCGATGTAGTAACTCCATCTCATCATTTAAGGGAAAATGGATTTTTTCAGGAGATAGGAGGAAAAATATCTTTTTCGTAATACCCTTCAGCTCTACTTAAAACTAAATTCTATTGCGAAATAAAGTGATGCGTATTGCACCCACACAAAAATAAGAATTATTTACATAATGTTTCGTCTGTGAGCAACAAGCATTTCACTTGCAAACTTTTCCAAAGCTTTTTAACTGTTTACTAAATCTTATTCTTTCTAAGTTAAAAGGTTACATATTTTTACAAAAGAAAAAAAAGCAAACAAAAAAATTCAACACAGTGACCTATAAAAATGTTCTATGGAAAAATGATTGGGAACATATACAAGGCCGTTGTATTCGGGCGAAAGGGGCTTAAAACTATGTTCTGTGGCAACAACTCATGGTGACAGAATAATGAATTAAAATCAATAATTCCAGAGGTACATCATTATTATTTATACATTCAATTAGAAAAAGAAATTAATAAGCAAACTCTATGTACAGAATTTCCAATCTGAAAACTAGTCTTTGATCGATTGGAAAATATCGAATTTAAATCGTAAATTTAAAAACGATTAAATATTATACAAAATATAGCTGAAGACAAAGATACAAAAACAACTTAAATTGGACGAATAGTAACCGAGAAAGGTTTGTCACTTACTTAAAAGCATGATTTGAAAGGAATGACTTTTGATATTATCTTAATTAAAACTGTCAAAAATTCTAAATCTATACAGTGGTAATGCTCATTATTTTGCACTCGAAATTGTAGTCATCCGAATCACGTACTATTTTTTCCATGCAGCGTTGGTGAAAACTATTTTTTGACGAATGGATTATCTTAAATTTCATTATATGTATTCAGAAAATAAGTTTTGGCATAAATTCTTTTTAGAATATTTTTTTCTTCTTTTAGAATTTTATCAATGACACGGGGCTTCCTTTATTAATGATGTACAATTAACAGATATTTCAGCAAATACATCTAGTATTATACTTTCCTTCACATTGACATTTCCCATAATATTAAATTTTAATGCCTTTCGCATATCGCAAAGCGTTTTAATATAATGCAATTTTCGACTTTTATAAATAAACCTATAGGTTTACTATAACAACTTATAAGTTTTCAGCTCTGATTTTTTAAAACTAGTTTTCCAACAGATTTCACAACATTTAATGTACAGAATAATATTAGGAAATTGCAACTAAATCGGGAATGAACTATGATGGACCTAATTCAATACGCATCGCTTTATGTATAAACAATGATACAAAGTCATAAAAATTCGAAATTTATACCATGTTTCAAAATATTTTGTGTGATGAAATATGTAAATGAATAAATGAAAGTAAATAATGCTCAATGGTGCTTAAGCATTTGCAGATTGATTCTTACAATTTTAGCTTTACATTTATTATGCAATTTCTGTTGCCTTTAATTATGTTACTAAGAATTTTAAATATCCATTTACGACTAGGTGGGAAATTGATTGGCAGTTGGGAAAGTTAAGAAGAAAGGGGGTTACGAATCACGTGTTAGAAACCCTAAGAATAATGGAGCTTGTTGTGAAACAGGCTGAAAGAAAAGAAGAATTAACCCTTAATGGACTGCCATTTAAGCGCCATGGAAACTTATTGATCCAAGAACATGATGGCTAAAATTTTATTATTTTGTGTAGTCACATTTTTAAATAATTTAATTGAAATTAATTATTTAGCCATAGTTAATATTATAAATTATTCTAACTAAACCAGGAGGGAAGTTATAATAATGCTTCCGGACCGTATTAAACACTGAAAGAAAAAAAAAACTTAATAGTTGTCTACTAAATCAACTTATCAACTTAATCAAAAAATCAACTTTACACTTTTTGTGATTTATGTTCGTATTTTACTGATCTTTACGTGTTGCATTCAACTCAAATATGTAAGGAAAAAAACTAAGCCTGTACAAAATTTCAATCTGGAGTATTTTAAAAAATACTGTTTGTTATAGTATTACTTCTGAAATTAATTTCTTAACTGAATTAAAAGTTATCTGCTCGTGACAAAATTTCACAATAAGCTCCAGCAAAATCGCGCAACTTGTGAAACGATTCTGCCACAACTCAAAAAAAATTTTTTTTCAAGTTTTAAACAAGCAAATGAAGGTTTTGAGGTTAGAAATTTATTTAAAGGCAGAGTACAACTTCTACCATATTTAGCAATAAAAACCTTTTATGTTGCACAAGTTGCGCATATGATGTAGTACCACTGGGAGTGCGATGCTTTATATTTTCTAGTTCGAAACAAGCAAGATTTTAAACTCAAAACGGGAGATGGAGTAACTTACAGGGTTGCCACTTCACAGGGAAAATTGGGAAAACCTGGAAAAAACAGGGAATTTAAAAATCACCTAAAATAACAGGAAAAAGGGAGGTAATTTTTGAGTTTTTCTTCAGAAACTGGGAAAATTTAGGAATATTTTTATTTTCGTCTTTGAAAAAATGGTGATCACTCAAAGTGCAGAATATGAGATTTCGGATATTTAAGGATGGTATTTCAGCTATACTATCTATTTCATTTACTATAGCATTATTTGTTTTAAGTATGTTCAGCTGTTTGCTTAGCAATTAGCTCATACAAGAGCAGAGTGATGGTGTTCTTCCTTTAAATATATTGTTTATAATATATACAGGGAGAACATAAAGAATTTACAGATTTGAGTGGTAACCCTGAACTCCCCCCCCCTCCCTAGTCTGAGCCCTGCAACCCTTTTGCATGGTGAGAGTGTATTTCTTTTAAAGCAGAGGTGCCAGCTATTGAGATATACCCGTTGTTATTACGCTTTCACTGTCACGGGTTAAGTAATAAAAAATTAGATTTTTGTAAATTTTTGCAATCTGTTTAATTAATTTTCCCCCTAACTACCAAGAGCTATGAAATTTTATCAACAACTTATCTAATTTTTCACTGCCCCTTAAGCGATTTTAAAACAAATAGATTATTCTAATTGAATTCAATATTCTAATCGAAGTAATCAATATAAAAAAAAGGAAATAAATCTCATCTTTTCTCCTTCGAAAGAGACATTTTGAAACTTAATCTTCTCTCCCTATTGAAAAGCACAGGAACATAAACTCAAATCGGAAATGCTGTGAGCCAAAATTTTTAGTCTCTCTAATGAATGATGATAAAAAAGGCTGGTTCTTGTTTAATCAAAAGATTGAACATTGATTTGAATGAATCCATTGAATTGAACCATCCATAATTGAAGTATAAAGTTTTCTCGTTGCAAAGTTTTTAATTTAGTACATTGTACATTATAAACGTTTCTTTCTATTTAATAGTAAATTTGTGCATGATTGCATATAAAAAATGAAGTTGTATAGTCACCTTAAAATTGCTCTAATTTCAGTTCCGGGAACACTTCACTGTATATGTGTTCCTCTGATTTTTATAGCTAGTTTGAAAAGTTGGCACCTCTGCTAAATCCAAGTCATATCAAACATTTAGATTGGAATATTAAAAAGGCGGGAAGAAATCTCAGAGGTGGGATAAAATTTTACATTTTAATACCCAGATTAACGGCGATAAGAAGCTAATAGATGTTCTGTTTTAATGTATTTGATGAAATTTTGTTGTTAGCAGAGGAAACAATTTGGCGAGAAAAGATTTAACCCAATGTCCTATTATAATTACGCTAAAATAGATAAGATTCACAAAAATTCGACATAATTTTTTGAAAGTTTAGAACACTTTCATGTATGTTCAACTTGAAAGTGGGAGTTGAGATTTCTCCCATAAAAGAGGTATTTGAGATTGGTATTTCCCTTTGAGGAGGTACATTTTCCCCTACGAATAAGAACTTCAAGATTAAAAGCTCCCTTGCTAGTTCAATAAAATTTTGGTTATAACACTATTTGATTTTGTTAGGATATGTAATGCCATATGAGTTTGGCCTCATGAGGATGCCATATGAGTAATATAGTGACATATGAGCATGTACGTGTAATGCCACATGAGCTGTGTAGTCGCTTTTGCTCTTTTGCATAATCTGAATCTGATTAAAATTGATTCCATTAAAAGATCCATAGATCTGAATTAAAATTGATTCCAAGTAGTATTTTGCTACGATTTCATGTAATTTAAAATGAAAATGGTGTTTACGAGTGATTCAAAGCCTTTTGAGGAAATTTTGAAAATATTCATTTTAAAGTTTTCAAACTGTCTCTTGAATGCTTTGTGACGCTACGGCAATAGAAAATGTTGTACTGATTTGCAACACTATGAAAAAAATTTTATCTGCAAGATTAGATATTTTTTGTCTGCAAGGCAAAATAAATAAAACGTGCTGCACGAATTCTACTGACGCTATTATTTGTTAATTAAGCTTCAAAAGAGCGAGTGCTTTTAAACTTCCTCATGCTTAATCTTTTGTTATTTATTTTTTAAATGTTGCATACCTAACGCATATAAGATGTTTGTTAATGCCAAAATTGGATTTTTTTCACCGGCTAATTTTATAACATTTTTTTTAATATTGATGTTCTTCATTGTTTGCTTTAGTTACAACTGATTAAGAATTTCATTCAGTAAAATCGTTTCTTTCGAATTCGAGCTAGTAGTATCTGTTATCAAAATATCTTGTTCTAAACACTTTATATGCTTAAGACACGTATAATTATTGTTTATGATTTATAGAACATTAAATAATATTTTTGAAATTAAAACTAAATTTTTTAATTCAATTTCTCCCTCACCAAAATGTTCGAAAAATGAATTTTATTTGTAAAGCTGCTCCCGAACAGAAGTTAGTTTATAACGAATGTCTTTTGAGTGGTTATATTTAAAAAAAAAAAAAAGAATTTAGATAACGAAATTAAACATAAAATTTAATCAGTTTACTGAGTATAACGAGATATTTCGTCATGAGAGAGCTACTGCTGCAATAGATATGGCGCCATTTTTCGTCCTGTAAAGTACTTGAGATGTGATAATTTTGCTTAAAACTATGAAAAAAAGTTCCCATTGTAAAACGAGTTGAGAAAAAGTTTATTACACGATTAACAGAGCTTTCTATTTAGTGTAATATGCTTAGATTACTTGTATTATCCAAGCTAGATAACTTGCACTGAAATTGGTTTATTGTAAAAGAGGTTATATACAATTAAACTCTTATGCAGTTTATTAAACAATTATGAACCTGTGAATGTTATTCAATTTTAAGAGCCTTGTGTGTAAATTTGGGTAATTAATGTAGCCAAAAAATTTCATAAATTAAAAAGAAATAGTAAGCAATTTAAAGAAATATATACATCACCCCCACCCTTCCTGACAAGTATTGTGGATACTCACCTGGTACGTTTTCTGAGAAAATATTGATCGGTTTTGCAAAACCATTTTTCATAATGTATTAAAAAAAAAATCACTTTTTCTCTCTTCTAAGAAGGATTCTAAAATGTAATAAAACTTCTTGCAATAATTAGTTGATTTACCTAAACGATTTTTAATAATAATAAAAATGTTCATAGTTAATTACCGTAATGTTTCTTAATTTGATGAACTTTTCCCCTAAATAGAAGTTACTGATTTTTGCAGTTTTCTGACATTGTTTTTAAGTACAAAATGTTGTCATAACGTAAGTAATAACTAAAACATTTTCTGCATTCAATGAAATGAAAAATTCAATGTGAAATTTATGCTTGAAACTGAATTTTCTTCCTATAATGTATTTTGCAGACAGGCAAACATGATGAGCAACCAATATTCTATATACTTTACTTAAGTTATTTTTTTCTTAAATGTTAACATTTAAACTGTTTTTGTAACACAACTAAGTATATTATTTTTAAATATGGGATACAATTTTCAAATTGTATTTACTGTGCATTATTTTCAGAAAATTATGGTTTTAATTTTATATTGCAGATTACTATTGAGAACTCTTAAATATTTCGAATTCTTAATTCGTAAAGTTCTAATTCTTAATTGCTTGAATTTGACAAAGTATAAAATATTTTTTAAAAAATTGAACATTTTTTTTAAAGTTTTGCATCTAGCCGTAAGCCATGGACAATCTAAGAATTCTAAAATGACTTTCTTAAGACCAATCATAAAAGCCTTGTTATTAATATTATCTTTCATTGCAAAAGGCGGTAGCCTACTCTTAAAAAATTGCTCTTCTTTTTTTGTTCCATACATTTTTGTAAATTTTCAGCAATCACAACGAAGAATTATTTTGGTTTTACAATATTGAACGAATTTCCATTTACGTCGATAGACATTGGAGGAATCTAAAAGTTAAAACGATATTTTATAAATTCTATTTAAGTACGAGTCCGATTTTTTTCCCTTCGTTGGTATTTTTTCCCTTATTTCTCCTCACGTTAAATTCGTTCAATAAACAATTCTGACAATAATGACAGCATGTTTAAACTTAATACATGAATCGTCTAAGTGTAAATAAAACATTTTCTTCTTGAAAATGCTCCGATTATTTTATTATTCATTCATTTCAAAATGCAATCACAAGTCTTTCAGAAATATTTGATTTTTAAAAGCTCTATTCGAACTTCATTAATAGTTGAAATCAAGTTTATTTTCCATTGCAAAATCTTACACAATACAATTAGTTCAATTTCTATGGACTCAAATACCGCATAATAGTAACCTTCTCTCCCGTAGGATCAGTACTTAGTTTTTAAAACCGTTTGATTTTGTTGCATTGACAAATTAATAAAGCTTGTGATTAACTCAGTAACTGCTGTTAACTGTGTTCGCTGTTAAACTATACATTCAAAGCACCAAATTATTCACTTATTAACACCATATATTTTAACACAGTTCAGGACTTAGGGACCATCCATAGCTTACATAAAGGAGATATCCATATAAACTCCACTTTATGTAGTTTTTTTAAATAACTAATCCACATTTACGGGACAGAAAATCCTCTATTTGTTGAGCCGATGATACTAGATAACTGTGCTATAATAAATTTCCTGTCCATCGCTTCTATTAATTCTATAAATGTTTTTAATTGAAAATAAGAGGTAAATGATATTTTCAAGTTTGCTTGAAAATAGTGTGTGGAACATTTTTTTATTATTTGTTATAATTTATACCTAGAAGTTCCTATAAGAATTAGTACTTATGATTTTTTAATTTGTCGCACGAAATAGCAAATAATGAGGATAGCCTTTTGACCGAGCTTTAATTTTTAAAAAAATTTCAATTATCTTATATTATCTAAAATTTTACTTCCACATCGTGATAAAAGTGTAATTAAAAATGTCTTAGTTTTGGTTTGAACCCGAGAGCCTTTTTCTGAAAACGATCAATTTAAATACTTTTTTGGGGGTGTGTCCCCCCTCCCGAAAAAATCTTAATTTACAATTATTTACATTTTATAATCTAACACGGGTTCATCAACCATGAAATTTCCTAGTTTCATTCTGTTTCGTTTTATTTGGCTTTCTCTTTATTTCTGAGTCATACATAGTTTACTGCACCATTTAAATTCGTTAACTGGTATTCTATCGTTGTACAAATTTAGCGTAGTATAACCGATGCTAGGTACATTACAGAAGGCCATAACATCCATAAATTTTAATCGTTTATTTTTCTTATGTTAAAACCCATGTTGATCTAGCGTGACATTATACGTCACAAGAATTACTAGAATTTTCATCTAAAACAGGACTGAGTTTACATTAAGCAAATGTTTTTTATTCTTTTCAAAAATCAAATAGTAGCTAACAGGAGAAAATATTCATTTAGTTAAAAAAAAAATAGTGGTTTTTTAACAGGAGCATTTTTTGCGTCACGGCATTTAAAGTTTTGGATTTAATGGATTTTAATAGGTGTTAGCTGTACATCCCTCCAATACATAATAAATATTTTTTTTTTATCAAGATATGATAATTTTCTCGGAAACAAAGAGGAACATTTTTAATATTTTTGAGTTATCAAAGAATTTATTTAGAAAAAAATTCTGATCAGAATGGAAATTTATTTTTAAAATTCTAATTTTTTTTTCAAAAAAAAGTGTGCAAGAAATTTGATTTTTTTATTTTATAGTATTGGTTTCTTTTTGGAGTGCTAAAACTATTTACTTGATTTTTGCTATTAAGTATGGGTTACTGATCAAATTAAGATTTTTGTTCACATTTAAAAACTAAATATATACTATAGAAACTATAGCTATAAATTTTCTAAGTCGAAAAATATTTATGCATACGTGAAAAAATATTTATGCATACGTGAAACGTTATAGCAGTTTCTAAGCAGTTTTCTAATTTTTACAAATTTCAAAAAAACAAACAAAACATTTTGCAATGTGTATTACATATTATAGAGTGGAAGAATATTTGCAATCTAAAATCACTAAATTTTTGTTTTATGTAAAAAGAAATTTATCAAATAAAATTTTAAAAATTTTTTTAAGTAATTTGAGAAATTAGTTTGATTATTGAAGTGGTTCAAAAGTTCATTACTGTAAAGATGAAAGCCGTGATCTTACAACATCATTGCACTGTATAGCTTTGTTTTCTGCCCGTTTCTCAAAATTATTCTAATATTATTACTTTTTTTTATCTAAAAAACTTTTTATATACATTTAACTGTTTAGTTAGCATATAGTAGTATAAACAACTCGATAGAACTGTGAAATATAGCTAGAATCTAAACACCCACTACATAGTTAATTAACATTAATTTTGAGTATAGTAGATACCTTTTTAATAGTTAAATTTGATTTGTAAAGCAAGAAAAAAAACCCATAAATAATCACATTAAGATTAAGATGACTTTATATTGCGTCTATGAGGAAATTTGTATTTCTGACTGGTCTCAGCCAATTGCTGATGGTTTACCCGTTTTGACTTTACTTTCTACGTTATATAGAGAATCATCGAGTTTCAGTTATTTTAAACTCTATTATGAAACTATAAATTATTTTAAACAATCAGTACATGATTAGTCCTCTCAGAACTGAAAGAAACGGAAAAATGTTGTTCGTGAGAGATTTGAAAAACAAATTTTGATGATACTAAGAAATTGCTTTAAAATTTAAAACCAATCTTCAGTTCTCAATCTTTTCTTTTTTTTAATTAATACTTTTGGGGAGATACCTATAGTAATTTATTTTAATTAAATTTCAAGAAAAACTGTTAAATTCAGCCACTTCAAGTTTCCAAAGGAATTTCAGATTTTCATCTGTTTTGTTTTAGAAGAGCTAGAAATGAGATAATGACTCCATGTTCTGTGCAACCTAATTTGATGAAGCTAACAATTTAAAAACTTAATTGATTAAAGATGCCATTTAAGCTAGTATCTTAAATGTGCATGTGTCAAAACAAAATGACGTTACTTAATTTATGCATACAATTTTACGATTTTCATAGCAATTCTTGTTCATCGCACACTAAGGTTTTTGCAAGGCACGAATTTCGGATTATAAAAATGAAATTAATTAAAAAAATTTCGCCCAAAAAACTACTTTTTTAAAATTCAAATATTTTTTTTCAGATATTAGTTTCGATTTCTTATCTCGTGAAATATAAAATTGAGATATTTCAAATATTTTATGAAGCTTATTGAGCAATGAAGCAAGATTATTTTAAATTTTATGAATAATTGTAGTTAAAATTGATTAAGAAGATAAATTTAAAATGCTATTCCCAGAAGAACATTTAATAGAGAAATATGGCTATAATTATAGAAATAATTAACACGGTTTTTGATTAAATAACTATTTTTCTAATGCTCAGAATATTTTATCCCAGCAATTGATAGTCTGTGCAATTTACAATTGCAAATATTAAATATTTGAGACTATGAAAAAGAAAAACTTTCCTGCATCGATAATTCTTAATTTTATTTCTATTTGCCATAGAAAACAGTATTTACGCACGAACGCGCAATATAAATATTTAACATTGATTTACAGAAACTTATTCACTTATAAATGAAGTTTAATGCTTCTTAATTCTTACAAAATAATTTTGGATTTGCTGCACAAGGTTTAAGAAAAACATTTTCTGCCACAAGGAAATTTCTTTATCTTCGAACTCAAACAGCAACAGGCTGTTCAACCGTTGATAATCTGTTCGATCATTCATATGATCAGCCTTTTGTCAGATAACATTTTCTATTTTAAAATGATATTTGAGTAGTGTGTTTTAAACTTAGAAAGCATACTATTAGTAGTTATAAAAACAATTTAAAATGGTAAAGCTTTTACAAATTTGCGTTTTTGTTGTGCAAGGAAAAAATCCTGCCCAAATTGATCTTTTAATAAATAAAACATCTAAGATAATGTTAGCTCTTTTTCTGTTGCGCACAATACCAATACTGCTAAATGGTTGTCCTAAACGATCGCTTACGAAACGCCATCTTTCCTACCATAAAATGTTCCATGATTAATAAGATGCCGAATGTTAATTTAATATATATATATATTGATGTAAACTCTTTACACTTATTAGTCTGCCGAAGAAATTTTCTTATTGCTCGTGATAAGGAATGTCATACCTAACCATATTATTTATGCATGAGTTTGGTTGCTTTTATGCATCGTCTTACGATATCTTTACAATTATGTATTTTTCTTCTGAATTAAGCTTTATTTTAACTAAATATCTTTTCATTTAAAGAAAATATTGAATTTTAAGTGTTCCGTTGTTTTTTAAAATTGTGATCTTATCACGTCTTAACATATATTTAAATAAAAACTAAGTATTACTCGGAGGTGAGTAGTTTTGAACATTCATAACTTTTTCTTGGCATTCCCGTTTGTGAACGTTTGTATCGATTGAGGTATATATAAATTTTTAACATTTGATTGTTTTACAAAACTTTGAATTATAAAACAGAGTTTGTAAACTTTTTTTGCTTAAAAAGGCATAAATTCTTTTAAGAATCGTTATTTATTTTGATTACGTTTCTTTTTAGAGAATGCTTTGCCCCGAGTAATTCTTTATGGATAAAAATAGTTAAAAAGTATTTATTTTTTTAAAGGTTTATATCGAGTTTCAACTGTATCCAGCGTAACGTCCTCTTCATACAATAATGACACTGTTGAGAAAGCTTTGAAAGATTTTTAAATTATTAAGCAGTGAATACAATTTTCTTAAAGGTGTTAATTTGTTTAAAGAATAGTTTGGTAAAAGTATTGGCTCATTAACTTGCATTGCTTAAATAACCTGACCCATAGTATCTTTATTTACGATAATTCAATCTGAAATGCAATTCAAAAATGTCATTTCATTTTTAAACTCAATATTTTGTTCGGCAAATGGCAGAAAAGTATATATACTTGTTTAAAGTGTTAGATTATATAAAAATTTTAGAATATAAATCTTTTCGTTATGAAAACCTGTGTTCTCACTCAAAAACTATACGACATTTTTAAAACTTCAACTTAAGCTCTTATTGTCTTAAATAAATAAAAGACGTGAAAAAAGTATCAATTTATCAAATATATAAAGTTTATCTTGCAAATATTTTTTCAACAAAAAAAATCTGAATGTTGTTGAAAAAATAAAAAAAAATTTAAAAAAATTATTTGAGAAATTTTTGAGGCTTTTTTTTTTAAAAAAATAAGTTAGTTTTAATGTTGCTTTTCTCTTACTTTTTATTTATTGTCCTTTTTGAATTAAAAAGATACGTTTAAGAATTTTTTCAACAGTTTTGTGAAATTATATATTCTTTTAATAAATCAGTACCTGATTTGTTGTCCCAAAATCTGAAGAAACTGAAAAGAGAGAAAGTTGTCCGAAAAGTAATTTTAAAGATAAATCTCGATCTAAAAATTCAAGGCAACTCTTCTATTTATTGGAGTTTTTGTTCAATCATTTCATAAGAAACTTATAATTTTATTAAAAACGTACATTTAAATCTCGTGAGAAAAAAAAATTCAACTATGAACTACCAGAGAAGTAATAGGTTAACTGTTCCATGTTCTCTGAAAGCTAATTTGTTTATGTCATCTATAATTATAAATACACTGTTTTAAGAAAAAAAATAATTTGCATCTAAGGTTAACCAAAATCACATTTCTTAATTTGATGCATAAAATTTAACAAGCTTCGTAGCCATGCGTACGCATCACAAAACAAATTAACGTTTTCGTAACCTCTGCTTGTTTTATAAATGCTTGAAATTCATCTTAGTATTTCTGATTTGTGGGAAAATCAAATTATTGAATTTTAGAGATTTTATATATTTGAAAAAGTGTTTAATTCACCAATGAAAACAATGTTGGTCTCAAACTGTAATGAAGTTTGATATAAAGGATTCAATATTTATTTAAGAAAAGTGAATGTTTTTAGAAATTTCGTTGAGGCTTTGGCGAATGTAATAGACATCATAGTCACAGACTATAAAATATTGTGGAAAATTTTTTTAAGGCTTTATAAAAATTGAATGCAATATATATTTAATAACTATACATTAAAAACTGAGAAAAATACATTTTGACGGACAATAAATACTTTTGAAAATATTGTCGGGTTTTGCATGAATGTTCAATGTTGAGTGTCGAATTATAAAAATGACCATTTTCAGAATTTTTGTTAGTAAGAAACCGTAAATAAACCGCCGTGATAAAATGTTCTAGTAAAATTTTGATGTTTTCCAGTGCAAGGTTAAACAAAAAGTGAAACATTTTCTGCCACAAGGAGACTTCTCTAGTTTCTAATTGACTGCAACAAACTGTAGAAAAAGTATTTATGCTGTTCTGTTCTTAGTTATATAAATAATAATCTATGATTAAAATTTTTGACGGGAAATATTTTATTATAAAATTGTACATGATTAGTAAGAGTTTTCTTTTATTCGATATGCGTTCTAAACTTAGTAGCATTAATGTTATAAAAATGGTAATAAGCAATTTAAAATAGCAAATCTTTTGTAAATTCCTGTTTTGTTTCGTAATTTAAAAAAATTTTTACACCTCTAAAACATCTTAGATAGTATTATCCCTTTTTCTATAGCACACAATACTCATAGTACCAAATGGTTGCCTCTATATTTAAACGATCGCTAACGAAAATCCTTTTTTTCCTTCCACAAAATATTCCATGATTAATAAGATGACGAAAGCTTATTTAATGAATAATATTAGTGTTAACTCTTAACAGTTATTCATGTATTAAACAAATTGCTCGTGATAAGGATTGGTATATTTAACGATATTCATTTGAGTGTACTTTCATCGTCTTTTTAAGAAAAGAAAATGAAATATCAATTTGTAGTGGGTTATGTTTTGGATAGATGCCCAGTGGCTGAGTGGTAGCGGTTCACGCTCCCGTGCCACAGGTCCTGAGTTCGATCCTCGGACCGGGCAAGATTGACTCAGCCTTTCATCCCTTCAGTGGGTCGATAAATGAGTACTAAGCATGCTTGGGAACTAAACACTGTAGATTACGCGTTAACCTGACCGGAACATCTGCTCCTGCACCGCAGACCCCAAGGTCAAGGAAACTTAGATGGGCACAGTAGACTTTGGCCCTCTATGGGTTGTCGCGTCACTGATTTTAGTTTATGCTTTGGATATTCATAATTTTTTTGTTGGCTTCTCGTTTGTGAACGTGTGTATCGATCGAGGTATAGGAAAATTTTAACAAAATCTGATTATTTTTACAAAACTTCGAAAGTTTTGTAAGCCTGCTTTTTACATTAAAAAGCAGACTCTTTTAAGTATCTTTATTTAAATTCCGTTGCTTTATATGAATCTTCGCCCTGAGTAATTATTTTAAAAATAAAAAATAATTAGAAAATGATTATTTTTTGTAAAGGTTAGATTGGGTTTCCACTGTATCCCAACAACATCCTCTTAATACAATAATGATACTGGTTGATCATAGCAATACCTTCAAAGCATGTCAGCTTTGCCGACATGTTTATCAAAAATCTCTATGTCAAAAGTTTTTGTACTATCACTCAAAAACTTGTATTATCACTCAATAGTTAGAAAGCGAATTTCTATTCTTGTTTGTTTAAACATATAAAAATATTTAAAAAGTATGGAAAATGATGTATAGATTTATTTAAAATAATTATCTAACTAGTTTTTTTTTTTTTTTTTCAATTTTTTGTTTTTAAATAGTTTTAAGCGTATGGCATTTTTTTTAAAAAAAATCATGAAGCTGTGTTTTGTGTTTATAGATAAATAAAAAAAAATTAACTAATCTATTATAAACTGTTATTAATATTAATCTTTTGATAGCTTTAAACCTTTTCAACTTTAATATTTCGCACAAATAAAAATTTCAGAGTATCGTGTTTTAATAATGAGTTTTACATTTTCTTTAAAACTCTTTCTGATTATTTTAAGCATTTTCAAGTTCAGAATGTTTCATATTTAAATTACTTGAAAATTAATCTAGAAAATTTATTTCTCAAAGTAACTTTTTCTTCTCTATGTTGAAACCCTAGCTTTTGTAGCTAAATGAATCAATATTATTAAACAACACTTGAACTTTAAAAAAATATTTTAAGTTTTAAGAGCACGTTACTTTTTGTTTCAAACTGTATAAAAAAAATTTCTTATCTTATTTTCACTAAAATATTATATTTAAAAGGTAAGTTTTTATACTTGTATATTTGAATATGGTTATTTTTACAATTTAAGGGGAAAGTGCATATGTTATTGTATTTTGTGTATTATTAGTATAAGTTTACCTATTTACTGTTATTATAAACAAAAATAGAAGATAACTATAGAAGATCAATGAACATTTTTAGAAAAATGAAACTTTCGTTTCAATTTCACAATCACCCCCTCCCAAACTGATTATAAACATTTTAAGCCAATTAGTCGGATCAATAAGCATTTTTGAGGAAAAAAACTGTTTTTTACTTTTTTTTAAATTTGCTTCAAACTACGATCATACTTTTGGAATTCCAAGAATAGTGTGAACTCTGTTCAAAAACTCACTGAACGAGAGAACGAAATTGAGTAGCTTATTGAACAGTGAGTTTAAAGATAAGCAGAATCAACTGGAAATACTGAATCTTTGAGAATAAATGAAGCGTAAAACTAAAAGAAAATCCATGTGTAAAATCCGAACGTTCGTCAAAATAAAGATCTAGAATGTAACTTAGTTAAACAATTTTTAGAAGGAAGAATTGAAAGATTCAAAGATAACTTTCGCAATTTTAAATATAAGATGGAGATTTTCAATTTTAAAGTCGAGAAATGTTTTTAAAAAAAGCAGCAAGCATGGATTGTAATTATTTGTCTTCTTATATCTTATATGAAATCTAAATTTGGACAGACTCAATGATTGTGAATACAAAAAACGCAGTTTACTCAAATTGCTTAGTCAGAGCTTTGAATACTTCAGAGAAACCCTCTCAATTCCTAGGAATTCCATGAAAATCTGGGCTTGTGATACTTTTTAAAATATCAACAAAAGTTTAAAGGTTACGAGGAAGCCTGAAACAAGTTATCAGAAATCTGATTTCTAAGAATTTGAACTGATCAGCTTAGAAGATCAGTTCATGAAGATTTAAGAGACCATTTTTCAGTAACCAGTTCCGATTTAGGTATTTTGGCTCATGAAATGCAAAAATGATGAGACAATCTGCAATTTCAAGACTCTAATGGACGAACAATCTTACAAATATTTACTACGATGTCAAAAAAAAAAATTTTTGACCAACTTATTTTTGATGGAAAAATAAAACATTCGCACAGAATTTGATCTAAAATTTGAAACTTCAACCTCAAATGTCAAGCAATCCTATTCCAAGTATATGAGCCAACAACTTATTCGCAAATAAAAGTTGACAGCTAAATTATTAGCAAATACCAATTGAATTAAACAAAATGAAGCAATTGATGATTCGAAAGCTTGTATGGTAAAAAGACTTTTTAAGCGATATTTACTAAAACTCAAATTTTCGTTACGCATAAGTTAAAAAAAAATTAAGGAAAAGGGTGGCAAAATTCATTTCTATCCTTTAAAGAAAGGGAATTGGAGTTCATTTTATATATTAAAACAAAAGAGAGAATCTAAAAGGGTGCTTAAATCTTCACTTAATCAATTTGGAAGAGTCCTGTACTACTCCTCACTGATCGACGACATTTTGATTTATATTCTGGCTATTGAACTTACACTTTGAGATGGTCTGGCCTGCTTCCAAAAATAATACAAATAAGAGTCAGTTAAGCAGATTATAATAGTTTCGAAGATACAAATAGAATGGTAAAGAATCGACACAGCCAGTAACAGTGCCTGAGGGAAATAATAGACTATAGAAAAAAGTACATTAAATGTTTAGAGGAAGAAAATGAATACCAAGAAATTATTCTGCTGAAAAAAAATAATGAGGGAAACAAACTTGATGTGAAAGTAGCGAAGGATACAAAAAAAGTGAAGTAATAGGAAACAAGATCATATGCCTGTTTAATGATTAAACTATTTCTTCATTTAAATTTAATGCATGCATCTTGTGAAATTCATTGCAATTCTCCATATATTTCCTCATACCAACAATCGTATTGACAGTTGCTTAACAATTCTGCAAATAATAGCAGTACCAAGATTGGATTCTTTCGCTGACAAACAATCACCACAGAATCAATTTGGTGTAAAAACTGCGAAGTAAACAAAAAAGTGGACTAATGAGAATAAAGATCACATGCCCGCTTAGTGACTGGAGTATTTCTTCATTTAAGTATTTCTTCCATGCAATTCCTGCATATATTTCCTCATACCAACAATCATATGGACAGTTGCTTAATAATTCAGCAAAGAATAGCAGTACCTAGATGGGATTCCTCCTATGACAAATAATTGGCACTGAATCAACTTGATGTTAAAACTGCACAGTAAAAGTGGACTAATGAGAATAAAGATCACATGCCCGCTTAGTGACTGGAGTATTTCTTCAATTAAGTATTTCTTCCATGCAATTCCTTCATATATTTCCTCATACCAACAATCATATAGACAGTTGCTTAATAATTCAGCAAAGAATAGCAGTACCAAGATGGGATTCATCCTATGACAAATCATTGACACTGAATCAACTTGGTGTGAAAACTGCACAGTATACGAAAAAAGTGGACTAATGAGAATAAAGATCACATGTTGTTTAGTGACTGGAGTATTTCTTCATTTAAATTTGATACATGCATCTTGTGAAATTCCATGCAATTCCTGCATATATTTTCTCATACCAACAAGCATATGGACAGTTGCTTAATAATTCAGCAAAGAATAGCAGTACCAAGATGGGATTCCTCCTATGACAAATCATTGACACTGAATCAATTTGGTGTAAAAATTGCGAAGTAAAGGAAAAAAGTGGACTAATGAGAATAAAGATCACATGCCTATTGAGTGAATGGAGTATTTCCTCATTTAAATTTGATGCATGCATCTTGTGAAATTCCATGCAATTTCTGCATATATTTCCTCATACCAACAATCATATGGACAGTTGCTTAATAATTCAACAAAGAATAACAGTACCAAGATGGGATTAATCCTATGACAAATAATTGGCACTGAATCATCTTGATGTTAAAACTGCACAGTAAAAGTGGACTAATGAGAATAAAGATCACATGCCTGCTTAGTGACTGGAGTATTTCTTCATTCGAATTTGATGCATGCATCTTGTGAAATTCCATGCAATTCTGCATATATTTCCTCATACCAATAATCATATGGACAGTTGCTTAATAATTCAGCAAAGAATAGCAGTACCAAGATGAGATTCCTCCTATGACAAATAAATGGCACTGAATCAACTGTATGTTAAAACTGCACAGTAAAAGTGGACTAATGAGAATAAAGATCACATGCCTGCTTAGTGACTGGAGTATTTCTTCAATTAAGTATTTCTTCCATGCAATTCCTGCATATATTTCCTCATACCAACAATCATATGGACAGTTGCTTAATAATTCAACAAAGAATAGCAGTACCAAGATGGGATTCCTCCTATGACAAATAATTGGCACTGAATCAACTTGATGTTAAAACTGCACAGTAAAAGTGGACTAATGAGAATAAAGATAACATGCTCGCTTAGTGATTGGAGTATTTCTTCATTTAAATTTGATACATGCATCTTGTGAAATTCCATGCAATTCCTGCATATATTTCCTCATACCACCAATCATATGGACAGTTGCTTAATAATTCAGCAAAGAATAGCAGTACCAAGATGAGATTCCTCCTATGACAAATAAATGGCACTGAATCAACTGTATGTTAAAACTGCACAGTAAAAGTGGACTAATGAGAATAAAGATCACGTGCCTGCTTAGTGACTGGAGTATTTCTTCAATTAAGTATTTCTTCCATGCAATTCCTGCATATATTTCCTCATACCAACAATCATATGGACAGTTGCTTAATAATTCAACAAAGAATAGCAGTACCAAGATGGGATTCCTCCTATGACAAATAATTGGCACTGAATCAACTTGATGTTAAAACTGCACAGTAAAAGTGGACTAATGAGAATAAAGATCACATGCCTGCTTAGTGACTGGAGTATTTCTTCATTTGAATTTGATGCATGCATCTTGTGAAATTCCATGCAATTCTGCATATATTTCCTCATACCGACAATCATATGGACAGTTGCTTAACAATTGCGCAAAGAATAACTACCACACTGTGCTTCCTCCTCTGACAAATAATTGACACTGAATAACTTGGTGTGAAAACTGCACAGTATGCAAAAAAAGTGGACAATTGAGAATAAAGATCACATGCTGCTTAGTGACTGGAGTATTTCTTCATTTAAATTTGATGCATGCATCTTGTGAAATTCCATGCAATTCCTGCATATATTTCCTCATACCTACCAACAATCATATGGACAGTTGCTTAATAATTGGCACTGAATCAACTTGATGTTAAAACTGCACAGTAAAAGTGGACTATTTGGTGTAAAAATTGCGAAGTAAAGGAAAAAAGTGGACTAATTAGAATAAAGATCACATGCCTATTGAGTGAATGGAGTATTTCCTCATTTAAATTTGATGCATGCATCTTGTGAAATTCCATGCAATTTCTGCATATATTTCCTCATACCAACAATCATATGGACAGTTGCTTAATAATTCAACAAAGAATAACAGTACCAAGATGGGATTCCTCCTATGACAAATCATTGACACTGAATCAACATGGTTGGAAAACTGCACTGTATGCGAAAAAAGTGGACTAATGAGAATAAAGATCACATGCTGCTTAGTGACTGGAGTATTTCTTCATTTAAATTTGATGCATGCTTCTTGTGAAATTCCATGCAATTCCTGCATATATTTCCTCATACCAACAATCATATGGACAGTTGCTTAATAATTCAGCAAAGAATAGCAGTTCCAAGATGGGATTCCTCCTATGACAAATCATTGACCCTGAATCAATTTGGTGTAAAAATTGCGAAGTAAAGGAAAAAAGTGGACTAATGAGAATAAAGATCACATGCCTATTGAGTGAATGGAGTATTTCCTCATTTAAATTTGATGCATGCATCTTGTAAAATTCCATGCAATTTCTGCATATATTTCCTCATACCAACAATCATATGGACAGTTGCTTAATAATTCAACAAAGAATAACAGTACCAAGATGGGATTCCTCCTATGACAAATAATTGGCACTGAATCAACTTAATGTTAAAACTGCACAGTAAAAGTGGACTAATGAGAATAAAGATCACATGCCTGCTTAGTGACTGGAGTATTTCTTCATTTGAATTTGATGCATGCATCTTGTGAAATTCCATGCAATTCTGCATATATTTCCTCATACCAACAATCATATGGACAGTTGCTTAATAATTCAGCAAAGAAAAGCAGTACCAAGATGGGATTCCTACTATGACAAATAATTGGCACTGAATCAACTTGATGTCAAAACTGCACAGTAAAAGTGGACTAATGAGAATAAAGATCACATGCCTGCTTAATGACTGGAGTATTTCTTCAATTAAGTATTTCTTCCATGCAATTCCTGCATATATTTCCTCATACCTACCAACAATCATATGGACAGTTGCTTAATAATTCAACAAAGAATAGCAGTACCAAGATGGGATTCCTCCTATGACAAATCATTGACACTGAATCAATTTGGTGTAAAAATTGCGAAGTAAAGGAAAAAAGTGGACTAATGAGAATAAAGATCACATGCTCGCTTAGTGATTGGAGTATTTCTTCATTTGAATTTGATGCATGCATCTTGTGAAATTCCATGCAATTCTGCATATATTTCCTCATACCAACAATCATATGGACAGTTGCTTAACAATTGCGCAAAGAATAACTACCACACTGTGCTTCCTTCTCTGACAAATAATTGACACTGAATCAACTTGGTGTGAAAACTGCACAGTATACGAAAAAAGTGGACTAATGAGAATAAAGATCACATGCTGCTTAGTGACTGGAGTATTTCTTCATTTAAATTTGATACATGCATCTTGTGAAATTCCATGCACTTCCTGCATATATTTTCTCATACCAACAAGCATATGGACAGTTGCTTAATAATTCAGCAAAGAATAGCAGTACCAAGATGGGATTCCTCCTATGACAAATAATTGGCACTGAATCAACTTGATGTTAAAACTGCACAGTAAAAGTGGACTAATGATAATAAAGATCACATGCCTGCTTAGTGACTGGAGTATTTCTTCATTTGAATTTGATGCATGCATCTTGTGAAATTCCATGCAATTCTGCATATATTTCCTCATACCGACAATCATATGGACAGTTGCTTAACAATTGCGCAAAGAATAACTACCACACTGTGATTCCTGCTCTGACAAATCATTGACACTGAATCAACTTGGGGTGAAAACTGCACAGTATACGAAAAAAGTGGACTAATGAGAATAATGATCACATGCTGCTTAGTGACTGGAGTATTTCTTCATTTAAATTTGATACATGCATCTTGTGAAATTCCATGCAATTCCTGCATATATTTTCTCATACCAACAAGCATATGGACAGTTGCTTAATAATTCAGCAAAGAATAGCAGTACCAAGATGGGATTCCTCCTATGACAAATAATTGGCACTGAATCAACTTGATGTTAAAACTGCACAGTAAAAGTGGACTAATGATAATAAAGATCACATGCCTGCTTAGTGACTGGAGTATTTCTTCATTTGAATTTGATGCATGCATCTTGTGAAATTCCATGCAATTCTGCATATATTTCCTCATACCGACAATCATATGGACAGTTGCTTAACAATTGCGCAAAGAATAACTACCACACTGTGATTCCTGCTCTGACAAATCATTGACACTGAATCAACTTGGGGTGAAAACTGCACAGTATACGAAAAAAGTGGACTAATGAGAATAAAGATCACATGCCTGCTTAGTGACTGGAGTATTTCTTCATTTAATTTTGATGCATGCATCTTGTGAAATTCCATGCAATTCCTGCATATATTTCCTCATACCTACCAACAATCATATGGACAGTTGCTTAATAATTCACCTAAGAATAGCAGTACCAAGATGGAATTCCTCCTATGACAAATCATTGACACTGAATCAATTTGGTGTAAAAATTGCGAAGTAAAGGAAAAAAGTGGACTAATGAGAATAAAGATCACATGCCTGTTGAGTGAATGGAGTATTTCCTCATTTAATTTTGATGCATGCATCTTGTGAAATTCCATGCAATTCCTGCATATATTTCCTCATACCAACAATCATATGGACAGTTGCTTAACAATTGCGCGAAGAATAACTACCACACTGTAATTCCTCCTCTGACAAATAATTGACACTGAATCAACTTGGTGTGAAAACTGCACAGTATACGAAAAAAGTGGACTAAGGAGAATAAAGATCATATGCCTGCTTAGTGACTGGAGTATTTCTTCATTCAAATTTGAAGTATGCATCTTTTGAAATTTCACGCAATTCTGCATATAAATATATGCAGAATTGCGTCATATGGACATATACCAGCAATACCAGCAATCATAAAGACAGTTGCTTAACAATTCTGCAAAGAAAAGCAGTACCAATTATTCATCTCTCTTTTGTAAGAATAATAAAGAATAAACAGATACTTCTTATAAATTGAGTGAAGGATTCGAAATAAGATGAACTATTAGATATGAAAATCCTGTGACTGTTAGTGATTGAACGATTACAGCATTCCTCTATGATATAAGCATTTTGAAGATCAAAAAATCAATATAAATAATTCATTCTTCCTTTGTTTAATAATTTTGACTGAAACTGATATTTCATGGAAATGTTGTAAAGGAATCGAAATAAATCGAACTATTTAATGTACATGAACATCTCGTGGCTGTTTTTATAGTTCGCAAGGTATCGTTTTGATTCATAATCAAACAATTTAGCATAGCATTGCAGCATTCCTCAATACTGTGCACAAAATGTGCGACAAAGTTCTCGATTGTCCGATATAAGCAGCTTTGACCCGACTCCCATAGAACTTAAATTTTTCTTCTCTAGTTCAACTAAATCAGAGTGTAGAGCGTCGATTAACTGAAGCAAGGAAATAAATAAAATGGGGGTGATTAATAAATTGACTAACTGACTGAAGATATATGTTTTAGTTTATTTATCACGTTCCATTTTGTTTCAAAAGCTTGTAACTTTTGCTTATTTTTCTTGAGGTGTTTTCTATGTAAATGAAATGAATACTTTGTAAAATTTGTACAGTTTTCATGGAGGCTTGTTCTAAAAGTGTTTCATAGTTCACTGTTGTTGTTATAATTGCTTCAAGTAAAAGAAAATCCATTCCACCTCATCCAAAAAAAAAGGGGGGGGGCGAAATTTTTTTTATTCTAAATTCTTTTTATTTTTTTTTACTTCCTTAAATGTAATTTATTTATTTTTCTTTTAAAAAATTATTTAAGGACTGAATTGATTTTCTTTAGAGTTTTGAAAGTTTTTATGCTTACTTAGTTCATTTATTTAGTTAACTCTTGTAATTAAGAAAATCCATTTCCCCCCATCGTAACAAAAAAAAAAAAAAAAAAAAGATGGGGCTTAAAGTTTTTATTTCAAATTAGTATTTTTTTTATTTCTTTAAATGTTTTTTTTAAAAATATTTTCGTCCTTAATGGATTTTTTTAGTGTTTTGAAAGTTTTTATACTTAGTAAATTAATTTATAGTTAATTCTTGTAATTAAGAAAATCCATTTCCACCCATCGTGAGAAAAAAAAAAGATGGGGTGTAAAGATTTTTATTCCAAATTATTTTTACTTTGCTTTTAATTCCTTAAATGTGATTTTTTTAAAAATTTATTTCGGACTAAATGGATTTTATTTCGTTTTTGGAAGTTTTTATACTTATTTAAGTCACTTATTTGTAACTAATTGATCACATTATCTTTTTATATTTTTATCATTTAAATGTTTCACATTTCTCTCATCTTTAGCCATTATTTGTATCATACCCTATCTTAAACATTGTTTTATTATTTAAATAAATAAAAATCCAATCCACCCCATCAAAATAAATATATAAAAAATCTGCATAAAGTTTTTTATTCCTAATTATTTAAAATGTTTTTTATTTCTTTAAATGTATAATCAAAAAATGAACTAAATTGGATTTTCATTACTTTGGAAAGCTTTATTTTATAATTAGGGAATGACAATCTCATTCTAATCATTTTTGGTATTTTTATTACATCATTTGTTACGAAACATATTCTATTATTAAGAATGTTTTCTTTTAAGTTTAAAAAAGTGTTTCAGTTGAAACAAACCCAATTTTTTTAAAAAACAATTTGTTTAAAAATTACTTCCAAAACTCAATTATTATATATGTAAACAAAATAACTGACCAATTTAACCTCCATTAAAACTTGCAAATTCATTTTGGTTTCAATGTTTACGAGATTGTAATCAATGTTGAATGTAAACAACCTAACAGTTTGCTTTAAGAAATAAAAAATATAAAAGAAAAAAAAAAAGAAAAAAATAAGAAAAAAGGAAAAAACATAAAAGAAAAATATACAAAAGAAAAAAATATAAAAGAAAAAATATATAAAAGAAAAAAAATATATATAAAAAGAAAAAAATGTAAAAAAAGGAAAAGATAAAAATATAAAAAATTTAAAAAAGCAAACTGTGATAATAATATTTTGTGTAATCTTTTTGTATTTATCTTTCAATTTGCATAATAAAAATGTTTTGTAATATTCAACTAAAGAGTTAAAAAATTAAAACTATGTATGCAATTTTGTGTTTAGTGCACTGTTTATTGAAAAATTGTTTACATCATTTTATTTATCTATAAACATTGAAATTTTTTCTGTAATTACAGTACACTCATATATTAAACAGCAGTTTAACATTGAAAGTTACTATTTTTTGATAGCCTTTATTTTTTTCTTTTAATTATAGTTTATTGTTAAATAAATTTATTAATTTATTAATAAATTTATTTGTTAAATAACTTTCTTAAAACTTTTTTAATTGAAAGGTAAAAAAAAGCATTAAATCTTTGCATCAATGTTTCCTACTTTTTTTGCTTTACTTAATGAGTGATATATTATGCTTTAAGTCTGGAAATTTTGAAAACTCTCAGTTTAAGGTTATATTTTTATTAATGAAATTTTAATGGAAGAATAGAGTTTGGTAAGAACGAATTTAAGTGATTCGAACCAAACAAAATTTCTTTTTCAATTTTTGAATATCTTTAAACTAATAGTCGAATCGATTAATGATAGGCTTCCAAAACATTGAATTTATGAACGATTCGTAAAGTGTTTTTGTTCAGATCATCCATTCAATATTTTGCTATAATCAACAGATCATATCATCAGATCATATTAAGAGGACTTTTTTCTAAAAAGTTGAACGTGTGATTTTATAGTTTCAAACCTGTATTATCAAGTAAAAAAATTCCTTAGAAAAACAGGGTGAAGTAATACCTCTCGATTAACTTATCGTTTCAATTACTGGAAGCCAGTCAAAAAAATTTTATGAGCAGATATTATTAACTGGAATTCTTCAAACCCATTCAAGTGTAAATTCTATTGAAATAATTGTTTAACTTCAGCTTGCTTAACTGAACTTGAATTGAATTTTAATTTAATTTCAATTTAATTAAACAATGCTGTTTTCTTCGGGGGGGGGGGACGAAACTCAAGCTTAATTGAATTCACGTTAATGAATGCCAACCTTTATCATGAGATATTCTTACAGAAATGCCAACCTCTAGCAAAAAATACTAATACTTAAATACCAGATGTTTTCAGAGTAAGGAAATAATTATTTTTACCAGTTTAATTAACTGTCTTGAATTATTTCCTTTGAAATATTTCAATTAAGGCAACCATTTACTAAAAATTTTGAAGTTTTTGCTTTGATTATTAGGTGTGCGAAGTTTTTATAATATTTTGAAAAGCATAATATTTATAAAATTATATAAATTACCTTTTTAATTTTTCTGCTTGTAAAATTAAAATAAACAAACTGCTAAAAACGAAAACAATACTAAGACTAAATGACACATTAGTTGCTTTTTTTGTTTAAATCCCATTTGGATATAGAAGTCTCTTAAGTTGTGAATCTTTTTTAGAAGAATTTTTGTATTTTATTTGTCACAAGCTTTAATCAAATTAAAAGTGCAGTCTACAACTAATGCTTTATTAAAAAGCCGCACCACAATGTCGTTTAATGAATATTTAAAATTTTTGTCTTCGCAGAGAAATATATTTTTCACTTATGCAAAGCAATTTTGTGCAAGGTAATGGCAGAAAATGTTTTGTCACTTTCTGTTTATTTTCTGTCGGAACTGTGATTAAAAGAAAAATCTATAATCTGAAAGTTCTGTGAATTACTATAAAAATAAATATTGAGCCGCGATGGCTCAGGGGATAGAGCGTTCGCCTTCCAATGAGGTGAACCGGGTTCATATCCCAGCGATGGCATGGCTGGTCAATACGAATCCGCATCCGGCTTGGACCCACCACAGTAAATTACTATAAAAATAAGTCTTGCGCTCTGCGATGGCTCAGGGGATAGAGCGTTCGCCTTCCAATGAGGTGAACCGGGTTCGTATCCCAGTGATTGCATGACTGGTCAATACGAATCCGCATCCGGCTTGGACCCACCACAGTAAATTACTATAAAAATAAGTCTTGCGCGCTGCGATGGCTCAGGGGATAGAGCGTTCGCCTTCCAATGAGGTGAACCGGGTTCGTATCCCAGTGATTGCATGACTGGTCAATACGAATCCGCATCCGGCTTGGACCCACCACAGTAAATTACTATAAAAATAAGTCTTGCGCGCTGCGATGGCTCAGGGGATAGAGCATTCGCCTTCCAATGAGGTGAACCGGGTTCGTATCCCAGTGATTGCATGACTGGTCAATACGAATCCGCATCCGGCTTGGACCCACCACAGTAAATTACTATAAAAATAAATCTTGCGCTGCGATGGCTCAGGGGATAGAGCGTTCGCCTTCCAATGAGGTGAACCGGGTTCGTATCCCAGTGATTGCATGACTGGTCAATACGAATCCGCATCTGGCTTGGGCCCACCACAGTAAATTACTATAAAAATAAATCTTGCGCTGCGATGGCTCAGGGGATAGAGCGTTCGCCTTCCAATGAGGTGAACCGGGTTCGTATCCCAGCGATTGCATGACTGGTCAATACGAATCCGCATCCGGCTTGGACCCACCACAGTAAATTACTATAAAAATAAATCTTTCGCTGCGATGGCTCAGGGGATAGAGCGTTCGTCTTCCAATGAGGTGAATCGGGTTGGTATCCCAGCGATGGCATGGCTGGTCAGTACGAATCCGCATCCGGCTTGAACCCACCACAGTAAATTACTATAAAAATAAATCTTGCGCTGCGATGGCTCAGGGGATAGAGCGTTTGCCTACTAATGAGGTGAACCGGGTTCGTATCCCAGCGATGGCATGGCTAGTAGATACAAATCCGCATCCGGCTTGCATCGACCACAGTGAATTGCTATAAATGTAAATCTTAAGCTGCGATGACTCAGGGGTTAGAGCGTTCGCTTTTCAATGAGGTGAACTGGGCTCGTATCCCAGCGATGGCATGGATGGTCAATACGAATCCGCATCAGGCTTATACCGAGCAAAGTGAATTACTAAAAATATAAATCTAATCAAATGAGGAATCTAATCAAAATACTACTATAGAACCAGGATTTGCATTTAGATTCTATTAACTGGTTTTTAAATTTTGCCGTATTTTTTTTATGGCTGCCAAATTTATTTATTAAAAAGAGAAAGAAATTTTTGATCGATGAATTTCAAGCATAATTATGTGCGACTTTAGTTATTAAAATTTAAATTTACTAAGTTATTTCAATTTGTGATGAATAAGAAATATAAGTTTTGAAATATTTATTCTTCATTCGTTTATCTAAAGTGTTTTCAAATTGTTTCAGTTATATGTGTGTGTCAATAAATGCACAAAAATTAGTGAAAAGTTTATAAGCATGAAACTAATATTTTTGCTCTAGTTTTATTTATATGAACGTAAAATTTATACTTTATGCGAACCTTTTGTATGATTTTAATGACAAAGAATATAATGAATATAAAAAGAAATCCACACTATGCTATGAAGCTTGCACAAAACCGTTTAAGAGTTTTATAATAATCCCTAAAGCTTTTCAATCAGAGAACAGGGATTTTTCAAACAAATTATTTTTCTGATTATCTATTTGCGAACTAATCATGTACTGTTATATTAGTCATATTTGCTGTTAATTTTAGAATTTAATTAGTAAATGATTGTAAGTAAATATTTAAGTTAACTTTAGCAATTAACGTTAATATATAGTTTGATTTTTTTAGAAATTTATTTTAAAAATGTTCTTTTTTTTAAAACATGTTAATTATCTTACCATGAAAAATATTTTTATACCTTTTTAAAAAATTAAATTTTTAAAAAACAATTTTTTGAGATTTTTAATTCCAAAAATGTTTCTGTTTAATCACAGGTTTAAAAGCACTTCTTTATAATTCAAATATCAGAAAAAATAAATTTAGTTATTTAGGTCATTTTTTCATCACTAAAAATATTTTCTCTCAGATATTATTTTAAAAAGCTATTTTTTTGTATGGATTATGGATATATGGATTTTTTGTATTTATTTTTTGAAGGGAAAATAGTGCATGAAAAATTATTATTGTATTTTGATGATCATAATTAAAAATAGTCCTGTTGATTGTTGTTATAAAAAATATATATATATTTCTTTTCTATTAACTCTTTTTTGAAAAACGAAATTGTTTGAACTTGACGATCACCCCCTTGTAAATATGTCATGCTTTAAAATTATTACCAGTTGAGTCGGGTCATGAAGTTCAGGATAGTAAATAAAAAATATTACTTTGTGAAGAAGATATATACCTACTATCCATATGACGAATAATTTCTGCACATTCTGCACATAGATCGCTATGCAAAATCGAAAATTTAAAATGTTATGAACAGTGTGACTTAAAAATATTAAAAAAATTTGAGAAGTGAGAACGGAACTTAGCTCATGGACAAACATGTATTAACTAGAAATTAGCTAGAAGTATGAAAAAAATTCTAAATGTCAGGGAACAGAAACAATTTGAAAGAAGCTTGGTTGAACAAGATTCAACGAAATTATTTGAGAGCTTTAAAGGTATTATTCATAATTTTGAAGCGAAAGTGGTCGTAATTTAATTTGGTAATCGAACAAAGTTAAATCACTGAGGAATAATGCATAGAATTTTGATTAGCTCTCGTCTGATGTCCTCTGGGATATTTGAATTGTTGATTAAACGCTGGAATTGCTAATTATAAGTTCAATGTTTAAATAAAAAGTAGTTCACTCAAATGATCCAGTAAAATTCTCCAAAATGTTAATTTGTTTTTTAAATGAAAAACTTTCAAGTTACAAAAGTCTTCGATGATGCCGATTACAAATTACCTGAAAATAGACGAAGACTGAAGAATTGAACTGATCTGTTTTAGAAGACAAGTTTTTGAGAACTTTATAGACAATTTTGCTGTAAGTAACACAGATTTAGACAAGTTTTTATAACTAAAATAATAGTATTCCCCCCAGTTTCAATTTGAATGACAGGTGCAATTGATGATGAAATGATGGAAAAGACTGTATGGTAAAAACTTTCTTCAAACAACTCGACCACTAGATTGTACAAGCAAACTACTCAGACACTTAATTTCAGTTCTGCAAGTAGAAGTAGAAGATTTTGATTCCACAAAAAGCGGAACAATTAGTTATAGTATTTTGCGTACGTAAACTACTTCCAACAGTACTATACCATCCTTTAGTGTGCTATGAATAAGAAACTTGCCGGAGACTTTTTGAATTGTTTCGTTTTACTAGCTTTTGAACTTAAACCTAACGATGTCTGATCCTGTCTTTAAAAATAATGCAAATAAGAGTTAGCTAAGAAAAAATTCAGTCTTCAATAATTAGGGAGATAGAAATGTTCATAATAGATAAGTGAAGTATCTACATACTGCCTAACAAAGAAATGTACAACATAATTTTAGCGGAAGAAAATTAATGTCAAGAATTAAATCCTCCTTTGATTAATAGTTAAGATTGAAACAGATACATCACGTGAAAGTTGAGAAGAATACAAAATAAAGTGAACTGATAGACATAAACATTTCATGCCTCTTTAGTGAAGTATTAAGTCATTCATATTTGATTTATGCATCTTAGTGAAGTGCTATGTAGTTCTACACACATTAGACCATACCAACATGTATATTAACTGTTAATTACTATAGTATATATAAGTAAACTCACACCAACAATTCATTCTTCCTTTGATCAATAATAAAAATTAAAACAGACACCTCTTCTTAAAGTTGGAATGTAAACTCTGCATCATCCATATTTGATTTTCACAAATTGTGAAATCCTGCCTTGTTTTACAACTATATTACCAATAACTATATAGACTGTTACTTAAAGTTCAGATAAAAAATTTCTCATTTTTGCAACAACAAAAAAATCATTCCTATTTTGTGAAATACTTTCCACCTTACACCTCTGATTAAAAAGAACCTAATCGATTACGTGTATGAAACAGAAGATGACAATTATTACTACCGAGTCCGATCATTCAGATATCTCACTTCAAAAGGATTCCCCGAGTGACTTTTTGAGCCATGCTCTAAAGTGACATTTGTATACCCCCAGTGCATGTATCAAATCATTCAGATATCTCACTTCAAAAGGATTCTCCGAGTGACTTTTTGAGACATGCTCTAAAGTGACATTTGTATACCCCCAGTGCATGTATCAAATCATTCAGATATCTCACTTCAAAAGGATTCTCCGAGTGACTTTTTGAGCCATGCTTTAAAGTGACATTTGTATACCCCAGTGCATGTATCAAATCATTCAGATATCTCACTTCAAAAGGATTCTCCGAGTGACTTTTTGAGCATGATCTAAAGTGACATTTTTATCAAATCATTCAGATCAAAAGGATTCTCCGAGTGACTTTTTGAGCCATGATCTAAAGTGACATTTGTATACCCCCAGTGCATGTATCTGATCATTCAGATATCTCACTTCAAAAGGATTCCCAGAGTGACTTTTTGAGTCATGCTCTAAAGTGACATTTGCATACCCCCAGTGCATGTGTCCCCCTCCCAGTGACATTTGTACAGCTCATGCACAGAAGTTCTGTTCTAGGCTTAACTTGCAAGAGGTATTGACCCCATCGATCGATATTGAAACACTAAATATTACTTGAGTTCTATCAAGTTTTCTATCCTGCAGAGTCAATGCCAGCATCACATTTTGGTGAAAATTTTTACAACATACACGTGTTTAGTGGCTTGCTCTACTACATGATAAAAACAGCTTTGACCCGACTTCTACACAACCTTGTCAAATCTCTTTTCTATTCATGCTAAATAACATTGTAGCACCAATTATTCAAAAAAGTGTTTATTTCAATAACATTTGCGACAATAAACAGAGACTACAAACTAAATAAAATGGGGGTGATTGAACAAAAATAAGTTTATTTATAGTCCTCATAAATAAATATAAATATCTTAGTTAAGTTATATGCTCTTTTTTTATTCAAATGTTTTTTCCCATTTTTCTTGAAGTTGTTCGTTATGCATATATAATTAATATCTTGTAAAATTGCTGTTTTCATGGAGCGAGAGGATCTTTCAGTTCATTGTTAATCATTTACAAAAAAAAAAAAAAAAAAAAAAAAAATCACATTTTAATTTTGATATTTTGTTTTATTAAGTTTCTGTAATCTAAAAGCATAATTATTTTTGTTAACAAATTAGCTTGTTAATTTTAACAGAATGGATTTTTTCAAAATATTTTTATACTCTTTAAAACCATTTCCCGTCATATTCAACGAAAATTAAGTAAATGGCAGTAATTGCTATTTTGTATCGAAATAATTTTATTCCCTCCTTTCAAAAGTATATCTATTTGAAATGTTTGAAGCAAAGTCTCTTACTCCAGATATATTTTATTTCAATACGATTTTGTTTCTAATAAAATAGTAATTCAATTATTTATAGATATTTCTTTGCCATTAAAAAATCTATTTCCCTCATCGTAACAAAAAAAAAGGGTGCATATAGTTTTTACTCCAAATGAGTATTTTTTTTATTTTTTTAAGTGTTTTTTTTTTTTTTTTTGGTCTGGGTTTTTTTCTTTAGTGTTTTGAAAGTTTTTATACTTAATTAATTTCATTATAGTTGATTCTTGTAATTAAGAAAATCCATTTCCCCCCATCGTACCAAAAAAAAGAGATTGGGTATAAAGTTTTTATTCCGAATTATTATTTTTTTTTCATTTCTTTAAATGCTATTTTTTTTATTTTTAAAGTAATTTCAGACTGAATGGATTTTCTTTAGCAATTTAAAAGTTTATATACTTATTTAAGTCATTTATTTATATTCTTCCAATACTATTTTTAACTTTATTTTATTGCTAGAGAAAGACAATTGTTTTCTAATCATAATAGCCATTTTTATTGCATTATTTCTATGAACCATTTTTGCTTCCTATTTAGAACGATTTTTCTTTTGATGTTTAAAAATTTTCTATAGATACTCATTGTTTCCATGATTTATTTTATAATCATTTGAAAATTTCGTTTATAGTATTAAATACAGCTAGTGTTAAGTACTAACTATTCAACCTCCATGGAAAACTCACAAATTTATTTATACTTTAATGTTTACCAGATTGTAATTTATTGTAACCTAAATATAATGTAAACAATCTCACTGTTTGCTTTAGAAAAGAAAAAAAAAACATGAAAAAAGAAAAAAAAAAATATATAAAAAATATTTAAAAAAAATAAATACATAAAATTAAAAAAATATAAAAAATAAGAAAAAATATATGAGAAAAGTATAAAAAAAGAAAAATATATAAAAAAGGAAAAATATATAAAAAAAGAAAAAAATATATATATAAAATATAAAAAAGAAAAAATATTTAAAAAAAAGCAAACTGTGGTGATATTTTATGTATTTTTCGATTATCTCTTAATTTGTGTGGCAAAAATGTTTTTTATTATTCAACTGAAAAAGTGAACGTTATATTTTGTATGCCTTTTTTTGTTTCAGTGTTCTGTGTATTAAATAATTGTTTTTATTTTATATTTATAAGCATTGACTATTTTCCCATCATTATAGTAATTTAATATATTATTTCAAGAATTTATCATTCAGTTACATTAAAATTTTAAAAGTTTTGAAACCTTTTTAATTTTTTTTTATATCTAATAATAGGTTAATGGTGAAATAAATTAATTACTTTGAACTCTTTGAACTAAAAAAAAATTAAATCTAATGCATTAAAAATTCTTTGCATCAGTGTTTCATATTTTTTCCAATACTTTTTATAAAATGAGTGAGATACATTGTTTTTTATTTCCAAAAATTCTGAAAACCTTCAGTATGCTATTATAATTTTTCGAATTCAATTTTAAATGGAGAACGACTTAAAGTGATTCGAACCAAACATTTTCTTTTTCATCTTTTGAATTTAAACTAATAGATTTGAATCGATTAATGGAATCCTTAAAAAAATTGAATCAAATGGACGATTCGTGACGATTCTATTGATATTTACATAATATTTAACTATAATCAACAGTAAAATGATATTAAGAGGACGTTTTTTAAAAGTTGAAACTGTTATTTTAAATATTTACTTTGAAATTAATAAAATTATTTTTAAAACTGGGCGAAGCGATACCTCTCGTTTTACTAATTGTTCCAATTACTGGAAGCCAGAAATTATGAACGCAGAGTATTTTTAAAAGCAGAGAGAAGCAAAATCTTTCGTTTTGAAATGAAAGCTTCGTTCCATACGCAGGAAATAAATAATAATATTTTTGCACTGATTTTCTTAACTTGTATCATTGAAATACAATTCTAAAGCTGAAACTTTCACTCAAGATCAATTTTGAAACTTTTGTTTGACTAAAACCTAATCTGTTTCTTTTTTTCCCTGTGGCGATATTCACGGTCATGCTTAAATGATTGTACTTAAGTGAGGGCAAAGCTTTATCACGATATTCTCTTGCATGAATTCCAGATGGTCTCAGAGTAAATAAATATTTAAATACTCTTTACAGTTCAATTAACTAGATTGTATTTTCTTTGTAACTTTTCATCAAAAACACCAATTGGCAAAAAATGTCCAGATTTTTTTTTTTAAATGATGTTTGACAAAAACCTGAAAGTTGTAAAAATACCTTAATTAAAATCATAATTTTTCTGTCATAAAAGTTAAAATATAACAGAAATCAATAGTTAAAAATGAAAATGAGTTGATTAAAAACAACACTAATTCCTCTGATGTTTAGGCATAAGTAAAAATGCAAACTTATTTTTTTCTGATTTAGCTAAATTCTGTCTGACCTCTAATCATATTAATAATATTAAAAAGTAAACTTTTATGAAAATTTTTAATAGTTTTGAGCTTTTTATCTTTTTCTGTCTTCGCAAAAAATTTCTATTTTTCATCGACGCAATTCGTACTAGACATAGGCAGAAAATGTTTTTTCTTTGAGTTCATCAGACTACCTGATTAAAAGAAAAGTGTTTTTGTAACTAAATGCAGTGAATTAATATCAAAAATTAAATTTTTTAATTTTTTTTAAAACAAAATAACGTCGTGAAAGTTAATATGTGTTAATAATTATTATATACGTAGATAATTTATTTTTTGAAATAATTTTCTTCCATAACTGATGTTTATCAATTTCAGTGAAGATGCAATAAACTTGTTCATTTTTAACATTTAATCATCCACCTTATTTTTAAGGAGCGCATTAAATAGCATTTACATCTGCCATTGACGGAGATTTTTTTAGAAACAAATCTCGCTAATAATGTGAAAGTAATGAACCTTTAAAATAATGATTCATCTATTCCTGGGATAATTTTATACCTGACTTGTATTCCACGTGAGTCAGGATAATCAAAACCTACTGTGGAACCAGGATTCGGTTCTGTTAATAGATTGAGATAGTTGGAAAAATTTTTTATCAACACTAAATTATAAATTAATAAAAGGATGTAATTTTGATCCATTTAATTAAAGTATGATGAAATTATTAGCAAATTTCACGTTTGAAAGTTTTTTATTTCAATGTGTGATGAGCAGGAAGTATTAATAGTTTCTCAAATATTCTTTAAATTGTTTCAGTTATAGGTGTCTCTATGGGCAAAAGTAAAAAAATTGAGTGAAACGTTTATATTCTAAATCTAAGCTTTTTATTTTAGCTTTATTTATAAATTATTATGTCTTTTGTATTATTGAGGAACACGTTTTTATGATTTTAGTGCGGAAAAATATATTCAGTAAAATATTTAAAAAAAGCATAAAAACACTTCAAATATAAAATTTTCACAAAACTATTTTAAGCGTTTTGAAATTTTTAAAGCTCTTTAGTCATTCATGAGATTTCAGCAACAAAATAATTTTTAATTAAAGAACTAATCATGTACTGTTATTTTTAAAATTTTATTGCTAAATAATTGTTGGTGAATGTTTAATTAATCTGCAGTAGTTAATGCTAATTATTCACTGTTTGATTTCTTTTTCACTTTTTTGAAGAACTCATATGTTTTTTAAGTACTCTTTCAAAACTTGTGAATGAGAGTAACTTCCAAACTAAAGATATTTTTGCGTTTTTTATTTTTTGTTCAAACATTAAAACTCAGTTTCTCAGATATTTATTTCGAAAATGTTTTCTTTAAAGACATATATTTACTTATAATATTTTAATCTAATAATTTAAATATACACTACTGACTATGCATAGAAGGTGTTCACTTTAAACGAATGTTTTAGTGCGAAGTGTAAAAAATCGAATAAAAAAAGCTGTTTGTTCTCAGTTTGGCAATGGTTATCTATATAATATTGTGGGTTATAATTAATGGGTTTACTTAGATTTTTTTAACTTTTTATATGTGTGATTTTTTTTTAAATAGAGCAACATTTCTTAAAAATAATTGGTATTCTAAATATAACGTTTTTCTTGCTTAAACGTGCTTCCCCTCTTTGATCTAATATTTTACCAATGATTAAAAAAACTGAATTTTTGACTAATTAAAATTTTTTTGCTTGTTCCATTATTAATTTTTTTTAACTATTTGCAAGTTAGAAAAACTACCAGTAAGAAAAAAGTACCCTGAATTTTTAAATGTTAATGAGCTCAATGCTTGCTTCTAATTATTAAACCAATAATTATAACAGTAATTGACGGTCTGTGTAAAAAAAGCATTATTACCACTTAAAAATGAAATTATCTAGAGTATAATTATATTTTTAATTTAAATCTTCGTCCTCCCTATGGTTTGGCATTTGATCAGTATATAAACTACAGAGGTACTTCACCTCTGCACACCTGAGAGTCATTTTTTTTTCTTAAACTACTGCACAATTTTTAGAGTTTTAAGTCGTTGGTTGATTAATCATTGTCAAAAATAAACCAATATATCATAAATATATCATTTTTAAAACTTATTGTGTAAAATCCTTTTTATTCTCTTAATAGTGTACTAATCAATATTTGTGGAGCTTGAATGCAATGAAAATTCATTGCAATTAAAAACACTTCTATTTCAACAAGGAACTGTCAATTCTCTCTTAACTTTAGTCTTGTGAATCAAAAATAAAAAATTTTTTCAAAGGAGTTAAAATGTTTAACAAATCCCAGGTTTTATTTATAGAACGCTTTAGTTTGCTGATGACCAATAGTTAAAATTTAAGTGGTTAACGCTCAATTTAAGTTTATTGGGAGTTCCTAAACCATCAAATTTTAGTATTTTTAAGTTGTTACTAAATCTATTCACACACATCACGAAAACGATATGCTTTTTTTTTATTTTTATGCTTTACTGTGTTTATGAAACCATTTCACTAAATATTGAAATAAAATTAAATTAATGAAACTTCGTTAAGAGAAAATACTTTTTTATGCGATGATATAAAATATATAAAAGAAATTAAATATCGATTCATAAATTGAATTAATAAAAAACTGTTCGAAGAATGTTGTTTACTATAGTGAATGTATTATTAACTGATTGATGAGTTAAAGATTTCCCTAAACAGATCAAACATAAGCGCAACTACTTAAAACTTATCACTATTTTTATATTTCTATTTTCCTCTATTTCAAATAATTTTAATACACTTAATAATAAAATAAATTTGTAAAATCTCATTTCTTTGTGATTGACGCTTTACCTGCAAACTGTCATTTCAACATTATATAAAAAGTCAAATTTTGCATTTAAACATTCTTTAAGAAAGTCTTTTTGCTGTTTTTTTTACTTAAATTTTTTGAAATTCACGGAAATAATCCACACGTATAGTTTTTCTTTTTTTTTCTCCCTTTATAAGTCCTTTTTTTTTTAATGTAAGAAATCTGAAAACTGAAAATGTAATTTCAAAATGAAGCATTATTTATCGGTAAATGCATAAAGCATTTTAAATAATATTACTCTCTGCCTAGTTGCAAATATCTGGGAGAAGTTCATTCTAGTAAACGTATTTTGCTTTTTTTTTCGGAGCGATAAAGAAAATGCAAAATCCGTAGAACTGCCAATGAGGTGTTATTTTCTGAATTTGCGACCATGAAACTTAATAAAATTGATTTGGTGATAAATCTATACAAATTATCGATACTTTGCCGATATACAAAATTGTGTGAAAGTACTAGGGCCTTTTTTAAAGTAATAAAAATACAAAATCCAAGAAATTGCCAATACGTTTTTATGAGTTTTTTACCATTTAGTAGAGTAATGCAGAACCTGTGCATTACTCTAAATGTGCAACAGAGAATTTCAATTCTCTGACCGAGTTTTTGAAGTTGCGAAGCGAATTTAATGAATTGTTTAAGAACTAAAGAGATTTCATGAAATGAAATTTGCCAAATTAAATTTGAAAAGGCTAATAAAAGGTGAAATGTTTAAGAAAGAAAATTCTAGAAAAAAATTTTTTTGAACTATTTATTCATATTTTTGATTAACAAACATAGCAACTCATAAGACTTGTACATTTCATTGTTTTAGAAAACTACTTGAAATGTCTCAACTAGTAATAATGATTGTGTAAACTATTTTTTCACTTTCAAAAAAGAAAGTTTCGTAGTAATTAATGGTGTTACGTTATAGCATGTGCTCAGCCATACTTACATGATTAATAATATTTTTCTACTACTGATTAATTAATTGTAGTTTATTAGTATTTTTTATCGTTGTTGTTGAATGTAGGGTTTAATAGCTCAAGTGTTGCAGACACTCTTACTGCCCTAAGCCCAAACATCGCTGTGTGTTCAATGCAATAAAATCAAACGGTATATAAAACAAGTTTGAAAAAATACTAGGGACAAAATAATTTTTAATTTCTCACGCTTCTTTTGAGTGCAAAATATGAATTTGAATGGATTATTTATTTCAATGCGTAATTTTTTTTTTTTTTTGACACAAAAGTTAATTCTTTCAAATAAAATACTCGTGGTCCTGCATTCGCCACTTTTTTTTTAATTCATAGCTACTGTAATGTTATTCGCACTTTAATAACTTATAAATAGCATAAAACTGAATTATTTCTTTTACGCTAATATTTATTTAAGAGAAAGAAATTTTTCAGAGCTTTAAAAGGAGAATAACGTCATTCCTTAGATAAATAACAAGTGTTCAACCTAATACTTAATTACAAACAAAAGCATGGATTATACTTTTTAATAAAAAAAAAAACTTAAGCATTAAAATAATGTTTTTTATTTTTATTAATGTGAAACGCATGCAAAGTGAAAATATTTTCGAAATCAATTTTTAAAAAATTCCCCAAATATTTATATAAAAAAAAATATTTGTCCTGTGAAACATTCTCATTAGATAATTGCACTATCCGCAAAATACCTATTCAGATTAAGTGCTTATAAACTTACTATTTCTTTTAAATATTTTTTCGAAAGTATTATTAAACTCAATAGTTTCATTTTTCTTTAAAAAAGAATATAACTTAACAGATAAAAATTCTTATAAAATTTCTGATACAAACTCAAATTAGTTATGACAATATTTTGCAAAAAAATTCGAAATGATCGGGAAAAAATTGCACTATTTTTAATATTTTAAATTCATTTTGTCTAATTCACTTAATTACTTTCCTTTATGAATGTGATTCCCTTATGAATTTGATTGCCGCCTCTCACAATAGGTGAGAAAACTTCTGATCGCAATCCATTGCAAAAGGGTAGAAAGTGAGAAACTGGGAATATGCAGATCACTAAACGCATCGTTCATCGGAACGGAAATTATTTTAAAAGTCACAGAAACTAAATATTTTGAATCTTTTTATCTGTTTTTATATTTCATTATTAAAAGGAGAAAAAAATACACGCTTTATTTCTGGGCACCTAGTTAGTAAAAAAAAACTTTATTTTGAGATTCATTTTTTCTAAATATTAATAGTTTTTAAAACAAATAGATTCCGAATTTTTTGATTAATAAAAAAGAGTTTTAGACCGGTAATATTTATATCTCTGGTGTAAAACATACTTGCATTTGTTTTTTTAAAAGCAACGTTTCTTAATGAATAAAACTGCATTTTTTCATTCAAATTTTCTTAAGCTTTTTTTTAATTTTATTATAATTATTTTTTTAAACAATCCGTTTTCAGAAAGGTTGTCATATAACATAAGATTGTCAAGAGAATAAAACAACGATAACTAACCAGCAGATTTTGCTAACCATTTAGATATTTTATAAATAAAAATAACAATAAAATAAGTTAAAAAAATTAATTAAAACTGTTTTTCTTTTCTTAAAAGGAGAAAACGTTACTTTAATTTTTTATTCTACGCTTATTGATGAAATAAAAATAAGCATACAAGTTAAAAGCTTCGAATGGTTGCTTATCTATTTTTGTAAAGTAGATATTTTCTGACTTACAGTGATTTTGAAGCAATAAGATAATTGATTTTTACATTTGTCAAATTTTTACTGTTTTTATGAAAATGGCCTTAAAAATATTTTAAAAAATCAAATGATAACGGCAAATAAAATTTTATTGTTCACAAGTATGATTCTTACTTTAAACGTAAAACTTATTATTTTGATATTCATCTTCAAAGTCATAAAAAATCATATTGAACATTATTATCAATTTGACAGAATTTCAAAATCATTGATTTAAATGACATCATGTAAAATAACTAGAAGGATTAAAATAGGCTATTTAGTTACCGACTTAAATGGAACATTATTTAAAATCTCTACTAATTTTATCGTAGAAGCCCGTCCTCTTTAAAGATGAATCCCCCTGATTAGTAGGAAAATAATGCAGAAATGGATCCAGTCAATCAAACTAATTATTTCTATTAATAGGTTTTTAAGTGATATATGAACAGAACTTAATCTAATGTTTGCAGAGTGCCTTTCCTTTAAATACCTTTTACTGAAGAGAGTTAAATATTTCATAAATATAAATTGCAGTTGTATTTGATGTCATAACTTTTTTAAGCTGTTGGCGACTTCTGCACCATGGTCGACGAGAAACTAATAAATAACTAGCAGATTAAAACCAGAAAAAGAGGAGAATTGGACTTATGCCATATATCTACCTATTCTTTTGTTTTTATAACTTCAAGTTGCTTGATTTTTGGCTTACCTTAGTTTGAAATGAAGCACTTACTAAATGGCCCTGCAAGTAATCTAGCTTGGATAAACCTTCAGTATTTAACAGCCACGTAAGATACATTTTAATTTCTTTCCAGAGTTCATGATTACATTGTAGATAAAACTAGATGTTAAGTCTCGAAACAAGCTTAATTGAAGTTCTAAGAAACCATCTGTTTCAAATTATTCAAAATAAATGTGCAAATATACTTTGAAAAAAAATCAGCAACCATCACAGATGAAAAAAATGTTTAAAAAGCTATTTTTATTTATTTATTTTGCAAACATGATGAGAAGAAACCGTGCAGCATGGTCCCGGGCACTTAAATTTTTTTTTTCTTTTTCTTCTTGGGTGAAATTGAAAAATTGTCTTAAAAGTTCAATTGTCTTAAAGATAAAAAGTTTCAACATTAAACTATCAAGTTTAAAATTCGTTTTTTTCAACATATATATATATTTTAGTGCTAATTCTTTTCCTTAGGCTCAGCGTAAGGATCTACTAGACCAAAGCTATTCATTTTCAACCAGGAAATTTTTTAAAAATGTATTTAAACTAATTTTCAATCAGAAATATATAGCTGAATTGACGGAAAAGCAAAATTAAATTGTTCGTTATGTACTAAAGATAAACTAAAGAAAAAATATTAATCAGATCATTTTGCATGTCTTGCAATTGTTGAAAACTTCAATTTTTATATGTTAGAAATAAAATAAAAAAGAAAATTTTGGAAAAAAGGTAACTATTAAGTACATTGGGGGGGGGGGGATTACTACCACTGTAGATGCAAAAATTTTTGATTCATCTAACATTTGAATCTAATTTGCAGATATATAAACTACCTAAAATTCATTTTTAAACAGTCCTCTCATTTTTTTTTATTTATCTAAAAGTTTTAAAAATAAAGAAAATTGAGAAGAAAAAAATATAATAAATTCCTTTTATTATTTTCCAAAAATTTTGGATATTTAAATTTGGTTATTTCTCTGAGTTTTGTCTAATTTGGGCTGATCGCGAGAACTTCACCCATAATAAATGTCGAATAACTTTAAATGCACTAATTTTGTTAGTTCATATTTTTACTTTTTTAGTTTTGTTAAGGTCAAAAATAAAGTTTTAATTTTTTTATTCATTTTACTAGTGAAATATTTTAATAAACACAAAAGCATGAATATTTTTCTTATAATTTTAGATAAATTGAGATTTTGAAATTCTTGGACAATTTTAGAGATTCGTCCAAAACATATCTCTGAAAGGCTGTTTGTGAAAATAGATATCTTATTTTTATTAATTGCTCAGTAAATCCTTTTACCATCCATTGTTTGCATCCGTTAACATTCTCCAACCTCTTTCTTATTGTTGAGTGTGTTAATCTGAATATCATAAACACCATTTTCATTTTTCTTCAGTTCACGAGTTAACTGTAGAGAAATCAATATGAAATTTTTTTCAACAATTATTGTTATTAAACATGACATTTTTACTAAGATTGGTATTGGATATTTGCCTTCTTGCAAGCATCAAAAAAGCATCGCTAACGCACCGTGAATGTTAAGATTGCTTACGTTACCTAAGAGAAAGAATTTGAAAGCTTGATATTATTCCAGATTTAATATTCGATATGTAATCAATTGTTGTTTAAACGTATAATATTTTTGGTAAAAATTTTAAAATATTTCTTATGTTTTAGAATGTAATGAGATTTCTAGATTGAAAAAAAAATATTGTAGTAAGGGAGCTAGATCTAGAAGAGTTAACCATTTCTCACCAAATTGTTTCTTAACAAGCCAGTAAAATACAGCGAAGCCGGGAAAATTTAGGGAAATTCCATAAATTTGAGGGGGAAATATTTTCGCCTTCAATATTCATAATCGCTTGGATAAAATTTCCTCTCTTATTTATCCCCTTCTCTATCATGCATGGTAGTTTTTGACTACTAAATGTGTATCATACATGGATAGGTTGTTTCTGACAATGAATTATTTGAACTTATTGACTGCTCAAATGTTGTGCACTATACATGAAAGATAAACTGAAGTATCCTTAATGCTTTCTTGGGGCTCTGGTCTGGACTTGTGAGTCCGTTTGACAATCAAATTAGTACAAGGAAAATATTTTCTAGATTTGTGATGCAGTACTGAAATTGTGTCCAATTAGTATTTACAAGAAATGTCAGGTTAATTTTCACCAAAGAAGGAAGCTTTTAGATTGCTTAAAAATTGATTGAAAAGAATAACTAGACTTAATTTAATTATGATTAATTTTAATACGCAAGGTTAATATATTCTTAACACTTATTAAATGAATGAAATGTCATACTGTATTAAAGAAGCAAGTCTGGGTGTACGCCAACGATCTATTTTGAAAAGAAAATTCCCTCCACTCCCTCATTTTCTTATCAGTGAAAAGGTTAGGAATAGCAATGAAATGAGTGGTTAGCATAAAAACAGTGGGTCAATGATAGAGAGAAAGAAAGAAAGAAAAATGCAAGATGCAACAACGGTGGATAATAAAAATGACGGAATTCAATGAAAGTGAGATGGTGTGAGGGAGAATCAAAATAAGAATGTTCGATTGCTTGTTTCGATTGCTAGAAAAAAAAAAGGGTTTCTAACACGAATATTAAGAATGTGCCCCTGAAAAATTCCATTCTTTCCCAATCATGAATGAAGTTATGGAGTTCCTTGGTCAACTCAATGAACTAAAAAAAAAAAATATCTAGACTTTGAATACAATGTAAACTTCCTTTTTTGTGTTATTTTTTGGGCAGTTAAATTTAAAGTTCATGGTTGTTGTTTGCAAAAGGAGGTTAAAAATAAAGTTAGTCAAAAATTAAATCCAATTTTGTATTTTTGCAGAAGTAACGTGGGCGTATCTGTTGTGATGCTCCCAGTTGTGCATGCCCCGAGTAACTTGTGGAATATCCATCATTGCCTCAGTCAATGGTGTGTCGGGGAGGCAAATGTATGGACGCACTTCTCCATGAGTGCATCATTGAGGATCCCTGAAATTTATAGGGTGTCACACTCTACCACAGTTTCCTCGATGGTGTTTTCATGAAGTAGTGCTTTCATATGTATGACCTGTGACATTCCATTGATGAGAGGCTATGATAGATATACCAACCACACTCATAGAGAATATACGTGAAGACAATAGGCCGTACTCAATTTTTTCTTCTTCCTTTTCGTGCGAAAATATTAAATTTGACTTACTTCTTGAGTTACTTTCAAATTAATGCATAACATCCAAAATGGGAAGAGGGAGTCATTTTTTAAATATATATTTTATAATTTTTTCCAACATATTTACTTCCTTTTGCATGTTTTCTTCCCTTTGTTTGTTTTCCTTTTGTATGTTTTATACTCATTTTCCTAAAATCTCTCAATTTATTTTTTCTGGTTATTTTTTTCTTGCTATTCCGACTGATTTTATTAAATATTTTTAATTCCGATTGTTTTTTTTTTTAAATAAATTTACCCCCTTTAGTTTTAGATCTTAATTGCTTTTTACCTATCTTTCCATAGATATTGCTTATTTCTAATAACTAGATTTTAAGTGCGCGTTATATACCTACCTTACTTTTTATTCATATTTTATGCATGCTATTTTACAGTTTATAATTTCTACTTATTAATCCAGAGCTTGAAGTTTTCTTGAAAATGCATAGTCAATTACATGTCCATTTTAAAGTTTGGTATTAAAGAAATATTTTTAAATTATAATTTGATTGGAAATTTTCTTTTAACTTTAATGCACTCATTTTTTATTTTAATAAATTCCTAATATCTAAAGGTTTTTTTTTTTTTTTTAGTTTAAAGCTTGCATCTTTAGTGAGTATAATAGCATCACAGTTAAAATTAGAGCATTGTACTATATGTTTGATAAGAGATGCGAACATTTGACAAATTCCATGAATTGCGCTCACTACATTTTGAACGACGTGCAGAATCGATGTGGAATCTCACATAGCAATTTTTATAGATTTAATTTATTGTCTATAAATCCTCGTAATTTTGAACGGAACTCGGAAGGCAAAAAGCAACTATATAGGACTATGTAGTAACTATAATCAATGAAGGAATATGTAAGAAATAATAATAAAAAAAAGTGTCCCGTTTGATGAGACTGTTATGACCTGCTTGTTTATAAGAAATATTTATTTAAAGTATACACGCGGAACAATAAACTCCCAAAGCTGGAAAGCTGGAAGTTTTTTTACTAGAAGGTGTACTTGACGTGGCAAATAGATTTTTTTTTCTCTCTCAAACTAAATCAAAATGTTTCCCCAGGGGGTTTGCTTAATCCTACAATGTGGATTTTTTTTTACTACATTCTGAATTTTTACTTTTTTCTTAATACTCATGTTTTGTATAGCTTTTGTTCATGTGTGCGCGTCTTGGAAAAAATTCTCATTTAAGCGTGAAAAAAAAAATTTAAAATTAGAAAATCAATAAAATGTTATTTTTCTTAAATTTAACAGTTTCAAAATTTCTATATTTTAAATTTTAGGAAGTCTTTGCAAATGTTTTGGGAAATTTTTAAATTTTAACAACCAACTATTTGACGTTCAAAATTTTAAAAAAAAAACTGTGGAGAAAAGGAAATCAAAGATCAAAAAGAGAATAACGGCATATGTCCATTTTTACAAGAATTTCTATTGGATCGTCATGTTGTGCATTTTGAGGGTTACTAATTTTGATAAATCATTAACATGAAAAATTTTCACGAGAGTTTTTACTCAGTGAAGATATGCCGTGATTGGAAAAAAATGTTCATGTCCATGCATAAACAAGAAGAACTAAGAAAAGTATCGTGAATACGACAAGACTTAGTGAGGAAATATTTATGGCAGAGAAGTTTGAGGAAAAAGCGATTCTTGTCCACCAGATTTTATAATTTTTTTTTTCTCAACATCAAAAATTGTACATTTTGTTTTATTTTTTTAATTTCAATCATATAGCTCCTGAAAAATTCACAAACCTTGACATTCGTTTTTCTCAGAATCAGCTTTCATGTACATAAACCGTCCCTTCCTTGGATCTTCAATTGTTACTTTATCGGCTTAAATTGTAGTGTTAAGCAAATACGGGCTCCACGCACCCGGGTGCCCCAGTGACGTCCATCTTCGTTTATATCCGTAATTATTGGCGTAAATCATGCTTAATAAATTTTTATAATATTTACTTCTAATGACTAGAATTTTAATTTCGATTCTTTTTAAGAGAATAATTGATAAATATGTAAATGACAAAACAAATTTTAAGGCTCAATTATGGTTCATATTATGCTTTTTTAAATAGCTCAAAAATGTTTTAGGAATAAATTCCATCATGTCTGATGTCTCTACAATAAATTCGGATTTCTCCCACAAAAATGAAGATGGACGGTTTCTTATCGTGACAAAGTATTTTCGTATTAACTAATTTTTCAACTCTATTCTTGGCGTCCTTTTAGATAATAGTTTTCTATTGAATTACAAAAAATGGTCCCCAAAACTAAAAAGTATTACTCCGTTAAACAAATATGACTTGTTCAAAAAAAATTTTAATATCTGGTTTTTTAAAGGAAATAAAAATATATTCATTTTGTATAAGTGGAAAATAAAATTAATTAGAAAAATCGTTCCGTTATTCATTTTTACTTAACATATTAGATTTGTATTGTTTAAAACATATTATTAGACTTCTTATTAAAAACATATTCAATTTGTATTGTTTAAAAAACTTTTTTGAGAAAGGAAAGTTTAAACTGATTTGAAAGAAAAATTCAGTAATATTTTTTTTCATGGGTTTAAAATTCTAGAGCTTTCTATTCACTTTTATTATATAGTTAGATTTTTGATATTTTTAATGTAAGGAAAAACAAATGCTCTCAGAAGGAAATATTTTCAAAAAAGCTTCATTAATATTTTGTGTTATTTTAATGGATTTTTATGGTAATTGATTTTTAAGTCAAACCAACCTTCCTGAGAGAAATCCTTCCAAAACAATTGCCCCACAATTTATTTCTGTTATTATAGTCATTTGATTAAAGAGTGAAAATAGAATGTTCTAGCTTAAATTCCAATGCATTTGTTTTTCCAAATTGAAAGTTTCTGCTCTAAATTTAAAGAAGTTTTGCAACTATTTTAAACACAACATATAAAACTATTTGTTCTCAAAATTGTATTTACCTTTAAACCGAGCACAAAAAATGCGTGTGGCTAAAAGTTATGAACCTCACATTTATTTTACAAACTATGCATATCTCACGGTATTAATCAACGAATTTTTTTTTTTTTTTAAAAAAAGAGGGAAGAAGCTGTCTTTCTATTTTTATTTCGAAACAGATGCAATAAAAACAGATTTTTAAGTGCAGAAACTTTCTTATAATAAATTTTTGTATATGTATTTATGTTCTATGCTTTAAAAAATTGCAAAGTTTTCAACAAATCCTTTCTTCACAGTTGAAATTTTTAAGGAAAACAAAATAAAGCCTTAAATGGAATAAAATTTCTTTAAAAACTTAAATGCAAGTTTGTTTTTATAAATCGAAACAACAAAAAAACCTAGATTATCTATTTTGATTAATTTCTATATTAAAATACTCTTCACAGTATTCATTGTTTTCCTATTTGGAGGAAAAACAATTTTCCTCATAAGTTTTTTAATACACGAGTATGGAAAGTTTTCATTTTATAAATATTAATTTTGATAGTTGAATAAGTATTCAATAATCACAGTTGATTGCTTCAGAATTGCTTAATTCCAATAACTATTTCAAAATACTTTTTTGAAAATAATGATTTGTTCAAGAGATTTGTTTTACATTACAATATAAAAATTATAATTATATTTAAAAAAAATAAATGTTTGTGTAGATGTAAAAAGAATGCTTGCAGAAAACTCGCTATTATTCTAAATGGTTTGAGTTTTTGGCAATAACAATCATGGCTTTTATCTCCCATGAGATAGTCTTAAATTGAATATCTTAAAAAGGAAGCCAAAATGTCTTATCTGTTATTTTTGAAATTTAATTTTACGCATGCAGAATATTATGCGTCAAAAATGTATCGTTGAAATGGAAAAACATAAAATTTACTTTCTTTTATTTAATGTTTTAACTAAATTAAACATCAAAATTTTCTCAATTAAAAAATATATAAAAGCTGCTGCTTCCTTCGATTGAAAATTATAACATAAAAATTTAATCATTAAAAGCTAAAGGTTTTTTATATTTACTATTGTTACATTTTTGTATTTACATTGTTACAATGAATGGTTAGGAAAAAACAATTCCATTTTATTTCATGTATTGTGTGCGTTTTACCAATTTAAGACGTTTCAATAGGAAAATTTTATTAATTTATTCAACCGAATGTTTGTTTCCTTCCTGGATTTAAAAAACGTTAAACTGTGGTTATTTTAATTTTGAATCTTTTTTATAATTCTGAAATTCGTGTATTTACAATAATGTGTAATGTAAATACATAAATTTTAGCTCATTATTTGTTTTTGATTGGAGGATAATATTTGTCCAAATTGTTTTGAATTGTTATTTTTAAATAGAAAGTTTCATAATCAACCCCGTACAGCACAATCAATCAAAAATTTTCGAAAAGAGTAAAATATGTTGGTTGAATGTAGTAATTTGTTTACATAAATGAATTCTTTTTTTAGTAAATATTTAAATTTTTAAAAAAAATCTTTTCGATATTTTTCAGTTCTAAACACAAGTTTTTAAGATATCATTTTATAATTGGCCTATTTACGGAGTTCATTGAAAAGCTACTTTTAGACATTTTCATCATTTACGAGTTAGAACTTGAATGCGTGTTGAGGAAGCTCATTATTACCTATTTTCCAATTTTATTTTCATTTCAATTAGAGTGGAATAAAACATGCTGAAATCTTTCCAAGAATTAAGAAATGTAAAAATTTGCCATCGGAAAATTAAAAAAATAATCTTTGATACAATTATGATGTAAACTAGCTCTATATTTTGAAATTTTCTATTTATATTTTCTATTTAAAGAGGTTCCAACAATTACTATTTATCCATAATGAAAGTTTTTTTATATTCTAGATAATGATATTACATTTGAATAATAGAAATTATGGCTTTTGAGAATTTTAATAACAATTTACTAAAAATAAGTTGGTTTTTTTTCGTTTGCAGCAAAAATTTTAAAAAAAGGTATCACTTAAGTATTTCTCTATACTAAATTCATACATAATATCATTAATATTAACTACTTATTTTATATATATAGCTATATAGAATTAAGTAGTTAATTTGAAATTTCCTTAGGTTACACATATTATTGCACAGGTTATATGTTTAGTTTATATATATTATTGCATAGGTTATATATATTTAGGCTATATATATTATTATATATTGTGTATATTACTGATATCTAGTGTGGAAAGTTGGCACTTCCGTATTTATCTATTTTTAGTTTAATTCCTTAATCTTAAGACCTTACATTATCTAATTTTCTCAATTTTCAATACTTTTGTGCCAATATAAAAAATTCTAATGGTATAATTTCGGATTTGTTGTTTTAAAGATACTATGGCTGTTGTTCTCTAAAGAGGTTCTAAAGTGCTCTTCTGAGACCAAAGTTATGCAAATTAAGAATTTATAAATTGTAAATCTATTACTATTGAGTTATTATTATATGCCTTCAGTGTTAATAATTTATATTAGTCCTCTCAAATATTTTTTGCAATATGTGTTTTCCTAAATAGAAAGCTTCTAGAAAAAGTGATTGTTGGCTTAACATTCAAATCAAGAGTTTAAAATTACTCATAGACAAATAAAATCGGATTAGACTGCAACCCCAATCGTCCTCTTGAAACAAACTTACCCTAAAAAATTATCTTTCCCCCTTATCACATTAAATTAATGAAACACTCCTCATGGAAGAATTATTTTTTTAGAAAGATTAAATGGTTTTAAGGTTTAACAAAAAAAAAACTTTAGAAAACATATTTTTTGGTTGGTTTCATTAAAATATTTTTATGTGGGTTGAAAAGCAAAAAAAAAAAAAAATTAATAAATAAATAAATAAATAAAATAAAAGAGAGGAAAAAAAGATTGACAGTTAATTTTCAATATTTAAAGACTTTATTAATTTTTTTTCTGTGCAACTTGTCAACTTATGTAGTTTTAAATTGAGTTATAAAAGAGTTAAACGTCATGTGTAACAAATTTACTTAACTGGTAAGTTTCATCTATATTAAAATTATAAGATTTTCTTTCAGAAAAATGAAAGAAAAGAAAATTTAATAAAATGAGTAAAATTAAAGTGTGTAAAATTAAAGAGTAAATAAAGTGAGTAAAATTGAAAGAAGTAAAATTAAAATAAGTAAAACTAAAGTAAGTAGAACTAAAATAAGTAAAATTAAAATTAAAACAAAGAAAGAGTAAAATTTACTTATGCAGAGCAAAATATAATGTACGTAATTGAAAAGAATTTGTAACTTCCGAAGAGTTTGGACAAAGTATAATTTTTCTTTCTAATAAATATTTCCTAAATTTAATTTCAAACTTATTGTTTTCAATCGAATTTCGAGTTTACGAAAGAAATATTTAATTATTAAATTGCTATTTTTTTTATACAGTTTCGTTTTAAAAAGTAAAATATAAATCAAAATTTGATGCTGGGGGACTATTGAACGTTTGTTAAAATTCCTCTAACATTTCTTATTAAAATTTTAATTTCAAAAGCTCCTAACTAAATAAAGTAAAGCAAATTATAATATAAATTTGAATAGTTTTGGTTATGTCTTAAATTTTAATCTAAATTAAGACAAAACATTGAACAAAAAGTTACAAGTTTTAAGAATAATTTCGTACAAATTTTTATAATTTTTTTAATAACGAGATTATTAAAAATGCAGCTTTAAAGTCTTTAAATTGTTTTTAAAGAAACGGGTTAAAGGTTTGAAAGATCAAAAACTTTCATTTTGATTTATCTAGTGATTATCTCAGACAATACATCTTGACATTGTAATTTTTTGTTCGAAAATATTGATTTTTTCTATCTTGCTTTCGCGTTGAGTTCTATTAGCAATAATATATGCACAATGGATGCAAAAACAGACCATCGCACGAATTTCACCTAGCTTTAACATTAAGAAAAAATATTTATCGCCTATGAAATTTTTTTATGGTAATTACCAGGAAACAGTACAGAGTTGAAAAAAAAGAAAAGAAGCACGTGGGAAGGGTAAAAAATATTTTTAAAGAAATCAAAGATGAATTTTCTGTCCATTTTATTTGGCTCTTCCTTGTGATAGCCTAGGTTCACCAATTGGTAAGTCCGCCCCTACCCAAACACTTGAAGGTTTGATGATTTTGTCCTAAGAAACTTCCTGGTTGCCAATTGGCAATCATAATGAGCAGTCTACCTATATTATTAGTCTATGAAGGAACTCTTCTGTATGTGTAGCTAACTTTATGCATTCTGTTTTGTGCCTTTCATAAAACAGAAATTAATATTTTAAGTAAATGTGGATAATGGAATGTTTTGAATGCCTTCTGAGTTCAAAGTTTTAAAAAAAAATACAACACAGTAAATACGCAAATAAGTTTATTATCAAAGGTTATAAAAGTATTAACATTTTCTCACATAAGTCAGGCAAAAACGAATCAAAGAATTGCAATGCGTCTATAAAATTTGAATATCATTTTACAAATTAGTGATATGAACGTGCAGAACCACAAACGGTTACGCTTAGTGGAAGAAAATGCGCTGAAGGAATTTTTTAATCACCAAATTTAAGCGAGAATAATTGTTGTTGACTGACTATAAAATTTACTACGTCGTTAGTCATACGTCTACTTTTTACTCTTTAAAAACTGTTGTGCAATGTTTACTGTTTATGTATTTCATTTTTGATTTTTAATATTATATTTTTTTACAGGTGAAACTAATGAATATTTTAGATTCTTTTAGCTTATCGAAATCGTTGTTTAGTGTTCTCTGATCTTATTCGTATGGATGAATGACTTTTTGTATGCATAGATGAAGAGAGCTAGACATTTTTGAAAAATTCTCCAAACTCGTCTTTTGTATGTTAGGTAAGTTGAACAATTGTATAATGATGAATTCTTAATAATTTAAGACGAATTTCCATAAAAGTTTATAAAAACTAAATTAAGTAAAAGGATATTTTATTTACTATTGAGTGAAATCAGCTAGAATTCAGGAAAATGCAGTATTTTCAGAATGGTACAATACGCAAAAAGAAAAAAAAAACTGAACTAATGAACACATTTTTACGGAGTATGACTCAATCTTAATGGTTTAAGGGTCAATTTTTAAATATGTTAATTAATTAGTGCAGATGATATTTCTAGTTACGAAATCCGATTCAAAAACGCACTTTCTCTGAATAAACATTTTGTCCTCTACTGATTTTTTTTTATAACAATAGCTAATGCATAACCGATAAGAAATATTCTTTTTTTAAACGTCTTTTCCCAAAAATAAATGGAATTTCTTTAATTTCTTTAATCATTTTTAGGATGGGAGGTGTCAAAATTTCTCCTAGAAGCCGCTATCCAAATTTTAGAAACCTACGAACGATTCTGGAATTATAAGAGGACACAAACTCTTCCTTTTATTATTAATGTAATGTTTAAACTCGTTCACATTAATTAGTACAATTAAAGAAAAAAAATTATAATGTCATTTATTTATTTTTAGAATCATGTCAATAAATAAATAAATAGCCAACAAATTATTTGATAGAACGAAAGAAACAAACTTTTGAAGTTTAACGACATGAAGCCGTTTATGTGCTCATTACCTCGGAGAAAATGAGGAGGGAAAAATTGATTCTGCACTTTAACGGAGCAATTCAGTTAATCTGCAAATTATCTTGATAAAGATTCTCGATTCCGGCATCATACTTTTCATAATGTTAGGAAAATGAAGAAGGGGAAGACAAAAGTATTCCACTGAAATACAATAATTCTATTGCTTTTGCGAGATTGATGTAATGATTGTAATATAATGATCTTGAATTTTCCCTCAGGATATCAAGAAAAATGACCGAGAAACCTTATAAAGACCTATCTGACACTCAGTAATGATGAGGTAAGGTAACTAAAAGTAAGTTTTACTAGCTTAAAAAATGTGAAGTTCTATTTATTCTAGAAATGGTATGATACTGTTCTTTATAAAGGTAAGCTTGCTAATATTATTGAATTTTAAGGTAAGTTTAGCTATTTATCCTGAATTTCATTTTGGTGCGATATTCAAAGTAATCGAAGAAGGTAGATTAGCTAATCTTATATTGCGTTTTTTGTTCGGGAAAAAAAGGCAAATTTGTGTCCGCCATCTTTTTTTCTCCGGTTGGTACATTTTCGTTCGAGGGATCCCGTCACACATTCCCGCCTGCTAAGTAGCAAAATGTATTATTCCTACGTCCACGTTAGATTACATGCGACGAAATTCGGTCATTCCGTCATATCATTGCGTTTGCGTTTTCATATTTTCGCTACTTTGTTTAGTCTTTTTCATTTCTTTTTAATATTTAATTTCGTTCTAAAACCTTTTCCACTTTTTATCTTCATGTTTTCTCCACTTTTTCAAATTTTGTTCCCCATTGTGCTCTTTTTACGTTTTTTTTTTTCTCCATTGTTTCTTATCCATTTTTTGAGGTGCTTATTTTCTAAATATTTTTCCATTGATGCAGTTAATTTTTTTTTGTCATAGTTTTATTTCTTATTTCTGCAATATGTTTTTCCTATAGTTTTTTTTCCATTCAGTGATTCGTATATTTTACCCTTCGTATTATTTTCATTGCTTTCAAATTTTTTCCATTTTCTAATCTATTTTTCCATTGTGTTATTTCATTTTTCTAGCGTGTTTTTAAATTTCTCCAGTGTTTTTTTTCTTCCATTGTTTTGTTTCATTTTTCTAGCATGTTGTTAAAATTTCCAAGTGTTTTTTTTTTCTTTTGTCCATTGTGTTTTTTTTTTTTTTTTTTCATTTTTTTTTTCCTTTTTAATTTCTTCCTTTGTTTTTCCTATTGTGCTCTTTTCACGTTTTTTTTTTTTCTCCATTGTTTCTTATCCATTTTTTGAGGTGCTTATTTTCTAAATATTTTTTCCATTGATGCAGTTTAAATTTTTTTGTCATAGTTTTATTTCTTATTTCTGCAATATGTTTTTCCTATAGTTTTTTTTCCATTCAGTGATTCGTATATTTTACCCTTCGTATTATTTTCATTGCTTTCAAATTTTTTCCATTTTCTAATCTATTTTTCCATTGTGTTATTTCATTTTTCTAGCGTGTTTTTAAATTTCTCCAGTGTTTTTTTTCTTCCATTGTTTTGTTTCATTTTTCTAGCATGTTGTTAAAATTTTCAAGTGTTTTTTTTTTCTTTTGTCCATTGTGTTTTTGTTTTTTTTTTCATTTTTTTTTCTTTTTAATTTCTTCCTTTGTTTCTCCTATTTTATACATTGTTTTTTTCTGATTTTTTTCCATTGTTTTTTTCTTTCTTCTCCATCGTGCTTTTTATATTTTTCTCATTCTTTTTTCCAGTTTTTTCATCTTTTTTTTCCAATGTGTTTCTATTTTGTTTTCCATTTTTTTCCATTGTGTTTTTCCGATTTTTTCCATGTTTTTTATTCCAATGTGTTTTGTTTTTCATTCTGTTTCTTCGATTTTTTCCATTGTGTTTTTTCATTGTTTTTTACATTTTTCTATTGTTTTTTTTTTCATCTTTTTCCGAAGTATTTTTCCAATTCTTTCCAGTGTGTTTCCTATTTTCCATTGAGTCTTTTCCATTTTTTTCCATGTTTTTTTCATTGTGTTTTTTCGATTTTTCCTTTTTTTTCCATTGTGTTTTCTATTTTTTCTTTGTTTCTTTCATTTTTTCCATTGTGTTTTCCATTTTTTCTTTGTTTCTTTCATTTTTTCCAGGTTTTTTTTTTTCCATTGTGTTTTTTTTTTTTTTTTTTTTTTTTCAATTTTTTCCAGTGAGTTTTGTTTATTGTTTTTTACATTTTCCCATTGCATTTTGTTTCGGCTTTCTTGTCTTTTTTTTTCCATTTACCCATTGTGTTTTTCCGATTTTTCCATTCCCTTATAATTTTTTCCAGTGTCTTTTTTTCTTTCTGTTTTTTGAATTTTTTCCAGCATTTTTTTTTCTTTTCCCTTGTGTTTTTTCCGTGTTTTTCAGATTTTTCCATTGTTTTCTTTTTTTCAGTCTATTCTTTATCTATTTTTTTTCATCGCAATTCTCCAGCTTGTTCCATATGATTCTTTTTATCTGTGGGTTTTTTCCATTCTGTTTTTTTTTTTTTTTTTTTTTTTTTTTGTCATTGTTTTTGTTTCCTTTTTCCAGTCTATTTTTTCCATTATGTTTTTCCGATTCTTTCAAGTTTGGTGTTTTCTATTTTTCATTGAGTTTTTTCAATTTTTCCATTGTTTTCTTGGGGTCTTTTTTTCTTTCCGTTTTTTCCATTTTTCCAGTGTTTTTTTCTTTTTTCCACAATGATCCATTTTTACTTTGTTTCTTACATTTTTTACCCTTGTTTTCTTTCTATTTTTTCCATTCTGTTTTATCTATTTTTTTCCTCGATTTTTTCTCAATGTGTTTTTTTCTATTGTGTTTTTTATTTTTCTCCAGTATGTTCTTTTAATTGTTTTCCCATTTTTTGATGTGTTTTTTCCCATTCTGTTTTTTCGATTTGTCCCAGTGTGGTTTTTTCATTGTTTTTTAAATTTTTCCACTGTATTTATTTTATTTTTTTGCTATTTTTCTCATTGTTTTTTCATTTTTTCCATTCATTTATTTTTCTATTTTTTCCATTATGTTTTTCCGATTTTTTCCAGTATGTTTTTCTATTTTCAAAGTTTTTTTTTCAATTTTTCTCAACGGTCTTCACATCACTTCATACAATTTCCTTCAATTTTTTTTTCTTCAATGTGATTTTTAGGATCATCCCGGCTTTCGGTTCTTGCTATATTCAAATATTCACTTCACATTTTCCCTTCAATTTAATTTCATGTTTCCTGTGATAAAAAAAAAAGAGTTGTATTTAATTCTATTATGTTTCAGCTTTTAAGGATTTGCTCAATTACCCCACATAAATGAAAAAGTCTGACTCATTGGAATCAGCCAGATTAATTCCAGCATTGCCTGACTCCTTTTCTTGAAGAAGAATAAGGGCTTTTGAAAGATAAAGACTGTAAGTAGAAAGTTCCATCCTTATTATTCTTTTTTAATTGTTTTATACATTGTATTTTTTTAATTTTACACACCAGTCATGCAACAGTTTTTTTAATAACTTGTTGGAGATTCTAACTCTCTTAAGATCTCCAAAAAGATTGCTAAACGCACTCCATAAAAGCATCATGTGCAATATTTCTTGTTTGGTTCACTCGCAAAATACTCTTAAATGATTCTAACGATCGATATACGTGTGAGTGTGTATATATACATACATCAGAATTTTTGAACTCTATATAAATTCTATTAGTAATGAAGTTTTCATATTTCAAATGAATAGGTTTTCTAGTAAAAAAAATTTTCGTTTTCTCTATTTTATTACCTTAATTTTATTTATTCATGCCAGTGAAAAATGAACGTATTACTTATGAATTTATTATTTATTCAAACAAGGTTGGTTGCTTATAATAAGCTATAATGAAATAATTTTCGTTTTTCTATTTACTGGCTAACTTTGCGCAAAACTAAATTAAAATAAAATAAACAAAAAGAGTTATTCCTTAACCTCTATTAGTGGGAAAATGGGATATGTTTGTATAAATAAATAAATGGCTTTACAATGTCTCTTTTTATAAAAATTTTAGGGAGCCTTGTAACTGATTTTTGTCTAATTTCTAATGATTATTACAATATTAAAAATTATATTATTTTTTTTAACAATTTACTTCGTCGCTCTTGATGAAAATATTTAATTAATATAAAAGATATTAACAATAAAGTGAAATTTATTATCAGTTTCAACATACAACAATTAAACTTGATAGATTATAAGTCTATCAAGTATGACGCGAGGTATTTGATACAAGTCCGTTCAAAATCATAAGATGTCTGTCCTCTGACAGAATTTCCGATTATGCCAGAGACTGAATAAGAACTTATGCGTCAAAAAACCCAAAAATAAATTGTTAAAAATATTATACAGGGTGGTTCCTAATTCGTATCAATCATTTATTGCTTAGGAATGTAACAATCGTTTGTAACAATTGTTTGTAGCAATCATTTATTGTTTAGGAATGTAAAGGCGTAAGTGACGCGGTGAGACGCAAACAGGGGAAATAAAATTAATGAGAAATGGAGTTATAAGTTGTTTGCATTGTCGGTAGAGGGCAGCCGCCGTTCAACATGATCCATCTCAGTAAAGGAAAGCGCCATTCGCAATTATGCTAACTACTGCGATGGTGCACTTTACGTATGGCGAAAAGCAGACATGCATTGCATGTACGGCAGTGCAAATGGTAACTGCAGAATTGCGCTACGAATGTATCATGCGCTGTTTCCTGATGGCCGAATGCCAGATCATATAATTTTTCAAATGTTACATCGTCAAATTCGTGAAGCAGGTTCGTTCCACGCCACCAGAAAGGAAGCTGGTGATCGATGTAGAACTGTACGCAGTCCAAGCCTGGAAGAAAACATCTTCAACGTAGTGTCTGATAGACGCTAGTTAAGTACAAAAGCTGTTGCTCATCAAATAGGAGTGAGTCATCAGACCGTTTGTAGACTTTTAAGCGAAAATCGCTTACATCCCTTCCACTTTAAGCGAGTACAAGCTTTGAATCCGGCAGAGTACCCTCTCCACCTGAACTTCTGCCAGTTTGTGGTACAGCAATGTGCGCTGTACCCGTACTTCATTTACTGTTTACAGATGAGGCGATGTTTACACGCAAGGGTTCTTTAATGTGCGCCATATGTGGGTAACCGAGAAACCACACTCAACGCGACCACATGCGTATCAACAATGGTTCAGGGCCGGGATAGCCTAGTTGGTAGGACGCTGGGCCTATATCCAAGAGGTCGTGGGTTCGATCTTCGCCGGCCGAAGATTCCCCGTGTAGTAAATGGTGACTGATGCACGTTAAATCTGTCGAGTCTCAAAGTCCTCCATGTTCCCATAACAAATCAATACCTCTGGGGGTACTGATCCAGGAGTTTCCTTGCATTCTGGATTGGTTCGAAATTACAAGGCTACGGAGTTGAACGTTAGTTGTCGTAAACCCAATATTGGGTCGGCTTATTCTGTATGAATGTGTGGTCTGGTATTATTGACGACATTTTGATTGGCCTATACTTGCAACCGACGTGACTTTATAGCGAATGTTATCTTTTTTTTTTTTTTGGACCAGGTGTTAACAGAACTACTGCAGGATGTTCCGATCGCCATTCGTATCCGCATGAGGTTTCAGCATGATGAGGCGTCTGCCCACTTCAGTTGCTCGAATAATCGAAGCTGCTCCACGGACGCTGTCAAGCATGTATCGTTACTGGTGAACGCAATTTTGAACAGCTATTGTAAAACTTACATTTGTCGACGATGCGTTCAATAAACAATTTGTCATTCCCTTCGTCTCTTATTTTTTGTGTTTGTGCCTCACCGTGTCACTTGCGCCGTTACATTCCTATACAATAAATGATTGTTACAATGTCCTGTACCTAGCCTTAAAGTTTAATATGAATTCGGAACCACCCTGTATACTGGGTACTTGTACTAACCACCCTTAGTTTGGGGCTTTTTGGTAGCCTTGTCAAAAGTAAAAATAATAACTTAACAAATTGGAAGATGCAAATTACTCTTAATTGGGATAATTTAATATTTAGAGAATGAAGAAATGCATCATCAAACTTCGTCGAATTTCTTACGAAGAGAGAAAAATAAAAACAACAAAACCAAATTGATAAAAGTTGGAAATATTAATAAAAATCACGTTTCAACTTTTTTTTCGCTTTCTTCGGCAATCAAACAGGTTTAGAGGCTTTAAACCTAGCTTTACTTTTTAAAGTGATTCGCTAAATTCAGAAAATGTTTTTTTGTTTCTTTCTTCAGTAAAATACTAATTGATGAGCACTAATTCGTTATTTTTTTTTACTTCAATGTTGTCAAAGATTTCAAAATATATATTAAGAGTTGTAATTACGGAACACCTTTCAAAATTAACTGACAAACAGTTACGTATACAGATTGCTACATAACGAATACCCATTACATATTTTTTCCTCATAATTCTTCTTAAAATTTAAACAAAATAGTACATAACATTAACATAACTAATATTTCAAAGAGAAAAAAAAGCTATCAAAATTGAAGATGGTACTTACTAAAAAATCGAAACATGTTTGAATGCCGCAGGAAAGAATGAGTCGTTTGAATGTGATTTAGAAACTCCTCCTTGTTTAATCAGGTACTGGTTTTGATGTTTTTCATCCCATCTTCCTTACATTTAAATCGACAGTTTTTGATCGTATGTTTTCTTTCTTCCTAGCTTAAACACTAACGTGAGTCCGCAAATATGCATACCTATTTACTTCATTTTTAACAAAAAAATGTTTAATCAATATTGAAGTTGGTGACTGTGGAAAACTACAGCACAACAATCTTCTATACTTTACAACTTTTTTATAAAAAATTCTAATAACGTTAGAATTAAAAAATATATATATACCTTAAAATACTTAATTGTAGAAAAAGGAAAAATTCCATTCGTTAACTAAAAGTTTTGTTCCAATATCTTCAAATTAAAAATCTACAGATAATACAATAATTTAGAAAAACACAAAGAATATTTGATTTTAAAGAATATTTTGTCCTTCCTAGTAACAATCTACTTTCTACATAAAATATAAAATTTGCTCTTTGCAATATTAATTAAAAATAGGTGAATTTTTGGAATAGCCTTTCGTATGCTTGATGCAATAAATAAAATATAAAAATAAATGCCTTACGTTTTAACTAATATTAAAAGATTTAATAAGATTTAAAGCATTTGGTTCGATTAAAACTTTCAGCTTATTAATAAAAAACAATTTTAGAATATTCATTTCGTTGTAACAAAAATAAAAAATATACCAATTTTTTTTAAAATGTAATAAAAAATATGTTATTTGCTCTTAGATGGTTCACATATAATTATTTATGCACAAGGATTAACTTAGGATTATGATTTACAACTAATTGGCACAAGTACATGCATATCTTACTTATTCTAAGCTTACAACTTTTTTATTCTTCAAAAATATTCAACATATCCTCCCATAATATTAAAAAAATTATTCAAAATGCTATTTTTCTGTGTAAAAACACATAAATTCTTATAACAGTTATAACTACAAACTGACAAGTAAAACAACATAAAAGGGATTTAAGTAGATATTGTAGAAAAAAATCATACAGCCTAATTTTAGAAATACGTTTATAATTACTTCATTTATATCAACTATAAAAAAAATGAAAGAAACGGAATATTTTAAATGCAGGTTTCTTTTTCTTCATTCATTATATTATTAGTCATAAATTAAGAATATAATGCAATCATACATAGCTAGCTATATCCAATGCATTAATACGAAAAATTTCATAACTGAATTAGGTAAATATTTAAAAATCGCGTTAAGCAAAACTTTTTACATAATTAGATTTAATAATCACAGGTATTAAAAAATGGAAACATTAAATTTAAATACAACCAAAAGAATACAATTAATACATTTAAATACAAGCTATATATATCCTATATTCACATCCTCGATTTTATTCCGTTAAAATTGGAACAAGAGTAGAATTCAATAACTAATTCTTACAGTTAAAAAAAAAGAGATTAAAAAAAAAATTTTTTTTATCCGAAGGTTCATATGCTTTGTTTATTATTGAATATGTTAATTAAGTACTAATGCGAGTTAATGAAAATGAAAAAAAAAAAAAATTCTAACGCAATATTTCATTTAAATGTGCAGAATATATCATTTGAAAGCTATTATAAAAAAAAAGCAAAATATAGTTAACTTCGTTCAAATCGATCCATTTATTTAGACATAACCATCCAGCTTATACCAGAATTGAATATTCTTTTCTAAAATTTCCTTCAATCTCAAAATTGATTCTTAAACTACCTAATAATCTATGTAAAATTTTGTTTTACGCATCAAGCAAAAATATTTTTGCTATAAGAGTTTCGGCAACCATCTATATTTTAGCTTGTTAAAGAGAGAAACAAAGGGTATGCGAGTAAATATTCTTTGCTGCTCAACTTTAATGACTCGCTAAGCTGAACCTACCGCAGGATGATTTCATGTTATGCTTCCCGATAGCTTTAATTCATCAGATTAAAAAAAGTTATCAGTTCATTCCATCAAAATAAAACGAAACTCTATTTAGAATCATTTGGCATGATGCTGTTGCTCGAAGTTAACTCGTGATAGTCGAAATTTACCACCATCAAGAGATTTTTTCACAAAATAAATTGAAAAAACCTTTTTTTTTTCACAGTATCTATATTAAAGCTTCCCAGTATTGATGCCCTATATATTCGTAAATTCAATAGCTATTAAAATTGTATCAATTACCACTAGTGTCTATAATTAAAAAGAAGCATTATTGGTGTCAATAATAATATGGCGGTTTTTTACATTTCTACTAATTAGTGGCATTTATCTACTAATTTTGCTTAATAGTTCTTAAATATATAGCTTATATTTTTTATTTTAATTAGTTCTTATTACAAAAATTAAGTATTATTGACGTCAATTATATTTTTTTACGCTTCTCTCAAACAAGTTAGTACAATTTTTTCATTAATTTTTTGTTTTAGTACTCCGCTTATTTTCGTTATTTTAATTTTTACAGATTACCAAAATTAAGCATAATTGGAGTCGATAATAATATGGCTATTTTTCACCGTTCCCCTTAAAGAACAAGTAGCTCTTCATTTTGTGTCTTGGGACATACTTTTTTTGTTTCAATAAAAACCTATTACAAAGTGCATCATATATATGTAGTAAGTGTCAGTAATAGTATGAAAATTTTTTATGTGTATCCTACATAAATTAGTACTATTTCTCCATTAATTTAGCTTTTCATAACTTAATAATTTTTATTTCAACTACTGCTGATTTTAAATTTAGTTTTATAGATTTACCTTTTAAAAACATTGCTATAAATAAAATAAACATAAATTATTTTTAAAACTTGTTGCTTATTATTCAAGGTTTAAGAAAAACTTATTTTGACCATTCCTTTTTTAACACTAACATTCGAAGTAAAATTTAAACTTTTTTGGGAAAAAGTAGACTGAAAAATTGTTTTGACTGTTACTCTTATTTATAGTTGGTTTAGATAACGAAAAGTTTTGTTGGAATCCCGATTTCCTATAATGATTTAAAATTTGGTAGCGAAATTTAAGATTGTGGTTTCCAAGCAATGAATTAGTTAAAATTTGTTTTACCCAATTTTCTTTTTGGGGAATGAACTAACGTACTCTAACGATTTTCTTCGACATCTTAATGTCAGACTAAAATATATTTAGGTTGACTTTATATTTGACGTGTATATTTAGGTTGACTTTTTTTGCTCATTTAAGATCTGTTGGGGGTTAAATTGAAACTTGTGGTCTTATAAATCATAAACTAACTGAAATTTGTTTCGGAGGTAATTGTTTTTTTTTTTTGTTTTTTTTTATGTGAGCTATCAAAAAAATATGTGTGATTATTGTAAACTTTCGATTTCTTACAATAAACTTTCAAGGTCCAATGTAAGCCGAAACTTATTTCCATAACTCTTTTTTGGAGATTCAAGTACCGGAAAGTTTTTTAGGCTAGCGTATGTTAATGATTTCCAACAATGTGCTAGGATTGGTAACCTATTGAAAAGTTTCAAACTTTTTTTATACGTCACTGAGTTGCTAAAATTGTTTTCACCATAATTTTGTTTTTTTGTTTGTTTTTTTTTTGGTGGCTGGGTTAACAATTTGCTAACATAGTCTAATGTATTTAAACAATATTTCAACTTTATGGTTTCCAGGTCAAAAGTTTGCTACGAGATATTTCCGCTTCAAACTTTTTTGCACTTATTTAAATAAAGTTGGCTGGAACCAATGATATTCCTTTAGCTATTTGTAATTTCACAACTATCATTCATTATTTATATTCTGAAATTAAATAATAAATGAAGTTAAATTAAATTTGAAAATAATATAATAATAATTGAAATAAATGAAATTAAATTCGCACAAACATATATTTACATAAGAGAATGAGACGAAAAATTTCAAATTTCTTACATCATCTCTTAAAAGTTGCCTTTAGTATGAATTATCAAACTTTGACTATAATCAATAACTCTTTTGAGACTGTTTCTATAAAAAATAGATTTTTGTTTAAAAAAATTCCATTGCCTGTATTTCCCTGATAATAGATAATGCATTATGAACATAAATAGGTTTAAGAAAAAGTAGGTGTAATATGTAAACATTTTAAACAAAGCTTTTTATTCAAAGAAAATTTAGAAGAAGCTGGTATCAAGTTTCTGATATTGATGAATTAATCATAAAAAAAACTATATTAAGCCTTAAAAAAAACTTGTCTTCGAAAAGAATATACAAGACATTAGAACATTTAAACAAGATTCTTTAATACATTGATTTAAATTTTTTGTTTTTTGACAATAATGTAAGAAATCATCAGCTAAACTTTTAATATTGAGCAAAAGAGATTTTTACTATTATCGTTATTACACTATTATATTATTTTTAAAATGATATATATGTATATAGTCTCAAATGTCTTATTAAATATATTTCTTATCACAATGCTTAGTAGTTTAAATATACTCTTAAATTAGATTTAATGTTTTTCATGATACTTAATCATCCTTGTAAAAAATTTTCAAGCATTATATCTTATTAAGCTTTATTAACGAACATATCATATCTGCCAACCCCCATTTTCTAAAATTCTGAGGATGTTTAATGTAGTTGCAGATTAAATCACATACTACAGTAGTTAAGAATCAAAAAATAAATCAAGACCAACATTACTTCACAACATAATTATTTTATTTTAAAGCAAAACCTGATATAAAAATAAACTTCATTTATTCTTAGAGCAATATATTCTTACCGTCATTGTTTACGATTAACATATCGATAATCTTTTAGTAAGATGCAAGTTAAAAACACATATTTGTTATTAAATAAAAAAAAATTTTTTCTTTAATATAAAAAGCAATACAGTTGAACCATGTGCTTTTATTTCATTATTATTTTAAGTAATAAAATTTTCGGACACTTTACATTCCATTTCCGGACTTTTTCATGCAGTTTTACTCCATCAATGCAAGTTATTGTTTACAATTATTGTTACAAGTATTACAATTATTGTTATAAGTATACCTAATGTAAGTTATTGTTATATTTCCAAACAATAAACCAAGGAATCCTTAAATGCTTTTCTGAAAGTGCAATGGTGGACTGCGCTCAGTAACCCCCTACTCCTCACAGTATGCGTATTGCGCTTCTGTCTCTTCTCATTGACATGTGAGGGATGCAATATAAAAATCATCTTGGCGATAAGCTTTTACCTGGCCGAGAAATACAGGGTGTTTATAAAGTCCCATTTTGATGTTTAATAACTCATAAAATAATAAATATATAAACAAACTTCTGGCATTTATTGATGGAATAACTCATATATTTTCCTTTTCGGCTTAGAATATCTTTACTTTTGTAAAAATAATCTGCGCGTGTGGTTAATTTCAGATAATTTCATTTTCCAGTCTAAATATCTGTACTTTTCTAAATATCGTCTGCTTATTAATTGCACTTTTCTGTCTTTTGTTTTTGGCAACTATGTACATGGGAATCATAATGTGCGCATGTGGGGATCTGAAAACACCCATGAGGCACAAAGGGACTCCCAAAAGGTTAATGTGTGGAGTGGACTAATGCACGACCGTGTCATTTGGGCCTTTCTTTTTTACAGAATAGACGGTCTCATCAGTCGTATACTTAGACATGTTGGAAAACTTCGTATTTCCACAACTAGAAGAGCTTCAGCCACATGTCTTTTTACAACAAGATGGTGCACCACCTCTTTGGGGTATCATCGTTCGCAGTTCTTTGAATGACCATTTTCCAGGAAGATGGATTGGGCCAGGCGGACTTTTTTCACCGCTGGACTTTTTTCTTTGAGGATTTATAAAGAACAATGTTTACAGGAGGATCGTCTCGAACATTGATGACCTAACAGCCAGAATTACAACCGCAATAGCCTCTGTGGATGCCGACATGCTTGCCGCTACCTGGCGTAAAATTGACTATCGACTAGATATTCTCCGTGCGATGAAGGGGGCACACGTGGAAGTTCATTGACAAGGATTATGAAACTTTATGAGTCTATCTAACCATTTACGTTATTAGTTTTAATCTATCTTTATTATTTTATGAGTTATTAAACATCAAAATGGGTCCGGGACTTTATAAACACCCTGTATATCGAAATATAACATGCCAAGTTATGCTGGTATTAAATTATAAGATATTGCAGGCAGGATAAGATTTAAAACTAGAAAATAATTATTTCGAAGGTAATCGTGATTTAAATCATATGATTTTTTTTCAATGAAATTACTGATTTAAATCAGCTGTGATTTTTCTTAAAAAATAAAACATAATTTTCAGAACATTTCATATGAGCATACTTAGTAAAAAAATTATTAATTTAAATATTAAAATATTTTCATATAATATAATTAATAATTACATTCTTAAAGGTGTGATTTTTTTTTAAAAAAGTCTGATTTAATTGATAATGAATTGTTTTGTAAGGGAGCAATTTTTTTACTACATATGCATTGAAATTACTATATAATTTAAACAAATTTAAAAAAAATTTAATTGAAAAAAAAGTGTAATTTAAATATAAAATATTTTTCTATATATAGAATATAGTAGAATATTTTTCCTTAATAAAATTAATAAATACATTCTTGATATGGTGATTTTTTTAAATCTGAATTTATAGATAATGAAGATTTTTTACAAAGAAATATTGAAAGTTATATGCAGGAAAATTATTATGTTTCAAAGTAGAGTAAATGTGAATAACAGTGATATGAAACTTTTAAATTGAAATTTTCCATTTAATACATTTAAAATCATTTTCTGGCTAAAAACATATTTCAATTATACCCATTCAGTAATCCATTTTCTAATTAAAAAGCAGTACTAGGATGTCTTATTAAATATGAAGTTAGCGTGTATCAAAACCAGCTCAATCCTGAGTGACATAATTTTTTTTTTAGTTATATTTTTCTTATCCACACTAATTGACTCTTCATTAAGTATCTAGTTGACAAAATGCCTCCCAATTTTTTAGCAATCATTAATTAGTAAGTTAATCTTGAAAAATACAACTATGATTTTTCTCAACTCAGCGATTAGTATGTAATAAAATAATAATAATATCCTCCATTTTTATTAAGAAGTAATAACTATTTTTGTTACATTATTTTTGAACAATATTAAGTCTCATTAAAATATTTTATGAGATGCTTTAGATGATAAATTTTTAAAATAAAATCCAAAAGATCTGATTTAAATAGAAATAACAAATCCAAAAGTTCCGATTGAAATAAAAATAAAAAATCCAAAAGATCTGATTCAAATAAAAAAAAACCCGATTTAATCCGAATAGATACGATTTTGTGATTTAAAAAAAAAATCATGATTTTTGCCAACCGCAACTCTGGTTAGCTTTGCAGTTATTAACTTTATAGTAGATGAACGGTAAAAATTTAAATATTTTCTGTGCATACTTTTTTAAACAAATAATATGCAGTAGTTTGGTTAATATAGATTGATTAAAAATTCACTAAAATGTAACCTAACTAATAAATATAACTTTAAAAAGTAAGTGTAAATGTAACTTAATAAAGTAAGCGTAAATATAATTTATAAAGTAAGCGTTTTGCAATTAAAAAAAAATTTAGTATTGCACCCAGAACTTATACTTCTTAACCAACTTAAGGCTACAAAAGGGTATCAAATTATTATTTTTAAAAAAAAAGCTTTTTTTTACCAATATTTGAGGAAAACATCGCATTGTTCTAATTAAAACTAAGATCAATTTTCCATTCACAGTCCCTTATCACCTTAAAATAAAAAAAAATCACTTTGTTTAAATATAGTTTGTATTTTAAAATTAGAAAAGTTAAAAAAATTTAACGCTTGAAAAATTACTATTAAATAAAAATGACATAATTGACCAAAAAATGGAGGGGCACGAATTAATATTACCCCCCACTGCATACTTGCTTCTGGCGATTATTATTGGCATGACCACGATTTTATCAGAAAATATTTTACTACATGATTTAAGTAGGAAGGATGGTTACAAGGGTTACTTTGTGCGCAGTACATCAGCCCTTCTCAAGGGGGGTTAAGATATTAGCAAAGCAGTCCACCAGGTTTTAAAAAACCATTGGCGCAATCCCCATACACTTACATCTTGCTGCAAATGCACACCGGTTTTGTTTTCTATCAGGATCGCACACGGCCCCACTTTTCTATCAAAGTGTTTTATTTTCCATTTGCAGTGTCCTGCAGTACATCTCGAAATTACATTATTCCTTTCTGGTAAATCCCTAAATCCAGCAGACGAAGCTAAAATTATATGATAATAAAAAAGTAAACCTTCGCATCGAAAACACTAAATTTAAAAATATTAAGCGTTGAATATTTATTTAAAACTTTGATTATTTAATTTGAAAATATCAAGAAATTATATCCTTATGTAATAAAATTCAGTGGATAGATATCCCTATCAATACCTGTGCCAAAAAAAACTAGGTATTTCAAAAACACAAGAATCAGAAAACGTAACAGAGGGAAGGTGATTAGCTAAAAGAGTTTAATTTATAACCAGTCATCAAGTAAAATTTTTATTCTTTCTCTTTTTAAAAAAAAAATATAGTACAAAATCTTTAAGACCTTTTTATTTGAAATGAACATTCGAGCATGACACAAAAATATCTCAAATTCAATACTTTTAAATTTTTTTTAAAGGTGAAACACCATAACGCTTAGCTATCAAACTATTTTTATATATTGCATAAGCTCATGGAGCCAATAGGAAATGTTCCCACTCTTTTTTTCTTCTCAAACTTCCTGAATAAAAACTTGTAACTCCTTTTCTGTACTGTTTTCATTCAACGAAAACACACTTTGATTAGACTATATTGTTCCTTATAATTTAATAATTTACTGTCATTTACAAATTAATATAAATAATGATGTATCACAAACACGCAAAGCAGTCTATATTCAAGAAATGAAAATAAAGATCTTTAACTCATTATTTTAAAATTTTTTAAACAATAAGTTTTAATAAAGTAACAATAGTGTCTGTCTTATGAATGAAATTTCAAACATCTTAAAATGTAAAATGGTTTCAACATAAAAGAACCCGATTAATAATTAACTATTTTATCATGCCAAACTTGTTTACAGAAAATTATTTTTCGTCTATATCATTGCTGCAAAGAAATTTTATCAGATACGAATAACCTAGTAAACGAGCATATTCTGAACTAATTACAATACTACTTGTTTATAGTAAGACAATGCATTTTAACAGAAAATTCAACTACTACGCGAAAACTGCTCATTGTCAATAATGAACACAATCATAATATTTATTGACTTTTTTAGATATTAAACACAAGATCATTAAATTAATTCTGAAATGTTTTGATTAAGCTGTCAAAATTATTAAGTACACTGAATGTTTCTACAACATCATCCTCTCTAACACATCATGACTTGAAGTGTTTTATGTTACTTTTCAAGCTGATTTTTAACTAAAAAAACACTACCTACGATACTATGAATATTTTATGTAATTATCATTAAAATTTAAAAAGTTTACTAAATTATCAATACCTTTGAAAATAAAGTGATTCATTCTAGCTGTCGACCACGAATAATATGGCGTCTTAAATAATCGTGAACTCAACAGTTGAAAAAGTTTTTCCAGTTTTATATTGCTCGCCGACAATATTTACTTCCACTAATATTTTCTTACGTTTTCTGGCATAAAATTGAATTGGCTTAAAATGACATTTTAAGTAATATTTAATTTATTGTTTTCTTTTTTAAAAAAAAGTTTATTTATTGTTAATATGGGATGCCCTTTCACAAAAAAGTGGTGCTGGACTAAAATTAAAGAAATAGATTCAAGCCAGGGATTCAAACCCGGGTCTCGTATGTAAACTACCTTTATATCTACAGTATCTCAAAAAGATTTTGAGCTCTGTGATTGGATTTCTCGGCATTGCTTTCTGTTAAGTCTGTTTGTAGCTTCTCCCTAATATCATTACTCCGTAGTTTGTTCACAAAATGTAAATCAAACATAAACCATTTCCAGTATATATTTTTCATTGTACTAATTTTAAGTCAAATGTTAAAGTTTAACATAAGGCAGAATGCAGATCTTTAATTTTATTTTATAAAAATATAGATAGCGCCACTAATAAAAAAATTTTAATTTTAGTAATCCACAAGCAGTAAATAAAATATTAATTTAATTCAATAAATATCAATTTAAAACTATGTAGTTTTCATTTCATAGTGGATATAAGAATTAAGCAAGGCAATTAAACTCAGATTTCAACGTTATTCAATAAATTTGAGTGATATTAGCTTTATAAGAATTCGTGCATGAGATAATCATAAATTTAAGGAAAAAAGTATTTCCCCTAAAAATTAAATACAAAACTTTTCTTAAAGTAACTAAACTATTACTTACCAACAAACAAATCTTTCTCCTTGAGGTTTTAGATTTCTAGAATTCCATTTCGTATTTGTAAGTTCCTCAAATTCTTTTACCCACTTGTTGCAATATTTTCAATTTAGAACATTGTTTCTAAGGGTAATAATATTTGATGAAATAGTTTTTATTTAATTTTTGAATGAAGAAGACAGTTTCTCAGGTGAAAAAACAGGCATTTCAAGTTTGAAAATCAAAAACTGGAGTACAGAAATCGCTGAATGCTGAAAATAACAAGCAAGACAAAATTAAATACCCATACGTCACAGAAGACGTTGCAAGAAACAAAAAATCACCGCGCTCGAAATCTTTTGGGTATATTATAGATGTAAAGAGAGTTCTTATGCACCCGTGTCACCAGATTAGGAGGCGAGCTCTCTATCCCCTGAGCCACCATGACTCAAAATTAAGATAAATTTTTATCTAAATCACTACAAGCCATTTCACCAACAGTATTGTATGTCTGATGTTTAAGTTTATCGAAGGAAATCGTTAACCATCCAAACAAGTTTTGGCAAAAACGAATTTTGGCTGAACTGTAAAGTAAGGAAATATAAAATTGAATTTTGTCTTAAAACTTAGCCCATTGTAGGACACTTTTAGATCACGTCCGCCCACCAAACATTTTTGTTAGCTCATTGCTTAATCAAAAGTAATGATCAAAATAGGTTTCGGGTATTTTTGAAATGGACATGAAAACCAAGCGACCTAGAAACCACAAATTTTAACTTTAACTTCAAAAGTTAGTCCTCTGTACAAAATTACAATCCTATCTGTCTAAATAAAGGTTTTAGATATAACAAATTTTAGGTAGTGTTTGTTCAAAAGTTTTAAGTTTGTTTAGTTTAAGTTTTTTTTAACGTTTTAAGTAAGTTTGATCAAAAGTTTTAAGTTATTTTATCATGAATATGTAAAGTTTTTGAAAATTTCTTTGATTTTTATTTATTTTATGTTCATAAATTAATAACTTTAAGCGATAGAAAAATATAAGTGAAATTAAAGTGACTGTTTAAAGTGAGATCTTTAAGTGACCGATATCTATTAAAATTATATACCTATGTTAAAATAATAAATCATATTTATTTTTTAATGATTTCGTCACAAGTAAATATTTTCCTTGTTTAATAAGTAAACCTTTTTCAAAGCCATGCAAGTCTGTAAAGAACAAAAGCAGACAAGTTTTGAGTCACTTTTCATTAGCTGTTTACATGAGTGGGGAGGGGAGAGACAAGTAAAAAGTTGTTTGTTGGGGGCGGAGGGGAATTGGGTTGCTTACGGGGTAAGGCAACACCACCGAGATAGATCCCCTATCTCGGTGGTGTTGGGTAAGGACGGAGGGACCCTCTGTTAGGAGGCAAGTTGTTTTCCTAGCAATACTTCCACACCTTGATGGAGGTAACCGTTGCCTCCGGAAAAGGTTTACATGGGGGCCTATAAGAGGACAGGTTTTTTGCTCGGGCGGACTTTTACTCCAGTATATTGTGTGAGTCCTAGAGTGAAGAGAAGCTATCTTGTTCCAGATGTGCTTCCATAGCAGCAGATGGCCTCAGACTTTATGGCGGGGGGAGTTCTTACCATAGTCAAACAATACTTGCTACCTATTTTGTTCTTGGGTGACTATGGTGACTCTTTTAATCAAAATAAATGCCTCAAAACTTATTTTTTAAAAAAGTGGTGACTTTTTGAATACTTATTTCCTCATATATTGTTTCATATAAATATAATAAGCGAATTTTTTTTGGCAATTTTCCTTTTTTTATTAATTTGTAAAAAAAACAATCTAGTTTTTTGCACTATTAAAAAAATGAATAGTCCTATTCGTATTCACGCGTTTGAGAAATCAAATATCGTGATACTTATATTCATTCAATTTCAAAGTATTGCTGAGCGAAAAGAATAAGTTTCGTCTCTAGTTTCCTCATAATTCAAAGCATAAATTCAATATTCATACAGACAATAAAAAAATGATAATTTTAAAATTTCTTACATTGTTTTCCCGAAGTCACAGATTTTCATTTTTTTTTTATTACTCAATTATCCAAATCTGTGTAAAGAATCTAGATCTATATTGACAATATTGTTATAAAATTATATTACTAATATAGATACAGCATTATAATTTCTGGTTAAATTTCTAGTTGTGATTAATTTACTCTGTTACAGCATCTTTTATTTCTGCTCTTATTTTTATTCGGTGTTTATGTATTCTGTTACTGTCTATAATCTGCCATTGGAAATAAATAATAAATAAAAATATTTCTGGTAATGATATAGTTTATAATTTTGATTTTTTTTCAATTATGCTTTAATATGTAAGTATCAAAATTTCATAAAATAAGACAATAAAGAAGTTTATACATTTATTTTTTATCATGAAACTGGAGTTTATAATTTCATAAATGCAAAAAGCGATAGCAATCAATAAATATGCTCCTACACACACATTTTTCTTACCATAGTGAAACTATAATGAATTTTGCGTTTTCCTTTTAAAGGTTCGGATGCAGTTCTCCAGCCCTACGTGAAGTTTGTTCTGTATGTCCCTTCTAGACATCAGTCTCTACACAGGATATCAGACAGTGAGGGTGAGTCTCTAGATTATTATTTTAAATGAAGAAAATCAAATTTTTTTTCCTTACACTTTTACTACTTACTAACCAAAACTGAAATAAAATGTATCAATAATACCTCCGTGGCAGGGACATGACGACATTGTGACAGTACATTACAGAGTTTTGTGCAGTAGAGCAAAATGTAACTTGAACCAAGAAAAAAGAAGATAAAAAAAAACAATTAAAATTGCAATAACTTTCAACAAATTGAAATTTCAAAAAAAGAGGGAAAAAAGCATTGTTCATAAAGAAGTATGGCCTTTTCAGCATACCTAGTTTCAACTCTGAAGTTGAATTCCTGCTGTCTGGAGAGCTGCCCACATAGTATTTTTTCCTACAAGTTAAAACATTTAAAATTCAAAAACTGATTTTCGAATGCTAATTTATCTTTTCTCACACTCCTTGTACCTGTGTAATTTAAATTTTCTAAATTGTTTAGTTTTTGCACAACAGAGCAAAATTTAACGCTGAGTTGTGCGCCCAAAACTGTAGCCCTTTAGATTTTTTAATAGAGAGAGAATTAAGCAAAGCCCTGTTCAAATGCTGTGCTGGTCTCCTAAATGGTAAATAATAAATATTTCAATATTTGTAATAATATTTTTTAATAATTCTGCATATCATTATCCGTATTCCTCTTAGCTACTAAAAACAGGTTTATGATATCAAGGTTCCCACGGGTTTGGGAAATTTATTTTAACTTTAAAAAGCAAGGAATAGTCGGGAAAGATTGCAATTTTTTACAAAAACCTGGAAAATTCTTGAATCATGCCTAAAAAATAACCACTCTTAGAATTGTCAATAACAGTAATCAGTTATTGAGATTCAAGTTCAATAATGCCAATGTCTATTACAATTATTTGTTGTAAAAAATTCTTATTTTAGTAAAACTGGCTCATTCAAAGATTTTTCCCCCTCAAAAAATCTAAAACTTACATGGTATAGATAAAAAATGGTCTGGATTTCATTGAAATTTACTTTAAATGTTTGGACAAGTCAGGGAAGTTTTTTTCCGATTTTAAGTGGGAACCCTTTATATTTATATTTTGGAGGAATGTGTTTTTGGGTCATTATTTATATATTTAAATCATTATTTATATGCATACTTGTCCAGTCTCTTATTTTTGAACGAAGATTTCAGTATTTTACGACTATTTCCTGTTTTCCCCTATATTCTCAAATTTCCCCGTATATGTCGAAGATATTTAAAAAATAAAATTTGGGCGATCAACTATCCACTGAAGGCAAAAATAACTCTCTTATCCCTCAACACATTGCCAGTGCTGCAGTATGCTGAGTGTTAATAGTTTAAGTAATTATGCATAATGGTTTAAAGAAATTATCTTAAGATTAAGATTTAGATGCATATTTTTTACTTCGCTAAATGTAAGTGCTTTTATTATTCCAATTTTCAATTTCTCTCTTTGACTTACTTCATTATGCATGATGCATCATAACTTTACTCATGGCCTAAGAAAATGTCGCTAGTAAAATCTCTATTTTGTTTTTCCAATCTTGGCAGGTATATGTATAGAATTATAAGAATTTTTTTTTTTTTTTTTTTACAATAACAACTTGATTTTTATAATACGATTTTTTTTATTTTGAAAAAGACTTTGAAAAATTTTTTTTCTGTGCAGAGTTATGTGTTTTTTTTTTTAAATGGGTATAATTTAAAACCCCAAATCAGCTCATCCTAGCTGGGTGCAGCCAGCCATGGTTATTTATCATATTAACGGAAATATTATGGTCCTTAAATAAAATCTTATAACAGGGTCTTTGAAATAATAGGACACCGTTTCTAAATATTTAAGCATTGTACTATTAGACGTAGACTCAACTGTACTTTCTGTTGTCACCTGAACCTGCCTTGTCTTAAATAAAAACATGCTCCTTTCTAATTTTTGCATTATATTTTCCTAACTGCCAACTCTTCTGGAGTTATCAGTAGATTACTGGATTTTGCCAGTTTCTCCTGGTTTAATAAATATTCTTCTGGTTTTCGTATATTTAAGAAAATTCCTTAAAATTGAGTAAGCTCCTAAAAAAATCCCTATTGAAATAAAATTTTTACACTCTTCACTGAAAATATTCAAATAAATATTACTAATGCATGATGAAGCGAGCTTCAGTTGTTATAATCAGTTTAATGCTTTTTTTTTTTTTTAATTTTTAGTTTATTTCTATTCAGAACTCCCTTTATAAATGATTAAAAAAGTCTTTTTAACTATTAATTAGAAATTACTTCTCTATTACTGTTCAATTTTATTGCTTGCTTAATATACAAAAAGCGAGCCTCAATTATAGTAAACAGTTTAATTTATTTTATTTTATTTATTTATTTATTTATTTATTTATATATTTTTTTTTTTTTTTTGTTCTGCAATTTTTAGTTCATTTCTATTCAGAACTCCCTTTTTAAATTAATAAAAGTCTTTTTAACTATGAATAAGAAATTACTTCTCTATTACTGTTTAATTTAATGAATTAACATAATAAAATATTCCAAATTCAAGTTCATTTATTGGCAGTCGTAAAAAGAAAGTATTACAGATCATTTATAGTTTATAAGTGTATGATTTATTAGTGTATTTCGATCACAATAAAAATCTCTATAATTCCCTATATTTAAAATATTTAGTATTATGTTATACAACAGTTGACATGAAATTTATATTATTTCGTAAAGTCTACTGGTTTTTTTCCTATCCATGTTGGCTGCTATGTATTTTGTTCAAAGTATCTAATGTATATGAATTAAATGTGTTTTTCGTGTGATGGCTAGTGATTAGCTTTCATACTCTAAAGGTATACTACTTAAACAGCTGCCAACTCTACTGGATTTTGCCAGCTTCTCCTGGTTCAAATCTCCTAGTTTTTGTACTTTTTAGCAAATTCTCAGAAATTGACTAAATTTCCGTTGAAATAGAATTTTTGTACAGGTATTACTAATACAGAATGAAGCAAACCTCATTTATAGAAATCAGTTCAAAATCTTCTTTTCTTCTAAAATATTCAGTTTATTTTTATTCGGAACTCTCTTTTTAAATTAAGTTTTAAAAAAATCTTCTAACTATGTTTGATGAATTAAATGACTATTGATATTTGAAATTAATACATAACATTTCAAATAATGTCAATCATAACTGGGGAATATTGCAGTTTTTGTATTTTGACAATAAAAATCTCTATAATTCCCTATATGTAAAATATTTAGTATATTTTGCTACAGTTATCATGAAATTTATATTATTTCGTAAGGTCTACTGGATTTTTCCCATCCATGTTGTCTGCTATGTATTTTGTTAAAGGTATCTGATGTAGATGAAGTTATTGCATATTATGTATATTTCAGGAAAGGCTCTTCCTTCCAATGCTTTTCTTTTGCTTTCAATGCTTTTCTTTGGGGAGATTTCATGACCCGTATTTGACTGAGAATTCGTTACCCTACGCCCAGAACCATATGTCAAGTGTCATGAAGCAAGTTTCGTCTCTTACTCGGCTTGCTGAATGTTGTCTAAATAGATTTTGCAATTTCTTTTTAAACCTAATCTGAAAAAATCTAAGGAAGACAGTTTTAAAATAGGGGGTGTGTCAGGAAAATTTGAAATTGCCTAAAAAAGTTGGAATTTGAAATGCGTAGCTACCAACTATACTGGATTTTGCCAGTGTCTAACGGTACAGTGAAAATTCTTCTGGTTTTTGTACAGTTTAAAAAATTACCAAAAATTTAGTAAGTTTCCTGAAAAAATTCCTATTAAATAAACTTTTTGAGCAGACTAATGCTTGCTGGAATATTTAAATACATAATGAAGCGAGCAATTTCTAAAAATCAGCTCAAAACTTTTTTTGTTTTGGAATTTTGAATTTATTATAATTCAGAACCCCCTTTCCAAATTAATTGAAAAATCTTTTAACTTTCTTTGATTTAAATGCCTTTTACTATTCCAATTTTGGATTTTTATAAAATTAAAAAAAAATTTAAATTCCTTTAAGAAGATTTAAATTTTTAAAAAGAAGTCAGAGAAATTAGAAATTTCATAGAAAAAAAAACAAGGATTATTGACATTCCATAATCTAAAGAGGAACATTTCCATAATCTCAAATAAAAATCATTTTTATTTTTCGTAAGATGTCAAACAAGAAGGGAAAAACCTTCCTCTTTTCATTAATTCCTTCCTTTTGTTTCTTCATTCACAGTGAGTTAACAAGAATTGCGTATTTAGAGTCACGTATAACTAATATTTAAGCTAGTCGTTATGAATAATGGATAGTTTATCATTTTTGTCACACTTTCACATGCGAATGTACACTCGTAAATCGGTGATTCCAAAGGAAGTAAACGTATTCTCGACGTACTTAATTTCATAGAGGAAATAGAAGAGCATTAAAGAATTAAAAAATTTCAAGTATTTAAGTTTCTTATTTCTTAAATATTTGTTGCCGAGAAAGGCATAAAAAGTTGAAAATCAAATGAACAAATTCAAACAACAACAAAAATGATTTAGAATAACAAACTGGCTCTTGTAAATATATGAATTTGTGCTTTTTTTGGTAATTAAATTATTTTACCATTAATGACACTGTAGTTTATGTAAACCATGGTTTAGTTGCACAATTGTTTTACCTCTAAATTTTGGACGAATACAGTTACATGATAATGTGAATTATTTGTTTTTATTATTTATCTTATTTATTTTTGACGTTACATTTTAAAGTTTGAGTAAAAATACCTATAAAATCAAGCCCGTTAGAAAGGAAAAAAATCATCACTCCCAAGCTAATTAAACGAGGACACTTAAATGTTGCTGAGGTGGCTGAACAATTTGAATTTTTGCTTTCTTGTTCGAAAATTTTGAACCGACTATTTTCTACTATAGACTACGTGTGTTAAAAAATTTCGTCGGTTTCTAGGTCAAACTGTGTTCAAAACTTTATTTAGCTATAGTTTTATTTAGTTTGATGGGTTATCACTATTTTTTTAAATTAAGTTTTATTTAAATAACTCCTCATGCTCCACAATGTATAACATGAGGCTTACAGAAGTAAGTGAGCAAAGTACAAAAGAAAAAGATGAAAGAAAAAAAAAACATTTTTACATAAAAACAAAACAAGAATTAAAAGTTTAAACTGTACACAAAATTTCGCAAAATAGTAAGGTATTCAGTGCACGTGACTAAAGAAGATAAAACAGGTGGCCAACAAATTCCAGAAAGTCTCAACTCCTTTTTTAAACTCTCTCTTGGTTTGAGTAAAGCTTACAGTGAAAAATAATATGTTCAACAGTTTCAGAGTCCTGTTCACATGTGCAAAGATTATCATTAATCAAATTAAATATAAACAAATAACTTTTAAAATTACCGTGACCAGTAAAAATCTGGGACAGCTTAAAATCATTAGAAAAATTTTTGCATCTCATGCGATGAATAATAGTTGGGAAGAACTTCTTAGTCCACATAGCTTTTGGTGAAGCCAAATATTCCTTGTTCCAGTCCAAAATAGTATTTTCTGAAGCAACATGTTATCACTATTTGACCTTTATTTGGTGGGCAGGCAAGCTAACAGAAATATTTCTTTAAGTTAACTATTTCCTACTATGGAATAACCACTGAAGAGAAAATTTTAATTATTTTATGCCATAAATTAACTAAAACTTGTTTTTCTTAGTGGGCTGAATTTGTTTGTCAGAGTTTAAAGGCTTCATATAATACATTTACAAATACTTCCATTATGTAAATTGACAGTGATCCTTTCTATTTAAATGTCCCTTTCGAAGTGTTGATAATTTCATTTGAAATCATACTCTTTCTTTGCAGGGCATTATATAAAGGTCTTCATGAAGAGTCATGGCATAGATTTTGTGATGCACCATTAGTTCAAGTAAGAATTTTAATTATGCTTCAGAAATTGTAGTGTTTTCAAATATATAACAAAAGCATCTAAGGAAGGAAAATAATTTTTTATTCATTTATCTTTTTTCTGACAAAAGGGAGAAAGCATATGAGTGAGTAGTGCTCAAGACACAAAAAAAAATCTCTTTATTTTCAAACGATTTCTTACTGTGAGCTAGAGTTTGAAAGCAGGATCAAGATTTTTGGTTTGTAAGTCAGGAGTTAGCAAAAATCTTTTTTGGCCTTTCCTTATACTTTGTTGACTGGTTAACGATTAACTAACGTTTGGAGGCAGTATTCAAACTTCCTAAAGCAAAAGTTATCCAAAACTTGTTTTGGCCATTTGGTTTTGTTTTAATTATAAAATAATAAATTTTTTGGTGGATGGGCTAAAGAAAATTTTGTCTACAAAGAGCTAATGGAAGCTATTGGAAGTAAATTTCATTCTTGTTTCTCTGTCAAAGGTTAGGTAGAACTTGCTTTATCTATTTCTTTATGTTTAACGAAGCACAAAGTAATGGTAAGCTAAAAATTACTTTTATGGTGCTCTTATGATATAATGCAATGGGCTTAACATTTAGCGACAATATTCAATATTTCTAAGACAATAGGTAAAATTTGCTTATGGCATTACCTTTTTTGAAGGGTCTGAATTACATAGGCCAATAATTTTCAATAACGGTCTAAAGTTTAACTCAAACTTGTGGTTTTTTCAAAAATAAGCTCAAATATCTTTGGAGCTAAAACTTGTTTCGGACGTAAAAATTTTTTTTATCAGTTTGCTAACAGAAATTTGCTATAAGTTAGTTTGCTATACGTTTTTTTTTTTTTTACAATGAGCTTACGTTTAGATACGGAATTCAAATTTTCTTCGTCAGAAGTATGCAAAAATTATCATCTTTTTTCGATAGGATAACTAACAAACTTTTTTGTTTCGTTGACGATATCTTACAATTCTAACTTGCTGAACCTGTTTTGACCATATCTTTTTTTTAAGTATATTTTTCTAATAAAACTTTTAATTTGGCTAACATGTGCTAACAATTTTATTAAAATGGGTTAACGTTTGAAGTTAAGATTTAAACTTTTGTGGCTACTCGCTTATAAAGTTGCTGGGTTGACGACTCATGAGCTAAAGTTTTGACTCTCTCATAAAAATTTTGGATAAAAATTTCTAGGATTCAAGAGATGCCTAAAACTTGTTATGACGAACTGTCTTTGACGGCTATCTAAATATTTTGTCAGGCTTACGTGGACATAAAATTTCTTATAATGAACTGTCAATTGGAAAAAATAAATTTTTTTGTGTTGTCTAATTTTGTCAGGAAAACTTAAGCTAAATCTATTTTATAATGGTTTAGAAGCAAATTCAAAATAGTAGTTATAATGGCAAAAATGAGTTAAACCTGTTCTGGTGGTTTTGATCGCGAATATAATTTTTAGGCTGTCATTGACTGATTTCTAACAACGGGCTAACGTTTGAGGCAAACTTCAACGTTGCGATTTCTATGTTAAAAATCAGGTGAAACTTGTTCTTTTGATTGGTAGAGTAGGGCTTATATTTTAAGACAAATCCCAATTTTGTGATTTCTAGATAATAAAAATAAGCATTATTTGATCGTATCTTTACTTAAGGAGATAGCAAACGAAAACTTTTGTTGAATTCACGTGGCATGTCATTTTGTACAATGAACTAACGTTTGATTTCAAAATTTTAATGTGTGGCTACTAGATCGAAAGTTAGCTAAAACCTGTTTTAGCCTAACGAAAATGTTGTTTGGCTAACACCTGCTAACGTTTTCTTACAATGGGTTGACTAACATTTGAAGGCTAAATTTAAACTTGTGCTTGCTAGATCCTTAAGTTGATTGGATGACGAATTGTTAAAATGAACAACGAGTTCGGTAGCGAAACTAAGAGTTTTCGGGTGAAAAGTTAGTTAAAAGTTGCTTCGCAGTAATCTTTGCTTAGCGGGCTAATTTTGATCGACAGAAGAATGGGAAGTACGAGTTCATATACTCAAAGCTGTTCAGCATTTATTTTTTCCTTCAAATAAATAAAACTGATACATTATTCACATATACATTGTGTTGTAAACTACACAGTACTATTTTTAATTGTTCTTTCTAAAATGCTTTTAACTTACTACTTTGTTTGTATTTCTCAGGACATGTCTTTATGCAGAGGAAGATTTATGAAAAATTATTTTGTGGTGCATCAATCATAGTTTTGGTAAGAATTTTAATTATGTTCTTCAGAAATTATTGGGCTATTCAAATATAACGAGAGGGGCTTTGAGATTTGCTTATTCTTTTCTGACGAGGGGATATGAAGATTATGAGCATTGCTAACGTAAGACACTAGAACTCTGTCTATTTTTTGTTGGGGTAAGATTTACTACAATGGACTAACTAACGTTTGGAAGTAGAATTCTGAATTGTGTTTCCTGAGTAATAAATTGCGTAAAACGTTTTAGTTATAACTTTTTTTGTATTGATGGGAGAATTAATGCAAATTTTTATTGAGCTAACAACGCTAAATATATTTTTTTTTAAATTAATGTTTGTAGACAAATTTCAAATTCGTAGTTTTCAGCACGTGCTACAGAGAGTTTGAATAAACTCCGTGAACTTGAAACACAAAAAGAAAAATTCTGAACAGTTCTCGTCTATAACTATTCAAATGCCGTTGCAAAAACAAATGTTCAAAATTTGAAAGATAAAAAATTCAGACTATAAATTTTGTCGAGCCAACGTGAAATTACGATTTCCTAAAGTGCACTAACATTAGGAGGAAACATTACACTTTCTAAGTAAACTAAAAATCTCTTTCTTGGTTATTTTGTGCCATACTTCACACTTGTGGTTTATAGGGAAGACGGCTGAGTGGTAGCGCTTTGCACTCTCTTGCCACAGGTCTTAGGATCAATCCCCGGACCGAGCATTGTTGACTCATTCCTTGAGTTTTTCAATAAAATGAGTACCAAGCATGCTTGGGGACTAAATGCTGTAGGTTCCGTGCCACCAAACCGGAACACCTGCGTTCACCCCAGAGCCCAAGGTCAAGAAAACTGAGATGAGCACAGTGGGCTTTCGCCCTCTATGGGCTGTCGCGCCACGGAGTTTAGGTTTATTGGGAAAAGTTGGCTAAAACTTGTTTTAATGATTTTAATGGATTAGTGGTCTAAATGAAATTTTTTTGCCGATTATGACGTTCGGAGACAAAGTGAAAACTTAAGGTTTGACAAAAGCAGTAGCGAATATAAGTTGAAATTTGGGGGGGGGGGGCAATATTTAATTTTATTTTTCGTTTTTTTTTTAAGTGAACCATCATTCAGTGATTAAAGATAGGTTTAACGGGGTTTTAAACTAAGTGTTGGAACTAAACAATCTCGTTATCATTTTTTTTTATGCTTTCAGTTCATCTTATAAACTATGAGCACACAAAATTTAACGTAACAATTGATTTTATTTGGATTGACGACTGTACATACATATATATATATATATATATATATATATATATATATATATATATATATATATATATATATATATATATATATATATATATATATATATATATATATATATATATGTAATACAAAAATTATAATACTTTTGTATTAATAAAAGAATTAAATCTCTTTCGTTTTAATGAAATGTCTTTGTTAAAGAATAAGCGTAGAGAGATTCTATTTTGGGAAGTCAAGGCTAATAAACATACGATTGAGTTATTTTTAGAATCTCTCCCCCTTTCACTTCCATATAAGGAAGCATGAAATGATTTTCCTTAATGCGTAAGGATACAAGAATGTCAACGACTGTGCCTGTTTACTCAAATCTGTGTGAGTATAAAAGCGAGAGCAATGCTTTTCGCATGGCTTTTCCCATCATGTTGTGATCCTGGTAATTTGTTCCAGAATTGTCCGAAGTCTTGTCCACCCTCTCCCTTGTGGAGAGCGGATGTGGACTGTTATCGATACCAGCCTACTACCATTAATAAAATTCTTTTTTGGAGTGTATCATGGAAACGACTGCAATATTTAAGCTCTGTTATTACAAGACGCCAGGATGTTACTTGCTGAGGAAACCATTGTTATCTATTTTCCGGCTGACTACAACGTTGATAAAACCTCATCCCGGGGAACGAAAAAAGAGAATCGCCCATCCCGGACGAAGGACGAAAGAAAGAAGTGCCTAGTCCGCGGTGAAAAAAAGAATGAAGGAAGAAAGGATTGAGTTCACTACCTGTACACCTCATCGCAGTGAGAATGCTGACGTTGGCTCGAGCTCGTCACATGCCTCTCTGAAACCCATAGTGTTGATCGAGATGACCCTACAATTCCGTAGTGCTCAAATTGTGAAAACAAAAGTGAATGTGCGCGATTTATATTAAATTTAGAGAGAAACTTTTTGCTTCTTTCTTAAAAGTTCCTTTCTCATGAAAGTGGGAGAAAAATTTGACAAATGAAAAAAGAAAACAAAAGTGAATGTGCGTGAATCTTAATCATGAATATTCATGAAGTGCAATGATATTTGTTCTTTCTCTTCAACAAAAAAAAAAAAAAGTCATGAAGGTCAAAGAACAGTGTGGAAAATGGAAAGAAAGTACTGTAGATATATTTTTTTTTATTCTCATAGTTTTCGTTCTCAAGAGTATGATCAAATATTTTGTTGATATTGGATATGAAAGTGCTCTAAACTTTTTATAATGAAATTTAATCAAAAGAATTTTATTAAGAGTTAAAGTGCATTTCTTGTTTTTTTATTGCTTTTTCTTTATAAATTATGAATAGCTTAGTATATTATATTATGAATAGTTAGATTGCATTTCTTGTGTTTATATTGCTTTTTTTTAAAATTATTATATAATAGTGTATTTTTATGCATTTAAAATGTTTTTGAGGGAAATAAATGTGTTTCAAACGTCAATTAAATTTGTGACGGCAAACAAAATTCAAAATTTTTCAGCTTTTCAAACAAAAACAAAACTAAAAGAAATTTGTAAGGCTTTTTCTTTTTCGGACTTGGTCAAAACTAAATATTCCTATTAAAAATGTGAAAAATTAAATGTTACCCAAACAAAAAGACATTTCACACTTAACAAAATTTGTGAGTTTCCCCTTATTACGATAGGCGAAATTGTTAACTCAGCTAAGTTTTTAATACTTGATACTGAGTTAATGTATGCTTTAGTAGGGTTGCAGACTTGCAAAGATTTTTGTTTGTTTTTTTATTGTGTCGGGCCAGTTGTTACTCAAGTTGGTAAGAGACTGATCATCTCTGCTAAATCTAACAATGACAACTTATCCTTGCACATTAGACAACAGAATTCTCATAATGTTAAGGTCAAAAATTGTGAAAAAAAAATGAAAGTTTAAGATGTTTCAATAAAAGTAAACATTTTGAAAAATGGAAGTTTAAGATGTTTCAATAAAAGTAAACATTTTGAAAAAAAAATAGAAGTTTAAGATGTTTCAACAAAAGTAAACATTTTGAAAAAAGTTTAAGATGTTTCAGTAAAAGTAAACATTTTGAAAAAAAAAAAATGTGAGGGGTAACAAAAATAAAAAGAACAGGAAAATAGGAAAAAGAAAGAATGACCAAGAAGTTAATAACAAAAAGTACAGGAAAAATAGGAAAAAGAAAGAAAGGCCAAACATTTCAAATGATTCGAAGAGAGAACTAGGTAATGGGTGCATACATTATCAGGTTAACATCGACGAAAAAATAGGAAATAAAAAGAAAAATTTAAGTAAACAAAATTTTGAAAAAGTTCATGTATCAAAACTTAGGAAATATAACAACCCACAAATGTTGAAATTAAATCATGAATAGTGTCCAAAACAAAACAAAATATGTTACTTTCTTCAATGGAAGAAGTACACCCTAAATTTTTTTTGGGAGATCCGAATCGCGTGTGGAGATATTTACCTCAACATCAATTGGATGTGAGGGCGATGAAAGTTGAATTTTTTTTTTCTCAGCAAGTTGAGAAAAGTATTATAAAATATTTTTGGATTGACCCGTCTGGATCTCTCAAAATCACTGTGCTTCATGAAATTCTGTTTTCCTCCATTTTAACGGGGAATACAGATTTTCATAAAGTAAATAACCCCTTTAACCAGACAGAATCTTAAATTCTGATTAAAGACACTTGTTGTCCAGTCGTTTCCATAAAAATTATGAATATTTTTGTGTGAAAAAAAAAACATTTCTTTTTGTGAAAATTTTAGTAGATTAGTTATAAAAATATGTTTCATTTTTCTTTCTGTTTAGTTGCCTAAACAGATAAAGTGTATTATCATGTTTTTATTATTGTCATTGTATATAGTTGTTTTTTTTTTACAGAGAATTGAAAAAATGTTATTTGTAGTAGTGAAAAGGAACAGTCGTACAAACATAAATTTTAAAAGTTCAGAGAATTCTAAATTTTATTATGATTTCTTTTTGGCTTGCCAAAAATCTTTTTTGGGGGGGATGTAATACAAAAATTATAATACTTTTGTATTAATAAAAGAATTAAATCTCTTTCGTTTTAATGAAATGTCTTTGTTAAAGAATAAGCGTAGAGAGATTCTATTTTGGGAAGTCAAGGCTAATAAACATACGATTGAGTTATTTTTAGAATCTCTCCCCCTTTCACTTCCATATAAGGAAGCATGAAATGATTTTCCTTAATGCGTAAGGATACAAGAATGTCAACGACTGTGCCTGTTTACTCAAATCTGTGTGAGTATAAAAGCGAGAGCAATGCTTTTCGCATGGCTTTTCCCATCATGTTGTGATCCTGGTAATTTGTTCCAGAATTGTCCGAAGTCTTGTCCACCCTCTCCCTTGTGGAGAGCGGATGTGGACTGTTATCGATACCAGCCTACTACCATTAATAAAGATTTTTTGAGTGTAACATGGCTTACGACTGCATTATTTTAACCCTGTTATTATATATATATATATATATATATATATATATATATATATATATATATAAGAAGTTTGTCTTTTTAAGTAAAATTTACAAAACAAAGTTCAGATTTCTTGGTACACTTGCAAACTTATCAAGAACTTCTTCATCGCTTACTTTAACGTCTCTATGGATGGAAAGCAATGCAAGTCCGTTAAGTCTATTTTCCGAAGTGGTGTTTCTTAAGTAAGACTTCAGTCTTCTTAAACTTGAGAAGCTTCTTTCCACAGTCGCAACAGAAACAGGCAGAACTGCTAGTAATTTTAAAAGAATATAAATGTTAGGGAAGAAAGTCTTGTCCCATTTTTCTAAACAACTAATTGCTGTTTTGGGAAGATCTTCAGATTTATCCCGACTCCACTTTTCCTTCCATAACATAAATTCACTTTTCACGATCTCTCTATGTGAAAAATCGTCTTCGTAGAAATTGAAAGCAGCTTCCAGAGAACAGAAATCTGTTTTTAGACAAAATTCTGGAAGTATGTGTTGTAAGGATGCAACTGTTTCCTTGTGAGATTTAAAGCGTTCCTTCAGGGAATTACAAAAATCATCAAGGTAAGGTACATAAACAATTCGTCGATAGTACTCTTCCTTTGTGCTGTAAGGGACGTTGTTGCGGGCTGTTTGAAGACGACAAATTCTTGGAATCTCTTCTTTAATGTCGAGTTTTTCAGCGAATTCTTTACTTCAGCATACAGGGTTTTAAAGTTGTCTTCAGCATTTGCCCTTTGCTTTGATAGCTGATCTAAGACGCTTGTAACATTTGCCATGGCTTGAGAAAGATCTATGTTTTTTTTCTGAAGCGTCTCGGATAAGCTATGTGTAGTTGACAGCATGCGGCTCAAAAGAAAAAGATTGACAAGAAATTGAAATTGACTGATAGAACTACCTAGAGCATGTGCCTTAGGTGCTGAGTCACTTGATTCTTCTTCTATTTTCAAAAGAGAGAGAAAGATTGGTTGTAAAATATCTTTAAACAAAAACACAGAGTCGTACCTATCCACCCATCGTGTTTCACAGAGTGAAATAAGTTTCTTTTTTTTTCTGTTCAGGACAGCAGTCAGATATCTTCGATTTCAGTATTTCAGTTCTTTTGGCTGACTTGTGGAAAAATCCGCAGACTTCTTTTATGACGCCCATGCAATTTCTTATAGAAGGGATGTTACTTGCATCTGACAAACACAAATTTAGACTATGTGATGAACAATGTGTATACAAGGCCAGTGGAAGTTTTTCTCTGATAAAAGCTTGTACCCCTCTGAATTGCCCTCTCATCGCGGAAGCACCGTCGTATCCTTGACCTCTCATTTTCTTTAAGTCAAATCCTAAACTTGACAAGGTCTCCAACAGTGTGTTAGCTAAGCCTGCACCAGTAACGTCATTAACGGGGACAAAAGTTAAAAAATCTTCTCTAATTTTGAATGATTGGTCTTCAACATACCGTACACAAAGAGAAAACTGCTCTACTTGGCTAATGTCAGTGGTTTCATCTGCTAAAATGGAATAAAAAATAGACTTCCTGACATTTGTCACAATTTGAGATTGGATTAAATGACCAAACGTGTCAATGAGCTCGTTTTGAATAAAAGAACTGGTGTACAAACTCTTCCCACCACTGTTCATTAATTGGTCTTTAAGGTCTTTATCTCCACTGTTAGCTCGGTATCTCAGCAATGATCGAAAATTTCCGTCATTTTTTTCGGGTTCTTCTAGGCCTATTCGTCCACCATCACGATGACCTCTCACTGCTATTTGTTGCCTTCCGCAAAATCTTATAGTTTGTATTATAGGAATCAATCTTTTTCTGTTTTTTTCAATATCCAATTTTCTTTGAGCATTGATTTGATTGATAACACTGTCAGCTTTTTTTTTTACAATGGATTTTGTGTCTTCAGCAATCAAAACTGATGTTTTATGATAAGTGCAATTTTCATGTTTACGAAATATTTCCTTGGCTTTTTTCCAATTATTAAATGCTCGTGTTACTAATGCTCCTGTTACTTGATGATCTCTTTTTCCTACACTATTGGAAGGTGAAAATATTACGCAATATTTACAAAAAGATCCGGATTTTTCTTCAGAATAAGCTAACCACTCAAATTCTTCTAACCATTTCATATGAAAAGTTCTAGTATGGGTTGAAGTAGAACAACTGGAATTAGAAGGAAATTTGTAAGCAGGTTGTGGTTTCCAAACATTTTCTACAAGTGAAATTTTTTCTTCATTTGTTAACGAACGAACGGAATCGTTTTGACAATAGTTTCCAATATCATAGATATTTCTTTTTACCTGGTTGAAATCCTCTGTAATTGGGGCTGGATGTGGATCAACCGTGCCAATACTTTCGACACCAGAAGAAACATTCTTAGTAGCACTGCTAACTTCAGTACTGTCGCTAACAGACTTATTTACAATCTGTTTTTTTTGCAAAAAAATTTTTGATAGAAGCTTGTCTCTTCATTATGAATACAATTGACTTAATAACAAATTTAAGATTCCACCACAGCAAAATGCAGATGATCGCTATCCAAGAATCTCACTAGTCCAATAAACAGAGCTACAGATAAAAACGACTTGGAGCTAACTACATACACACTACCATATTTTCTGTTTCCCGCTTATATAGATTGAGTTAGAGGGCATGAATTCGAGAAGCTTTGATTTCTGGAATACTCTAAAATCTTCGAACAGGAACCTATTCGAAATTTCGATTGGGTCTACAAAATAGGCCACACCTTCATTGTACGCCCATATTTTAGATTTACGATACTCCTAGCGCCATCTATACTTTTTTTCGGAAACTATTTGCGAGCAAAGCCATCCGAATATCAACTATATATATATATATATATATATGGGAAAAGGCAAGCAGGGAATAAATCAAAATTTTCCTCAACATCTCGAAAAAAACTTTTAATAGAATAAAAATCTTCACCCGAAAATTTTCTACAATTAGAAGAAATATCTCGTAAAAGTAATCAGAACTGTGAATTCATTTCCGAATTCGCTAACTCATTCGTAAAAGAAAAAGGGTTATTTTGTTACTAAATGAATTATTTTGATTAGAAGAAAAAGAAAGACCTTGAATATTTGATACAAGCTCTTCACTAACCGAGGAAGTTGGCTGACCTTGATTGGCGCCTACTGAAAAACCACAAGCATTAAAGTTCTGATTTATAGGATTAGGAGAGAATTTTACCGGATTATAAGTTTCACTTTCGTCTTGTGATAAGAAATCTGTCTTTAATGTTTTTTGAAATTCAATAATGTTCGATAAAGGTTTTAATATATTTTGACATAAAATTTGCGCATCACCTTCTACGTCCAAAGGCAACAAATTAGCTACCGAAATAAATTCTTTTAAAGAGAGAATAGCTAACAAATTTTCCTGATGTTTTTCAAAATCATTCGGAAATGCCGCAAAATTTCTTATCATTCTTCTGGAAATTCTATCGAAAACAGGGAGTGCTAGTACGGAATTTAAAGCTTTAACAGCCTGAGTAGTTCCGTACTTTAAGGAATTGGCGATTAGGGTGATGTCTCCTAATTTTAGTGCCATGATTAAATTACAATGAAAAATTAAACAAATCGAAATTAGATAAACAGAGATAAAAATTTTGAAAATGAAATGAATGTAATTTTGCCTACCTTGGTATTGGGTGCAGTCCGTCCGTCAATAAAATATTGTATCGTCTCCTCTTTTAATATCGTCCAGTAGAAGAACTCTAATTATTGATTCACTCAAAAAGCACGTCTGTTAGTTAACGTCTTAAAACAATTCATAAAATACAGAACGTCTCATAAAAATTGCAGAACGTCTACATACATTTTTTTGCAACAAGCTTCAGGTTTCTAGGGGTATCGTCGTAGGAATGCAGGAGGATAGAGTAATAATGCGCATAAAGTAGGGAATACGCTTCCTACACATATATTTTTTTTTAAGATTTCGGTGGGGGGGGGGGCCCTGGCCCCCTCGGCTCCCCCCATATATACGCCCCTGGACAAAAGTTAGTTTTGGCCGTTTCTTTTAACGAGTGAAGGTAGAGCCGAAATTGTTTGTTCGTCTAACAAATTTCTACAGTGGACTAGCGTATGAAATTCAAACTTGTAATTACGTTAGAATATCGTTGAATATTCTTAACGGTAAGGCTAACAAAAGTGCTACCGTTTTCTCACAACGAGTTAACGTTTGAAGACTTGCGTTTTCTCGAGAATAAAAAAGTAAACACTTATTCTGGCCTTAATTTATTTTGTACTTGGGTTAACGAAAACTTTTGTTGAAGTAATGATTAATTAAACTGAGTTAAATGTTCAGTGGAAAAATTCAAACCTGCCATTTCTAGGTCCAAATTAAGCTTAAACTTGTTTGCTGTATCCTTTTTTTTAAGTTAGAGTGCTAACGATGATTTTTCTTGGGCCAATGCATTATAATAATGACCTAAAGTTTAAAGAAAGCTCAAACTTTTTTTTTCACTGCTTTCTTTCTAATGTTTTAATTTCCGACGTTTTAGTTTTCAGGGTGCTGTACCAATGCTTAAAGCAAAAGCTTTACTCTACGAAGTCTGTTTCTATAGGTTCAATTTATATTAATAAATAAATTTCCGATTTTAAAACAAAACTGTATAGGATAAATTTATTCATAAAAAGAGGCGTAAAAAATAAATTCTATATGTGGTTGACCAGCTAATGTTTAATTTAATTTCCAAATAAACATGTGAGATAGATTTAACATTAATTGATTGTGTAGTCTCAAGTCATGTAAGTCTCATGTTTGGGTTATCTTAAGACTTAGTTGTCTCAGGTCGTGGTATTCTGAAGAATTAGAAGTCTCAGACTGTGGTAGTCTCTAGTCTTGTTACTCTCACTATGTCTCTAGACTCTAAGTCTCATATCGAGATAGTCTCAAATAGATAGGGGAGAGTCGGGTAGCCCCACCCAATGTCAATTTCATATGTATAGAATATTTTTTCAAGTCAATGGGCCATCGGACAATAATTGTTATATTAAAAAAAGATTATTTTCAAAGTTTCAAGTAATGCAGCTGGTAACATGGTAAACAATAGTTATGAAAATATGTTGAATACAGTTGTCATGATATTACGAAACATTGGTTGAAAGTTTTGATTAAACTTCATTTTAATATTAAAAAAAATAATTTTTTCTATACATACAGCATTAAAGTATGTAGTCTTAAGTTTAGTTTGCACAAAGAACGAAGTTTATTTGTGAAAAATTGTTCGAGTAATTACAAATTTACAAAAACAAAAATGGATTTCGGGTAGCCCCGCTCACATGAATGTTAGGTATCACAGCCTACTTTTATTTCGTCGATAAATGTACGGTTTCAAAGATTTACTTAAATTAAATTATTTTCTTTAAATATTTAATATAAATATATATTAATATTATAATACATTAATATACATTAATAGTACTAATAAAAAATATAACATTTGTTGTTAATAACTGATAGAATTTACTAAAAGTATATAAATATGTAATAAAAAAAAATAATTTTTTGATAAAAATGATAAATAAGGTTTATCGATTGTCAATACATTGGTCATTTTCATTTACACCTGAAAAAACAATCAAAAAACATAATTTTTGGAACTGGGCGGGGCTACCCGACACATTTTGAAAAGAAGCGAAAAACATGTTTTTTTAAATTTCTATTTTTTTAAGTTAAACTATTCTTTTTTTGGTTTATTCTTTTTGTATTATTTAATTAAATGATAAAACAATAGAAACATACAAAAATCTTGATTATTACTCAATATTATACAGAAATATAAATAATAGTCCTTAAGTGGGCGGGGCTACCCGACTCTTCCCTACCTCGGAAAATGACCTACCTTTAGAAGTAAACCAATTGTCACACAGCTCTGCTATTTCTTTCAGTGGTAACCATTTATCTAACTGTTTGATTCTAACATAACTTCGCATTTCTGGTTCTAAAGCATTTAATAATCGGTCACTAACCATTAATTCGTTTAAAGTTTCGAAATCTTTTACTTTTCTAAGTTGACAATAAAAATCCCAATTAGTTCTAATTCTACTCGCGAATTGCATGTGATTTTCATTTTTCAATCTTTTTGCGGATAGGAAATTTTCTAAATAAGCTTCTGGGGTCGGCTGAAATTCTTTCAAAGTAATGTTTTTAACCTTTTCATAATCTTTCATTTCTTCCGCATCAACATAAATTAACAAATGGGCTGCTTTCTCTCCTAACAAATTAATCAAAATTTCTACTTTAAATTCTCCCGGGACTTTTTTTAGTTCAAACGATTTTTCTAAGGAAGCAAAATATAGATTCCACGTTTCGGGTTTAGTAGGTATCGGTAATGAAAGTGTTTTTATGCTTTTAGTAAGTGTATGCATGTTTGGGAACTAAACACTGGGGGTTTTGCGTTCGGTTGACCACCTAACCGAAACATCTGCTCCTGCACCCCAGAGCCCAAGGTCAAGAAAACTGAGATGGGCACAATAGGCCTTGGCCCTCTATGGGCTGTCCTGCCGCTGAGTTTAGTTCAGTTTTTTCTCAAAATTATTATGTACACTACACAATTCAGTTCTAAAATGCAGAAAAATGTTTCTGTACTTTTGAAGTAATTTTATGCAAATTTTAAGAAGAGTATAAATAACGTTTTTATCTTATGAGATTAAGGGTTTTATCTTTTAAGCCAGTAATGCTAGATAAAAGTTTTGTTAGTTTAAAATCTTGAAATTCATTAGATACTGAACTAAACTGATATTATTGGGATTACTATTAAATATTTTATTCAATTATTTTTAAATATTTTGAACAAAAAATTTTAATTTAATGTAAAATTAACTTGATTTCGTAATGAATCTTTGATAATAAAATTCGCATCAATAAAACCGCCGTTGAAAACAGTAATTTAGAATTTAATTCTAATAAAAAATTATTTTTTATTTTCAAAGGAAGGCTTTATCACTGCAAATTTCTGTTTTTAGTATTGCTGTAAGTGGAGAACATAAAAAAAAAAATAGTTTTATTCGTCATTTAAATCTTATTTAGTAATCTTGTAACGTCCACGAATAAAAGAATGCGTGGGCGGATGGGGTAACCTGGTTAGTGGAGCTTTGGGCCCATGTTAAAGTGGTCGTAAGTTCGTTCCCCGAAGGCTGAAGGAGTGTAGTAAATGCTAACTGGTGCACTTTAAATCTGTCAGAGCACAAAATCTTCTATGTTTCTATGACAAATCATACTTTTGGGGGAACTAAATCTGAATAGATCAGCGATTCTCAACCTGTGGGGCGCGCCCCCCTAGGGGGACGCGAGCAAACTAGAGGGGTGGTGCGAGAGTATCCAAGAGAAAATATTATTTAAAAAAATTGATTAACTGGATTAAAGTAAAGCGCATATACTCATAGAAAACAAAATACATTTCGACATATTTAATAACGTATTAAAGTAAAACAACTTATTAAATCAAAACTTAGGTGGGGGGGATTTTTCCTAATTTTCTAGTTAAGTCTGTGTGGCTGAAAAATGTTTTTTTACCTATCTCTAACACATATTACGTATACTTTTAATTGTAAAATAAAATTTCATTTATTTTATAGTATAAGTTCAAAATTGTGGCTTCTGAGCCTAAGGTTCTAAAGGTGGCCCATATATTGAAATCACTTTTTCACTTACTCAAATTGTCTTTAGAAAAGACACTTAGACTGGCAAACGTCTTTTAAAAGATATTTGTTTTTAGAGTGTATAATTTGTTTATATATCATTTGCATTGATAGTTCTTGCGTGACGTCACTAGCTATTCTTTTGAGTTAACTCATTAGAATAAAACAAGAATTACGTTCCACATTTCCTAAGTTCCACATTCGCTTAAAATTAAATAAATCAATTCAATTAAATTCAAGTATTCAATTAAATTCAACTAAATCATTCTTTTTGAGAAATAATATACTACGTACTGATTTATAATTAATTCTTTTATAGATTTCACCTTTGCTTCTGAAGGTGGCCCACGTGTCTCCAAAGTGGCACAGGTGTTGGGCCACCTTGAAAACATGCATATGGTCGTCATTTGCAAGACTTAAAACTATTAATCTGATAGATTAATTCAAATTAACGTAATGTGGTTAATGAAAAAGAAATAAATCTTCAGAAAACACATCATAATTCAAAGTTCTAAGAATTTAAACGCATATAGATAACAATATTTTCCTACCCGGAAATTAGAATGACAACTGCAAAAAATTAAATCACTTCATACAATGAAGGCCATTGAAGGAAATCTCTTCCAATTCAGCCACGTGTACCTCAGATACAAGATTTACAATGCAGCAGGGCCATCTTATGATTCAAAATAAAAATAATTCTACTTTTGGGGGGTGGGCTACTTCAGGAGCACTGGCCACCTTAGGCTCACCCACCTTACTTAATCAAAATATACTAAATTAAAAACAAATTTAATAATTATTGGTGACTTCCTTGGGCCTGTCTTGCAGAGCAAAGTTTTTCGAGGTAAAGCTTAATATTAGAAATAGCCACCCTCAGTACTCTTTCTGTATTTAGCCGAGATCTGTATTTTGTCTTCAAAGAAGCCACAGCAGAAAATCTAGTTTAACAAAGGTAGGATGTTGAAAATGGTAATAGAATACGAAATGCCCTTGTTTTTAGCTCAGAAAAATCATCCTTTACTTTCAAATAGTGATTTATTACTAAATTGTTTTTTGGTTTCGCCACTCGTCGTGAAGTCTATGAAGTTTTCTTCCTCATCAATTGAGAGTCCTTCGGGAGTCTTATGAAATGAATCCCTAACTCACTCGTAACTTGCTATCAGTTTGTTGTCAGTAAGAAATACTTTTTAAAATTCTTTGCCAGCATGGCTAAATGATTTTCAATGGTTACAAAACAACTTTTACATGTTCTTCTTCAGCCTTATAAGTTTTCGTACAATCATCCACATTTGCAAACATTGTTAGGTTTTTTGCTTTAAATTTCTGCCCCATAATTCCAATTTTCTACAAAAAGCTTTAACTTTATCACTCGTACCCAACTTATGTGCATTTGCTCCTTGAAGTTGAAGATTCAAGTTATTTAATTTCTCGAATATGACGACCAAGTAGCTCAATTTCATCACAAATAAACAATCGCGAAAATTCTCGGCTTCCGGTCTGTTATCTTCTAGGAAAATGGCGATTTCGTCTCTTAATTCATAAACACGTTGCAAAAATTTCTCACGTGATAATCATCTTGCCTCGCAATTAAATAGTAAAGCTGAATATACTGAACCCATGTCTTTACAAAGTGCGTAAAAGGTTCTCGTTCTGAGGGGTCTCATTTTTATATAATTTACTACGATTACAACCGTAGTTAACACAATAATTAAACCAGGACTTATTTATTTCGAAGTCAAAGCTTCTCTGTGGATCATGCAATGTGTTCAGACGTATTGAGGCCATTTTTGTTTTACAAGTGCTTGTATACTTTGGAATCTTCCGGACATTGAACGAGCACCATCGGTTCATATTCTGACGCAATTTTTGCATTCTATGTTTGCCTCATTTATAAAATCATTTGAAATACCAAATAATGCGAGCGCTGTTGTTTTGAGTAGTTCTACTACTGACATATTATCACAAAATCGAACATAGGCAATTATATGAGCAGCTTTATAAATATATGTTGCTGTATCTGCTGCCTGTGCATCAAGCTGTATTGAAAACAATTCGTCACGCAACTTCGAGAAAAGCTGACACTATACATCTTCAGCTATGTCACCAATTCGACGATTAACAGTATCATTTTAAAGAGGTATGGACTGCAAATGTTCTGATAAATTATCTCCAAACATAGCTTTTATAATCTCAATTGCTGCTGGCTTTTACTTTACTTTTGTTATGGCAGTTAGTTAAAAATAATTCAAAATATCCCATATACATTAATGTTGTATTGTTGTATACATTTTACTGTAAGCGGGGGACGCGATGAAAATTATGATTGAAAACTGCGCCACGAATACTAAAAGGTTGAGAAACGCTGGAATAGATCGTTCTCTGGTTCTCGTCAAAATTATGATTTGTGGATGTATGAATGGTACCAACTTTTAACCGGGCTGTGACGTGTGTGTGTGTCTGAAGTAACATTCTTCGTGATAGAGGGAGCCAGTGAAAAACAAGAAACGCACCCTTTGTTTTATAACTTACTTGGTTTCACCAGCATGTTTTCTGGTATATGCAAGTGGCATTAGAAGCAACAACAAGAATGCGTGGAATAAAATTTGCGGTGGAAAAAGCATTTTTGCGTAAAACAAGAAGTCGAAGGGCCGGGATAACCTGGTCGGTATGGCTCGTGACCATATCCGAGAGTTTTTGGGTTCGAACGCCGCCGGCTGGTGACTGATGCACGTTAAGTCTGTCAAGTCGCAAAGTCCTCCATGTTCCCATGACAAATTAATATCTCTGGGGGCACTAAATTGGAAATTGATCGTTCTCTGATACAGATCAAAATTACGATCTGTGAATGGATGTATGAATGGGTCTGCCCTATAAACGGGTGTGACGTATAGGTGTGGCAGAAATCAAACTCTTGGCCATATATGGCGTCACTGGAAAACAAGAACAACAACAACTAGAAGTCGAAACCACTTATTTGGCGCAAATTTGGAAGAAAATAGTAGCGTCAGGTGGCGAATGGCAAGCATTTGTTTAATCGCCAATTTTTACATATTTAGTTTCCGTGCGATCGTATGGGGAAGAATCGGACGCATATAGCAGTTTTGTAATAAAAATTTTCTTCGAACGAATAAATAATAGTGACCACATATTCATGTGTGTCGTAAATTTGGCATTATTTTTAAAAGGCTGATATTTTATTCATATCTTATTGAATAATTTGCAGCAAAAGCATGTTTTTACCATACATTTTTTGTTTTGACAGTTTTGCCAAATTCTAACTTTGGTTCCTATGCTATAAAATAGCTTAAGTTTACATAATCTTCTTGGTTGAGACTAAGTAACTTTTTGGGGCTAACATGTCTTAAAAAATTTGTACAATATGCTGACATTTGGAGGCAAAATTCTATCTTGTGATTATTCGAACATAAGTTAACTACACTACTGGTCATTAAAATTGCTACACCAGAAAGCAATGAAACTAACAGAATGATATTTATTGGACACATACATAATAGCTGGAAGAACAAGTGATTAAATTTTTCGCGATATTTGGATGTATAGATCCTGATTTGGATGTATAGAATCAGAGCAGCCTCCCCTATCTGCAATAAAAGCTATTATATTCTCCGGGGCATCGGTTCGTACAAAGATTGAACAGCATGAACGGGTACAGCAATCCATGCCTGCTTCAACATTATGCCACAATTCATTGACAGTAGTGACTGGCGAGTGGTGGCGTGCCAGTCTTTCGGCAGCCATTGACCAGACGATTTCAATTTATGAGAGATCAGGAGAATGTGCTGGCCAGGGCTACAGGTGAACACGTTCTGTGTCAAAGAAGGTCAGGACAGTGCGGGCAACATGCAGTCGTGCATTGTCCTGCTGAAACGTAGCGTTATTTAAGCCTCGAAGATAAGGCAGAGCAACTGGCCCTAACATATCAGATGTGTAACGGCTGCTGTTCAACGTGCCGGCAATGCGAAAAAGAGGGGATCGAGATGTGTATCTAATGACACCCTGTACCATTACTCCAGATGATGGGCTAGTATGACGATGTCGAATGCAAGCAGCCAATGGGCTTTCTTCATGATACAAAACTTGGATTCATCTGAAAAGACGACGTCATGCCCTTCCAAGTTCGTCGTTGATCATACCATTGGAGACGCTCCTGCCTTTGATGCAGCGTCAAGCGTAGCCGAAATCTTGGTCGCCGGGCTGTCAGTCCATGCTGCTGCAAACTTCGTCGAACGGTTTGTGCAGACATTTGTTATCTTGCAAATGACCCTATTTGTTGAATCAGGGTTCGAGACGTAACTGCACAATCCCATAAGGCCATGTGGATAACATGTCTGTCTTCTCGGCTGTTAGTGAGGGGGAGCCGCGATCCTGCACGGCGTTCCATATAACCGTCATGAACCCATTGATTCCATATTCTGCCAACAGTCATGAGATCTCGACCAACGCGAGCAACAATACTTCGGTGCGAGGCATAACAAAAACTTTTTTACCCAAGAACAACGCTTAAATTCAATTTCTGTCTGAGAAACTTACTGTCAAATCTCTTCTTTTACACACATTGTAGGTGTCGCTACCGCCGCCTGCTTTTCATGAATGCGCTGATAAGCTAATCATTTGCAGACCACAACATGCTTTATCTGTCCTGAAAATATCACGTTCGTGGTGTGTCGCCTTTCTGGTGTAGCAATTTTAATGGCCAGTGTGTATAACAGCTGGCAGACTTAAGTTGTCGTAGACTAGTCATAAAGTTGCTCATGTAATCTAATTCTTACAGTATTTGTTTTTAAACATATAAATTATACCGACAGACGAATATTCATTATGCAAATCAACGATACTAAATTTATTAAAATTAAAAAAACCTTTTGAAATAATAAATTTATATGAAATCTAATTGTTTCCCATGCATTTTACAAAATAGGTTGTTTTTATTATGAGATTAAGATACGTAATAGAATTTATCGGTATTTTGTAATACAATACATCATAGTTTTAGTAAAAATTTCAACTTCATACTTCATCAATATTCAGGTTTTTGCAAATATAATGAAAGCTTCTAAATTTATTTTTTTCAAAGGAGAGGAAGGTAATGAGCAATGCTTATAAAATATAATAAATTTCCCTTAATTTTTATCGACTAACAACTTACTACAATAAGCTAATGTTATACCCTTGCCGTTGTGGTAACCTTGGGAGGTTTTCGAGGTTTTCTTCTTCGTGTAACTCAAATGCGGGGTTGGGTATTTTCATCAAAAAGTCCTTCACAAAGACTAATTGGTCCAAATGCTTGACCGGATATTAGAGCTGACATCGGCTACAGATTTAATGTTCAACACCGGCATTAATATAAAATGAGCTAATATTTAAAGGTAAAATATTAACTTATGTTCAAAATACTAATTATAGGTCAAAAGTTATCGAAAACTTAAATTGACAAGAGCCATTTTGGAACTTATGACGGGCTAACGTTTGACGGTAAAATACAAATTTGTTGTTTTAGGTGCAATACATTCTTGTCTAGTTTATAGGTTTTGCGCTAATATCTTCTTGAATATTTTATAAGCATTTTAATTTATCAAAAATAATTTATTGACAAATTTAAAATACATTGATATTATTTTAAAAGCTTAAAAAAAAATAATTTATCGGAAAGTAAAAATATTTTTAAACTCCATAATATTAGTATACATTACGAATGAGAAAAATGCACTTCATATATTAAATATTTGTTTCTGCTAACAGAATGTCATTATATTCTCAATCACAAACTTGATAAATTTATTAGATTACCAGTATTTTTATGTTTAACATTTTATTAAGAAAAGATTTGGGACAGTATAATAAATTTTTTTATCAAATGTGATATTTTTGCATCAAACTGTTCCTGTTAATTGTGTTGAAAGATGCTTTCAACATGTATCCCGAAGATCTATCAAATGACAACAAACAGGGAATATATCGTTTTACCTACAAAGAAAACCGCAAACGTTACATCGAGAGAAAAACCATGAAGTCCTTACATGATTAGCCCAATGCTAAAAGGATTTCAACCCATGAGCCATTTACAGGGATGATTTTTTTTAATTCTACTTTTTGATCAGTGGAAGCAGGGAGTTGAACCCATATAGACAAGTCATCGAACCCAGGAAACCTCGTCGGGAAGGGAATTCTTATCTCGCTAAGCCAACGTTATTCTTACTCAACAATTTTAATTTATTTTTATAACCATAGATTTTTTTATTTATTTACGGCTACCACTGTTAATTTTCAACCCAATCCAGTAAACGAAGAGATCAAGTATTGTGAGAAATTTGAATTCATGGAGGACTTTTTTTTATAGAACTAATCTGTATTTGCGTTACATGGAGAGGAAAACCTCCAAGAGTTGACCTGTTGGCAAGGGGACTCTAACCCATGATTCGTCTGTCACTGAGGATGTTTTACGCCAGCATTGTGGTCAATGCGAGCCGGGTGCGGAATTCGAATCAGCCAGTCATAGCTGGGATTCGAACCTGGTTCACCTCATTGGCAGGTGAATGCTTTATCCCCTGAGCCATCATCAAAAGTATGTCTTTCATATTTCCTTTAAATATACCAATTGTGCAACTTCTTTTTAATTTTTTTACTAGTAACATATTAAAACAATCCATGAATAACTGGAACCGTGAGTGACTATTAAGTATAAAACTATACTTTGCAGGAGCTTAAAGTTGGTAATGTGGAAAAGCCAACATGACAGAAAAAAATACTTAATTGATCAGATCTCAGAAATTCAAATCTTAAGTTAATTACCAGTCGCTTAGCAAAGCAAAAAATTTCAACGCCCTTTAAAAAAAAATGCATTTAAATTCTTTTTTGCAAATTGTTACTATCCTTGATGTAATTTTGTTTATTGTTAAGTGTTATTAACTAATAACCTAAACATTACAAAATATGACAAATTAATTTCGTGGATAATTGTCCCTAACTATAAGACTATAAATTTTTAACAAAAAAGTGCGTAACAGTTTGTTCTTCCCAAAAAAAAAAAAAAAAAAAAAAAAAAAGGTGTTCAGATTTAGAAATAGATCTTAATTGGTTCCGAATAAATAAAAAAAATACCGTATTCAAAAATATTTGCAGAAACTGCATTTTAGTCGTTTTTTATATTTTCCTTTTACTCCACATCTAAGGAATCTTTAAATGATTTTTTGAAAGATTTCATGAAATGATCAACAACAGTGAATATTGGGAAAAATAGTTTTTGAAATTTTTATAATCAATGAATTATAAATAACAATGTTAAATTTAACTTGTTGATAGGGAATGATGTTTTCTGATAGTAATAATAAAAGCATTTCGAGATTAATCGACTGTAATATTAAAAAAATAAAATAGGTAGGGGAGAGTCGGTTAGCCCCGCCCACTTAAGGAGTAGTGCTTATATTTTTGTATAATATTGAGTAATAATCATTATTTTTGTATGTTTCCATTGTTTTATCATCTAATTTAATAATGCAAAAAGAATAAACCAAAAAAAGAATAGTTTTACTTAAAAAATAGAAATTTAAAAAATTTGACTACTGTATTCAACACATTTTCAAAACAATTGTTTACCATGTTACTAGCTGCATAAATACTTGAAACTTCGAAAATAATCTTTTTTTAATATAACAATTAATGTCCGATGGCCCATTGACTTGAAAAAATATTCTATACATATGAAATTGACAGTGGGCGGGGGTACCCGACACTCCTCTACCTGAAACTTATCTATAAAGAAGGGTACATTTTCCCATTAAAATAAAACAGTTTCAAATTAAATCTCAATGTAGCGAAGAATTAAATTTATTGAGCTGCGGGTAAACCTTGTTCATTTTGACATAGTCCTAAAATGCACCAAAAAAATAAAATTAACTAACGTAAAATCAACGAAATGTTTCTGTTTGTTTATAAATAGTTAAGTAGGTTTTTTGCCGTATCTTCGAATATGGTTTGATTTTTTCGTGAAAAATGATTAAGTTAATGAATTTTAGAGGCAAATGTCTTACTGAAGCATTCAAATAATGAATGATTCGTAATCAAAATAAAAAGTTAAACATAAAATAAAGCATAATATTTTAAATAAAGTGCAAAATAAAAATTTTGTGCAGTGATGCATAAAACAAAAAGTAAAGCAAAAATATAAGGTGTAAAAAGTAAAGTATTTAATGAAGTAGAAGGTGATAAAAGTAAAACAAGAGCGTTAAATGAAGTAAAGCTTAAAATACTAAGTAGAAATTATAGTAGAAAATGAAGAGAGCAGTAAAATGTGAAGTATCAGGAAAAGTTAAAGCCTAAAATATAATGTATAAGATAAAATGATACAGTGAGATTAAAAATGAAGCAAAACGTTAATTAGAAAAATATCAAGCTTAAGTTAAAAAGAGTTTAATGAAAGCGTAAAATATAAAAGTGAAAGTTAAAAGCGAAATGTAAAAATCGGAAAGTATAAAATGTGAAATATAGAAAAGGAGTAAAGAGCATAGTAGAAAGTTTAGAGTAAAGTAATGTGTAAAATATAATGAAACGTGTAAAGCAAATAAAGCACAAATTCAAGTAAAGCGCCTAATATACAGTAAAATGTAAAAATAAAGCGTTTAATATAAAATTAAATAAAGAATTATATAAAGCAAAAAAATTTAAAATCTGTAACATTTATTAAATAAAATAAAGCTAGAAGTATAAATCAATGCGTAAAGTAGGAAGTATAATAAAATGTAAAAAGAAAAGGTAAAGTATTAAAGTAAAGAAGACTCCGAAATATAATATAGTAAAATGTACAGCTTAGTTTAAAGTAAAGTCTAAAATAGAAGCGTAAAGTAAGCTATGCATAAAGTAAAGTATGAAGTAAAATAGAATGTGCAGTATAAATAAAATCATAAACAGCTATTAAAGTAAATTGTAAAGTAAAAAGTGGAAAGCATAATGTAAAAATTGTGTAAACTAAAAATTAAGCTTAGAGTTAAATGTAAAGTAAAATGTGTTTCATGTAGAAAGTGCAGTTAACCATATAATATAAATTAAAGTATAATGTAAGACTAAATTTTGTCAAGTTTGGTTTTGACTAAAACTAATGTAAGACCAAGAGTAAACTAGGTTTAAAACAACGTGTAAAATATATTTAAAGTAAAGAGTAAAATATAACGAGATAAACAAAGTAAAGATATTAGAAGGTTAAATAAAACATAAAGTATAATTTTCAACGTAAGATATGAAGTAAAGCGTAAACAATGAAGTGAAGTGTAATGTATGAATTTGAGCGTAAAGTGTAAAATGGCCATAGATGACGCCACTAAAAAACAAGAAACGCACCCTCTTTAAAATCCGCTTACTTTCACCCTGCTGGTATATCCAAGTTGCATTGGAAACAACAACAACAAGAATGCGTGGAATAAAAGTTTCGGTGAAACTAGCATCTTTCTTACATAAAACAAGCCTAGTCGGTAGGGCGCGGGACTATGTCCCAGAATTCGTGGGTTCGAACCCCGACGGCTGAAGACTCCCCGTGTAGTAAATGGTGACTGATGCACGTTAAATCTGTCGAGTCGCAAAGTCCTCCATGTTCCCATGACAAATCAATACCTCTAGGGGTACTAAATTGGATATTGATCGTTCTCTGATACAGATCAAAATTACGATCTGTGGATGAATGAAACGATGTATGAATGGGTACGCCCTATAAACGAGTGTGACGTATGGGTGTGGCAGAAGTCGAACTCTTGGCAATAGATGGCGTCACTGAAAAACAAGAACCCCTCTGCTTTAGCAGGCATACGTCAACAACAACAAGAAGTCGAAACCACTGATTTTAGAGAACATGGCTCAACTTTGGTGGAAAAAATAGCTTCAGGTGGTGAATGGCAAGCATTTGTTTAATCGCCATTTTTTTATATATTTAGTTTCCCGGAGGAGACAGATAATTCATCCCTATATTTAAAGGACAAACTTTGGTTGACAAATTGGACGCATATAACAATAATTGTAATAAACATTTTCTTCGAACAATTAACTAATAGTGACCACATATTCATATGTGTCGTAAATTTAGTGTTATTGTAAAAGACTGATATTTTATTCATATCTTATTAAATACTTTGCATTTTATAGGACATGATGTTGTCCTAATGATGGAGAATAGTAATTCATCATAAGTCGAAAAGTGATTTGGGATTTGCTCACTTTTTCGGGCAAAGAGGGAGGAAGGTTATGAGCGATGAATGATAACAAAAATTGAAACTATTACAAGCTCAAATTTACTAATATATCATAATTTACTTATTTATGTTATGAATAGTTCAAACGCATCTTGTATATAAATAACGCGTAAGTTTGGTTTAAAGTTACAAGAAGTAAGCAATTCACAGTTCCTAACAGTCTTCAGATTTCCAACTCAGTCCCTAGTTATGAGCATTGCCAACATGTGAAACTAAAATTCCATTATTTTTAGTTAGAATCACGAGAGATTACAGAGGACTTAGTTTAGAGATCAAATTCTAATGTGTCTTTTCTAGGTCACAATTTAGCAGAAACTTTTTAGTCGAAATTCTTTGGTGTAAATATTTATGAAACTTTTTGTCGGATTGCGAACGCTAAATACTTCCTTCAACTTTTGAATTCAAATTTCAACCTTATAGTTTCTAGGACGAACGCTACATAAAACTTGTTTAGCAAATCTTTTTTCTTTTAGGATGGGCTAACGTTTACCTAAAATGAGTTAAGCGTTTGGTCGCGAAATTCAAACTTGTGGTTTTGTATATGTATTGAGTCGTAGAACCGCGATGGCTCGGAAGATAGAGCGTTCGTCTTCCAACAAAGTGAACCGGTTTCGAATCTCAGCTATGGTTGGTCGAAACGAATTCCGCATCCAGGTTGCACCCACCACAGTGCTGACCTAAAATATCCTCAGCGGTAAACGGATCATGGTTTAGAGTCCCCTTGCCTTCAGGTAACAGTGGCAAGTTTTGTGGTTTTCCTCTCCATGTAACTCAAATGCGGGTTAGATCCATCAAAAAGTTTTCCACGAAGGTAAATTTCTCCCAATACTTGATCCAGGAGTTCCTTTGTCTTCTGGACTGGATTCAAAATTACAAGGCTATGGAGTTGAACATTTGTAGTCATAAATCCAAACATTGAGTCCGCTGTTCAACAATGGTTATATTAAGTCGTACATTTTGAGAAACTTTTATTTGCCATGACTTTTCCTGGTGGGAGACTTAACGATGCGTTTTGTAAAAGCAGTCTATGCTCTAATAATTTTGTGAAGTGATCCTATGTTTTGAGACATAATTTTCTTTCTAGATTAAAAGTTTGCATAAACTTGTCGTAGCTGAATTTTTTTTTAGGTGGGATAAAAAAATCTTTGTTGCACCAACAGTTTCCTACAATTTTTAGCAAAATTTCACAGTTTTTATGAAATAAATTAGCTAAAACTTGTTTTGGCCATACTTTTTTATTATTGATCGGTGTGATAACAAAACTTTTTGTTACGATAACAATTTCCTGCAATGGATGAATATTTGAAAGAATTATTCAAAATTTCTAAAGCATAAGTTATCGTATGCTTATTTTTTCTAAAACCAAATTTTTGTTGGAGGGATAATGAAAATTTTCGCTAAAATGACAATTTTGTTCAATTGGGTAATTTCTGGAAGTGAAATTGAAACTTGCTGATTCTAGGTAAAAATTAAAGGAAACTTTGCCAAAATATTTTATATAATATTTGCCGTTGAATAATGGCCAAATATTTGAATGTGAAATTTAAGATTGAAGTTTCTAAATAATAAATTGGCGGAAACTTCTTTTAGTCAAAATTAATTTTGTGGGTGGGTTAACAAAAATGGACGTTTTTCTAATGATTTCCATGAAGTGACAAATGTTTGTAGGTGAAATTTAAACTTGTGGTTTATCGATCAGAAATCAGCTAAAGTATGTTTTGACCATACCTTTTCTGTTTTGACAATTTTGCGAAATTCTAAGTTTGTTTCTATGCTATAAAATAGCTAAAGTTTTCCATAATCTTGTTGGTTGAGATTAAGTAACTTTTGGGGGCTAACATGTCTTAAAATTTTTTTACAATATGCTGACATTTGGAGACAAAATTTTAGCTTGTGATTTTTGGAACATAAGTTCAAAATTGTTGGCTTAAATAACTTGTTTTGCTTGGCTGGCAAAACATAGATTGTCGTAGACCTGTCATAAAGTTGCCCTTGTAATCTTACAGTATTTGTTTTTAAACATATAAATTATACCGGCAAGAGAATATTCATTATGCAGTACTAAATTTATTAATAATATTTTTATTTAAAAAACCTTTTGAAATAATAATTTCATATGAAGTCTAATTATTTCCCATGCATTTTACAAACTAGGTTGTTTTCAGGTTGAATAGGTTGTTAAATTTCAAGGTTTGTGAATTTTTTAGGAGCTATATGATTGAAATTAAAAAAATAAAACAAAATGTACAATTTTTGATGTTGAGAAAAATAAAATTATAAAATCTGGTTGGACAAGAATCGCTTTTTTCTCAAACTTCATTACCATAAATATTTCTGCACTAAGTCTTGTCGTATTCACGATACTTTTCTTAGTTCTTCTTGTTTATGCATGAACATGAACATTTTTTCCAATCATGGCCTATATTCACCGAGTAAAAACTCTCGTGAATATTTTTCATGTTAATGATTTGTCAAAATTAGTAACTCTCAAAATGCACAACATGACGATCCAATAGAAATTCTTCCAAAAAAATGGACATATGCCGTTCTTCTATTTTTGATCTTTGATTTCCTTTTTTCTATAGTTTTTTTTATTTATGATGAGATTAAGTTACGTCATAGAATTGATCGGTATTTTGTCATACATTACATAGTTTTAGTAAAAATTTCAACTTCATGCAACTTTAAGTTTCAGGTTTTTGTAAATATAACGAAAGCTTTTCAGCTTCTTTCTTCAAGGGAGAGGAAGGTAATGAGAAATGCTTATGAAATAGACTGAATTTACCCTCATTTTTATCGACTTACAACTTACTAAAATGAGCTAATGCTAAACACTTGCTGCCGGGGTGAATGCGAGAGATTTTCGTGGGTTAGTTCCATTAAAAAGTCCTTCACGAAGGCTAGTTTCTCCCAATGCTTGACCGGATATTGAAGCTGACATTGGCTGCAGATTTAATGTTCAACCCCGGCTTTAAAATAAAATGAGCTAATGTTTAAAGGTAAAATATTAAGTTGTGTCTTATAGGTCAAAAGTTATCTAAAACTTATTCTGACAAGAACCATTTTGGCACTTATCACGGGCTAACGTTTGACGGTAAAATACAAATTTGTTGTTTTTTAGTTTAAGTATAACTAATATAAATGCTAAGTATAACAAATTCAGTATAACTACTTAAGTTTGGTTATAGGTTGTGATCCAGTTTATAGGTTTTGAATTAATAACTTCTTGTAAATTTCATAAGCAATTTAATTTGTAATACAATAATTTATTAACGTATTTAAAATAAATTCATACTATTTCATAAGTAAAATAATAGCTAAATTACTGTTCCCTATAATATATAATAGGGCTCAACCAAATATTCGATTTGTACTTTGAATACCGAAAACTATCCTTATAATTTTTTTTATCTCTCTTAGAAAAAAAAATATATTTGATACAGTATGTTGCATGATTGCCATTAGTTAAAAATTTAAATATGAAATGTAATATTGAAATTGTCTATAAAAATTGTAAAAAATTGAGAATTTTATCTAAAAATAAAAATCTTTTTAAACTCCATAACATAAGTATATATTACGAATGAGAAAAATGCACTTCATATATTAAATATTTGTTTACTAAAGAAATAGATTTATAGATATGTTAATAGAAAGATACAATATTTTCAAACACAAGCTTGATAAATTTATTTAATTAACAGTATTTATATGTTAATCATTTTATTAAGAAAAGATTTGAAACAATAAAGTAATAAATTACACATTTCTTTTTTTCTAAAGTGATATTTTTGCATCAAACTGTTACTGTTAATTGTTTCGAGAGAAACTTTCAACATGTTCCCCAAAGTTCTTTTAAATGAGAACAAATATCGAATATATATATTTTCACCTACACAGAAAACCGCTAACGTTACAGCGAAAGAGAAACAACGAAAACCTTAAATAATTAGCCCAACGGTAAAGGGATTTTAACTCATGACCCATTTAGAGTGATGATTTTTTACTTTAACTTTCTGATGGTGCCTTCCGGGAGTAGAACTCATATACCACAGTCATCGAACACAGGAAACTTCATCGGAATGTGAATTTTTTTTTTTCGCCGAGCCAACGTGACCCCTCCTCAACAATTTTATTTTAATTTATAATCTTCGTTGAACAGTCGACCTAATTTTTGATTTATGACTACGAATGTGCAACTACGTAACCTTGTAATTTTGAACACCATCCAGAAGACAACGGATCAAGTATTGCGAGAAATTTGCCTTCATGGAGGACTTTTTTTTTTTGATTAGCTGATTGCAAGGGGACTCTAACCCAGGATCCGTCTGACACTGAGGATATTTTACGCCAGTACTGTGGTCTATCCGACCTTGGTGCTGAATATGAATAGACCTGCCATTGCCAGGATTCGAACCTGGTTCACCTCATCGGAAGGAGAGTTCACTATTCCCTGAACCATCACGTCATTAAAACTATGTCTTACGAATTGCCTTAAAATATACCAATTGTGCAATTTCATTTTTATTTTTTTTACTAGTAACATATTAAAACAATCCATAAATAATTGGAACTGTGAGTGAGAATTAAGCATAAGACTGTACTTCGCAAGAACTTAAAGTTGGTAATGTGGAAAAGCCAAGACGAGAGAAAAAAAAATTCTTAATTGATCAGATCTTAGAAGTTCAAATCTTAGGTTTCGTACCAGCCACTTAGTAAAGCAAAAAATTTTAACGCCCTTTAAAAAAAAAAGTGTTTAAATTTTTTTTTTCTTTTGAAAATTGTTACTAGTTTTAATAAGGTAATTTTTTTACTGTTAAGTGTTATAAGTTAATTTCCCCTCATAAACGTTACTAGTTAATTTCGTGGATAATTGTTCCTTAATATAAGGTCATAATTTTTTAACACATACAGCACAAGAGTTTGTTCTTAAAATAATGTCTAGTAAATTAAATAAAGGTGTTCAAATTAGAACGAGATCTTCATTCGTTTTGAAAAAGAAAAAAAAAACGTATTGCAAAATATTTACAAAAATCTAAAACATTTTTGTTTTTTATATTTTCCTTTTAGGCCATATTGAAAAAATAAACAAATTTTAGCTTGAACTTTAAATAAATAAAATTTACATTTTGTAATTCTTTTCAAATAACGTGGTTCGAAAAAATAAAACTACTTTAAACAATAATTACGTTCAATGTGATGCCAAAGTCATAAACTCAGCAAATAAGGTAAAATGTACGAGGGCTATTTTTAAATAAGGGCTGTTTGAAAATAAAAACCAAATGAAACAAAATTTTCATGAAGCAAATTTATTTTTTGATTCTACATACAATTCTTTTTTTTTTTTCCAAATCGTTGTCAAGTTTGCTTAAATACTTATCATACGACCTTAGAACTAGATTTAGAATACCCTCTTCATAGTAACTTGCGGCCTGTTCCGATAACCAAGAGGTCACGGCCGTTTTCGTTGTACTAGCTGCTGCCCAAATGATGTTTGGAACATCGGAAAAGATGAAAATAACTTAGCGCATGGTCTGGGCTGATGAGGGGTGATCCAAAACTTCCCAACCGGAAGAGCCAATAAAACTCGGGACTGAGCTGTGAAGAGAGTCGTTGTCATGGAGTAGCCAAAATTTCTTGTCAGCATGCCTGTAGGAAACTTCGTAAACTTCACAAATCTGCCGGTGAATGCATGCCGACTAAAAGGGCATTACTGACTGTACCTCATACGTAGCGGGTGATTTGTTAAATGTGAACATTTTAAAGACAGAACTGACCGCACAGGATACATACACAGCTGTAACAGCACCGTTGTTCCCAAGGAATGCCTAGACACTCCGCAAGTACTCGTTGCGACGCAAGCGTTATCTATTACATACACAACAAATACATACACATAAAACGAACCTTAATTAAAAAATCAGCCCACCTATTAATTTGAAACTTTTAAAAAATTTTCAAGTAATGCCTTCCTGGAAATATTTGACACCTTTTTTTTCAAATATAAGTTGTTAGGATAAAATTAGTACAGAAGCAACTAAAAAATTGTCAAGGAGAAAAATATTTTTAAAAAATGTTTAATATAATATTAACTTGTTAGTTAAATCTAATATTTTTTAAAGTTACAAATTTTGAATAGGTATTTAGCATTGTTAGTGTTATCCATCCTTTAAGATTCAACTCTCTTCATTAACGAATGAACTGCTGAAATTGATTATGAATTTTTAATTTTATAGGATTTTAAAATTCTGAATAAAATGGGCGTCAGCTTCACAAATCTCTATAATGAACCATCTTTAGCGAAAAGAGGAAGAAAATATATCGACTATATGGAGACTAACAAATAAAGTATGTTTTTTTTTTTTTTTTTTTTTTTTTTTTTTTTTTTTTCCAATTTTGTCTTCCTTGTCACCAAAAATATAATAAATATATATATATATATATATATATATTAACAACAAACATAATTTCGCGTACTAAACAGAAATTGCATTCAAGACTTACAACATATTCGTCAAAATCTGATAAATAAACGGTAGTTTTCGTCCAAAAAATGTTTGATGCCTTTTAAACATGTTAAAGCTTTTTTCAAAAAAAATTAGGACTTTCGTTATGGAAAACAATCCTCGATATAAATAAATTAAAATCAATAATTTTTCTGCTGAAGGCATTTAAAATCTTGACGTTGACTTACGAAAAATAGGTTAAAAATTTTTAATCAATGAATTATAAATAACAATGTTAACTTTAACTTCCTGATGGGGAATTATGTTTTCTAATAATAATAGCAAAAGCATTTCGATATTAATCGACTATAATATTAATTAAATAAACGGTTGATTCAAATGTCTCGATTAAGAATGTTGCATTATTCAATTAAAATAAAACAGTTTCTAAATAAATCTTAATGTAGCGAAGAAATATATGTATTGAACTGCGGGTAAGCCTTGTTCATTTTGACATAATCCTAAAATGCGAGAAAAAATAATTAAATATCATAAACTAAACTAAATGTTTCTGTTTTGTTTATAAATAGTTAAGTAGAATTTTTTTGCGGTATCTTCGAATATGGTTGGATTTTTTCGTGAAAAATGATTAAATTAATGAATTTTAGATGCAAATGTCTTACTGAAGCGTCCAAATAAAAAATGATGCGTAATCAAAATATAAAGTTAATCTTCTATACATATAAAAATGAATGTGTGTATGTATGTCCTCTATAGACTCCTAAACCATCGGACAGAAAATGATGAAATTTGCCATACAGTTAGTTTCAAGCACGAGGAAGGTCACTGTCAACATTAGAACATACTGCGACAAATCGTTCTTGTATGATGAGCGAAAAACGAAATGGAATTTTCTGATGGGTTAAGCGTTAGCCATTGTTTTAAATTTAACGATTCAATTTTCACATATTTTAAAGATAACATCAGTGATAATTGCTCTCTTATTGCTCTGTTTAGTCAAAAAATAGTTTATTGCGCGTATTTAAATATTTAATAACACAAGCCTGCGAAATTGAAGTTTTTGAAAAATACAAGAGATGTCTTTGTTGATTTATATGTTATTTGATGTGCTGATTTCGAAAATGACCTTCATTTTCCCCAATCACATCAGGATTTTTTGTAAAATCAATATTAATGTTTTTACTAAAATCCTATTTAGAAAGGAATTCTCTCAAACAATTTTGCGTGTACTATCTGGTAATTGTGGTCTTCATTCATTTTGATCTATGTAAAATTGAATCTTCTGAAAGTAAATTGATTTTTGAGTGATCTGCCAATTTTTTATTGGTTAAAATAAACAAACAAATACTGTTGCCAGATCGCACAAGTCACGTCTGGTCGAGAGAAAAACAATAAAATCCTTGTGTTTAAACTTTTTACAACAGTTTCTAGAAGAAAATTACCTACATACCATTTTAATTTATTTTTATTAAGATAACTTACGTAAAATTGACGATTGACCAAGAATAGCAAATATTGTGTATGTCTGCGTGAAAGTTTAAAACAACATACAAAACAAACAAAAAAAAAATTCCTTTTAAGAGCATACTCGTTTTCTTCTGAAACTTAATTTTGATGATCTTCTTTTATCTTCTCAGGTCTATCTCGAGCTATTATCCAACTGTAGTCGGCAAGCATGTTCTTGTCCCATCTTTCTTGATATTTACGCTCAATATCTCTGATATCTTGATGGAATCTTTCAAGCTGACTGCTCTTAAATTTTGGGTTAAAAAGTCCACATGTGAGTGAAGGAAATGTATTTTCACGCTCATGGAGCAACCAAACGTTTTAAATTTGTCCAGCATTTTCATTACAATTTCTTTATAATCAGGATCCTTGTAGTTACCCAGAAATTTACTGACGACATCTTTGAAAGCAACCCTAGCTTCTTTTTCCGTTCCAGTCATGTTAGTCTCAAAATCTTATCTTTCATGAGTTTGGATATCTGGACCAACAAAGATTCCCCTTTCAACTTGGCTTGGGATAAACCTGGAAACTTTTTGCACATGTAGTCGAAACAATCGCCATCTTTTGGAGCAGCCTTGACAAACTGCTTCATTACATCTATTTTTATATGTAGCGGAGGTAACAATACTTTTTTTGAATCAACTAAGCTGTTTTGAATCCTCCTGGGTCAAGATTTTGTCTTTTCGGCTATTCTTTTTTGACCAAATGATGAGTCTTGTCACGGCTGTCTCACTCGCAAATGAAACATGGGAACTTTGTAAATTCACTTTGTTGACCAAGAAGCATGGAGATAACTTTCAAATCACCGACTGAGGTCTGGACTTTGTCCAGAACGAGAGCCAGTTTTTCATAGCATTCTTTTAAATATACCGAGAGTCCAACTGGAACAGATGCCCACTGGCTTCCATGAGGAAGAAGGACAGCTTTCGATATCAGAGCCTTGAACTTTTGGATGTTACGAGTCTGAAGAGATGACTGGCAATTCAGTTGGAGACAAAGGCACACCAGGTCCATAAGGAACTATGGCCGATGGAATGTTAGGATAAGATATTAGCCTTTGATTATTTTTGGTTATATCCACGAACATGGCAGAAACAAAAATAACAAACATCAAAGTGGTTTTCGGGCTCCTTCCACGTCATAGGAATTTCAAATCGTCAAGCAGTCTTCTTTCCTTAGTTCCATATGCGTAGATCATGGAGACACTGCACACTTATTTCATAAGGAGCCCACGATTTGTCCTGGTTTCAGAGTTTCATGCAAAAAGATGCAAGATAAAGTTGTCTTATATAGTCTGTAATGCTCCTCATGCGATTTTTAACTACACTATATTTGCCACATATATAACAAAAGTCACCTGGGAAATTTTTACAATGTTTCAAACTCGAAGCCATGTTTCACGAAACGCAAGAAGAGAAAAGCTGACGTTAAAAATGCTTCCGAAAAATGACTGTCTATTACGTTTGCTGGTGTTATTGAGAGGTCAGCGAACCTAGATAAGAATTCTCATGAAGTAATTGGTCGAGAGAGATTGTGACTGAGAGCTTGAGGGTGATCGAAAGATGTCATAGAAAGATGTCAAGATGTATTTTTGTAGATTTAACCAAAGTAGAATACTGGTCAGGCGCAAGAAATTCAGAAACGAAAATTTTTTTTATGGTAAATATTCATAAAAATTACAGTAAAATTGAAATTTTCAAGAAAACCTGACGTGATAGAAATTTTTCATTATTGTTTTTCATTTCAGCACCAAAAAATACATAAAGTTCAGCTATCAGACCCCTTGTATTTTTTTCATCGCAGGCCTGTGTAATTTTATATTCGCTATGTCAGATGAATTCGATGAACATTACGTGGTAGCACGCGTGGTTTACGTCATCAGATTTATACTTTGTCTGATGCTATACGATTTTATTTTATTTATATTAATTCTTTTAAACGTGTTTCTAAAAAATACATATTTGAAATCAACGGTAAAGAAATAGAAAAAAATATTTATGTATTCAAAAGCAAAAATTAATGGGAAAGTGGTACTAATTCGTTTAGGGGAAACATAAGAACTCGACGCAAATGAGGCTTAATTACGCCAATGATGTTTAATTAATTAAGGTAATATATGCATATTGAAATGCATAAGAAATAAGCTATGTACTAGAAAGAAAAAGAAATGGAGTAAAGATATTTATTTTCTATAAAAACCGTACGAAGTCGTCTTACTATCATTTATGATAATGATGCTTAATTAATTATTGTATTGTGTATTAATTGAAATTTTAAAAAAAGTAACTTCTGTTCTAAAAAGCAAAAATAAGGAGAAAAGCGCTTTGGGTAACCGTAAAAAATCTGCATATTATTATTGACACTAATGCTCAATTTATATTGATAATATTGATTTTACCCCGGATCACATTCTCGAGTGCCCAGCCCTTACCCCATATATTTTACAACTGGGTATGGTGCCACTGGCTTCAGAACTTCGTGAGATCCTTTACAGTAATGATGTATTAAAGCTTGCGGATGCAGTTTTGAAGGCGCACGAGGCCATTTAATTGTCCATGGAAACGATAAAAAAAATAATTTTAAAAAAATGTATATTGATTGAAATAATATAAAATAAGCTACACGCTGAAAAGCCATGGATGAAAGATTAATGGGAAATTCGCTTAAGAAAACATTAAAATATCACCATTCACAGATGACGCTTAATTCATATGTATCCCGGACGGTAATATGTACTACTGGTACTATGGTAATTGGCGATTTATTTTTGATAAGAATTCTACTACAAGTTTTCCGAACTTTCAGAATATATTTTTTTTCCAGTGTAGCCAAGATAGTGTATTAATATTTTAATGAATTAGAATTAAAATTAATTTTTTCCATCACTACTTTTAATTATTTTAACAGTAAATTAAAGGTCAGATAGACAAATGGTCATACTCTAAAATCCTTATAAAGTTCTGTTTTTTCTTCTATCATTTTTCAATGAATGCGGCTTTAGTTGGGGGCCACTGACAATTGCGTATAAACTTAAATGTTGAAGGATTATGTGCAAAGTACCAAATATACTTATGTAGGTATAAAATATATTGATATATTTAGTGATTATTAAAACTGCAACAATCTGTTTTAATACCTATAGTTAGGAATTAAGTGTTTTAAGCCCTTCGAAAGGGCCATAAAACAGGACCATTGACCTGAGAAAATCACTTAATAGTGATAAATTTCAACTATCATGAATCGGTCGCGAGCAATATCATCATGCCAAGAGATGCTAAATACATTTTATATGTATTCCATTGGTATGAATTATAAACAAAGAGCTCTTCTTATTTCAATAATGTAAAGACACCGAAGATTACAACATATAACATTAAGTAGAATGAAAACATTATTTTAGCTATACTTAGTGGAAGAACCAGGTAAGTGCCATTTTCAGAAAGAAAAAAGAACACACGCATCCGAATTATTTTATTATCAATTTATAAGAAGGTGGGACTAATAATTCTTTGCTTTATTTTATTTACCACTGTCTAATCTAAGCGAATCTGTCTTATCTATAAAAAATAAATGTCTCTGTGTGTGTGTCCTTTATAGACTCCTAAATCATTCAAATGAAATCGACGGAACTTAGCATACAGATAATTTGAACCACGAGGAAGGTCACTGTCAATATTAGATCATTCTACGACGAACCGTTCGAACGGAATGGAATTTTCTGATTGGTTAAACGTTAGTCATTGCCTTAAATTTAACTATAGACAGTTCAGTTTTGTCACATATTTTAAGTATAACATCAGTGACAATATCTGGCTTATAGATCCATTTGATAAAAAAACTTATTTCGCGAATTTAAATATACAATTATTTTTATGTCGGATAAATTCAATGAGCAACATGATGTGGTAACACGTGAGAGCTCCATCACCAAATTTATACCTTTAACGTTGTCTGATACCACACATTCTTTTTATTTACATTTATTTTAAAAGATTTTTCCAAACAAAATTTATTTAAAAGTCAACGGTAATTGAATAGAAAAAATATTTATGTATTTAAAGGCAAAATTAATGAGAATATTGTATTTATTTGTTTAGGTGAAACGTAAAAAATCGCCACTTTATTATTGGTGCCAATAATGCTTAATTAATTTAAATAATATACGCATATTGAAATGAAAGAAATAAGCTTTGTACTAGAAAGCAGAAGTAATGGAGTTAATCTATTTATTTGTCTAAAAGAAGCGTAAGGAATCGTCATATTATCAATGATGACAATGATGCTTAATTAACGTTGGTAATTTGTTAATTGACATAAGAAACTGATCAAAATTATAGCAAAAATATGGGAGAAAAGATACTTATTCATTTTTAATCTATATCTTATTACTGACACTAATCCTTTATTAATATTGATAATATGTATTGATTGAAATAAAAAAAATATATAAGCTATGCTCTAAAAAGCAAAGTTAAAGGGGGAAAAAAGTTATTAAAAAAATTGCTATGATTACCGTAGAAAATCACCATTCACAGATGATGCTTAATTTATGTGTATCCCTGACGGTAATATGTACTACTGGTATTATACTAATTGGTGCAGTTTTGATAAAAATTCTACATCGGGTTTTCCGCGATTTCAGAAAATATTTTTCCTGTGGTAGGAAAGATAATTTATTAATATTTTAATGAATGAGGGCAAAAGAACTTTGTTCTTTCACTACTAAATATTTTAATAATAAATTAAAGGTTAGATAGAGAAATGGCTATTCTTCAAAATCCCTATCAAGTTTTCTAATAAGAATTCCTTTTTTTTTTTTTTAATTTCGGCTTTAGTTGGCTTTCACTGACAAATATATTTTTCACAAAATTTAAATGTTGAAGGGTTATATAAAAAGTACCAAATATGCTAATATAGATATAAAATATTATAATGATATATTTCGTTATGATTAAAACAGAACCAATACTAAACCGTTTAAGTACCGATAATTTAGAACGGCCCCTCGAAAAGATATGTACCGGAGAAAATTATTTGATAATGGTAAGGTTTAATTATTATTGGTTTAGCTGCGATTAATAGCATCATGCCAAGTGATGCTAAATACATTTCTCTTTATTTTAATGGGATGAATTACAAAAAGCAAGTTTTATTTACTTCAATAACGTAAAGCCATCGCAATTGGCAACAAATAATATTGAATAATAAAAAAAGTAATTTTAGGTATATTAATTGAAAAACTTAGTAGAAGAAGCAGGTAAGTGACATTTTTATTGTGAAAAAAAATTTTGTATCCGAACTATATCATTACCAATTTTATAGAAGACGGGACTAATAATTCTTTGCTTTATTGTTCCCAATTTTAAATAAAACCAAACTACCTAGAAAATAAAACCTTATTGCCTAAATTGAAATAAAAAATCATACTAGCATACTAAAAATTTATGTGATTAGTTGCGTTAAGATTTATAGAAAGGCAAAACCAGTGATTCATCAATTCCCCTAAAAATGTCACTTACCTAATTCTTCCATTAAGCTCTTTATTAGTGGTCGCTAAGTGCTTTTCAGTTATGAGAATGATTTCATTGTGTTTCTCTACTGTGATTTATTGATACTTTACTTATTTTTTATTCACCCCGTGCGAAGAACGGGCATTCAGCTAGTTATTAAATAAAATAAAGCATAAAATTTAAAATTTGGCTTAAAATTAAAATTGCGTACAGTTATGCAAAAAACATAAAGTAAAACGAAAATATAAAGTGTAAATAGTAAAATATTTAATAAAGTAGAAGATGTATAAAATAAAAAGAAAAGCGTTAAATGAAGTAAACTTGAAATATGAAGTAGAAAAAAATAAAGAGTAGTAAACTGTGAAGTATCAGGAAAAGTTAAAGCGTAAAATATGAAGTAAAAGCATAAGGTATGTGGAAAGTGTTATGTAAAATGTGAGATATAAAGTGAAGCAAGAAGTGAATTAGGAAAAAGTCAAGCGTATGTAAAAAAGAGTTAAATGAAAGTGTAAAATATAAAAGCAAAGCGTAAAGTAAAAAGCTGATGGTAAAAATCGAAAAGCATAAAAAGTGAAATCTAGAAAAAAAGTTAAGTAGAAAGTATAAATAATAAAATGTAAAATCTAGTAAAGAGAAAAAGTAAAGTGTAAAGTGAAGAAGACACTAAAATATTATATAGTAAAAAGTACAGCATAATGCTTAAAGCCAAGAGTAAAACATAAAGAGAAAACTAAAGTAAAAGACATTAGAAGGTTTAATAAAACGTGAAATACAATTTACAACAGTGGTTACCAATTGGCGGCCACACCCAGCCCGCGAAATCTAAAAAATCGAAATGCGTTAGAAGTACTTTTCTTCGTTTAAAAACAACTTAATTTCTTTGTTTCTGTGAAATTGAACACACCAACGGTGCAAAAAATTTATTTCTCAGGTTAAAATCTACTTCTTATTTAAATTTCCAATTCAATACTTTTGTTTTGTACAACTTGATAAAAATCTAACAATAATATTTAATGATCTTTCAAACATAAAAGAGTCCTATATAAAATTTTGATAAAGTTGCGGCCCCTGATTTACAACGTAAGATATTAAGTAAAGCGTTAAACATAAAGTGAAGGGTAATGTTTCCATAAGCGTAACCACAAGATTAGTTAAATTATATTCTTTTATTAAGGTTAAAGTTAGATTGATATATTGCGTAATCAGTTTTATTAATAATCAAAGCTTTAACGTGTTGAATTAATTTTATTTTAAAGTTTTCAATTATTATAAAAGTTTTTGTTTTTCAGGATCTGAAGAAAAAAATATATCTGCCTAATATTTTAATATAAGAATGATATAGGTAAGTTTTAATTTATATTTTCTGATCTACTCTTTAGGCCAGTTCTACTCAGGACTAGTTCTACTTACTGGTTTATGCATTCACATGATGGTATGAATTTCCTTACATAATTTAGCTTTTACTTTTTGATAAAATTAATTTTTTTTTCTCTTTTTTTTTTTTTTCTATTTATTTATTTATTTATTTATTTTTTAAAAGTTAGATAACGTTCCTGATGCGATTCTATTAAATCATAATTCTGAATAGGTTAATAGTTTGTGCGTATTTTGCATTGTTAAAAACAATTGACTAAGTTTAGTCCAGTTTTTTTTTTCACCAGTTTTTAACATTTGTGTTCAAACGTGTACTCTTTCTCACGTTTTTTTTTTTTTTTTTCGTTGCTCAGCCCCTTTTTTGTACATTTTTCTACTTTATTTATATTACGGCCAAATCACTGTGCATTTTAACGGTAATTTCCGTTCCTTTAGTTTTTTGACACAAGTTTATCAATCTTTTTACAACCACTTGAATTATGTGTCTACGTAATTCTTTAACGTCTTTTTTTCTGTGAAATTCTCATTACACGGCTACACATCTTTAATACAATTTTCCATGTTTTTATACGTTTCTGTGAATTTTATTTTTGTTTCCTTTTTCTATTCTGGTTGTTCGTTATCTTTTTATAACAGCAGTGCACTGCCTTTTGATGTTCGCTTTTTCACTTATTCCTTTATCCAGGTTTTTTTTTTTTTTTTTTTTTTCTTCTTCTTCTTCTTCTTTAACACTCACATTTGTTATGAAGATGCATTATTTTTGGTGACTGTTTTCCTCTTGAGTTTTTCATGAGTTCATTTCTTTTCATTTATCCATATTTTAGTTCGTTTCCGTGCGTTTGATTTTGATGCCTGTTGCTTTTGCGTCTTCAAATTGTGTTTTAGTCTTCTATTTGTTCCTAGTGTTTTGTTCATCGCCTTTTCTTAGTTTTTATTTTCCGTGCTTTCATTATGTTTGTTTTCCATTTTCTTATCATGCTTATCTTCCATTTGTTCGTGGTGGTGGTTTCTTTTTTGCCTTTTCATCTTGTTCGTCTTCCATTTGTTCGTTGTGGTTTCTTTTTTGCCTTTTCATCTTGTTCCTCATCCATTTGTTCATTGTGGTTTCTTTTTCGCCTTTTCATCTTGTTCGTCTTCCATTTGTTCGCTGTGGTTTCTTTTTTGCCTTTTCATCGTATCTGTTCTTTCGTTTTTTCACGGTGCTTTGTTTTTCGTCTGTTCATTGTGTTTTACGTTTATTCATGGTGTTTTATTTTCCGGTTTCTAATAAAAAAAAATTTCACTTTTATTGTTTGTATTTATTTTTTCATTGTTTGACTCCTGTTTTTCTATTTTTTTTTATCGTTGGTTCATGATATTTAGTATATGGTTTTTTGCTTTTTCAATATATATTTGTTTACTGTTTCTTCATGGTGATTTGCTTTTCGTGCTTTTGTAATGCATGTTTTCCTTTTGTAATAGTGCTTTTTTCTCCTTTTCATTGTGTTTGTTCTTGATGTTTTCCATTTTATTATTATGTTTTTCCTCTTTATGCGTGGGGCTTTTATTTTTTTCTCTTTATATATGTTTCTTTTACCTTTATTTATCATGCTTCGTTTTTCAACTTTTAATTGTGCTCATTTTCCGTTTGTTCATGGTGTTTTCTTTCCTGCTTTTTAATTATGTTTGTTTTTTTCACTTTTTCATAGTTTGTATTTTTTTTTTTTTTCATTCTTCTGTTATTTTTCTCATTGTTTTCTGTTTTAAAATTTTTTTTTTTTTTCTGTTCATGATATTCAGTTGTTTTGTTTTTCAATGTGTTTGTTTTCCGTTTGTTCGCAGTACTTTTTTACGCCTTTTCATTGTGCTTGGTCTCCGTTTGTTCTTGGTTTTTTTTTCGTCTTTTTTTATCATGTTTTTTCCCGTTTGTTCGCAGTGCTTTGTCTTTTGCTTTTTCAATATGTTTCTTTTCCGTTTGTTCATGGTATATTGTTTTCCCTTTTTTCACGGTGCTTTGTTTTTCGTTTTTTAATTGTGTTGGTTTATGTTTGTGGGATTTTGTTTTCTGTTTTTTAATTATAATCGTTTTCTCAATGTTTTTTTTTTTTTTTTTTTTTTTTTTTTTTTTTTTTTTTTTTTCGTTTTTCATCGTTCTTCGTTTTCTTAATGTTTTTTTTTTTTTTTTTTTCGTTTTTCATCGTTTTTACCGTTACCTTTTTTCTTATTTATTTCTTTTTGCTCATGGTGTTTTGGTTTTCGTCTTTTCATTATATTTCTTCTTCATTAGTCATTAGTTGTTTATTTTGCGTCTTTTTATTTTGTTTTTTTATTTGTTTATGGTGGGTTTTTTAATATTTGAATTCAACTTGAATTACATTTCTTAATTTATCGTTCCCATTTTCTTCGCATTATTTTTTAGTTTCCTTTCCATTATTCTTTTTTGCACGTTTCTTGCACTTAATTTTATAATAGTTTAATTTTACCAACTCAGCTTTCGATTTCCTGCGAAATGAATAATTTTTAACACGTATGGCATGTTATTTTAATACATGTTTTAGTTTTTATAGGATTATTTCGCTCAGTAATCCGAGTGATTAGGACCCGTTTGGATGATTCAAGCATGGTTAATCAAGTGTTGGAACTGCTGGACAATCAAAGATGCTGACCTATCAAATTGGATCAATTTTGAAGACTCTAAAACTTTTCCTGTAAGTATAGCATTTTTATTTCTTCTCATCTCTTAACTGCTTTAGAAAACTGCAGTCTATATATTAAATTATTTATAAATTCAAATACTTATAAATTAAACTATTTATATGCTGTTGAAACCGATTTTTGTAGCCTTAGGCAGCACGACAGTAAAATAGTTTACTTCTGACCATTCTTGTTATGCGTCAAAATCCGAGATGATTGCATTATTCTGCTCCAATTCAAAAGTAAATCTTACTCGGTTCCTAAAAAAAAATGCCGTATTCTAAAGAGTTTATAAAAGTTGTAAATGTAGCATTTTCGTGTTTTATATCCTTTCATAAAGGTCAAATTGAGAAAGCAAACAATAATGAATAATTTAGTTTACTGAATAATAGAGTAGGTAAAAATTGGAATTTCTAATTCTTATCAAAATAACGTAGTTCCGGAAAATGTTTCTTCCTTTGTATCTTTGACACCTTTTTCAGACAGTTAGGTTAAGAAATAGTACAGATACCACTTAAAAATTATCAAGGAGAATAACATTGAAAAAAGGTTTATATCGTTTTAACTTTTTATAAATTGAAAATTTTGAGTCTGTATTTTTCATTGTTAGTGTTTTCCTTCCATTAAGAGTAAACTCTCCTCATTTACGAATGAACTGAAATTAATTACGAATTTCTATTTTTTTAAATTATGAATAAAATTTATGTTATCTTTACAAATCTCTTCACAATGAAACATGCTTAGAAATAGCTATATTGGGTCTTTTTTTCAATTCTGGACTCTTAGTCACGGAAAATAAGCAAATCACATCCTACGCTTAAATAAGAAATTAACAACGCACCATCTTGCTCTTGTTTTGGCTCTACCTGAAGTAATCCAATTTTAGAATTCCAATGAACAAGGTAACTTTTCTAAAAATAAAATTAGTCGATATTTCAATTCATTTTATAAAATTTTGAGAAGAATCATTTATTATTTCTGTTAAAATTCTTGATCTTTGAAACACATAACAACAATTAATGTCCCACCTTTTTCGTTCTTCAAACTTTTATTTTAAATATGAATTTATTTCAATTGTTATTTTTTTAAACGAAAAAAAAAATGTAATTTAAATGTCTTACGCAAGCGTAACTCATAAACCGCCTGCCACTTGTCTGATAAAATAAGTAAGTCACAATCCCCCCCCCCGCACACTCTTATGTCCTTTCGTAAAGTTTAAAAGATTCCTATAATGTTGCATAAGTGTTTATGTAATAATAATAAATATGTGATATTTTTTTAGCTTTCGAAAACTTTCATGAAATACAGATTCAACAAAGATTCGACATCCTAGCTTTAAGGTAAGTAATATAAAAGAAGAGCGTAATAATCTTCGCGTTGATATTAACCAAGTTGATATTATATAAATTTTCAAGAAAACAAAAAGAAAACGCAATATAAATAGAGATATTAATAGCAAACATAAATTCGTATACTAATAATTGCATTCAAGACTTACATTTTCAACAAAACGACAACATATTCGTCAAAGTTTTTAAAAAAATAATAATAAAACAAAAAATTAATAATAAATAAAACAGTAATTTTCGTCCAAAAAATTTTTGAGGCCTTCTAATCATGCTAAAGCCATTTTTAAAAACATAATTCCATTGTGGAAAAAAATCCACGATATAAGTAAATTAAAATGATTAATTTGTCTGCTGAAAGCATTTAAAATCTTGACATAGACTTACGAAAAATAGGTTAAAAATTATTAATCAACGAATTATTAATAACAACGTTAACTTTAACGTCCTGATAGAGAACGGTGCTTATTGATAATAATAATAAAATTATTTTCAAGATTAATTGCCTGTAGTATTAAATAAAATAAACGTTTTATTGTAATATCTCGATGCAGAATGGTACTACATTATCCAATAAATATAAAAAAATTTCTAAATAAATCTCACAGTCGCGACGAATTAAATTTATTGAACTGCGGTTAAACCTTGTTCATTTAGACGTAGTAGTAAAATGCGGTAAAAAAAAATTATAAACGTGAAATTAATGTCTTTTTTTTTTTTAAGTTATAAGTAATTAGGTAGCATTTTCTTTATCGTATCTTCGAACATATTCTTATTTTTTATTTTAAAAAAATTCAAATTTATGAATTTATAGCGTAAATGTTTTGCTGAATCATCCCGATATTAAATTGTACGTAAACCAAATTAGAGTTAATTTTAGCCTAAAATAAAGTGAAAATTTTAACATAAAGAGTAAAATGAAAACTGTGTATAGTAATGTATAAAATGCAAAGTAAAGCTTAAAATATAAAGTTTACACTTTTTTTACGGTACTAAATATTTTGCTCTTAAAAGTAAAAATAAAAAACATAAAATGAAAAGTAGAAATTATAGTGAAGAACAAAGAGCAGTAAAAAGTAAAGTAAACTAAGCGTAAAATATGAAGTGTGAATTAAAGTGTGAGTAAAGTAAAGTAAAGCGTAAAATATTAAAAGCAGAAATGCAAAGTATAGAAGAAATAAAGCATAATATAATGTATAACGTAAAGTAAATAAAGGATAAAGTAATGTAAAACGTGGAAGTATGCAGGAAAGTGTAAAGCAAAGTGGTAAATTAAAAGTAAAATATAGAATAGCGTAAGCAATATAAAATAATGTAACCAAAATGCAAATAATGTAAAACCTGCAATGCAATATAAAATAATAAAGTTATTATGAACATAATATAAACTAATGTAGGGCGTCAAATATAAGCTTAACATACAAAGTAAAACGTTAAGTGAGAAATAAAGTATGAAATAAAAAGCGTGTAAAGTGAAAATTATAAAAATTGTATTACTATACAAATTTATTGAAATTAAAAATTGTATCATAAAATAGAGCCTTAAATATAAAGTAATGCGCAACGTAAAAAAAATACCGTAAAAAGAATACAATAAAATACACTATCGTATAAAGTAAAGCGTCATGTAAACTAAGCGTGAAGCAAAGCACAAAGTGTATAAATTATATCGTAAAATGTAATGTTGAGAAAAAAAGGGTGTAAAGTAAAGCGCAAAGAATAGCAAAATGCGTGCAAAGTACATAGTAAAGTCTAATGTAATTCAATGTGAATAATAATGTAAATTAAAGTACAAAGTAAATAATTTAAGAAAATTAAGTTTGAAGACTATAAAAATATAAAGTAAATATTAAAAAAAATATATAAGTAAAGTGTAAAAAATGGAGTATGTGTTGAGTAAACTAAAGCGTGAAATATAAAATGAATACGTAGTACATTATTTAGTACAAAGAAAAGTAAAACTCCTATTCTGTAAAAGTTGCGTTGATTAAAAAGTAAAGCGTAAAACAAAAATAGTGTAGAGAAAAGTTTAAAGCAAATTTCAAGCATAATTTCTAAATGAGAGATAAAAAGTACAGCAGAAAAAAGTTAAGCACAAGATAATATAGAAAATAAAATAATTATAAAGTGTAAAATAAAGTTTACCGTGAAGAATGAAGTAAGGTAACGCGTGAAGTGTAAACGAAAACATTATGAAAAACTAAAGAAATAAAAATAAAAGTGGGAACTATAAAGTCTGTTAATAGCGCGTAAAAACAAAATTAACGCATAAGAAGAGTAAACGTGTAAAATGACGTATAAGAAAAGTAAAAGTAACGCATAAAGAAAGTGAACGCGTAAAAGAAACGCACAAAGAAGTCATTGTCATGCAGAAGGTAATAAATTAATGTAAAGGTAATAAAGAAAAGGAAAACGTATATTATATAAAAGAGAATAGAGCAACGCTTGAAAGAAAAGTAAGAGCAATGCATAAGTACAGTAAAAATAAGGCGAAGTAAATGCGTGAAAAACGCATAAGTGTAAAACATAAAGTAAAGAGTGTAAACTAAAGAATAAACAAAAGTAACGCATAAACTAATTACTCGTTAAAGTAACGTATAAGAAAAATACCACCTAAAAAAAACGCGTGAAATATAACGCGAAAGTTAAAAGTAACGCATAGGAGAAGTAATGGCGTAAAAACTACGGTATAACTAAAATAAACGAGTAAATGTAGCGCATAAAAGTAAAAGTTATTCATAAGAAAAGCAAACAAATAAAAACAATGCATAAAAAATATGATATAAAGCAGATAGTGTGTAAACTAAGTAAAAAAACAATTTAGTGTAATAAAAAATAATGTACAAAAAATTAAACGTAAAAGGATTGCTTAAGAAGATAAGCGTAAATATAAGGAATGAAGAAGGAAAAAAAACTAAAAATAACAGTAAGGGATAGCGTAGTTATAAAAAAGCTACGCGTATAAGTAATGCATCAAAAAAGAAAACAGGTAAAAGAAAGTAATACATAAAGAAAAAAAGAAGGCGTAAAATATAATAAGCGTGAATTTACAAGTAACGTATAAGAAAAATAAACGTGTAAATTTCAAGGAATTAAAAAAAATAATTGAGTCATATAATATCATAACGCATCAAAGTAATGTGTAAAAATAAAAGAGACGCGTATGAAAAGTAAAATAGTAAATATAAAGAAGAGTAACTCGTAAAATATAAAGTGTTTAGAAACACGTAAATGTAGGGCTTAAAAAAAGTTAAAAAAGCGTAAAAAAAAATCCAGGCGTAAAAGCAACGCATAATGAAAAGAAACACATAAAATAAAATGCATATAACCGGTTAAATAAGTAATGAAAATCAGCACTTAAAATTAACGCATAAGAGGAACGCGTGAAAGTAACACATTAAAATAAAGTATAACATAAGAAATGTGCAATTTAAAGCGTAACGAAAAGTAAGACATAAAGGCAACGCATAAGAAATTAAACACAAAAAAGGGGGCATAAAAGAAAGTAAGAGTAAAGAGTCAAAAACGCTGAAGAAAGGTAAAACTGCGTAATGAAATTAAAAGTAACGCATAAAAAAAGTTCCGCTTAATCAAAGAAAGCGTAAAATATAATAACGCAGCATAAATAAACTTATAAAAGTAGCGCGTAAAATGTAATGCATATAATAAATAAATAACACATAAGAGTAAAAGTTTCATATAAAGAAAGTAAACTTGCAAAAGCAATGCATCAATATAACGTATGAATTAATTTAAACGCAAAAAAGTAACTCGTAGAAGTAAAAACAACGAAAAAGATAAAAATAAAATGTAACATGTAAAACTTAACGCCTTTTAAACGAGTAAAAGTAACACACAAAAAATAAAACTTTAAAAAAAAACGCGGAAAGTTAACGGTTAAAGGAAAAAATTAGAAAATATAAAACGTAGAATATTATAACATAAATTAGTGACGCGTAAAAGTAAATCACACAAAACGTAAATCATAAAATTAACGCATTAAAAAGAGAGTAGAATTTGTAACGCATACAAAACGCAGAGGATGAGCATAAATTACGCTTAATAAAGTAAACGCATAATTAAAAGTAACTCGTAAAATGTAAAGGAAATTTTACATTAAAGTATGGAGTAAAGAATGTAGCATTTAACGCGTAAATGTAACTCATAAAGAAATGTAATTGATAAAATTTGAATTAACGCTTAATAGTATGAGTAACGCTTAGGTAAGGTAAAAGTAACGCGCAAAATTTAATAACCTATAAAAAAAGGATATGTGATAGCGTTTAAGAATTACTTAACAATGAAACGTATAATGCATAACAACTCGTTGGCATAGAGAAAAGTAACGCGTAAAAGGAACGTATATGAAAAATCGCGTAGAAATAAAGCATAAAAAAATTAGCACTTAAATTATAATACATATAACAAGAAAATTTTTTCGGTGAATTTGTTATAAATATTTTATTTTTAATCAACAATGTATTCACCTTCGTTAGCAACAACCTTTCAATGCCGGATCGAAAAAAATGAATTGATTTTTAAGATTAACGAATATTTAATGGGTCGAAACAACATTTCTTTCCGGTCCCCCTAAAATAAGGCGTCTAACGAGTAAAAGTAACGTATAAAAAATGAATACGCATGAAAGTTACGTATAAATAAAAATAAAGCGTGAAACATGGCAAAGTTCGAAATCAAAAGTAATGTTCAGGATAAGGAAACTCGTTAAAGTAACACGTATTAAAGAACTTATAATAATATTTAGAAGTAACTGTTTAGGAAAACAAAAGTAACGCTTAAGGTAAGTAATGCACAGCGAAAAATAACACGTAAAAGTCAATAACGCATGAAAGTAAATATAGTTCATTAAATTAATGCATATGAAAGTCATACTCTATTAGTAACAAAGAAGAAAAATAAAAGTCATTCTTAAGAAAAATATAAAGCGTAAAAGTAATGATTAACTAAGTATCGCTAAATGAAAAGTAACGCGTAAAATATAGAGCAATTCGTGAAAGTAATGCAAATGTGAAAGTAAACGCGTAAAAGAAATGCATAATAAAGATAAATGCGTAAATAAAACTCACAGGATAAGAAAAAGAAACGCATAAGAAATGGCAGGAACACTTAAAAATGTGAAGCATAAAGAAAAATAAACGTGCGTAAGTAACGCACAAGAAATATAAATCCAAAAAGAAGCTCGCAAGAAACGCAGGAAGAACACGTAATATTGAATTACTATGAAGTAACGGACTAAAAAGTAATTGTAACGCATAAAAAGTAAATGCAAAAAATAGCGCATTGGAGAAGTAAACGCTCAAAATAAGAAAAGTAAATTTAACAAACAAGAAAAGTAATGCACAAATAAAAGTAACAGGTAAAATTAAATTACACATAAAAGGAATTACACGTAATTCACATAATAAACATAAAAATGAAACACATAATAAAAATAAAGCCCTAAGTATAACTAAGCGTTAAAGTTAAGCAAAATTATTTTATGCGTAAAAGTTTACCTGTAACAATAATGCGTAAAAGTACGTATTAGAAAAGTAAAGCATAAGAGAAGAATAAAAGAATGTAAAAAGTGTGTAAATCAAGAAAATTTAAGCATAAAGAAAATTAACACGTAAAAGAAAACCCGTTAATGTAAGGCATGGAGTAAGTAATGCTTAAAATATAAAGAAATGAAAGCGTAACGCTTAAAGAAAGTATCACATGAAAGTTAGGTAAAAGAAAATTACACATAAAAGGAATTACACGTAATTCACATAATAAACATAATTATGAAAGACATTAAGAAAAATAAAGCCCTAAGTATAACTAAGCGTTAAAGTTAAGCAAAATTATTTTATGCGTAAAAGTTTACCTGTAACAATAATGCGTAAAAGTACGTATTAGAAAAGTAAAGCATAAGAGAAGAATAAAAGAATGTAAAAAGTGTGTAAATCAAGAAAATTTAAGCATAAAGAAAATTAACACGTAAAAGAAAACACGTTAATGTAAGGCATGGAGTAAGTAATGCTTAAAATATAAAGAAATGAAAGCGTAACGCTTAAAGAAAGTATCACATGAAAGTCAGGTAAAAGAAAATTAATAATAATGTATAAGAAAAATAAACTTGTAAAAGTAAAGCATAAATTGGTAAAAGTAATATGTAATGTGACACACAAAACATAACTCTAAAAAGTGAGTCAAAACGTATAAGAAAAGTAAACGCATCAAAGCTCGCAAAAAAACGCGTTAATTTAACACAGAATTAAATGTGCATAAATTTAAAGCAGAAAAAAAATGTAACGCATGAAAGAAATTATATAGTATAAAATATACGATAAAAGGTTTGGAAATTAAAGCTGAAGGAAAGTAAATTCATAGAAAAGTAATGCGACAAATTAAAGCGTAGAACACGTAAATGTAACGCATAATGAAAATTAAAGCGCAAAATACAAATTGAAAAACACATACAGGTAAAAGTAATGCATAAAAAATAAACGCTAAAATAATAATAAAAAAAAAAAGCAGCGAGTAAAATTAAAGAAAACGCGTGAAAGCAATGCAAAAAAAAATTTAATGCTCAAAAAATTTTAACCCTAAGAGATGCAAGGTGTATCTTATAAGTATCTTATAACCAAGTATCTTATAACCTATAAAGAAAAGTATCGGCATAAGAAATTTTAGCATTTGAAAATAACGCAAAAAATAAAATGCTTTAACTTAACGCAAAAATTATTGCATACCACTAACACATATTAAAATTAAACGCGTAAAAGTAAAGCACATAAAGTAAATGTAAAGCATAGAAAGCAAACGAGGTAAAGCGTAAGAAATTAAATTATTAAATGTAACTAAATAAAATTAACATAATAAAATAACGTAAATAAAATTAACTCGTAAGTTATAAAGTGCATTCTAGTAAGGAGTAAAGATAAGCAAGCGTTCGAGTAACTTAAAAGAAAACTCCTAAAAGTAAAGCATATATTACAATGTAATATTAAAGTAACGCATAAGAAAAATAATGCGACAAATTAAAACGTAGAGCACGTAAATGTAACGGGTAAGAAAATAACATGTAAAATTAAATAATACTTAAATATAGGCGAAAAGAATAAGTAGCGCATAAGAAAAGTAAAAATAACGTATAAAAAAGTAAACACGTTAAAAGAAACGCGTAACGAAATTGAACGCTAAATGTAACGCATAGAGAGAAGTAAAACTCAAAATATAATAACGCGTGAAAGAAACTCGAAAAAGAATTAAATTTTAAAAAAAAGAACAGATCAGGAAAACAAATAAGTTAAAGTAATGCATATTAAAAAAATATCACATAAGAAATTACCGCTTTAAGAAAAGTCGTAAAAATAGAGTGAAGGAAAGTGCGATGTATTGAGTGAAGAATTGAGTAAAGCAACGCATAAAAGAGAAAGTAATGCCTAACAGAAGTAAACTCGTAAAGTTATTGCAACGAACATAAAAGTAATCTTGTAACTTAAGAAAAATCAAAATATCGCATGAGAAACGTACCGCTTAAGGAAAAGTAAGGAGTAAAATAAAATACATACACTGCTGGCCACCCAGATTGCAACACCAAAGAAAGACAAGAGATATCACAACAAAATTTATTGTGTAGATAACGTGTTGACCAAGTATCAAATGATTAAATTTATAGGATTCCGTGAAGTGTGGTTCGAACCCTCCTGCATCCAACGATCACATATCCGCATTAGAGTAGCTTGGTTTCGTCCAACACAACTGCTGATTTCCCTGAAAGATAATCCACAATATATATCGGTAGGCCACTATCCTTCTTCTGTGGAACTCGGATACTTGATCAGAAGATGATCGCTGTTTTCTACGAGGCATAATAGTGATCGTTTTTTGAAAAAAACCACATGAAAAACACAACTGCCGAACTTGAAATCGTCGAAATCTCCAAGCCTTAAATAGCACTTTGAAGTGGCGCCACAGGCGTGCATAATCTGTGTCTGCGCTGAAATTCTAATCATTTGAATACTTCACCTCCGCTAATGCATTTGTAAATTTCATGTTATTTGCATGCTTCCTTCAGGTTATTGCTTTTACGGTGGCCAGCCGTGTATAATGAATAAAAATAAAGCATGAGAAAAGCAAACGTGTAAAATTAAAATTATGTATGAAAAAGTAAACGCGTTAAAATGACGATTAGAAAATAGTAGCACGTAAAATAAATATAAAGTAAAAGAAAGCGAAAAGTCTGGAGTAAAGAATAGAGTAGAGCAACGCATAAAAGTAGCACATGAGAGAAAATAACGGAGGAAAGTATTCCATTCTAAGATATAACTCGTAAATATGATGCAGAGGATAAATAAAGGTAGATCATGAGAAACGGTAAAAAGCTAAAAATAAGAAATGGAATCGGGTAAATCATGTTAAAGCATTTAATGAAGTGTTTGAAAAGTCAAAATAATGCTTAAGGAAAGTAAGGCATGAAGAAACGTAAGGCCTATTATATCGTAACGCATAAATGTAGTGCTTAAAAATAAATGTGTCACAAGTAAAAGCTTAAATATAACACATAATGAAAAGTAAACAAAAGAAGAGCATGAGATAAAATTAACGTGTAAAATATAATATAACGTGTAGAGGTAAAAGTAATGAATAATAAAATGAATTGTGTTCATTTAACATCGAGGAAAAATAAAATCAGTAAACACAAAAAAGTAACGCATAAAAAAAGTAAAACATAAAATAAGTTTGTAAATTAAAGCAAAAAGAAAGTAACGCGTGAAATTAGAGAGAATTCGTAAGTCATGAAAAACGCATTAGAATAAAAAATAAAGTATAATTAAAGTAAACTCGTAAAAGTGATGCGTAAGAAAGCCAACGCTTAAATAAGAGTAATTCGTAAAAGGTAAAGAAAAGCAACATGAAATGTAAAGTAAAGAAAGAGAGAAACGTGTAAAAAAAGAACACCAGAAGAAAATAAATGCATAAAAGCAACGCCTATGACATGACATACAAATGTAACACGTAAAGATATGTAACGCCTAGAAAATTATGACGCTGAAAAAATAGCGCATAAGAAAAAACGCATAATGAAAAGTAAGCATAAAAAAAACATGCGAAATTAAATATAATGCGCGATTGGAAACGCATTATATTAACGCGTAAAATTTAATAACGCATGAAAGCAAGTATAAAGTTTAAAATTTTCGCTTAAGAAAATTATACGCTAGAAATAAAGAAAAATAAAAGTAGTTTTTTAAGTAATCGCGGAAAATATAACGCATAAAAGTAACGTCTAGAGAAAAGTAAGGTGGAAAATAGAGTTAAAAAAAAGCGAAAAGACTGGAGTAGAAAATAGATTAAAGCAGCGCGTAAAAGTAATACATAAGAGAAAATAACGCATGAAAGTATTGCATTTTAAAATGAAACACGTAAATAAAGCAGAAGATAAATAAATGTAACTCATACGAAAAGTAAACGATTAAAGAATACTGATACTAAAAATAAGACATAAGAAATGTAATCGTGTAAATTATAGTGCATTTAATGAGACAAAAAAAAGCATTAGAAAAGTAAAAATAACTCATAAAGAAAGTAAACGCGTAAAAGGAACACTTAAAAAAGCGTAAATGAAAAGTATGAAGAAAAGTAGGATACATTGTATCACAACGCGCAAAAGTAATGTGTAAAAATAAATGTGTCACACAAGCCAAGTATAAGCGTAAATATAACGCATAACGAAAAGTAAACAAAAGTAGAATGTAAGAAAATATGAAAAGTAAAGCGTAAATTATGATGTGATACGCATACAGGTAAAAGTAAATGCATAATAAATAATTTAACATTGAGGAAAAATAAAAGCAGTATTCGAAAAAGTAACGCATTAAAAAAATATATATAAAATAAGAAGTTTGTGAATTAAAGCACAAAAAAGTAACACATAAAAGCGTAAAAGACTCATAAAGAAAAAGAAGGCATAAAAATAACGGGTAAAATTTAGTAACGCATGAAAGCAAATAAATTTAACGATTAAAAAAGCAACGCAAAAGAAAAACGTGTAAAAGTAACGCATATAGAGTAACGGAAAGTGGAAAGTAAAGAATCGTGTAGAGCAACGAAAAAAGAGAAATAAACCCACAAAGAAGTAAATGTAACTCATAGAAAAGTAAAGTATATAACTTAAAAAAGAAAAAATAACGAAAAGTAACTTTCAAAAACATGAAAAAGAAAAGTAAGGCGCAAAACTTAATTATGAGGTGATACTATACAGCTTTAGTGTTTTAACGCGGCTGTAACCACTTTGCACTTGTTTACGTTCGTGTATCAATTGGTTAAATTAAATGCAATATAATATAAATTCGACGATTGGATAAATTGGACGATATATTATATAAATATAGAATATTTATTATATCGAGTATTATATTAGTATATTATAATAATTAGACCAAATTATTAGACGCACTGCAGTTTTTGAATAATGACATGTGTTACACGAGTTTGTATGCAATATTTTCATATAAAAATATACAGGAGATTTTTTATATATTTCCTATTTGTATTTATTTTTAACATTTTGCATTACAATGTTAACCAACTGATACACGAACGTAAATTGGGGCAAACCGGTTTCAGCCACGTAAAAACAAAGCTGTATAGTATCCCTTGATCATTAAGATTTTACATAGAATCTTATAGCACGTCTAATAATTTGACCAGGGACTGTATTATAAATAGATAAAATAGTGTACTTTTTATTACAGGATCTTAGAAAAAAGAGATTTGTAGAAGTGATTGATAACATCGATTGGTAGCAGAACTATTAGGAAGACTATGGTGTGTTATAATTCTACGTATACCATCCTCGTCTTGTGAGTTACAGTCCCCAACGTACTTTAAATTGTCTCCTATGCATTATTTCTATTCACGCAAGAACAACTTGATTTAAAATTTTCAAGAAACTGAAAGAGTCTTCTCGTGTTATGATGTTGACCAATTTATGCTATTGGGAAGATTTGAGTGAGAAAATTTCGAAGAAACAAGACTATTTTTGATGAAGTAAACGTGATCATCTTTCGTATGTATAAAAGGACCGAAATCTGTAAAGGTTGCTAAATTATCTTATTTAAATGTAAATCTTTTTTTTTAATATTTTACAACTGTTTTTTGCGAATGTAATTAAAATGTCATGTGTGTGTGTTTCTTCCTTTGCCCCCCCCCCCCCAAAAAAAAAAAAACTTAAAATAAGGTGGTAAAAATTAGAGTAAAACCCAAAGCATATTACTCTTGAAACTAAAATGCACTTAAAAATTCATATTGTCAAAACTTGACAATATCTTAATTTTATCGAAGTCTTAGTTAATTTGCTATTGGTGTAAATAAGAAATGGCTTTTAAACTAATTTTGACATAATTTTTGTATAATAGAATTCTATTGTATATTTCTCAATATTCAACAGTTTATTAAAAGTAATCATGCTGAGTTAGATAAGGGATATATTATTTCAGACAATAAGTAATTAAATTTGAATATAAATTACAAATTCACTAATTGCAATATAAAGAAAGACTATTTAAACAGTCGAATTACATTCGACAAACATTTAATGGCATAAAATGTGAAAGAGCAATATGAAATAGTGACGCAGAACAGTTATCACGAATGAGTAGCACACTAAAAAGTAAAGTAACGCATAAGATAATGTAAATGAATAAAAGTAAAGGCAAGCGGATTAAAATGGAGTCGAAAGCATCATGTAACAGTACTGGTAAGACAAAAAAAATATAATGCGTTTAATAAGCAAAAGTAAACTTTTAAAAGAATAAAGCGTAAATTATAATGCGTGTAACAAGTAAGAGCAGTGCAAAATAAGTAAAAGTGCACAAGAGAAGGAAACATGTAAAATAAAAGAAATTAACGCGTGAAGTTAAGCTTTTTAAAAAGTTAAATATCAAATCATTTAATTAAATTGTAGTAAAAGTAATCGTGTAAATGTAACGTATAGATAAAAGAATATAGAAAAAGTTAAAATATAACGATTAAAAGTATCTCGTTACGAAAGTTACGCATATTTTCATGACTTAATTTTCACACAGGTAATGCTTAAAAAAAGTAAAGCGAAAAATGTAACAACTCTCAATATGAGAAAATACTTTTAAATAAAGCATAATAAAAGTAACGCATAAGTTGGAGTAGACTGCAAAAGAAAAGTGAATCATAAATAAATAAACGAGTAATAATATTTTTAATAGAATTTTTAAAAAAATGCAAGACAATAGTAAATTCATAAAAACATACTCATCATGAAAAGAACGCTTAACAAAAGCTTATTTTCAAAGTAACACAGGAGAAATAAGTAATTTATAAGAAGAATAAATTTGGAATATATAATACTTAAACGTAACGCATAAGATAAATACCACTTCAGGAAAATAACAGGTAAAATATCAACGTGTAAAAATAAATTTTAACGCAAAAAAAGTAAATGCATTTGCTTTATGCCTTAACCTTAATTTACTCTCTTTTTTTTTACTTCATATTTAATACTTTAATTTTTTCAATGCGTCACTTACTTTATACGTTACATTTACATGTTTACTTTTCCTATGCGTATTTTATGTATTGTACCTATTGTTATGCGTTGCACTTTTGTTACGCAAAAATTAATTCTACATAACTTCAAAGAACTGTTATATTTTTCGCATTACCTTTCGTTATGCGTGAAATACACGTTATGTTTAACGCGGTACATTTTTCACGTTTATTTTTTTAATGCGTTTCTTTTAGGTGTAACTCTGTACGTTTTATTTATTAGGCGCAACTGGATCATTTTTTTAAAAATAACTCTCTATTGATTAATACTCGAACCCACTAGCATTTGAACAGTTTTCGAACTCGCTGTTAATTTCAATTTTATTAGACAATGGTTCACTTATTCAAAATTTTGATCAAACTTTGTTTCCTTCTTTTTAAACACTATAGTCTTATTTGTTTTGTTATCCGCCAAGTACTCTGTTATTCCCTTTTCTGCCTTAAGTCTCCTTTTTCTCAAATTTACATCTTTCTCCAGTCTCTTAATTTTCTTATTGCATACAGGGTACATTATGAAGAGAAAAAGTGTTGCAATAGAAGTCTTATCTCATCCATTTCTCATTAAGGTCGACCAAACTTAGGACATACCTTCTTTAGGATCATATTTCCCAGATTGCGTCTTGAAATCCAAATTCGTTGGGAAGAAGGGTCCATCTTTTAATTCAGAGAAATTTTGTAACTTAAAATATCATCTGCACTAATTAATCAGCATATTTGAAGTCAGCCTCTTAAATCATAAGAATACTGTTACTAAGGTACCTACCTAATATAGGTGTGCTTTAACGTGTTTTATGGCCTCGCAAAACGAAGGTACAGGAAAATATTGATTGATAAGTGTGTTGAGAAGTGTGTTCTAAACTGAAAAATTTGAACAAAAATTTTTTTCTCCTTTTCGAAATTCAATTTTTCCAAATTTTTAACAAATTATTTTATCATTATTTCTTCATCAAAAACATAGTTTTACATATTTAAAATAATCTGTTCCAAAGTTATTTTACACTACTTAGTCCACAGAAAATAGTTACTTGCAAAGTATAGTATAGATGATTCTTGTTCATTCTCATCATTTATATCAGCGTTTCTTAAACATTTTGGTGTGGGGTTCCCATGATCAAATAAAACACACGCGTGATTTAAACAGTCTGTTTTTTTACATGTATACTAATGCAGCTTGAGTTCTTTAATTTTGAAAAATAGAACAACGAGAAAATTTGGAATTACTAGCAAACTTAATACAATAATAAAAATAAATTCAATTGATTGGGTAAATTAAAACAGAAGATTTATTAAGTATCAAATAGTAATAGTCAACACCTCAGAACGAAGCCTTTCTTTAGTATTATTTTAATTTGATCGGCACTTTAATTTTACTGTAGTAAAAGACAAAATTGTTATTGCGTATGCCTGTTTTTAGGCTCAGGAGAGCCATCTATGGCAAAGAATTAGATTTATAGGGCGAACCCATTCATACATCCTCATCGTAATCATGACCTGAATCGGAGAATGATTGATCTCCAATCCAGTACCCCCAAAGGTATTGATTTGTTATGGGAACAAGGAGGACTTTGCGACTCCACAGATTTAACGAGCATCAGTCATCTTTTAGTACACGGGAGTCTCCGGCCGGAGGGGTTAGAACTCTCGGACATGGGCCCAGCGCCCTACCCACCAGGCAAAAGTATTGAATCACTTTAATATCTTCATCAGTTTTCAAATTTATTGTGTAAAAATATTTGGTAATTATAAAATGATAAGTTAAAGAATCATCAAAATTTTTTCGTATCGCAATTGGGGTCGAAACCCAAATTCTAAAAAACTTTGATCCATATCTTGAAAATTTCTCCTAAATGGCTGTTATATTCTTAAATTTAATTAAACACATTTTTTCCGAAAATTTTTTTTTTTTAATGGAATTAAGATATTTAAACTTTCTTCGCACACTAAAAATAAATTCAATTGATTGGGTAAAAATTGTTTTAAAAAAATCCAAATTTCATACTTATAAATTAATAATGTCTAAATTGATTGTTAAATATATTACACCTAGTATGTTCCAGAAGCTTAATTTTTACTGCCATCAATTGATCACATTAATTTTTCAAGACCTATGAAAATATGTAGTTTAACTTCTAAATAGTGAATTCATTAACATGCAAAAAATGCTGTTTTATTTTTTTAAAAAGTACTCAGTTATATAAAAAGCAATGTAATTGTAAATTCGGAATGAAAATTTATTTTAAATTTGCATTTAAGTTTTGTGAGATAGAATAAGAGAAATTTGTTGTTACTAAATCAATCAAACAATCTATAAGCGAACATTTCTCCTAGTTTACATTATACACTTATCTTAAAAAATTAACGAATCTAATCTTGAAATAAAAAATGTTAAAATTAGATATTTAAAAATAAATTCTAAAATACATATTAAAAATATGCAATGTAATTTTTTTTTATAAATGTTATTAAAAAAACTATGTTATATAATTTTTATTTGTTTTTTTAAGAGGATTAGATTCATTAAAAAAAGTATACTTTTATTTTTAACTTGAAGAGATTTTTTTAAACAATGCTCATAATAGATGTTCATTTTAAACAAAGAAAATAAATAATCTCAACAAAGCAAATTAAATTATTGTTACGTCATCGTATGATCTAATGACGTCAACCTGTTCTAAAAATTAAAAATCATTATCTCTTGAGATTTTGCACTTGTATGATTGATAACATTTGTGTGGTCTAAAAAAAAACATATTTGGAGATGGCGAAACTTCTGAAAAAATTGTAAGTTTCTCTCTATTTATTTTTAAATATTCAAGTTAAATTAATAACTCATTATTTTAAATAGGTCCGAATTTTTTAATTACTTTGAAATGTACGCATGCTCATTTATATAAGGTAGATGTTATTTTTAACTAAATTAAGTTGTAAATAAATAATGTAATTCCGGTAAAAAATTAATATATATGCTTTTTAAATTGAAATTGTCTATCTTTAATCGCACAATGACTTATGTTTCAAACCCTAAAAATAACTAAAATTTGTGTATAGGTAAAATTTCCTTACAAAATTTGTGAGTTATGTAATCTGTTCAAAAAACCATTCAATTACCGCTTTTGATATTTTATAAGCATTGGATAACTATAGTATCACACCAAACTTTTGTCAATTTCATAAATGTAAAAATTTCAATTCTTTGTGTATCATGTATGCATATTGGATATTTTTTATTTTTGAATTTCTTTTTTTTCGTTAATTTTTATCATTTATTCAAAGTATCTAACATTTCAAAAAGCAAAGTTTCCCATATTAAGAATTTCAGGATGAATTATTGTTGAAAAATTATAATTTTGCACATTAATTTGATGAATAATTTTAGTGCGACGCAAATCAATTTGGGCGTTGTAAAATAACGATTTTATAATGATGCTTGATTAACTTTCTATTTACCATTTTCAATCTAAAAAGATTTCACAAATTGCCAAGTTAAATTATTCTTTATGATTACATTAAACAAGAAAAAAGTACCCCTAAATCTAAAAAGTACTTACTAAATAAATTCTGCTTTGGTTAGTGCAAAAGTTTTGATTAAATTTCAAAGAAAAAACGATTCAACTTTAATTTTTTTTTTTCATAGTGTTATTAAATATTTTGGTTTACCTAATCACTAAAGCAAAATTAGGAATTTTTTTGTTCATTTATTTACCAAAAAAACTGAAATAATGTTTTGTCTCAATTTTAAAGTTTTATAAATAATACTATTTCACACTAAAACCCGGTTTTGAGTTTACAATTAATGACAATACAGTTATTTATTAATTTTTTTGGCAATACTGTGGTAAACTATTGGCTTAAGTCAAATGAATTTGCAATCTTGTTAAAAAATCAATAAATTAATTCAAAGTAATTTTGTTCATTACGTATTCGTAAAAGTTACTCTGACAACAAGTTTAAAATCATTTGATTTAAAGAGACTTAATTCTAGTATACATTACTCGATGGATTTGACGACGTTTGGAAGAAAGATTTAGTTTGCAAATACATTAGGTGAATTATTCTGTGCCATTTTGGAATTCATCGTCTGATTTTACTATTGAGTTTGAAATTTGTTTCTGATCATGTTATTCGAATTAAAAATTGGTAAAATATTTAAAATTCACTAATACTTGTGTTTGCATGTTATATATATTCATTAGTGATTTATGCGTTTTATTTATGGTAACGTTATGTATTCGCCATTTTCAAGTTACGATTTTCTCTCTTTTTTGCCTAAGCCAATTTTTAGCGACTATCTTCATTTCGTGTGACAAGCGTAAACGCGTCATGTCGGAATGGGAGACACTTTTCAAAATCGTTCCAAGCATGTATATGCTAGTATTTCACCTTTAGAGTTTCCAAATACTTCGGCATGTCGGTGTCCAAGTAATAATCGTCAATAAATGATTGATTAAACAATATTAAATAGGTTTCTCTTATTTTATTGAGTTTTAATTTTTCAATACCTTACTGCCAATTAATAAAAGTATTTTCCAATAAAAAAAAATTTTGGTAATCGATGTTTGTTTTAACAGGTAGTAACTATACTAACAAATGTTTAATACTGGTATTAAGGTGCCTTATATAGTTATTATGGTTTGAAATTTTTGATGGCCTTTTGAAAGGCATGTAGGATTAGGAAAGAATTGATTGATTGTGATAAATGTTGATTATCATGAGTTGGGGTCGAGTCGTAGCATTATGCTAAAACAGTATTTTATGCATAATGAATATAATTAACTTTTATTTTATTGGAAAGAATTTCTAAAAACGGGTTTTGCTTAAACTAATAGCATAAAGCTATTTGAACAAATATTAATAATTAAAAAATTTAAATTTTTTTTTTAAATCAATTATGCCGATATAGGCATTTCAGTTTCGTACATGATGTTGTAGTGTTATTCAATACTAATTTAGTCCCGCAGTGGACTGATCGTTAAGACACGGTTCCCAGCAGATCACCGAAGTCAAGCATCACTGGCTGCGGTCAGTGTGCGGGTGGGTGACCACTTGGATCAGTCTGCGTAGGGACCGAGGGTGTGCGGTATGGGTCCTCGTTAAACTGTTCTACCGTAAAGTGCTCAACTTCGCGTGCAGGTCGTAGGGCTACCGAAGCAGGGGTGCCATCCCCTCTGCAGAGGATCAAAATTGTGATGGCATGTCTTCGGATCATCCTCAGGGATGTTTCCCAGACCGTCGCCAATAGCCCATTGTGCAGCTCTAGTGCGACGTAAATTAACTACATCCATCCACATCCATCAATACTAATTTAGTGATTCTTTCTTTTTTTTTCATCCCGTACAAGGGATGAATATTCAGCAAGTATTTAAATAAATACTAAAACTTTCGTGACATTTGGTTTTATTGGTAACCCAAAGTGGGCGCTAACATCTTTCAGGGGATGACAGAAACTTCTAGGGGACATTAGGTATTTCCAGAAAACCTGTATAATTTACAGAAGAAAATTACTTCAAATATCGAGTGTACATTTAAATTTATTGTTTCGGTTGTTTTGTGTCAAAAAATTGATGCATATTTAATTTTCTATGCAATCAATATTATTCAAGCACTCATTGATTTAGATATTTATTTATTTATTGAGAAAAGGATTAGTCACTAATTATATTAAAGAGAACGTTTTTTGCTGGTTGTTCTTCACAGAAAAATTTTAACACAAGCAAGTTCGATTTTCTTTTTCAAAATTTAAACAATTTTTAACAGATAGTTTTGATATTTTTTTATTTATCACGAATATATAATTTAGCATAACAATAAATTTAGATTTTTAAAATAAATAAAAAATTAAATATGTTTAAGAGTTATTTTGCACTACTTATCCTGCAGGAAATAACTATTTACCTTCGAAAAGTATAGTACCCTTTTCTAACAATACAGCAATGAATGTTATTCATACTCCTTATCTATATTAAAGGTTTGTTAAACCTTTTGGTGCGGGGTCCCCTTAATATTAACGTAAATTTTGTTTGACCCCATAAACATTGAGCAAATTCAACATAAACATGACTGAAACTATCAATTTCCTCACTTTTATTGTAATATACTATTGCAGTTTAACTTTGAGACGTAGAACAATTTGAAAATTCTAAATTAGTAGCAACCTTAGCCTAATTCAATAATTAAAATAAATTCAATTGATGGTGTAAAATCAAACAGATTTACTATTAAGTATCATTAAGAAGTGTGCGCCTATTTTTATTTTTAAATAACATCTTGGCAAAACGAAACATTTCTTTAATATTTTTTTTTAATTTGATAGATACTTTAATTTAATAGTAATTTAAGAAAAATGTGTTGTCTTATACAAATATTTTTTTTTCTGTTTTCGGACTTATTAATTGAAAAATGTATGCTATATAAATATTTTCATTTTTGAGGGAATCGGGCTCATTTAAGGTATCCGACTGGGTAAAAATCGGCAATTTAGACAAAAATTTCGATATTGTTTTAATTATTCATTTTTGCACTTTACTTCAGTAGCTTTCCAAAGCCTTTAAATTTTTGATCTCCGATTTTTATGGATTGGTATTTTAAACTCTTTTTTATTTGAATAAATTATATTCTTAAGGTAAAAAAAATTGGTTTTATAAATTCATTTTCGAGAAATTAATTTTTCTTCTTTTAAAGTTTTGTTACATTCTTTTGCATTTTAAATGCATTTTCTGAAGAAAGTTCATTTTGAGAAATTTCTTTATTCTAACAGAAATTACAAAACAATGTTTATTTTAGAATATTTTGAAATTTTGTTTGTGATGTTTTGAACTAGAAGCTAATATCTAAGTATAAATTCGTTATTTTTATCAAGCTTGGAGTAAGAATATTAAATTTTTTATTTAGAAGTGCAATATTTAATAATATATTTAGTTATATTTTATTGTCTCTTTGAAATGTTTACTAAGGTGATAGTTCAAATCAACACGGAATCACGTAATTGATCTATAAAAAAATTTTGAAATTTATGCATTAGAGTTTTTTGTATAATTTTAGGACATCTGCTTACCCACAATTAAAATTTTATTTTGACTCTTTTTTTTTTTTTATGAAAAACTGTGTCGCAAAATTTATGATTAAAACTGAATTAAAATTATAAAAAAATACAGTATAATGTTACCGTAAAAAATTAGGGAAAAAAAATCAAGTAAGGATATATTTTGACTCGAAACAGAGAACTTAAAAAAACAATGCTCATAAAAGTTATTCGTTTCAAACAATGAAAATTAATTATTTCAACAAGGGAAAGTTAATTATTGATGCGTCATCATATGATCCGATGTCGTCATGGTGTTCTAAAAATTACATTTCATTTTCACTGGAGATTTTGCGCTTGTATGATTAATAACATTTGTGATCTAAAGAAACTTATTCAGCGATGGCGAAACTTCTCAAGAAACTGTAAGTTAAACTCCATTTATACTTGTAAATATTAAAATTATAACTCATAATATTAGTTTTTAGCTCTAAAGAAATTTTAATTACTTTGAAAACGTATTATGTTAATTCATATTCTGTAGATTTCATTTTAAATGAAATTGAATTATAAATAAATTATCTAATTCCTGTAAAAAATTAATCTAAATATGCTTTTTAAACTGAAATGCCTATCTTCAATATTATTACAGCTGATGTTTTAAAACCTAAAAATCACTAAAATTTTAAAATAAAAAGAAATTTCCTTACAAAAAATCTTACTTTGTGAGTTATGTAAACTATTCGTAAAAGGATTCATTTTCCCCTCTTGATATTTCATAATGATTAGATTATTATAGAGCCACATCAGTTTATGGTCAATTTAATAAATGCAAAAATTTAATTGTAATCTCGTATGCAAAGTAAAATGCGTATCAATCATTCATTTTTTTTCGTCTTTAATTTTTCATTTATTAGATTTCACCAAAATGCGAAGTTTTTAAAATTTCCCAATGAATGATTGTCGAATAAATAAAATTAAGATTTTATATATTTTATTGATGGATAATTTTAGTACTACGCAGTTTTTGGGCATGGTAAAATTACAATTTTGAAATAAAGCTTGTTTAATGTTTTAGTTACCGTATTCTATATAAAAAATTTCACTAATCACTAAGTTCAATGGCTTTTTGTGTTTACATCAAAAAGTATTCCAGAATTCAAAATGTAGTTAATAAATAAACTCTGCTCAGGTTAGCGTAAAAGTTTTGATTAAATTTTAAAAGAAATACTTCAAGTGAAATTGTATGTTTTTTTTTTTTTTTTTTTCCATGGTGTCATAAAACATTTTTGTTTATCTAATCAATACTTTAGTGCATTTGACAAAGTGAAATAATGGCAATAGTTTTGTCTCAATTTAAAGTTTTATAAATAATACTATTTCACACTAAACTTAATATACAAAACCGCCTTTGAATTTAAAATTAATGACACTGCAATTAATTATTGATATTTTCGGCAACACAGCGGTAAACTATTGGCTGAATGAATTTGCAATTTTTGCCTAAAATCAATTCAAAGTAATTTTGTTCATTAAGTATTCGTTAAAGTAACTCTGACAACATGTTTAAAATTATTTGATTTAGAGAGACTTAATTCTAGTATACATTACTCGATGGATTTGGCGACGTTTGGGAGAAAGATTAAGTTTGCAGATTATGGATTCGCTGGGTTATTACTCTTTTGCATTTTGGAATTTGTCGAGTGATTTTGCTGTTGAGCTTGAATTTTGTAAATTCGTATTTGTTTCTAATCATGTTGTATTTGTAAAAATTTCAATATTGTAAATTTATAAATGCATGTGGTTTTCATGTATATATATATATCCGTCGTTGAACAGTCGACCTAATTTTGGGTTTACGACTACTGATGTTCAACTCCGTAGCCTTGTAATTTTGAACCAATCCAGAAGACAAGGAAACTCCTGGATAAATACCCCCAGAGGTATGATTTGTTATGGGAACATGGAGGACATTGTGACTCGACAGATTTAACGTGCATCAGTCACCTTTTTACTACACGGGAAGTCTTCGGATCGAACCCATGAACTCTTGGGCATGGACCCAGATTTATATGCTTCATTCATGGCAAGTTTATGTATTCGCCGCTTTAGGATTACGATTTTCTCTGTTTTTGCCTACGCCAATTTTTAGCGACAATAGTAAAATCGTCATTTCGGGGTTTGGGACAGTTAGGTGACAAGCGTAAATGCGTCATTTTCGGAATTGGTAACAAATTCAAAATAGTTCTAAGCGTGGTTATATATGTATTTCGCCTTTAGAGTTTCCAAATACTTCATCGTGTCGGTGTCCATGTAATAATCGTCAACGATTTGTTTAATCAGAAACGATTAAACAATATTAATTAGATTTTTCTTATTTTATTGAGTTTTAATTTTCAATATCCTACTGCTAATTAATAAAAAAAATTTCCACTAAATATAAATTTTGGTAATAGGTAGTTTTAGGTGCTGTTTTAACAGGTACTAAATATACTAAAAAAGGTGTTTAATACTAGTACTAAGGTACCTAATCTCGTTATTATGGTTTTAAATTTTAATGGCCTCTCGAAAGGGATATAGGAACGGGAAAAATCGGTTGATTAATGTTGAGTATCATGAATTGGCGTCGAGCATTAGCATTATGCAACAACAATATTTTATGAATATAGTTAATTTTTATTTAATTGGAAAGAATTTCTAAAAATAAGCTTAGTTTCGCTTAAATTAATAGCGTAAAGCTATCGAACAAATATTAATAATAAAAAAATTAAATTATTTTAACTAAATCTATTATGCCGGTATCAGCATTTCAGTTTCGTACATGATGTTGTAGTGTCATTCAATACTAATTTAGTGATTCTTTCGTTCTTTTTTTTCATCCCGTACAAGGGATTCAGCAATTATTTAAATAAATACTGAAACATTTGGTTTTGTTGGTAACCCAAAGAGGGCTCTCATTCAGGGAATGACGAAGACTTTTAGGGGTATTTCTAGAGAACCTGTACAATTTACAGAAGAAAATTGCTTCAAATATCGAGTGTAAATTTATTGTTTCCTTTGTTTTGCATCAAAAAACTAATACATATTTAACTTTCTATGCAATGAATGTTATTCAAGCATTCATTAATTTAGATATTTATTGAGAAAAGGATTAGTCAATAAATATATTAAAGAGAACGTTTTTGCTTGAACGTTTCTTCTCGGAAAAATTTTAACACAAGAAAGTTCCAAAAAAAAATTTTATTCACCGATGGCGAAACTTCTCAAGAAACTGTAAGTTAAACTCCATTTATACTTTTAAATATTCAAATTAAAATGATAACTCATAATATTACTTTCGAACTCTAAAGAAATCCTAATTTTTTAATTACTTTGAAACGTTTTTTGTTCATTTATATTCCGTAGATTTTATTAAAATGAAATTGAATCATAAGTAAATTATCTAATTCCTGTAAGAAATTAAAGTAGATATGCTTTTTAAACTGAAATGTCTATCTTTAATATTATTACGGCTTATGTTTTAAACCCTAAAAATCACGAAACTTTGACTATAAATAGAAATTTCCTTACAAAAATCTTAGTTTATGAATTATCTAAACTATTCGTAAAATGATTCATTTTTCCCCTTTGATATTTCATAATTATTATTAGATAATTATAGAGCCACATCAAACATTTGTCAATTTCATAAATGCAAAAATTTCAATTGTATGCATATCCTGTATGCAAAGTAAAATGCGTATATCTCATAATTTTGTTTCAGCTTAAATGCTTCATAAATTCTTTTTATTTATTATATTTCACCAAAAAGCAAAGTTTTCAAAATTAAAAATTTCCCGATGAAAGATTCTCGAATAAAATATAATTAAGATTTTATACATTAAGTTGATGGATATTTTTAGTGCAAAACAGTTTTTGAGCGTAGTAAAATTACTATTTTATAATAAAGCTTGTTTAATGTTTTAATTACCATATTCTACATAAAAAAAAAATTCACAAATCGCTCGTTAAGTGGCTTTTTGTGTTTACATTAAGAAGTAAACAAGTAAAAAGCACTCCAGCATTCAAATTATAATTAATAAATGATCTCTGCTTAGGTTAGTGTGCAAGTTTCGACTAATTTCAAATCAAGTGGTTTGATTTTTTTTTATGGCGTCATTAAATATTTCTGTTAACCTAATCATTAATGCTAAGTTAGGAATTTTTTAGTGCATTTTTTTTTACTGAAATACTAAAGTAATTGCAATAGTTCTGTCTTATCTGAAAGTATTACAGATAATACTATTAATACTAATATAATAATAAAATTAGTTATTAACAAATGATCTTTAAATTAAGAAACTGTATTTAAAACTATCGCTTTTTTAAAATAAAGAAATTACGTTTAATAATTGAAATTTTTGGTAACACTGCTGTGTACTGTAAGTGTAAATCAATTAACTTGTTAAGTTTTCTTTAAAACTCAATAAATTAATTAATACTTATTATTATTTCTATAATTATTGTTACTATAATTATTGCTATAATTATTATGATTTATATTTATTAAATACTTCAATCGCCAATAAACGATTAAACAATGTTAAGATCTAATTTTAATATATAGTAATCTTCTAGTTATGAATTTCCAAGAAGCGTTTATAAAGAATTATAACTATATTAAAATACATTTAGATTTAAAACTATACTTTTACCAAAAATCTATCGATACAATTAAGATTTAAGGGTTAATCTATACCAAATTAAAAAAAAATTAACACATTTAATGCAGTTTTAAATTAAATGTATTTCAAAATTCTTAATTTAATTCCTTAAACTTTAAAACTAAGTTCGCTGGCAGCAGTTCCATACGTTTAAAATGTTTTTTGACCATGGCAATGTTTCATTAAAGGGTACTAATAAGGTCTAGCTATGGATTGCTTAATTATTAGTTTACTAATTCAGTCTTTTTCATATAAGACTGTCGATTCATTTTTAGTTCCTGTTTAATATTTCCCAACATAAATATTATTTGCATAATCCAAATAAATATATCACCCAAATGCATATCGCTATTTAAAAATATGACTTCAAACAATATTTTCTTGTAGTTTAACGAGTAAAATTTGTGTTTAAGTATAATTCACCATCTAAATCAGAATGCAGAAAATTATTCACAAATTTTCGTCGTTTTTTTTTTTTTTTTTTTTTTTTTTTTTTTTCTTTTTCTTCCATAGGTTTGACAAGAAGAAAAGAGAGTTGAATCTTGAGGAAAGGTACAGGCTTTGGGCGAAGAAAACATTTGGTCCCCAAAGAGAATAGGGAAGAAGGATGAAAATGAGATGAGCAGGATGTTTTTATTGATTAAAGATCCTGAAATTTGGAAACCGGGTACGAGTACTGGTGTTTTTGAGTGCAAAGACAGAGGTCTTTACACTGAAGAAGTTTATTTCCGCGTGTGGGACTGGTTGAAGTCACAAAATTTTGAATCGTCTCCCCCTGACCTGCAGGAGGAAGGAGATCGTTTGGCGAAAAGCCCTAAAGAAGAAGGGTCGGAAGGTGTGGTCTCCTTTTTTGTTCTCCGCTCTGTGAGTTTAAAAAGATTCTGTTTTAAAAAAGGTTTCCTTAAATTTACTAAATCCATAATTCGTCCAGTAAAAGCTTTAAATCTAAAACTTTTCTTTTTTATCTGTTCATCACTTCAGCTGGTGTCCGGCTTTGGCTGCCTCAAGTAGTTAATACCATCTCTAATCTATTCTACGAAAGTATTTTCCTCCATCTATTTCACCCATATAACTTCTCAATTAATTTATCTCACCATATCATATGTTATCGCTTCCATTTTCTCTCAGACATAATTTCTTATGACTGGTTTATTGTTGTTGTGTCTAATATCACATCTCATCTGCTGGAGTTTCATAACCTTGGCTATTGTAGGTTCTTTAAATTTGATACATCACTTAAAGTCATCACTTCGATACATCACTTCACATCTGAGTCATTTTATCACACCCCATACAATCTTCCGTTTTCTCGCAGGTTTATTTTCTTTTAACTGAGTTGTTGTTGTTGTTGTGTCTTTTCTCACATCTCGTCTGCTGGAGAACAGTTACTACAGTTGGTTCTCTAAATGTTTTGTTGCAAATATTAATTTCTTTTCTTATTCTCCAATATCTCTTTCTCCTTAACAGCTGCAAAAATTCTTTTCAAGATGTTCGCAAATTAAGTATCTATTTCTTTTGAAATTTCCTGAGTTAATTTCTGACTTTGAAAGTAAAATAGTTTTCAGAGATAAAACTGAAATAAAAAAACATTTCTTCCTTCAAAACTTTAGATTTTTTTTTTTTTTTTTTTTCGTCGCAAACTTCAGAATAGAACGCCATCGGACAGACGCCATTTTTACTCTGTGCCCTCTTTCTAGTTTGTTCAAAAAGCACCCATTAACACACACGATTTTTAAGCTCTAGATTCAAAGCTTTAATGAAAACAAAAAAAGCATGTTACTGCTGATTTGTTAATTCACTCTATAATTTACTAAACACTATTCACTATGCAATAAACAAAATTACGATATTACAGATTCTCTAACAATTTAATTTCTTTGTTCGTTTTTTTCCCCGTTTAGTTTTAGAAATGTAATTACTAGTTTTTTTTTTTTTTTTTTTTTTTTTTTTGTAATATACGAAAACAGTCAAGAATTCGTTCACACCAAACAATATCCTTCAAAAAATCACATAACGTGCTTTCAATCAATAGTAATTTCACAGCATTTTCATTTGTAGATAAAATTCTTTGCATGTTACTAGGAATGGGGGTCTTTAGCTAGGGCATATATGTCTAAAATTGAATATGAATATTTCAGACAAACAATATTTTTATTAATTAACATCGAATTAAATTTTTTAAGGTTAAAAATAAAAAAAAGGATAAAAAATAAGAAAAAGAATAAAGTTATTATTCTTTTTAAATATAATTAATACATTTAAGAACTTTTTTCTTTATGTGAGAAATTTAGGGAACTTTTGTGAATATTTAACTTATTTTCGGCCCCACAAAAATTGGGCTCCTGTCCATATTAATGGTTCCTTAAAAAGGAAGTTTATTAATTTCAGCAATAGGCTGGCACAAAAGTAATAAACTTATATTAAATATATGTATATAAAGTATTAAATATATGTATATAAAGTATTACATTTTTTGTAAAAAAAATTAAAAAGTTAACATCTTTTTTAGTGAGTTGTAAGGTAAATAAATTAACATTAAAGTTAGTTAATGAGTTTAAAAATGTATAGCAAAAGTAAGAAAGAAATACTTGAGGTGGCCATAAAGTGTTGTTTATACAGTTGATTAAGTACCACAGAGGAGAATTAAAAAATATCAGGGATTTCACACTTCAACCGGAATCATCGTCAAAGAAATAATGAATTCAAATTCCTGTCTATAGAAAGGTTACATTCTGGTCTCACTTCCTTTCAAAATTTTCATACAATCAATCATTCATTCATTGTTATTTCCTTATATAATGATTATATTCAAACTTATTCCTTACAAAAATGTTTCTGGTCATTGGTTTATTCAAAATTAATTAGTGTATCAAGAGATAACAATAAATGTTTAAGTTATTCTGGCTTTCGTTAAATTTTCAAAATTGAGTTATGAAGAATAGTTATTAGTATTTAGTTGTTCAGGTGTTTAGTTGTTAAAAAGTATTAATATACGAGGGTTGCTATTTATATTTCTGGCCTTGGCAACAGTAAGTGTTGCTAGGCGACCGCAGACGATTTTAATCGAAAGTTTGATATTTTTAAACATAAATTCAGCAGACGATTTACCATTATAGCTTCATTTGTGTTGTTGACAGTAAATTGAAAAGTTCTTCTCTTTCAAAAAATGGAATTGAATCGTGAACATTTTCTTGCCATTATTTTTCATAACTTTCAACGTGGATTGCCAAGACAAGAGTGCTTCGATGAACTTAATTCTTTATTCAGCGATAAAGCGCCATCCTACAGCACTGTAAAAAATTGGTATAACGAATTTAATCGTGGTCGATGTTCGATCCAGGACGAATCCCGTGCAGGTCGTCCAAAATCCGTTGTTGTGTCAGAAAAGGTCGATGCTGTGCGTGAACTGATAAAGCAAGATCGTCATGTGACATACCGTGAGATAGAGGCGTCTTTGGACATTAGTATGACAGCATCAATAAAATATTGCATGAACATTTGAGCGTAAAAAAAATTTGTTCGCGTTGGATCCCGCATAATCTGACAAACGCTCAAAAAAAGGCTCGTGTCGATTGGTGCAAGGAAATGTAGGAAAAATACGTTCAAGGTACATCAAAGGCTGTGTATAACATCTACACAGGTGACGAATCATGGATCTATGCATATGAGCCGGAAACAAAACAGTAATCAACTGTATGGGTCTTCCAAGACGAGGCAAAACCAACAAAAGTTGTTCCAGGAAGAAGCACATCGAAACAAATGATTGCCTGTTTCTTCGGCATCAACGATCATGTGGCAACAAGCGTGTTAGAGCAACGCAGGACGGTCAATTCTGAATCGTACACGGCCATTTGTTTGCCACAAGTCATCGGAGAAATTCGAAAAAAGCAGAAGAACAGGCGAATCATTCTTCATCATGACAATGCGAGCTCTCACACATCGACTCAAACAAAGGCATTTCTGACGGAGCGAAAGATCGAACTGATGGGTCATCCGCCGTACAGCCCTGATTTGGCACCCAATGACTTCTTCTTATTCCCACACATCAAAAATAAATTACGTGGACAACGATTTTCGACCCCCGAAGAAGCGGTTGATGCATTCAAAACGCATGTTTTGGAGTTACCTCAATCGGACTGGAAAAAGTGCTTTGAAAATTGGTTCAAACGCATGCAAAAGCGTATTGATCATCATGGAGAATATTTTGAAAAACAATAAAACCAATTTCGATCCTACATATTTGTTTTTTCATTATTAGGCCAGAAATATAAATAGCAACCCTCGTATGAACCAATAAGTAATCCGTAGGGAAAAAAACTGGATGTTTATTCTTACTATAACCCGCACTTATTCTCATTTTCCACATTTTGCTTCCTTTCATTTTGTGGTTGCTATGGATGATAGTGTTATCCGTCCTTAGCAATTGTCCAGCAGTGTAATACGTGATCCAGTCTGATTATTATGGGCCAATATTAAGGGGAGAAATGGGGCCATGTTGCAATAGAAAATAGACTTCGAATTTTCTCATTTTAACGCTATTCAATTAATATATATACACATACATAGTAATCTGTAGGGCCACATTGTGGGCCCCCTGTTGGACCTATAATTATTTCCTCGGGTAGAGTACTCTATTACCCGGTCAAGTTTGATTATTATGGGTTAATATTAAGGGAAGATATAGGGCTATGTTATAATAGAGAATTTTGACTTCGAATACCCTTAAGTACATATTTCGATTAATTATTCAATAATAGATAGTTGCAGGTTAGTAAATGCTACCCTTTCGATACGGAATACCATTAATAAACGTTAGAAGATCAGAAGATCTTACAATGTTTGCTATCCCTAATATTGTGATTCGCTATAAGTCTTACCCAATAGTTATATGGCTATAAAAGGTCTAAAATTATAAATAATTCTCAAAACATCTAATTAGATAAATGAACTAGACTGCAATTGTGGTATAAATTTTAAATTGTTTACAAAACGTTAGTCAAAAATTTCCCAAAATATTTTGACACGGTTCCCAGTAAAACACCGAAGACAAGCATCACTGACTGCGGTCAGTAAGCGGGTGGCTGACCACTTCGATCAGCCTGATTAGGGACAGAAGGTGCACGGTATCGGTCCTAGTTAAACTGTTCTACCGTAAAGTGTCGTCTTCGCATCAAAATACGATGGCATGTTTTCGGATCATCCTCAGGGATTACCATCGCCAATAGCCCATTATCAGCTCTAGTTCGACGTAAATGAAGTACCTACCTACCTACTCTACCCCCCCCCCCTAAAAAATAATGGTATAGAAAATTTTAAAACTTTTAAGCTCAAGTTTCTTCTCTCGAAATGCTAGGCAATAATAGATATTCTTATCAATATATTTAGCCCTTTTCAAACTAAAGCAAGTTTTAGCCTTAAAATAAAACCCAATTTATATTTTAATACTTAACTTCAAATTGCTATTGGTAATCATTAACTTAGCAAAATCTTTTTTTCTACTCCCCATTTAAGAAATTCATGTTCAAAATGAATTTTAGCTAACTTATTACGCTTTCCTTTGAATGTATACACAAATATAATAATTATTAGTCCATAAAATAATTTTGTAATCCCGATATGTTATGAATGGAACATTATATAATTGTGGGAAAGTCTTTCAGTGTATACATTTCTGAAAAAAGTTTCATTTATAATTTAAATTTCTTTTAAAATAATACTTCAAAACATTCCAATGAGGTGCGTTAAACAGGCATCCAAGTTTGATCATAAATTATAAGCCATATGTTGATAGCAGGCAGTCTAGCAAAAAGAAATCCCTTATCTATAACATTTTGGTTCTATTTTTTTATTTATTTATTTATTTATTTATTATTATTTTTTTAACTTATGTTCTTACTACCCGATACATGCCTATATAATCATAAGCATTGCTCCAAAAATTTTGGAGACAGCAAAAATCTTTCATAGCTAGTAAATACATATGAAACAGACTTCGTTTCTAGTTTTTTTTTTTTTTTTTTTTTTTTTTCCTTCCAAATTTGAAATTTTGTTGAATACATTCAAGCAAAAATATCACTTTGAATACTTATTATAACACCATAAAAAAATATTGAGTTTCTTAAAAGAAATATCAAAATAATAAAAATCTAGGTTTAATTTCAAAGTATGTTTTTACATTTTAATATGTATATTATCCATACATTTGCGGTAACGTTTAATAAATTCCAGTATAGTGGGTTTTTTCGACGCAAATATATATTTGATACTAGCCGCTTAAGGCGGCCAGCTGTCCGCCAGAGTTTTCCTTGTCTTGCCACAAATGCAATCGAACTTTGGATGTTGAGGCACGATTTTCTTCTAGCCTTCTTCGACGTTCCTGGGATGTTTCTCGGGTCCTTGCATTTCTGGTTGAGACACGATTATTTTCTAATCTTCTTCCGCGTTCTTCAGATGTTTCTTGGGCCCTAGCACTGCTAGTATAGACACGATCCTCTTCCAATCTTCTTTGACGTTTCTCAGGTGTTTCTCGGACCCTAGCACTGCTAATTAAGACACGAACCTCTTCTAACCTTCTTTGACGTTCCACAGACGTTTCTTGGGCCCTTCTTATTTGAGAATCTCTTAATATATTTTTCTTTGACAAAATGCAAAGTTTTCTGGAAGGCGGTTCTGGCATGTCAGTAATCCGGTTTTTAAGAAGTCAACGAATACTTTAGAACAACAATTACTATGAAAGCAAATCATGAAACTTCAATATTAAATTCTAAGTGCTTACCTGCAAAGTGAAACTTTCTGAAAATAACTAATTACATTTAATAAAAACTGTTAAAATAAAGAATAGAAATATCAAAGAGATCCAAGGTAAGTGTGATCGTTCCTTCAAAAACAATTAAATTCCTATTTTATATATTATATAGCTACAACGCTTAAGAAAAAAAAACTAAAATGCTAAATACATGAAAAGAACACGAAAACGAATTAATTTTTTATGGTATCAATTTCTATTTCTATATAATTTTTTATGGTATCAATTTCTATTTGTATATCGCTACAAAAATTATTGTCTTGAAAAAAAAAAAAGTAGAGCGTGGAAAGAAAGAGAAAAACTTATTATAACAATTATGAACAGCGACAAATATATCAAAACGAAGCGTTCTATTTACGTGTCGAATATGTTGCCACATTTTTTATACAAAAGTTAAACTTGTCTCCCCTTTGATAAATGTAAACTAATGCGAACCCTACAATTAAATTATTAATTCCTTCGTATATTATTGGTTTAAGTTGTCGAAAATTAATATTTCAATTGTAAGGTTCGCATTAGCATACATTTATAAGAGTGGAGAAAAGTATATGCATTTTTGAATATGGCTCTTTGAAGACGAAAAAGCATAGATTTTCTTACAAAATTACTGATAACTAAAAAACTAATCCAAATTTTTGAAAAAGAAAAAAAATACTTCTTCATTATGTCAAAACCCAATTATGTGCCGAGTTTCGTGCCTGGGCGAGGCTTCTGGGGCGATATATTGTGATTACAGACACACACACAGCCGCGTTCATTATTATGTATAGATAATTTATAAATCAAAACTTCTAAGTCCTCGGGACTAAAGAAAAATTTCGAAAATATGAGCCTTTCACATAAGCTACGCTATAAATGTGGATATCAACAGATGCTTCTTATTATTTTGCTGAAATAAAATGTAATTGAACGTGTTTTTCAAATTTTTAATGCGAAATTAATACGTCATGAAAATTTCGAATCAAGGATTTAGTTGATTTTTTTGACGGGTTCTATCTTGCGCCGATTTTCTTGTAAATCCATGTGGTTTTTCAGCAAATTGTTACAAACTTCCATACGCCACTCTCTTTTAATCTGTGTTTGAAACCACTGTTACTTGATCAATTTTTTTAGTTCACGCTCTTATGTTTCAAATTTGAACCCCAAATCTTTACGTCGATACTCTAACCTACTTTACTTTAATCGCAGTTTTAAACCACTGTTACTTGATGAATAATTAATTATAGATGACTCTCTTTTGTTTAAAACTTGAACCCACTATCTTTACATCGGTCATCGAACCCACTTTCCTTTAATCGATGCTTGAAGCCACCGATATTTGATTTTTTTTTTTATATTTGATTTTATTTTATTATGATTTTTTTTTTTTTTATAGTTTACACTTTTTTGTTTAAAACTTGAATCCACTATCTATAAATTGGTACTCGAACCCTCTCTTCTTTAATCGATGCTTGAAACCACTGTTATTTGATCAATTTTTATTATTTACTCTCTTATATTTCTTCCCAAAAGTGTAAATTATGTGATTTTAATTTAATCAATACTAAATATTGATGATCCAACAAATATCCGCCAACAATTCGCGATCGCAACGAACTATAGGGGGCGTTGTTGTATGTGCCGAATCCCTGCGATTTCCATATGAACAGTCATTCAGTTACACTGGAGACGTCTTTAATGTAGCATTGTAACGTTCCATCTTTATTGTGGCTGATTAAATTTAAAAAAGAAAAATGCTTGTTTTCTTTCTTATGCAAACGAAAACAAAATGGTATCTCCTTTTTTTTTAGAGAAGGAACATCCAGAACACATCGGAAAAATATTTGTAAATAAAGAGAAAAAAATAGGTATATTCTTATAAAAGTTCAAACCTAATGCCTGAGAAATAGTTTTACTAAATTTAATGGTATAACATGAAATGCCCATTTAAATTTTAACGTAAAATAAAGAATGCTTACGAAACAAAAACAAAACAAAAAAAGAACTATTCTTTTTTTGTCGCCATTTTTAGTGTTACGAAAATGCGTCTTTGGGACTTGCCAAAAACAAAACAAGATGCAATTTTATTTTTTTAAGAGCGAAATATTTTATAGAGTGAAATATAACGAAAATGTACCAATGTCCATAACATGAAACTTTATCTTAGTAAAAGTCCGTTTTGGAAATGTTATTTCATTTTGAATCTTATTTATTAGAGTTCATAATGGCTATCGAATCAGGTGAGAGAAAAGTTTGTTTTGAATCTATGCTAAACTCTATATCGGCCCATTTTCCACCTAAATCCGATTGACTACTTTGATTTTAAACAAAGTGTATCATTTTAAGATTTTTTCCAAAAATTTTAAGTGTAGATTGGCGGCACTTAAAAATCTGCCAAATCTGTAGCTGTGGTTAATACGTAAGTACCGAATTTTTCTTCCATACTTTTCTGAATCATATTACTTCAAATATTAGAATATGCAAGAAGTATACATAAACACATAATTTAATACCATTTAATTTTTCAAAAAAAGTATTTTGACAACAATTTTATCAAATAATTATAAACTAAAAAACGTAAAATAAAGAATTCTTAGGATAAAAACGATTTTAAAATTTCCTCATTTTTCAATAAAAACTTTCGTTTTGTTTCTTTTTATAAATTCTTATAGTATTTAATCAGACGTAAAAAAACCATTTTGTAGAGAACGATCATCAAGTAAGAAAAAAAATTATTTACAAGCAAATTTTTTATTATAAAAATCATAACACTTACCTGATTTATAAGTCCGGAGAATTCCAAAATGATATGTTCTTTGTTTGAAAACTTTATTCTCAAATAATATATACATAGTTTATCCCTTCATTACTTTTAGGTAACATACCACACATCAAAATTTTATAATTGTAAGATCTCGATATGAATTTTAATATGTAGCTTAAAAACAGAATAGCTGTATTCTAGTTGAAATTCTTTCAAAACTAAAAAACACTTGCCAAGAAAACGATAAAAAATTTATTTATAATCAGCACAAAAGATACTTTTTCAAGTAATTCGGATTATTCTTTATTGTTGTTTTCTGAATTATGTAGATACAGAAATATATACTATTTTATGAAGAAGAAGAATATTCTATGACTATTACAGTTCTGTATGGAATTCATTGGAACACATTTATTCATTGGAATGACGAAAGCAATGTTGATTTCATTTTAACTTGTAATGAATTGAAGGCAGAAAAATTATTTTACCGCAATACACACATCTGTAACAGCAAGTGATCATGAAATCATGTTATGTTGTTGGTAATAGAAAGGTAAAAAATATTGAGAAGTTGTTCTTCAAATGCTTGGCGTGTTCTGCTTCAATGTTTGGCATGTTCTGATTAGTTTTTTCAAGAAGTTTTACCTTTTCTTTAGGGAAATTTTGCTTCTTTTTTTATGCTAAGAAAATGGCGTCCGTCATTGCCAATGGTTATGTGGGAACTAATGCACGATATTTACAGTCTCCCGCTAGATGGCGTATCGAGTGTTGCGATCGCGAATCCAATCTACATTTATCTATTTCAGCATGTATACAAATTTTCAGATGGATGAATCGAATTGGTGATTGAAATGAGCTGCATGTGGCATAGAGCAGAACTCTTTATTTATGGCAAAACTTTGCATGCTTTCCCCATTAACGTGTGAAAGTAGTTTGTGTCTTGATTTTCAAAGAGATTTAAAACTTTTAACTTTTAAGTTTGAAAACTACATAGAACTGGGCTTCTCCCCAGATAGCGCACTCAAACGTTGCGATCGCGAATAGTGTAGTATCACTTCTGCGTTTCTTCTCTGAAGCAGTCAGGGTTTTAGCAAAAATAGGTCTTAAAAAGTTTTTATTAATTTATTCGTTGAAGTTGGCATCATCTATTGAAAGTTTGTCTTCTGCTTTTCTCCTCTACTGCTTGCTGGTGTTCATTTTATCAGCTTACCAGAGAGAAGGAGGTAAAAATATTTCTTAAATTATCTCTTTGATGATTGAGTATTAATAGTTATCAGATTTCGAGCATTCGATTATTGTTTATGTTTTCTGCGACTTTTCTTTTCAATGAGAGCTTTTAAGTCTGCGATTTTTTTTGTTTCATTTTCTCACCATTCTATTTTTAGTCAATTTTATCGGTTATAGTCCATGTGTGTTTACTTTTTTTAGAATTTTTTTGTGTAAATCGTATTTCATATTTGACAGTTGAGTCGCATTCTACATCCAATTGTTCCCAACTTTATCTTCTCTTCCTTCACAGGTTAATTAATTCAATTACGTAATGTCTCAAGAATAGCTTGGACTTAACGGCGCCGGAAAAAAATAAGGTCGTGTCTGAAGGTCTGGATCAAATTCCTAATATTTTGTAGGATTTGTTTTTATTTATAATTAAATGCCTACTTATTGTCGAACTTAAACTTGTTGATTTTTATAAAAATAAATTTGTATTCAATATTGCATACGGAAAAAAAAAATATATTTTAAAACATTTCAAATTTTTTTTTTGTTGCCAAATTCTTAATTTCCTGCAATTTTAGTAAACGCATTAGTTTCTTTTGTTGTTAATAATAATAAAAATTTTATCAATTTCTGTTTCAAAGTTTTGCTCCGCCTTTCTAATTCTTTGTAACGTCACTGCCTACTGAACTGGATTTTTCAGTTGATTCCTGGATTTTATAAATATATATTTTTTGGATTTTATTCATTTATATATTTTTAATTCAAAGGTTATCCCGTAATTTGTACTTTTTTTAAAACTCTCTGAATAGTGTAAGCCTAATTTTTAATGAGTAAAGTTTTTCATTTTCTTAAAAAAAAAATAGGATTCAGAATTTCAAATTAATAATCAAATCATGTGTTATAACTGTTTCAAATAAATGAACAATCTGAAATAAAGATTTTAAAATTAAGAGTTGAAAAGTATAATACACATTTTATATTTGAGTCTTTATAATGTTAATCATTAAAAAAAATATTGCAGTCAAATGAAATCTATAGTTATTAGTGTGATGTACTTTTTATATTTTATTAATTATCAAAATACATAAAATTTCCTGTATCTAGAACATTTTAAATATTATGCAATATCTTATCTAAAGTTCATATTGCGTAAAAACTTTTTTTTTTCATTTATTTTTTTTCCTCCTTTTGTTGGCAGCTAGGTTTGTAATTTACTTTAAAACTTTGAGTAAAAGTACTTAAAGTTTAATAATCTATGTATCCTGGTCAAAAGTAGATGTTATATAGACATTAGGTAAGTGTTCATATCATATTCATGTGTTGTAATAAAATCTTGTTATTGCAATTGGAATGATGTTCTAATATAGTTAAGGATTATGACTTGTGAAAGGTCATTTTTACTAAGTCACTTTTTTTTTTCAATTTGTTGAGATACAAACCTAATTTTTTTAAAATTAATTACTTAAACCGGTGGCTGGTTAAAACTTTTTGTGAATGATCCATGTGTGTGAAAATGTATTCATAATTTTTTAAATGAGTGAAAATGTCTTTTTTTCGGGAAGGAAATGCAAAAAACATTTCTTTGAAGGATATTTTGTTTTAAAATCATGAATTAAAGCTGTTATTAGTTGCATAGTTTGAACTATTATGAACAATAAAAATCTTGAAGAGTTTATTTTAAAAGTGAATTGCATTATGAAGAGTTCTTTTCACAATTAAAACAATTTGTGAAGGGTCAGTTAACAAACTTAAATTTTTCCTAAAATGACCTATGATAGTTGATATGCAGTTCCAGGTTATTTAGACATTGCTCTGTGCTAATGCATCACAAAGACTTAAGTTTTGCTGATTTCTTTTTTTATTTTTAGTATATATTTAATACAATATTTGTCTTTACAAAAAGAAAGAAAACTACACTTGTAGAAATAAAATTTTCAAAAATAAATAATTATCCTGATATTAATTTATTGTTTTTATTTTACTCTGTATAGTTGGTAGGGATGTCACGAATATTTCGCCTCTATTTGGTACTTGGTCTATACGGCCCTTTGAACAATATTTGGTTGGCAGAATATTAAGGCAAATGTTTGAAAAAGTATTAATTAGAAAATTATTTTTTGACAGGTTTTTTTTTTTTGTGTGAAATTTTAATAGATTTAATAAAGAATAACCTAAAATCGTGTTTTTTGTAATACACTAATAGAAATTTTTACCTCATATTCGTTAGGTTCTGAAAGATACTTAGAATAGCAAAATGTGTAGAATTGAAACTAGATTACTTTGTATCAAACCACGAGTTTTGTAATGCTGATTTTTTTTTCTTTTATTAATTATATTCAGGCAAGACAATTTCATCGTTTTTTCAACACTTAATGTTTTAAAAATCGGGATTTTTTTTTTTTTTTTTCACTTTTGCTTCTTTTTCTGTTTTTAATAAAGCAAAGCATGTTAAAAGAACAATTCTAATAAACTTTATTCTCTTAACTTTTTCTTGTATGGTCGAATAATGACTAAACTTATTTTTATATTTAAAAAAAAATATTTACAAAGGATTTTTTTTTTTTTTTTAAGATTGCTATCTGGCCACACAATATTCTGTCAATTTTTTTAGCAGAATATTCAGTCAAATCCCAATTTGTTACATCCCTCTCTGATAGTTAGAATAATTTTATGTCAAATAAGTTCTTTATAAAATTGTATTGCATTTTTAAAAAAAATTAACAATAAGAATTGGTATTCTATTGAGCAGCGTATAAAATAAAAAAATAATGTGGGTGTTACTTTTTTAATTATGTTTTGACCTGTTTTTTTTTTTTTTTTGTTCCCTCAACTTACGCAGGGTTCGTACTGACTTCTTATGGTCCTTGGACCCTGTGGCAGAATTTCTTCTGGCTTTCTGCGACAAACCTAACTAGAACCAATATCTTTCTGCAAGATATTTTTATCGTTATAAATATATGTGTAATGAATTTATAATAATAGATGCACTTCGTGTTTATAAAAAAAGCCTACATGCATAGAATAAAACTGTGTAGATTTTTTTTTCTTAATTTCATAATATAAGTTTAAATTTCTTAATAAGTTTAAATTTGCATAATCTTTGATAATAAAGAAAAATTATAAATGTATAGATCTGCAGACAAAAATGCTTACTAGAGCATAACTAAAGATTACCCAGAACCTGTAATAAGATGGAACAAATAGCTAAGAATGGACAAAAAGATTAAATTTATAAAACAAGATAACTGAATTTGAAGTATCAGTTTAAAACAGTATGATTTAATGTTTCATTATAGTAGTTATATCAGGTACAGAAATAAATCAGGTGAAAAAATCAATATTGAAGTTGAGTAATCAAAATAATAAAATAGGATTGCCTATATCCGAATTTTAAAAGCAAAAAATTTAACGCTATCTTTCTTTCAATTTTTTCTTTATGAAAACAATTACAGATTAATTAGATTCGATTAATATTGTACTGACTTATTGAAAGATTTTGTTTTAAAAAAAAGAAAGTAAATAAAACTTTTTTCTTGATCACATTAAGTTCAGAGCGAAAAAAAATACACAGCCCTTGTGATTTGTAACAGAAGTCGCACTGTATTGTGTACATATATAGCATTGATTCCCCACGAAGTACGCAGACGCGGTTTCCGACTCAATACGCTCAAGTCTATTCAACATCTCGAAACGAAATAGTCTTCATCAGTACTGAAACATCGGTATTAGAGCCATACTCATTGGATGCGATTTGTTTCGCATGCGTATGGAAACCTGTTTAAAAGTGTTTCGCCAGTAAATATTTTCCACCAATCTGGTTTTCATTCGCATGCCAAAAAATCGTAGATAGTGAGATATCTTTCAGGCTTTATTTCATTTATCGTTTGATTGAGAGTTTTTTTTTTTTTATATATATATATCGACGACTTAATTCTGACATCCGAGATTGGAATATCGTCTTTGTATGTTAATAAGACAAATAAGAGAAAAACGAAGTTTCTGAAGTAACATTGCTTTAATATTGTCTAAGGCAGTTAAATTATAGCGTTCACTAACACCGTTTTGCTCTGGCGTATAAGCATTAGTACGTTCAGCTTTTATGCCTTCATTTTCAAGAAAATCACTAAACTCTTTATGGCAAAATTCCATGCCATTATCAGTTCTAACATTTACAATTTTACAGTTTAAAAATCTCTCAGCTCGCTTTTGATATCTTATGAAACTATTAAAAACATCCGATTTCCTTTTAATGGGAAAAGTAGTAACTTTCCTTGAAAAATCGTCAGTAATAGAAAGAAAGTACCGACTTCCACCATGTGAAACGACAGGCATTGGACCACATACGTCCATATGTAAAAGTTCCAAAGGTTTCTTAGACCTTATACTTAAATTTGGTTTAAACGAAATTCTTTTAGATTTAGCTAATTTACATTCTATACAATTACTATCTGAAAAATTGAGATTAGGTAATCCTTTCACGCTAGAATTTTTACTAGTTTGAATTATATAATCACAATTTATGTGGCAGTATCTTAAATGCCAGACATCTAGATCATTTATCTGAACAGATACATTAAACAATTGCTCATTCGAGTCACTAACATTTTTATCAATAATTAAATCTTTATCAGGCTTAGTATAAGCATTAGGTTTAAAATAATACAAGCCATTAATTCTTTTACAATAGAAAATCTTCTCATTTACTCGATTATACACAGAAATAAAATTTTTAGCACCTACAAAATAACCTCCAGCTTTCTCTATTACAGAACCAGAAATGAGATTTCTTCTAAGTTTAGGAGAATACATGACATTTTGTAAAGTTACTCTGTGCATTTTACCATTTAACTTATTAAAAAATTGCACTTTTCCAATACCTAAGATTGGGCTTTCAATGTCACCTATAGCTAACGACATAGAAGCATTTTCTACAATTTCATATTCAAAGAATAAATCCAAATTATTACAAAAATGTGTTGAAGCGGCAGTGTCAAAAAGCCAACTTTCTTTCTCAATTTCATGACACACATTGCCAACATTTGCTTCAACGATATAAAGACTATTATCTAAAACATTTGTAGTTACATTACAGTAAGTATTATCACTTGCATTTTGTTTAAATTTACTCTTTATATTCTTTGAATTATACTTTAATTTTTGCTTACAAGCGGATATTAAATGACCATATTTATTACAACGATAACAAGGTCCTATCTTAGATTTATCATAACTAGTTTTGAATTTAGACTTAATATTAGCAGATTCTAAATTTCCCTTACTATTAGAAGAACCAGATTTAAACTTATTAGTTACACTTAACTTTTCATTAAAACTTGAATTAACATTATAAGCAATATCACTAACATTATTTAAATCAAAATTTAGTTGCTTAAGTCTACTTTCCTCCAAAAGTAATTCGTCTAAAATGTTCTTAAATTTAAATTTAGTGTCCTCCCATCTATAAATAATTTGAACAATACCTTGAAAGTCCTTGGGTAAGTATCTTATAAGTTGGAATCCTTGGTATAGGTCATCTACCGGATGTCCTGCTTCTTTTAGCTGAGAAACCAGGTTTTTCAATCTCGCTGCAAATATTCCAACTTCTTCTCCTGGGGTGTATTTCAGGTCGAAGAATTGGTCCAGGAGTTGAACAACTCTCGCTCTCGTAGTTGGCTCAAAATGTTGTTTTAGGATTTCCCAGGCTTCAGCACCATCAGTTGTCGCTGAGATCAGACTTCGGTATTCGGGTTCAATACTAAGAAATATCGACGTGTACGCTTTGTCACGTCTCCAGAGGTATTCTTGACTTTCTTTTCGACTTGCTTCTGTAGGTAGGGCAGGCTCAGTTTTGGAGATAAAACTCCACACTCCTCGGTCCATGAGGATTACTTTGATATTTTCTTTCCATGTACTCCAATTTGACGAATTCAGGAAATCTATATGCAAATTCGATTCCATGATGAAACAGTTACAATTCAAAGATTCTTAAAGGGAATATCGTTCTAGACTAGATACCAAACTTCGTAATCCTTAGAAGTAGCCATCAAATTCGGATGTGCAGACTTATACTCCGAACAAAAGTTCTTTTAAAAACTCTTACTACTAGTTTTCTCAACTAGAGAAAAATTCTTTAGAAGAGTCATATTTTGATAATGTTCTATTGTTTTTTTTCTTCGAATCCTCAGCATCTTTAAGTACACCATAACCAACTTGAGATTTTACTGATGATTCACTTTGCAAAAATGGCGTGTGTGAACGGCCCCCATCTTAAAGATTCTCCATTTGAAGTTGACAATGACTTTGCTAAGTCCAGGCTAAGGAAAATTCAATATTCAAGACGATAGAAAATAAATCCCGGTTATGCCTAAAACTTGGCCCATAACCATGACATCCGAGATTGGAATATCGTCTTTGTATGTTAATAAGACAAATAAGAGAAAAACGAAGTTTCTGAAGAAACAAGTTTATTTAAAAAGATATAAAAAAAATTGTCACAAACAGAGTGACAAAAAGAAAGAATACACCAATGACCTGCTTCAACAGAAGCTTAAATACTGATAGCGGGTGACGTCATGATCCACGCAAGAACGACCAACAGTAAATGAAAATAAACTGACCGATGCCCGCAGACCATGACCTCACCGACACAAGTTGAATGCATGAGATCGAACCTCATACCTTTATTTGTCTAACAAATTCAAAGGATATAGGCATTTTATCTTTAAAAAACATATATTATTTCCTCTTTTCCGCTCGCTTTCCAGAAAAAAAAAATCTCTGACATCGCTAGATGTTGTTGACTTCCATCTCATTTCTTCTTCGGAATGCCGCCCTGAAAAATGAGTTTTCAAATTTTTTAAAAATTATTGTTGCTTTACAAGAGCAACAAATAACATTTTCGCTAGACATGATTTTTTTTTTAAAAAAGAATCTTTTTACGCCTGAAATTTTCCACCTAAGTGCAAAAAATATAAAACGCTTAGTTCTCATAAGAAAACACAAAGCAAATTTCTGCGCCAGCGATAGAGGCCGAAGTTGGCAAATTTCCAAAAATAGCTTAATAAAGGGGGGGGAAATTTCTCCCCTTTTTATCCAGTAACTGTTTGTGTTGGAGATTAACGGAAGATTACGAGCGCTTTAGCCCTTCCGCGGTACGCTAGAAAAACAATTATTTAAAAACTATTCTGTGAGAAAAAAATTTTGCAGAACCATTAATGCTTCTGCAGAAATTATTTTTTTTGTAAAACAGCTTCTGTTTCTGCCAAACCAAAAATTTTTATTTCCTAAATAAAAAAATCTTTCTGCAAAACTCAGTCGCTTTCTGCGACAATGTCGCCGTGTTTCTGCCACGGGGTCCTTGGAAATAAAAAGGTCTCAAAGTAGTACTTGGAACTACTTAGATTTCCAAATTAGTCCTTAGAAACTCCTTATATTATTGTGTTGCGTAGATGAACTTACTAAGTCCGCTGATGAATTTGCTGTCCAAGCAGGGGAGCAAAATTATATGACATAGCTGTCAAAATCTAGTAGTTAACGAAAAACTTTAAGAGAAAAAAAAAATTTGAATTGCAAGAGTTAGAAGAAAAAAATAACAGCAAATAATTTTAATTTTACATGTTACAAGCAAACTTACTTAATGATTTACTGTAGTTTATTTTTTTTTTTTTTTAAGAAATACCTTAGATTTTATGTATTCAAATTTAAAAATATAAGATTGGTAGAGATTTTCATGTTAATCTTTAACATCTGTATTATGTACTTTTACAAGATTTATTAAAATATTTGAAGCTGGAAAATGTATATGTGTGTAAGTGATAACTTTATTTATTTTTCTTGATGAAGTTTGACAAAGTCAAAATTTATTTCAAAAGGGCTAAAAAAAATTTATCGAATGTGAAATATAAATTTTTATAACTTCTCTATAGTAACTGTTTTTTAATTTTTAAAAAAGAAACTGTCTAGTTATCTTTTACACATAGTTTTTAAATTTTGAACTCCTTGGATTTCTTCTGATCTCTGGAGGAACCCTGCTTCGTAGCCAAAAAATGAAACTTTGGAGTTGTAAGCGACACCAATCACATACTAAGATTCAAGTTAAATAGGTTCAACATATATTGCTATCATTCCTTATAAATATTCCACATTTCAGTCGAATTTCTCTAAATTTCTTCATTTAGTGATATTTTTGTTTCTCTTAAAATTTATTAATTAACATATGAAATGAAAAATTTCGTTCTGATATAAAAAAAAAAATTTAGTTTGTATTGTAATAGTGAAATTTTCTTGAAACATCAGGAAATGTCAAAAATTTTATATATGGAATTAGGTAGAGAAACCTTGTTCTTTCTAATTAAATGTGTGTCTTTACATAGATTTGTTGGATAATGGTATCATATGTATATATGTTCCAAGTATATATCAAATCATATAAAAATACAAAAATTTTGCTAAACGCATCATTAATTGATAACTTACTTAATTATTTTAAAGTTTTTATTCAAGTAAAAATTGTAGTTATCCTTCTCTTTCAGAAGAGTAAATGGCAAGTGGTCTTTATACTTTATCAACAAACCTTTCTAAAAATATATGTCAATGTCTAAAACATTCCATACCTAACACACATCCTCCCAAGACAAAATGGCGAACCATAACCAGCCTGTCGTTCAACTCTGGATTCGTCGATGAAACCTACTCAGAAGTTAAAAAGTGTGATAATGCTACCAGACCACTGGACTTACGTGCTTTAAAACAAAAAGAAAAAGAAGATTGGAGGAATTTATCATTACAAGAAAAGCAAGCATGTAATAATATATTTACCATTTTATTACTAGTTAATTCAAATGATATTTGCATTTTTATTTTTATTTTTTTGTAGGTAATTTTTATGGATTATGTTTAAATTCTTTATTTGAAGTCTGATTATTATATGTCTGTTGATTTGATAATTTTGAGTGTTTACATTTTCACTCAACTCCCAAATTATTGTTATAAAGAATTTATGTGCATAAGTTTAAGACTAAATATTGTCTTTCTCTATAGAGAAACTTAATCTACATTAAATTTGTTTATATTTTAGGTTACTTTTTTCTAATTTAAAGGCGGTATGACATTAAAGTATTTTTTGTACACATATATATTGTGATAGTTAAAAAGCATTTTTGCTTTATCTTTTTAAGAAGGTGGGGAAATCACATCGTCCTTGAACGATCTGAATAATTGGACTATCAGGTAAATCAATGTTTGGATAATTGGGGCTCTACTGCTCTGAAAATAACTTAACATAATTTTTCGTTTTAAAAAAAGGTGATGATAAACCAAAGCCACTAATACGAATTAAATACTGTTTTTTTTTTTCATATGCTAATGTATATATTTTTTAAAAAAAAATTTTGGTTATCCAAAATAGCTTATTAATCCAAAAAAAATTCTTTTTAATTTTTAAACTTTTGGACACATTTTTTTTCCATTTATTTGTATCTATATAATTTTCTTTTTACTTTAGGTGTCTTATCTAGCTAGATGATTTTATATTATCATTGATTAAAATTATTTTTTTATTATTTAAAAGTGGAATTTTTTTCAATATTTTTTAAAAAGCATTTTATTTATGAAATTCTAAAGCTTTTTCCTTTTTAAATTTATATCTTTTAATTTTTTGTTTTGTTTTTTAGGTCTTTCCTCTAGAAAGATGCTGATTTTATTTATTATTTCTCTTAAAAATTAGTATTTCTGTAAATGGCTCTTTATTTTTTTTTAAAAAGTTTCTTATTCTTGTTGTGTTTGTTTTTATATGCTTTCAGAAACATGCCTATATTTGAAGAGGCGGTCACTTTACGTTATCACGCTGGATCGCAATCACGGTAGGCTTTAGCCTTTGGCAGCTGTTTGTGTTCTAACAAAAATTTTAAGCCAGTTGCCCATTAGCTTTTTTCCTTCTCAAACTTGCTTGTAAATTATTTTTATTCCAACTTTATCCTTATCATTATAAATGTATTCAACCAAGTTTTTGTCTCTGTTACAGTGTATCATATGAGTTTTAGCCAGCCCTTACGCCTTGCTGAACAACCATCGGATGAGTGGAAGCTTATTTTAGCAGGAACTTTTACGGCTATGGGACTTATGACTTTAGGACTTTATATGTGGCTCTCAAGATTTGGTAAGTTTTTATTTTGAAATCTGCACCCTTCTTTGGAAGCGTGTCCAAATATAGTTTGGCAGAATCTTGGCGATACAGCAACATTGTCACAGAACGTTAACAAGTTCTTTCAGAAAGATTTTATCTTTTCTTCAAAATATATTCAAAGGATACCTTTCTCGCAATTCGGACTGGGGGAAAAAATGCTTGTGATTTTTCAATTCTCATTTGAGAATTTCGAAAATAAAGAATAATGAGGCAAAAAATTAAGTTTTTTATAGAAATTTTTGTTCTATTTTTATGCAGTTTTTACTACTGATTTTCACATAGCTTTTAAAATTCTATATTTATTGCAACTACTGAATCTCTAAATGAAAACATGCATTTAGTTACCCATTTTTGAAGAGTCCCAGTCTCTTTTTTTTTTTTCTTCAGTGGCTACTGTTACAGATTTAAAGATTACTTTTTTTTTATTATTATTATATATATTTTTTTTAATGTTATGATGAATTACAAAATGCAAAAATGGAAATAATTAGTTTTTTATTTCCTTTCTAAACGCAAGAATTAAAAAAAATATTACAATATGTTCTTTTAAAAAATATTACTTTATTTGATTCAATTTTTTTTTTTCCCCTTGTAGTTCCCAGAAGTTGACCCTTCTGTAACTTTAAATTGGTAACATGTATATTTGTTATTTTTATAAGTATCTTGCAGAAAGATATTAGTAATAGAGAAGTAACCTGCAGAAAGCCTGAAAAAATTCTGTAACAGGGATAGTTATGCTTCATTAGATTTCTAAAATTTCCTAAATGGTGGCATCTCCGTGGATTAATTTATTTATAGCTGCCAACTCTACTGGCTTTTGCCAGTTTCTCTTGATTACTCTTTTAATAAATTCTAGTTTTTGTTTAGGATATTCCCTAAAATTGAAGTTTTCTAAAATAATCCTTATTGAAATAGAATTTTTGCACAGATTTTTTTTTTTCCTTTTGTTTAAATATTTAAATAAGTTAGATTAAACAAAAAAAAACTATTAAGTAAATGTTATACTTTAGTAAAGTGTACAAGCATTCTTGTCCGTGCCTCAAATTTAAAAAAAAAAAAAAAATTAAATAAAACTTAACTGATTATTATTTACCCCAGAAACAGTGATCGTGAATTACCCCAGGTTACCCTGTGTAATGTTAATCATAACTGGAAAAAATTCATTTTTTTCTTTCTTTGGATGACTATGAAAATCCAAAAAAATTCCCTATGTGTAAAATATTTAGTACATTATACAACTATTGTAAGATTTATTTTGTTAAAATCTTTTTTCTATCTATGTTAGAAGCTACGATTTATTGTACTATTATAAATGGATAACTCCCCTGACATGGGGAATAGTAAAACACTTCTCTTAAGAAATTGTTTAAAGTGATTGAAATTTTTATTGTTCTCATAAGAGTTAAAATAGTTCAATTGGTTTTGACCTTTGCTGAGAGAGGTGATATTCTCTTCTCTCTCACTCTTTGTGGACAAACAATTTTGAATTAAATTTAATTAGATTTTTAATAACAAATCTTTATTTGTGAAGAGAAATATTCCTGATATGTATGTTAATGATATAGCTTAAATCAAGCTGAAGATAAGTGCATACTTCTTCTTTGAAAGCTAATCATAGAGTGCATAGTAAACCATGCATGAATTAGAGATAACCTTAGGTCGGTTATAGAATGATAATCAATATTTTAAGAAAGAAATATGAGTTGAAAGAGTAAAAATGCAAAAAAACTAAATAAATTCAGTTAATACATAGCAAAAAGTTTAAAAAAAATTATAAATAAACTCATTTAAGTATCTGAATTTGGAAATGTTTGCTTTCATGTGATGCTGCAACAACAGAAAAAAATATTAATTAAATATTGTAACATTGCTAAGTTCAACTTAAAAACAGACATTTTTCCAATAACCACGTAATTTTAGGCATAAAATTAAAACCTTCAGATCTTGTATATTATTTTTACAGACCTTATTTTGATAATATTCCAAATTATTGAAAATGAAATTATCATCAAAATATGAATTTGATTCTGATTCTAAACTATTAATGAACTAATCTAGTTAGAAGTAATTTTAGAATAGAAGTAGTTAATATTTAAGTTTAGTTTAGATAATTAATTTTTTTACAGTAAAAATAATTTTTTGAGCAAAAAAGTGGTTTAGTTAGTGGTTTGAGCAAAAAAGTTTCAAACAGTTATATTAAAAATAGAAGCATTAGAAGTGTCTTATCATCAATGAAATTTGTCTTAATATGCATTTTTTGTCATTACTAGAATTCTAAAACTTTCATACAGCGTAGAGTTTGAAATTATTAAACTGCAATAAGTATTATTTGTAAAAGTTATTAAACAAAAGTATTTCATTAAGTCCCAGTAATGTTAAGTCCCTTAACTACAGTACTATCTATATTCTACAATCATAATGAAAATATTCCTAAAACATCCTTGAAATATTTTTATTGTGTTAGAAGATGAGTAACTGTAAATTCAGAGTCATAGCTGGGGTGAATGGCTGACTGAATACTGGTTAGAACTTGATTTTTGATAATGATAAACTCTGATTAATAACTGATAGGATATCACTTACTTATTAATCACTGGTGTGATTAATAACTGAATTAATTGTGATATCAGCCTGACTATCTGTATTTGTTATTGGAAACCAAATATTTTATTAATTTATTTAGCAAGAGTAATAATTTCAATTTGTTAAATATCAGGTTATCTGTTATGAAAGATTAAGTTTTTTAATAAATTTAATGTCATAATTTGACATTTTATAGTTTAAAGATTTCTTTGTTTTTAACGCCTAAAATAATAGTTTTAATCTTAAATGGTATTTTAAAGACTAAAATTACTTTTTATCTTAGTTACTTTTTCTTTAGAAGTGGTCATAAAGTTTCTCTAATAAGGATTATTATTTCTTAATCCTTTTAAACTAGGTAAATTTGTTAAATGTTAGATTATGAATGACATAATTTATAATGTAAATTGTTTAATCGTTGTAAATTTTTATTTATAATACTAATTGTTTTTTTGTTTTTTTTTATCCTAATTGTCTAATAATTCCTTTTAAAATTACCTTCTAACTTTTTTATCTCAAATAGATTATTCTTTTAGACTAGGTGAGCAACCGTTATTTTGTTTTTAAGCCATACAAATTGTTTATTTAAGCCGTTTTAATTAAATTTTTTATCAGTATTAATATATTGGGTTTTAAACTATTAATGACACAAAATATCTAATAATAAAAATTTTAATATGTAAAGAATAAAAATATAATATTGGGTTTTAGTCTTTTCTTGCATTTTTGTTTTCAAAAGTTTTCTTACAGTGATTAAATACAATTTAACTTTAATTAAACACAAATTATGTATAAATTTATTTTTTACATTTTCATACTATAGTTTTTTTTTTTCTCTTTCAGCTACATTTATAGTTCTGACAATATATTATTTCTAATTGCATAGTTAAAATCACTTGATTCTTTCAAATAGAAAATAATTTATTAATGCTTTACTAAAGTTGTGATTTTATTTATAATTATAATTTACAATGTAATATAAATTTTGTTTACCTGGAAAAGTCAGGGGGGGGATTTTTCTTTTAAATAATGAATTTTTTTATCTTCGAATTATAAATTATTTTTATTGTTATTAAAAATTTTTTGATAATTTTACATATTCATTGTTAATTAGTTTTTATATAATTTTTTTTTTTTTCTTTTTTTTTGTTAGAGCGCACTGAAAATGTGATTGGTCCTCTTTCTCCTAAATCCAAGGAAGAAATGAGTTGTACATGTCCTGACCAAGAAATCTCAAAATCTTTATGAAGCAGTCAAGTGTACAATTATTGTTTTAGTAAGGTGTAGTTATTGTTCTATTGTAAAATATTACCCACTGCATCGTTCATGGAATTAAATTTTTCTTTTAGATATATTTCAGCTTTGTTTGTGTCCATTTCTTTATTATTATTTTTTTTTTTTTTAATTGAAATATTATTGTTAGAAGCACAAATTTGTGTGACATTTTTTAATTCTAGTTTTAAGTAGCAAAGTATGAAATAAAAATTTGTAACTTAGTTATGAGTACCAATTAGTGTATTTGAGGTCTCGACTCATACAATTGGTTTTTAAAATGCATAGAAATTAGATCTTTAGAACAAAAGTGATTCAGGATATGATTTGCATTTATTTATTTGCTTATTCAACATATTTATTTTAGTGCAAATCAAAATTTAATCTCTGACTCACAAATTTCTACAGTTAACTTGAGTAAATTTACCTACGGTCCGGGTTCCTAGGATATTGGATAATCGGGATTCTACTAAACTTGGAATAATTTTACAAAAATGAAAATTAAATAGTATATGCATTGGGGGACTCAAATTAATACTTAAGATAAACAAATAATTTTTTTTAAAACCTGTTTGATTGTGAAATGAAACAAGTGTGTTGATAAATAATTATTAACATATACAAGTTTCAACCAACAATTGGTGATTCTATGATGTGTTTCTTCTGTATTTAATTATTAAATACTGCCCTGATAACTCATTTGTTTTCATTTTAGACTAGATGGAAACATATATTCAATTGAATCTTCATATTGCAAAAAAATCTGAATCTCCTGCATATTTACTAATAGATACGTTGCTAATAGAAAAAACTTCTTTCAGCCGAATACATTTGTTGCCCCTCTGTTTCACTTAGTATTTTTGATTCCAAAAAAATTTCCTGGTTTCTAAAGAATTTAAATAATTTTTTTAATTTTTTTTTTAAACATAATTAGAAAGATAGAACCGTGTTTGGAAAGAAGTTGCTTGAATCAAACATTTCAGAAGTAATTTGCAAAATGTATGTTTTGATAAGATTATATTGACTTATAAAGTAGGAGGAAAAAAAACTTACTTAATTTTATTGATCCAAAAGAAACGCAATTATGTGAGAGATTGTTTGACTCTTTGATGATTGGAAAGAATTTGAAGTAACAAAAGAGGTAAAGACATCTGGATATACATTAGAAAAATAAGACTAAACAGAAGATTTTTAGCAAAACGTAAAATCACACCCAGCGTGTTCATTCGAGAACACCTTCTGTACATAGAATGCATTTGGTAAAACTTTTATTGAAATTACTTATTGGGATGTAAGTTAACATACTTTTATAGAACCTATATTAAAGTTGACAGCATCAACAGTTAAGTTAGAGGATACAAGAAGGCATTAACTTTTCTGTTTTCTTTATCTTACTGTAACAATGTTTATAAAAGAAAAAAGGATTTCTTTGGTTTAATTGAAATGTTTAGTCAATTTAAAAAAAAAAAAAGAACATGAAAGGTTTGAGGCATGGGTATTTTAAAAGTTAGTTGTTTTTCCATTACATAACAAAACACTCCAAAGATTTTAAATCTTACATAAAAGTAACATTTTTGAACAATTTGAAAATGTGACTCTATTATTATATCGCCTAATACTCTTCATATTGTCAGCAGGGTATTTTAAAATTATTTTATCTAACTTCTTTAGTAATCTTAAGATTTTTTCCTTTCCAAAGGCATGTATTTAAAATTGTAAAAAAATTATTATTACTAAAGTGTTGACTGGACTGTTTAGGGATCAAGGAATTGGCCCTGCATCAGATAGGTTCTGGGTTCTAATCCTGGACAAGACATGGATGTTCTTTCATCCTCTGTCCTTACTGTGTGTGGGAGCAGCGTTGGCCCACCTAATATGGTGCTCCTGAAAGAGTGGCCAACAAAATCTGCCTTGTAAATGCCCAAATCGATAGAATGTTAACACATGTTGGCATTGTAAATAAAATAAAAAGAGAAAAACAGTGAAACCCAGGCTTAAAAGGGCTTATTTTGGGTTTTATTTTCAAAATCTGCCCTTTCTTTAAATGAAGCGTTATTTCTTATTTGACTTTTAATATACATATTCCTACTTTAGTATAACAGATAACTTTAAAACTGAGAATACGAAAACTTAACTCCATACAGATTGTTCATGTAGGAATTAATGTAAATCTCATATGCATTAATTCAGGAATTTTCTAGGTAAAATTAGTTACATATATTTATATAGGCACAGCTTGAAAGAAATTATTATAGGGACACAATTTTTTTTTATTGAGGTAAAATAAACCATGCAATTAGTAAGACCATTAGTATAGATATGTATCTGTATGCTTTGAATATTTCTACCACTTTTTAAGGTTTCTGTATGTATAGTGCAATTGCTCTGCCAAGTCTGTTTCATATTTCTAAAGATTTGACAGTCAAATAAAAAAGTATTGAATACATTCTATTGAAGCATGTCATACGTGACATTTAATATTAATTAGCATTGACAGACAATATTTCCTGTGAAACGGAAATTATTATTCCATAATAAGAATATTAAACATAGTCTCTCAAATTTTCCCTAAAAATTTATACATGATAAAAATTAGAATGAGTTGTTTGCTGCTATTAAATAAAAGACAATGTTAATGAATTTTTGACAGTCAGGGAAAATTTAATTATAATAATAAAAGTTTAATAATTAAAATTGTTAAATGATCTAAAATTTTAAATATTTACTTTTAAGTGAAGAATAGCTTCGGGGTGTTTAAAAAGGAAAGGAAAATTCCCAAGTTTTGTGTAAATAAATTGAAAGGTCACGTGCCCACTCGATGCTATGCCTGTGTGTGTGGATAGTATGTATATAATAGATTTTAATACAAATCAAGTAACTATAATGAATATTGCGCTATAGTGAATGAACTGTAGTTTTATTATGAGTTGGCCTGCAATAGATAAGTTGATTTTATTTTAAGTAGGAAATGAATCTAAAGCTTTAAATTTTAAAGGACAAAATAAAAAATATTTTATAAATTTCATAAACAATAGAAAACCACCTAATAAAGACAATATGTTTCTCTGTCCCCAATAATATATTATTTTATCTCTGGTTACAGAAGGAATTTAAGTTGGGAACTTTTTATTAATATTCGCAGATAGAAAAATGGCACTACATTGAAGTTTTTATGTTAATTATTGAACTATTATTTTGCTTTCAAAGTTTTCTTTAGATCTGAAATTGTTCTTTGAAATCAGAATTTTAACTCAAAAAGTGTTTTTCTAAGTAAATTATTAATTTAAAAAAAAAAAGCTCAGATTTTTTTAAAACCCTGCTTGAAGGATACTGTTAATCGTTCTGTAATTTGATCAGTGAGAAAATAGATCTTATTTCTACTGAAATATTCCTATTCTCTTTCCTTCCTTCATTTCGCAATCTTTCTTGAAGTGCACATCAACTTCAAATAATAACAAGATGGCCTTGCACCTGACACTTTACAATTTTAGAGTTGTTGTTTTTTTTGTCTTTTGAGGACTATGTTTCATAAACAAAGAAGTTCTGCCCTTACAGAATAGTAACTCAATCGGAATAAAATCGAATTTTGATATAATATCTCAAAAGTTAGCTATTGCAATGTCACTTTATTTCGAACCATAAAGAAAGGATGTTTATAATTCATTGCCGAGATAACAAAGGATAGGAAGGAGAAGAAAAGAAAAAAAAGGACTTGAAATAACAAAGTGAAATTCGAATTCCTTGAAGATTTAGAACTTAGAATTTTTTGTCTATATTAATATGCACGAAACACTGAGGTGGATGATTGGGGAGGGGGTGGATATACGCTACCTTCAATATTTCATACATCTCAGGAAAATTTTCATGACTCATCATCCGTTTCAATTCATCTAAGTTGAGAAGAAATTGATTTATCATTTTGCTGACGTAAGAACATTTTTTTTTCTTTTTAGTGAAATTTAAAGAACTTCTGTGACTGCATATGTTTAATCCCCCTCTAAAGTTGGTCCCATGCGACACCTTTGATGGCTTATAGAACAAAAATAACTGTTAGATCCATGTCACAATGCGATTAAATTTAACAAATAGCGTTAAAAAAAATCGTCTGCCAGTCGCCACCAGATCACCATTTTTAGGTCAAAAATGCACTTAGTGTGCATTTTATTTTAATAAATTTTACTATGAATGTTTATAATATTCTGAAAATTATTTTATTTCATGTTTGCTTCTGAGGGGAATTATAAATGGACTGTGTCAACCTTCTATCAAAAGGTACCTCCTGTTGGAATCAAGTTAACATGCCTTATATGCTAGTGATTTGGTATTTAATATTTGTAGTAGTACAGTACACTCCCGATTATCCGTGCACGGATTATCCGGAGTCGCACAAAAAATTTAAAGAAACATTTTCAAAATTAAAAAAATTTGATTCATGAAGTTATAACACTTCCAAATTTTTGGAATGTAATATTCGTTATTGGAATATCAGCAGCATGGTCAAAGGTAAAATCGTCTATGTTATCACGATCGTGGAGAAAGATCATACCGCTTGATGAATAATCTTCTTCAGATATTCAAGAAGAATATGATAACAGTATTCTCGAACAAGCAAAAGAAATCTAAGGTTTCGAAATTCTTGATGAAGAAAAATTAGAAGATTGGTTTCAAAGTGATGCATGTGAGCCTGGCTTCCAGTATTTGACAGATAAAGACATCGTTATGTTGTTAAATTAAATAGTGATGATAGTAACTGATGCAGAAAATGTAATAAATGAGGGAAATACAATTTCTGCTGCTCTACAATCTGTTGAAACTTTATTAGATTGTATAGGAGGATTTGATTATGGTGACATTACTACGTTTCGTAAAATATGTGGCGCAGTACAAATTTTTTTAAAAGGAAAATTCCTAGTTTGATGTTAGACAGGATGCAAATGTCAGTAATTTTTTTATTTTTTGTACTGATATGGATTTTTTCTTTAATAAAAAGAAGTTTTCGGATTATCCGTGTTTTTCGATTGTTCGTGTGACCTGTCCCGGTGATTAACCCGGATAATCGGGAGTGCACTGTAGTTACGCCACATTACTCTCCTTCCAGTATTTTATCTGTGATAGAATTCGATGAATGAATCAAATCAAAGCCTAACCCCATCCCGCCCCCGTCAGGGGGCATCCGGAGAATACTGTAGTATAGGCTATAAGTGCACGCACGTGACCTCTCAGTAAAAAGGAGGATTCAAAAAGGTAGGCTTGGTGGCAACACCAGAAGGCCTCAAAGAATTTAGTGAAATCTTAAAATTAACAATAGTAGTTACTCAAAAAATAGGAGTTTGAGTGTTCAAACATAATAGACGAGGCATCGATGAACGAATACCACTAGTTGATTCATGCTGTTTATTTTTAAATAACATTTTTGCTCATTATATTTTTTCTTCATTTTTTTGTTTTTAGAATTTCGCTCATCATTTTTTTTCTATATTGTTTATTGCCGGGAGACTTTATTTACTACTCCGAATCTTTTTTTTTTCTTTGAGCAACTTATATTAAGCAAATCAACTATTTAATGTGGACCATCCATCATGTTGGCGAGGAGTTCATATCACGTCCGGGTCACCAATGTGGGGATTTAATTATCGACTATGTCAACCTTCATCTATCAATTTTTACAGTTTCATATCACGTCCGGGTCACCAATGAGGGGAATTATAAATGGAGTGTGTCAACCTTCTCCTATCAAAAGATACCTCCTGTTGGAATCAAGTTAACATGCCTTATATACTAGTGATTTGTAGTGGTAGTTGCGCCACTCTTCTAATTAATCTTCATTCTAGAAATGAACGTTGTAATGTTAACCATATTTTGAGAAGTTTTAAAGTCGCCACTTTTTTGACAAAAATGCACTTCGTTTCCATTTTATTTATTTTTTAAATAAATTTGAAATTATCACGAATATTTATGAAATTCTGAAAATTACATTATTTTACGCCTGCTTCTAATTAATCTCCATTTTAGAAATGAACTTTGTAATGCTTACCCTATTTTAAGAAGCTTTAAAAGAAATGCCTTACATTATCAACAGCGTTTTAAACGTTTGAAAAAGTGACGACTTGTATTAAAAGTACGGCATTTCTATTAAAACTTTTTTCATAATACTATATTTAACATTAGAATGTTCATTTCTGAAATGTAGAAAACTTTTAAGAAACAAGTGAGAAGAAACACTTTTCAGAATACGATGAAATATTTTTAATAATTCCGCTTTTATTAATTAAAAAAAACATAATGAAGCTCAGAGGATAAAATTTTTTAAAGGGCTATATGTTCACAACTGTGGCAATTCTCCAAAATTGTACACATAATCAAAAGTGTATTTTTTAGCAAATGTTTTTAAAAAAATTAAGTTTTTTCAACACAACTCGCGAAATCCCGTTTCAAATATAAAATATAACTCTGGGAGATTTTTTATGAAATTTAAAAAATAATAAAAAATTTGACCTACGATGCATTTAAATCTGGTTTTTGAAAGAAAGATAGGCGTAATATTCTACAAAATTGCACAAATATACAAGTTTTTCCAAAAAAGCTTTTTCAAAAAGTAATCCTGCGTCAAATAAAATATATCATTCGACGGATGTTTTAGGAATTTCTTTTGAAAATTCTTTGCCACGTGAGGGTATGTTTGAATTTGGTTTCATCAGAAAAGTGTAAAGCATTCTTTAACCCCTTAACGCACAGATTTTTGTGAAAAAAACGGCCGGAAAAAAAATAATTAATTTTTTTTGTGCAAAAAAAAAAAAAAAAACACTTTAGAACATTGTTTTTTCTTTTGGTGGACAATTTTGATATACTGCGCTTTTGTTTCATGGAAAAAGGCTATATTCAGAGATGCCAAAATAATTTCAAAAGAGCGGTAAATAACTACAAAGTAAATTTTGCAAACATTTTACTATTTTTGCTTGCTTTTTAAAAGGTATAGCGTGACATAAGTACTAATAAGTGGTGAATTATATAAACCTACGAATTATTTAGAAATAGTGGTGGATAAAAATCTACTAAATTGAATTTATTAAACTGAGAATCACAATTGATAAACTACCACTTTAAAATATATATTTACTGTCCGGAGCAAGTTGGCATCTCTGTATATTTTATTCTTGAATAAATAAGTGTTATAGCTTACAATCCTATGTAAATGATAAATATCAATAAAACGATTTTTTTTTCTTTGCTTTTACATTGTTAATCCTGTCTCAGACACAAAATATCGTTATTTATGAATTTAGAGCAGTGATGGCTCAAGGGATAGAGCGCTAGCCCCCAAATGAGGTAACCCAGGGCTCGAATCTCAATGATGGCTATTTGATACAAAATTCGCACCAGGGCTTGTAGTGACCACAGTGGTGAACGAATCACGGATTACCGTGGGAGGTTTTCGTGGTTTTGAAACTAAAACACGAGTTAGTTCCATCAAAAAGTCCTCAACAATGGCAAATTTCTCCCAATACTTGACCCAGGAGTTCCATTGTCTTCAGAATTGGGTTCAAAATTATAAGGCGGAACTACGGAGTTGAAAAGTGGTAGTCGTGAACTCAAAATTGGATCGGTTGCTCAACGACTGTTATAATTATAATATTATTGTAATATTTAAGAATTATTGTAATATATATTTTTATAACTTTTTGCATCATGCGATTTATTTAAATCAGGTGTCATGTGAAATGGGCATCATATATTGTCTAATAAAAATCAATGTCTATAAATATTAACTTTTTGCGCGGGTGATACAATAGAACCAAAACTTCAGAAGAATAGAAAGAATTGTGATCATCGTATGTATGCTTGTCTAGACCCACATATTTCAATAAATAAAAACTACAAGTATTACAATTTGAATAATTTATATTAATGTCTAATGTAAACGTCTCAGATTGCAAAATCCTGCTTCAAGTGCAAAATATGTGGCAGATAATTTATGAACTTTTTATATTTTTTGTGTCGCGCAATTTATTTGAAACTAGTTTCATACAAAAAGTAGGATATGTCATATTTCCAAAAATATATCAATATACGTTTAGGGTTATTTATAAAAAAGCTATTTTCTTTTTTTATAAAAAAGCGTGCCAAATCAAATGGATTTTTTTTTTTTTTTTGTAGGATCTAATGATTACAGAACAACAAGCGTGCAGCGCTAGTCCTTCAATTCCAAGTTGCTTCCCTATGGAAATTGAGCCATTCTATATTTTTTGCGTGTGGAGGTGATGCATTTCAATGCTTCGATTTAGCCAAACTATGTATTAATTTGTATTTTAAATAATTATATTTATTTATTTTTCTCCCGTAATTGGGTTAACTTTTTCCTTGCAGTGAGAGTAATGTCAGAGTAAGAAATACCGGCGGAGTGTACACCTGGTAATAGCGCTTTAAGTTTTTTTTATATTAAAAAAAAAAAAAAAAAACATTAGGCATTATAATACTAAAAGTAATCATTTTTGTAAATATATGTCTGACGTCACAAAGTTATCTTATATGTTCTTTAAGTTGTAATTATTGTATTTGTTAAAAGAGAAAATGGCAACGATGTTTGTTTTCGAATGTTGATTAAAAGAAAATAGTGAAAGTTAATGCATCGTGTCAAGTTATTTTCTACTAGAATTATTGTAATCTTGTAAAGTACAGAAATTAAATGGAGTCAGATAATAAATAAGCTGAGTACGACTGAATGAAACAATATTCAGGGAGATACTACCGACATTAGTGGTGACCGGCGGACGTGATTCTGTAGAAGGTACTGTGTCATTAAGTTTTAAATTATGGAACTCTTGATTAAGAAGCGCTCGCCAATTAGAGGCAATTTTACCAAAACTTACAATGCATTAACTAAATTGTTGGCGGAAGAAAATCCTAAGGAGGAAAATATTAAAGTAAATTACGCTCACTTAGAAAGAATTCATCGGTCTTTGGCGATATTGGACAATGAAATCTGCGACATGTTATTAGATACTTCCGAGCAGCAAAAATACGATGATGAATATAATGCTATCGAAGAATATAATGAAAAAATGGATTCTGCAAAAGTAAATTTCGAGTTTTTTTTGGCGAAAAACACAAGTTTAGATAGAGCAAGTTTAGATGGTTGTTCGTTGTCAACGAAAAGGAAATTGAAGTTGCCAAAAATAGAATTGGTAAAATTTAGTTCAGAGTTAAAAGATTGGCTTTCCTTTTGGAGCCAGTTTAAAAGAATACACGAGGATAATGAATTAGAAAATGAGGATAAATTCCAATACTTGATTCAATGCATCAGCAAAGGAACAAGAGCTCGAGAAATAATCGATAGTTTTCCGCCCACAAGTGAGAATTATGAAAAGGCGATAGAAAGTTTAAAATCCCGATTTGGGCGAGATGAATTGTTAATTGAATTTTATGTGAGACAGCTTCTTCAACTGGTTGTTCAAAATGTAAAAGGAGCCAAAAATAAAATTAACACCAGTAGTTTGTATGATAAGTTAGAATCATATCTAAGAGCGCTGGAGTCCATTGGCTTAACCTCCGACAAATACGCCGCCATGCTTTTTCCACTTGTAGAATCATGTATTCCGGAAGACGTTTTTAGGGTATGGCTAAGAAACCCAGGCGCCATTACAGATGATTCATCAAATAATGTTTACAGCACAAAGTTAAAAAGTTTATTGGCATTTCTCAAAACCGAAGTAGAAGGAGACGAACGAATTCGTTTGGCGCAATCCAGTTTTGAAAATGATCGAAATCGTTTGGAACAATCCAGTTTTGAAAATGAACGCCGCCAACGAAAAGAGAAATCGCCACAATTTACTACGGCTAATGATTTGTTCTCGGGAACAATTGAAAAGAAGAAAATAAATAATCCCTGTGTATTTTGTGACAAAGTGCACGACAGTAAGGAATGCTTTCACGCTCAAGCACTTAATTGGGAACAAAAGCAAGAAATTTTACGTAATAAGAAGTGTTGTTTTCTATGTTTGAAAATCGGACACCGATCAAAGTTCTGCAAAACTCGCGTACAATGTGTTTTGTGTAGCAAAAGGCATTTGGTTTTAATGTGTCCAGAATTGCCAGCTAACAAAATAACTGAAAAGAAATCCGACTTGACCTCGCCAAAAGTAAGTTTGACAAGCCATTGCAATACAGAAGACGTGTTACTTCAAACATTAATTGTGAAGTTGAAATCAAACGATAAAACACGCCAAGTTCGAGTTCTGATTGATAGTGGCTCGCAAAGGTCATACATACTTGAAAGTACTGCTGAAACTTTTGGTTTGGATCCAATAGAGAGGAAAAGTTTCATACATACATTGTTTGGCGGATTTAATACTCAGGAGAAGTATCATAAGCTCTTTAAAGTAAATCTTGAAGCTCTCAGTGGAAATTTTTCATGTGACATAGAAGTTTTGGATCATCCAAAAATTTGCAGTAAGATCCCTAGACTCAAACAGGGTTCCTGGAATAAGGAATTGCAAGAAAGAAAAATATGGATAACAGATTATGGAGATAACTGTCCTGATATAGAAATTTTAATAGGAGCTGATTTTTGCGGCCAACTTTTTACCGGGCGCATACATAAGCTTAAATGTGGCCTAATAGCGTGTGAAACTTATTTGGGTTGGATAATCATGGGTAAAGTGCCTGGAGAGAGATTTGACCATACCTCAACCAACCTGATAACTTCATTGTTTGTAAAAGACGCATCAATAGCCAATCTCTGGGAAATGGATATCCTTGGTATAAAAGATCCTATTGAAACCAAATCCAGAAAAGAAATGGAAGCAGCAGCTGTCGATCATTTTAGCAAAACTTTTTCAATAAACGAAGATGGCCGTTATGAGGTCCATTTACCTTGGAAAGAAGCAAATTGTGAGTTGATTGACAACAGGGACATTGCAGAGAAAAGACTTATTTCGACATCTCTGACGCTCATACGGGAGGGAAAATATAATGATTACAATGCAGTTTTCAAAGATTGGGAAGAATCAGGGATAATAGAACTAGTACCCGAAGAAGAACATCAACGTCCCTCTATTTACTTGCCTCATAGAGCCGTTATAAAGGAGAATTCCACGACCAATATAAGGCCTGTATTTGATGCTTCTTGTCATGTAAAAGGGCACCTGTCACTGAATGACTGTTTGGAGAAAGGACCAAATCTTCTAGAAGAAATTCCACCTATATTAATGAGATTTCGCAAGGATAAGATTGGCGTAGTTTCCGACATCAGAAAGGCATTTCTCCAGATATCTGTTTCAAAGGAAGATTACGATTCTCTCCGTTTTTTGTGGTGGGAAGACTTTGAAAAAAGACAAATGAAGGTGTTCCGACATCGGCGTGTTGTATTTGGACTTACATGCAGCCCATTTCTATTAGCTGTTGTATTGAATAACTTGATAGAAAACGCCCCAATAGAGATGCAAGAAACGGCAGACATCTTACGAAGATCCTTTTATGTAGACAATTGTGTTACCTCTTTGCCAACTGAAGAAAGAATGATAACATTCATTCATCAATCTAGAAATTTATTGGAAAGAGGCCGTTTTGACCTCAGAGGTTGGGAACATTCCAATTTCTACGAAATGAAAAATTCTGAGAAACCCATATCTGTTTTGGGATTACAATGGGATAAAAACGAAGATACTCTTTTTTGTGATGTACAATCAATCGAAGAATCGAAGAAAAATGTGACAAAAAGAAATATTCTTTCAACTGTGAATAAAATATTCGATCCTCTTGGATTTTTATGCCCTGTGACAGTCATTCCCAAGCTTATTGTGCAACAAACTTGGAATCTCAAGATTGGTTGGGACGCAGAACTTCCAGAAGAAATCCAAAATAAATTTGAAGTCTGGATTAAAGATTTAGAGTTACTATCTAACGTTAAAATTCCCCGATGTCTTGATATATGCCAGCCCAGCTCGCAAATAAGCCTTCATGTCTTTGTGGATGCAAGCAAACTTGCATACAGTGCTGTGGTATTCCTTAGGATGGTTGAAGGCAAAACTATAAGGCTTCATTTTATTCAAGCGAAAAGTAGGATCTCTCCTCTACACAAGATGTCAATTCCCAGACTTGAGCTACTTGTATGCTGTATTGGAGCACGACTCGTCCATTCCGTAATGAAGGCAATGGATTTGTTTGGGGTGCCCACTACCTATTGGACAGATTCCTCAACCGCTCTCAGTTGGATTATAAGGAATGAGAACTGGGGAGTCTTTGTTAATAATCGAGTAAGAGAAATCAGAACGCTTTCGAATAAAGATTCATGGAAACATATTTCCGGAGATCAGAATCCCGCCGATTTACCTTCAAGGGGTTGTTCAATCAGAGCCTATTTAAGATCCAAATGGTGGGAGGGGCCGTTATGGTTGAGACAAGACGAAGAAGATTGGCCAAAATCAGAAGTACAAATAGATGAAGAGGAAGTTTCAAAAGAAAAAAGGAAAGGTCTTGACTTATCGTCTACCCTTCTCGTTACAGAGGAAGAGAGAAAATGGTACAACAGAAGGTTTTCGAAGTATTCTCAAATACTTAGAATGATTGCCTGGATCCTCCGTTTTTCAAATAACTCACTTGAAAGAAATAAGAAAATTACAGGTGAACTATTAATAACTGAATTAGAAATTGCAGAAAAGAAACTTGTAAAGTTTATTCAACAAGACTATTTGAAGCAAAGTGAATGTCATAAACAGCTAAAATCGCTTTGTACTTTTCATGATGATGAAGGACTTCTTAGACTCAAGACCAAGATCATAAGACGTAAAGATGAAGAAAATTTCTTGTGCCCAATCGTTCTCCCATCTAATAATGATGTGGTCAACAAACTCATCCATGAACGTCATTTACAACTCTCACATGCTGGAACTCAAGTTGTATTGACGAATATCAGGCAGCAATTCTGGATTTTAAGAGGCAGAAAAACTGTGCAACGAGTAATAGCGAAATGTGTCCGGTGTAGGAGACATGCTGCTAAAGGAGTTGAATCCATTCCTACATCACTACCAGAAGATAGAACCAGGGATACTTTAGTCTTTGAGGTAATTGGATTAGATCTGGCAGGACCGTTATACATGAAGACTGGAGAAAAATTGTGGATTCTACTATTCACCTGCGCGGTGTATCGTGCTATTCACCTTGAGCTGCTAAAAAGTGTGTCCACAAACTGTTTTCTTTTAGGCTTAAGAAGGTTCATAGCTCGCCGTGGTCGGCCTAAAATAATATATAGCGATAATGGAAGCAATTTTCTTGGAGCCTCGAATCTTATGAAAAGTCTCAACTGGGATCAAATAATTCGTGATACTTCAATCTACAGAATACAATGGAAATTTAATCCTCCAGCTGCACCATGGTGGGGCGGTTGGTGGGAGAGAATTGTGCAAATGGTGAAAAGTCTATTAAAAAAAGTGTTAGGAAAGGCTTCTCTTGTTTACGAAGAGATTCTAACAATTTTGTGTGATGTAGAAGCTGTAATCAATGCAAGACCTCTCACGTATGTCTCAGATGATCCAAGAGATTTGGTTCCCCTATCTCCATCATTGTTCATTCAGGATATTCCAACTGTTGGTGTCCCAGATTTGGATCATTTGGATGATGTTAATATTTCAAAAAGGTTGAGATACCAGCAAAGGATACGTAAGGAATTCCGAAGACGATTCCGAGATGAATATCTCAGTCTTTTAGTGCAGTCACCAGTTAAGAAAAAGTATCTAATCAAAGAGCTAAAGATAGGTGATATTGTGTTAATCAAATGTGATAATAAGAAGAGAATGGATTGGCCACTTGGACGAATTATTGAAGTTTTTTCGGGGCATGACAATTTCATTCGTGTGGTTAAAGTTAAAACGGCGAATGGAGAATTGACACGACCTGTTAAAAATATATACCCCTTAGAGATTTCATGTAGTAATGAACTGTACGAAAAAGTAGACATTACCAAAACTGAGTCTCTTGCTCCTAAAGTTGTTGTCAATCAAGACTCTGATACAACTCAGACAGTGGCTCCAAGAGTTGTAGTCGCTCCAGACTCCTCTGATTCCAAGAATGATCAAACTAGGTGCGGAAGAAGAATTAGACTTCCAAAACGTTATTATAACTAATTCAATTTCTCATTATTATTTGTAAACTGTTCTACCTTAATTTATATGAATGTTGATTTTATATGTGGTGTGATTGAGTTGAATGTTTTAAAATTAGTTTAATATTGACTGTTTTGATAAATTAGCATTTATCAAAAGGTGGGAGTATGTGGAAAATAGAACGATAGTTTTTGTAAATATATGTCTGACGTCACAAAGTTATCTTATATGTTCTTTAAGTTGTAATTATTGTATTTGTTAAAAGAGAAAATGGCAACGATGTTTGTTTTCGAATGTTGATTAAAAGAAAATAGTGAAAGTTAATGCATCGTGTCAAGTTATTTTCTACTAGAATTATTGTAATCTTGTAAAGTACAGAAATTAAATGGAGTCAGATAATAAATAAGCTGAGTACGACTGAATGAAACAATATTCAGGGAGATACTACCGACATATTAATTTGTATTTTAAATAATTATATTTATTTATTTTTCTCCCGTAATTGGGTTAACTTTTTCCTTGCAGTGAGAGTAATGTCAGAGTAAGAAATACCGGCGGAGTGTACACCTGGTAATAGCGCTTTAAGTTTTTTTTATATTAAAAAAAAAAAAAAAAACATTAGGCATTATAATACTAAAAGTAAACATTAGTGATGGTAAAACTATACATTTTCTAAACCTGTAAAAGAAAGGTAACATTCAACTGCCCTTAATTTTCACGAGACTTTCTTTTAGGGTTATGTTCAATGTAGTTTTCAGTTCCATATGGATTTCCTAACTTAAAAGTTTTAAATTTATTTGAAAATCAACAGAGAAACTAATGTTTTCTCCTCTCCTAAGACTCTCCATCTCTCTGCTCTACGTCATCTGTAGCGTATTTCGATCGCCAATATTTTCTCTCAACGGCGATTGGCTGTACGTAAACAGTTTCGCCTTAAGTCATTATAACTTTGTAAGCTACAAGCTAATAAAAATGATTGTATAAAGTTTAATAAGAATTACGTGATTATTTATTTTCTTTAAACTGATTTTGGGTCGCAAGACATTAATTTTAACATTTTTAACTGCTTAAGTATTTCTGTATATAAGCGTTGCTTCGTTTATGTATTGAAAATTTTAGATAAAATTTCATGAATCTTTTGATATAATGAACAAAATTATTTCTTTCATTTTACATGTATATTTAAAATTAGTTTCGGAATTCTAAATATTCCTAAATAAGTCTCAAATTTTAAATATAAGTTACTTTTAAGGTTTAAGTAAATAATCACGCATGACTACTCTTAGTGGTACTGATTCAGTTTTTATTGAAAGATTTTTAAGTGCTTTTAAAACCATTGGAGGAAATGATCTTGGTTTTATCGATTACAATGTATTTAAAAACCTATTGAACAAGGTATTTATTAATTGATATCTTCGTTATATTAATATTTTATTCAATATTCGATTACTATTTGTTCTCTTTTGTTTTCATAGATAAGTGGTACTGATGGAAATGCTATTTTGAATTTAATTGCTGACGAACAACATGTCCGTGAGGGGCAGCTAGATTTCATCAGTTTATGCTTTTCAATTTTGACTTTCAAAACTGTTTTTAATTCATTTTCATCGGAGAACGGAAAAGTTCAACTTGTAAATTCTGGAGTTAATACTCAAACCTATGTTAAAAATAAAGGTAATAAAAAAGTATGAGGAAGATTTTCATATCGGTACCTATGCCTATAAAGTTTCCAAATTTTTGTGACAATTGGTCAATGGTACTTGAGACACACAAAAAAAAAAAAAAAAAAAAACATTGTAAAACAGAATTTAAAGATCACCTAAAATAACAGGGAAAATGCAATGAATTTTGATTTTTTCTTTACAAACTGGGAAAATATGGGGAATTTTGTTTCTTATTTTTGGCTTTTAGAAAATTGTAACCACTCAAAGCGTAATCTATGGGATATTTAACCGTGATATTTCAGCTATACTAAACTATATTTCATTAACTTTAGCATTATTTAAGAATGTTACGCTGTTTTTCGAGCAATTAAAACTAATAAATATAGCTCACACAAGAGCACAGTAACTGTTGTTTCCTCTTTATAATATGTGCAGGAAAAACACAAGGAATTTTTTTACGGATTTGAGTGGCAACCCTGTAAAAAGGGACTGCTTTGGAGAGTATAACTTGAAACCTGTGCCTGATTAACTATTAAGCATACTGAGCATGGGCTTAGGCAATACCTCCTAGAAGGGAAGAAAGCCGAAGGACGCAAAACGATGACTCATGAAGTTAGGCCCAGATTTGCTGATCACTTCAGTCAATGACAGGTTTTTTTTCTTTCGTTACTCTTTTACTAATTTTTTAATTGTTACAATCTTTATATTTATTTGTATTCAGAAATGATTAACAATAAAACAATTTTAACAAAACTAACAGCTGTGTGAGTGAAAAAAATTTTTTTTAAACATTAAATACCAGTTTAAATATTTTTTTTTTAAAGAATAAAAAAGTATTTCATTAACGATCAATTATTTTATAAATTGGAAAATTTAATTTTGGTTTTTTTTATAAAATGTATGGAAATATATTTTTCAAGCATATTTTTAAAGGGTTTCTACACATTTTTTATTATTATTATAATTTTAAACTAGTTATAAAACTTAGAAAAGGGTCTAATTTTATTAATACCATATTTACATTTTTAGTAGATTAATTTGAATTTTAATGATTAAATTTTTCAGATTATCAAAATTATAGAATACAAAATAAAATAGAAATTGTATCTAAACAATGATATAAAATGAGCTTAGGAAAATTTAGAAAATGAAATGCATTCTTTAAACAAGGTTTAGAAGGAAAAAAACATAACATCAAAAGCATGATTATAACTTGGATTTCTTTTCTTGTGGAAGTGTGATTGTTAGAAGTGATAAACTAAAATAAAGGAAGCAACCTTAGATAACAAATATTTTATTAAATAGCAAATTCAAAAAATGATTAAAATGTATATCAACTTTACACATGTGTTTTTAAATTTCTTTCAACAAGTTATGTATATATATATATGAAAAATTAATAGATTTTTAGGAAAATTTCATAATTAAATAAAAAAAATTTGCTTAAAGCACTTAGAATATATTACGCTCAAACAAAAATGTTTAAAGTTTGAGCAGAAAGTTTATAAATACAAAAACTTTTAATATTTTCATTAAATAAAACTCAATCAAAAAGTAATTAATAACCCTTTTCTTAATTATTTACACTACTTTCTTAATTATAATTAGCTTACTTATTTCAATTTAAGAGCAGTCTACAATTACGGCCAATTATTAGTATTAGTAAGATAATAATAAAATTAAGAAAATGACTAAACACTTTCCATATTTCAATTACCTTCTTTTGTCCCTTAATTCACAGTATTTTCACTGTTTATTTTTAATTTTGGCTAATGAATAAAATTTTATTTCTTAAATAATCAGATTTAAAGCAACATATGAATGTTTTTCCTTCAAAAATATTTTCGGCACCATAATTTGTGCCATAAAAATAACAAATTACTGCTCTTAACTATTATATATATACATAAATCATATTTACATCTATCTGTCTATGTATGTTTTTATGTATTTTAATATATATATTATTTTATTGTTATAAAATCTACAAAAAAATTATTACAATATTTTGCCATATGATTGATAAGAGCAACTTAATTATTAAAATAAATTAATTCACAATTAAAAATAATTTACTCTAAATGAAAATATAATAAAGAATCGTAACTAAATTCTAAAATGAGGATCACAGCTAATTTTAATGTGAAATTGCGCAAGGGATTTTTAAAAATAAAAACAAGTATTACTCCCTTTGAACTTCAAAATTTCTCGGTATGGCGGCAAGCAATTTCTTATGTAGTTCTTTATATTTGGGAAATGCAAAAACTAATACTTTTCTACCATCAACTTTGTAATTTCCTTAGCAGTTTGGTACACAGCACTTATATACCATTATTCATAACACTAAGAATTAATTTAAGCTGAAATTTACAACATTTGTTGAATAAATATAAATTTTACGAAGCACGTTGACATCAGAACACCAACGGTTGTTTACAAATTCTAATCAAAAATGTTCGCCAAATGGCTGAATGCAGTGAATGACAATACACGCGTTACAATACTTCAGAATATCGCCAATAGCTCGTTTGATCAGATTCGGAGTTTTTCGTAAAAATAGCTACCCTGACTGGTTTTCTTCTGGGCCTAACTCTACTACGTCATCATCGCCTATAGTAACCCGTTGTGGGGCTTGATTCCTCTCTAGAAGGTATTGGCTTAGGGCACCACAAAGTGCCAATAAAAAAACTTTTTTTTTTCTAGAAATATTTTTTACACATTTGAATTCGATTAAAACCTCTTACATAAGATTGTAATTTAAACAAAATTGCTATTTTATTATTTTTTTTTATTTAAATCCCACTGAATTGAAAGAAAGTTGTGTATCCAATCTCAAAATGACCAGTGTCTTTACCTAACAGACTACCTATATAGTCAATAGCATATATGAAATGCCTGAGGCCTGAAATACAATACTAGAGGAGGGAAGAAGCTAACAAGTGTATCAAATTTTACTAGTCCTGTGAAAAGTTTATAATTTAGAGTAATAAGATCTCACAAAAACTAATTATTAAGGAAATAATTATACTATTGTCTTGCTTTCTGCTCTGACTTCAAGTGATACTGAAACCAGGAGTAAGAATTTTCCATGTTATTTTACTCTAAAATTGAGTGATAAAAAAACTTTGTGTGCTATAAAGATATATCTTATTTTATATTTTTAATGTAGGATATACTCATATTTAATAAAGATAAAAACAAGAATTAGGGAAATGGTATTGATGTAACAGGTGAGTTACCACTCTAATTAGCTCTTAGACAGTACCAAAAAATTTTTTTTTTAGAGTTGTGGTGATTCGGAAAATAGAGTGTTCGCGTCCTAATGATTAACCCAGGTTCGAATCTCAGAAATGGCTGGTCGATACAAATTCTGCAAGCAACTCTCTTTGACCACAGTGCTGAGGTAAAAATATCTTCAGTGGTCATGGGTTAGAATGTGCCGACTGTGGAGACAAATGAAATTTCCTCTGCATGCAACACAAATGCAATTTAATTCAATCAAAAAAAGTCCTTCATGAAAGCTAGTTTGTCCCAATGCTTGATCTAGGTGCTCCATTGTCTTCTAGGCTGGGTTCAAAATTACAAGGCTACGGAATTTAACATTGATAGTTGTAAACTCAGAATTCAGTCAGCTGCACAGAGTCTGTTATAAAATAAAAATTAAGATTGGTTGATTTCAAACTAAATAATATTTCTTCACTTAAATTAAATTTTTATGAAATTTTCAATTCCATTATACTCAAAAAGAATGAAAGCACATTTGAACAAAAGAATAATTAAGTAAGAGTATATATACAATGCAATTTAATATAAAATTCAAATGTCTCAGTGAACGAAACACAACTGAAAAACTATGAAAGATATTCAGTGGTACCAATCTAAAAACTAACAAACTAAAGCACTTAATCTCCTTCTACATGAATAATATATATATATATATATTATTTTGGAATTTTTTTTATAAATCTTTCATTATTCTAAGAGATGTCTTTACTTTTTTGCTAGTCAGTGAAGAAGAATAAGTTTAGCCTTTATTAATGATTCTGCTTTATTAGTGTATGTTTATTAGTAATAAAATATTTTCCTTGAAAGTATGTATTATAGTAACTCTTTTACTACCAAAAACCTTGTGTGGCCCTCTTATTCTCTTGTTTAAACTAGAAGGATGAGTAGTGAATGTTTACTTTGAAAACTAATATGTTCTGAATTTACTTATATTATAAATTAATGCAATAAATCTTATTTCTAGGTAATCATGGTAATATTCATTCAACTAATAGAGCTGGTTTAAATGCGGAGGTAATATTTTTGAGAAATATTTCAATATTTTATCGCAGTTATGTATTTTACAAAAATATCTAATCATATTAACATGCATATTTTATTTTATGAAAATGGTAAATATTTAATTAATAACTTAATGATATATATCTTTCAGGCACCTTTTACAAAATCTGTTAAAGGCATACTGTTTTATAAAGATGGGGATCAACTTGGTTACCGATATCAGCTTGAAGTTTTAGAAAACTCTATGGTAGAAATCTTTGCTAAAAGTATAATTGATGGAAGTAAGGAATACTATCACCATTTTAATTTCATCTATTTGCATTTTATCATTTATCTTCAATAAAATGCTTTTTTTCAATGAAAATAATTTTCGTGTTTCCTATTTCGAAGCTACAATAATAATTTGATTATTTGAAATGATTATTTTGCTTTGTACAAATTTTTCATACTGCAATGTTTAATAAACTAAGCATATTTTTTTCTTATTTCCTTTCAAACTTAGAAATATTTTATGAAGTGTGAGGTGTTAAAATAATCATAATATTCATCTTTGAAATTCAATTCAGTGCAATTATTTCTGTTTTAATTTTTATTTATTTTGAGTTTTGATGACCAACTTAATTATTTGTGTCTATTTGTAGAACATTATTCTTTAAGGCGTGAGAAGTAAATTTTATTATAGAATTACTATATATTATGTATGTATATTTTACTTTTATTACCATTTTAAAAATTATTTCTTCTTTTAGGCCAGAATAGCAAAATCCCTATAGAGAGTTTAGTATTTCAAGATGGGAAGAAGAAATTGTTTGTTTCTTCCACATCAGTCATTAATGAAAGTGTAAGCATGCTAAAATTTTTCGTTTAAATGAACACAATAATTTCCTTTATATCATTTTAAATCTAATATTCACTTTGTTATTATAATTCCTTATTTTTGGATATTAATCATGTTTGGATATTACCTTATTTTTGGATATTAATAGGATACATTGGTGTTTTTATATTTCTGTATATTTATCTGATAAAAATGATTTAAGGTTTATAATTTCTCATCGTTATTTAAATGTTGATGTTAAAATAATATTGAAAGGTTAATTTCAAGCATTGATTTATGAAATGTTTTATTTCCCTAGCAATTGAAAGTCTCAAGGATTTTAAAGAAGCATATACTGGACTTAATTTCTTCATTTTTCTGACATAATTACTATCTAAATATTTTCCTAATGTGATAATTTTTTTTTTGAAGGATAAAATGTAAAATGTTTTTTAAATTTTTTTTAAAATTTTTTCTGATATCATTTCGTTGTTCATGAAGAAATAATAATAAACAGATATATGAAGATATAAAAGTAGATTTTAAAAAACAGAAAAACAAAAACAAGAAGGAATGCGCAAAGCAAAACAGAGTTTCACTTTCACAATTTGGATTTGGGCACGATTGTAATTTCAGATAAAAGAAATATCTGTAATCAATGAAAATAATACATTATGACTCAATTTAGAAAAAAGAAAAGAAACCGATTCCTAAGACGAGATAAACCCCCTTCACTTCTGCTTGTTAGTTAAGTTTTGTTTCATTATGGGTCTGTTTCGATGAAATCTAATAGTTGTTTTTCCCCGGGGGATCAGGAAAAATTATTTTGTCTACATTATAAGCGCTGCAGGTAAAGAAAAACAACTATTTCATTTTAAGCATTGCACCGCTTATGCCAAAAAGTATTGAATAATTAATGTGGCATGGTGGCAGGTGCCTCAGATTTATTTTCGCCTTGCAAATTAGTAAATACAGATGCCCAACTATATATATATATATATATATATACATTTTATGATATTGTTGATCAATACAAAGGTTTCTGCTACTGGGAAGTCAATTTTCTCCACTGAATTTTTTTTATTCTATTTCATATTTTCTATATTAATTAGTTTTGTTGTAATTTATTTCTTAAAAAAAAAAAAGATTGTGAGTCTTTACTAAATCTTTCTTTATCTATTACAGGGTTACTGCTCCGTGAAGTTTCAGTTAAAGAAAGGAAAATACGTTTTGATTCCCACTCTTCTAAAGTGGGATCAGATATCTGATAACATATCTTATCTTCAGGATGCAAATCCTCTGATGCAGCGCAATGAAGATTCTAATCCAGAATTCTCTCTTCCGTGTGAAAATGCTTTGAGAAAAGTGTTTGAAGCCATTGATGTTGATGGAAATGGCCTCTTAAATCAGCTGGAGTTTGATTTGTTTATTCGTTATACTTCTGGAGAAACAGCAGCTGAAGAATGGACCACTGTTGAAGGTTTATTATTTCATCATTTCTTGTAGAAGGTGTACTTTTCCAATACGTATGGACACTGTGGCAGAACCTTACCGAGTTCCTGCAGAAAGATTTTCCTTTTGGGAAGGAAAAAAATATTTGTTTTCTGTCCAAATTTTCAAAAGATTTTATATTTTTTTCAGAATCATATTCAAAAGATGCCTTTCTCGCGCATCGTAGTGGAAAAATATGTTTGGGATTTTTCTATTCTCGTTTTAGAATAATGAAGTAAAAAATTTGGTTTTCTTTTCTGTAGAAATTTTCATTCAATTTTTTTTTTGCAGTTATTACTATTGATTTCCTCTTAGTTTTTAAAATCCGATATTTTTGATATTATGTAATTTCTTACAACAACTGAATCTCGAAATGAAAACACACATTTAGTAACTCTTTCTTTAGAGTCCGATTTGCGTGATTTCGTTCTCAATCCTTTTTTTTTTTCTTTCTTCTTCCCGGTAGTTACTGCTACGGATTTAACGATTTTTCTATTATTTTTTTTAGTGTGATAATGATTTATAAAATTCGAAAAAGAAAATAATTAGTGTGTTTTCCCCCTACAAAATGCAAGAATATCGCCCATAATATTAGAATAAAAAAAATATTACATGTTAAGAAATTATTTTATTTGATCCAAAAATTTTTTATTTTTTTTGAAGTTGACATTTGTGTTACTTTAGTTTAGTAACACGTATATTGTTATTTTTAAAAGTATCTTATATTAGTATTAGAGAGGAAATATATAAGTATTAGAGAGGTATGTCACAGAGAGCCCGAAAATTTTCTGCCACAGGACATATGGAAATGGTCATTCAGTCAATCATGCTTAAAGGAATACCATTGGTCCCATCCAACTTTATTCAATTAAGCAAGTTATTTGATTAAAAATGGAGTCCATTATTTAAACTTAAATGCAAAATTTTTACGAAATGTTATTTTTTATTGGTATATATATTTTATAGTATAATTTTTATAGTATTTGCATAGGGAATTTTTTTCCAGATTTCAGTGGCAACCCTGTAAAATTATTATACTATTATAGTAAAAGTTTAAATTCAAACAAAAATAGGGAGGTAGGATTGTTTTGCTCTTCTTATGCTAGTAAAAGTGGGAGTTTTTATTTTTGCTGACATTTGCTTATTTTTGCTGACAAGGAGAAAGAGAAAGCCCCAAAATTTACCAAAAATACGCTTATGTAATATTCAAACAGTCTACAAATTGAGTCGAAAATCTAAAATTACACTTGTGAATTATTTTCAAAATTCGATTATATCGAACCTAAACTCCCGATTTCAACACTTAGCAGTGGGCCAGATGCCAAAATCAAATACTTAAATAAGAGTCTTTTTTTTTATTGCAGATTGGATTTTTCTGAATAAAGTATCCCCTCTTAAAAGTTGTTGCATTTTAGCTCATAGGTGACGCTGCAATTAAAAAATTAGAGCGTGTGAAAAGTGTGTCGGAAAATCTGTAAATGAGAAAGGCCTGTCTGGTTGTAATAATAAAAGAAAATTTTTTGACAATTGAAAAAACTATTTAATGGTACCAAATTTGACCCCCTTCTTCAGTCCCAGACGCTAGGGGAATTCGTGGGGGTAGATCTTAGTTAAGGGGAGGGTTAAGAAGTGAGTATAACTAATTAAATTTGTATCTGTACAGGATTTACATAGTTTACTGAAAATTTTCATAGTAAAATATTTAGCTTTATATATTTATCTGTTGTAATGTTTATTTTCAGATAATTTTAAAATGAAAAATGGTCAGCTTACCTTTGACGGTTTCTTGGAACTTTACAGATTAGTCTTACAAACAGACCCTCCTGATCTTTTAAATATGTTTCAGCAAATGGGTATAAATGATGAATTTGAACTGAAAAATGTAAGAAAACTAAATAAAACTTTAATTTGTCTTTTTGAAATGTGTTTTATATATTTTAAATATTAGTAATATTATTTAAATATAAATAATAAATATTTTAAACAATAAATTTTAAATATTACATAACTTCAAAGCATAACACAATTTTAACTTTCCATTATTTATGTTTTTATAATTGAACTGTTTTTGTTCTTGCATAATTTATTCAGATAATAATGTACTTATTTCTAAATTGCCCTAAGTTTAATTATCATTATTTTTCTTGTTTCCTTCTAACAGTTCTTTCAATCTTCTATGTGTGTTGGATTATATTTGATCCTTAAAATACCCTACTGAGAACCTATTTTTATGCACACTTCATCATAGTTTTACTATCACTACTTCTTGTAATGACTTTTATTGTTCCACTAATGCCTGACTTCTATATATTTATTTTGAAAAAAAAATATGGCAAAAGCAACAGACAGTATATTATATTAAGTAGAACCTTTTCTTATGAACTTTACATCATAGTCTTACTATAATTATTGCTTGTGCAAACTTCCCCTAATGCTTAGCTTTTATTTATTTTGAAAAAAAAATCATAAAAAAAACGTGCAGTACTTTTTGTGATTGTTTTCCTGAACTTCAAATGATTTACACTTCTAATTATTTATTATTATTTTTACCTAATTCTGGCTTTGATCTTTAATTTTTTTCTTTTTAAAATTATTTGTTTCAAATTTTATTTGTCTTTAAAAAAATTTCTTGTCATTTTACTTTTCTTTTCGCATTTGTTTTATCTCTATTTTTCTAACAGTGTCTTATCTTTTGAATGGTTTTATTTCTTAGACTTAGACTAAAGTTCGACACTCCACTCCTTCAACTGTAGTAGTGCCCGTGGGCGCCTAGTGTAATGTCTCTAAAAAGAGATAACCACAGGGGAGCTGTGGATATCATGGGTGGATATCTGCTTGAAGGGGAGATCACTGGAACTAGAGCTTGTCGGCTAGCAGAGATCTGAGTAGATTCATGAGGTCTTGATCTTTAAGTAGTTGCTGCATTTCTTTAAAAATCAGCAAGAATCTGGTGGCTTTGTTCGAGGCTTTGTGGGTCGTCCTCTGGATTTTCTTTTGGGTCTTGCACCACAGCCCGAAAAACAGGCTGGGTGCTCACCTAGGCAGTTAATACACTTCGCAGGCTCGCTTGTTGGTTTGGTACAGGTGTATGTAAAGTGTGCGTCTGCACACTTCATGCAAGCAGGCTCCGCAGTGCAAGTCCTTTGAGTGTGTCCATATTTCTGGCATCTGAAGCACTGTATTTCGTGGCGTCCGCCACGAAATCTCTCTATCTTTACAGGAGTATCAAAAAGTCTCTTGATAGTGAAGATGTCTCTGTGTTTTTCACAGTCAGGTAAGATGACTAGGTAGAGGGGGAGGAGCCTAACCTCCAGGCCACGCCTCTTCCTCAGTTGCTCTATTCTGATTGGCCGTTGCTCAAAAACTAAGAGTTCTTTTTCGAGATCTGTGATTTCGACTTCGGAACTAAGTCCTCGGATGAGGGCTTTCAAATTTCTACGGGTGGATTGTAGAATTTCCATCGGCTCTTTGCATTCAACTGGAGTCTCGACGTTTGCCGGGGCAGCAGTTGTAGTAGTATCGGATGGGGTGTCTTCCACTGTAGGTGTGGAGGCGATCTTTTTCTCCGGGCGAGGGGGCTCGCTGTCTGATTCTGGGTCCGTGCATTTTTGTGTTGCCGAGTTGACACTGCACTTTTTTCTTTTCTTCTTTTTTGAAGCTTTTGTAGTAGTGGAGTCAGTCTCTGGGGTGGTGGTAGAGATTGGCTTTTCGATGTTAATTGTAGCTTCAACTAGGGTTGGCTCTTCTGGGATTAATGGAGTATCGGCTGAGGATATTATCTGGTTATCTGTAGTGTTCTCAGCAGTTTCCATGCCGTCGTCTGGCTTTGAAATATTTTCAGGCTCAGTAGGCTTTGAAACTGGGTCTGGAATTGGAGATGGAATATTTTTGGAGTCTCTAATATCCTTGATAATCAGCAATTCCCTGGCTAAGAATTTCGCTCTGTACAGGTTTTCGAGGTAGTTTGTCGAATAAGACTTTCGTCGGCGACATTCAGCTATCTCGACATCAATGTTGCTCGCAACTCTTTGTTCGCGCTCGAACTCCTTATCAAAGGACGTAGAATTTATATCCAGAAAACGCTGGGCATATCTCTTCGTATCAGCTTCAATCGCAGCGAGATTTAGATCAGGTTTGCGAGAGGGTCAGAAAGCCTTCCCTCCGCGTCCGAAACGTTGATTAGACATGGTAGTGCGGAGCTTGGTTATAAACAACCTTACTCGGCGGGATCCAATGCTCGAATGGTTTTATTTCTATTGTAAACATTCTATTTATTCTATTCTATGACATTCTATTTATTCTATTCTATGACATTCTATTACATTACTAATATTTTAAACAAAAAACCAATATTAATGTTAGTTTTACAATAATGATTCATAATACTATTTCTATGGTTTTATTTTTATTCTAAAACTAGCATTAATAATTTTTTAAAGATAAAAAAGGGTTATCTTAGTAATATTTAAAATAGAAGACAATGTAGGAAGCAGTATTAAAATAAAGCTAGGTGCAGTTTTGATAAGGAACACAATTGTCAGTACCATGACTGAATGATGTACTACTAGTCATTAAGACTTCATTTACAGCATTGAAACAGCTGTATGTTTTAAATTATTTTAAATTTCATTTTTACATTATCTGTTTAAGAACTCCACTTGTTTTTCCTACTAAATGTTTCTTGATTCATACCATAAAATATGTTATTTTATATTTCATTTTCTGTTTATTAATCAAAATATTTTTAGATTCAACAATTTGTACTTGTTGTAAAATCTGAAACAGCCAAATTCCACCTGACTCCTTTACCAATTTCTTCCTATTTGGAAGTGTCTGAAAAGGTAATGAAGAAATCAGCCGTTGAACAGGGTGTGTCTTCAAAAATAAAAGAAATGAATGATTTGTTTCTTTTCAAACACATTTTACCTCATAGAGTTACTCTAGTCATCCAAAATCAGGTTTGTTTACTTTCCTGTATTATTGTGGTTTAAACAAATTCTGAGCTGCTATTTAATATACTGAATGCCTAAACATTATATGATTTAAAAATTATTCTTTAAAATTTAAATATAATAGTATATACTTTTTTAATATTTCTGAATTTCAAAAGTTGATGTTGATTTTTACATTTACTGATTGAGAGTCGTGGTGGCTCAGGGAATAGAGCATTTGCTTTCCAATGAGGTGAACCGGTTTTGAATTCTAGCAATGACTGTTTGATACGAATTCTGCATCAGGCTCGCATCGACCACAATGTTTTCGTAAAATATCCTCAGTGAGATCATGGGTTAGAATCCCCTTGCCGTTAGGCTAACCATGAGATGTTTTCCTTTCCACCTAGCGCAAATGCGGGTTAGTTCCATCACAATTTCCTCTACAAAGGCAAATTTCTCCCAATACTTGCACCAGAAGTTCCCTTGTCTTCTGAATTGGATTTAAAATTACAAGGCTACTGAGTTGAGCATTAGTAGTCATAAATCTAAAAAAATTGGGTTGGCTGTTCAACGACGGTTATAAATTTTTTTATTTCCAATGGCAGGGAAAACAAACAACACAAAAGAACAATAAAAGTAGAGAATAACAAAAGACCGAAGTCATCTTCCTAAAAGCTCTCTCGCACGCCAATATCTTGCGGTCTCCGAGTCCAGTCCGTGGAGCCTCCTACAGCAATGGAGGTGCTCTCTATTCATTGGTGCTCCAGAACCGCACAGTTGATACTGAGGGTGGTCAAAAATACCTATACTATGCAGGTGTTCTCCTTGACAATCATGACCTGTTAGGAGTCTAAAGGGGGCTACTGCATCTTGGCGAGGCTTATTTGGCACTGCCTTAATATCTGTCTCGCTCCAGTTCTTATTCCTTATGCTTTCTCGTAGGTCAGCAAAAGCATTCATTTTCATTATGTTTTTTATATGTAGTTTTATGGAATGGAATGACAGTCCAGAGCAACTTGGTTGAAGGATTTGTGTTCCGTTGTGAGCAAGAAAGTCAGCTTGCTCGTTACCATAGATGTTACAATGGCTGGGAATCCACTGGATGACTACTCTTTTGTTTTTTAATGCCAAAAGTCTGATAAGTCTCCGACACTGAAGCACTTCATCCGACAAAGTATCTTCCTGTGAGCCGATTGCTTGGATTGCAGCCTGGGAATCTGACAGCAGTTTAACTTTTCCAAATTTTGAATGGATGGCCAACAGTTGTTTCAATGCAATATAAATAGCGTGTACTTCGCCATCGAAGGCCATTTTGTATTTCCTGGCAGATGTGTAGAAGGAAAAGGGATCAGAGAAAAAACCAGATCCAGGTTATAAAATAAAAATAATAAAATTAACTGACTGGGTGTGAGCTGCAGCTTAAGACCTTCTTTTGTGTTTTTCCTACCAAAACTCCAGTTTTTCCTTGTTATTCAGTAAAAGAGTTGTATATTCAGAAGAACTTCTTACACAAACTTGCCCTGATAAGTAACAAAAACTTTCATATAGTGTTAATGAATTTCAAAAGTTGAAGATGAATATTTTATAATATGCAGTATTATTCAATCGAATGTATACAGTGCCTTATGACACTCTCTCACTTGTTTTACCACCAAAAAATCAGTTTTTATACATGTTATTCAGTGAAAGAGTTGTACATCAAAAAAAAAAAATAATAAATAATAATAATAATAATCTATATAAACTTGCTGAATGCAAACAAAAACTTTTTATTTAGTATTAATGAATTTCAAGAGTTGATGTTAAGTATTGTATTAACCCAGCGAGTGTGTGCAGCGCTCTATGTCCCTCTTATACTTGTTTTTTCTACCAAAAACTAGTTTTTCTCATTGTTATACACTGAAAAAATTGTGTATCCAGAAGAAATTGCTGTATGAATTTTCCCGAATGGGAAAAAAAACTCTTTATTTGGTGTAAATAAATTTCAAAAGATGATGTTTAACACACAATGAGCAATATATTACAATGAAAATGAAAAACTGATTACTAAATAGTGAAATAAATAACCAGCAGATATAAATATTTAATTTTCTTTAATATAAAAAGGCAACAGATCAGTTTTTCTAAAACCTGATAAATATAAAGATTATTAATATAAAAATTTCATTTAAGATTATTTATTCGCTCATTATTTTTTTCTTATTGAACCTTTAGTTTAAAACAGAAATAGTAGTTTTAAATGCAACTAACTATAGCACCTGGTTTCTTGCATTTTAATTAAAACCATTTTATTATTAAGTAATTATGAATTTCAACTATTTTTAGCTAACAAAGAAATATATGTGCATAGCATGTTTCATTAGTGCATGTTTCATTAATAAATTTTTTTTTCCATTTAGTCACATAGCAAAGTGATAGTGAATCTAGATTGCAGTGATAGTGTTAACTGTGAGAGTCACAGGAAAAACCTAAGTTATTCTGCTGAAGTAACTCCAAGAACAAGCAAGGTTAGTATTCTTCTTCTTCTTAGGCACTACAGCCACTTACCAGCCAAGGCTGTCTGAGTCAGTTTATAGCATTTAGATTTATTAGATGGTATATTTCTCCACCTGTTAACAACTTCTCTACTCTATCTAACCACTTTGCTCTAGACCTTCCTCTTTTTTCCTCTGGCGAGTTTTATTATCCAGGAATTCTATATTTCCCTCAAACTGTGGTTGTTCAATTCTTACTTTTTGAAATATATTCAAAAAGGATCGTGTATTATGTCTTAAGTTTATGGCATTTACAATTTCCAAAATAAAATTCTGATTATAGTAAATTTTACAAAATTTAAATATAATCTAATGAGAAAATAAATTCTCATTTTTAACTTAGTGGCTATGTATATAGATTGATTTTAATTTAAAGCATACATAAAGAAAGTTCTGATGTTAAAAGATCTGATATTATATTTTATTAAAAAATAACTCATAAAGTATGCAAAAATATGATTGGAAACACTAATGATTCATTTTGTAATTAATGGAAATATTTACATAAAGATTTTTATAATGATGAAATATATGCTATCCAAAAGGTTAATAATATTCTCTTTTGGGAAAAAATATTTTTAACGACTTTAACTTTCTTATACTTTTTTCAATTTCATCAAGCATCATATTAAGTAATTAAATTTTACTTAAAGATAGAAAAAAAAAAACAACAGAAAACAACATAATTCATATAGTAAGAAACATATGAATGAACTAAAAATACTATTTTTGAAAAAATAAAATTCGTATATGGGAAATTAAGTTGCAAAAGTTGGAGAAACATTATTATTTTGAACGTAATTTTATGATAAATATAAGTTTTTATCTGATTATTTGTTTAAATATAAAACATTTTAGTATTTATTGTGAAATAAATTTATATTAGGATTAGACTAGCCAAATAATATATTTCTTATATTTGTAAAATAGTCTTTTCATCTTGTAAGATTCATAAAGAAATAACAAGATAAAAGCAAACATTTTGATGGACAAAAGCAAAATATTGTTCATAAATCTATTGTTAATGTTGCATTGCTAATATAAAACCAGTAGATTAAATTAGTTTACCAACATTAATGATTAAGATGATTTACCCAGAGATTTTATTAGTTTAGTTTTGAATAATATCTCACCGATTCAGTAAAATTCTAATTATTTATTACTTTAGTATAGAAAGAATTTTTTTTTTTTTAAATTTGGTTGAATGGTCAATTTATAGAAGGTTTAGATCAGCATTTAATTATAATATTTCTCAAGGTAAATTTTGGATTATTTAACACAAAAGATATACAAGTAATCAAGATAGAAAATGTTTATATTCTTCTTTTTATACTGAAGACATTAATTTTAAGAGATCAATTTGAAATGTTTCTTACCATTAATAAACTTCTTCTAGTCAGTGTATAAAATGATGTATTTATTATAAAAATAGTTATGCATATCAGATAAAAACAATATATTATATTAATTTCAAATTATGTTTATTAAAAATGTAAAATTTGCTGCCCTGAAATTTTTATATTTAAAGATCTATGTAAATTTAAAATGTTTATTTTTATATCTTTAATTTTATTAATATAAAATTACAAGTCAAACATTTAATTATCTCTTTTTATTAAGATATTATACACTATACTTACTTTATTTTTATTTTAGATTGTTCATCATCTGTTTCCAATTGATGTAAACAAAGATTGGAATGTAGAATGTAAAGAATCATTTAAAACTGATTTAAAATAAAATGTAAAAAACTACTTTTTGTTGTTCTGTATTGTATTTTACCTTAATACGATAATTAAATTTAAAAAAATGTACAATTTAAAAAAGTAAAAAATTAAGCCTTTATATTGATTGCTACTATAATTTTCAGAATGCATCTAAAATGAATTCCTCATAATTTTTAATACAGAAATTTTATGGCTGCAGTTAATTAAAACAAACCTTTTAAAGAAAGTCTCTAATTTTTTGATTAAGATAACTAATAACTAAATTTTTGATTAAGATTTCAATATCTAAAGTAATTTAAAATTGTTCAAAACTATGATTTTCTCAAGAGTTACATTTTTTTATAATTAGATATTAATTTAAGAATATTTAATTTTAATATTGTCTTAAAAACATTACATTTGTTTCTTAATATTTCTTTTGAATTTCACTATTCCCTGTAATAAAATAGCCCTAATATGACATAGAAATTAGATTAAAATGACTGATTAAGCTAATTTTTTTCTGAATTCAAGGAGTTTTCTAACATAAAATACTGTATTGGAATTCAAATGTATTTTTGAAAATTAATTATCATACTAATTTAAAATTATGAACGGCTTCTATCAACTATGCATCACATAAATATCAAGCCTTTTTCTGAAGATAACACACATATTTTGAAGCTGCCATGATTTATATATTTGTTTTTATTTTTAGCACTGTCAAACAGGCAGAAAAAATTGTCAATCTGAGCCCATCAAACGTTATTCAGTTATACTATAATAGTAAAATTTATTTGACATATGTTTATATTTGAACATAAGAAAAATAAAACAATAATTTATCTTAAAAATAAAAATATATACATTATAAATTTAAATTGCACAGAGTTTTTATCATTTTAATTTAAAATAAATCAATTTAATGCTACTACAGTTCTATACAAAAAAAAAAAAAAAAAACATTTAAAAAATTATTTTTTATTACTTTCACTGTAAAATAAATGTTTTAAACTATTAGATTTTTCAAATTGATATATTTTAATTTAGAAATAGTTAAATGATGTTAAAATATACATCTTTAATTAGTTTTATTAACACTTTATATAACTTTTAAGAACTGTACAAACCTTGCTATTGTTAATATCTTTAAAATGAAACAAACTTGCATTGTTTTAAGAGTTGTTATGAACTAAAACTTTATTAACTAAACTATTCTAATAGAAATAAGTCAATATCCTTAATGCATTTAAAAATATACTTTATATTCACCGACCTTTTAAATTCAACTAATAGTGACCAGACCACCTTCATTTGTAAAGTTTTCACTTCAAAGTTTCCAGTCAGTATTTATGTTTCCAGTCAAGGCACTAGTTTAGATGACCACAGTGCTGCATGCAGAATATGTTCATGGACAAAGTTAGGGGAAAATTCAGAGAGCCCTTGGGAAATTTTTGATAAAACGTAAAAAAAAAACTGGGGAAATTAGTTTTCTTATTAAAAAGAAAATTGCTAAGAAATTTTTTATTGCATAAATATATTGTGTTGCTTCCTAGAATTCCCCCCCCCCCAAAAAAAAAAAAAAAAAATTATAATTGGAAAGAAAAATTACACCTCTGTTATAATTTTTTGGAAAATTTCAAACCAAAGAAACTTTGTTCTGGGGAAATGTTAGACCCTCGATGATCCGACATTCCCTATTTGTAACGCTGTATCAGTTAAAGTTTATGAGCTAACTTTTAATCACAAAGTTGTACTTTGTATGCAAACAATATTTTTCAAAAATCCAAATCAGTTTTGGGCACTGAAAAAAAATTTCATAATTTTTTAAAAAGTTTAAATTATTTCAAAAATAACATTTGCTGCTATTTCTTTTATACATAATTTATTTTCTATTTCTTTTTTATAAAGTCTTATAACATAATAAAAACATTCTTCTAAATTTTTAAACAAACAATTTTACAAACATTAATTACAATTATTAGAAATATTGAACAAATGTACTCAACATCATTAAAATCTTGTATTTATCATCCACTCTTTAAAAACCTCTAAAAATTTTCCTAATATATGTATCTCTTTCAATATATAAATAATAATAAGATTATTCATTTTAAGTCAGGAGTAGATCCCCCTAGGTAGTGTCTCAAATCATTTATTGTAGATTTAACTAGCTTGCATCTAATTGTTGGAAGACCAAGTCTTTTATGAGCCTCATAACGATGACATCCACCAAAAGAATAATAATAGTTTCCACCTTCTCTCCCAGTTATCCATAGGACATCGACTGGTGGCACATTTTCTCGCGATTCAGGATTCTAGAAAATATAAATTTTAATATTTTGATAGGGGTTAGCATTTTGACCAGAAGAATCGGGTACATAGAACCAGAAGAAAGTAAGTAAAAATGACTTACAATTATTTCACAAAGAATATTATAAGAATAGCTTAAACTTTAATAAATTAAATTTAATAAAGTGTCAGAGAGCTAAAAGTTTTTCACATAAACTATTTCACAATGAGTATTATAAGAATAGCTTAAATTTTTAATAAATTAAATTGAATAAGGTTTCAGGGAACTAAAAAATTTTCACATAAACTCTTTAAAAATATAAAACAAAACAAACCCTTACAATTATTACCTAAAATGACTTACAATTATTTCACAATGAATATTATAAGAATAGCTTAAATTTTTGATACATTAAATTTAAAAAAGTGTCGGGGAACTAAAAGTTTTTCACATAAACTCCTGGAAAAAAAAACATTTTCCGATTTATTTATTCTAGTTTTCTTCCTAATTTTAAAATTTAAGTATAATTATTTTAAAGTCTGTTTGAGTATTTATACTTCAGAATTTGATTTCAATTATGTGCCATTTGTAAATTCCAAGTTCTATTTGTGATTTGTAGTAGTGTATATGTTTAGTTAAGTGCCACGTAATTAAAAGTTTTTAACAAAATACAAATAACTAATTTTTTTATTATTTAATTTAGTTTTATGACGGATCTTGAAATCTATATATCATATTATTTATGAGTCTGTTTGAGTATTCACTTAACGGCATTTGATTTCAAAAATTGGTGTGCAATTCCAAATTCAATTTGTAATGTATAAGTTTAGTATGTGAGTTGAAGATTTAGTAATTATTAATGCAATTTGTTTGTGATATTTTAACAATTCTTTATATAAAAAATAAGATTTTACTATACTCATTTACGTAATGTATTGAAAGATTAATTTCTAAAGTAATTCTTTGAATTTATTTTTCTCTCCAATTTAAAATGACCACATTTTCTTTGAGACAAAGCGGAACAAATGGGATGAAATGAGAATTACAATTTAGTTATATATATTTTATTGTATACATTCTTATACTTGTACAAAAATGTATTTATTATTATTTATTGGTGACTATGAAAATATTCGCGATCGCAACGCTCGAGTACGCCATCTAGCGGGAGCCTGAAAATATCGTGCATTAGTTCCCACATAACCATTTACAATGTCGGACGCCATTTTCTTAGCATCAAAAAAGAAGCAAAATTTCCCTAAAGAAAAGGTAAAACTTCTTGAAAAAACTAATCAGAACATGCCAAACATTGAAGCAGAACACGCCAAGCATTTGAAGAACAACTTCTTAATAATTTTTACCTTTCTATTACCAACAGCATAACATGATTTCATGATCACTTGCTGTTACAGATGTGTGTATTGCGGTAAAATAATTTTTCTGTCTTCAATTCATTACAAGTTAAAATGAAGTCAACATTGCTTTTGTCATTCCAATGAATAAATGTGTTCTAATGAATTCCATACAGAACTGTAATAGTTATAGAATATTCTTCTTCTTCATAGAATAGTATATATTTCTGTATCTACATAATTCAGAAAACAACAATAAAGAATAATCCGAATTACTTGAAAAAGTATCTTTTGTGCTGATTATAAATAAATTTTTTATCGTTTTCTTGGTAAGTGTTTAATTTAGTTTTGAAAGAATTTCAATTAGAATTCAGCTATTCTGTTTTTAAGCTACATATTAAAATTCATATCGAGATCTTACAATTATAAAATTTTGATGTGTGATATGTTACCTAAAAGTAATGAAGGGATAAACTATGTATATATTATTTGAGAATAAAGTTTTCTAACAAAGAACATATCATTTTGGAATTCTCCGGATTTATAAATCAGGTAAGTGTTATGATTTTTATAATAAAAAATTTGCTTGTAAATAATATTTTTTCTTACTTGATGATCGTTCTCTACAAAATGTTTTTTTTACGTCTGATTAAATACTATAAGAATTAAAAAAAAGAAACAATACGAAAGTTTTTATTGAAAAATGAGGAATTTTTAAAATCGTTTTAATCCTAAGAATTCTTTATTTTATGTTTTTTAGTTTATAATTTTTTGATAAAATTGTTGTCAAAATACTTTTTTTGAAAAATTAAATGTTATTAAATTATGTGTTTATGTATACTTCTTGCATATTCTAATATTTGAAGTAATATGATTCAGAAAAGTATGGAAGAAAAATTCGGTACTTACGTATTAACCACAGCTACAGATTTGGCAGATTTTTAAGTGCCGCCAATCTACACTTAAAATTTTTGGAAAAAATCTTAAAATGAAACACTTTGTTTAAAATCAAAGTAGTCAATCGGATTTCGGTGGAAAATGGGCCGATTAAGAGTTTAGCATAGATTCAAAACAAACTTTTCTCTCGCCTGATTCTATAGCCATTATGAACTCTAATAAATAAGATTCAAAATGAAATAACATTTCCAAAACGGACGTTTACTAAGCTAAAGTTTCATGTTATGGACATTGGTACATTTTTGTTATATTTCACTCCATAAAATATTTCGCTCCTAAAAAAATAAAATTGCATTTTGTTTTGTTTTTGGCAAGTCCCAAAGACGCATTTTCGTAACACTAAAAAATGGAGACAAAAAAAGAATGGTTCTTTTTTTGTTTTGTTTCGTAAGCATTCTTTATTTTACCTTAAAATTTAAATAGGCCTTTCATGTTATACCATTAAATTTAGTAAAACTATTTCTCAGGCATTAGGTTTGAACTCTTATAAAAATATACCTTTTTTTTTCTCTTTATTTACAAATATTTTTCCGATGTGTTCTGGATGTTCCTTCTCTAAAAAAAAAGAGATACCATTTTGTTTTCGTTTGCATAAGAAAGAAAACAAACATTTTACACCAAATGCGTAAAAGTTGGCAGGTATGCGTTACGTTGTAGCGAATATTGCTCTACCTTCGTCAATCAAGTAATGAGTCAAACCGAAAGTCAAATTAAAAACAACAAACCGCACTGTTTATCAGCAGTCCGCCTGTCTGCACTTATCTGAATTAAGCCGAGACCTAATGACAATGATCGAACACCACTGAGTAAATCTAACTCGGTATATTACCTAATTTAGTTTACTCTTCGTGCATTTTATGTGTTTTTTTATGTATTTTTTATTTATTTATATTCTCCATAATACTTAATAAATAATAAGTAATATATTTCTACAGTACATTTAAAATAAGAGATGCTGATATTTTCTAAAAAGCGGGACATTTTTAAAAATCGGCGGGACGCGGGACAGTCCACCAAAAAGCGGGACTGTCCCGCTAAAATCGGGACGTGTGGTCAATTTACTCCAATTAGTGCTTTTTAGGAGAGATAATTATATAATATTTTTTTAAATATTCTATTTCAATTTACCTTTAATGTTTCCATTAAGCTCAAAACTTTAGCTTCATCTAATTCGGAAGGAAAAGATCTTATTAATACATTAAAAGGAACATTGTGAATTTCATGTATATGAGCTGCATGAATACTTGAAACTGTTGTTTTTTCAGACATAGTTCTTACTATATTTGGAAAATTTGAACATGCAACTTTTTGACGAGATAAGCTAATAACACTGATGTTCTGAAACCATAGAGCAGTACTTGTCATTCCAAGTAAAATCCGGGAAACGGATTTAAAATGACGCATTATTTCATTATTCCGATGAAATTATGGACGAAAAAACAACTATCTTTAATAAAAACTTCTTGCGAATTCATTTTTTTGCTTAGACCTAACTTTATGAAAAGTAAAAATCAATCTATGCAAGCTAAAAGCAAACTTCTTTTATGCACGAACGTCAGAAAATAGTCGCTGTACCACAAAATACAACTGAAACGAGAAACCATAGACCCTGCGAGAAACATAACAAATCTTTTCCTACAACTGGCGTTTTAAAATTATGAATATAATTCGTTAACTTTTTTTTTAAATGACTCATTATAGTATTAAACCCTCCAGTCTATTTAATATTACTCTTAAATTCATTTCATCAAATGTTGAAGATATCGAAACTTTAGTAGGATTTCCTGAAATAGTTGGAAATAAAATTTTTGATGAATTTATTTTCCGTGAGCAACAGTTATCTGAAGATGGTGTTCTGTTCAAAAATGTTTCAGAACTTACTTTGTCAAAAATATTACAAATTTTTGTAACGGGTTACGGTTATAGTGTCCTAAGAACTCTCAATTTATCTTATAGTTTAATTGTCATAAATGAATATTTTAGCTCCATTATAAAACTTCTACCTCCTCTCGTAGAATTATGTCTTTGTCATTGCTCTTTGGGAAATAATCATGAGATAACTGAGTGTATCTCTGACATGATATGGTGAATTATATAATTTTTTAATCTATAAATCACAATTTGATTCATAAATTTCTCCAATTACTATACTAATAATTAAAGTCATTTCCATCATCAGCATGAAAATATCAAATATGAAACTTCAATTTGTTAGGTGGGTGGTAATTGTTTCGATTCTAATGAATGAATTCTTATATCCTATATGAAAGTAATTTCAATAAAATGAAATGTTATGAAAAAAAGGAGATATATCTGTATTGGTACTTGCTTGCTCTAATTACAATCCCAAAGCCGTTAAAAAGAAATTTAAAATTTACAAAAATTTTAATTAAAATATGAAGAGATTTTTCCAAGGGTGGGTGTAAATTTATACTCTTTGAGTTGGTCCCTTTCTGTGATAATTTTTTATTTTATTTTATTGGAGGCCATTCCCAGGAGTAGCCAAAACTTGGAAATTATTTTAGCGGAGATAACGATAAAAAAATCTATACTCTACCACGTTTACTCTTTCCAGTCAATTATGTAAAAATTTCTGGCAGAAAATTCGACATTTGTTAGTTACATCTGTATGTGAAAGCTAATATTCTAGCTATTTATACTACAGATTTTATTTTATTTTCATTTATTCTGTTGGCTCTTATTCTGCATGCAAAGAAAAAAGATCATGACCTTAATTTTGGTGTTGTACGAATGCAACTTTTTAAATGACATCCCATATTTGGTTGTATACAACAATGTGTGGACTCTAAAACATGTAAATTAACTTATTTTGAATAATCACTGTCTTTACCTTATCTGTAATACCATCTCTTACTATTAAATATATCTGTGTGCCATACATTATATTACTTAGATTTATGAGAAAATAAATAAAAGAAAATTTATAAAACTTTAATGTAATGAACATTATGCATAAATATCCATTTAAAAAATTTTCACCCTTTGATTGTCTGGATCTTTTTGCCAAACTGTACTTCTATGATTAAACTTAATTACAATTAGTTTTCTTTTTTGATAAGTTTGGACTGGTCTCTCTTTACTCTGATCAGTATTTTCCCTAAGCGTGTTTAAAAGGGCGACTTGCCCTTTGATTTCTATGAATGTGATTTGATTTCTATAATTACCTTTTTGTGAAAATGAGCTGTAAACCCATAAAAATACTGCCTTTTTTACTCACATTCCATTTAAAAAAAAAAAAAATTAATGTTCAAGTAATAATTACACACTGTTAAAATTAACTGTGTTCATAGGTTTAATTCTATACAAATACAGTTGAACCTGTTTATCTCGAACCTGCTTATCTCGAAAACCTGTATTTCTCGAAATTTTTTAGTTTCCCGACATTAACGATTTAATTTTAATGTATTTTTCCAAGTTTATCTCGAAAGAATTTCTTTCAAAACCTGTGTTTCTCGAATTTTGAAGGAGAATGTACATCATCGTAACCGATGCCTGGACAGCAGAACTTGTTCAAACAATCTACATTACAAGAACCGAAAAATTCCCTAGCCCCATGGGAAGTAAGAATCAGCAGATTGGAGGGTCGTTTCTTCGAATTTTCGGTTACTATCCTCACACTCTCCAACCAATTGAGTGTATTCCGACAATGAAAAGTTGACTGATGAGGGAGGCGTCACCACTGGGCATCAGTTTCCACACATGGATAAGAACAACACAAAGAGAAATTCAATTTATCAGTAGAATTTTTTTAGGAGGTCTTTGGTTTGAGCGTCTCAGTTTTTTTTTAAACATTGTTCAATTGAATTTTGTTTAAGTATGGAAGGGGCTAAACGTAAATTGAATGTTCTCTCCATTGAAGAAAAAATAAAAATTTTAACATTCTTGGACGGAAATCCATTAATGAAAAAAAACGAAGATGCAGTGAAGTTCGATTTACCAGCAAGCACTCTACTCTTTCTACAATTATTAAGAATCGAGAAGCTGCGGAGAAAAAATTTCATAGCAGCAACAAGAATGCGAAAAAAAGCCGAAAATGCACTTTTCCGGACGTGGATGAACGTGTTTTAAAATGGTTTACACAATGCAGGAGCAGAATTTAATTTTTTAAACTTACCTGTATATCTCGAAACCTCTCTATCTCAAATTTTTTTCCCTTTCCCGCGAGATTCGAGATAGGCAGGTTCGACTGTATTTACTTTGTTAGGATTATTCAAAACTGTTTCAACTTATATAAGTTTCTCTTTTTTGGGGGGGAGGGGGTATATTAATGAATATATGAAGTGATTTTATATTCAAAATTATTTTTTAAATAAATACTTTTTTCTAATAAAAGAAAGATACACCTTAAATTGTTCATCTTCTTATGATTTTCAATTCAAATTATAAAAAAAAGCTTTCAGGTTGTTTATAATTATTTTTAGTTTACTTTTCTTGAAAAAAATTATGCATAGAGATTGTCTTTCAACATGCCTTTAATTATTTTTTATAAGCTAACATTTTTTCTCTTATTTATGAAAGTGTAATTCTAAAGTTGTTGGGCATAAAATTAACTTATTACATAATATTATAAATTTTAATAAATTTTTACTATAAATTCTTATGATTTAGATTCAGCTGAGAGAAATACATATGAATATGAACAAAATAAAAGAATAATAAATATGCTGGTAGCATAGCAATAGAACAGTCCAAAATTAAAGATTTGAGCATTAGTCATGTTTTTTCTGAGGGAAAAGGGATTTTACGTGTGACCCTTGTTAAAAGATAAAGTATCTTTGTCCAGGGAAGATCTGTAAATTTTGAAAAATTCTGAAATGATTAGAAGATTAAAGATAGTTAAACATTTAACATTTTTTTAAATTCTAGTTTTCTCATACCATATTTAGTTTTTTCCCATCTAAGATGAATACTCAGCTTGGCTGCACTATCTCTGCTAAGTGAATAATTTCCAGTCAATTATGTAAAAATTTCTGGCAGAAAATTCGACATTTGTTAGTTACATCTGTATGTGAAAGCTAATATTCTAGCTATTTATACTACAGATTTTATTTTATTTTCATTTATTCTGTTGGCTCTTATTCTGCATGCAAAGAAAAAAGATCATGACCTTAATTTTGGTGTTGTACGAATGCAACTTTTTAAATGACATCCCATATTTGGTTGTATACAACAATGTGTGGACTCTAAAACATGTAAATTAACTTATTTTGAATAATCACTGTCTTTACCTTATCTGTAATACCATCTCTTACTATTAAATATATCTGTGTGCCATACATTATATTACTTAGATTTATGAGAAAATAAATAAAAGAAAATTTATAAAACTTTAATGTAATGAACATTATGCATAAATATCCATTTAAAAAATTTTCACCCTTTGATTGTCTGGATCTTTTTGCCAAACTGTACTTCTATGATTAAACTTAATTACAATTAGTTTTCTTTTTTGATAAGTTTGGACTGGTCTCTCTTTACTCTGATCAGTATTTTCCCTAAGCGTGTTTAAAAGGGCGACTTGCCCTTTGATTTCTATGAATGTGATTTGATTTCTATAATTACCTTTTTGTGAAAATGAGCTGTAAACCCATAAAAATACTGCCTTTTTTACTCACATTCCATTTAAAAAAAAAAAAAAATTAATGTTCAAGTAATAATTACACACTGTTAAAATTAACTGTGTTCATAGGTTTAATTCTATACAAATACAGTTGAACCTGTTTATCTCGAACCTGCTTATCTCGAAAACCTGTATTTCTCGAAATTTTTTAGTTTCCCGACATTAACGATTTAATTTTAATGTATTTTTCCAAGTTTATCTCGAAAGAATTTCTTTCAAAACCTGTGTTTCTCGAATTTTGAAGGAGAATGTACATCATCGTAACCGATGCCTGGACAGCAGAACTTGTTCAAACAATCTACATTACAAGAACCGAAAAATTCCCTAGCCCCATGGGAAGTAAGAATCAGCAGATTGGAGGGTCGTTTCTTCGAATTTTCGGTTACTATCCTCACACTCTCCAACCAATTGAGTGTATTCCGACAATGAAAAGTTGACTGATGAGGGAGGCGTCACCACTGGGCATCAGTTTCCACACATGGATAAGAACAACACAAAGAGAAATTCAATTTATCAGTAGAATTTTTTTAGGAGGTCTTTGGTTTGAGCGTCTCAGTTTTTTTTTAAACATTGTTCAATTGAATTTTGTTTAAGTATGGAAGGGGCTAAACGTAAATTGAATGTTCTCTCCATTGAAGAAAAAATAAAAATTTTAACATTCTTGGACGGAAATCCATTAATGAAAAAAAACGAAGATGCAGTGAAGTTCGATTTACCAGCAAGCACTCTACTCTTTCTACAATTATTAAGAATCGAGAAGCTGCGGAGAAAAAATTTCATAGCAGCAACAAGAATGCGAAAAAAAGCCGAAAATGCACTTTTCCGGACGTGGATGAACGTGTTTTAAAATGGTTTACACAATGCAGGAGCAGAATTTAATTTTTTAAACTTACCTGTATATCTCGAAACCTCTCTATCTCAAATTTTTTTCCCTTTCCCGCGAGATTCGAGATAGGCAGGTTCGACTGTATTTACTTTGTTAGGATTATTCAAAACTGTTTCAACTTATATAAGTTTCTCTTTTTTGGGGGGGAGGGGGTATATTAATGAATATATGAAGTGATTTTATATTCAAAATTATTTTTTAAATAAATACTTTTTTCTAATAAAAGAAAGATACACCTTAAATTGTTCATCTTCTTATGATTTTCAATTCAAATTATAAAAAAAAGCTTTCAGGTTGTTTATAATTATTTTTAGTTTACTTTTCTTGAAAAAAATTATGCATAGAGATTGTCTTTCAACATGCCTTTAATTATTTTTTATAAGCTAACATTTTTTCTCTTATTTATGAAAGTGTAATTCTAAAGTTGTTGGGCATAAAATTAACTTATTACATAATATTATAAATTTTAATAAATTTTTACTATAAATTCTTATGATTTAGATTCAGCTGAGAGAAATACATATGAATATGAACAAAATAAAAGAATAATAAATATGCTGGTAGCATAGCAATAGAACAGTCCAAAATTAAAGATTTGAGCATTAGTCATGTTTTTTCTGAGGGAAAAGGGATTTTACGTGTGACCCTTGTTAAAAGATAAAGTATCTTTGTCCAGGGAAGATCTGTAAATTTTGAAAAATTCTGAAATGATTAGAAGATTAAAGATAGTTAAACATTTAACATTTTTTTAAATTCTAGTTTTCTCATACCATATTTAGTTTTTTCCCATCTAAGATGAATACTCAGCTTGGCTGCACTATCTCTGCTAAGTGAATAATTTTCTTTTTTCTATTTATATAATAGTTCATTTATAACATTCCACAAGGATTAAAAGGATATATGTAAAATTTTCATGAACAGTTGTATTTTATTTTTCATAAATTTGTGAAAGAAATTATGTTTTATTACTGTTATAAAACTCCCCTATTAGATTGTTACTAACCATATTAAATGTAAAATAATGAATTAATGTAAAAAATATTTATCACACATATAATTCTTGATAAAATTGAAAAATTATTGCATTTATTGTTTAAAACTGTCTAATTATTTATTTTATTTTCTTATAAATTTGTGAATTTGTTTACAGAATTTCATAAAATTTTTTCGCCTTGAAATATCCTGGCAGTTCTTAAGTTAAGGTAAAATATGTTAGAATAAAAAAGAAGAAAATCTTAATAAACTACAATGAATCAAAGTTTAAAAATAATTAACAACTTGTCAAACTTTTACTGCTTGAAAACCTGTGTATCAGGTAATATTTGTTTTAATAATATTAAAATATTTAAGACTTATTGTTGAGTTTAAATAATTTACAGATGGATAATATTGCATGTGAAATATTTTAGTATGAAGTATATATTTATATTTTTTTAATTTTTTATATTTTAATATATTTTTTGATTTTATTATCTTTTACAACAAAATTTTTAGCATAAAGATCTTATTGTGAAAAAAAGAAGAAGGAAAAAAAAGTATTTGGAGGCAAATTCTAATTAATTTGTTATTCCGTTTAAAGCATATTTAGTTCGCTACATATTCATCATTAGTATCCAATCCAACCAAAATTACTATTCAGTGCATACCTAATTAATTGTATTCATGTTTAAAATTCATGTTTTATTTTTCAAAACTGAAGCATGTTTTATTACATGAATACAGTTTTTGCATTATAGAAACGTAACTGTATTACCATTTTTTGGCTAATATTAGTTGGAATTAAAAGTTTTTCATCAGAACAAGAAATTTTAAATTCTTTCATTCACATTTTACTGTTACAAAATTTTAAAATATGGTTAATATGGTTTGCTCAGAATTTCTAAAACTTAAGCAACTCTGCTTTATTTTACTCATAGTTATCTCTGATAATATGTCACTGATTAATTTTGATGTATTTCAGTGTATGAAATCAAAAACATTATATTTCATTTAGGAAAAGAAAAATTATGTTTAAATCCTACATTATTTTAAAATTATTTAGAGCTATGTAATGAAAGTTGGTAATTTATTTTTAAGATTTTTATGATAATAACCTTATATTTCCGTGATGTGAATTTTGAATACATGTATTTTAATATAATTTTTTTGTATCTTATTTATAAAATTGTCTTTACTTCTTATAGCTTAAAAAAACTTTGTCTGAAACAAAATGGTTTAAAAAATTCAGTTATTCGAAAGATATCAATTCCATTTAGAATGTTTGGTAAAGGTCCTGAACACTTGGAATGCATAGATTTGTCAGGTGAGTTAATTACTATTTACCATCAAAAGTTTTAAAATACAATTGACATATTTACAATGCTTAAGTTTTTATTTCATCATCATCATAGTTGGACAGACAGCCCAATGTGGGCCAATGCCTTCCTCTGAAGATTTTTCCATAAAAACTTCCAATTTATCTTTGATCTCCAATTCTTTTCATTGATTGAAAGAAAATCAGACTCCACCGAATCAGCCCATCTCAACCGCGGCCTTAAGTTTATATTTACATTGTCATATTTATATCATTAAAATTACCGGATTTATAATAACTTCTTATATAAATTATAGTTAACTATAATGATCAGCTGGTATGTTTACATTTTAAAAACCCCTCAACTATGTATTTCTTTGCCTTCTGATTATCGATTTAGATTCACTATTATTGGCTACACACAGTGAGTGTATAGATTTTCTATACCTACGAAGTCTCCTGTATTTTACTAATATTTCCTGTTTACCCATATATTCTCAAATTTCTCCGTATTTGTTGAAGAAATCTGAAAAAAAAATTTTTTTTTTACTATAAAATATACGCTGATGGTAAAAATACTTATCTTATTCCTCAACAGATAGTGCTATTGCCAGTACTGCAGTGGTTGATTGTTAATAGTTAAAGTAATGTTAAATAACGGTTTAAAAAATCTTCTTTAGATTAATATTTATATGCATATTTTTTACTTCGCTAAACTTATATTATTTCCAATTTTGTATTTCTCTTTTTGACTTATTTGATTATGCATGATGTATCAAAACTTTACTCATAGCCTAAAAAATATTCCTAGTAAAATCTCCGTTATTTTATTTCTCCAGAGTTGGCAGGTATGTGATAGAATTGTACTATACCATTTAAAACAGATTAAGATATTTAATATTTCTAATTTAGTTTTTTCTCATAATATTTTTGATAAAATTTTATAATATATTTGCAGATAATCCTTTAACAGATGAAATTATTCCATGGTTAATAGTTTTCAAGAAATTAAGATGGATAAATCTAAGTAACACCTGTATTACGGTACTTTTTAACTTTATACTTGATATTATGCTTTGAATTCATATATATTTGTTAGAGAACTATTGTGAGTGTGTATTTTAATACCACCCCCAAATATTGGGCCCAAGCTAAGCCCATGAAAGTACTGATTTATGGGTCCTAAAATTTTTATTGACTTCTAATTCCTTTTCAAGGGAAAAACAAATGTTAAGTATAAAAATATATATTGTAACTAATTATAGGTTGTAAATTATTTATAACGAGATAGTAATATTTGTATTATCTCAATTTTATAAAAGTTATCCATGTTAACCTTGAATAAATAAATGAAGTCTATTCATGATGTCATAAGTAATTTACAAATATTATTTTTAAAGCACTTTTTGCACTTTAATTATGCATACCAAACAAGCAACGTAAAATCGCGGTTCCATTGTAAATATATATATATAACAATTTACATATTTTGTTAGTCAAAATTTGAAGATATTTTTTAAATATAATTTTTAGGCAAAACCCTTTTTTGTTCTCATATGATCTTTATAAATTCCAAGTGCTAAAGTTAAAGTACCGTAAACCGGGGTGAGTCTACCCATCCAGGGGCAAGTCTACCCATTTTAGTTTTATTTAATTTTCACTATTTTAAATTGCAAATAAAAAAATTTTTACCGACGGAGGACTTAGTTCAGACTCTAAGGAAGATGGCGCTGTAGTAGTTTGATCCGTTTTTATTTATTTTGTGTCTTTTTGTAACTGACCTGTTCAAACGTCTTTTTAACTGACCTGTTCAAACGTCTTTTGAGAGATTTGTATTGAAAATCAGCAAACTTTTAGTTGGTGCTCCGTAAGTGCATTTTAGTAGAATGGGTAGACTCGCCCCATACGAGAGATTTGTCAGCAGTTCTATAAAAATATACAGTAACAGCGTAACTGTTAATATTTTCTAAAATCGATTTCACAGCTTTAAAGAGGGATAAATAGCGATTCCGAAACACCTATTAAAAGCCTTTTTTCTTTAATATTTACAAAAGTTTGACCACTTGAAAGTTGACAAACTGAAAAAATGGGTAGACTCGCCCCGGTTTACGGTAATTTAAATATTTCAGAATTTTTTTTTTAAAAGAACACAAAACAACCAAAATTATTATATTTGTAATTAAAAATTAATATGGAAATATATAAATTACTGTTTCTCACTTTTGCATTAATTTATACTGCACATATAATTTTATGTCACTTATTATATTTAACTATAAGTTACACTACATAAATTATATTTTAAAAACAGAGATCATCTTCTGAAAATTTGATGGCTTTTAAATTGTAAAATGAGTAGCGATAAGCATTTTAAACGACAATTTTATTTTTATTTTTTATGATTTGATATAAAGTAATTAAAAACTAATATTTTTTTGATACATGCTTGTGCTTTTTTTATAATCATAAATTTTTAAAAAAAATAAATAATCTATTTTCTTAAAAAAATTAGAATAAAAATTTTTGGGTTTCAATCAGATTTGTCAACTTTCACCTAATAATTATCCTTTAAAACTCTATAAACTAAACAATAAAATTGATTTTTTTAAACAGGTTCAATAGACCTCATTACTTAAATATGGTCATTGATTATTTAATTAGTTTTGAAAGAAGTGTCATTTAAATCAGAATCTATTTTTTACTGTCAATGAAATATTTTTATGTATTAAAGTGATGCCAATTAAGCAAAAGTTTAAATGATTCTTTAACTTTTTACTATTTAACTAATTGTGTCATGGTTTATCTATCACACTTTTTTCAACTTTTTAAATTTTTGAGATATTGACTAATAGTCAATTAAGATACAATATCCAATGTCACATCTTATTACTGATTTTTTCATTTCAGCTGAATTTAAATAGACAAAATCAACCTCCTTATTAGATTGAATTTTTTTTCTCTAAATTTAAAAAATTTTATATTGCTATTTATTCTTTAATATAGTTGAAAAGAATTATAGTGATAGTTAATGTATAAATTTGTTTATTATATTCTTATTTTAACCATTATTAAATATTTATTAATAGTGATAAAAAGATAAAAATCTATGTTAATTACATATAAAATATTTCTCTGCAGATCATCTTTAAACATGATTATTTGCATTTAATAATGATGTGAAATTTACGGCTAACCTGCACATTTTTTTTTATAAATATTTTTAGCCACTAATTGATATAACTATTTAATTTTGTGGTTATTTTTCAGTATTTTTATATGAATGAAGACTGCATTTTAAACTAATTGATTTTAAATATTTCAGAACAATAATTTATCTAAGCATGTTTAAAAGGACTTCATCTAAATTTTTTGGGATAGAAGTTTTTAAAATGCTAAATATCACCTGTTTAGTATTTAAACCATTTTTTTCTAAACATTTCTAAAACAAATTAGAACTTTGTTTCAAGTGTATTACTTAAAGCTCATTTAAAATCATCAATAAATTTATGAAAAAATTAATTATAGCATTTTTATACAGATGATTCTCTCTGTGAATAATATTAAAAATAATATTTCACTTTTCTTTTAGAATAAAGGTATTAAAGTGCTTATCAAAAATGGATTCTCTCAATATTTTAATTTGAAGGAAATTACACACCCCATTGTTACAGAAGGATGGGCTACTGTGATTATTGAAAGTTGGAAAAATGCCCATGAGCTAAGGTTAAAGTCTCGCAAAACAATTAGAGGCTCTCGGTCATTACTAGGTAAAAGTATTTAATTACATACATTTAATTAAGACCACATTACTGCATAAGGTTAACAATAATGTGTTATAAGTAAGGGCTTAGTAAAGGAAAAGGCTTGAGAAGCATAGTCCGTCGTTTGCAAAACAACAAAATTTTAAAAAATTTTACAATAAATTTTTAATTAATTAAATTTTTTTTAGTTTTTATGTTATTATTTTTAAATGTTTATTTCAATCTAAATTGTAATCTTTTCTTATTCTTTTATGAAGGTATAAAAGAATTGTATTTAAAATTGTGAATGTTGTTGCTACTGTGGGGGGCGGAGTAATCGACCATGCCAACCTTCTTCTATCAAAAGGTACCTCAAGATCGATTCAAGTTAGCATGTCTTATATACCAGTGAATTGATGTTTATATTTCCTAGTGGTAGTTATGCCACAATACTCCCCCACCAGAATTTTATCAGGGATAGAATTCGATGAACAGATACCACTAGTTGCTGTACTTGTGACAGACCGGGAGAGATTACAAAAAAAATTACAAAAACTACTTAGAAAATTACTTGAAACTTTTAACGATATTTAAATCAAATTTTTTTCATTAGTTGCCAAATATGATTCACTATAAAATTATGAAGAAAAAAAAACTTAAAATTTTTCCTGCACACGGGCAGTACAAAAGAGCTACTTTAACCCTTTATATCACCTTGTTGCATATATGCAACATACACAAAAAGCCTATGTCTTTGCCCCAACAAATTTTGAAGGACAATTTTGGCGATTGTCGGCCAAAACCAGTGCGCCAAGATGAAATTGGGCACTGGCCTAATTGGGCTAACAAAAGAATCAGATGCAAATACCCAAAATGCAAAGGATTTACACAAACTATTTGTGAGGAATGTGGTGTAGGACTTTGTTACAACAAAAGTAACAACTGTTTTAAAAATTTTCATATGAATTAAAATTTTTGAATCAATCTTTGTGCCATTTTTCACAATGTCGCAGGAATGCAACAAGCACTTTTTTGTCATTTTGCATAATGTTGCAAAAATGCAACAATAAATTTTTTTTCCAATAATTTTTTTAATTTTATGTTGTAAAGTTTTTTTATTATTTTTTACATGCTTAGAATGATGTATTCTAATGTATGAGTAATTTTTATTAAAATCAGAGATGTTGAGATATAAATGGTTAAATACTACTATCTTGCACATTTTTTTAATAAAATTTTAAAACAATAATTTTGTAATTAGTTTTAAATCCCCTGAAAATTCTATTTAATTTTACTAAATACAGTCAAACTTGGATAATTCGAACGTCTTTAATTCGAATTCGTGTATAATTCGAAGCTTTTCTCCTTCCCATGACACATGTATATTCAGTTAATGCTAAAAAATCTTGGTTATTTCGAAATCCAACTTCTGTAATTCGAAGTTTTTGCCCTTTCAAAAATGACAAAATCTAGTTTAAATGCAGTTATTTTTGAAAAGTATTCTGGTTATTTTCAGCTATTATGGAAATTTTTTTAGGGATGTCAAGGGGGAGGGAGAATAGTCTTATCTGCTCAATCAGAACAGGTCGTAAGTGAAGCTGTGTTAAGAGCTATAAATATTCTTGAAGATTTTGTTAGAAAAAATCAAGTAAGCTCTTTAAAGCAATCTGATATAGCTAAATATTTTTAAAAATTGTAGCGTTTAATTTAAAATTAATAAACAATCTTTGTTTCGCAATTTCTGTTTCGAGTGGTTATTTTAGGACATAAAAAAAACATTTTGCGGATAATTCGAAGCTTGGATAATTCGAAGTTTCGCAGAGGCCCCTTGCCCTTCGAATTATCCAAGTTCGACTGTATTTTCAAAGTTATAGCAACAAAACATAAGTAAAAAAAAACCTTTTTTTTTTAAAGAAATGTTTATATATTTTCCTAAATATTTAAACTAGATTTGCGAAATTTTATGCCGTTATTGCAAATAACAACCAAAGTTATAGATAGAAGCTACGAGTTTATTGCTTATATTTTTTTCGATTTGAGTGTCCAACAATGCTGGTTTTCTTTTGCAATTTATTGTTGTTCCCTTAAACCCATGAAAAGCCTTTACCTTTATTGTAAAGTATGAAAAATTGCATGAACAAAGCATTTTCAAAATTACTAAATAGTCCTCTAAGTATTTCTGGAGAAATTCAAAAAAATATTAAAAAATGAAAGTGTCTTTTCCATTATTGTAACTAGATAACCAGAAAAATATAAAAGTTTGACTTTTTATCATACACATTATCCCGAAAAGTTCAGATAATAAGTTTTTGTAGATACCAGTAGATATGTGCTAGTGTGTTTAGTTCATTTCTTCGACATATCAATGTATTAATTCTAAGTTTGTATACTTAAAAAATATATAATTTAAATTGAAAGTCTGTTAAGTTTAATTACTTTAAACCATTTGATTAATCTGTTAACCAATTGCTTTTCAAACATAAACTTTTTATTTAAATGTATGGGGGAAACTATTAAGCTGTGCCACCATAGTTTACATTAATCTGCTTAGTATTTTAAACCATAATACAGAATAGGTTAAATAAGTGAATAAAAATATAGTAAATAATGAGTAATCTAAGAAAAATGAATTAATTACTTAACAACTAAGTTAGTACTAAAATTTAAATTTTGTTAGTACCAAAATAGCTAATTCATTATGGAGTTTGATTCACAAATACCTTATTAGTTATATATTTTAAGAAAAAAAAAGGACATCTTTTTATAGAAAAAAGTTTGGAGTTTAAATAATAGTTATAAATTGCATTCTACTTAAAATAGGTTAAGTTATACTGAGAGAAATACTGATTTATTACACTGGAGAATAAAAAGCTTTTTTGTTGCTTTCATAAAAATACTTGCCTGACTAAGGTGCGGGGATTTCAAATCTGAAATTCGTTTTACTTCTAAATCTATAGTTTTTTTTAAAAGTGATATATTTAGTTTATCTTTTGTCGAAACGTGCAAGTTTAAAAACGCTTCACGTATCAGAGTATTGCATAAATGTTATGACAAGCTTCTAGGGGAGTTAGAGCACATCATCAGGATTAAAATTGCATAAGAACCCATCCCCATAATTCTCATTGTACATAGCTTGGGGTATTCTCTATTATGACCTGTTCAGAAACACACAAAGAAACAGGTCATAATAGGGGAAACGCCCCTGGTGGTGTATGATGACATTTCTGGACATGAGTTCCCTTGCAATTTTTATCCTGGCGATATGTCCTAGCTTATCTAAAAGTTTGTTGAAGCGTTTAGGTTACCTCCTGCTATATATAACGTTTTTAAACTTTTACATTTTGTCAAAATAAAAATTTAAAACTTCATTTTAAAAAAATCTGTAGTTTGGACCGAGAAACCGCTTGAACATTTGTAATCAGTGAGATGAAAGTATCTGAGATCTATTAAAAAATCTCATACAATAGAAAACAAAAAATTTTTTACCAGTATATTTCTTTTTTAGTTTTAAGCATGATCATAAAACCTTTGTTTTCTATATCAATGTAAATTTAATTCATAGAATAATTCTAAAATTTATTCAAACTCAGTTTTATTTTGGTTACCATATGTCTCGTTCAAGACATAAGGTACAATGTGTTTAACATAAATATAATTTAAATTAACGTTTTAGTATTTTTATCGTTTAGTTTAGTATTTTACTTTATAAGCTTAAAGTAGAAATATTTCTATGCATAGTTTATATCAAATATCTTCTTATTTGTTTATTTTGAATATCATGCATTATTTTTTTATTACTTTATCAAGTATTTGTTTTATTTTTCAGAGGAAAAGAAATACAGTAGTTGTGGGCATCTGATTTTATTTTCAACCAAAAACTCAGGCAGTTAATCGTAAAACTGCTGATATTTTAAAATGTATTTTGATTGAAGATATTGTTATCATTAACTACACATTTTGATTTAAATATGAAGTAGAAAACTGTTAAAAAGTAAAATACTTAATATTTTATAAATTATACATTGAATTAATATATTTTTCTTATTTACTGCTATAAAATGCTTATATACTGCATAAATGCACGTACTAAATTTTTTGTATGAAATTAATTAATTTTTCTAATTGTGTCTTTTTTTTTATTCCTTAATGTAATTGTATCTCATTAAAGTACAAAAATTTTTGTTATTGAAAAAGTGTATTTTAAACATTAATAGGGAAAAATTGCTTAATCATTTTAATTTTGCAATATTTCAAATTTGAAAATAATAAAAGATGCAATGCATTAAAGGAAAAGCAATGCATAGATGATGCAATTGCATCATTTTCTGTCAATATGGAGATTATTTTTGCTGTTTATTTTCATTCTACTTCCTGAACATGTAACAACATCTGTAATGATAATTTCAAAAACAATGTTTTTTTTTATTTAAAAAAAGGAGTGAAATAAATACTTTGAAATATTTTAGTTTTCTCAGTTTTTATTATTATTTTTATATCATATTTTTTACATTTTATTTTTAATTTAAATTATTTGTTAAAAAAGGGTTTTCATCTGATTTTTTTAACCATCTCCGGATTAAAATCAATGAGAAAAAAAAAATCTTTCAAATCATAAAAATTTAAAAAAAGAGGTTTATTAAATCAAAATTTAATTGTATAAAGGAGAAAAAAACAGAAAACAACTCTAACAACCTGAAGTTTATAAATATTGTTTTTTTAAGTGCAGGGTCTTTTTTTAGCAAATAATCCTTGGCAAACAGAATTAGTAGCAGCTAGTCTTTTTGTTAACCCTTTGGATATGGCACTAACCATGCTAAAGCCTACTTTTATGGTTCATCTATTATCAAGAGAGCTTAAGTATAAGAGAAAAAAAATATCCTAAGACATAACAATGTTCAATCAAATAATTATAATAATTTGTCAATATTGAAAACTTTTTTAAATATAAATATTTTTCAATAAACAATTTAATGTAATTATGAGGTTTCTGCTGTATTATAGAAGCATACAAAATAAGTTTATACCGAAATTCATTTTCTGACATGTTTCGATAATTTAATTAACTGAATGATCACTTCAATATAAAATGTTCCCAACATGTGTATTTAAACTAATCATATTCTTTAATCATCTTGGTAGTATTTAATAAATATTTATTTGATATACTTATGGGCACTTTGATTAAAGATGATTACCTAGTTTAATTTCTATCCAGTTTGCTTTTCTTTTTCTCTGTTTCTACTAAGTTTAAATTAGTTTTTTATTTTCTGAGGAATTCAATTTCCCCTCTTATGTTTGGTAAATTCACACCTGTGAGTCATAGCTATAAAGTCTCTCAAAACACTTGTTCTGTTTTTAAAAACTAAAATATCTGCTATCTAGCTAATTATAGCAGTAGTTAAAGTTGGTCATACTGCTGTTAAGCACACTAAAAAAAAAGTTTGGTAATCTACATTATATTGTATTAGATTTAATATACGTTGTCTTATACATTTTTCAAGTTAACTCTTCGTGATTATTTAATTAATTATTATGATTCATGATTACCAAGTTAATTTTTCATGATTATTAAGTTTTAAAAACAAGTTTCTAGTTTTCCTTATAAAATAATTTTTGCCCTTGCACTATACTTAATTTAAATATCAAATTTAAATTAAGATTATATCATCAAACAAAAACTTTATTTTATTAAATAATTGATATTGTTTGGGAAAACTAACAATGAACACAATTAAAAAAACATATCAGGTTTACAAAAAGCATTTTAGTTCAAATTGTGAAATATTTCATTGAATATTTTTGCTGGTTGTATGCTTTTAATAATCTCTAAATATCTTTTTAATTGTATAACTATTTAGTTATGAAAATAATCTTAAAATTGAATTTTCTTATATTCAATTTCGATACTTGGATAAAAAAAATTTTTTTGTCTGTTCAGTAGTTTCAAAAATTGATTAAAAAAAAGAGTTTAAAAACCAATAAAAAATAAATAAATTTTAAAAAAAAGGTTGTAAACAGAAATTATTAAAATGAATATTTAAATAAAACAGTTTTGAAAATATTTCTCCAACTTTATTTACACAAACTAGAAATCAATAACCAATTTATTAGAATTTGTAGAGGTTCTTTCCAATGTTCAACTTTCTAAGTTTCAAATCCAATCAAGGAGACTTGTCTTTCAAGTTAACTAGTTTCTGTAGCTAAGCAGTTAAAATTAGTAAGATTGTTGTAAGCATATTGTAATTGACTCTGCTTTACAGAAAAGAAAAACCTTAAAAAAATGTTTTATATTTAGTCAGATAGCAATGAAAGTTGTAGTTTCAATATTTTTAATAATAATATAGAACAAGATCTGGCTAATTATTTAGGATATTTTCAAAATAACTTTAATTACTTAATTTTCAGTAATAAATGAATTTAAACACATACAATTATGAATACTTAGAGAAAAGGATTTTATTAACAAAGAATTTCTCAATTTCAAGAAATTGTCTTTCATTAATATTCATTTGGTAAAGATCCAAAAAGTTTGAACTTTTGATTTTAAACATATGTCTTTAATTTCTAACTATCAATGTTTATTCGCAATTTTCAAAAAAAAATTTCTGTATATTATGCAATATACTGACTGTATGGCCATTGAGAATATGTTTAGTAGATTCTGACATATCTCTATTTTTTAATACAAATATGAAAATCAACTTATTTTTTTCATCCAAAACAGTTGAATAGTTAAAAGAAAAAACATATTCTGGATTTCTGTCTGTGTCCAGAATGACCAATTTTCTTTGAACGTGGATGATTGTATTGGGAATTAAAAAATTTGTATTTTTGAGTCAACATCCATTTTAAATAATAATGCTCACAAAAAATCCCAAAATTTGATATTTCGTACTTAGTTACTGTCCACTAATTACACACATAGTTCACTCTTGTAACCTTTACAACAGAATCCATTATATTCAATTTTTTGGGAATTCAACTGTTTCTTGAAAAAGAAACTCGGTTAACAATTTTGCATCATCAAATTTTATCGTGATAAATTGATGAGTTATTATTGTTTACCATAAATGTAGTAACAAATCTAGTAGGATAGAGTTTGTGATTTCACCTATTCATTCTTCTCCGATTTTAAAAATGATAGACTCGAATAAACAATGCAACAATCATATAGAATTTTTGAATAGTAAGTTGAAAACTTATCCTCTAAATTACTTTTGCACAGAATTGAGAAGCGGAATATTCAAGTGTTTTCGTTTTAGGATTGAAACCTAACTTTAAAATATATTTGATTAAAGAAGTCTTGAACTCTAATTAAAATTTCAATTAATTTTCAGTATGAGAGAATATTATCAATTATTTTAAATCAACAGTACTATAAAAAATTAAACTTGAAACTGTTAAAGTTTTAGTTTTAATAATTCTATTTCTGAAATTAAAAATAGCATTTGTTACTATAAAATTTAAATCTTACTTAAATTGAGCAAATTATAATTCTTTTAGTTAATATAAGTCTTTTAGTTAATTATAATTCTTTTATTAATTTTCTGGAATTAAAAAAATTTCCTGATATTTTTTTAAAAAGTTCTGAATTTTTCTTGTCCTCCCTGCAAATAATGAAACATTTAAATATTATATATTCTATATTTTATTTTGAATTATGTATAAAAATATATATTTTGAATAAAAATAAAATTTTCATTATTCAACCATTATCAAATCTTTTCCAAGAAATGTTTTCAGCAATATATCAGATGCTTGTCCAGGTGTTATAATTCCTTCTTGAACTTTTCTTTCCATATCTGAAACTAAAGCTTTAACATTAGGATGCTTTTTAAATGCTGCCAACAAATTATACTCAATATGAATCCACATCCACATATTATATTGTTCTTGGCGTTTCAATTCGAAATCTCCCGATTCTTTCAAAGTATTTTCAAAACTAAGCATCTCTTTCCATAAATTTTCAATACCATCTTTGGTTCGTGATGAAACGCATAAAACAAGAGGTCTCCACACTGGATATCGTCGTCGAACAAATTTCAATGCGCTTAAATATTCAGTCTGAATTCTTCGAGCACTAGGTAATAAATCACCATCAGCTTTATTAACTACAACCATATCTACTAGTTCAACAATACCCTTTTTAAGGCCTTGTAATTCATCACCCCCAGCAGGCGATACAATCATTGCAAACATATCAACCATGTAAGATACATGAAATTCAGACTGTCCAACACCTGCAGTTTCAACTATTATCACATCATAACCAGCACATTCACACAAGGCAATCGCTTCATTTGTGCTTCTGGTAACACCACCTAAACATCCACTAGCTGGTGAGGGTCGTACATAGGCATTTATGTCTCTAGAAAGCTCTGGCATTCTAGTTTTGTCGCCAAGCAAGGATCCACCAGTAGTGGAAGACGATGGATCCACAGCCAACACAGCTACTTTGTGGCCTTGGGATGTAAGAAGTTTGCCAAGTGCTTCAATAAATGTTGATTTTCCTGCACCAGGAGGTCCTGTCAATCCTATTCGGAAACTAAGTCCCTTCTTTCCCATTTTTTGATGTTTTAATTTAGCTTCCTTTAAAACCAAGCTTAGTAAAAATTGAGCTTCAGCTTTTTTTTGAGGATGCTGAGTTTCAACTAGAGTTATAGAGCGTGCAAGAGAGCTCCGTTCACCTTTCTGTAAGCCTTCGAATAATGACATAGCGAATTTATACTCATTTTCTGTTATACGGCTTACAGTGGATTTAGTCTTTATAGTGGAAAAGGAAAAATACGAAGAGGTTTTTAAAAGGGGTAATTTGCAACTCTTTTTTAAAGTTATTGCTTTTAAGAACGAAAAGCCTTTCGTTAGAGGTTGCATAATTTATTTATTTAATTTTTTTTTTTTTTTTATAAATTTTCAATATTTATAGAAAATTAGGAAACTGGATTAAATTAAAATAGAGAAAAAAAATATGCTTATAAGAAAATGTTAAACATAATTTTTTTTCTTGGACATGAAAAATATAAATCGTACATTACGAACCGGTAAATGCAAGAAATTTTATCAAGTCATCAAGCAAAATGTAACGGTACAGCGAGACGAGGAAATAATCAGATATTTTTGATTTAAGAAACATAAACAAAATTTTAAGAGACCAGACGACGTGATTATTTTTGCCAGATGCAGATTACTGAATATTATTTAAAAAAGCCTTAATATCACTAAACAGATGATAAATGTTGAAGTGTAAAGTTTTCTACCTGATTGGCTAGCTGATATCCAATCTGAAAGATTATTGGGTTTCATATAAACTGAACAGTAATTTTAAAAAAAAGTGAAAGGTCTTGCCGCCTTCTTCTTTATGAGTAAATCCGCAATTTTAAAACGATAACTTAATCGAAATCAATTTACTGTAATTACCCTTTTACCTGTTTGTTGCTTTGTTTCTGTGTTGTCATTATAATGAATGCCGTAGAGTTTTTCGTCTATTTGCGTGTTTTGCCTAGAAATTTAACTTAAATAGCTGTGTTCGCCTTTTCCTTAGTGTCTATTTAAACTTTTTCATCTCATTTACTATTTAATTAATCATAATAAACATGGCTGCCACTTTTGAAGATGTGCTTGTATCTTCTTTGTCAGAAGACATGCAAAAGACTGAAAAAATTCCGTTCCCCGTTACTCTTCATGTTGCTGATGAATTCGAAAATTTAAATTTAGTGTTTAAACCGAGTATGAAAGTTATTTTATTATGATTAAATAAAATAATTGTTTTTTCAATTATTGTATATATTTGGTACTGCTTTTGATTTCGTACAAATTTCACCTGATCTGTTGATTCGATGTATTCATATAATATCTATTTATTGTTTAAAATTGCTTTCATTTTTATGACTGACTAATTTTATAAACATTTGCTTTTCTTGCTTCGTTGTTAAGCTCAACACGTGCGTCATAGATCATTCTTCTAATTTTATCCGATTTTGTTTACTTTTAGTTAGTATTCTGAAATGTTTTATCGATAAATAAATATTCTTCGTCTATTTTAATGTAACAAAGCCAATTTTTCTTTAAATGATATATATCAATTACATTTATAACCGAACCTAATTGATAGGACAGGAAGTAAAAAGTAAGATAGTGCTTCAAATGAGACACTCACTTTATACTATTTGCTAATATTGTGTAATAAAAAATACGTAAATTCTTTCGTTAAATAATAAAGTTAATATCGTATAAAAATCTAAAGAAGTGAAATGATATGTATGATTTCATAACTTATTGAACTTTCTAGAATTTTGTAATGATAAGTGTTAAAAAGAACAAGGTTTCCAGAAATGAGGGAGAAACTTTTAATTAAAAAAAAAAAAAAAATCCTTCAATTTAATTTATTGGCCGTACAGTGTGATTTATTGTGAGATGTAAAGTTAGTGTAAAAATTGCACAGACTTAATTTATTTACATAAAAATAAATTTCTTAACCCTCTGACTGCTCAATTTTTGGACCGAAACTGCTTTATGCTACACGCTTACCGAAATCGCTTTACACTATGCGCCTTCAAATACAACAATTTAGTGGACAACTAACGACATCTGTTGGTCAAAACGTAAATTAAACGTCTAATACTGCTGAACCGGATGCGCTCATCAATAAAGGAAGAAAAAACACATGCCCGTAGGATTAGCAGATTTTGCTACAATTGAGTTGCCCGTGGAAGTCGTGGGATGAGCAGTCAGAGGGTTAAGTCCATTGCATAATCGGCTGTTTTATCTGGATTTAACCATGTTGTAAAAACCTTTTTGACTTAGTATTTTATTATTGTTATATCTATAATTTAATTGGTATAATGAAATCTATAATTTTGATATAAAAAAACCAATTTTAAGTTTTTATAAATATGAAGCGATTTTAGGTAAAAATACTTATAAAATTATATACAGTTATGTTCCTTATTTCCACATGAAACCTGAACACCCTTTTAACCTGACAGTTAGTTTCAAAAGCCCTAAATTTTGGTGTGTAAAAATAAAAAATTTTAATAAATATTACATAATTATAATTAAAAAAATTTAAAATTGAAATATATCCTTTTTCTTAATTTCTTTAACTATTGAAAATAAAATGCAAAAACCATCATCTTATAAACGATATATTCCAATATTTGTACTAAATATTGATAACTTAATTATACTTATGAATTGGATGGTTAAAAAAACTTATTATTGTTGTTGCCTTGTTTATTTCAATGCTTGATGTTTCCAAAGACTCATTAAAGCAATCATTTTATTTTTCTAAAGTTTAATTAGTTTATTGATTATTCATCAGGAAATATATTATAATCATGATTTATAGAAATTAATTTTTTACACATAAGTATTAACTAATATTGAAAATAAAAAAATTCAGGAAATAAGATCAGACAATTATTAGAGACCTCTTTAGTTTGATTTAATTTAAGAGATCTGCTTAAGTTGTGGCATAATAGAATTAAAATGTATGTTTAGATTCATAACAATTAACAACTCATTACCTGTAATTTGAACTAAATTGTTATAGCAAATAATATTGTTCCTAAGTGTATTAATAGTATCATGGTTTTAGAAAACCAAATAATAGTTTCAATAACTTTGCCTATATTTTTTTAAAGATATATAATATTTATTTCATAATTATATTCGTAATTATAGTGCAAACATTTCTCTTCTAATAAAATGGGTTATCTGTTTTTGGCAATTTTTGCGTGGCACGTCAGGTGTAATTGTTGTCAGAGTACAGATCATCAGTGCTCTGCATGGTATACAGTTATAAATATTTAACCCACATTCTAAAATGGAAAGCAAAAGTGACGTTAACAACATTGTTTGGACAAATAGAAAAAGAAAACACGATGGTAGTGACTTTGATGAAATAATTTTTCCACTCCGAAACCGACGAAGAATTTTTTCTGATGACGAGGAAGAAGATCTAAATGAAGATTGTGAAATTGATATTATTACTAAGGAATGGGTGTGAAAAGATACCGAAAATATAAGTAAAATTTGGAAATATTTACGAACTTCGAAATGAATATACCTTTTGATCAAAAAGTCACAGTTTTACAAATCATAAATGGAATACTAGCGGAAGACTTTTGGCAAATTATCGTAACTGAAACTAATCGTTACACGTGCCAGATACTCCGGAATGAAACTCAGATAATTGGAGAGATACAAATCTTGACGAAATAAAAGCATATTTTGCTTTATGCATTCTGGTGTCACAAGTGAAGAAAAGCAATGTTCAATCTTATTGGTCGAAAAGAAGTATAATCAAAACTCCGATATTTCGGAAAATAATGCCATTTTGGAGATTTTCCCAGTTATTGCGCTTTTTACACTTTAGTAACAACAATATTGAAGACTACAATAATGATCGTTTATGGAAATTGAGAGGCATAATCGATTAATTCAATGAAAAATTTAAGACTATTTACACTCCAGAGAAAGATCAATCATTAGATGAATCACTAATGAAATATACAGGCCGTATGGCGTATAAACAGTATAACCCATTGAAGAGGAATCCGCTTTGGAGTAAAATTTTTATAAACTGTGCGAATCAAAATCTGGACACTGCATTCAATTCAAGATATACACAGGTCAGGATATCATACCTGCCAACTATTCCGGGTAAGAGCAAAATCTTACGGATTTGTCCCGATTTTTTGGAAAAATAATAAAAACTCGCCAAATTTAGCGCTTATGAGCCTTTTGTGGAGCGATGCTCTAAAATGTGCGTTGAAATTGTGTTGCGGGTTACCGTAGTAAGGAGAAACAACCCAGCTTTCGAAGAATTCGCCAACTCCCCTGCAGGTGTTACTGTGACGTCAGTTTATGAAGAAGCGCGCGCATCTTCAGAGGAGTTTGTTGAATATAAGAGAGGGGAGGGGAAGGAAGACGGAAGGCTCTGCGCCGCACTCATTGACGCCGGTTACGGGAACGGTCAGTTGTGTCGCTGTTTACTTTCGTTAGTAGCATGCGGTATTGTTAGACTTGACTTCTTTTTTACGAAAATGAGCAAACGTTATCTTCAATCATTTAAGGAATCGAGTGATTTTCCTGGAATTTTGTGATCGCGAGGTGGGGATAAATACGCATATTGTAGCGATTGCTCCTGCAACTTTATGATTTGTTACGGCGGAAAAAATGTGTTAAACTTGTCTTAGTTATTCATGCTTAATTAAAATGTTTTGAAACGTTCTTGGAAGTGTGAATTTTTTCCTTAATTTTAAAAATATGGTTGGAGTCCAGTGTTAACCTATTATTTATAAATCATTTTTCTTTTATGGATTACATATTTTTCCCATTATGGTAATTTCTGAAAGTAACTATATTAACTTAATCATTACTTTATAAACATATTCAAAATTCTATTTTATTGATTTTTTTTATTGTGTTCTCTATATATGTATAACAAAGTGGAAATTAATTATTGCATATAGAAGAAGTTATTGGAAGTATGTCTTGTGAAGTTCACACAATATATTGTGTGAAGCAGTTTTTAAGGTTGTATAATAAATATAAATTCTTGCTCTTGAAATCTTGCTAGCTCCATCATTCACCTCTTTATAGACCCGTATACACTTATGGTGTGGTATTAGATGTACAATTCTTTATAATGTTTGCTATACAAAACTGATTTTAGTATTGTAAATTAGATATTCTCACTCTCAGATTGAAAAACGGAGTTTTTGATTATCATTTCTCAAATTTTGCGTTCAAATTTATACCGTATAAAATCTTCTGGATTTTTAAAAAAATCTTCTGGATTTTTTTCCCTGGAGGTTGGCAGGTATGGGATATAAATAAAAATGCAGACACAAGTGCATCAGAAAGTGTTATAATGTTTATGTGCGACAATGTCTATTTGCAAAGTTACGATCTATAAAAACGAATGCCATAGGAACAGTGAGGTGCAACAGAGAGCATATGCCTAAAGAACTAGCAGCGGAAAAATTGAAACGATCTGATGCTTTAATGCGCTTATTATTCTGTAAGAAAATGGATATAGTAAAAAGCAAGAAATTTTCCTTCCCGAAATTTTGGTTAGATGTGGCAGAGCAACTATTACAGGCTGTGTGTATTCCCGATTATAAAATAAGCAGAACGATGTCTGTTAGAAGCACACCCAATCATTTAGAGGCAAAGCAATGGGGACATTCCCAAGGAAAATTCCACCCACAAATGCCAAAAAGAATCCACAGCGAAGGTGAAGAGTGTGTACTAAACACAAAAGGCAAAGTGAAACTGTATGGTATTGTAAGAAATGCCTTGTACCATTGCATGTCCCAGACTGTTTCGAAAGATATCATTGCATGATTATTAATAAATAAATTTAATATTCATATTTGTATAATTTTATAATCAACTGATGTTCCATCTTCCCTTCAAAAAACTGTCAAAAGTTCTAGGTTAACAATAAATTAGTTTAGAAAGTATAAATCTTTTTCCAATTTCTCTGAGGTACACCTCCCAGCGAGTTATACTGGACCGTTCTGGTACACGCATGAGTGATTTTTTTTTGCCAGCGCAAATGGCTCATATTATTTTAATTTAAAATGTATTCTTAGAAATGAATAATGTTATTGTTTTATATATTTACACATATATATAAATTAATAATGTAAGATCTATTTTTATATAATTGTTTTTAGAAGAAGAAAAAACATTTATTTTATCTCCTCTTTTTAGCTGGTACCAATGGTCCTGATTCTCTCCTTGAAATAGTGTTTGATAAAGATACTGATGGAGCTAAATTAGGGAGCCATTGTTATGTTATAAGCAAAGAAGTCTCTACTGTCCATTTACAGTTTAGAAATGTTAATGGTAAAAGTTATTTTTATTTGTCTGCATAGCTTTTTAGTTATTAATATTGATAAGAATTAAATTTATATTTATTGTTTAAATATTTTTAATGTGATATTTTTGTGAGTAAGATTTGTTTTAATTATAACTTTGAAAATTCATGTTTTTATTGTTAATTACAGTTGCTTTTGTTTTTTAACCTTATTACAATTTATAAGAAGTACCTATGTTTTATTCATCTGTACTTCCTAGTGTTACACTAGCTAATTCATGACCAATTGAAATTTTAACTCTAAAATTAATTTGTCTCAGTATGAGTAATATATGTGTCTCAGCATAAGTATTTCGTTTATTAGGTACATTAGTTGGAATTTTTTTCAAACATTAAAATGATCCTACTTTGATATCACAAACATAATTTTTTCGTTATTATGAAATAAAAAAAGTCCTGTTAACCAATTCATTTTAACTTTTGTTTCTCTGTGGCCTATCTATTTCTTGTTCTCATTATTTGGCTGTGTGTGTTGAACAAATTATTTTAGATTACTAACTTCTTTTTCTCTAATTTTTAAAGTATATAAAATACTTTGATACACCAACTTCTTGGAATACTTTTGTTGAATAATTTTTGGAACTATTTAAAGCTGTAAAAAGAAATTTCCATATTTGAAAAAAAGTCTGAATTATCTACCATATAGTCTGACCAGAAATACCATAGAGGTCAGACTATATGGTAGATAATCTAGACTTCTTATGGTAGAGACTTTATTCTCTATGGCATTTCTGGTACTTTTGAAAAAAATATACAGTGAATCTTTGATAGCTCAGAGCATCATTTTAACAAAAAGTAATTCGAATTATCTAAGATATGAGGTATCGAAAACAGAACAAAATATGTTATCACTAGGTTTTATAAAATTATTATCCATAGACTAAATTTTTGATGTCATATTGGGTAGAAAGAAAAGCTTGGTGGGTTGATTTTGAATTATTTGAGGATGTGAAATTTGTAGTCACATTTCGATACCCAGTACTAAAAATTTATGCTCGTTCATGATTAAAATCATCGCTGCTCAAAAACCCTTTCACAGCGAAAGACTAGCACATCAAATAAAATTATTAAGGCAGAAGCTAGAATTGTCCAATGAAATACATGTTAGAACGGCACTGCATGTGGTCAAATGTATTATTTATATAAACTACACATTTTTTTTCTTATTTGCAAGGGTGAGATTTTTCTGCTTTTTTAACTTTTGTCTCTCAAATTTCAGCCTTTTTATCTGAAACTCCGATCATCTAAAAGTTTCACTTTTTTTAATAAATATTCCGCTTTTTCAGAAAATTTAGCCTTTGAAATGAAATAATTATATTTATTTCCAATTTTCAAAGAGAAACAGAAAATTCAAACTTTATAGCTGCCAACCCTTCCGCATTTTTACTTATTTTAGCTATTTTCACCGCTTTTACGAGCAAAAGATAAGATTTTCCGCATTTTTCCCCCCGCTCGCCAGATAACTCGTATTTTTCTAATAATTTCCCTGTTTCAATCAAGCCTTTTAGATGTCCCAAGTCCGAAATCTGCTAACTTTTCAATTCTTATTCACGTGATTTTAATATCAAACATAGCATTTCGTATTTACGAAATTTAAATATCCAATATCACAATTTGTATTTACGCGTTTTTAAAAACCTATGCAGCGATTTGTATTCACGCGGGTTTAAAACCCAATGTCGTGATTTGTTCAGGCGGTTATAATATCAAAACATCAATTTTCATATTTATGCGTAATTTTAAAATAAGGAATTGGGATTAGCAGACACGCGATCTAAAAATTATGCATGATGATTTGTATTTATGCGATCTAAAAATGACACATTATGGTTCGTATTTACACGATCTAAAAACTATGAATTATGATTTGCATTCACGCGATTTAAAAATTCTATAACGCAGTTTGTATTTTCTCATTTTTAAAATCGAATATAGAGTTTCATATTCACATGATTACAAAATCCATTATCGTGATTCATATTTACGAGATTTTGCAATCAAAGATTGCTATTTGTATTCACGCGATTATAAAATCAATTATCGTAATTCTTGTAAAGAGTAAGTTTTTCTTTAATTATGAAAAGAGTTCAGAATATTAATGCAAAAATAAAATTTTTTATAAGATTGAAACATCCAATTGGAAAAATGCGCTTAGCAGCAAAGAAGCAGCAGAAAGAGGATAAACAAATGAGACATTGAAGAAAAATTAGTAAACAAATTGAAAATAACATGACAATCAAATGAATTAGTTACTATAAATGTTACTGTTTTTCACTTACATTCTGTGCTTGCAAAGAAGAAGCAGGCAGGTAAAGAAAGAAAAAATAGGATTTGTGAAAAGATGTTTGAAGATGGGCTAACGACCAATCTGTTTCCCCTTATTCACAAGCTGCATTACGAGCAATTTGATTTTTTAAGTATTTTTTGGCTTGTTTTGTAAAACATTAAGCATTTGCAGCAAATTAAACAGAAATTAAAAAAAGATATAGCAAACCAAAGCAATCACTAAAATAGTGATTCAATTTTTTTTGGAAAAAGAGTTGATAAACTCAGCACCAAAAATTAAAAAATAATGCTGCTGTTATTTATTCTATAAAAAGCAAAATTCTTATTAGATGAAAAATAATTGTCTAAACAACTCCTGATTATCATGTAAATTTTCAAAATAAAATAGCATTTTTTGTATGTTAAGGAGTTACTATATGTTTCTACTTCACATTTATTGACATGTTCCACAAGGATCTAGCTTGATTAAATTATAATGTGAACATAGTGATTCTAATTGTAAACGTTTCTTTTCATTTTAAAAGTCATATAAAGTCATTTTATATATTTGTTATAAATCACATAACAGTATTTATTAAAAGAAAGGGAATGATAATGTATGTTCTCAGTAGTTTTAATTTGCTAAACAGTTTCTCAAGTAATAATTGTCTCCTTTATGTGAACTGTAAAAAAAAATAATTTCTAGTTTTATTTTATTCAATTGGTAATTTTACTTTTACTAAATGTTAAGTGTAATCATTCATATCTTCTTAATAAATTAGTGCACAATTTAGTGTCAACACATAGTTATTTATTATCTTAAATTGTCTGGAATTTATTAAAAAATTTTACGAACGTAAAATTTACTCGCATGGAAATTTAGCTTTTTTGCCTTTTGACCAATCTCATCCCTGTATTTGGGTAATGACAGAATTACTTTTTAAAATATACACATAAAATAGTATAGGAGTGTAATTTAGGAATTGTTGAGGATAAAATAATAGTTACCTAATATTACACAATATTACGTAAAACACATTTTGATAGATTTCTACAGTGTTAAATGAGTGCCCCTTCAAAACTCAAAGTGAACTTTTTAGAGAGGAAATGTCTACCCCCCCTTTTTTTTATTCCTTAGAGGAACTCTACATAGTGCATAGCGTTTTTAAAAAATGCCTAAAAGTTCTTATTTTTGACTTTTTTTTAAAAAAGCCCTTAAAAGGGTTCTTTTTAATTAAGTGGTTTTAAAAAGTGCTTATTTTTCTCTTTTCGAAAATTAGATTTTTTTTCTTTAGCATGTCGATTTTCGACTCGTATTATGCAAAAGCATGCTTTTCACATTGTTCTATTCAACGATTTCACAATTCATTCAACCGCAGGCTATTTCGAGCGTATGAAAGCACCAATCATTTTACATGTTGGATGAAATGTTTGCGAGATCGCATGTGTGTCTACTGAGCTGGGATCGGTAAGATTATTGCACTCTCATGTGCTACTCTCTGCTGCATTTTGCTAGATATTCTCAATTTCAGACTTCATTTCCATCATATTATGATGGCTAATATATTCAAGAAGAGTTCCTAGTCGAAAACTAGTTATTTTATCATGATCATGTAAAGTCTTGGAAAATTATTTTGCATTTTGTTAATGTATATAATGCTTAAAAATATTTTTTTAGTGCTTAAAAAGTATTTAAAAGGTGCTTATTTTTTGTTGAAAGATTTGGCTACGCACCCAGCTCTATAAAGGGTATTGGTCCAGTTCAGGAAGTGCTAAAATTTGCCAAACCATTGTTAACGTCACTGTAGCTTGATTAATTGTGGCAACTTGAAACATAATAGTACCCTATAATCTTAAATGCATCATAATTTATTGTCGTTTCAGAATTTTGATAATTATTCAAGTTGGGAAATTTCTTACACATTAATTTTCATAGAAAAAAAGGCTCATTTAATAAATGATAGTAATAGCTTTTTAATTCTTACCCAGTATGTTGCAGTGATGAGTTTTCTCCACTTTTTTTTTCCTGTTTAATAAAAAGAAAAATTCTGCTATTTCAAAGTAGTTAAGAATTAAGAGTTTAAAAAAAATAGTTTTTTTTTTTTTTTTTCACTTTTTTTTTTACTTGTGCAAACGCAATTTAAAATTTCATTCATACGATCTAAAATCTCACATCAGGATTTGCAATTTAATTAATTGAGATTTGAGATTTTTTATTAAATTGTTGATAATATTCAATGGATCCTGCATTTTTTTCCACTCACATTTCAGATATTTTTTGAGTTAGTTAAAAAGTGTTTTGCTGATGTTGGCAGTTCTTAGGATTATTTTTTCTGAGTTAATATTATAAGAAAAATATGATGAGATCCTATTATTTATTAGTCATAATTTTATTCTTAAATTAATGTTGCAGATCTCTCAAGGTTTAAAACAATTATTGATGGATTTCGTAATGGCAGGAATTCTATGTTTTCTATCCGTACTGATGATTCTTCCGCTACTCAGTATTTTCAGGTACGTTTGAATACATGATCTTATCAATTTTTAAAAAATATTTTCCAGTAAACCATGTATGCCTAAAATAATTTAGTATTATCCTTTGCATAGATATTTAAATATCTTAGTGAATGAAAGAATCTGCAAAAGTAAACATTGCTGTTTCAATATAATTAGTGTTTATACACTTGTATTTGTACATATATAGTACTAGCGTACATCATAGTACAAACATGATATATTTGCTTTATTTTACAAGCATACTATTTTGCTGTACAGTTAAAAAGCAACATGAATGCTATTTGTTTTTGTGGGCCTTTAAATATATTTTTTTTAATTGTATGACAGTATTGATGTATAACTTAGTCAAAATGGAGAGTCTCATACTTAGATTTTTCTTCTATACTATGTATATGAATATATATTTAATTGTTGGAGTATTTTAACTATAGAAGTTAAAAATTGCGGCTATGTTTTCTCTGAATGACTTAAATGAAAAAAAAGTTTAGAATGAAATGAATGAATTTAAAATTGAATGAATTTAGAATTAAATTTACTAAATGAAATAATGATACGAAAGTATAGCTAATTTAATGGTGATTAAATAATTAATCGATGCTCTTGCTCAATAGCTAAAAGAAATTTTTGGATGCATGACAGAAATTCCATTTGCTTTCTTACTACTCTCAAACAATAAAAAGTATACAAAAATCTGTTTTGGTATATTTATTAAGCGTAAAACGATTTAAAAATTACCTCTTTATTTATAAATAAGCAATTATGTGGCATTATTAATCTATTTTTTGGACTCTCTCTTTGCACATTAGCTTTGTTTTTAAAAACATTTTTCTTTACCAAATATATTAATGTGTTGCACTCCATGGATTCAAAAATCTTCTCTGTTTTATAGTTAAGTCTTCGGATTAAAATATTATCTAAAATTTTTCTTTATTAGCAAGTGACACTTAGAATGCCTTTAACATCTTTTTTTATTTTCTATAGTTTTATGGATACCTTTCACAGCAACAAAATATGATGCAAGATTACATTAGAACATCAACTTATCAACGAGCTATTTTAGCAAATATTGACGATTTCAAGGATAAAGTAAGTATTTTTGTTTTATCATTTTCTAAACATAAATTATGTTCTTATCACAATGAAAAAAGACCTCTCCAAAAAATAAATTTCATGAAAACTAAACTTTTGAAAATTTAGCTGTTAAAAATAAAATGAAACTATTATTCAGATTTTCAAACATAAGCCAAATTTTTTTTTCAGTTTATCATAACACACATTGATTTTTTACTTGAATGTTGGGCTGCTCAAGTATACACTTGCTAAAATTCTTACATTGTTGGCAGTTGCTTCAAAACTGTATCTAGCGTATGCTTGACTATTTGAGACTAAAATTGATGCAACCGCGATTTCTATATTTACAAAAATACATAAATAAAATCATTTACAAAGAAACTTTTTTTTAGATGATTGGCAACTAATTTGTTAAATTATATAGGAATGGCTGAAATATCTTAATGATAGTAAAGGGCGTACACATATGATTAAATAAGACGATTCAAGTGTCTCAAAAAGTGATAACTCTTATTGGAAATTTGCGTGTTCTAATAACATTAAAGACATCAGGCATGTGATTCTTCCGTGGATCTGAAACCGTCAATTTGCGAATTCTTCAAAACAATTTATGATCAGAAAAAATTTCCTCGGAGTTCGCTGATCTCAAATTTACAATTAGTCACTTAAGCAAAATATCATTAACAAGACATTTATTCTACCTTTACCAGCATTCTTCTTTTTTTTTTCCGACATAGTTCTTATTCACACACGCAACTTCGGTTAAACTTCCAAGAAAAATTATCTATATTAACTTCTGCTAAAATTGAGGAACTACTGACGCGAACAAATAAGTGTAAAATTGAAAATCTGCAATAGTTTGCTAGAAAATTTTCTTATTTTTTTAGAAACTTTTATTTTTATCAGTAGCTATTTTGTTGCAAATTCTGATTTGTAACAAGAAATTTTTTTTAGCATTGTGATATATTTTTCCTCTTTTTTTATGCTGCAATTAGATTATATTAACTTTTATTCTTATATTTTGAGCCAGGCTTTTCAGTAACCACTTATTAACATGCTCGATACCTATGTAAATCTGTTTTTCGATCTTAAGACAGTTAATTTATTGATTTTTCAATTATTATATTCAGTTATTCCAATTGATTTTCTCATAGTTTTTATAATTATGATATTAGTCTGATACACAAAGTTTGAATTATTAATATTTTTCTGTTTTTTCTGCAGGTTGTTCTTGATGTAGGGGCAGGATCTGGTATTTTGTCTTTCTTTGCTGCTCAAGCAGGTGCTAGAAAAGTTTATGCAGTTGAAGCTAGTTCAATGGCAAAACATGCTGAAGTAAGTCCCTTCCTCAATTTTTCTTGGTCATTTTGTTTTGATAGACACAAAAGCGTTAAATCTGTTCCAAAATTCGAGATAAAAGAAATTGAAATTATGTAATAGTTAACAAATAACAATATTTCAATGCATTTTAATGTTTCATAAAGTTGATGGCATTGCTTATATTTTTCAGACTCTTGTTTATCATAATAAATTAGCTGGTCGAGTAGCTGTCATTCCTGGAAAAATTGAGGAAATCACTCTTCCCGAGCAAGTCGATGTTATTATTTCCGAACCAATGGGTTACATGCTTTTTAACGAAAGAATGTTGGAAACTTACTTGCATGCTAAAAAGTGGTTAGCTCCAAACGGTAAATAGGAATACATAGAAATGTTTTTTCTTTCTTTCAGAAACATCATTATAATTATGCAAAATATTATACTACGTACTTTATCGTATTAGTATAAGTTGTAAATTTTCAACCCTTAAATAGCATTATGGTTCATGCGAAAGATTAAAAGAATTTATTTAAAATACGATAGTGACTTCAGGGTGTCATGTTGCTTTTCTTATACTCCCAATAATATTTTTCTCACTATTGATACAATGTTCCAAAATGTGTATGTTTTCATACGCAGTTTTCTTATCTTTATTAAAATCAATGAACTTCATTAACCCCTTGCCAGTGTCACCTGAATCCAGTTCAGGCAACTACTATGTGCAGTATTTGTGATGCCCGAACTAATTAACGTTTCTATTTTGCGAAGCTTGCCCTGCGTTCTACTTTGGGATACTAAATTCCCTATGATCCTAATAGATAGCATTAATGGTCCTATTTTTTCTCAGATTTTCGCACGAGTTTATTTCAAAGAGTGCGATATAGGCTTGTGTGCAGTACCAAGTTTTGGGATGTACCATACTGTATAAGATTTGTAAAATTTATGTATTGAAAATCATATTGTGTTTTTATATTGTAATAGTTATATTATATTTAGCTTCAAAATTTTGTTTAATTTGCTCTAATTGAATAGGATGTGTGTGTAATCCATTACTTTTTTATGTGTATGTAAAAATTATAAATACAATAGTTAACTTTTATAATAATATAAAGAACAAAATTAAACAGCCAAAAAAAGTTTCCATATTTCGTCCATGTTTCTGAAATAAGTCACTGTTAAGGTTAAAATATTTTTTCAGTTTTATGCATGTTTCCTATCAAGTAAAAAAATTTTAATGGTGTAAGTAGGAATAGAAAATATTGAAGATTTTTATTTAAATATATTTATTATTATTATTAATGTATGTAATACATTTTCTAAGAAAGCACTTATAATTCTTACATTTCAATTTTAATCTCAGTGACCATTTTTGTCTGAACTCAAAAAAAAACAAACAATTTCAGGTCTAAGCAGTTTTCTTTCTTTTTTTTTTCAATAATATTTTGGCAAATCTTTTCTATTTAATTCTTATAAAATTTATCTCTTTAATATAATGTGTTGTAGGTAAAATGTTTCCTTCCCGTGGTGACCTGCACATAGCTCCCTTTAGTGATGCTGCTTTGTATATGGAGCAGCTAAATAAAGCGAATTTTTGGTAAGTTTATCTTTAATTTAAAATATTTTTTCCTTAACTTTTCATGAATAAAATATTGGTCTTTTTAATTTTGTAAAAACCTATGTACTGTAATTTCACACGATAATATATATATATGTTTACGCATGTATACAATAATATATATATGTTTACGCATGTATACACAGAGCTCCCACCAGTCTGAGAAAACCTGGAATTGTTAGGGAATTTTATTTTGACTTTCAGAGCCAGAAATAGTCAAGGAAAATTGTATTTATTAAAAAACAGGCATGGAAGTTTTCAGCTTTTACTCTGAATTCAGCTTTTTTCAAAGCTTTTTACACTCCATACATTTATTAATTTCATAATGTTTGATTGCGTTTATGTAGAATTCAGCATTTTTTGCTAACTGGTACTTTCATCCCTGAAAAAATAAAAATAAATAAAAATGCGAAAATTCTTACATTATACCTAAAAATAATCAAGCTTAGAATTGTCAGTAACTGTAATAGAAAGTTTTCCATGTTTCCATCCTCATTTGTGCACAAAATCTAATATTATGCATTACAAATAAAAAAATATATTTTTCTGATGTAAAATCACTATGGTATAGTTAAAATATGGTCTGGACTTACATTGAATATTTCCCGAAATATCTGGAGAGGTAAGGGAATTTTTTTTTTCTTCTGAAATTAAGTAGGAACCTTTGTTTAAACAGTTGTAAAACTTATTGAATAAATTAATTTCCTCCAATGGATTTTTTATTTATTTTTAACATTTGGATAGCACCATTTTGTATTTTCATCCTTTAATTTGTAGGTATCAACAATCATTCCATGGAGTAGACCTAGCTAGTTTGCGTGATGCTGCTGTTAAGGAATATTTTAGACAACCAATAGTGGTAAGTTTTTTTGCCGAAATTAATTTTTCTTTTTTTTTTGCAAAGCTTCTGTTTTTTATATACTTTTATTCCAAGGTTGAATTTAATGGGAGGTAGTGCATAAATTGAAAAGTATTAAATGAAGAGTATGGTATAGATAAAATGAATAAAATATATATATACTTTCAGAAAAACCCAATACTCTTTCTAACCTAGTAACTTTTCTTTTTTAATTTAGTTTTGGCAATTATCAGTCACACTTGCAATTACAATTGTAGCTGAGAACTTAAATCACCGAACTCAGCAGTTATTGATCGCATGTTTTCTGTGTGTGGACTTCTTAGGGTTATATTGGGAAACAGTTTCGATCTCAAAAAAGCCAATAAGTGTGTTAAAGTTTATAGGCATTTAAAAAATCAATCAGAACCAGAAGTGACTATTACAGAAATTTAATTAACTAAATGTGGCATTCATTTTATTTTTACTTTACCAATATATTGTAAACTCTGTCTCCTGAACACAACCAACCACCACAATATCATTGAGATTTTTAAAAAAAATCTGATATAATAAAGAACATAATGTGTTCTATTCTGCAGTGTTAAAACATTTTTCATTCTTTAAAATTTAATGCATTTGCATATAGGGACGATTACGAAAATATGTATAAAATATTTTGGTCTACTTTTTAGAAAGTTTTCAAGATTATTAGCTTAAAAATAGTAAAATAATTTGAGAAAAATATTCAGAAATGTGTGATATTAGTATAATAATAGCTGTAATATTAACAGTAATTGGCTGTTAATAATTAAGTAATTGGCTTAAATTGCGCCAAAAGAGATATTTTCCCTTGGGTATCGGCAAGATAAAATTTTTCGCCAACCCAGCTATTGCCATGTGGGGGTTTGCTCTGGATTCAGTGGGGAAGATTCTTGCACTCTCATGTGCAAATCTGCTTCATTTTGCAAGATATTCTCAATTTCAGGTTTCATTTTCCACTCTTTGAAATGGAACCAAAACTTCCCTCGAATTTTCGCGAAGAAAATTTTATTTCTCTTGTTAATTTCATCTTTATTGAAGTGCCTTCGTCAAAGGCAAGCTAATGGCCTTCTTGCTCTATTTTATTTATAGAATAGTACCCATGATCTTGGAATTAACTTGGGTTCCATCCGCTATGTACATATTTTCATGTTGCTCCTAAGAGCAGTCAAGAACCACAAAGCTTCATAACCTCAAAATTTCCATCTTCCTTTTATTCATTTTATTTAATAAAGATAAGAAATATTTAAGTTTCCTAAACGTAATTTTTTTTTATGTGAGTGACCCTCCACTAATTGCATATTGTTTATAAACATTTATCTTAATTTATTACTTTTTTTTACTTATTGCATTTTATTATTGTATTGTTACTTTCACAATTTTCAGTGCTCTTAGTTCGTTTTAGGAAAGCACTGAATAATATTTAGAGGCAAGATTTTAAATAAATATGAAGAGAGGGCTTTCAATATTTTAAATGCAGCAAAAAATCTTATGTTTTTCAGATTTGTCATTCAAAAATACTTTATTCATCTCTTAATGATTTGATTTAAATCACAGATTGGCTAAATGAGTGCTGGGACAGTATAATAATTTACTTCTGACAAAAATTTGTTAGCTTCAATACTCATTGTATTTGCATTTAAAAATTATTTAATTATCATTTCATTAATAAAATACTTGGTAACCAATTTTAATAAAAATTTATTAGGGACCATTCACTAATTTACATTTGTAATATAAATTTATTAAAGTTTTCTTAATTTGCTTTAATTCTTTAAATATTTTTATAAATTCGGTATGATCAATATTAATCCTGTTAATGTTTTGATGAATATACTATTACAAATAACATATATTTAAATTTTAAGAAAATTACACTGGGTACACTACTATATATATATATATATATAGATAGATAGATTACCTTAAATAATAGTTAAATTAATTAGAGTTTTGAATTACCTATTACAGAATTAAATGAAGCAATTGTTAATTTAAAAAATAGTATGAGCCACTCAATTTTGAATTTATTTAAATTGCTTTTGCCAAAAGCTCTTTTTTAAGAAATATTTCTGCTATATTAAATAAATTTTTCGGTCTTTTCCAAACTGAGACACCATTGATTTACTTGCTGTATGATGAAAATGGTGTCTCTAGTTAAAGCATTGTTAGGGCGTTTTTAAGGAGTTCTGCTTTTCTTAGTTTGTCAGGAAAGGACTTAAAATCATTGGATGTAGAAAATGCAGATATTTGGCAAAATTTAATAAATGTTGGACTAGATACCACAAAGGCAATGACGTCCTTATCTTCTTCAGAAAAAAAAATCTATGTATTTAGGTTCCAGGTCTTTTTACTTGGCATGTGCAAAAAAGTTAAAAGCATTGCCTCTTGAAAATAGGTTACTGTACCAGCTTAAAGTGTTGCATTCTGTAACGTGAATGGAAGACACTTCAAATAAGCCAATAAGATATCTGGCAACAGTAACTCCATCCATTATAAAACATGAAGAGGCATTTTTGTTACTAGATTAATGGACGAGGTTATGTGGGGAACCAAAAGGTTATTCTTCTGACTCAAATGAATATACACCAATTGATGTGTTTTGGAAAAACTATTTTGTAAAGAAAGATAATTTGGGAAATATCAAATAATCTCTTATAACAAAGCTTTTTAAAGCTCTTTTTGTACATACCGCATGTTGATGTTGTGTCAAATATTAACAAAATTGGGGGTTTAAATAACTTTAAAGTTGACAGCATATGATTTAGCAGCAGCTTGGCGCATTTAAAAATTATTCTGCTCGATTAGAGGTTGAAAAAGAAGAAAGCGAAAAGAATGTGAAAACACTGAAACTAAAGAAAGCAGATTGAAAGCTGCTGAAATTGATTTGCAAAAAAAAATTGAAGGCTTCTCATGATCTGTTAGCCACAGCTGAAAAAAGTATGAAACATGGGTTAAATAATAAAGACATGTCGATTATAGAAAGCGGACAGATCCTCTTATCTGAGGCTAAGTCAAGGATAGCAGAATATTTAGCAGCATTGGAAGATAGTAAAAAGAAACTTAATTTGATAATGCAGGGATCTTCAAAAAAGTGTAAAAAATAAGATATGTTATTAATGAACAAAATTAAAAATTCTTGTTATCAAATTCTTTTTTAATTCTTTTTATTAAATATGCTCCAAAATTGCTTTTTTGTTGCTCCAAAGATGCTTCAAAACCATGTTTTGCCACTTGCACCACTGTATTAACAAACAAATAAAAAATTTGGTGAACCATTTTTTTTTTTTTTTTTTTTAATCATTTCTGAAAAAAAATCACAAAAATATGGGGTTTTTTGGGCAGGTGGGTAGGTAGACAGCCCTGGTGCATAAATATAATTATACTAGTTGTATTTTTTATCTTCATATTATATTTAAAAATTTTCGAAAACTAGAAAATGTCGTATACACATAGTGTGTTATTTAACAGTCTTAATTGTTGTTTAAGAATGATGAATTATTTTACTTGTGTATTCAAGCAATTGCTTACATTTTAATAATTTTCTGTTTTTGTCTATTAGGATACTTTTGATATCAATATTTGTATGGCTAAGTCATTTCGACATACAGTAGACTTTCAGACTGCTCAAGAAACAGATTTACACAAAATTGAAATTCCCCTCTCTTTCACATTAAACCAAACTGGTGAAATTCATGGACTAGCCTTCTGGTTCGATGTTGCCTTTTTTGGATCAAAGTAAGTAATGTTATTACAGTGAAACCTCGCTTCTATTGATTTCAAAATTATTATTGAAGGGTCATGATTTTTTGGAAACTATTTAATTTTAATCAATGCATTTTTGTTGGCGTCGTGGAATGGCGGATCAACGAGTCAAATTTAGTGTCTACAAAAATGATCCCAACTGATATAATTATGTGTAAGAACAAATTTTCCAATCGTGAATGATTAAGCTATTTTAAATAACTAAACTATTATGTTTTTTGTTTAAGTTTGCATTTTATTTTATAGCATAAAATTTAGTTAGCTTTAAAAGCTGAGAAGAGGTTTGTTTGAGATGCATAGTTTTTTTCTAAAAGAACTTTTTTTTTTTCTAATTTAACTTCCTACTCTGAAAGTAAATTATTCATAGCATTGTCTTAGGTGTACTCTGCAGCATGAAGTCTCTCTAAACAAGAGTCTCACACAAATATTTTGAACTAATTTTAATCTACTTAATTGTTTTGATATTTATGTTTCATTATTTGACCTTTTCTGCATTTGGTGCAAATGTTTGCCCGGTTGGGAGAGGTTTTAATGGTCTCTCCTAAAGGTTTTCTTCATTGCAAAGTCTATGGAAAAAATTCCATGCCTCTCAAAAGTGGTCGTAAATAGAGGTAGTCGCTACAAGAGGTCTTTCTTGGAGGTTTCACTATACATTAAAAGACAAAAAATTATCTTAAAGATGTAATTTCATGTATGTATGAAATGGAAAAAGTCTTATTAACACTGCTTAAATCTTATTCTTAAATTTAGTAATTTTACAATTTAATCCACGAGGAAACTTTCTATAGTGATACATATTTTAAAAAATATTTAATCAAATACCTATTGGACTTAATACAACAAAAGTTAAATTCTTTTTAAGGTGTTAACAAATAAGGTGTTAGATAGTCTAGTTAGAAGTAGTAATGAAACTGTATTAATTTAATAATTATGATTTTATAATTGTTTTAAAATAAATATTAAGCTAGGTTTTTTTTTTATTTCGAAATTTATTCATTAAATTTGTGCATATTTTGTTTTATAAATGATATTAAATTTTGTCTGTAGTTATAAGTTAAGTACTTCAGCATAGTTTGATTTAAAAACAAATAGTAGGATTTTATTAAAAAAATTTCATAATATTAACTCTCTTAACATGTACAGGATAAAACATTTATTAATGTACTTGAAATAATAATGTCTTTACTTATTACAGTAGAAGATCTTTATAAGGCAATCATTTATGTTATAGCTGATCATTTCACTCATCGTTACCGGGGGTCTGTCCAGGCCGAATTTACTGCCGTTTGGCAGTACCTTCACAAATTCAACTTTAGGAAAAACGGTAGTTTCACAAATTCAATTTTCGGAAAAACAGTAGTTTCACAAAATACTTTTTCTTAAAATTTTATATTTGTATCCCTTATGAAGCGATAAATCCATATTTTTGTGTTGATTTTTTAATATAATTTTTAATTTTTCACAAATTTCTAAATTTTCACAAAATAGCTACCTCTTAAAAAAACCTAGACAAACCCCTGGTTATGCTTACCTTACAATATACAAGGTTGCCACAGGCGACTAAAATACAACTATTTTTAGCATGAGGCGACTATGGCAACTTTTTTTGCCTGAAAAAGCTTAAAAAAGCAACTATTTTCAGGAAAAGGAGACTTTTTCTGTACTCCTATCAATGTTTTTTAGCATAAATTGGGTTGAAAACTTGCAACCCCGCAAAATCTTCTGAGCACACTGAATTTTTTTTTATTAAAAAATAAAAAAAGGACTATAAAAATAATAAAATTTAAAATAAATAAAGAAATAATTAGAACATTAAAAACGAAACATTTTAGATTGCAAATTTGTGTCACGCGTTCAATTTGCATAGATACTATAGTAAATCTATTTCGTTTCTCGATCGGCTTTTCAACGGTTTTTGCTACAATATTCTGCACAATTTTAAAAAACCCAATTTTTAATACGATATTATGATGCATGGAGTTTGATTTTGAGTAATCATTTTTCACTATATATTTGCTAAATCAATTATTGATAAAAAGGGAAAATTTCTTAGAATAAGTATGTTTTTTTTTACTGAAAAAGTTTTTTTTAATGAATTCTGGTAATTAAAAGTATTTAATTTTCTACAAATATTCTAATTTTTTTTTAAATAAAAATTTAGTGCTAGAACACTAACGTTTATATAAAAATTATCATATTTGCCACCAACTTGACTAAATGGATCATCAGGGTGGCCACCCACCTGGAATTATCAGGGAATTTTTTTTATACTGGAAAAAACCTGGAAAAATCAGGGAATTTTAAGAAAAGCTGGAAATTTTTCTGCGATATTTTTTTCAATTTCACTAATTGAAATTATTTACTAATTTTCTTAATTTAAATTATTTTATCCATTATACCCCCATTTTTTAGACTGAAATGTATTGCCAAACAGTTGAAATATCATTAACTTAACAATACTTTGCTTGCATCAAAATTTGCTCCATTGTAACCCTGTTATACAGAATGCCACATAAATTTCTCCCATGGTTGCTAAACGATTGTAGAAACTTTTGACTTCTTCGCAGACTATGAGACTGCAATTTAGGAAAGGCAAAGATCGTGGTGGAGGTGGAAGAAGGGGTTAGGATATTTGCTTCTGTTTTTAATTTCTATGTTTGACAAAGTGTATAACACTATGTATGTACAAAACTATACTCTGTTGCAAATTAAGAAAAGACCATTGCGGTATAAGATTTGAGTAATCATCCGTGACTCGATATAGTTCAGTTTTATTTTGTTATCAAATTACCCAAATATGCTTTCATAACAATATAGAAGTGAAGCTTTTAAAAATTAAACACTTCAGGTAGAACATTTAATTTGTGCTGTCTTTTACAAAAGATATCATATAGGTTCATAAGTCTTTTACTGGATTCCTAGACTTGACGACATATTTCAATAAGCAAGGAAATAATTCGTTCTTGTAAAAGAAACAACTATATGACATTGTAAGAGTAGAGTATTGGATTTCACTGGATGACAGAAATAGTGCATTGTATGCTGACTTGCCCTAAGCAAATCAATTGCTAGATAAAGAATTTTTACCTTTGTTTTTCTGTATAAGAGAATAGCCTGCTGTATGATAGAATTAATTCATATTTTCGTTTTCTTTAGTCAAACAGTTTGGCTATCTACTGCCCCAACTCAGCCTCTCACACATTGGTATCAAGTACGTTGTCTTCTAGAAACACCTTTATTTGCACAACGGGGACAAGTTGTCTCTGGAAAAGTGGTCCTTAATTCTAACAAAAGGTTAGTTGTATCTACTTAAAATGTCTCGCATTTTTTGCAATTAATTATTTTTATTAAAGCTTATTCTTTTGTAAATAATTATTAGGAAATTTTGTAATCAATTTTAAATGACTCCAAAAATTTTATTTAATTTCATTGAATATTTATAAAGTTTAAAAAAAAAAACTTATGGCAAAATAATTCTTTTTTTTCTTTTTTTTTTATGTCCATTTCTCCAATGATATTTACTCTAGGTTTATAAAATTTTATGCTGTTGTTTAAAACAAAACAATTAGTTTGCGGACTTCTGCGAATCTAAATCTAATTTTCAGAGTTCCGCAATCTAAAATTTAAGTTTTGAAACTTTTGTTAAATCCTGTTACCAAAATGTTTGCTTACATGTGATTCTTCCAGCTATTGGCGTTGACCTACCAATTTCATTCCTTTGGTTTGACGGATTTTCGCTGTTTAGGATACTTGGACCTGCACTGGAATCCTCAAAAATCATAATCGCTTTATTTTAATATCAAACAATGATTTTCATATTTACCCGATTTAAAAGTTACCCGTTTCGATTCACATTCATGCGATTTAAAAATTCAATATTGCAATTTGTATTCACATTTTTTTTTAAAAATTCCAATGTAATGATTTCTATTCACAAGTTTTTAAAATCTAGTACTATGATTTGTATTCACGCTTCCGAAAAATCTGATATAGTGTAAATATGATTTGTATTTTCGCATTTTTAAAATTCAATATTGCAGTTCATATTCACGTGATTTTAAAATCCAATATTGCTATTCTTAAGAGTTAAGTTTTCTCTTAAACTAGTTTCTAAAAGGTGTGATTTACTTAATTGGTTTGTTGGTAATTTAATTACAAATACTAGTTAAATTATGTTAAATATGTATGGTATATAGATTGATGTCCTAATATCGAATTTTTGATATTGAGTATCAAATTTTCAGGGTTTTTCACTTTGTGTCACAATTACTTCTGTAAAATAATCCTTTAAGTATTTCTTGAGAAATTTAAAATGTCAAAAACTGAAAGTATCTCTTCCGTTATTTTAGGTTAGATACTCACACACTTGTTGTTAAGTATGAACTTTCAACAACAGGAAGAAAATTTATAAAAATTTATAATTTTTTTAATAAAAAATGCTTATTTTTGTTGAAACATTGCCTATGCACACTGGTAGGTACTACCAACAATACTGTTTTATTTGTACATTTTTGAATATATATTAAATTTTGATTTTTTCTGTTTGTAAATTTCTAATATAAATATTTTTAGGCAAAGTTATGATGTAGACATTGACTTAGCAATTGAAGGTAGTAACGTCCGAGCATTTAATACACTTGACCTCAAAAACCCATTTTTCCGATACACCGGTCAACCTCCTCAACCCCCACCAGGTTGCAATGAAACAAGTCCCAGTGAAGGATATTGGCAAACTCTAGATGCCCAGCAAACAGGTATTAAGCTTCTTTGTTACAATATTGCTAGCTCTTTTATGTGAAATTATAATCAATGTATTAGACTATTTTATGTGCTAATTTCAATCTATATGTTAATCTCGATGGGGGAAAAATCAGATCTTATTAGCTATATTACAAATGTAATTTTTATTTGATATATTTAATTTAAGTCATTTATGAAAATTGAATTGTTGCCAATTTCTTTAGTGGTAGAAATATCATTAAGTTGTAAACATTAAGGAGTCTGATAATTTTTATTTTATATATATTTTTTTATAAAGCATTATTACTGTTTGTCTACGATGGGTACTCTAACCGCCACAAAGTCTGCGACAGTCTGGTGCTATGGAAACAAGAAGAGGGCATTTTAGGGAGGGTAGCTGCGATGATAGCTTGTATGGGAAGTATACCAGATTGGCTGACTCAGCCACCAGTAGGAGACTTATTTAATCTGATTCAATAACTAAGATTCGCATGGATATTTCTTTCTTATTTAAAATGATTCTCTTTACTCAATTGGTTGCTATTTTTTATATTCAAATTAAAAAAAAAGAAGAAAAAAGTGATCAAATTCTGACATTAAGGGTAGAGCAGGTTTTTTTAATGTTAATTTTTAATTTTACGTTATTTATTATGAATGTTCATTGATTGTTAGATGGATTAATTTCTAAACTTGCACATTTTTTAAAGCAGTTAATTTCTTTTATTATTTGAGTTTTCTGGAAAAAGTGAAGAGCTTAAACTTATTAACTCTTGGTTTTAAAAGGAGATAAAACTTTTGCTGAAAATGGAAATAGTTCACGTTATCTGTGCCGAAAAAATATTAAATATCTTTGTTTTTATTATTTATTTTTTACTTTTTTTAAAACTGAAAGCAAGTTACTGCTAATAGGATAAAATCTAAAACTATCAACGCTGATTTTTATCAGCACCCATCAAACCATCTGAAATTATCTAAGTTTTTTTTTGTGCTTAAATTACGTTTTCTTACTCGTATTTTAATGTAACCTGTATAGTTTTTCTCACTATATATTAAAAGAAATAATTCTAACAGTTTTGTATTAGCAAATTTATTATTTTATTTTTTTTTCTTAATAACCAATTTACTATGTATGATAAATTTATAGATGAGTTATTTATTAATAAAACATTAAGCTTTAAACAATTTTATACAATTTCCATACATATCCTATTTATCAGTCATTGCATAGAAATAACAATTTTAATTTGTCATTGAGTCAAAATTTTAATAGCGATTACACCCAAAATTTGATATCATAATTTTTACATTATTTGTTTTTTTTCGAAAAGTATATATTATACAAAACAATAGCCCAAAACTATTTTTTTTTTATTTAATTTATTTTACAAGATGTTAACAATTAAATTTTAAAGCTCTTTTTAATTAAAAAATAGATATTAAATGGATTTTAAAAAAATTTATCTCATTTTACGTGGAAGTAATTGAAGGTTTTGATTAAATAGTTGTAAATAAAATATATTCTTCTAGTTTCAAGTTTGAACTCAAAAAATTATGTAAATAAATTATAAATAACTAATTATTCATAATATTATTCACCTAAAATTATAAATTTATTATTTAATATAATTTTTTTTATTTTGTGAAACTTTAGTTGAGGTTTTTAAATTCTCTCCAAATCAACTGATACAGCGCGATTGAGCGATCAGTGGAGTGGAGTGCGCCGCGGTGCAGCGTTTCACGAGAAAACCTATACATTTTTATGAAATTGCGATCCATTTTTTTTGAAAAGCCATTTTGTTCACAATAAAATTTACTTTAAAATGGGTTTTGTTTGAACATTAACAACATTTTTGTTTTTCATTTTACAACTGATTTTTGCAATAAAAAATAAATTTTTTAAACATTTGTTTTATTATAATTATTTTATCAAAAACTTCAATTATTTCCGCGTAAAATGAGATACATTTTTTTAAAATCCATTCATTCTATCCTTAGATATTTATTTTTTAATTAAAAAGAGCTTTAAAATTTAATTGTTAATATCTTGTAAAATAAATTAAATAAAAAAAATCTTTTTGTATAATATATACTTTTTAAAAATCAACAAAAATGTGAAAATTATGATTTCAAATTTTGGGTGCTACCGCTATTAAAATTTTGACTCTTTTTAAAAAGAGAAAATCGAACAATCTTAACAATGTTTCAGGCGCGAATACTTATTTCTCTTCACTTTAAGAGCTAACACAATAGACCGAAGAAAGAGTTCTCATTTTCTCTTGCCAAAACTAGTCTTAAAGAGGGACCCGCACCCCTACTTGAAATAATCATACCTCGTTACCATAGTCACCGCCACACTTCCAGACGAATGTCTGTCAGAGTACCTATCGTAGACAAACAGTATTCTACTTTTCTCCGTGCCTCTGTAAAAATTAAGTTTTTCACGATTGTACATATGGAGCATAAAATTCTTCTGACTTTTGGCCAAATTGCTGACGTTTTAAATTATTTTATTCTCTTTAATAAGTATTTATATTAAAACTAAACTGTTTGTTGGATTTTCAACGTACACATATGGTGAAAAAAAACTTTAAATAATTTTAATGTTTTCTTTTAAGGCAAAGTAGTTTCATGTGCCTTTTTAGTTTTTCTTGTTGAATTAGTAGGTATTTTCAGTCTTTTTGTTCCATTACCATTCTCTTGATATATATTTTTTCCATGAGAAAATTCTCTATACATATCTTATACTGTACACATATCTTATGCTTCCTTAATTTACATTTATATGTCGTGTCTTTATTAACAGTTGTCTGCTTTGAAAATTAAAATGTTAATTGCATATTAAGAAAAATATGTTTAGAAAACTTATGTAATTTTTAATTTCTTATTACTTATCATAAGATACTGTTTTTCTTAAGCAATAAATTTATTCAGTGTTTTGCATTTCTTTTTGCAGCTAATAATGCAAATTTAGTAGTAAATGGTATAACATTAATGAATGGAGACACTGTGATGGATGCCCATCCTGTTCAGCATCACTTATCCCACAATGCAATGGGTGGTAATAGTTCACAACAGTCTAATACTTTTGTTCCTATGGGTAAGATTAATTTATTTTTCTGTAGCTCAAATAACAGCATAATTATTTTTTGAAATTTCAACAAAGAGAAAAGTTTAACCGAGTTAGATAATTTTCTGTGGAATTCTGAAAAGAATTTTTTTAGAAGTCTTTTTTTTTTTCTCTCTGAGGGGAAAACCATTGTGCGTAGTGTTTTTAAAAATATTTTGATATTTGTTTTTTAAAAGCCCTTAAAGGTGCTTTTTTCATGGGGTGTTCTTAAAAAGTGCTTAATATTCCCTTTTTTGAAAATAAGAATTTTTTTTTCTTTACCATGTCGATTTTCGCCATGTATTATGCAAAACAGGGTTCGTGATTTGATTTTTTTTTTTTTTTTTAAATTAAAAAAATACGATTTATTTGATTTAAATCGGATTTTTTTTATTTAAATCAGATTTTTTTTTTTTATTCAAATACACTGTAAGAACTTTAATTTATGATTAAATGAACTTTATAAATGTTTAATCAAAATTAAATTAATATTAAAACTATATTATAACAATATTTTAGAAGCTCTAACCCACTAAAATAATTTTTCATTATAATACATAGCTTTGAATGCATAGCAACCACTTTGAAACAAATGCATTATTGAAATTTAAGGACTTGATGAAATAGAGAATTTGAAGAATACATGAGGGGTCTGTCTAGGTTTTTTGGAGAGATACAAATTTTGTGAAAATTTAGAAATAATATGTGAAAATTAAAAATAATTTTAAAAAATCAACACAAATATGGAAAAAAAATATGGATTTATCGTTTCTTACGAGACACCAAAATAAAATTTTAAGAAAAAAGTATTTTGTGAAATTATTCTACCGTTTTTCTAAAGTTGAATTTGTGATGGTACCACCAAACGGTAGTAAATTTGGCTTGGACCGACCCCTGTACTTTAACTATTAAAACAAAGTTTCAATTAGCAAACCATAATTTTAATTTAAAATTGTGATTTCTTTTTTTTTTTTCTCCTGATTTTTAAAATGACAAAATAAATGTAACAGATTGTGTTTATAAATGTAGTCATTCAAAAAAACATATATAAATATTTAATCTATATATTTTTATATTAAAATATTCTTTTTTAATTCTATATCAAAATAGATAAGGTAAGCTAAAAAAAAAAAATTTAAAAATCTATGTACTAATAGGAATTTTTTTCCACAAAATTTCTTTATAGAAAATCAGATAATGTCAAAGATACTGTAAACATATTATGAGAAAAAATACCAGTTAATAACCCTACTGCTTCAAATAGACTTTCAAAGAGCTTGAAAGGGAAGAATGACTACATCAGGAAAAAAATGTCTGAATTCATCAGAATTTTTTATTTTTTTCTATTTTAGGCATATTAGGGTAATTTCTTTTTAATATAACCTCAAGCTTCAGAAATATACATTTTCCACCAATGAAATATAATGTAAATTTTAATTCCACGCTTTTTCATTCAGGTAGAATTTTAATTCACATTATTTGCATTATTTTTTGGAAAAAAATTCATGTTTATTAATTACTTTCTACAGCTATGCAAGTCTATATTAAGGCAGCATTAAATCTTTACTTTAATCTGTACTTACAGTCTCAAGAATCAAAATGTTATTTCAGATGTGTTGGAATTTAACACACATCAAGAAAGAAAGTAATTTGGTTAACTAAAATTATTAATTAATTTTCGTTAACTAAAATTAATCAAAATAAATTTTAAAATTAAGAAAAGAAAATAATAAAAGTATCAATAATTTAAAACACTGTTTTTTAAATTTTAAAATCAATATATAGGATAAAAAAATTAGTTGATTTAAATCAATGATTTTTTTAAAAAAATCATTTGATTTAAATCAACAAACCCTGATGCAAAAGCATGCTTTTCACATTCAAGGTTTTCACAATCCATTTCAGCCTACCGTCGATCCATAGCTTATGAAGGAGCCAATAATTTTACATGTTTGTTGAAAAACTTGCGATTCTGCATGTGCGTCTACTGAGCTGAGATTTTAGCTCTCTCATGTGCAACTCTGCTGCATTTTGCAAGATATTCTCAATTTCGTGCCTTATTTTCCACCCTCTGAAATCGAACTGAAAAATCTCTCACTCTTTTTATGGTGGCTAATATAATCAAGAAAAAGAGTTCATTGTCAGAAACTAGTTATTTTATCATTGATCATGTTAAGACTTTTAAACAAATGTTACTTGATCACGATTTTCATAGCTGCCAACTGCTCCGATTAAATCTTATTTGTTCTGATTTTTTAGCCTTGTACCGAAAATATGATTTTAGGTCAAAATGTTCAGATTTTTCGATATTCAAGCCAGGGTTGGCAAGGTTTAGGACAGAATGGATTAATCCACGGTTTAAACCGTCCTGTCCAAAACCCTTTTACTCACATTATATCACAATTTTATCTGAACAATATCTAAAAGGTAAAATAAACATAGAACTAATAACATATTGATAATTAAATCTACTAGAGAATATTTGTTTTTAAACGTATAATGTTTTATTAATATTGTTTGACTTTTCAATTTAAACATTAAACAAAGGAAGATTAATCAGTAATCAAGTTCAATTTTTAGGACCATTCAATAATACATAACTGAAGTTTGACCTTGCCACACAGGTTAAGCTAATAGGGACTAAGTGCTTGGTTAGTCATAAACAGGTTTATTTATCTATAGTACTATTCAAGAATACTTTTATTTATTTCATTCATGTTTGATTTTTTTAGCATAGTGGTGATACATCACCAGTGTCAGTAACTGATGTTATGCCCTTCAAAGCTGTTAATACATTTTTCAGTTATTTTGTATTTCCAATTTAAACTGATATATTTATATTTTAAAAAAAAAAAAAAAATTTTTTTTTGAATAGATGTCTTTTTTATTATGCAGAAATTATAACATTTCTTTAAACAAATTTAGTATTTTTTTAAAAAAATTATTATTATTTTTTAATATTGCATTATTTATCCTTATGCAAAAACATTTATAAGTATTAAAAGCATATTTATATTTAAAGGATTAGGTATTCACTTTTGTTGTTCAATGAATTGTTGAGCTTCAAAACTTATAAACCTTTTCCTATTATATTATTTTCTTTTCTTTCAATAAGTTAAAGTAAATTGTATAAAAAATATCAAATATTTATTGATACATGTAATTATTATGTGTACAGTGGTTACACCTATAGAATTTTTACCTTTTAACAAAGTTCAAGGTTTTGTACCATTTAGGACAGTTTTATCCAGTTTAAGACAGTAAAACCCACGTGTCCTATCCAAAACCCCAACCCTGGTTCAAGCGCCTTTTCTCTCCTTATACCGATTTTCTTTTAACCTAGGGTGGGTCTAAAAACTAGAAGCAAGGCATGTGATTTGACCATTGACCATTAGTTCGCTCTTCCCTGAATTAAAATACTTAAAGTCCGGCAAAATTTTGGAACTTTTGCTAAATCCAGTTGATAAGAGGTTGACATACAATTTTATTTCCGCTTGTATATTCTTTTGGTTTAGTGGATTTTAGCCATTGTGAATATTTGAATTGCACTGCAATCTCCCAATGTTACGATTCTTATTCACGCAATTTTAATATCAATCTGAATTGTTGATTTTTGTTTTTATCTGATTTAAAAGTTGGGCATTGCAATTTGTATTCACGCAGTTTGAAAAGCAAAGATCGCTATTCCTATTCAAGCCTTACAAAAATCCAATATCACAGTTTGTATTTACGCATTCTTAAAACCCAATATTGTGATTCACATGCTTTTAAAATCCAGTCAAAATTGTGATTGTTATTCACACGTTGTATTATCAAACATTGATTTTCATATTTATAAGTTATTTAAAAGCTATGCTTTAAGATTATGCATCGTAATTCGTGCATAAGCAATTTAAAAATCTAATACCACGATTCTTATAAGAAGTAAGTTTTTTCTGGAATTACTTAATATAAATTTGTGATATTTTTCATTAGTGTGTACTTCAATTAAAAGTATTAGATCAAAAAATTCAGTTAAATATGAAATATGTAAGGTTTATGAATTGATATTTTGCACATAAAATGGTTTAGGGATTTTCACTTTATGTCACTATTACTCCTGATTGGCATATCACGCTTTGTGTTCCCATTTTTGTTCTTAACAAGTTGGCATCTATGCAATTTAGAAAGAGAAACACAGCTTAAACCGTTAAAACTATTATTAAATAAACTGTTCAATTGTCAACCCTGTACATATATTATAACATTCCATTGTATTTGAAACCTTTTTTTTTTCTGGCTCCTTCCAGCGAAAATTCCAATCCTGTTTTTAAAATTTTATTAAGCCTGTAATTAAATTCTTTAATTAATGACAAAATTTAAAAAATCTATCTAACTAATGCTAACTGTTTTGTAATAATGATTATAAAAAATTTGGGAGCTATTTTTTATTTGTACAATTAACCCCTTCCTGGCTAAAAAGCAAATTATATGAATATTCTTATAAACTTACAATAATAAATACTAATCTAATTGTGCATTACCCCCAGCATTTATTTAAATCATTTTGGTAACTAACAGAACAATGACATAAATGGTTACCCAATTTTGTCTTTATAAATACTTTGAAGAATATCAAAAAAGTGTATTTGTTCTTATTTGACATTTAAAAAATAATAATTTTAAAAAAATTAAAAAAAAAAAAAACTTTTTTATTTTTGAAATTTCTTGTTATTAGTAATAATAATTATCTTGACAGTCATTACAAAATCCATGAATGGATTGCAGATTTAAATAATTAATAGTAATATACTAACCACAAATAAAAATATGTATGGATTATAAAATCATCCACTTTTAACTATAATGTTTGCAAAATTAAAAAAAAAAAACTTTATTTCAAAATTTTATGAATAAACAGGATTTACAGGATAGTTTTGACAGTAAATTATTACATAATCAGATCTGACAACTCTTAGGCTATTGTATCCAATCTTATGACTTCAGGCTTGCAAAGTATTTTCTCAGACTTTTTTCTTAATAACTATGAATCTGTGGATATATTCTGCCTCATTTTGCACAACCTCAAAACTCGGAGGTTTCTTTTTTGAGTGTGTTAAAGAAAATTGTTAGCCCAAGTTCTCATGTCCAAATGTTTGTTTTAGGAAAAGATGACAAAGCTTGTGTCTTTATGTCCTTAAAACTCAGCATTGTGTTTTACAGTGATAAAACATTTCATAATTTTTTTTCATTCTTTTGATGGTGTCCTGCCAACTTTTTATCCTTCTGAGGATGATTTTCCCCAGTGGCAGTAAAATGGAATTTAAATCAAATTTTAGGCAGAAACATACACTGTATTTTGAAAAAGCTTATGCGGACTACCTTAACATTATTACCTATTAATATATATGCTTAATTATTATAAAAATAGTGGTGGTCAAAAAGATTATAAATTAAGTTTATGAATGCAAGGAATATTAAAAAAGCATAAATTTTACTACCACATTAAAGATAGAAATGAAATTTTATGCCAGGTATGCGATACAAAATAGCGAAAAGTCAGTAGCAGAAAAAGTAATGTCTACTGTGTGTTGGCAAAGTTAAAGCTGATAGTATTGACCCTTCCTTAGTCTTGTGAGAGAAAATTCTGCCATAAAACAAGAATCCTAACTTAATTCTGTACTTTCTTATCAAAATGAATTTGGGAAGGCAAATCCGATTTTCAAGAAGAAAAAAAATCAGTCATTTAGATCGTTTTGGATCAATAATTTCATTTTAATAATTTTTTATTGTAATTTTTAGGGGTAGGAAAATTTATTTAAATACATTTATTTTAAAGAATGAACAAATGTTTTTTTCTGAAGTTGGCAGGTCTGCATAGTAATATACTAATTTCTTATAAAATCGTCACTTTTTAAAATCGAATAGTGAAATACAGAAGAATCTAAATGTATTTAAAAATTGTAGATAACAAAAGATTAATGACTTGTACATATTTTCACACAATATTGGTCTTTAATTTTGTATCTTGTTTTATTAAAATGCCAAGCGTCGTAAACTGTAGAAATAAAATGTAGTAATTAAATTAACTTTTAAAGTTACTGAATTTTTAAATTTTACTTAATTTTTTATTAATTACTGCTTTTTTTAAAAAAAAAATTTAAGGTAAAAGTCCTCATAATTAAATTGATTTTATTAGGAGACAATGTGTTGCAAACGCAAAATAAAAACTTATTTACATATGTTTACTATAAATATGTTTTACTACAATTTATTGATATTTTATCTGTAAAAGTTAAATTCGACCTTATTTTGTCAAAATTATTTTTAATATTTTATTATGCAATATATATTGTAACAGATTGTACAGACCTATAGATGCAGGGTCCTTAAATCACTTATTTTTTACTATTTTAACCTGGCTCCTTGTGTCATATTCTGTTATTCAATATCATTTAATAGTATTCTATTGTATGAAAATATTAATACTTACTAGAAAATAAAACGGGGATATTTTTCTTATTGATTTTTTCTACTACTATTATTGAAATGTACCTCATTTATATTCCCCTTGCTGAAATTTATTTTAAAAGTACTTCAATCGGTTTCTCCTTAAGTGAATTTTTTTCTTCTTAAAGGGAATCAACAAAATTCCGGAAATAGCCCAAATAGTCGAACGACTTCAAGAATACAAGCGAGTGTACCAACTAGTTCTATCGGAGGTGGAATTTCACCTTCTTTATTTACTCAGGTACCTGACTTTTTTTTTAAAGCATATATACGATCAAGAGATCAATAAATTTTTTTATTGCATGTGAACTCATTTTGATTTAGTTATATTTATCCCTTTCCCTAATTTGCGTGCGACTCCCAAATTTTTTTTTGATCAATTAAGAACAGCTAGAAAAAAAATCTTCTTGCACCTGTTTTTCTATTTATAATTTTATTACAACATTTATATTTAGAAAAAATAGTTTAATTTTTTTCCTTCTTTCAATGAGAGTAATGAATGTTTTCATTATTTTGATTTCTTTCAAAGATGATTCTTTGATATGATTTCTTTGATTCTTTTATTCAAAGAATTTATGTCTCAAAAAAGTTGTTTTAACCTTTATGTTTTAGTGTTTGCTAATCGCAGTTGATGGTAAAAAAGTCTCTTGCGTTATTTCTATTTGAGTAATTGGATGTCTATCTTTTTTTCGTATGAACTAACCAGGAAACCTAGATAAAAGTTTTATGAAATACCACCTGCAATTTAGTGGTGTTAAATTCATAAGATTATTTGTCTTTTGGTTTCTAATTTCTCTGGCAAATTTCTGAAAATATTACAGCAACAATACATAAGGCAGGGGTCTGCCCAGGGGAAATTTACTATAGTTCAGCGGTACCTTCACAAATTCAACTTTAGAAAACACAGTAGTTTCACAAAATACTTTTAAAAAAACAAGTATTAAGTTTCTCCGCCTCTAATTTTGTTTCTGTATCCCCATAAAAAACTATAAATCCCAGAGTTTTTTAAAATGAAACAACGAGGTTTTCTCTCTATAAACTATACTTAAAGTCAAAATTCGAACATCATTGTAAACATTCAAACATTATTGTAAATTTATTCTAACATACCTTTATTTTTTTTATGAAATTTTTTTCTGTGCGACCTAGTCGAAAATGTTCTCGTAATGAAAATAACTTTTAGTTCTGTTACTGTTAAATTATAGTTGAGATTTAACTATGGACAATGGATTTTAAATTTGGATACAATTGTATTCTCAAAATTTTACAATAGAAAAATTATTTGTGGGGTAATATTAATATATGGGGAAAAGTATATAGAAATTTACCAGTCATAAATGATTTTTATTTGTAGTGACAATTTTTGAAAACAATTTCTTATTTTACTATATTTTGGTGTTGATTTTTTACTTTTAATTTTCACAAATTATGTCTAAATTTTGACAAAATAGGTACCTTTCAAAAAACATAGACAGTCCCCTGCAAAGGCCTGATTTCTCAAGTCAGGCTGGCATTGCAAAACGTCAGCTTAAAGCGAGCGCTAACCTCTGGTTAGTCAATTTGTGAGTTAGACAGCATACGTCATCGAACGCTCAGCTGAAACGACAACTGCAGTTGGATTACAACGTAACGTTAACAACAGAAGCAATGGCGAATTTTGAGGAGAAATTAATCTCTGAAATTAAAAAATGACCTAATTTGTATAATATATAATCTAAATCTTACAAAGATTCCGTGCTTAAAAACAATCTTTGGTTAGAGATTGAAATGTCATTTTTTTCCCTCTAAAGCACTGGTCGACAATAACACATAAAGTTATAGAAACGAAGTACAAAATCAAAGTAAATATTTATTTACGTCATTAACACTTCTGCAATACAAGATAATGTCTGCATTGGAACGGTATGCTCACACTGAGCTTACAAAACAGTATTGTGTTGGCATCAAGGTACGTCAACTTCCCGCTGACGCCCAGAGAAGGAAGGCACTTGTCTTAAGTAACCAGGCCTTAAGATTTTCCTACCATTCCTGCATTCTGTCTGAACACGAATGATAGTATTGGAACAAACATCTGTTTCTTAAATTTATTTAATTGTGCTTTGTTTTGCAGTCATATGATTCAGGCAGTCATAGAAAAAATATGCATAATTTTCTGCACTTTATAATTAGTACTTTAGTATTGATATCTGTAATGAAGAATAGCTTTTGATTATATTACTAAAATATGTGTTTTTCCATTTTAGCAACAGCAAAATGTAGTCCTTGGTAATACCACTCATTTTCCAGTCAGTAATAGCTTGATGATTGGAGATTATGCCACTCCAGGAAATATTGTTATGCCCGGTCAAATTGATTTGGTCAGCGCATTTAAACATTCTTAAAATTTTTCATTTGTAGCAGCAGTATTAAAAGAACTATATTAGGGTCCTAAAATCTTATGGCCTCAGACAAATATTATTTTGCTCTGCTCTATCTTGAAATTATTTATCTTTTACCAAAGTGACTATGCTGAAATAATGTAATTATTCTTTAAATTATTTTCATGATAGTTAATTTAATTATTTAATTTAGCTCATCGACTTATTTTCAATGATGTAAACCACTCACTTAAAAAAAAACATTGAAATTTCTGGATGATGGATGTAAATGTGATATTTAATTATTGACGACATTTTAAATCTGTGAATTAGCGACGACTGGAAATTTGTAGCATTGTAATTAAACATTTGTTGTATTATTGCATTCCAAAGTATCCATCTTTGTTTAAAATTCTAATATGGTTGTCATTGGTGAAAAAAAAATATATTGCCTTAAAATATGGCAGCTAATATAGAAACCTTTCTTTTTAACCTCCATGAATTTTAAGTCATGAAATTGGATTGTTTTAGTTGCAACTCTTTTTACTTATTCAACTTTGAAAAAACATTCCTTTAAGATATTTTCTAACAATTTCTCTCTTGATTTTTAGATTTTCTTTTTCACTTTGCACTTGAAGTTTAGATCAACATCCCTAGTACTAGCTTCTTTTGTTTTTTATAAAAACATTCCAATTTGTTTTTAAAAAAAGCTGATAAAAATCTAAACCATTCTAGCTATCATAATTCCCTTATTTCGAAAAAAAAATTAAATTTGACCTATAAATTCCAAAGGAAGGAAGTTATATAAATAAATATTAATTTTAAATTATGTTTTATTATGCTGCAATTATGTTGACAATCAGATAAATTCATCAAATTTAAGTTATAAGATTATTTTTCTTCTAACTGCTATACTAAAAGTTTTGTCATCTTTTCTGTACTTGCAGTTTCGTTTGTATTTATGATATAAATGTGCTGAACCAGATTAATTTATTATACTACCATACCCTAGGAGAAAAATTACAACTTTTATCTTCATTTTTATCCTGCAATTAGTAGAGACTACACAGTTCTAATTTTTTTTGTGTGTGCAACGATTAAACTATATGCAGATCAATCAGTTTACTAAGGTTACTCATTTTCCATTGGGGGTTTAAGAAACATAATTTATGAATTTTTTGTGCAAAACACAAGTTTTATTGCCATGAATTTTATTTTTTACTTGACGGATGTTTTTATGCATGAAAATAACTATTACTATTCCTGTGTAAATAAACCTTGTATTTCAACATTTATATTTTCGAGATTTCAGTGATATTTTTAATCTGTTATCATCAAATACTTTTAGGAAAATTATTACCTAATTTACATTTTATTATTACTGCTTTAGGTGAAAATATTAATTTCAATCTCTGATTTGTGATAAATTCAGTTTTTTTTCCTTCAATTTTATTTTCTCTACATTTAATACTAATCTATTTCTAGGTGTACCGAATTAAGACTTTAAAAAAAAAGGAAAAAAATGACCACAGAAAAAGTAAAGGTCACCACTTACTAATATTGTGCTTTTTAAGATAACTCATGTTGTAAAACTTATTCTATCAAGTTATAGTTGATAGCATATGGAATTCCAGAAAAATAAAATTTATAAATCTAGTTCATTAAAAAAAAATTCTGTATGTGAATTTCATGAAGCATGAATATTAGTGAGGAAAAATAACAGTATCTGCACAAATTATGAATTTATTTTTTCGTAAAGCAAGGTTTAAAGCCTTGATTTTTTATTGTCTCGTTGTATGAGACGTTTTGTATTGTCTACTATAAATATGTGTGTAAACATTGTATCAAATTAGTGTCATTTGCCTGTTGCATAATCCATTTTAACATAAGTTGTGAGAGTTGCAAACAATGAATGCGGACTGTTCTTCCAGCTATACTTCAGTTTGGTGACCAGAATAAATTTAAAAGTGAGACTTTTTGCTTCCTTTCTTTCATTGAAATTCACAACAAACGTGTAGCATTTAAAATATGCTTGTTGTATAAAATAACAATTATTGATTTAATTTCATTAATTTATTGTCATAGCAGTCATCAAAGAACACATATTTAAATGTAGTATTTACTTTGGTCTTTTCATCAAAAACAAAGTTTTATGTTATTACAGAGTGCGTGGTATTTTTAAAAAGTGCTTAATTTTCTATCTTTTAAAATGATATTTTTTCTTTGTCACTCTTAAATTACAAAAAATGCCTGATTTTCACAATTTTCTTTATTTTATGTTCATAAATTGAGAACTTTCAACAATAGAAAAAATAATTTTTATTACTGCACAGATCCTGATTTTTTGGGGGGAAAGTGCCTATTTAAGATGTGTTCTTAAAAGGTACTTATTTTTTGTAGGAAAATCTGACTACGCTCCCTGAATTACATGTTTTATTCTTAAAAATAGTAAAGGTTTGATTAAGCAGAGGAATATCGAGATAGAAAACTCATTCCTTAGTTTTATCTTTTCGAAACTATGATAATAGTGAAAAATTAAGAGGCAATGAATATTACATCTTTGTTCTTAACCTATATTTCAATTAAAAAATATAAACCAATTTCTGAGTTTACATTATGTCTGGTGCATTTTGTGTCCCTGACTGATTGGGAGTTAGCATTAAACCTAAATTTTCTACCTAGGGTAAAAAAAAGTCAATAAATGACTACTATTAAATCAGACAATGGACAAATACATTTATTGTTAGTAAATATTTACAAGACATATTGAGAACCATAAAACCTTTTAGTAGCAGTTCATTCCATAAAGAATCATCTTACATATGGGTGCATACTTCCAGCCGACTTGATATTTGTTTTAATAGCACTGGGAACCTTCCCACCTGATGCTATAAAATAAATTATAGTTAGCTTCAAGGGAAGGAATGAATATTATATGTTTATAAAAAATAAGTTAATATCATAGCCAAGTCAGGTATAAAAAAAAAAGGATTTTTTTGGTTGAGATAGTTGAATTTTATCATGTTAGTATATATAATGGAATTCCATGATATCAAAATTAGAAGGCAGTGAATATAACTAGAAAAACCATAGAGAGTTAAAGGATGAACAAGAAAAAACACTGAGGCAGAGAAGCAAATAGGGGTGCATTACCACGCATTATGGAAAGGTTGGTTGAAAATAGTGTGGTTAACAAGATCCTAGGTTATCAAAATAAGCTGAAAATGACTGACTGAATTTATGCCCGAAGGCACCCTGGCAAGGAATGTGGTAAATGCTCTAGCAAAGCTAATAGGATCTTCAAGATACTTAAATTTGGCCTGAAAATGACTTAAAACTAACTAGGGGGAATATTAGCAAGTTTGCTATAAGGATTAGAAGACGACTGATGTTTTAGTTTAGCAAGAGCTGAATCAACTTCAGGAGTGATAAGTAGTCCACGATTAGCAGCAAGCGAGCAGAGGAAGTTAAGTTCGGAGTTTAAAGAAGAATCTGAGCAAAGGTTAAGCACAAGAAAAACGAAAGTGTGAAATGCAAACATTTCCTGTCAATTGGGATGATTAGAATAACTCCAAACATAACGTCCTCCACTCTATGGCTGCTAACCATGGATTTAACCCTTCTATAGTTGATTCAGCTTTTGCTAAGCTCACTAGACTTAAACACCCCTCTTTTAATCCTTGCCCGATTTTGGTTTTCAAGTAATGTTTAGCCCTGTTAAATGAAGTCTTAAGTTTTTTTAAAGATCCTATTAACTTCGATGGCTAGGACATTTACCACATTCCTTGTCTACATCAGGCTAACTGGATGCTCTTGAAAAGCCAAATTGCCCATTGCTGAGAAATTCTTTTTCCAAAAAACATTTTAGGAGCATAAATTTATTAGTTATCTTATATGAATCAACTTAAATATATAAAAAAATACCAAATGATCTGCAACAATAGAGAAAGTAACTGATACTAAACGAATTACCAGCAGTTTTGATAATTTACTGCAGAAAAATGAATCAGTATTTAAAGAAACTAGATTTCTAGAAATTAAACTTTGAGAAAATGTCGAGTAACAAATCTGATTATTAGATCAAAAGTTATTCAGGATATTAAATTTTTTTTAATTTGTGCACCAAACACATGTGGTCCGATACTTTCTAAGGAAAATAACAAAAATTTCCTATATTTTTTTCCTCCTCAAAAGAGAGGAAAAAGCAGATCTTTAAAATATCCTTAATCATTTAAATATACTTGAAGTATATTTTAACAATTTGGAAAGAAATATTTTCTACTAATGTTATTTTCTTGATGAACCAATAATTAAGTAAAAATAATTTTGATAGTTAATGTATGCAAGAAACTACGAACGCAGTTAATAGTCACATCTTGATTCAGAAGCCAACTACTCGCGAAAAGAGAAATTAATCTGTAAGTATCAATGTCTTCTTTTTAAACTAAATGAAACTTTGTAAATTCAAGTTAAACATAGATTCTAAATTTTTTATTTAATATAAAAATGGTTTTACCAGGTCTATTTGGTTGTTGAGGTGGTGGTTGTGAACTGGTTGGCTGTCCTTTAGGTGAACCAGTTGCAGGCCTTAAACCTTTTCCAAGCGTGATTGCACAAATTAGAGCACCAGTATCTGATATAGAGGAAGTCTGTTGAGCACTCGCTCTTTGTCCTAATTAAGATGCAATTAAATTAACACAAATTAAAATAAACTAATTAATATCTATTAGAGCACCAGTATCTGATATAGATGAAGTCTGTTGAGCACTTGGTCCAAGACAACTTATTTATTATTTGTTTAAATGTGACATCCGAGATTGTCGCAGAATATCGTCTCTGTATGTCAATAATACAAATAAGAGAAAACGAAGTTTTTAAAGACAATATGTTTATTTAAAAACATTAGTAATAAAAAATGTCACAAACAGAGTGACGAAAAGAAAGAATACCCAAATGATCTGCTTCAACAGAAGCTTAAATACGTGTGACGTCATGATCCACACACCAACGCTTGAATGCACGAGATCGACGACCAAAAATCGAACCTCATACCTTTTAGCCTCTATTTATCTAACAAACTGTAATCAATTTTGCAAAATTCAATTATATTTAACGTTAGAAAAATAAAATTTCTCACTTCAATAATAAAAATTACAGAGGTCTTCAAAATTTTTAGAGTCCCATTTTTAAAAGCTAATAACCTGAAATTTTAATGTTTAAATCAGTAATACAAAACCCGCAAATTGGAATAAAAATTAATTCCATTTCCTTTACTGTAATGTATTTCTCTCTGGTTTGTGCTTCGTATGGACCAGAAGTTAACTGGGGGCTTAGAGATGTCATCTAAAACTGCACTTATATCGCAAATTTTAATTTAAAGTCATGTTTCAATACAATTTAAATTTTTAAATCAAAATAATCTAAAATAAAAAACCTTCCTACATAAAATATTTATTTTATTAATCACAATTATGTGATATCTATTGGGTGACATTCGAGAAATGGGCTAAAAAAATGGTCAAACATCGAGCTGTTCGCAGCAATAAAAAGGTTGGGGAGCACTGGTTAAAGGGAGTGATAGTTACATTTGGCTAAAATAATAAGCCCAGCTACAATTTTTATAGCATTTGTAATTTGTGGACCCCCCTATATATAATATAAGACATTTCTGGCATTTCATTTGCACATTTTCAATCATAAATACTCACCTAAATCTGTTAATCAAAACTGAACTTAGTGGAGCTACTGCCCATGAAGGGCCAAGGCTTACTGTGCCCATCTCAGTTGTCCTGATTTTGGGCACTGAGGCAGATATTCCGGTTGGGAGTGAACACAGAACCCCCAGTTTTTAATCCCCAACATGCTTGGTACTCATTTTACCGACCCACTGAAGGGATGAAAGGCAGAGTCAACCTTGCCTGATCCGAGGATAGAACCCTAAACCTGTGGCACAGAAGCGCTACCGTTTAGCCACCGGGCATCAACCAGTTTAACTGCCATTTCTATAAACATAACATAAATTAGGCAAAATACACACCTGAATCATTTTCCCAAGCATCTCTGCTGGCTTTCACTGTATCTAACACATTGTTTACTATTTTGTTAATTGCTGTGATCTGTTTCTGAAAAAGTAAAATATGAGCTTTCAACCTCAAGTAAAGTTCCAGTTTGTGAAGAAAAAAAAATTCTTTTATTACTTGAGCCATTTCCATAGGAACAGTACTACTCTTTAACATATATTGTTGCTCTCGCTGTTCTACTTCAGGGTCTGGCTTGGTTCTTAAATAATCGGGAACAATTTCATGATTAAAAGCTTGAACTCTGTTTTCAGTTAATTTCTAGAAAAACATAAATAGAATTTGCAACTTGATTTTAAAAAAAAAATTATTTTTAAAAAGGAATTACAGCAAATTCTTTATTTCATTTTTAATTATGGTTAAAAGAATAGACACTATAGGCAGTAATTTTCTGGTTGAATCTCTAAATGTCTATCTTTTAAAAGTAAAATTTTTAATAAGAAACAAAACAACATATAATTCAATGCATATGCAGTAAAACCTTGATAATCCAACAAATCTAGGGATTAGAGGGGTGTGTCAGAAAATCAAAACTTCTCGATAATCCAGTTACCTTTTCAAATTCATTTTTTAAATGTACAAACATTTAACTATGAGTAGAATTAAACAGAATAAATCGTGGATATAATCTATATATATAAAAGTGAATGTGTGTCTGTCCCCTATAGACTCCTAATCCATCCGACAGAAAGCTGTGAAACTTAGCATACAGATAGTTCAAAGCACGAGGAAGGTTTCTGTCGACATTAGAACATTCTGCGACAAACCGTTCCAGCGGTATCAGCGAAAATCGAAATGGATTTTTTCTGATTGGTTAAAAGTTAGCCATTGTTTTAAATTTTGCTATAAACGATTCAGTTTTCAAATATCTTGAAGATAACAAGTGATATTTTCTATCTTAGAGCTCTATTCACTTAGAAGAGTAAATTACATATACTTTAATATTTAATTATAACTCGCCCAAGTTTCTTTATGTCAGGTGAGCACAAGCACGTAAAATCAACGAGAATTGATTTCGTAATTATTAGTCGTACCACGGATTTAGTATTTTGAAAACTGTTTAATAAAAATAAAGGCAAAAGCAAATTTCATTCAAATTGCACGTTTTCAATAATTATTTATATCTATTATGCAATTTTAGGTTAGCACAATTAAATATAGTTTTTGAAGGTTTCATTGCTGACAGTTGTCATTTGAAAACTATTAGAATGTTTATTATTACAAAGTTTTCGAATTCCCAATCATTTTATTTCTTTCATTTAAAAAATAGATTTTTGTTTTAAATTTTATCATTATTATATTTTTTATTTAAATTATTTCATTTTTATTGCTTTTTTTATTACTTAAAATAAATATGTGAATTTTAGATTTAGCAAATTTGCGGCCACTGTCAACTTTTAAATTTCTTTTTGTTTGAGAGAGAATATTTGCAAAAATATGCCGCCTAAACGAATCGCTCTTAGTCAATCAACATCTCAAGCAAGCAAAAAGAGAACTACCTGTGTTTCAGAAACATTGGAGCAACAGGAAAAAAGACTTGAAACTAATCGAGAACACAATGCTTTAGCCTGTTCCTTAAAAACGTCATAGAAACAGGAAAGAAAACTGTTAACAAATCAACTACGCACTACTCAAGCCCGTTCGTTGGAAACATCAGAGCAACGGGAAAGAAGACTGTTAACGAATCAACTACGCGCTACTCAAGCCCGTTCGTCGGAAACATCAGAGCAACGGGAAGCAAGAATGAAATCCGATCGAGAACGCACTACTCAAGCCCGTTTGTCGGAAACATCAGAGCAATGGGATGCAGGAAGGAAAATCAATCGAGAACGCACTTCGCTGCCAATACTCTGATTTGAATCTCAGTACATTTCACTATGAACCGACAACTAACTATAGTCTTCAGCTAAGCGTCATCATCGGAAAAATGGATCAATTATGTATGTTTTGTAGTGCTCTAAAATTTAAGAATGAAACAGCTGGAATTTGCTCTTCTGGAGGCAAAGTGAAACTACCCGATTTAACGTCGCCCACCGAGCTATTATCAACGTTGTTATCGGGTCAAGCCAACACCTCCTAGAAGAAGGAAGGCCTCAGCACGGATAAATTTAGTACTCTGATATGACGAAGTTAACTGAGCAGTTGTTGAAAAATAAGAAAGATGTCTCTACGTTCGGGGTACTAAGCTGCGCAGTGGTTGAAAATACGAAATATGTCATTACGTTTGGACTACTAAAGGATATTTATGGTAACCCATGCTGATGCCTACTCTTTCTAGGAGGTGTTGGTCAAGCAAGATAATAGAAACTTTTCTTGGCGAAAAAATGCCGGTACATTCCTGTTTCCAAATGACTTCATTCGGTGCGCATATGAGCAGCCAGAGTTATTTATTACATTCACATGCAATCCTGCTTGAGCTAAAATTAAAGATCTTTTGTATACTAGGCAAACATCATCAGATCTTCATGATGCATTACTGCACGTGAGTTAAAACAAATATTAAGCTCTATGCTTGGTTTTATTGGGAAGCTTCATGTTTTTGGAGAGACACAGTGTTTGATGTATTTTATGTAATGGCAGAAAAAAAAGAAAGAGAATTGCCACATGATTTGGCTTATTGAAAAAATCACACCATGACAAATTGGCCAGCTCATATCAACAGAAATACCTGATGTCGCCATTGATTCAAACTTTTTCCAGATCATCAGCCAAAATATGTTTCATGGTCCGCGTGCATCAACATACATGTCTGTTTGAAAATGCACTAACGATATCCTAGAGAATTAACTGTTGAGACTATCACTGGTTTTTTTCACCATTAAATAAAATTCTCATTTCAAATCATAATCGCAAATCTCATTTACACACTTAAATACAAAATTAAAATTCGAACTGAAAGCGTTGCAACGCATGCAGGGTACAGCTAGTTAAATATAAAAAAAGACTTTAGTTTTATTTATTTTTTTTTTGTTCTTAATAATACGTCACGAATAAAAAAAAAATTCCTTTTTTAATTCTCGTTGTCTGACAGTCTCATTTTCGATAAGTCAAGAGTGGTAATTAGGTAACAGCTTTAACCTAACATGTTAGTTAGGTAAAACATGTGTCAAAAGATAAGTTGGATAATAAGCATCGGATAATCGAGATTCCTCGTAGCAGAATTTTCTGAGTTAATCTGAAACACCATCTTCATAAATCTTTTTTTTTTTCCTTATCTGACCCAAACACAATCAAATGGAGACTAATATTGTAAAAACTAGGTTTACCAAAACTTATAGCAAAATTTAAATTAGCAGATAAATCAAAATTAAATACAAGAAATGTAAGTTTGAAATTAATTAGACATTTACATAATAATGCTTAAAAGAAAGATGAATAAAAACTATTGTTAAAGCATCTAAACAACTAAAACAGACATCAAGCTCAACAAGATAAATATTTTTCAGACTTTTATTGGAAAATTTTGGTTTATTAGTGAAATTCGTGTAGATAAAAAAAGAAAAGTTAAATTTAAATCCATATACAGAATCAATAGGGAAAACGTCTAAAAATCTAAAATCAAACCAGATTATCTCAAATTTAAAAATGGAGGAAGGAACAGCACTTAAAAATTTAGGTAAAAATTTAAAAAATATATTAAATATTTTTTTCAAATTTTTTAAAAATATTTTTCATTTTTTTTAAAATATATTTTAGTCAATAAAACTGTACCAGAGCCCATAAAAAAAAATTTTCTGCAACATCTATATCGAAACACTACAGAGATAATTCCTTTTTGTTCCTTGATAGGATTGAAAAGAAAAATAAACTTTTTCAATTGATCTCTTATTTTATTCAGCAATTTTATTTACTTTTAAAAAAATGGTCGTTGCACAGCCAACCCAATTTTTGAGTTTACGGCAATTAATGGTCAACTCCGTAGCCTAATAATTTTGAACCTAACTCAGAAGACAAGGAAACTCCTTATAGAGTATTAGGAGGAATTTGCCTTTGAGGAGGACTTTTTTGATTTAACTAACCTGTATTTGCGTTAATTGATGATAACCACAAGAACCTCACACAGGTAGTCTGACGGCAAAGGGACTCTAGTCCATGATCAGTCTATCACTGAGGATATTTTACACCAACACTGTGGTTAGGTGCGGAATTGGTATCGACCAGCCATTGCTGGGATTCAAACTTGGGTCACCTTGTTGGAAGGCGAGCGCTCTATCCCATGAGCCACCACTGATAGTTTAATATTATTTTCATTGATTTATTAATTATTTTTTTAATTTAAGATAAAAATAATCGGCAGATCTTGGGATAATGTTTATTTCCTGCTTCCATGCTGGAGGGTTGTACCTGCATTTTGCACTTTTTTATTCACAGAATTTACAACAAGGTATCAACATAATGAAACATATCCATCTGCAAAATTCTAATTTCATTTCCAATTACCACAAGACAAAATTGGTATAATACAGTAATGGACGAATATGTTTTAAAATAAAAACATCATATGGAAGAAAATGTCAACAATTTATTATATTAAAATCAATATTAGACTACAGGAGCATAACAAAGCATATTTCTTCATTGAATTTTAAAGAGCTGATAAAATAAATTATTTTTTAAAAATGTTTTTTAACATTTCCTTCCACTAAACGAAGAATATGAAACAGAACTTACAGCTAACTCTTCATCTCGATCAGGAGACAGTACTAAAGGTAAAAGTATTCTGTTCCTCAACAAAGGAGTTTTTTCGTTTCTTAAAATTTTTAAAACTGTGTTTACTTGACCAGATAAAAGTGCAAAATTATCCAAAACCATAGGCCTGAAATATTACACAATATATAATAGTGAGAACAACTATAAACAATGGAAACTGAATGAAACAATTTTTTAAATTGTAATATATCATCAAAAACAACTTGAAAAAAACTATTCATGTCCATGTCTGGTAGAAACCAGGACTATCGACCATAAAAAGAACATATCTGTCGTTTCTTGTAAAAATAGTAAAACTCCAGTGCAAAAGTGGTGTTTCGAATGTATTTTTATTTATTTGTGTGCACTTTTTTGGTTCATATTTAGTAATATCATTGATTAGTTGGAAAAAAAAAGTAAATATTAAAATCTTATAGATACACACTCCAACTGAATATTTCTATTAGTTTTTTATACACATAAATTTCTAAAAAGCTCATCATAATATAAATAATAAGCTCATGATTTCAGAATTTATTTACAAGGAGATAATATGCTTTTACAAGAAACAGTCCATAAGTATTTTTATATATAATATAATTCTTTTTTTAAAATTACTTCTTCGTTTATGGTATTAATTCAATGAATTATCCTTATTCCTTTGAAAGTTAGTGGCAAGGAAAGTTCAATTTCGACAATGCTAAAATCATATCCACTTGGGAATAAATTCAATCATGACAATGCTAAAATCATATCCACTTGGGCATAAATTCAATCTTTACAATGCTAAAATTATATCCACTTGGACATAAATTCAATTTCGACTATGCTAAAATTATATCCACTTGGGCATAAATTCAATCTTGACAATGCTAAAATTATATCCACTTGGGCATAAATTCAATTTCGACAATGCTAAAATTATATCCACTTGGGCATAAGTTCAATTTCGACAATGCTAAAATTATATCCACTTGGGCATAAATTCAATTTCGACAATGCTAAAATCATATCCACTTGGGCATAAATTCAATCTTGACAATGCTAAAATTATATCCACTTGGGTATAAATTCAATATCAACAATGCAAAAATTATTCCTGCTGCAGTTACATCAGCTCATCCTGATACCCTGTGGAATATTCATTTGAACGCTGATTACCTTGATAACGACATCCGCTCTTACGCATGGACATAGCTATTTTTTCTATACATTATATGGATTAGAAGTAAAAATGATTTAAAGTTATATTTGAATAATTATTATTTTTCAATTAACATGAAATTTTAAATAAATAATCCCAAGAAACTGAAGCTGTAAGATATTACCAGATCAAAATCTTAAATCGTTTAAAAAATAAATAAAAAGGAAATAACAGTCGACATGTTTCAAGCGCTTTAAAAAAAGGTGCCCATTGTCAAGACTTGAATCAGAAAAAACAAAAGACATGCATTATAACCTGATTTGCCTCTCGGCTGCAGAGATTTTTTATATACAGTTGTTCCTCTCTTGGGTTCTGTTGTTTTTCTAGTTTCATTTCTCATCTTTATTTTCAATTTTTTGTAGGTAATTTTACACTTTTATTTCAAATTATATTTGTTCCTTTACATTCACGTCTGGCAAGGTCATGAAAATGAGTGCCTATTTTTGAAGTGCTTAAAACATGTCGATTGTTACTTCTTATTTCTGCAGTTAATGAAATTTTTAATTAGGTAATAAAAGAATTGTTATTTAACTTTAAACAATGAAAATTTTCATAATATAACAAGAGAGTTTAAATTGAGGAAATGTAAACCATTTTTAAATTAATTTAATGCATTTTATGATCTGTGATTGAGTATTATATACAGTAATTTTCTTACCAACTTAAGTTTTCATTTTCAAGTTTAGTAATGAATGAAGAAATAGACATTTTTAAATCTTGGCAACGGTTCACCAGAGTATCAAGACTCACTTCTAAAGCCTTTTCTTCTTTCTGCAGTATAAAACAAAAAATAAATAAATAAAACATCAAATTCAAATCTATTCATAAATAAAACAATATAGACATTAGTGAAAAACCATAACATTAACTAAAAAATAATCACACACAAAAAAAAAAATAATAATAATAATTATAAACTGGGGCAACTTCACCATCTTTTTAAAATGTGATGTTTAGTGACCCGGCCAGTTCCTGAATGAATGAATGATCATTCAGGAAGCAGTTATCTTCTATCTATCAAGTAGAAGATATCTATCAAATATCTGCTTCAGATGCATAATATTTGAACAACTTCACCGTAATATTTAGCAATCATTAATTTAAAAATAAACGAGAAAGAAATATTAATTTATATCAAAATTAACATAAACAGTTTTAAAAAATACTGCCAAACTTAATTTTGAAAACACATACATTTAAATGATTACAAATTAACAGAAAGATGTTACAAACAAGTAACAATTTAAAATATTATAAAATAAACACAACACTTAATAGTATTAGATAAACATCCCCACAGTGGCATACTATTTATAAAACATAATTACTAAAAGTAGAGCTTTTTAAACAGAGAACAAAAATGTTAATATAATCGATAGTTTACTTTTAAGCAAATTCCTATACATTTGTAACGTTATTAAGTGTTTCAAACATCTGTCAAATGGTGCAGTCGCGTAATGACAATTAATACTAATCATTACAAAGTAATGCTACATAATTTTTTATTAAAATCAATCAAATATAGATTGTTTTACATTGAGCAAGATGTCAGATGCGTTAATTATTTCTAAAATTTGAATAAAAAGATACAATGGATAAGTTTTTTTTTCTTTACCTCCATTTTTAACGATGTAAATGAATCTTTAAACAAAAAGTAGAGCAAAACCTAATTAGAAAAAACAGAACGTGCTGCCTATTTTTGTAAGCTTTAAGCTTCCTTTCTCGCTCACCAAGCAGGGGTTAAATGTAGCTGATTCAACCCTAGGTGTCGCTTACAAAGTTGATTACAAATAGTTGGTCGGCAGTTACTAACTTTTTTGTAATCAGTTTCAGTATGATGCAAAATAATAGAGAAGCTGACAACTTATAAAATAAAAACCACCCTACTATCCTGACGGTGAGCGTCGTCATCATCTAGAATTAAAAAAAAATAATAAATAAATAAATAAATAAATAAAAAACTTTATTAACCTCGCACTAGAGCTGCACAATGGGTTACTTGCCACGGTCTGGGAAACGTCCCTGAGGATGATCCGAAGACATGCCATCTAAATTTTGTGAGGTCACTTTGTCAATTTAGACATCTGATAAACACGAATAAGACAGGAAAATCTTTAGGTACCTTGGGACCTTCATCTTGCTTAACTTTCGGGATGTCATATGCATCATTGCGTTGCAGTCATACTTTTATATGGTCCATGAAACTTTCAATTCAATCAATTCTATTATCTCTCAATTCGAAACAGAGTACGCTGAAGAGCAACTAAATCAGCTATATCATTTAGAGGAGAGGGGGGCAAACGGTGGCATAGGGGTAGAGTAGGGGTACTAATGGAATAATTTTCCTATTAATCAATCGAAATTTCTCTGTAAATTCTGGCATATCGGCAAAACTATGTTACATATTCATGTATGTTACAAGACTAAACTTTATATTGTTAATTAAGAAATTAAAAAACAAGGTTATGTGATGTAAAAATAAATTCTCAATTTTTGCTTTAATAGCAATTAAAGCAAATCATCGTTTTTCATAATAGGATGATTAAAAGTTTTGTTATGATCATGCTATGCCTGACTATGTGTAAAAATGTGAACGTGAACATTAATTATATTCTTATTACATATTTAGTATTCCATGTTTTGGCAACTGTAGTATTTAGTATTCCATGTTTTGGCAACAGCAGTTCTTGTGTACGATATAGAATTTGAGTTTTTCAGAATAACGGTGTGCGAAAATTTTAATAAAAGTAAAGAGTAAATGAACTGCGTTTGTTTTGTTTTTATTTTAAAAGTTGTTTCTTACATTATCAGAAGTGGGATAAACCAGCAACTGTAATTAATTTTGAGTTTTGAGTTTAAAATGGCATTTTTATCGCGACTTCGTAAAGATCAGTTACGTTACGTAGCTAATGAGTTACCTGAAGATGTTTCGTCTACTACTTTGAAAATCCCTGACTTGAGAAAGTTAATATTGAATAGCGAGAAATACGATGAAGAAATGGTTCGAGGAATGGTTGAAAATTTGGTTGAAGACGCCGAGCGCATTCGCCAAGAAGAGAAAGAAAAAGCCGATCGGGAACATGAATTGGAACTCAAGAAGTTAGATATTGCTGCTAAAACTTCAGAAGTAGTCGAAACTGGAGTAATAACATCGGCGCCAAAGGTTGATTGGCAGTCACAGCTGAGAAAGTTTTCTACGAGTAATGAGGATATCAGCCTTTATTTAGTACATTTCGAGAGAGTAATGAAAAGAGTACAAATGCCGAGTACATTGTGGATGGCATGTTTAATTAACCAGTTACCAAGTGAAATTGTCCAAATGATAATGAGAGAACCAGAAGAACAGTCAGAAAATTATGACTATGTTAAATCTCTTTTACTTAAGTGTTACAGACTAAGTCCAGAAAAATTTAGACAATTTTTTTATTCTCATGAGAATACTGGTGGAATACTTAAGTCTTGGAAAGAATATTACCACGAGCTTGAAACGTATTTTAATGGGTGGACTGCAGGACTTAAAATAAGTAGTTTTGAGAGTTTAAAAGACCTGATCATCACAGATCGAATGAAAGCTCGGGTGCCTCCAGATATACGAGAACGTTATTTGGATCAGTGGACCCATATAATTTCACCTTATACATTAGCTGAAAAGATAGATGAATTTATTGAACTCAAAGATGTTTTTAAGAATCATATTCAGTATAATAATAAATCTAGTAACAATAAGTTTTTGAAAGAGGAAAATATCGCCAAGGGTAAACAAACAGAGCCAAGTAGAAGTACAACTAATAATCAAACTGTTTGCTACAATTGTTATGATACCGGCCATTTTGCCCGTGATTGTGTAAAACCAAAACGTCCAAAGTTTTGTACTGCCTGCAAAACAAAAGGACATGGTACAAAGGAATGTCCAAAGAGAGCGTCTTTCCCATTAGTCAATGCAGTTTCGTTTTTACCCATTTCCAGTAATAGTACTACGAGGAATATAATCATAGAAGAAGTAAATACTAGTGCTCTTATGGATACCGCTGCTGATATATCTATGTTAAAATATAGTTTTGCACAAACGTTTAATAAAAGTATACATAAAAATATAGTTACACGAATTCGAGGTATTGGAGGTGTAAGGGAGTCACTAGGAATTATCATACTTAATGTGACTATAGACAGGGTAAAGCTGAAGGAAGTCCTGTTTTATGTAGTGACTGATGATACATTTGAAGGCCCTGATGTTCTCATTGGGAATGACATCATTGACTCACCCGAGATAATAATGGTTAGAAATCAAGGCAGATCCAAGTTAGTTCATGTGGAAGAGCTGGATTTTTTGCATGATTTCCAAATCAATGAAATGCCTGATAGGATTGTACTGAAGACTCTCGAAAAGTTCGTGATTGAACCACGTACAGTTCAATTGGTAACTGTCTTCAGTGCATGTAAATCTCAAAACGGATTTATTTCCTGCAGTAGTCGAGATGATCTAAGCAAGGATGTTACGTTTGCTATCCACGATGGTAAATCACAAGTGCCCGTCGTGAATCCTAGTAGCGTAAAATTGCAATTAAAGAAAAATCGTGTTATCTTGCGAGGAAATTGGGTATCTGAAAATAGTTACAGTTCAATGGTTAAAGAAGATGGGGATTCAACCCCAGCCGTTTTATTAGCAAAGGAAATTGTGCGAAATCCTATCGATAGAGAATGTGTTAAAATTGGACCATCAATAAATAAAGAACAACAGCAAATTTTATGCGATTTGTTAAATGAATTTAGGTTGTGTTTTGCTTTAAAACAAGATGAACTAGGATGCATTAATAATACTATAATGCGTATCGTTGAGACACCGGGTAGTAAACCTGTTTCTCGTTCACCCTATCGAGCTTCGAACTACGAGAGACAAGTTTTAAGAGAAATCGTTCAAGAATTAAAAGATCAGGGTGTTATTCGTGACAGTTCTTCAGAATACAGTAGCCCTGTTTTGCTTGTATCTAAGAAAACTGGTGATCATCGTATGGTAATTGATTATAGACATTTAAATTCACAAACTATTAAGGATAAATTTCCATTACCCTGCATCGATGATTTGCTTGAAAGACTGTCTGGCTTTAGTTTATTCTGCATCCTTGATGCATGTCAAGGATTTAATCAGATAGCAATGAATGAAGAATCCTCACGAAAGGCAGCGTTTACAACTCCTGATGGACATTATGAGCCTACACGCTTGTTTTTTGGCTTATCGAATGGACCACCTGTTTTTCAGCGAGCGATGTCATTAGCTTTGGGTGATTTGCTTTGGAAAGGTGTATCATGCTTCATTGACGATATATTCTTCGGTTCTATCGGCTTTGATGATATGATAGTGAAGCTTCGACAAGTGCTTGAAAAGTTGCTAAAAGCTGGGGTAACACTGAAGCTACCTAAATGTGAATTCGGAATGTCAGATATTGAGTATTTGGGATTTGTAATTGATAAAAATGGAATACGACCAGGTCCAAGAAAACTTGCTGCCATTGCTGAATACCCCGTTCCTAAGACCAAAGATGAATTGCGTCGTTTTCTTGGTTTAACAAGTTTCTTTCGCCGATTTATAACACGATATGCTTCAATTGCTGAACCCCTCACAAGGATGCTAAAGAAAAATTCATCGTTTACATGGACTGATGATCAAAATGATGCGTTTGAAAACTTACGTTCTAAATTAGTGTCGAGACCAGTGTTGAAACTATTTGATCCACTCGATGAAACTGAATTACACACTGATGCAAGTTCTGTTGGATTAGCTGGAATGCTCTTGCAACGAAATAAGTCTAGTGCTTTTCAGTTAGTTTATTCCGTAAGTCGCCGTACAACTCCTGAAGAAGAAAAGTATCATTCAAGTCGTTTGGAACTGATAGCTGCGGTATGGTCAATGACTAGACTTCGTCCTTTGTTGTTGGGTTTGCAATTTACGTTAGTCACTGATTGTTCAGCAATCACATACTTGAATACGCAAAAGAACATTAAACCCCAGGTAGCGAGGTGGACTGAACTGTTGAGCGAATTTAATTATAATGTTAAACATCGAGATGGTACTAAAATGGCTCATGTAGATGCCCTCAGTCGTTCACCAGTCGAAGAAAGAATTTGCACACCATTGCATGAAATAGACATTACGAGTCCTGTAGAACTAACAAGAGAGCCTAGGGTATTTTACATCTCTACTGAAGAAGGGAGGGTAGCCCTCATACAAGCTCAAGATCAAGATTTGCAAAAAATTGTATTTTCCTTAAGAAAACCAAAGACAAATAGGTCACTAGAAGAAAAACAACTAGCCGATAATTTCGAGTTGATTAACGGAATACTTTATCGCCTCCATTATGAATCTGGTGATAGAAACAAGACACGAAAGTTGTTTGTAATGCCAAAATCAATGAGAAAGTATCTTGCTGTTCGTTTCCACGACTTTTCTGGTCATTTTGGAGTTGAGAAAGTAATTCAAATGATATGTCAACAGTTTTGGTTTCCACGTATGGCAAGTTATATCAAGCAGCATATACGGCAGTGTGTCGTATGTGCATTTACAAAAGTTCCAGGCGGAAAAGCTCAAGGTAAACTTAATGCCATTCCACCTGGTAGTCGCCCATTTGAAGTTGTTCATATGGATTTCCTTGGCCCATTTGTAACAAGTTCAGCTCGCAACAAGGAGCTTTTAGTTTTTGTCGACAATATGACTAAGTTTGTGCGTCTCCATCCATGTCCTAGTTGCTCAACTAAAAGCGTTTTGAAGTACCTTGATGAATTTACTGATGATTTTGGTTCTCCGAGGCGAGTCATTACAGACAGAGGAAGCTGCTTCACACCCTCGGCGTTTGAAGGCTATTGTAAGCAATTAGGAATCAAGCATACATTAAACTCCAGTCAAAGACTACAAGCTAATGGACAAGTTGAACGCATCAATCGTATACTTATTCCAATGATATCTTCCAATGTCCAAATGGAATCTCACAAGGATTGGGATAAAATATTACCAGAAGCACAACGGTGTATTAACTGGTCTCCGAGTAAGTCGACTGGAAAACCTCCTTTTGAACTCTTGTATGGATACACGCCAGTAAAGCCTGGATATTTTCCTCAAGATCTACTACCAACATCAAATGACTACATAAATCCAACAAAACTGCAAAGAGATGCCCAGGAAAGTATTATCATTGCACAAGAAAAGATGAAAAGGAATTATGACAAACATCGATGTGATGCATTAAAGTACAATATAGGTGACGTTGTGGTCGTAAGACGATTGCCCGAACAAACTGCCTTATCTAACACTAAAACCCAAGTTAAGTACAGAGGTCCTTTAACAGTCATCAAAATATTACCGTCCGACACTTATCAAGTTACTGATTTACGCTCAGTTGGACAAGGAAGAAGAAGGCAACATAATTATACGACTACCGCCCACGCTTCGCAAATGAAACTGTTTCATCTGGTCAACGACGAAGATCTGTCTGATGATGGGGACAATATTACTGGAAGAAAGGAAAACTTCATTGCTTGTGAACCCATAAACGACTACAACAGTACAAATCAATGCAACGACGATCCGAATAAAAATTTAAGCCAAGATAACAGTAGACCAAAGAGATGTAAAAGTGTGCCGCTTCACTTGAAGGATTATAAGTTGTTTTGAAGGGACGAGGTCGTCCAAAAGTCAGGATGGTCGAGTGTAAAAGTGTGAACGTGAACATTAATTATATTCTTATTACATATTTAGTATTCCATGTTTTGGCAACAGCAGTATTTAGTATTCCATGTTTTGGCAACAGCAGTTCTTGTGTACGATATAGAATTTGAGTTTTTCAGAATAACGGTGTGCGTAAATTTTAATAAAAGTAAAGAGTAAATGAACTGCGTTTGTTTTGTTTTTATTTTAAAAGTTGTTTCTTACATATGTTCATTGCACATTTTATCAGACACTTTCAATATGCTTTTCTTTAATGAGCTTAAACAAAATGATAACACTTAGGAGACAGTGTGGACATATAAATGTAGGCTATTGTGGGCATGTCAAGATGAACATAGTCTTTAGTGTGGTTTTAAATTTAATGCCTGCAAGAATATCCTTTTTTAAAATACGGTGCTCGCCATTTTTAAAAATCACGTCCATTTTGAGAACTATAAATTTTATTAGACTGGTGATTTTATAAACCAAAATATCTACACTTATGAAAATAAAATTCAAAGTTCAACTACAAATGCATTAAAAGATAAATTGATTACTAAATTTAGACTTTATTTTTACTGATCCCACATTTGACATTTAAGCTCAACATAAGCCACATTTTTTTTTTTTAAATTTACTGAAGGCATAGCATTTATGCACATCTGTATCATTAGCAAAATTTAAAATTGAAGATTTAGTATGATTTACGTAGATGACAGAGGTAATTAATTGATGGTAGCGGAGATTCATTTACGAGTGCAACCGTTGAGAAGCCGATCATTGAAATTAACCGAGGGGCTACCAACAGCGTCTCCTCAATAACTGTTCAAGTGAGTCGTGATGGCTCAGGGGATACAACGTTCACCTTCCAATGAGGCAAACCGGGTTTGAATCCCAGCGATAGCTGGTCGATACGAATTCGGCATCCGGCTTGCACCGACCACAGTACTGACATAAAATATCCTCAGTGGCAGACGGATCACGGGTTTAAGTCCCCGTGGGAGGTTTTCGTTGTTTTCCTATTCCTGTAACGCAAATGGGGGTTAGTTCCATCAAAAAAATCCTCCATGGAGTCAAATTTCTCTAACTATAAAAACTACCACTATAAATATTAAATACCAATTCACGATGTAATCAAGACGATGTAAGCTGGAAGATAGTCCCTGTGCGCATGACTAGGAAGCAATGGGAATTTCCCTAAGAGCAGAGCGCGGTTTGGAACTAACCGAAAAAGACGTATATGGACTCCAATAAGGAGTTGTGAGAGAGGATGTGTTTGTTAATCGTCCGTGTTTTATGTAAATTTCTCTTCAATATATGTTTTTGTTAAAGAACAGTGTCTCTTATTTTCAAAGACGACCACTCACGTCCCCCCCCCACACATATATATATATATATATATAATGAGCAAAATGATATAAATAAAGGAGAAAAAAATAGCATGAATCAACTAGTGGTATTCATCCATCGAATTCTATCACAGATAAAATTCTGGAAGGGGAGTAATGTGACGTAACTACCACTATAAATATTAAATACCAATTCACTAGTATATAAGACATGTTAACTTGATTCTATCTGGATGTACCTTTTGATAGATAAAGGTTGACATAGTCTAAGATTTAAATCCCCCCACAGTTCCATTGTCTTCTCGATATGGTCTAAATTTACAAGACTATGGAGTTGAACATTAGTAATCGTAAACCCAAAAAAAATTGAGACGGCTGTTCAACGATTGTTATAAAATAAAATAACTGTTCAGTGAATGTTGATGCGTATGGATCTCCACAGCTAATGCCTGTTAATGCATCGACGTTGACTGCTGTTCATCGGCGACGAAGGCAGAAATTCCAAGCTAGTATTGTAACTGGCCGTCCACTGAATGGCGAAAGGTGGCCTTTTCTGATGGATCACGTTTTATACTCTACCGTACTGATTGAAGTCGGATATATGATGTGAAACACCTGAAAAAAGCAAACACCCTGCAACAATATACAAAATGGAGCCTATTAACTGTTTACGTTTGAATGCTTGTGTTTCACTTATAAGTAAGGTTATCTCCGAAGCAAGAAAATGGATTCAACCTGTTCGGTTATGTAAAAAGCTTTGCTTTGTGTGTGTTCGAGAAAAAAAACCTCTTCCCACACTTCAGAACTTTTTGTTTATATTCAGAACAAAGCATAAAAAGACTTTTTAAAAACATGTGTTTAAAAACAAAAAAAGAGGATGCTTTACGCTTTGGTTTTATAATCAGTTAACAGTTTGCTTAGCTACGTGAAAATGAAAATTCACAAAATGAAAATTTGACTAGTTGTCCATTGCCGGAAGGATCCAAGCTGGAGAAGGGAGCATTTTGGTTTGAGGAATGTTTTTGCGATATTCTCTGGGTGCACTCATTGTTGTGAAAGGGACGATGGATCATCAAATGTACGCACCTGTCCTTGCGAAACATGTCCACCATGCATGCGGATTGTTTTTCCTCAGGATGATAGCATCTACCAGCGGGACAATATGACATGCCATACAGCTCACAGTATACGTGCCTGGTTCGATTGAACCGTCCATTCCTTACTACTCAACCCCCCGGACAGAAACCCAATAGAGAACCCTTGGGACCACCTCGATCAGACTGTTCGCATCATTGATCCTCAACCACGTAACCTAGCACAGTTGGCTTAGGTACTGTAGTCAGCATGGCTGAACATCTCAGGGAACACATTTAAGAACCTATTTGATTCGCTTCCTGCACGTCTCCCACTGGTCCACTCTGCGAAAGGTGGTTATTCTGGTTGTTATTTGGCGGCCACATTAATGTGACTGGACTGCGTATAAGTCAGAATTAGTATGATCATACATAGAAAATCATTTTATCTTCTAAACTATTTGTTATATACATTCACGTTTAGTCATACACAATTCAACGTAAAAATAGATATAAAAAGAAATTTATTCGTTGTCGAAACCGTTAAGTTAGACACATAAATATGTCTAAGTCATAAACTATAAATTTTTTCTTTTTTTTTTAAAAAGAGAATATCTATATAAATAATATAGATATTCTATATAATAATATCTGTATTAAAAAAAATCATTTAAAAAGAAGTTGCAAATGAATAAATGAAATAAAAATATAAATAAATAAAAGTAAATAAATAAAAGTAAATAAATTATAAATAAATTATGAGTATATGTTATACTTATCGAAATTAAAAGGAATAAAATTTCTGAATCAAATACTAAATTTTTTTTTTTAAAAATCGTGTTTTTCAAAACATATAAACACTGACTTTAAGGCTTGTAAATATCAGGATAATAACATAATTTATCTGACTTAAAAAGTTTAAATTTCTAAGTCAACAAAAAATTAAAATAAAACATATACGATTTCACATATTTTATAGAGTATTTTCACCGGAAACTTGAACAAAAAACCAACTTAAAGGATACATAGATAATGTAAGGCATTGCCTATTATAATATATAAAAAAGTCCATTTCAGGGATACGTATTTTCTAAATCTTTTGCAAATCACACAAGGCCATTTCTTAAGCCAGAAATAAGGACAGCAATTTGTGATCGCAACGCTCAAATATGCCATCTGGGGAGAAGACCTGTTCCGTGTCCTTTCCCTCTCCTCCTCTTCTCGGTTGTACAGGAATGTATTACAATGTTTTACCTTTTCTTAATATTTTTAGTATTTAATTGTCCCAAATATTTTTTAAAATTTCCATGACGTTTTCTTTTAGAACTATGTTCATTGTAGTTTTCAGTTCCATATAATTTCCTAACTTAAAATCAAGAGAGAAACTAACGTACTTCCTTCTCCTATGACTCTTCACACGCTAATGGAGAATGACATCGAAGTGTTGCCATAGGTATAGAGTTCTGCTCTACCTCACCTGTAGCCCATTTTGATCAATAGCATCAACGCTTGTCCCCCCCCCCTCCCCATCCGAATTAATACCGTCTTACATCCATCCGAGATTCTGGAAGAGATGATGAAGATTAAAGAAGATTTTGAGTATTGGAACAGATTCTGGGAAGATAAATACGAAACAATAATGACAGAAGCTGACGCCCTCGGGTAACGCAGTCGGTTAAGGAGTGTGGATTATCATGGCTCCTTCCTTAGTTAACGTATTCGAGGAGCTGGGCTTCTTCTCCTTTCTGCATTCTTTGTTCATGGGACAGCAAAAAACTGGAAAGGTCAAAATGGGAAAGAAACAACTTGAAAGTGAAAAGCAAAATCGTATATCAAAAGATCATGGAATATCTGGGAACTGGAAAAATTTTATTTTGCACTGAAAAGTTCATGGAAAATCATGGAAATGTAATGGAATGGAACTGAAAATGTAATGTGATCTGATTGCAACTGGAATGAACTGGACTGAAAGGAAATTGGAATACAATTGGAATAACATGGTGAAAATGGAAAGGCAACAACTTAGAACAGGCAAGAAGCAGGTAAAAAAGACTATATAAGAAATGAAAACTATATAAGAAATGAAAACTATATAAGAAATGGTCCTCTCTTTAGAAAAAAAAAACAATGTAAAAAAATACATATATAATTATGACAAATGAAGTAATAAAAAAAAAAAGGAAAAAAACTGGAAATCGCAGAGAAGATGCTCAGTTTTTACACCATCATTTGTAAAACATTCCATATAAGTAGTTTTTTCAGTCTATTAAATGTTTTCAAAATTCTGTTTAGACTCAGCGAAACTGAGAAAATAAGCTGCAGGATCTATCGAAACATCAAGATGTTTCTAACGTAGTATTGAACTTTATTAGGGGGAAAAAAATGGTTTTTAAAGAATCGGAAAAATTGTGTATTATGAAAATATCCAATCATAAGGCTTTCTCGAACACGGACATTTGAGTAGTTTTAAAACATTAATGAACATTTTATTTCTTCCAAGTTGAGAATTTTTTAAATGAATTGAAAAAAAATTTTACGCGATTATAAAATTCGTTTATCTTAAGATTATTCAAATCAAGTAAAATTTATTAATATAGATTTATTATGTTTTGCTATTTTATTTATTAATGGTTGAAAAAATTATGAATTGTCAGATATACAAATTTTAACTTCATTTTAAATCATGCAACTGTGTATGGCAAAACACAAAATATGAACGAATTCGATGGAATAGTTCCCGAGAAATCAAAATTTAAATATTTTATTTTTTTAAAATTTGATCTCTCAGGAATTATTCGACTGATTTTGTTTAAATTTTGTATTTTGTCATATAAAATTACATAATTTACAATGATGTTAAGATTTGTATGCCTAACAATTAATATATTTTTTTTTTTACCATTCAAAGCCATTTTGACCTAGAGTGACAAGTACGTCACGTGAATTGAGAGAATTCTATGAGAATTCGCCTGATTTGAAAAAGGACTATTTTCACATCAAGCAAATGTTTTTATTTTTTTTCAAAAATCAAGAAGTAGCTAACAGAAGAAAATATTCATTTAGTTAAAAAAAAAATATCACTTTTTTTTAACAGTAGCTTTTTATGTATTAAGGCATATTAAAAAAAATCCGGATTAAATGATTTAATAACTAAAATAATGAAAAATAATTAGTTAATTGGAACAATCTGTGGATAAGCAGATTTTATAGTTATGTGCATAAATTTTTTAATTTACTTACAAAGTTCTCTAGATATGACGAAATATACAAAAAGTAAAATTAATATTATGGTGTCCAAACTTCGTCTCACTAAGTTTGGAACCATATTTTCCAAATTGAGGTTATCCCCTATATTTAGGGGATCAGACATAATAATTCAAAACGGTATGTTTTTTCAGAAAAAGTACGTTTTTGTGTCTGATTTCGTGACTTAAAATATCGTCTGCATTGACAAATTAGCATGTTTGAGATCATTTCCTCAAAGTAATGGCTTCTCTATAGACCTCAATTAAAGCGGCTTGACAACTATATTCTTTCCATTATGAACGATAAAATAGAATTTCACAAAACTGATAAAACGAAATTTATTTTTTAAATTTTTTTTTTTTCTAGTATACAGCTTATCTTGCAAAAATGCCAAAGAACCTATTGCAAAGCAGTATTTTGTATTCAGAGTATTCATAGTATGTTTATTCAGAGAAAGTGCGTTTTTGTGCCTGATTTCGCCACTTAAAATATTGCCTGCACTAATTAATTATTATATCTCAGGTCACTCCCTCAAACCATTAAGATTGAGTCCTAGAACGTGAAGATCTGATCAAAAGTTATTCAGGGATGTTCCGTTTACTTTTAATGCACTATACATTGTATATAAAGATTTCATTTGATTGAGAGGCAGCAGATCTAGTTCTTTCCTTGTTAGAGCAGAGTTCGTGAACTACAAAGAATTTCTAATAATTCCATGTATAATATTCACTGCCGAGATTTCATTACCAAATAAGTGGTGTCGTTAAATGTAGGTGGAATTTGTCTCAACTTAATATTCATAAAAACGTTTATCTATCTCACTAAGTGGGTAGTATCAGTTCACGATCTGAATATTTTACGAACGAAAACGAGGAGTATAATAATTCTTGTGCAATATCTATCCTCTACAGCTTCCCAACTTTTTTACCGCTGTGAACCGGTCAATGTGTTTGATAATTTTGCCGCGGGGGAACGGACGTTGATACTTTTTATATTTTAAATGCTTTTGATTTATTAATTTAAATTGAATTGCGTGCAAATATGCGTTCAAAAGAAAATATAGTTGATTACTCGGTATTGGTGCTGCTTTAGGCGGCGTTTCTCATCTCAAAATTAACCTCACGTCCAAAGAAATTTGCACAAATCCGAGAAAAATACACCACAGTAAATAAAATGGAAACACAGTGCGACTTCTATTTAACGAACTTTCATTTTGCGAATTTCTCTATTTTACGATTTTTTTTTCGAGGAACCAAGAACATTTTAGAAATTTCTTCGTAAAATAACTTCCAAATAGCGAAGTGAATTTTCGACTTAACGAACTTTTCTTAGAGATCCATTTTCCCTATTTCCCAAAATATTTCATAACATTTCAAACTTGTTAACACATTTTATGAGGGAAATGACCTTGAATTGATTTTTGAAGCCACTTAACTTTTAGAGAAATCAGTACAATCGCTTTCCCTTTTTGTTTGCATTTCAAACGAAAAACTCAGACAAAATTAACGGATTTTATCAGTAGCAATTAACCTTAAGAGCGCATGTGGTAATGCATGTTTAAAATTACTTTTATAATAAATGTTGAAAATGTATGTAGCACGATAATGTAACACTGGATAATGTACTCCATTCTTGCTTTCATTGCAGATTTCTTTTTATGGTTAAGATTTATAAAATAAATACTAGATACTAGTTTACAAGATAAAGGTGTATCAATTGCTATTTTAATTATGTCTAGTGTTTATGAATTTAAAACTTGTTTTGTGTCATTTAAGTATTTCAAAAGGTGATTTTCTATTTAACGAATTTTCCATATAACGAACTTTTTATCGGGATTTAGCGACTTCGTTAAATAGAGGTCAGACAGTAATTTAATGTTTCTTTGGTGCCCTGGTACCATTTGTTTCATGGGCCGGGGACTGAGGACCATTGTTCTACAGTATAGGGTTTAGTAAAAATTCCCTTATACTGAAAAAAAAAATAATTATACCTACTTTTTATTAACAAGATGTAATACTCTGTTGGAAATGTTGACTCTTATTGAATTTCAATATCGTACAAATTTGCTGAACCAGCCAACTTTTACGAACATTATTTTCTATTGGTAGTCGATTTTATGCTATAACCTCTTCGATTCATAGACGAATTCATACAAAAGCTGAATCAGGATCGACAAAAATAAAAAGCGGTAGCTTAAATATTGGCACTGCTAATTTGACAGACTTCCTTTGCGTTATATATCAACGTTAGTCTAATTACAGAGATGCGAATTTCTCCGGAATCTGACAAAATATTTTTTAAAAAAAGATAGAGAACTACAAACTTAAATTTGCTGATTTTCGGATAATTTTTTGTAAACGCCTAACAAGACTTAATTGTAACGAAGCGTCGTATCACATAAGTCAGTGTTTCCCAAACTTATGACTTTTGTGTAACCTTTCTGAAATTTTCGTAACACTGTGTACCTCTAATAGAAAAATTAAAATATTTTTTTAAAAAATATGTTTATTTAGAATGGAGAATAAAGTTAAAAATCACAACTGGCTGTTGACACCATAGAGTTGATAAAACACCAGTATTTCAACTCTATGGTTGACACCATTAAGTATTAACTGTTAACTCTGCAAAAAATAGTCAATAGAAAAATACGTAATCGTAAATTTTCATGGCTAGCTTTTTTTTTTAAATAAAATTTTTTGAAATTGCGTACCACACTTTGGGAAACACTGACATAATTGACAGCCATTGATTTATTTAAAAATAGTGGTGAGTTAAAACTCTGTAAAACGAATTTATAAACCAAGAATAATATGTTTAAAGGATACCACTCGAAAATATTTATCCACTGTCCGGAGCAAGTTGGCATCTCTGTATCTATACCAGCCAACTTTAACTCTTTCCGAGAATTTATTTTTCAAGTGGTAGTAAAACAATGACCAAAAAAAAAAAAAAAAAAAAAAAAACAATCTATCCCAAAAGTATGTTTATATTTCTACCAGGTTGAAATTCGCTTTCGTAAAGAAAATTATCATGCATTTTTATATTTGTTGTAATTATTTATATGTAGTGGAGGTCAAACTCATTTATAATTTAACTCAAAAAGTTTAATCGCACAACATGAGTTTCGCTACCACTTTGAAAGTAAAATCTTCCGTGTAAAAAATAACAGCTGGCAGCCAAGTATATCTAAACAATGCTAGTTCAACGTGTAATTGTTTAATTTTTATTTTGAACTAAGTAGCTGTGTATTAGACGCCTGGTAGCTCAGTGGTAGCGCTTCGCGATCTCGTGCCACATGGCCTTGGTTTTAATCCTCGCCCGGGCAAGTTTGACTCAGCTTTTCATCCCTTCAGTGGGTCGATAAAATGAGCACCGAGCAGGCTTGGGGACTAAACACGGGGGGAAGGGGGTTTCCGCGATCTGCTTCATGCCTGTCACTGTGTTAACCCTTTCGCGACGAGTTTTTTTTCTTTTTTTTTTTTTTCTTTTTTTTTTTTATTTTTTTTTACAATAGAGCAATTTTGTTAGCATAAACCATGAGTAGAGCAGCATTATGTACGGCAGTACCATATATGTTTTGTGAATGAAAATACCTTCAAAAATATTGGCAAGACTGGTGGGAAAGTCTCCCATTAGACAGAGAAGCGTTTCCGTCCCAAAAGATTTTTTTGAAATTTACTTGGGACGTATGTGTCCCGTTAGGCGCGAAAGGGTTAAGTAAGAAATATATAATGAAAGAATTGAATTCATTGTTAAAGAATCTTTGTGTAAGAATATAGAATGCGTCATTAAAGAGAATTGATACTTGACGGTCTTGAAATAGAATGGAAAGAACAGTTATAAACCTAAACAAATGCCACGTTTCAACAACCAATCGGGATCGATATACCCCATGCTACGTCACTTGCAGGTATCCCATTAGATATCTGCAAACTGCAATTGACGTCATCTTAGATAAATCGTGGCATTTGTCGATTCAGAAACCAATCAGGTTCGACACAAGCATGACGTCGCTTACAGGTATCCAATGAAATCTGATTTAAATCACATGGTTAGGCATAATCGCTTCACTTTTTCTCGAGTTGCAAGTTCCCAATTGTTTAACTTATAATTTACCACAAATTTAATTTATCACATTTAAAAAAAAATGAGATCAGAGTATATGTTTTATTGAACTGCAAAAAAAGAACACAAGGCAGTGAAATCTTTGAAAAGTCATTATTAATAAAGAAGTCATTAATAAGTGATCTTAAGATTGATGAATTCCAAAACTAAGTTTATTTAGATATGTTGAAAAGTAAATTTAAAAGATATGCAAATCAATTTAAAGTATCGTTTGTAATAGCTCTATCATTCGTAATAATTTTCTAGTTTATGAATATTCCCTAAAGAATCTTCTTGTAATATGACGCTTATGTATGAGTTGTGTGGGTCATTAATATCCAGCTTTTTTCTTATAATGGTTTTGCACATTTTAAATAATTTTTATAAACAAATTTTTTGAAATTAAATTTTTCATTAATTTATTTTTTAAATATGAAGAGTAATTTCAATTAAAATACCCTTAACTCCAATCGTATGTAAAAAAATAGAGAAACACAATTCATAAATTAACACTTACATTAATAATAAAAATTTAGAAACACAAATCAAGCAAAAAAAAAAAAAAAAAAAAAAAGAATTACTAAAGATATGTATGTTAGCAAAACAGCACTTCATCAAGGGTTAGTAATTCTTTGTTCTTTTAGTAATTCTTCTTCTTTTTTTTTTTTTTTTTACTTGATTTGTGTTTCCAACTTTCGAAATTATTAAAACAAGACAAATTTGGTTTTAGCTGCTTTTAGCGCTTTTCCCTTTTGACTTATTATTTTAAATGTTAATTTCTAATTTTTTTTAATGAATTTGCGCAAACCAGTTTCATTCTTTGATTAGATTATTATTAATAATATTAATACTTTCCTTTAATTCGATAAAAAAAAATTTCATCGATATTAGTCGGAGTTGGAGTCGGGCTCTTATAAAAGTAGAGAGTCGCAGTTGAAGTTGAAATACTAACTCCACAAATTTGTTTTTAAGAAAATCTACAAACGTTTTTGCTTTTAGCTTTCATCGTTTGCCACTTTCAAAAGATTCAAAACTTCGATATGCGAGCTTTCAAATATATCAACGCTCGAAAGATTTTATTTATGGAAACAATGGAATGAAAAGCAAAGAATTTTAGATTTTGTGAAATGTGGAATACTTTTACTTTTATTGTTTTGTGAGAAATTGCGCGTTAAGTAGGGAAAAACTAGTGACCCATTAAAACGTTTCCTTTCTTTCTACTTGCAATTATCCACGGTTGCACCAGAACAATTTTTGTCTGAGGCATGCATTAAGTCTGTTGGACGTCTTTTTATTACGACCGAAGTTTTTAGGTCGTTATTTTTCATAGCTGAATGACGTAACATGAAAAAAAAAACCTACTGCGTTTTCTTCCTCTGAAAACTAAAATATGAGGCCTAAACTTCCTCGAAACCCTTCTTACACATTCCTTGGAGTCAAATTTAAAGATAATGGTCTGTTTTTTATTAAATTTTTCAATGTTTCGAAGTCTCTTCCGGTTTTGTAGATTTTTTCACAACTTCGTACTCTAAGTAAAGTTATATATATATATATATATATATATATATATATATATATATATATATATATATATATATATATATATAGTCCAGAACTTCGGTAGGTCTCTTTAGGCTTTGTAGATTATTTAGTAGTTTCGAAATTTTAAGTGAAAATATATGATGGGTGATATAAAATAAATAGTGATATAAATTTAAAAAGTGGTTGAAGTAATTGGAGGAAAAAATTGTGTTTGCTAATTCTTATGCATTCTTATTTGTAAATTAATATATATATATAGGTGTTAAAACTGATTTAACTCTTTAAGTGAAATTTAAACCTTTAAAGTTTATAAATAGCCTAATGAATCACTTGTCAGACGACACTTTTAAAAGTATTCACAATCACCCCTTATTATTTTAAAAATCAGAGCATTTTCTTAGAAACATTTCATAGTGTTAACATATATTAAAAAAAGCTTTACTCATTTAATAACATTTATTATTACCGCTGTATGTTATTTTGCAAATAAATATATGTCTAGCATAAGAAAACAATTAGCTTCAAAAACTCCGAACATTAACACTGTTTTGCGAATCTCTTTCACCAAGGAAAATAAATAAGCCATAGCAGAGGGCTCGAAAAAACTCACGAAATTTTACCCGTCCCCGAGGATGGCTTGTCCAACAATGTACCCGTCCTCCTTTGAAACTAACCCGTAGCTTCTGAATAAATAAAAATATAATTTTCTCTTATTTATTACAAACAATTATATAAATTGCACAATGAATAAGTAGTTACTAGGATTACAAATACTAGGTTTACATAATACAGTAATAAAAGAAATACTAGGTTACTAATCGTAAAACCTAGTATTTATTTTATGAAATAATTTATTTCTTTTATGAAATAATTTATTTCTTTTATGAAATAATTTATTTCTTTTATGAAATAATTTATTTCTTTTATGAAATAATTTATTTCTTTTATGAAATAATTTATTTCTTTTATGAAATAATTTAAATAACAAAGGTCAAGTTATCTGGAATGTCAATTTATCCGAGGGTATTGCGTTTTTTTAAATGAATCAAATATGACGTTTGCCAGTTCCACAATCAAGCCAATGATTTACAGAGGTTTCTGCACAGAAATCTGAAAGGGGTTTTCCATTTAGGTAGATGTTCATACTTAGGTTTAACGCTTCTTGTTTAAGACCAGTATGTAATGTGTTTTTGTAAGTTCATTGCTGAAAAGCCTCTTTCAACCGCTGCAGTACTCCCAGACAGAGAAAACATCAATTCCACCATGCGCAGTATGTTGCTGTATTTCTAGATTAGAGGGTCATTTTAGAAGTGAGGCGCTAGACTCTTGTAAGATAACAAAAATTTAAAATGTCGGACGTCGGATTCGAGAAATTTGTTGTCTGCGGGGAATTTTTAGCCGCCGAGGACGGGCGGTTTTTCGAGCCCTGTGCCATTTAAGTGCTTTAGACTTGAAACAAAGCGATGATTTTAAAATACATACGTAATATTGCTGTGAAGAATTATATGGGCCTTAGAACAGACAAATGACATAAATATTTTAAAAGTTATTACAAAATTTTAGAAATCGCCAATTTGGCGACATTTTTCCACCCATATTAAAATTATCAAAATCACTGCCTTATTCTCAGTTTTTGCAAATTTTAATGAGCCCAGGTAATGCAGCATTGGAGTAAGTTTTTAAATATTTAAGAATTACACCACAAACGCTTTCATTTTCACAAAACTGTGGCTTTTCTCCAAATTGACGTTTTGTGCCATTTTCAAAATAAGCGCCGACAGTGCTGGCTTTAGATAGGCTAAACTTGGTGTAATATTCATGATTAACAGTTGCGAACTCACAGCAGTTATAAAAATAGCATAGTATTCGTAAAAAAGCATCATTTCATACTACGACGGAGATTTCGAAAAACAGCCTTAAAGTTATATTACGAAAAAAAAAAAAAAAGCTTTTTCTAGCGTTAAAGTATAATAATTAAGTTCAAATGACTCTTTTAATCTTGACATGTCCACGTTTACCCCGTAGAGTCATTAATTCGTTCAAGTTTAGAATATAAGGAGCCGTGTTGGCTCAGGGTATAGAGCTTTCGCCTCCCAATGAGGGGATCAGGGTTCGAATCCCAGCGATGGCTGATCGATACGAATTCTGCACCCCTCTCCCACCGACCACAGTGCTGACATAAAATATCCTCAGTGGCAGACGGATCATGGGCTAGAGACTCCTTGCCGTCAGACTTACCGTGGAAGGTTTTCGTGGTTTTCCTCTCCGTGTAACGCAAATGCGGGTCAGTTCCATCAAAAAATCCTCCGCGAAGGCAAAATTTCTCCCAATACTTTATCCCGAAGTTAACTTGTCTTCTGGATTGGGTTCAAAATTACAAGGCTACGGCGTTGAACATTGGTAGGCGTAAACTCAAAATCGGGTCGGTTGTTCAATGACGGTTATAAAATAAAATAAAAAACTCATTATCTGTAAATTAAAAGAAAGGAATATCAAAAGTGCTCACTAAAATTTATAATAAATATTTTTTCACTGAGAACTGCAAAATGTCCTCCCCCTCCCCCAGTTTTGAACATTGATGTAATAGCACCTTTTGTTTTCTAAATTCTCATTTTACACCATTGCAAAATCTAGCATTTTTATTCTTTATTAATTTGGAGTATAACAGCATATTTATTTTGATCCAAGCAGAGGTGATTAAAATAATTCAAAGCATTATTATCCTTCTCATAAATAAATTAACAGCGAAACATGGCAGCTACCACTATTTCTTTTTACTTAAAAATGACCATCATCTCGCTAACACATATAAATACCATGCCTTCTACTATTAAAGTTTTTTGTTAATTACTTTTTATAGTGGCAGCTAACTGAAGCAAATTTCTTTTCTTACAACAAAACGAACTAAATTTTTTATAGAAACTGAAATTTTGGTCAATCTGAACTTTGCATACATGCTTAAATTATTTATATGTGATATTGTATAACTGTTTTTAAAAATAAATTGTATGAAAAATTAATACATTGACACAGCTCCTAAAGAGAAAAATATTTTTTGAAACTACTGAAATTTCTGTTTATAATCAAAGCAATAACATTGAAAAATGTTGTATTTTAATTTTTTTTACAGCAAAAATGGTGGATAAAATTTAATTAGTTTTTTTCCGTCACTTACGAACTTTAGTGCTGTAGTGTAAAATACTGGAAACAGGCAATTTCAATATCTACATATCTTTAATTCTAGTGACTAACTAAAAATATAAAATGAGTGAGTCAAACTTTTTTTTTTTTTTGACCGTACTCAAATGAATAAATTAAAAGAACGATGCAAAAGTCGTGTTATTGCACGTAATTTCAGTGAAATTTTATTTAAATGTGGTCTCATAAAAAGTGCATTATACGCATTAATCTCGTATAAATGCATCTTAAAAACACCATTACTATCTAGATACCTAGTGTAGCCTCAAAGCATTAGAAAAAAAAAAGACTGCTTGCCGAATAAAAAAAAAGAACATTATTAGACAATTGACACTCATAAAACACTTTTTTTTCCCTCCATCTTACACTTTCCTCAACGCTTACAAAAGCTTAAAAGTTTTCATTGCTAAAAAAAAATAAATAAAAAAGAACAACTTCATCTTCTTATATTTCCTTTGCCAAAATCTTCGCCAAGCACAGCCAAGTCTTACACTCAACATTCAGAAGATAGTTCCCAGTCATAGTGAATGTAGAGAGTGTAAGGTATGGTTCAGACATGCGCAGTGATGTTTTGAACAACTTACAGAACCCACGGGACTTATCGCCCCCCAGGAGTGTAGAATAAGAAACAAAATACTGCTATTTACCGTAAGTTTGTAATTTTTTCTGAAAATTATTTTGCGGATCATTTAAAATTATGAGAGCTATTTTAAGTGAATTGTGAAACTAAGACGGATGAATTAAAAATAAGTGATAAATTGAAGGAAATAAGCAGACGTGAGTTGAATTTAATTGCATAGCCTTCATTACTGACAATATTATTTTATTTTATTCAATTACAAAACCTAAGAATCAAGATATTATGAAATTCATCTAAAATTAACGAAATTGTTATATAATTATTTAATAGATAAATACGACATATTGAGTTTGAATATAGAGTTTTATCATAAAACATAAGTATTAATAAATAATTTATTTAAGTATTATATTCGTATTTAAATAATTTATAAATCGTTTATTTTTTTGTGCAAAGTAAATTCACATTCTATTTAAAAAAAATTTCATACGGGATGGAATTAAATTTTAAAACATTAGCGAAATTTGAAATTCAATTATTCATAGTTTTTTTTTAATTAGGATGACGATTTGTATTTTTACTGGAATTATGAAAATTGAAAATAATCCATTTTATTTTATTATGAAATGTATGCTTAAATTCTGTGATACTCAATTAGGAAGAATAATATTCAGGGGCTTATGGAGAAAAATAATAAACACAATTAGTAATTTTTTTTTTTATTAAATGTTCTTAAAATAATTTCACATCAGTTAAGATTTAAAAAAAATTGAATATAAAATGAAATAAACAGAAAAAAGGACATTCAAATTTTGCTTTAAATGTTATACATATTCAGGAAACAAATTACAAAAATTGAACTATTTTAATCATCAAATTTTTTTTTAATGTTTAATAAATTTATCTTTTCTAAGTGTTATTAGGAATAAAAAACATTTTGAATTGTAAAAAAATGAAGAAATTTGTAGAAAGTTATTTTGCTTAATTTCGCATGAAATATTTTCTGTAAAACGTCATATCTTGGAAATTCGGGAATAAATATGAAATAATTCTGCATTTTTGATATTTATTTAGAATCTAAAAAAAAAGTTTTTGGAAAAACTTGTTCGTTAAAAAATGGAAACACAAAACTCATTTCAATGGCAAAGAATAACTACTACAAAAAAATATTTCAATGGTAAAGAACACATTAGAGATTACCGAAAAATATTTCAATAACCAAGAACACATTAGACATTACCGAAAAATATTTCAATGGCCAAGAACACATTAGAGATTATCAAAAAAATATTTCGATGACAAAAAAAAAAAAAAAAATATTAGAGATTATATTATTAGAAATTATTAGATAGAAAATTATTAGAAACAAATTAGAGATTACCAAAAAATATTTTAATAGCAAAGAACTCATTAGATTAATAAAATATTTCAAAGGCAAATAACACATTAGATATTATTAAAAATTATTTCAATGGTATAGGACTTAAATTCGAAAGTTCTCTTAATATAAATATTCTAAAATTGCAATGAAACGTAAAACCAGAAATTATTCACCATGCTTTTCAATGTTATTTATAAATTAAAAAATATTAATTTTTTTGCATGTCTTCATTTTTGTGACTTATTATTATTATTTTAGAATTTATTATTATTATTTTTTTAATAGCATATCATGTTGTACATTTTCATTATCATCTTAACTTCGATATGAAAGTGGTCAACATTTTCCCACTAAGGACTGTATATTTAAAAACACAATACATAAAAAAAAGCCACATAGTTATTTGCCACCGGTCACTGATAAAAGTCTTTAAAATTATGTTGTCTTAATTAATTTTCCCTAAAAAATATTGATTTTTAATATTATTGCTACAATTTTTCATTTAAAATATTTATTTATTTATATGAACATTTATTGAAATTTCGTTGAAATCAGGAAAGTTAGCAGTAACTTATGGAATATTTTGATAAGGTTAGAAAAAGAAATAAATAAAAAAAATAACCATAGAGTGTGAAGTGGCGGATGTATGGCTTGCGTGATTGTGGGAACGGATATTATTCAGTGTGGTAAAAACTAGGGAGAAAGAATTGATACAAAAGGAATTTTTTTTTTTCCTTTCCGCTCCAGCTTTTCTTCTCCCTTGAATGTGAAATACTTGCGTATATTTTAAATGCATACGATTAAGAAAATTTTATTAGTAGCTTATAAATTTAAAATACATGAAATTTTTTCTTATCCTAAAAAAACACTGACGTAGAAAAAATAAATTCTTTTGACATTTAATCGATAATTGCCTAAAAATTATTAATTTTAAGGAACCTTCCTTTATTATTTATGTGTATGGAAAATTAATTGTATTTTATTGGCTTCTTATCTCTATGCCAGTGTTTCCCAAACTTATGACTTTTGTGTACCTTTTCTAAATTTTTCGTAACGCTTTCTACCACTAATAAAAAAATGAATGTATTTTTTACTAGAAAATGATTGCACAAAAATCGCAACTGGCTGTTGACACCACTCATTATTAACTGTTAACTTTGCAAAAAATAGTCAATAGAAAAATACGTAATCGTAAATTTTCATGGCTAGCTTTGTTTTTAAAACAAATATTTTGAAATTTTCGTTTGTAGCAACATATTTCGCATGAGGGGTACGCGTACCACACTTTGGGAAACACTGCTCTATGCAATACTTTAAGAATATAAATTTTCAGCGATATTGTTTTAAAATATAACGACGATATTCGACAAATTACTCTATCCTTTCTTTGTATTTTTTTTTTCTATTACTTATTACAATTCTACCCTCAATTTCTTTTTTCAAATGTGTCCCAAATTACTATTGTTACCTTTAAATGAATATATTTTATTTCCGGTGTAACGGACAGGATTTATTATTAATTTTTAATGCTGGAATTTTAATAAAATATTTATTGAAACATTATTTCTTACATTATGACAATTTTTAAATCTGATTTGATGATCATTAACTTTTAGAAGACATTTAGCTTTAGTTAGAAAGAGAGGAAGAGTGGTATAGTAATTTCAGATTTATTATAATAGTAGTAATAGTTAAACACTTGATGGTAATAATACATATTAATAGTATATTAATAATAATTATTATAATGGCTTGCGTGGTTGTGGGAACGGATATTATCCAGTTTGATGAAAAACTAAGGAGGAAGAACAGTTACGAAAAGAATTTATTTTTTTATTCAACCTTTGCTTCCAATTGAACAAACCCGAAATTTTTCCGTATCCTAAAAGGACGTCAACGTAAAAAGGGAAAAAAAAATTCTTTTAATATTTTAATCTGTAACTGCACAAAAATTATAAATTATAAGAAGCTTTTTCTTTATATCTAGAAAATTATTCTTTTATTTTATCCGGTACTAAATATCTAATAGATTTTCAGCGATATTGTTTTCAAAAATAACGACGATATTTGAAAAATTACTGTATTCTTTCTTTGTTGTTTTTCTTTACTTAAAACAATCTTACACTCATTTTTTTTTTTAATGCGCCCAAATTACTGTTGCTACTTATAAATAAATATAATTTCTTTCCTGGTTATGACAGAATATGTTATTATTTTTTATATTGGAATTTTAATAAACTATTAAAATACATTAAGGCTCTTTTTTTAAATTAGATGTGATGGTCATTAACTTTTAGAATAAATTTAACCTCAGTTAGAAAGAGAGGGATAGTGGAAATTATTATAATAGTCATTAATTATTAATAATAATAGTATTATTATAATTCTTGTATTTAACTCTTCTCTTCCTGCTGTAACGCTTTGTAATAGTAGTACTTTTATGCTCGAACGCTTTGTAAATTACCTATTCTTTTGAAAAGTAAACTAAAAAGAGAATTAAACTATAATCTCCATACTGAAATATTAAATTTTGTTGCGTTTCAATTTCAAAAAATTCATCTATTCGTTTAAAGGTAGGGAAAATTTCTAGCAAAAAAAGAAGAGATTTTTGTTAAGCCATCCAAAAAAGGCATTCTTAAAAGCTATAGGATTTTTACAAGTTCGCAGTAAGATGAATGGGATTATTCAATGTAAGAACATTAGTGGCTGTAATTCTTTTAGTCATTATCCCTTCAACGCTGAATTTTTATTAAACATATTTTCCATACTCTTTTCATCAATTTGTATTAATTTAGGTCAAAATAAGTAAACAATATTATCTTTAGCTTTTTAATAATTTAAAGTTATGAAACACTGTTTTTTCTGCATTAAAGATAAAATCTCCCAAACACAGCTCACATCCAAACAATAATTTTTCAAATTTACAGTTATTTATATCTAAAAGAAATAGTTTTTTGTCATTGAAATTTCTTTTATTTTCTGAAACAAATATTGATAATTTTTTGAATATCCAAAGTTTTCCCACGTGTACAACATTGCATCTTCCACAAGACGCAGCTATACAATGAATCGGGTGCGGCAGGTGATTTAGGCCGGGTGTTGTGGGGCGACACCCCACCTGTCGCTGGATATTTACAATCCCTTTAGAATTTTTCTAGAGTAAACACGAAATTTTTTTCTGCTTTTAAATTAAAAATAAATCATCCTTTGCTTTTTAATCATTCAATTTAGTGTTGTTTGACATTGTTTAAAGCTAAGGTGCTTAGATATTAAAGAAAATGTAAAATTTGGAATTTAAATAATTTTTCACAAGGTTTTGGACGTGGAAAAAGAGTAATAAGAATTTGCCATGCAATCTCAATTTTAAGAAGAAAAAAATACGCCGTATTGCGTAGATTTCATGTTCTTATTAAAAATGGCGCACAAAGCGGGGGCGAAGGGGGATCATATCATAAATATCTTATCGTCTAATCATATATGCCCCATTAATTTTTCATAACGCTACATTTTTATTCACTTTATTTTTATAATATTAAAATACCTTTAATAGGGATGTAACTGTATTCTCTCTACCAAGACTACTTGTACTACCACTTTTTTCATCAAATTACTTTTTACATCACTTCTGAATGTGTTATCCCCTTAACATAAATATTCTATCACTTTTTTTTTTTTATAAAAGTACATTTTACATCACTTCCAAATGTGTTTTCTCCCATACCTGACCATTTTTTCAAATTAATTCATTTTATATCACTTCTAAATATGTATTCGTCCTAACTTAAATGCCCTAGCCTCCCCCCTTTTTTTTTTTTTATTTTTATTTTTTATTTTTTTTATAAAAGTATATTTTACATCACTTCAAAATGTGTTTTCGCTCAAACACAACTATCCAACCACTTTTTCAGAAAAGTATATTTCACATAATCTGATCAAACGTCAAGAAACTAAAGAAATGGTAGAAAATTTCTATAAATGATTGAAAACTAAATGCTTTATCTTGTCAAATTAATATTCTTAAAATAGAAATCCTTCGCAGGGATTCTCTAACAGAAATACTTTTTTTTATTCTCTAACAGAAATAATTTTTTTTTTTTTTTTTTTTTTTTTTTTTTAAAGAGGCTAAAAAGGCAAGTTTTCGTTACTTTTTTTTTTTTTTTTTTTTTTTTTTTTTTTTTGGAGGACGCTGGTCACTTTAATTTTATGCTGTCCCTGACAATCTTGAAGTGATGTTAAAAGTACTTTTATGGAAGAAAAGGTTGGACAATTATGCAAAGCGAAAACCCACTAAAAAAAAGATGTAAAATGTACTTTTATGAAAAAAGTGTTTGGATGTTTACGTATAATTTATTTTAAAAAAGGTATACATAGCAAAGGTACTTTACATATTTTTTTAAATGTGTCTTAGCTTATCCATAATGGCCCAACCTCTTTTTTCATTAAAAAAAAACTTTTGACATCACTTCAAAATGGTGGGTTTTTAAAACGGCATTCTAAGTCTGGAGTGGATTAAAAAAAGTTGTAGAACGTTTTATTCTAATAGCTAGACTCTTGAAAAAAAGAAAAAAAAAAGAAGAGGAAAATACCGAATATCATGGTTGATTTAAAACTCATTAAACTACATCTGGTTCAAAATGTGAGAATTTATTGACACTGAAGCAGGTGATTTTATTTAACGCACGCAATATGACGTGATTTAGTACTCCAACAATGAACTTTTAAAAAAAATGGCTGGTAAAACGGTACCCGTTACCTACTACCTGTTTCTTTTGGTAACACCGGAAGAAGTGTATACTAACATAATATTTGCAGAAAAGCTACCTGGTACCACCAGCCGGTGAAAATCCGAATGTATGAGTAGATAAATCTATGACAGTTTTCATAATAAAAATTGACAGAAATGTCCTTCTAGAGAAATAAACCTGTATTCGTCTTTCTCAATTGTTTAGTTATTTCTGGAAATTGCCGCTTACGGTTTCTTTGTTAGTTTTACGATTTATTAAGTCCTCTTTTCTATTTGAAAGGTTAATTTTTTAGTATTATTATTAAACTAATAATTTTGTTTATTAACTTACAATTTTTAATTCTTATTTTTCATTTGATATTTGAAAACTTCAACTTTTGGGTACCGTCCTCAAGTTTGGAAGGGGTTTGTGACGTGGGGAGGGTAACAAAAAATAGGTGTTACACATTTTCTTAAAAATAAAAACCTTTAAAACCAGTAGATTAACCCTTTAAATGGATAAATTTTTATTTTGATAAATAATGTTTGAAATCAACCGGGAAGTGGGTGTAATTAGTGGGAAACAATACAAAAAAGTATTTTCTTTTTAATTTTCAAAAGGAAAAAAATTAATTTATTTCTTCATTATTGTGAAGAATTCCTCTTTTAGTTCTACAAACTCACTGCGTACAATAATATCCTATTTCAAACATAAATTTTTACCTAAATTATCGTTTTCTAATTCTATCGATAATTTATAAAAAAGATAATTACTTTATTTTTATAAATTATCGTTTTCTAACATAATTACTTTTTATGTAAATAATCGTTTTCAAACATAATTACTTTTTACATAAATTATCGTTTTCTAACATAATAACTATTTATATAAATAATCGTATTTCGTAACACCTGCTGAAATGTAATAACACCAATAATAAAATTATCACATGTAAAGAAATAAAGTGTCCAAGATTCTTGTTGCGTTCGGAAACGATAAATAGTTTTAGTAAAATTAAAAGCAAAAAACTATGGAAAGTACGTAAATGGATATAAGGTTTTAACCTTTTGCACAGCGTGTTCTTTCAACGGTGTAAAATATTTAGACAAATATTTATCATTATTTTGTGAGAAAATGTTTCAAATGTACAATAATTTAAATTGTAACTTTTTTTTTATTTTTTGAACATATGTTTAATTGAACTACTGAAAAACTACAAAACCACATTAATTTAACTCAGTTAAAAAGCTAATGAAAAAAAATATGCTAATGAATTTAATGCATCATTTGTAGCTGTCTCTTAGTTTTAGAGTGTTCCTTAAAGAATAATTTTGTTCTTAGATATTTTATGAATTTGCGAGAGTGAAATATTGACATCGACTTTTAAAGGTTTTGCACAATATACCAAAATATATTTGTAAATTAAAGGAAATGTATCGAAACGTAAAACAGCTTATTTGAAATTGCTATTTAATTTTCCAAAACTAGTTTCTAATATTCTCTTAAAAAGGCATATTTGAGAGATTTCCCCCCCAATTATATATGTCCTTTTAGGATTTTATTAGTTGAGGTAGTCAGAGATATAATGATTCTCTCAGCAGTAGACAAATCATTAATTTACTTTATCATCAATTTTTAGATTTAAAAAAACATTGTCCTAAAATTTTAGAGCAACTTTTACCCTTGATAAAGATCCTACCAAATGTTTCATAAAAGTTTTTTTTTTCCACCATTATAAAATGTTGCGTTTTCTTAGAAATTGCCTTAAATGGGATTAAAAAGAAAAAGTGATTGTGCCAATATCATTGTTTTATTTTATTTTATAACCGTCGTTGAACTGCCGACCCAATTTTGGGTTTACGACTACTAATGTTCAACTCCATAACCTTGTCATTTTGAACCCTATCCAGAAGACAAGGGAACTCCTGGATCATTTATTGGGAGAAATTTGCCTTCGTGGAGGACTTTCTTGATGAAACTAACCCGCATTTGCGTTACATGGAGAGAAAGACAACGAGAACTTCCCACGGTTAGCCTGAAGGCAAAGGGGCTCTAACCCATGATCCATCTACCACTGAGGATATTTAAAGTTATCACTGTGGTCTGTGCGAGCCGGATGCGGAATTCGTATCGACCAGCCATCGCTGGGATTCGAACTCGGTTCACCTCATTAAAAGGTGAATGCTCTATTCCCTGTGCCATCGCCGCTTCCAATATAATTGTTAATGCTAAAGCGTGGATGCCGCATTACTTAGCTAATCTGCAGATTAACTTGAGTAATCCGTTAAAGTGCGGAATCAAGATTTTCCGCAATTTACCTAGGCTTTATTAAGATTAGTTTCTCACTGTCTATCAACAATTTGTTTATTGTTAAATCATATTTATTCACATTAAACAAATGACAGTATTAAAATTTCCTTAATTGTAATAATATTTCAAACTCTCCGTCACGTCTGGCAAGTCTTGAAAATGAGCGCCTATTTTTGAAGCGCTTGAGACATGTTGATTGTTATTTCTAATTTGTATATTTTAGAAGGGAATGAAGTTTTTATTCAGGTAATGTCTTATCGCTTCAGTTTCTTGGGATTATTCATTTAATATTTTAAACTGTTTGATTCTTTGTTGATATTTTTTTAAAGGGATTTATGATTGATTTTATCAATTAGAGTATTGATTGTTCGGTCTGTAGTAACTTTTTTTTTTTTTTTTTTTTTTAGATAGCGGAAAATAAATAAATAACATTTCTTTAGTTTAAGGCAGTGTTTCCCAAAGTGTGGTACGCGTACCCCCAGAGGTACGGGAATAGTTTAGCGGGGGTACGCGTTCTTATGCGAAATATCTTGCAACAAACGAAAATTTCAAAAAAGTTTATTTAGAAACAAAGCTAGCCATGAAAATATACAATTACGTATTTTCTATTGGCTATTTTCTGCAGAGTTAACAGTTAATAATTAGTGGTGTCAACAGCCACTTGTGATTTTTAACTTTTGTGCAATTTTTTTATAGTAAAAAATACATTCATTTTTTTATTAGTGGTACACAGCGTTACGAAATACTTAGAAAGGGTACACAAAAGTAATAAGTTTGGGAAACACTGGTTTAAGGGTTCAAAAACGTTGCTGTTCCAGAAAAGATTCTATTTCACGATTCGATTCCCTAGTAGATAATGCATAGATTATCTAGGTAGTTTGTAGATTATTTAAGGTAGTTTGGTGTTTATCTTGGTGGTTTGCAAATTACTAGGCAGTATGCAGAGTACATGGGTAATTTGTATATTATCTCGGTAGTTTGCAGGTTATCTCGGTAGTTTGCAGATTAGCTAGGTAGTTAGTAGATTATCTAGGTAGTTTGTAGATTATCTAAATAGAGTTTGCAGGTTACCTAGGTAGTTTGCAGGTTACCTAGGTAGTCTGCATATTAGCTAGGAAGTTTGCATATTATCTATGTAGTTCACATATTATTTACTTAGTTTGCCGTTTATCTTGATTGTTTTCAAATTATCTGGGTAGTTATGACAGATTACATGGGTAGTTTGCAGAATACCTAGGTAGTTTGCATATTATCTAGGTAGTTCACATATTATCTAGGTAGTTCACATATTATCTAAGTAGTTTGCCGTTTATCTTGGTAGTTTTCAAATTATCTACGTAGTATGCATATTACATATGTAGTTTTCAGATTACCTAGGTAGTTTGCAGATTATCTAGATAGTTTGTAGATTATCTCGGTAGTTTGCATATTAGCTAGGAAGTTTGCAGATTATTTAGATAGTTCGCATATTATCTACGTAGTTTGCCGTTTATCTTGGTAGTTTTCAAATTATCTACATAGTATGCATATTACATAGGTAGTTTTCAGATTACCTAGGTAGTTTGCAGATTATCTAGATAGTTTGTAGATTATCTCGGTAGTTTGCAGATTACCTCGGTAGTTTGCATATTAGCTAGGAAGTTTGCAGATTATTTAGATAGTTCGCATATTATCTACGTGGTTTGCTATTTATCTTGGTAGTTTGCAAATTATCTAGGTAGTATGCAGATTACATGGGTAGTTTGCAGATTATCTAGGTAGTTTATAGATTATTAGATAGTTTGCAAATTACCTACGTAGTTTGCATATTATGTAAATAGTTTTCAGATTATCAAAGCAGTTTGGAATTATCTAGGTAGTTTGTAGATTATCTAGGTAGTTTGTAGATTATCTAGGTAGTTTGTAGATTATCTAGGTAGTTTGTAGATTATCTAGGTATAATTTGAAAAGAGAAAGAACTGTGTAAACTCTGATAATAATTATTAAAACCATTAACGTTTTATCAATTGTTTTGTTTATGATGAATAATAATAAAAAGCCCTTTGCAGTAAACGTTTAATTTTATTTCCATTATACGACACCCTTTATAATAGATTAGAATTGAAAGAAGAAAAAAATGGTGTAAGGTTATAGGCGGAGAATCGTGATATTTGACCAAGTTGTTTGACCTTTGAAAAACATTTATGTAGGGCAAGATGGCGTGGGCTCCTCTCCAAAAACCAGTTAACGAACTTCGACCGTCGCGTTGGCTCATGTATAGCTCCGTGGTCAATTACGTATTTCATTGAGGCGAGTTGTTACAAGAATGACTCATAGTGATAATTTGTGGCCAGTTCCTTCTCTAGTGTTTACAAGTGGGCAAATTATTACGTTTTAATCTGTAACAGTTGTAATTCAAAATAATTTTAAAGCATACCCATATTTACAATGTTCCTTAAATGTTATTGTATTGATAAGGTAAGATTTTAATTTTTTTAAAACTTTTGTGTGTATGGGCTAAAAGCTAACACATGCAGTCTTCTTTTAAAAATAGCATTTCTTTTTTTTTTTTTAAAGTAAAACTGGTGTCATAATATTTTATTAGTTTTTATGTTTTCTTAATTAGTTTTTCATTTGACCGTGCGCCTTGTAGGTAATGCGTTAAGTAGTTTGCAGATTATCTAGGTAGTTTGCAGATTACCTAGATAGTTTACAAATTATCTAACTAGTTTGCTGATTATCTAGGCAGTTTGCTTATGATCTATTTAGTTCGCAAATTATCTATTTAGTTTGCAAATTATCTACGTAGTTTGCAGATTATTTATTGTCATTTGTATCCCTCCAAAATATTGACAATATAAAATGCATAACTGATTCTGAATTTACAATATTTTAGCAGAGATGCTTACTTATTCAGCTTTGTGGGTAAATATTTTTTTCTCGTGGCAGCGAAATTTATACATTTAAGTACACAGGAATGGCAACTGCTCATCTTTCTGCGAAAAATTTTATTAAGTGGTAATGAATTTAAAACCAAAACTTGCAAATTTATGTTTCATTTTGCCAATAATTTTATAGGCTGACCGTGACATGGTTCGAACAAAGTGGCAAGTCACTTGAATATTTGAATTATTTAAATGTAATGATTAGCAGCACAACATTACGATTCCATAAAATCTTTTTCAGAAAGCGAAACATTTGGAATTAATATTAGATAACTTCAAGTAATTTCAATTAATCGATTCAACCTCTAAGAAGTACTTTTCCTAGTATGCAATCGGGCATCAATGGGTTCAGTATATTTTACTAATACTAAAATTGCCAATATCTATGCAGAAGAAACAATGTTTTATTGTAAACACAGTACACATATTTGAATTTATAGTAGGTTTGAGATTTATTTTTGTAAAACGATTGTAATCACATAAAATTATAATAAATTTTAAAACGTCAGTCATTTTATGAAAAAAAAAGATAAATGAAAAACGATTGTGACTAAAGAATGCTGCATTTACCAGGAATATGTTAAGGGCAAATGCTCTACATTTTTTATTTTATTTTTTTAAATCACTTCAAAATGGGACTTGTACTCTCTAAGACAGAATTTTTTAGAAATTCTGTTTGGAATTCTGTTGGGATAGGAATTCTGTTTGAAAAAAACTAAGTTTAACTAAGGAATTCTGTTTGAAATACTTATGAAATAAAACGTTTATTAGTTTAATATGGTAGGCATAAATTTTTTTTTAATGCCTAGATCTGCGGTGAGCCGCGGAACCTTAGAGTTCCGCGAAAGGGTTACAGGGGTTACGATAGTTAGGAATTTTTTTTAACTAGTAATGTTTTTTGAAACCTGTTATTAAATTTATATCCAATTAATAATCCGTTATTTACTTAATATTTTCGTTATTTTCTTATAACAATATAATAAATGTATTATGCAAAAGATTTCCATTTATGAAAAATTGCATCAGTATTTCAAATGGAATAAAAGTCCTCAAATTCAACATAGAAGAAGTATGTTTCTCTGATAAGCATTCTCAACGTTTATTTTCTGCGTTTTCGTTTTTATTTTAATGGAAACCATTTTCAAGATCATCCATTTTCAGTTTATTCATGCATTAAAATCAGATTAGGAACTCGACTAGATACCGTTCCAGATCTGGGAATTCAACTGTCAGACTTAAAAACCAATTTTAAGACCAATATTGATGGAACGATATAATAAAAAAAATTTCATTCTTTACTCATTCACTAATTATTTTTAAAATAATTAATAAAATTTAGATCATTACATACTTTTAAAATAATTAATAGTCTTTCGTTAATTAATACGTTAATTTCGTTAATTAATAATCCGCAATTCTTGGTAAAGTTTATTCAATAAATCTCAGGTTTTGCCAAAAGAAGCTTGATAAAATATGATTCCACAGTAAAAAAAAACCGCTAGTCTAGATAAAATAAGTTAGAATTTCATGATTACTATTTTAATTTTTTCAAAGATATTTACAAGTAAGTTCTTCCAAAACTGAGTTTAGAGGATATAAAATCTTCAGGAATAGTTTATTTATTCATTGATTGTACTTGAAGAATGAGTAAACTGTAGCAAAGTTAAGGGTTTTCGAACGTTTCTGTGCCATTTAATAAATAGTAAAAATGGGAATGTCGTTTAAACAAAGCATTTTCTAATTGGAGATGCTATTTATCGATTATAGAAATTTTAAATTCTTATTTATAATATTTTAATTAAAACGCTCTGAAAAAATAAATGAAAGAAAAGTCAGCAGGTTTTTTTAGGATTCCTTATCAGTGCGTCCGTATTAGAGTGTACGTCACAGTTACAATTAACATCTTTAAGTTGTCAAATTTAAAGCTTAACACTTCAGAACCGAATGTTGTTTTGTTCTACCATTATGAATAAAAGCTTTAAAATCTTGATAACATCACTTTCTTCGTCGAGCACAATTGTGAGCAGGCAATTCGAATTATGTGTCGTCTAACTCCCCATCTAAATTTATTTTCATGACGTGCTGAAAATTGACGATAACGTCGGAGCGTCACAGTTAACAATAGATGCATTTCATCTATAAACGCTTCGATGATTGATCAAAAAATTGTTTGATATTTTGCATGTAACTTAGGTCAGTCGCACAGAAGGCGTCCATTGTTACAAATACATTCTTTCTCGGTTGTTTACATAATCGTTTGCATCACTTTATGGAACGAGTTGAGTTGCACAAAATGCTCAATGAACTGTTAGAAGTCGTTTGAAAGAAAAAGAACCATATCTTATGGATGTGTGAATGAATGAAAGTTTGAAAGTGTTGACCCCTGCCGACATTTAAGTTCAGTGGACTTACACGCGCTGTTTGTTTTTGATAAACGTAAAGGAAGGACGTGATTTTATTCAGAGAGGAGTTGAGGGTCTCGATTCAAGAAGACGGTAAGTCCAGATTAAAAATTTATTGATGAAATTTGAAATGAAACTTAAAAAGCTAATGTTACATGTTTTTCCCCTCGCGCTAATTTTAACATAGCGTAGGACTGCTTTTACATTTTTGCCCAGTTCTTGCATTAATCGAAACAACTATATTGTCCACAGGAGAAAAAATGCAAATTTAATAGGGGGGAAAAATTGGACTTCCCTAGTTTTGCACCTGCCCCCTTTATTAATTTATTTTTTTAAACGTCACTTGTTGAAAGCTCTAATTTTAACAGTGCACAATAATAATAATAATTAACAAATATTAATAAATAAATATAAATAAATAAAAACAAATAAAAAATAGGAGTAAATCAATGTAAATAAATAAATACAACTAAATAAAAACAAATAAATAAATATAACTAAGTTAAAACAAATAAATAAATATAACTAAGTTAAAACAAATAAATAAATGCAAATAAATATGAATAAATCAATGTCAATAAATCCTTTAATGTAAGTAAATAAATATATAAAAAAATAAGAAAAAAATAGAAAATGCAAATAAATATAAATAAATCAATATAAATAAATCATTTAATATAAATAAATAAATATAAATAATATTAAAAACAAATAAATAAATTCGAATAAATATAAATAAATCAATGTAAATAATTCTTTTCATAAATAATAAATAAAGAAATCTAAATAAAAAAATCCTATAAATAAATGCAAATAAATATGAATAAATCCCTAAATATAAATAAATAAGCATCAAATAGTAAAAGTTCATTTATTTTCTTACCTTCTATTTTTGACTTACCGGATTATAACTTTTTTTAGGATATTTATTTATATAAAATCATCGTTATAGACACATAATTTCTTTACGAAACATCAAAAAAACGGGGTATTTTTTAGAAACATCAGCCTATCATATTACGGTTATCCAAATTTATATGCATGAAGTATAATGAATATTACATTACTACAAACTTAACATTCATATTGACAGGTTATAATTGACATTTTACTCCAACTTTTTTATTCCTCGTATTGCTGACAACATCAGAGATTAGACCTTGTTTTGCTTTGCTGGCAAAATATTGCGTTAAGCGAAATAGTTACAGTGAATAATTTTTCGTTTAGATAAATTAATTTAAAATAATTTTGCCTACATATAACATATAATAAAAAACTGCCTCTACATATAATAAACAGTTTTTTCTTATTTATAAAAGAAATTATTATAAAGAAGGTTAGTTTTTTGAAAAATAAATTTTTGCCCCATTTCCACTATATTTCAAACGAGTGTTTAAAAATTAGCCATTAAAGTAATAAAATGTTCTTAATTTGAAGTGGGAGGCTATTGATGCAAAGCGGTTATATCATCTGTTGCAAGAAATATTTTCTTCCTCGTTTTTTATTTTTGTGATGTATGCATAAAAAAGAAGTCCATATGTCCTTACGATTAGTAACAGGAATTTTTGATTAAATTAAAAAATGTGCAGAACTTTTTCTTTACTCTGAGTTTCACTCTTATAAAAAAATCATATTTAAACAAATAAATGATCTTTAAGGGCACGGACTTCAGGATGAAATTTTATGTTTGTTGCATTCATCAACCAGCTGTGCAGAGACATTGCAATTAATTCGAAGAATCAAATGCGTTCTTAACCCTAGTGTACCTACATTGTGCTGAAAAGGAAAATTCCATTTCGTTCGATGACTGCAAGTTTGTTTACGTAATGACGACTGATATAAAATATTTATCGATTTACCCAACTGTTTATCGATATACGAACACTGTTCTAAGTCAATTTAAGAGAGTAAAATTGTTTTCTGCTGTCTCGAAAATCGTTTGCACTTCAGATAAGGGTTATGCCACATTTTATTCGAATGACGAGAATAGTTTATTTATATTTTGAAAAGAATATTTTTTAAAGTTAATTTAGTATAGAAGTTATTTTAGCGTAAAAATGTCCTTTTTTTAATCATAAATAAATTTTAATTGTATATCCTATTCTAAGTTAGCTGTTTCTGCTACTAAGTGTATTGTGGCGCTTAACAGCCACAGATTAAGAACTCATATGAATAATAAGTACTTTTAATTTTTTAATTATAATTTCTAAAATTTGTAAAAAATATTTTTAACCACATTGTACAGTAATTAAAACGCTTTAACCCATTTATTTGAAAGGAGGTGTAAATACAAAATTTTGTAGTGTTACTGCTAAATGTGATCAGTCATTTATGATTAAACAAAGTGGATATTTTTAATATTAGTTTCTATTTTTTATTAAAGAAAATTGCAAATAAACGTTTTAGACCAATATAATAAAAAATTTAATTAAAAAATTTATACTAATAATTATATTAATAATATGTGGAAACTAATATATTAATTTTTTAAAATAAACTTAAGGTTAATTCTCTTAATTGAAAAAAAAAAAAAAAACTTTTTTTTAAAAGGGAGACAGTGACGCTTAATTAGACATTTTAATAAATATAAATAAATAAGGAAATACAAATAAATAAATAAACATAAATGAAACAATGTAAATAAATCCATAAATATAAATAAATATATATAAATAAATATATATAAATATAAATGGTAACAGTTTCTAATGTGACATTTGACTAAAATCTGATATTTCTCGAGTTAAGCTGATTTCTAACCACAAATATAAATGTATCGGTAGACAAAGGTGTTCAGTACTACAATTGATTACTTGTACTTCACGAAGAAGAAGATCATGGATATATATATACCCACACAGTGACTTAAGACGTTAGTGCCAGCTGATCGTTTAAATGGCGTATTAAAGTTGAGTTCAATTTCTCCACATAAGTAAGAATGTTTATTAAGGTAAAGTTGATAAAATACAGCACCGTATCGAATTCGTTCAAATCTCGTCTACGTCTTTTACTTAACTTAGACTGATTATTTGTTTAGGAATTTTATTGTAACCGTGACATAATTTTGTTTTGTGTATCTAGAAAATAAGAAGCCTGTCTTTGTTCATGCTTGTATATAGTGAAAGAATTGAAATCTTTAAGAAAGAATCCTTGTCTAAAAATATAGAACGTGTCACTTAAGAGAATTGATACTCGACGGTCTTGACTTACTCGAAATAGAATGGAAAGAACAGTTGCTAAGGTAAACAAATGCAAGTTTCAACAACCAATCAGGCTCGAGATACCCACACACAAGGAGAAACTGTGTCCTCAGACAATATATCCTTACTGAAGAAGCATACTAAAAAAAAAAACGCTAATTGCTTTATGGAAGCCAATAATCTGGAATAGAAACCAATTCTAGTGGTTCGCATATTTTATTTATTTATTTATATTTTTTTTGCCAAACAGGTAACATTGAGCCTGAAAGGGGTAATAAAATTTTACTACTATTATTATTACTATTATTAAATTTTACTATTATTTACTATTTTTTAATATTAATTTCGATCAGAATTTTCTACTAAGGAAATTCTGATCGAAATTACCTAAGGTTTTCCCGGTGTTAGTCAATTCTCCTTAACACACCTGTTTAATTCACGTAACCATAGTTACCTGTTTCTGATGAGGCGGAAATTTTTTTTTCTCCTTAAAATGAAGCTGATTGGGTCTTTCCTATATTACGTTACACATAATTTGTAATACACTGGAATCTAAAACAACCAACTTAAACATTTTCTCATTTTTATCAGAATGGAAAAATTAATCCAGCAGCTAATGTTATTTCATAATAATCATGTATTCCTTTTTTTATATATATATACATGTATATAATGGAAATACTTTTTTTGCTATGACAGAAGCCCACATATCTTTAGGATACTTTGAAAATATTACATTCATTGTTCTATAAGTCACTATTATTTCATACAGCTCGTGATCCGTTGTTGAGCAATAACTCTGTAAAAGTGTTTTGCCCGCATTATAAGAGAGATTGCAAGGAAAATTATTTACAGGCTAAAGACGTTAATTGCAGACTATAAAGTAGATGTGAATTGTTTATGAAGCTATTATTAGTACTGTTTAAAAATAATAATAAATATAAATAAAATTCTTTAAAAAATTGTATTAAAAATTTTTTTTTTTAACCTTTTGAGGCAGAGGGGACACCGGTGTTTATTTTGTACATTTTTTGCAGACGCTTTAATTACAAGTAAAAATGTATTTTGGTTAAAAAAAAAAAAAAAAAAAAAACAGGCCAATAGTTACAAAAAAAATCTGTTAGATTATATCTGTGTTTAAATATAAAATCAAAAAAAAAAAAAAGTAGTTTGAAAATTTTATTTTTTCATTCCTATTCAAAAACTTATCAAAAATTGATTTTTTAATTTAAAGAAATTTCAATGATGAATAACTATTTGTCTTTGATCTAAATAACTTTAAATAAGTGCACATTTGAAAAATTGTTTGGAAGTGAGCCTTGTTAGGAAGATTTTTCCTTTAACTTAGAAAAAAAAAAAAAAAAAAAAAAAAAACGGTGTTTAGTGTTGTATTTCATAACCATAAATTATTAAAATGCTAAATATAATATTTTTCATTTATTTTGGCGTAAATTAATGCAAAATAATGAAATAAAGTATTTGTCTAAAATTTTTGCGTTAAATGGTTAATGCTATTAAAATTTAATGAAAATATTTTCAGGTACTGTCTCACAACAATATTCAGTTTGATTTAATGAAGATTTGCTAACTAATAATGATTCCAATTTTTTTTTATATATATATATATTTATTTACAGGGATGGTATGATTCTTCAAAATGGAAAAACCCTCCCTGAAAAAAGTAGTTTTTTTTCAACCCAAGTGGAGTAAATGAAAGAAACTCTTAAAAAAAAAAGTTTAAACAATTTTTTTTAACAGTTCCTAACGTCATTCTTGTTTAAATCATAGTATTAATTTTCAAGCTATTAATACATCTTTTTTTGTGGCGTATTTCTAAAAATACAGTGGAAAATTTAAAAAAAATCATTAAGGAGGAAAATAAGTTCAATTTATTTCTTTAGAAATTAATACAACTGTTGTTTCTTTCAATATTTTTCGTAAAGAAGAATAGTTTATTCAATTATATAATTATATTAAAAACTTCTAAAATATAATGATAAAATTATATTATATAATTAAGTTAACAAAACATACAATTTAAAATCACTACATTATACAAATAAATACAATTGAAAATGATTATTACAAATACCATACAACTTTTATTTAATTAAATACTGTTAATTATGAATACTCCAATCAACTCTTAAATTATATGATTTTAAAAGTTTGTACAATAATTTTTTTTAAAGTAACAGTAAAAACTTTTAACTTTCCCTTTCCATAAAAAAGTTTTTCGATTTAAATATATTCTAATAACGTTTATTGATAAATGATTGCATTGGTCATTCTTAATTTTTCCATTTCATCCAGTTTTTTCCTTTTTGTTCAGTTAGAATCCGATTCAATTAAAATATTAATTTCGGTTTATTAAATTTAACTTGTGAAAATTTAAATTTCTTTTATGATACTAATTGAAAGAAAATCGGTCATTTTTAGTTTTTCCCCCATTCCAACCAGTTTTTTCCCCAACCAGTTTTTTTTTCTGCAAATGCCTTGGAAAAAAAATTAGTTTTTTCCCCGATAAAATCTATTTATATAAAAAAAAATATTTAAATTTTAGTAAAATTCATTATATCAGTTTATATTGTGCAAATTTTTACCTGAAAATAAACAAAAATAATAGAATTGAGAAAATGAACAGTATTTAGATACGCGACTATCATTTAAAGAAGTAGCTGATACGAAATAATCATTTTTTTCTTCCCACTCAGAATTTTTAGTTTTTCAATTTTTTATCTACTTGCTGATATTGGATGACTCATTTTAAATGATATTATTTTTATATCCATATTTGAAAAGTAACCAAAACAAAGTAGCAAAAAAACATTGAATGAACAAAAGTAGCAGATGTTTTAGGGATGAGTAAGTTATTGAAATATTACAGGAATTCTGCTAATGAGAATGACCATTAATTGGAAAACGGAAAAAACCTTGAAAAAAGACACAATAACTAGTCATTTTTGTATAAGTTTTTGTGAATTCCTACGATGAACCCATGCGAATCCAAAGCCTGTGTTGACATTGTTGTAAAAACAATTTCCTTCAATACTTGATGCGCTTGGCGAAATATATATTTAAAAAAACACCATTAGCTTTGTCATCTCCTGTACTTTTACAAAAAAAAAAAAAAAATCTTTTATTTTATTGAGATTTCGCAATTTTCTTCCGAGATTTATTTTCCAATTTAAAATTTATTGGAATGTCGATATAATTTACCTTTGTTTTTATTTTAATTTTCTAAAAGTTTAAATCTTTGGAGCATTCCATTTTCTTTGTCGTTTAACTTGAATTTTAGTGCAAGAATCAGTTTAATTGCTCGTCATCAACTCGTCTTTGACAGTCAAAATTTCCATTTTTAAACTTGGCGTACCAATCACGAGCAGCTCTTTCAGCTATGGCTTCCATTTCATACACAATACAAATGTTAGGAGCAGCTTTTGCGGCCTTATAACTTTGATTAAAAGTAAAAAGGTGTAAAAAATGTTCATTTTTCTTAAATTGGTATTTAGTTTAAATGAACCGAAAATTGACATAACTCAAAACAATATATGAATACCATCTCCTAAAACAATATGAAAAAAAAATCGGAAAGGAATTAGCTGTCAACTCAATAATTTTGTTTGTTAATTTTGAAAAGCAGTTTCAGAATCGTCTGATATCGTAGCTGCTAACTTAAAGGTTCTCGGTTTTTAGTTAGTTTTTTTTTTCTTCACTTTTTTGTAAATTTGTAGAATGTCTTTTAATGAAATTTCTAGTCTCTGGTTTTGAAAAAGAAAAATTAAATTCACTAGACTTGGTGGACCTGGACAGGCTTTCTTTAACTTCAAACAGTAGATCTAACTAAGGCTCCTATACTATCTAATTGCAATTCTAATATCTAATTGCTATTGTCTAATTCAGGGGCTCTAGATCTAACCTTTACAAGGTATATTTAGTAGACGATGATCGTTTTGGCAGTTCGCAAAAGCAAATTTAAAAAAAATGTCCCTTATTGCAACTATATAATGCTTTAAATTAAAATTCGCTATTTTCTCCTGTTACCCACTGCAAGACGATTAATCGATTAATTTTCAAATTTTCATACGCGGAAACAAAAATTAGAAAACTAAGGTGTTTCATGCGCCCATATTTGGGTAACTTAATTTATAACTGAATCCTTATTTAACTTTTTATAATTAATTTGAAATCCTGGGGCTAATTACTCAAGAAAAAAATAGCTTGATTCACCGATTTTTTCCCCACAAAGCAAAATAAACATTTTGCATTTTGACATAGTAAATCAAAGAGTGTAACTAATAGTTGTACTAAACGATTGAATTTTCATTGAAAATATTCTTTATATTGTTAATTTAATGGATCAGTTAATTTAATTGTTTATGCATGAAAAGTAAGGTTTTATTTTTATTGATAAAAAAAGATACTTTTTATTTCTAATCAATTTACCGAATTTGATAATTTTCGGAATTTATGATCCGAATCACAACTTTTTTTCATCTCATATGATTGTAGAAATAATTTTTTTCTGTAATTGCGAATTAGAGCTTACGAATTCGTATTTAAATTACTGTGGATAATTTAGATGTTTTTTGTAGATAATTGTTCCTTTTTTAAAGCTAATTTGTTGATTGTAGAATATGTGGCAATGACTGATAAATTTTTAAGTAAAATTACATCAACGTTCTTGGGTTTGGCCTCGCGTGGCACACATTCGGTCTTATTAGAATTTTTTTAGAAAAAAAAATACATACTGATTATAAAAAGTTTCCATTATATATTTTAACCCTCTGTTTTCAAAATTTGACAGATAGTCACCTGCTTAGTTCATTACTTTTCATTTACTTGGTTTTAAATGGTAATCTTGGTTTTAATGGTAAATGGTTTATCTATGGTAAAAAAATTTATGAAGAATAACTCATAAGTGAATGCGTATAAGTTGTGAATAAAAATCAGTAAGTTCTTTTTTTAATGTGTGGTACCTGTTTTTTTTCCTCCTTAAATGTGTGGTATATGTTCTTTGCATAATTTTAAAAGAGAGCAATAGCAATCCATTTACTTCTGACTCATGTGTAGTTTGAAAAAAACTTTTTTCGTTCATATTCAAAAATGTATCAATAATTAATTTTGTAAATTAAAGAAATTTCAACGATGAATAGCTGTTTTTCGTAGATCTGAATAGCTGCAAATAATCGAAAATTTAAAAAAAATATTGTTTGGAAGTGAGCCGTATTGGGAAGATTTTACCTTTACCGCAGAAAAAGACATCGGTGTATCATGCATAAGCATAAATTATTAAAATAATAAATATAATATTTTTAACTTAATTTGACCTTATGAGGCAATGACTTCGGTCAATTTATTGTTGAGTCATCTTTATTTCTGTTTCTGTTCATTTATTTTTATTTTTACCTTGCGATTAGAATTTAAAAAAAAAAAAAAAAAAAAAAAAAAAAAAAAAAAAAAAAACTTAATTTGACCTTAATTAATAGAAAATAATATAAAAAGTATTAATTTTTTTTAAAATAAATACTCTGCTGCAAAGGGTTAATGGGTAGTGAGATATTGTTAACCCTTTTAATACAAAATGTTTATTAAACTTATTTTTCATAAATTTTTTCATTTTTTTGTATTAATTTAAGTCAAAATAAGAGAAAAATGTCATATTTAGCATTGTCATAATTTATGATGTGAAATACAGCATGAAATACCGATGTCTTTTTCTGCATCTTGCAAACATGATCCATTTCCAAACAATATATTTTTCGAATTATTATTTAAATAAAAAAAAAAGCAGTTATTCCTCATTGAATTTTTTTTTAAATTCCAAAAACAATTATTGATAAATTTTTAAATATGAATGAAAAAAAAATTAAACTACTTTTTTCTCTGATTTTATATTTTAAAACAAATATAATTCCTATAATCTAACAGATGTTTTAGTTACTATTAGACTGTTTTTTATAATTAAAAAATACGAAAATATATTTTTGCTTGCAATTAGAGTGCCAGAAAAAAATATATATATAAAAAGGACCAAGGTTTAGGACAGAGTGGATTAATCCACGGTTTAAACCCTGGTTTAAACCGTCCTGTTCAAAACCACTTAGTCCAAAACTGTCTTAAACTGTCCAAAACCCTTTTACTCAAATTTTGCCACAATTTTATCTGAACAATATTTAAAAGGTAAAATAAACATATAACTAATAACATATTGATAATTAAATCTACTAGAGAGTATTTTTTTCTATAAGTATAATGTTTTATTAATATTGTTTGACTCCTCAATTAACATTAAACAAAAGAAGATTAATCAGTAATCAAGTTCAATTGGTCCTCTCATTCAATAGTACATAACTGAAGTTTGACCTTACATATAGTCATAACAGGTTCATTTATCTATAGTAATATTCAAGAATACTTTTATTTCATTCCTGTTCGATTCTTTTAGTATAGTGGTGATACATCGCCAGTGTCAGTAACTGAAACTGCTGTTATGCCCTTCAAAACTGTTAATACATTTTTCAGTTATTTTGTATTTCCAATTTGAACTAATATATTTATATTTAAAAACATTTTTTTTTAAAAATAGATGTCCTTTGTATCATCCTATGATGCAGAAATTATAAAAATTTTTAAAAAAAATATTGTGAAAAATAAAAGGTTAATTTTTAAACAAATTTATTCTTTTTTTAAAAAAATTATTATTATTTTTATTATTGCATTATTTATCCTTATGCAAAAACATAATTTATCAGTATTAAAAGCAAATTTATATTCAAAGGATAAGGTATTCACTTTTGTTGTTCAATGAATTTTGGAGCTTCAAAAATTATAAACCTTTTTCTATTCTATTATATTATTTTCCTTTAATAAGTTAAAGTAAATTGTATAAAAAATATCAAATATTTATTGATACATGTAATTATTATGTGTACAATGGTTACACCTATAGAATTTTTACCTTTTACCAAAGTTAAAGGTTTTGGAAACCCAGTTTAGGACAGTTTAACCCAGTTTAGGACAGTAAAACCCACGTGTCCTGTCCAAAACCAGTTTAGGACGTCTAAAACCCCAACCCTGAAAAGGACACCGATGTCCCACCTGCGTCAAAGGTTTAGCGTACAAATTTGAACTATCCCAAAGTGGTGAAACTATGCTTTCTAAAGAATTCTAAAATGCAATTTTGTTTAAAAATGAAATAAAATCGTGCTTCGTCGAGCCGTGATGGCTCTGAGGATAGAGAGTTCGCCTTAACATGAGGTGACCCGGGTTCGAATCCCAACGATGGAGGGTCAATACCAATTCCGCATCCGGCTTGCACAGGCTACATAGCTGACGTAAAATATCCTCAATGGTACAGGGATCATGGCTTAGAGTTCCTTTGCCGTCAGGCTAACCGTAGGAGGTTTTCCTCTCCATGTTAATAAAATGCGGGTGAATTCCATCAAAAAGTCCTCTACGAAGGTAAACTTCTATCATTGTCAAGGAGTTCCCTTGTCTTCTGAATTGGGTTCAAAATTACAAAGGTACGGAGTGGAACATTAGTAGTCGTAAACTTAAACAAAATTTTGTCAGCTGTTCAAAGACGGTTATAAAATAAAATCGTGCTCTGTCGAGCTGTGATGGGGCTCAGGAGATAGAGCGTTAGCCTCCCAGTGAGGTGACCCTGGTTCGAATCCCAGCGATGCCCGGTCGATACGAATTACACACCCGGCTCACATCGACCACCGTGCTGACATAAAATATCCTCTGTGGTAGACGAATCATGGGTTAAAAGTCCCTTCACCGTCAGGCTAACCGAAGGAGATTCTTGCTCTTTCCCTCTCAATGTAACGCAAATGAGGGTTAGTTCCATCAAAAAGTTCTCCCAATACTTAATTTAGGAGTTCCCTTGTCTTCTAGAATGGGTTAAAAATTGCAAGGCTGCGGAGTTAAACATCAGTAAACGTAAGCCCAAAATTGGGTCGGCTGTTCAACGACGGTTATAAAATATAAAATCGTGCTTCGTCATTAGCTATGAAAAGCTTAAAGCATCTAAATACTTTATCTATTAATAAATGAACTACGTGTACGAGGTAGCATATATACAGTTTAGAGACTCTTTATTTACATTAATAAAGGAGGAAGCTTTTATAAATGACAATTAACGCAGGTGTCTCAGCAGCTGTCAAGAAGATGTCTGGCAGGCAATCGAAAAAGAGATTTTCCTTTCGTAATATATTTACTCCTTTTTGATATTTTGAAACGACGCGTATCTAAAAATGCTAGATTTTGCTACCTACTCTTATTTATTATCAGTTGTTGAGGACTGTTTATCTTTCGTGTTGGTAGTTAGTATCGTAATACAATGACCTTGATAAATTAACTTTTCCAGTGGCTTCATGTTCTTAAACCACTTTACTTCGTGTTGAACATAAAGATTATCTATAAGGGATAAATCATTTGACTGGTTATTCAAATTTATGATAGATTTTAGTGGAGAAGGTGTCAAGAAACATAAAATAGATTAAAATATGATTTAAAATGACAAAACTATAACTTTTTTTTAAAAATAACTTTTTTAGTTTGGTCAGACGTAAATGTCTTTATAGTTAGTAATGTAATTCAATAACCTTGATAAATTAACTTTTCCAATGGCTTAATGTTTTTACACCACTTTACTTTATTATTAAAATTTATGAAAATTTATGATAGATTAAAAAATATATTTATATTTTAATCTATCATAAAAAATTTATGATTATGGTTATTAAAATTTATGATAGATTTTAGAGGAGCAGGTGTCAAGAATCATAAAAGAAATTAAAGTATGATTTTTAGACATTATTATGAAAACGATTTAAAAAGACAGAACTATAACGTTTCTAAAAGATAACTTATTTAGGACAGTGGTATCCGTTTTATATACATATATTTTTTTTTTTGACTCTCTAATTAAAAGAAAAAATATATTTTGTCATTTTTTAACTACATAAAATCGCCTAATGGTTACTAAAACAATATGTTAGGATATTGGAATTGTATTTTTTTATTTTTATTAAACGACTGAAAAACTCCTTATGCACCACAAAGTATAGCATGAGGCTTACAGAAGTAAGTAGAAAACAAGAAAAATTTACAAATTTACATTAAAAACAAAATTCCGCAAGGCAGCAAGACTTTCGATATTTTTGACCAGTTCTGATAAAACAGGAGGCCAACAAATAGAAAGATGCCTCAAATCAGTCTTTAATTTCATTCGGGCATTCGCATACAGATTGCAATGAAGAAGATTATGCTCAGCATCTTCATCAGCATCGCCGCAAGCACAAATTCCACTGGTCTCCAGATGGAAACGAAATAAGTTTACTTTTACTACTACTCTTTTTTAATACCTTTTTGCTAATTTTTTTTAATAGCCAACAAAAAGTAGTTTGAAATAATTTTTTTCCCATTCATATTTAAAAATTTATAAATTAATTGATTTTGTAAAATAATAAAAATAAATTATTGATATCAAAATCATAAATATAAATTATTTACATCCTAATAATAATATTTTGACCTAAATTATTACAAAATAATGAAAAAACTATGAATAATATAGTGCATAAAAATTCTAGGTCAAAGAGTTAAATATATTGAAGCATTGGAACTGTACTTTGCACGTATATTAGTTCAGTAATTGCTCAAAACGTCAGTGTTATAATGCATTGAAAATGATTTGTTTAGTTAAAAACGTTTATATTTTCTTTAATTAGCAGCCATTTTTGCATAAGAGTATTCGAAGTAATTCGAACATGTTAGTAATTCGAAACAGCAAAATTAGGCTTCTTAAAATGTAATGATTTTTTCCTAAAAACATTGAACAGCTTGTGTTTGTCTGATAATAAGAATGACAGTGATTCAAAACGACGGAATTTTATGTTATTTTATTTTTTCAGCTCTGGCTCATGCAAACAATTTGCGTTTTTTTTCTTTCTTTTTGTGTCCGCATCAATTCTAAACGCACCATACCATTTTTATATAAATATGGAAGATACAGAAGGATAATTTTGAAGTTGTCCAGGTTGACAACCGTTGAATAAGGAAGTAATAAGCATTTGTTCGAAATCATGTTCCGCCTTTTACCCACAAGCCATCCGTCGTGAGGACTGAAAGTCAATACACCTGGAGAGAAAACACTATTTATGTCCTCTTTTTGTTCCAAATAGAAGCTTTTTCTTTCTTAGAATCACTTTCTAGAACTATTTTCTTCTTTTCACAGTGACATGTAGGAAGAATGTTTTCGTGTTTATTCTCCAGGCTTTGCTGGATGCAGATCGTCTGATGAAATCGATCGAATTTATGAGACGGCATGTGAACGTGTTTAGATATTTACTAAAGTATGACAAGAATGCGATAACTTCTTGGCTTTCAAGCATTTTGAGGAAGATTTTCACTATATAAATGAAAATCTTTTGCGAAATGCTTGAAAGCCAAGAAGTTATCGCTTTCTTGTCATACTTTAGTAAATATGAAGATTTTCATTATATATCAATGAAAGGGCCGGGACAGCCTGGTTGGTAGGGCACTAGACCCACGCCCATGAAGTCGTGGATTCGATCCCCACCAACCGAAGACTCCCTGTGTAGTAAATGATGACTGATACACGCTAAATCTGTCGGGTCACAAAGTCCTCCATGTTCCTATAACAAATCATACCTCTGGGGGTACTGATTTAGGAGCTCCCTTGCCTTCAGGCTTGATTCAAAATTATGAGGCTACGGAGTTGAATATTAGTAGTATTAAACCCAAAATTGGGTCGGCTGTTCAACGATGGTTATAAAATTAAATATGTCAATGAAAGAACCATGAAACTTGTTTACCCAAGAAAAGTATTTAATTTCTCCAGTACAAAAAAAAAAAAAAAAAAAAAAAAAAAAACACCACATTATAGCTGGAATCATCTAGTTTATCATCTTGTTTCGTAATTAGTCTAATTAGTTTCGTTCTAAAATTTATCTTCAACTTGAAAAAAATTCTTCCTCAAAAATATTAAATGTTAGCTGTAACTACATGATACAATATCCAAATTAAATAAATAATCCCAAGAGTGGTAAGATAGTACTTGATCAAAAACTTCATTCGCTTCAAAAATATACAAATTGGAAACAACAATCGACATTGTCAAGAGCTTCAAATTTAGGATCCCATTTTTAAGAGTTGCTAGGCGTGAATGAGAAGAAACAAAAGTGATTTGAGATATTAAATGTAAAGTTGACAGCAAAAAATGGAAAAAATAAACGTGAGAAACAAAACTAAAAAAGCTATATTAGCAAAACAAAATAATAATAAATAAATAAATAGCAGAAAATCTCAGTCTTACAAACTTGCAAAAGCGTGTGGAAGAGCATTTTACCTTGATTCGCCCCTCTCGACTACTGTGGTTTTTCTAGTTTTGTTCCTCAACTTTATTTTTCCAGTTTTCTTTGGCAACTTATATTTCAAATCATTTTTTATTCTCATTCAAGTCTGACAAATCTTGATGGAAATGGGCGCCTGTTTTTGAGAGCTTAAAACATGTTGACTGTTATTTGTATATTTTTGAAACGAATGAAGTTTTTAATAAAGTAATCTTCTTTCGGTTAATTATAATGCATTAATATCGTCTATAATCAAATTTTCTAATGAGTTGGGAAAAATAGGAAGAGGGACCACACTTTAAAAAATTTAAGTTTATTTTTAACTCCATATTTTAATTCATTTATACAAAAGTTTAATGTTTTGTTGAAAAATACTCCAAATAATTCTCTATTTAAAATAGCATATAATTTTACACGAATCTTTTACTTCTGTTACGGGAAGACTTTGGGGTATAGTGATAAACACATTTAATAAACACACCATAAGACACATTTAAAGCATTTTCTTTCCTTACTGTAAATAATTATACCCGACGATATCGTACATTCTAATCTAGTAATGTTTGATAATTGCTCAACAACAAAAATTAAGCAATAAATTTTCCAATTTGAAAAATTTGATCTTAAATATAATTTATAAAAAAATAAATTTGTTTATCTTACTACAAAAGAAGTAGGTTATCACTTTTTACCCACTAGATTCCGATATGCTCTCACTAAGCCCAATATTTGTTCACTCAACTCAATCAATAATATGCCTAGTATTAAACGGTGGTTTTGAAATGGCAACACCTATCCATAGAGCCCCAATGGCACTTAACTTCAGCAATTTTCCCTTTTTCATTTTTTTTTATTTATTTATTTTCTTATTTTCTGCGTTTTTTACGTCGCATCCAATTTAGAACACATTTTAACCTCTTTACTTTGAATGCGGAAAAAAATGTTTTAATTTTTGGAGGCCTATTTTGGCTTACTGCAGTAAAACTCAACATTCAAAAAAGCACTTATTTTATTTTATAACCGGCGTTAAACAATGAACCTATTCCTGAGTTTACGACAGAGTAGTTGTTGACTGTTTTTTTGCATGCTTAAAAAAATCACGAAAACCTCCCACGGTCAGCCCGACCGCTGGTGGATTCCAGCTCATGATCCGTCTACCATAAGGATATTTTCCGTCAGTACGGAGATCAGTGCAAGCAGGATGCAAAAATTCTACCCACCAGTCATCGCTGGTATTTGAACCTGGGTCAGCCCCCTATGAGACGATCTCTCTTCTCTAAGCCACAGCAGTTCATTAACCAATCATTGACTAATTCGACTTTTCACAACGTGTTGTTCTTGCAGCTAGTGTTGCTCTTTTGTTTTGCCCTTCTTTAACATTTATTCCAGCATTATTTGCAAAGTCCGTTACCAAATGATATCATTTTTATACTAATACAGGTCTGTTAATTATAGCAAATATAAGAAATTTAATGGCAGTAAATACATTTCAATTCTTTCTTTTATCTAAAAGAAACAAACTACCTGTAATTACTACTACTTTTCATTAGTTAGTGAGATTTCACTAGTCTATATGTACGTTAAAATCAAGAAAATAAATGATAGTCAAGGGTAGTTTATTTCTCCTGAATTTAAAAAAAAAAAATGGAAATATTGTTACTACCAGTATGCAAACAATTATTTTCAGCACACAGGAACAATATCAGCTTAATTTGCATAAATCATAATTTTTTTAAACACTTTTCTTGACAACCTTGGATAAACTTAAATTAGAAAGTACACGTCAAGTTAAAATATTTGAAGAATTTCTGCAAATGTTTAGTACTATTTTTTACGGAACGACATATTACGATTGTTTCAGAAGAAGAGTCATGTATTTATTTCTGAAAATAGCAATCCATTTTAGTAAAAGTTTTCTATAAGAAACGGCCTACTATTTGCATTTTTCATTCTCTCTGACAAAGACAATATCAGTTTAATTTGCATAAATCATAATTTATCTAAACACTTTTCTTGACAACCTTGAATAAACATAAATTTGAAAGAACACGTCAAGCTAAAATATTTGAAGAATTTTTTTTCACACGTTTAGTAAATTTTTTTTACAAAATGTCAAATTATGATTGTTTCAGAAGAGGGGTCATGTAATTATTTTAGCAACTAGCAATCCATTTTTGCATAAGAAAAATAATTCCCTTAACGCGCATTACGTCTCATTGAAAACAAAATTCCATTCCCAGCTAAATACAATGTTTGCAAACAAAAAAAGAACATAAACTATTATTCCTCGTGTTTTTTTTTTTACGATCCTAGATTTTTCCCAAATGAGAATTCACGTGAAAGGCTACTGATTCTATTCAAACATTATTTATTTCGGCCCGTAGTGCGTCTCGTATTTTTATCAACAAAAAGCTAACAGAAAGATTCCCAACAAAGCGCAGTTAGCCATTTTAATTCGATATTCGTTAATGGAGCGACCTTGACCTTGAATGCGATTGGCAGAACCATTTTAATCTATGATAACTGTGGGAAATCAGTGGAAAAAAAACTAATTCTAGTTTTTGTGAATCTGGCAATAAACACAGCAGCGAGAAATAGTAAAATTTAACGTTTAGTTCGCTGAACTAAGAATAGTTTGTTAGTTGTTTCTGATTTTAAATGGAAAGCAGTGAAGCTAAAAATCGCTTGGAAATATTTTTATGCGAACGGCCTTGATTTTATTAAATGGAATATTTCACGCTTTTTGCTTCGTGTGGGATGTAAAATATGCTTAAATTGAAGGCTTTTATTTGCTGCTAAAAGTAAGTAGAAATACTTAGTTGTTTTTAAAAAATTAAGTTGTGCTTTTAGTTACATTTTCGAAATCAGAAAGTAATATATTTACATCGAAAAAAAAATTTTTTTTTTACCACTATTAATATTTTAGCTATTTAACTGCTGAAATTCGCGTACCCTCCCATGTTTTATTTTTTCAAAAATTATAATTATTGTAATTTTTTGCTGATTTCGCCATTCAAAGTTAAATTTTGATGTATGCAAATTTTCCTTAAAATTTTACTTTTATATTTAAAGTGGTAGCAAAATTTATACTTTTTTTCTGATTTTTTTTTAGTTTTAAAAATTAGCTTGAGAGTTATTTGGACTAAAATAAAATAGTCGCCTCTCTAAAATTTTATGTATTAAATTATTTATTAATTTTATTATTTTTAATTTTTTATGTAATTATGTTCGCCAAGATTTTAACTTATTTATCATTGCAATATATAGTTCTGTAACTTCTGATTGCTTTGTGCATTATACAAACCAATTGTGTCAAGCTTTTTTCCTTCTTTTATATAAGTGTAGTTACAGTAGTTAAAATTACATAAATTATTTCTCCATGGAACTGTAAATGTTTTTTTTTTTTATCATAAGTATGCACTCAAATAGGTTAACAAGTCACATAATTAGTCGAATTTTGCTCAAATAATTGAAAAAAAAACCGAAAATTAAAAACAAAGCCGACTATCCCTCCTCTTATCGAAAAGAATATACAATTACATACCTCGTTTTTATTTTAAACAAATATCTTTTATTACCACCATTTAATTTAAAATTTAAATTTGAGGTTTTTAAAAAAGTCTTCACTTGTTGAAGTCGTTGCACTTGCAGAGAGACAAAAATTATATAGAATGTCAACATTCCTTGACATGAGTTTCAAAACGGATATGTAAATATATGAATATACTGCTCGAAAATATACGTTTTTTAAATACTAAGGCACCTATTTTTGAAACATGTATTTTTCCCCAAAAAACTGTGGCAATTCAATTATCAATTCTAAGAAAGTATTCTGGTGAATTCGTAACCGATTAACCTTTTATTTACCGACAATACTTCAAAGTACTACTTTCATATCCCCCCTCCCTCAAAAAAACAACAACAATAAAGTAACCATAACTATTCAATAATGAACATTTATTTAAAAAAATAAGATACATAATATTTACACCGTTATGTAATAGCATGTTAAACATACATATTTAGATAAGACTTATTGCGATTTTCGTAAACTTAATGTTTTCTACAATAGTAAATAAGCGTTTAGTTAAAAAACAAATGAGCTACCATTTTTGATCGCAGTTTCGTGAAATTAGGTTACATTGGCTAAGTTCAATTATATTGGTTAAGTTGATTATTCAATTACATTGATTATAAGATTATATTGGTTAAGATTAAGTTCATTAGTAGCTCCGTCCGATGTTCACTTACGCTCCCTAACCCCAGCAGATTGTTATGCAATCTTATATAATTTGCTTCGAAAACTGCGCTCGCTTCGCTTGCTACTATGTTGTACCCATTTGATATGTGTTCTAGCGTAAAATCTTAGTTAAAATCAATTTTATTTTATAACATCGTTGAACAGTCGACCCAACTTTTTAGGGGGTTTTACGATGACTTAAGTTCAACTCCTTAGGCTTGTAATTTTGAACCCAATCCAGAAGACAAGGGACCTCCAGGATCAAGTATTGGGAGAAATTAGCCTTCGTGGAGGATTTTTTGATGGAACTAACCCACATTTGCGTTACGTGGAGAAGATAGACCACGAGAACCTCTCACGGTTAGCCTGACGGAAAGGGAACTCTAACCCATGATCCGTCTACCACTGAGGATATTTCACGTCAGCACTGTGGTCGGTGCAAGCCGGATGCTGATTCGTATCGAACAGCCATTGCTGGGATTCGAACCCGGTTCGCCTATGTGAAAGGCGAACCTTAGCCATCAGGGCTCAGTTTAGACCAATTATTGAAATCTTTGGAGATATTTCCATATCGTAATTTGTTACGATCGCCAAGGCGTCAAATGTGGATCCTAATCTGCGCATTCCTTTTTTACTTTATTTTTACAGTGAATGTTAAAAAATTAGAACAGTAAGTTAAAAAAATGCATTAAGAACGGAGATTACGCAACACCTTGTATAAAAAATAACATAAAAAAAATAAAGCACCGTGGTTTACGACAAACATTTCAGACACCTTTATTGTAAGAAAACCCTTCTAAAAGTGCTTATTCCTCTCTCTTTTTTTTATGTTATCTAAACAGAAAAAGGATTTGCTTACTTTTCACTTGAGATAGAGGTGTCAGTTATCACATGCGGCTTATTTACTTCTGTATTTTGATTTCTTATCAGTTATCAGTGTTACCATTATTGGTTGGTTGTGTTTTTAACTTTGTCATATGACATCTATGCTCATTTGTAGGAGAAGATTTCGTTTTTACGGATTTTTCATGCTAAACCCCTTTATGAGGAGCGTTAATGCACAATTATTTTAGAGACAGAAAATTATCTTCATTAAACCTTTCGGGACAGGTAACTAATGGAAAAAACTAAAAAGCGGTAGCTTAAATTTGGGCATAGCTAATTTGACAGATTTATTTTTGTTTACACTTTAAACACATCCAATCCATGTGTGTTGAAAGTGTAACAGTACAATTTTTAATTCGCATTTAAATTTAAAGTAGTGGTGAATTAAATAAAGTAAACTTCCATTACCCCGCCCACAAATAAACTGCTATAAAAATAGTTTTGCTGCCAGTTTTATCTTTTTTTTTACCCTGATTATCGCCACCCTGAGAATGCATAGATGACTCGCCTGCCTCGTAGAGGTTAAAAACCGTGGCATTGCAACTTATTAATTTATCAGACATAAATAAAAATAATTAGAATGTGATATATTATACAGCACATCCAAAATGTTTTAAGTCGTAGCGAAATAATAGTTGAAATAATCTTTAATTGTTTAATTTTACGGTTTAATTTACAAGTATTATACAGTATACTCTCGATATCTCAAAGTTGAAGAGACGCTAAAAAAAATATTTCGAGATAGCAAGTTCAGAACTAAACATGTCCTAAAAAGTAGAAAAATATGGCTCTAAAATATGGCTCTAAAATATGGCTCTAAAAAGTGGAGTCCTGAAACATTACTTGCAAATATGTAATGATAATAGTTTATTCTAAATCGAAATGCAACAAGTATAATTTTATTTTTAAAAGTAAATAATGATGCATTAAATAGAAAATAATTGGTTTACAATAAACTACATTGTAATTTTTCTAAAAAAATTTATTTCCTATTTCGAAAAAAATTTGACTTAACAAGGTTTTGAGAAGAAACCCTTCGGCACAGGAATTTAAATTAACATTAGGTGGATGTATAATGCCAAGGGAAAAAATTTTTTATTTTAAATTTTTTTTTTTTTTTTGACATAACAAGGTTTTCGAGCTATCGAAGTTTGAGGTATCGAGAGTTTATCCTTCGAGTTATCGAGAGAGAATTTATTCGTTTAAAATGATATAGTAGATTGTAGATATAGGTCAAGATCATTGTAATGTATATAATGTTATGATCAAGATCATTGTAAATCAAATTTGTTAAATCAAAAAAAAAAAAAAAAAAAAAAAAAAAAAAAAAAAAAGGTAAATATTAAAATTTACTACCACTTGAAACAAATCATCTGTTTAAATGATAGAAATTTGCTTTGAGGCAATAAAATTTTTTTTAAAAAATTTAAATAATAGGTTACATTGCCAGTCTTATTAAAAAGCAACATAAATAACTAAAATAGCAGCATTTGTACCTAACTAGGTTGAAGAAAGAAGAGAAAGCGTAATAATAATTTAAGTATACATTGGTTGATCAAAATAATGGAAACACTTTTTTCTTTTAGCAACAAATGTATTGGAAGATTTTACAGTTGGCACAAATTGAACGATCACATTTGAAGCTTTTTGAAATGGTGTCATTTTTACCCGTTCGAAATTCGGATCGCGCAAAATGACCGTTGCAAGTTAATAACTCCTTTCTAGCTTTAAGACCAACAGCAATTTTGAAATAATTCTATAGGATTGCTATATATTAGAATGTTTTTTAAATTATAGAAGTATTGAATAAGTAAATCGATTCCTACGCTCATTTTGGCCGATCCAAATTTTACATCGGCATTGTGTCCTGATTTCTAAAAGCTTCAAAAACTACCTTACAAATTGTGTTAACAGTTTTGCCATGTAAAATCTTCCAAAACATTTGTTGCTAAAAGAAAACTTATTTACATAGAGTTAGTTCAGAAGTTTTTCCATTCCTTTGTTCAACCTGTATATATTCAAAATGCAATAAAATAAAGCTCGTTAAGACATATAAGTGTTAGGATTTTATCTGTCTCATTAATTTAGGCTTAAGAATATTTTTCCTAGTTTATTTTAACATTTTCTTTAAAATGTTCCCGCTTCAAATTAATTATAACAAATCATTATCGATTTAACGTTTATTTATTTTGCATAACCTAAAAGAGTATAAAGATTAATAGCTTAGTTATAAATAAAAAATAAATAAATAATAAAACGTGGGGAAACGTATCGGATTTAAGCACATTAAACTTATTCTTGCCTGTAATAGAGGTACGTGAACATCGAACATTGTATACACGTGTGCTAAGAATTTAAAAAATATATTTATAGAGAAAGTTATTTCGAAACAATTAGGTTTTAGAGAAATAATGAATATAATATGTAAATAAAATGGAAAAATTATTTATTTTCGCCTCGAGTAAAGACTTTTATAATCAATTATTACAAATTATGTGAGAAAATATGTACCGTTGATTTACATTGTCAGAATCAATTTTGATGCCATTTTCTTACACTGAAGTTAAAAATAATGTAAATAATAAAGCAAGCGTAACAGATTGAATACCCATTTGCATTCCTCTCTTAACATTGAAAATGGAAGACCAAAAGTATTACATCAAAAGTCTGTTTTATGTCCAATTGTAATTCCTCGCACGTAAAGCACGGCTTTTTGAGAGTCTTTACACGCACGTGATGTCCTTAAGCGAAACTATTTGTATCTACTTATGATTTTTCTGACAATGCATTTGAAATATTTACATGTTCAGAGATATGCTATTTCGAGAATAGGTACACAACTTCTTCGATAGAAATTCCTTGAAGCCTTTTCTATTTTGAAGGACTTCTTCTATCATTTAGAACAGACGTTCTTAAATGATTCCGAGGAAGAATTAAAAAGGTTCGGAGAGTTAAGCCTTCTTTTTTTTAAACATTTTTAAAATCTGTAATTATATTGAGATACAATCGATAATCCTATATTTACTTAGTATTTCTATTGTCTTTATTAAATCGTAATTTGAAGTAAAACACTAAAGAGGGGGGGGGGATGCAATTTTTTAAAAAATATATCTAGAATGTTCTCGGGATTCCTGCAAGTGACGTAGTGTGGGTATCTCATCCCTGATTGGTTGCTGAAACGTGGCATTTGTTTACGTTAGCAACTGTTCTTTCCATTCCATTTCGAGTAGGCCAAGCCCGTCAAGTATCAATTCTCTTAAGTGACACATTCTAAATTCTTCCACAAAGATTCTTTCTCAAAGATTTCAATTCTTTCACTATATATTTACACCAAGACTTAACACAAAGACAGGCACGAAGCCATGTGGTACATAAACAACATCGACATAACATAAACAATTATGCATCGAAGTTGCCAGGTACACAAAACAAAAATATATCACGGTTACAATAAAATACACAAACAAATAATAAATATAAGTCAAGTAAAAGAAGTAGACGAGAAAGAGTTATATTTCAACTAATTCGATGCGTGATACGTTTCTGTTCTTAACGTTTCTGTACTAACGTTTCTGTACTTTTGTTCTATAATAACGTTTCTGTACTCAATTAATTTATCATTAATAAACATTCTAACTTACGCACAGCCCGATTATACCCATTTTGGCAAATAGTCGCACATCAATTCATGTTCTAGCAAAAAATAAACGTCATGTTAATTGAAAAATTATAATTCTGAAAATATAACGTTAAATCGAGTATCATTTCAAGTTATGATCCATCTCAGGTTTAAAGGAATAGAAAAATAGCTACCTGTTCACTTAATGAGATATGACAGGATAAGAGTTCTGTTCATTGTTGTCTGGAGTGTAAGAATCTATGGTACTTCTTCTTCCGTCGAACTTGTTTTTTAAGTTTTTTTTTAGCTTCGTTCATTTTTCTGTGTCATTGATAAAATACGAACTTCAAAAAGTACTTTTCATTCATGTTCCACAGAGATGTATATCAGTGCACACATGCATTTAAAACCATCTTTCCTTTTTTGTTCATTTTGAAAATTGCATGTTATTTTAAAAATTTAAATTCATGTAATCAACTAAACAAAAACTTCCGAGTAATTTGCTGGAAACTTATGTACAACCCAAAATTTATTTTCTTATTAAATTATACAATTGTTACTGTTACTAATATTAATGATTTTTTAAATTTAAAAGTTTATAATTTGAGTTGAATTCGGGTAATTTAACATAAATTAAAAAAAAAGAATTATTTTTGTTTTTACAATTGTCACCCAAAATAACTGCTGGTTTTTCAATTCAGAGTAGATTTTAAAGAAACAAAGGGCTTGCGTTAAACTTGAAGAATAAATGCACGAATGTAAATATAGTGGTCGATTGAAAAGAAAAAAAATAATAAATAAATAATAATACTTAAAAAAAAAAGTACTAAACTAAAAAAATCTTAAATTTCGTCGATACTAGAAAATATTATCTTTAATAAAGCGGATCAAGTTGGCATCTCTGCTCTTCTTACAATAATAATTAAAACGTAATAAAATAAAAAGAATAAAAAAATATATAGAAAAAGAACTCAACTTTTTTTTAAAATTTAATTACTTTTTTTCATAAAAATATGAAAATTAGAAAATATTGTCTTTAACAAAGCGAAGCAAGTTAGAACCTCTGATCTTCTTACAATAATAATTAACACTTAATAAAATAAGAATAAAAATTAAAAAAAAGAAAAAGAATTCAACTTTTTTAAAAAATTTATTTACTTTTTTTCATAAAAATATGAAAACTAGAAAATATTGTCTTGTACAAAGCGAAACAAGTTAGAACCTCTGATCTTCTTACAATAATAATTAACACTTAATGAAATAAGAATAAAAATTTAAAAAAAAAAAGAATTCAACTTTTTTTTTAAATTTATTTACTTTTTTCATAAAAATATGAAAACTAGAAAATATTGTCTTTTCCAAAGTGAAGCAAGTTAGAACCTCTGATCTTCTTACAATGATAATTAACACTTATTAAAATAAGAATAAAAAATAAAAAAAATAAAAAATAATTCAACTTTTTTTGTTATGAAAGTATGAATGTTGATTAAATGCGTGAAAATTATAAGAATCTTATTTTTATTTTTAGTGCCAACTAAATCCAGATCTTGAAGGATTAGAATCACCTGGAAAAAATTAAAAAGTGATAACTATATATAAATTATATTTAATAAGAATATTTCATAAAGTCTTAAGTATTTTTATATTGGTTCAAAATCTGAGAATTTCAATTTTAAAGTGAAAACTAATGTTTAAAAAAATTTAGCTTCTTTATCACAAAACTGATACCTCATTTAAAAAAATTTCTGATGAATACCGACCCTCTTTTATTTTTATTTATTCATTGATTTTTATTTATTTATTATCATTATTATTTTTTATAATAATTATAATTTTTATTATATATTTATAATAATTAATATAAATTTTTTTTATAAATTAAAAATAAGCATATTAAGCAAAGAAATGGATTAAGAGTTTAGGTCAACTATATAAAAAAATAGCACTTAAATTGAAATTTTATTACAATTGTATTAGAATTTTATTTAAATTAAACGATATTTTGCATTTCGTCAGTTTTCTGTTATTTATTTTTTGTAAAGTAGGTCACTTTTTTCTGCTGACTCCCTTCTTTGGTAAGGTAGCATTAATTCGATTCACCTATAGAAGTCCAAGGCCATATTTTAGAAGCAAATGGCCGCGCAAACGACCTTTAACCTATTCGAACCCCTTCTTAGGTATATATAAATAAAAAAAAGGTACTGCTACAGATGGTATTTTTTTGTTTGCTGAGCACAAGGAAATTCCACTATCTTTTATTCTAATCCTTTTATTTTATTTTATTTTTTAAATTTTATTTTATTTTTATGCGTTTAAAAAATATTTTAAAAAAAATTAACAAAAAGGTGGCGATAAAGTCTACATTTTTTGGCGACTTTTCATTTGCGCCAGGCTTACGGAAAAGTTCATTATGATTTCCTAATAAATCACATTTGCTGAAGTTAAACTATTTCAAGCTGGTTTGCACTATGACAAAAAAAATAAATAAATAAATAAATAAAAAAATAATAAATAAATAAAAAATAATAATAATAAATAAATAATTAGCAGTAGAGCCATTTTATTTCTAGATTTTCTTTTTAAGTATAGTAAAAGCTGATTATTTATGATTACAAATTATCTATCAATTATTCTCTTTTTTCTCCTGATAATAAATAATTCTCTATTAAGTGTTGTTAGTTAAGGAAATTTTACTCTTCCCAAAAATAAGGTAAATAGCAGGTTTTGCAAAGATAAAATAATTAAGGTAACAGGTTTTACTGCCAGTTTCAGTACAAATAGCCTTGCTATTTATTTCAGTAATAAAATGTACGATCAGCCGAAAATTTATTATTATATGTTAAATATGAAATAGAGAGATAACGACGTAGTTTGTTATTTATATGTGCTTATTCTTGTCATTAAACAATATAACAGATTTTTTTTTTAGATCATTTTAATTTTTGAATCAACTTCGTTTTTCCATGATTGCGAGATACAAAATAAAATTAACCCATGATGAAATATTTCTCCATTTAAATTCAAAAATTTATCCATAACTAATTCTGTAAATCAAGAAAAATTTATTGATGAATAACTCTTTCTATTAGATCTAAGAAACTGCAAATAAGTGCAAACTTGAAAAATTATTAATCAATAATTAAATTTTTAAAATTATTAAAATTAGGAAGTGATACATGCTACCGGTGTTTCATGCTATATTTCTTAACCGTAAATTATTAACACGTTAAATATAATATTTTTCACTTAATTTTGTTCATAAATCCCATATTTATTTTAATTACCATAATTTTTATAAAAAATTAAAATCAAATGTATAAATATAAACTACGATTCATAAGATTTTTCTAAGGAAGTAATCATACAACTTGTTTTTAAAAATTTTTTAGGGCATTATTTTTTATCTTTAGGACATCTTTTTTTGTTTTCAGAAGCTTTTTTAAAATTTTTTAGGGCATTTTTAAAAAATTTTAATTCATTGACATGAGCCGCTGTCGCCCATGTTGATGATAGAGCAATTGTCCCCCAATGAGGTGACCCAGGCTCGAAACCCAACGGTGGCGCTGGTTGATAAGGTATCTGTTCCCGCTGGCACTCCACTCACAGTGCTGACGTAAAGTATCCTTAGTGGTAGACGGATCATGGGTTAGAATCTCCGACAGGCTAACTGAAAGTGTTTTTCGTGGTTTTTCTCTCTATGTAAAAATGCAAATGTGAGTTAGTTCCATCAAAAAGTCCTCCACGAAGGCTAGTTAATCCCATTGTTTGATCCATGAGTCTCTTGTCTTCTGGGTTGGGTTAAAAATTAGAAGATTAAGGAGTTGAATATTTATAGTCTTAAACTCAGAATTGTCTCGGCTGTTCAACGTCGTTTATAAAATAAAATATCAAAAGTCATCAACATTCTTACCATGATTATCACACATAAAGAAAGCGAACGGAAATCTCTCCTGAAATACATAATATCAAAGCAATCACTGATTATTAAAAATATAACAATCAAAAGGTTTATAATTCAAATATTGATTAATTCTACACAGAAAGATATAAATACAAAGTGTAAACTTTTATCCTCGAAAAGTTTTTATCTTAAAGCTATTTATCATCATTTATCATGTGTCATTTGACCAATCCTTTGTGATCTTTTCTTGTAATTTTCCATAATCTTATCAGGTTTAACTGTTAAGGTAATAATTAATCTATTCGATTGCACAAAACTATTACTAATAAAATTGTTTTTCTCTTTTACAGTTTCGCCCATTGAATTCATGAAGAAAAAGAAATGGCTTAAAGATGAAAAAGTGATGGAATAAAAACGAATTTACTTAAAAACGAATTACGAATTTTTTACTTAGAATTATTAATCGAAAAAATATTGAAGGTAAGTAAAAATATCTAATGTTTTTAGTTTTTAAATAAATAAAATGGCAAGTAAAATTTTTATTTATTTATCAACCGTACGTTAATGACACCACACTTATTATTTTTTTCTTCTTATTATTTTTTTCAATATTTTTGACACCCTTCTTACCTTTATCATTTTAGACATTTGTAAGCAATACAATAACATTGATAAGATGTGTATTTTAAGGGGGGGAAAGATATAAAACAAATAATATAAAACAAATAATATAAAAGTATTTTATCCGCTAATTTTAAACTTTTTTATTTTAACCAAATTGTGGGACGTCAAACTTCTTGCTATTATCTTCTTCCCTGCAAGACATAATTTATTTGCGGCCCCTTTTATATAACCAGCTGTGATTTTAATAAAAATTTAAGCAATTATAAATCAAACATCTTGCTTGCTACTTTATTCTATCTCTTCGTATTCAGAACAATAAACGATAAAATGCTTTTAAAAAATCTAAATTCGAACAACGCTGTTTTTATACCATCATTATAATTTATAGAACCCGTAACAACTTAGTAAAAAGAATTATTGACTTTTAGTATCTTTTCAAAAAAGACATAAAAAATGTTCCAGGTGATTCAGTAAAATGGCGACATTATATTACGAATTTTTTGGATCCATTTGTGCCTTTAAAAAAGTACAATTTTCATAAGAGAAGTTTGAAAAACGGAATCAAAGCCTGTGTCCTTCTTCCTAAATTGCTTTTTAAATTTTCGTAAACATCATGCATTCTGAGCTGTGTCCATTTTCTGAAACATACATTTCGAGCAGTCTCCATTTTCTGAAACATGCATTTTGTGCTGTGTCCATTTTTTAAACACGCATTTTGAGATATGTCCATTTTCTTAAACACGTATTTCGAGTTAGCTCTATTTTCTTAAACACGCTTTATGAGCTGCGTTTAGAATAAAAAGCTCCCCTTCAAATTGCTTTTTATATTTATTTGCTATTTGCAACTTTTCAATTTCTAGAATTGATTTTACAACAATTGTGTAATAATCTTATTCACATCATGAACAATATAAAATATATTTTTAACGTTTAGCTTAAATCTCTTTTAATATTAGAAAAATCAATAAATTGTATGTTATTTTCGTATTGCCCAATAAAATTATTCATGCAACTTAGCAATTTATTGATACAGCCATGAAAACATATTTCTATTTTTAGAGCTTGTTTCTATTTATAAATGCATATTTTTTTTTTACATTTCAAGCGCGTGTCTACAACTGCATAGTATCTACTGTTCCTAAAATAATAGTGAGCCTATTTTTCGCCCCGCATTCTTTCGTGAATAGTCTGTTTTCTCGGAGAGGATAAAATTACATTCCGCTTTGGCGGCATCTGCAAAGATAATCATATTATTGTGGCAACCCAAACAAAAACACAACAACCTCTAATGGGAAGTCAAGTTTCTAAAAGCGCTTTATTATTATCCGAGTCGACCAACAGGCATGTCGCCTTCTATGTGAAAAATAGTTGTTGCTTTTCTGTGTTATTTACTTTTTTTGTACGAAACATGAGACTTGTTGTATAGTGGTTTTTCGTTAAAAATGCTAGAGAGAATGTGTTTGTGTGTTTTCGTTTGGTAAGTTCCGGTTTGTTAAATTTGTTTCAAACTTTTCATTTTTAGTTCACTACAACTTGTGTTTTTTATTAATATATTTTCCGTTTGCATTCTGTAAATTATAGTTATCCTGCGATTATCTACTCTTTTTATCAGTTGATAAATTTGATTCTGTGAAATTTTTGTTCAAAATATTTCTTAATTTCGTATAGTTTAAACCGTTGCCTACCGCGTACAAAACTTGCGCTGAAACAGCATTTTTTAGGTTTTCGATATCTCAAGATTTTAGATCGTTGTAAAGATATTCATATAAATAATATATTATAACGGTCATGAACATTTTAATTTTGAAAAATAAATACTAAAAATGCAATAATTTAATTACCACTCTTTATTTTTTCCATGTCTTGTTTTCTTTGTATACGTAAGTTTTTAAAATTATATTTTTTTATAATTTTTATATTACTCCGCCCATTGCACGTCAACTTCCATAAGGGCTTCGCCTTCCTCCCCCTAAACGCCGATATTTTCCACAGAATATTTTGTTTTCAAGCTATACAATTATTGTAGCTTTATAAAAGAACATTTCATTAACATGTTAATCAATAACATGTTAATAACGAAATGGAAGATTACCTGATGGATTTGAAAAATAATCATGTGAATTTGAAGAAAAAAAAAATAAACCATAAGAACACAGAATGTGTGACTCAAAAAGAAAAATGAAAGGAGAAATAATTTTACTCGACTTATAACAATTAATATTAATTAATTAAGAGACTTGTAACAATTCAAAAATTTTTTAGTATTTCTTTTTCTTCAAATTTCACTATAAATGTTAAGAGATTTATTTTATAAAAGGGGCAACACGTAATCTCTCTCCCCCCGTATTTGCGTTTCATGGAGAGGAAAACCTCGAAAGCCTCCCTGGCCCCACAGTTCACCTGAAGGCAAGGGACTCTATTCCATGATCCGTTTACCACTGAGGATATATTACGACAGCACTGTGGTCGATGCGAGCCAGATGCGGAATGCGTGTCGATTAGCCATGGCTGGGATTCGAACACGGTTCACCTCATTGGAAGGCGAACGCTCTATCCCCTGAGCCACCCTGACTCTCCACACGCCTTTTGTAGTTAAAAGTTTATAAATCTTATGGTTTTTTGCACTACCAAAAATATTTACGTTAAATTGAACATCCACCGGCATTTACTATTAAAATATTTTTGTAATTTAGAAAAAAAATCATTTAGCTCATTTGAGTACATTAATTTGAATCTCAGCACCATTTTTTTAGTGATAATTATGTTTATTGTCACATATTATGTGATATAATAAAAGTAAGAAACTTAATGACATTTCTTTCGATTTATAAAATAAATTATGTATAATAACTTTTTATAAATTCCCGAAATACTGGCATACGTGTCACCAATTTTATTCAAATGTACTTCCTCAATGCTGAAATTAATAACAAATGGCTAACCAAATAAAAAGTGGTATTAGAGTTAAACATATTCACCACGGTTAAGGTTAAGTTATTTATGCTTTTCAAGAAATGTCTCACTTTTAAGTAAATAAATATGGGTGTAAAAAATTCTATGGAATGTTTTTGTAATGATCATGTAGAAACTAGTTTTAAAGATCCTTGAAAAAAGTTAGCTAACTAGTTACCTTGAGAAAAGTTTACTACCACTTTTGATTTTTTTCAAAGTCATAGCATTCCTGTAAGAATAAAGATGCTGGAAGAGGAGTAGCAAACTATAGTTTGTCTAAAGTAAGAACTCCCCTAGCCATTCGTCTGGACCCGTGGCGTTGACTATGGTAACGAGGTATAACTATTTCAAGTAGGGGTGTGGGTAATTGTTTAGGACGGGTTTCGGCTCTGGTCAGCGAGAGAAAAGGAAACTTTTTCGGTCTACTGTGTGCCCTATAGTAAAGAGACGCTACCCTTCATAAAATGCACTATTCTTGTTTCCATAGCAACACACGGCCTCAGACTGATGCGGGGGGAGTTCTTACCTTAGACAAACTATAGTTATAGAATACGTTAACTTTCATGTAATATGTTGCTATAATATTTATTCTATTCTAATCCCTTTTGTTCTAGTCCCTGTCTATATTTACAACAATAAAACCAGGTATTTAAAGATTTTTGCTTGGTGAAAAAAAGAAGTTACGTTTTAAGAGTATCTAAAAATAGAAAATGTTTTATTCGGATTAAATACTACCATCGTTTAATTGCAAGTTTAATGCGCACATTTAAATATTTAATTATTTTATATTCGCTGTGTCAGATAAATTCAATAAAGAACATGACGTGGTAGCACGTGTGGTCCACGTCACCAAATTTATACTTTTATAGTTGTCTGATACCAAACGTCTTTTTTTTTCAATTCCTACTATTAGTTTCACACTCTCCCTATCTATATTTATATATCTTGTTCAAATTTTCAATCGTTAATAAAATAATTTTTATTCATCCATTCAAGTTCAAAGACATTTTTTTAAACTTCCAGTGGATGACACTTGATGTTAATACAGTTTTTTCAAATATTAATTCATTCATTAAATTTAACTAATTAATTTTAGTTTTACACAGGAGAAAAAAATTTTAGTTTTTTAATAAAAAGTAACTAAAATAAAATATCTCTTTGTTGACTTTAAGTCGGAATTGATTTCAAAATGCTTTTTTTTATATTATTTGTGTTTGTTATTAGAAATATGGGTTAAGTAAAGTCTATTCCAACATAACTTTCTAAGAATTGAATTGACGTGCCATAATACTCATGCATTAATTTGGCAGAATACTGACGATAAAGCTATATTTTTTTAACTGTATAATATATCAAAAAAGATTCTCTATTAAATCTGCGATGTTTTCCTGTGTATTATTTTCATTTTGTTAGAAATATAGGTTAAATAAACTTCAACTGACAGAGTAAACAGCAGTTATTTTGATACTATTTGTAATGTCATGACTTCTCGCAAAGTACAAAGAGAATGATGGAGAAATTAGTGATGAAATCGAATCTTTATTACTTAGAATCGAATCTTTAATCTTTATTTGGCAACAAATTAAACTAAATAAGCATTTTTTATTTTTTTTTTTAAAGTTTAATCCCAGTTGCCGTCATGTTTTTCGAACTAGAAATGGGTTTAAATTTATTCCTTATGATGTATTTTATTTTTTACAATGCTTCATATCTTTATTAAAACGTGTATGTAAGGAGGTTTATTTGAAAATAAATGTTTTTTTTTTTGAAACCATAATTAAACTTTAATAATAACCTAATAATTAAACTAAATAAACTTTAAACACAGGTTAAAAACTAACATAAGTTGCTGTAAGTATACAGTCCCTGGTCATATTATTAGACGCATTATAAGAGTCTATGTATAATCTTAATTATCAGGTGATACTATACAGCTTTATTGTTTTTACGCGGCTGAAACTGGTTTGTACATGTTTATGTTCGTGTATCAATTGGTTAACATTGTAATGCAATACGTTAAAAATAAATACAAATAGGACGTACATATAAAAAATCTCCCGAATAAAAACCTATTACATGTATGTTTAAATATAAAAGTATTGCGTATAAACTCGTGCAAAACATGTCATTATTAAAACACTACAGCGCATCTAATCATTTGGCCTAATTATTATAATATACTTATATAGTACCTGATATAATATAAATTCTATATTTATCTAATATATCGTCTAATGTTTCCTATCGTCGAATTTATATTATATATCGTCTAATTTAACCCATTAATACACGATCGTAAACAAGTGCAAACCGCGTAAAAACAATAAAGCTGTATAGTATCCCCTGACAATTAAGATTTTACATAGAATCTTAGAGTGCGTCTCATAATTTGGCCAGGGATAAGTACATAAATTTGTTGCAGCTAATTTAAGCGATTTTCGCTAAAAGAATGGTTTTAAAAAAAAAAAAAAATCACGTGAAACACATAGTTTTGCAGCCATTTTTTGTTTGAAGAATCAACATGTAATATATTGTTTTTTAATGATAAATTTATGCTACTATTCTCATATTTTCTTTTGTTACCATTTTGTTTTAAAAAAAGCGATCTAAAATAATTTTTGACTACCACGAAATTATAACTTGATTAAAAACTTCACTCGTTTCAAAAAATTACAAATTAGAAATAAAGAGCTGACCTAATTCAAGCGCTCAAAAATAGGTGCCCATTTTCAAGACTTGTCTGACGTGAAAGAGAAAAAAATAAAAAAATAAAAAAAAGAGAGAGATTCGTAATATAAAACGAAAAGTTGCCTACGAAAAGTGGAAAAATAAAGTCGGACGAGAAAACAACAAAACACCACTGTAGCCGAGTGAGAAAATAGATGAAAAACAGAACAAGAAAAACCACAGAGGTTGAGAGGGGCAAATCCGGGTAAAATGAATTACCACATGAGCTGATGTGATTGGGTAGCAATACCATTTTAATTTATTTTGATTCGAAATGAATTAAACATATCTATGAGAAATTTTATAAATTTGTCGTGTTTGTTTTTTTTTTTTTTTTTTTTTTTTTTTAAATTCTGGCATGGTAAGCAAACTTAATTGTCACTTTACTACCACTAAAAGACATCTTTTATGAAAACTTTTACACTGCATCCCATTGGAATTTCAAAAGTTGCTACTGAGCCGCGATGGCTCAGGGGACAGAGCGTTCGCCTTCCAGTGAGGCGAACCGGGTTCGAATCTCAGTCGATACGAATTCCGCATCTGGCTTACACCGACCACAGTGCTGACGTGAAATATCCTCAGTGATAGACGGGTCATGGGTTAGAGTCCCCTTGCCGTCAGGCTAACCGTGGGAGGTTCTCGTGGTCTTCCTCTCCCAATACTCGATCCAGGAGTTCCCTTGTCTTCTGGATTGGGTTCAAAATTACAAGTCTACGGAGTTGAGCATTAGTAGTCGTAAACCCAAAAATTGGGTCGGCTGTTCAACGACGGTTATAAAAAGTTGCTTAAAAATTTTGAAGTAATAACTAAGAATTCTGAGTAATGACGTATGATGGAGTTCGAATGAGAAAAATAAGTCATTTTTAGAATTTTCTACTTTAAATAACTACGATTGAAAAAGAAACAAACTGTATTGCCTTATGCAATCTAAATGGTAAAGTTAATTATAACATCATTAAAAGTGTTATATAATTAGTAATTTTTGAAACGGGTGAATTATGCAGTAAAAAAAATCTATACATTATTATAAACCCTTTTAGAAGTATTCATTTGCATGTAATCTTCATAACGAATCAATTCATCATTCTTTAATCATTAATATTTGTTGTATCATTTTTTTTTATGCAATACCATTTAAATTTATTTGCTATAGAACAGTCATGATGTATTTATCTTTTCATTCAAATTTAATAAGGGAAAAAAAAAAACAAATCATCTCAAGATTAGTAGGGAATTTTATCCTGATATTTTTCATTCTAAGAAAATTCCATTCTCTCATTTAAAGAGATTTTTTGTTCTGAAATTATAGGGTTAAAAGTTTGTTTTATTGCTTTGGACTTTTATATTTAAAATAAATGAGCAAAAGAGTATTTTTTTAAAGCTATTTAAACTAATTTTAAATCCGAAGTGCAGGATTTTAAAAATATTTCTGTTCTATTATTCAAACCACAAATCACACAATTTAAAATTTTAAGGTAAAATTCATAAAAGTTCCAAACATTATCAAGCGCTATTCCCCCTAATCTAATAATACCCTCTGTTTTCTACCTTTTTTGAAAGGTATTGTGTTTCCTAATAATACTACGTCATTAAAAGTTTCTTAAATACAAAAACATATTAAGAAAATATATAAATTATAAAATTTAACATAAAATCCAAAATGGCGAGAGAGTAGAGTTATACATTATAAATTCATCACTAATGTTATATTCTGATATCGGCTATAATTATTGATTTAATGACATGCAAACGTAATGAACGTGAACTATTCTTTGCTTTATTATCAAACAGTTGCTATGTGTAAACTTCTCTGCTTGTTTTTTCATTAACCACCTTGATTGCAACAGTTCAAGACCTTGAACAAACCGTCTGCCGTTTCATTCGTTCGATTCCAGATGTCTGTTTGTGCAAAAGGCATTATTTATTTTCCTGGAGGCAGTAGTAACACAGAATAAAACGAGAAAAAGAAAAACATTTATAAAAACGTTCCATCGTCAAGCGTTGAATTTGAAGCTGATTTAAAAAAATATTTTTGTATAGTTCTTGCGCGGCAGTTTTCCAAGGACTGGGAATCGTGTTTTTCCTTATCGCGATATCGCTTGAATATCGCGTGTCGCGCGTTAATGGAATTGTATAATGGATGAAAAATATAAAAAAAAGAAGATAGTTGATGTCCGAATAGATGGTGTTTACGAAGTGAAAATATCTCGGGTTCGTTCACGCGTACGATTCGGCGTCTGCATGCAATGTAGCGTTAAGTTGCTTCCAGAAACTATTTCTTGATTTGATTTATGTAATCTGTCAACTTGTGTGTGAATAACATGCAGCTACCATTAGAGCTTTAACTAGGATTCAGTTAAATTTTTGTTAATATGCAGTCCTCCAAATTACTTGTCTTCCCAGTCCTTGACCAAAGCCGCTCCTGTTTTTTTTTATTTATTTTTTATTTACATGTCTTTATTTTATTAATAACTCGTTTGCGCCCATCGGTACCGTCTTTACTCATGGGCCCTCCTGACAGTACCCGGGGGGTCCAAGCACTCAGGGGGCCCTTGAGAATTTTACTTTTCATAAACTGTATTAAAAATACTAAAAATGCTATTTTAAAAAAAAAAGCTGTAGTATTGGATAGACAAACGGTTGCAAATTTTGAAATCAGCTATAAAAAACATGGTGCTTAGCGTTTTTAAAAAGTGCTTAAAGGTGCTTATTTCCGATTTTCGTTAAGCCCTTAAAGGTGCTTTTTTCATGGGGCGTTTTTAAAAAGTGGTTAACTTTCACTTTTCGAAAATGAGATTTTTTTTTCTTCAACCATTTAGATTTTCGTTAAGTATTATGCAAACGCGTGGTTTTTACATTATTCTATTCAACGTTATTTATTCAACCACAATCTATTTCGGCTTACCGTTGGTTCATAGCGTATAAAAACGCCTATCATTTTACATGTTTGATGAAATACTTGCGAGTCCGCACAGGGACCGAGCAAGACAAATTTAGGCCCAAGGCGCACCAACTTTTACGAGCCCGCTACGAAATATTTTTAAATTAAGTTTCTGAAGAGTAGACCTAACAATAAAAAAGAATCTATTGAACTTCATGATTTAAGAGAAACATTCTAAAATATTTTGAAAGCAAACAATTGAAGATCATTTTTCTAAGATAAAGTTCTCGCATCTATAAATTAAAGCAAAATATAAAACAACAAAACAATGTTGTGTCAAAATAAAAATATTTTGGTGACCACAAATAATTGAAAATCAGTGATTTTTGCTAAAAGTTACTGATTAGTAGAATTATTTTTCATTGTAAGTTGTAATTATTTTTTTATTTAGTGCTTAAACCAACACAAAGCTAGCCGACTTTTCATTAGATTGAACGCTAAGTTCAGCATGCATGCTAACATAAAGTTATTAATTATAATTTTTGTTACAAAATACACATAAAAAATATCCAAAAGAGCCAAAATTATAGCTACTCAAAGAAAATTAAAAACACATTTAAATAATAATTTATTTAAATATAACACTTTTAAAAAATTAAAATTCATATTCAGTGCATTCACTTAAGCCGTTGACGTAAAAATTGCACCAATTCAAATTCAGCTGTATTTTCGAATTTGATTAGTGCAATGTTTACACGAGTTTGGTTTATAACACTATAAAGAAAATTTGAAAAAAAAGTGTCTTTTTTGAGGAAAACTGTTTCTTTCAGTATTTAAAAAAATAGTAATATTTTGGACTTTTTATAAATTTTTGAGACCCCAAAGAAAGTGTGTGCCCCTAGGCCCGTGCCTATTGAGCCTAGGCGATAATCAGGCCCTGAGTCCACATGTGCATATACTGAGCTGGGTTCGGCGAGATTATTGCAGTCTCATGTGCAACTCTGCTGCATTTTGCAAGATATTCTTAATTTCAGGGTTCATTTTCTACCTTCTGATATCGAACCGAAAAATCATTTTACAATGTCCCAATCACTACAATCTAAACAAGAAAAGCGTCAGAAACTAGTTATTTTGTCACGATCCTGTAACGTCTTTAAAAATTATTTTAAATTTTGTTAATGTATATAGTGCTTAGAAATATTTTTTGAGTGCTTAAAAAGTACTTAAAGGTGCTTGTTTTTTGTTGAAAGATTTGGCTACTCACCCTGAAAAAGTATCTAAGATGTATTAAAAAAGGTCGCATGCAACAGAAAAAAAAAAATTTAAAAATTGTTCCCCAGTGAAATCAATATTGGTGAAAATGTTTTACAAAAGTTGGCGTCACTGGTTTTAAAAAAAAATCTTTCTAAATTTTAATATGTATTACGAAAAAAATAGCTCATTAAAATATATGAAACATAATTGTGAGCTAGACAAATTTAAAGCCGTTTCTAGTTTAATCATGCCAATCAGGCAAGTGCCTTGGAAGTTCCATATCATAAAATTAAATTACAGAATTCATTAAAAGAGCTTCACAATTCGTTAATTTTTGTTTTATTCCCTTCTGAAACATAAAAGATCTCTAATTAAATTAAAAGAACTGAATATGACTGCATTATGCGGTTAACTAAATTTTCTCTTCTCGGAATATTATAATTGGTAACTGTAGCATAAAAAAACACAATTTTGTGGTTCTTTTTTTCCTATTTTTTCAATGAATATATGGGTGTTAGTTTCGTATTAACATCCTGTTTTAATCTTGAGGTTATTTTATAAACGTGTGGTCTGATTGATTTTCTTTTTTAATTTTCGAAGCAGTGCAATGTTATATTCTCTGGTCTTAGTGTTAAAATATAATTTTTTTTTGTTAATAGTAAATAATTAATAATATTTTTAATAATATCCAAAATACATCAACTTCAGGTTAACCCTTTGTTGCAGATGGGAAACCTGTGTCCTTTTTATATATTATTTTTCTGGCTCTCTCTAATTACAAGCAAAATTATATTTTAGCGTTTTTTAATTTAAAAAAAGCAGTTTAATAGTTGCTAATAAAATCTGTTAGATTATCGGATACTATAATATAAAATGCAAAACAAAAGAAAAAGAGTTTTAATAAAAAAAAATTCGTTCATATTCAAAAATTTATCAATAATTGATTTTGTAAATTCAATGATGATGAATTTTTTAGAGCTAAATAATTACAAACAAGTGCGAATTTGATGAATTATTGTTCGATGGAAAAATTTTACCCTTAAATCAGAGAAAGAAACCGTTATTTCATGCTGTATTTCATAATCATAAATTATTAAAATGCTAAATATAATATTTTCAACTTATTTTGACTTAAATTAATGCAAAATAATAAAAAAAGTAAGATTCTCATTCAGTGTTACTCGTAACTATCGTGTCTGTCTCATCCATCTCGCTTTCGATCCTTTCTCGTAACACTGAATAAACATCTGTCCATATTTCTTTGTTATGTGTTAAGAATTTGCTAATTAGGAAATATGGTGGATATTCATTTTAAATATTACTCTTTTATTAATATCATCAGAAATTACAAAAAAATCGCTTAGAAATAAGAAAACGCAGGAGGATGCGCATTTAAATCACGTTTTTATACAAGATTTTTTCCTCAACATCCAATTCAACACTTTTATTACTTTTATGTAAATATTTAATTTTGTTCGCGTGCTTGATATGATTCATATTCTAAGTTTCTGGATACGGAAATAAACTGCAGAGTCAAACACCTCATTTCTTGTCTCTTTATTTGTTCAATATCATCTAGCTTCCGTGCAGGGCGCTTTAATACTTTTATCATATCTTATAAATATCAAATTTGTTTTGAATCGTTCGTCTTATTTACATTGAGAGAGCTGTGTTAAATAAGATTTAATCCAACAAAACATTTATTTGATTTATAAACTTATTTTGATTTATAAATTTTTTCGTTATTAAATATCATTTTACCATTTTTTTTCTAGTAGTGTTGTGTTAAAATAATTTTCGATTGAGATTGATTTATAAAACGAAATTCATTTAGCTATTAACTAGAATTGAGACTATTCTTTTAGTAGGCACGTCAGCGGGATTTTTAAAACTACTAATTGTAAAAAAAAAATGCCCATAATCTTGAATTTTTGCGCTTATAAACAATAGATTTTAAAAAATTCTGCGAACTACATTTTAATTCGATGAGAAATAATCAAATGAATGGACGTATAAGATAAAATAGTTTCCAGTGTTATATTATCTCTTCTTGACCACATTTATGTAAACAAAGCTTTTTTTATTATTAACAAAGCTTCATATATTTTTTTTTTATTTTCTTAAGATATCAAAAGATCGCAGCAAAAATTATATGGGAACAAATAGCTTCCCATAGGCATTTAAAGATTAATTTAAGACTACAACTCCGTCGTAATATGAAATGATGCTTTTTTTTGCGAATAATATGCTATTTTTATAACTATTGTGAGCTTGCAACTGTCACTCATGACTGTTAGGTTAAGTTTAGTATATCTAAAGCCAGCGCTGTCTACGCTTATTTTGAAAATGGTGCGAAACGTTAATATGGAGAAAAGCCACAGTTTTGTGAAAATGAAAATCGTTTGTGGTCTAATTTCTTAATATTTAAAAAAATACTACAATGTTGCATTACTTGGGTTTATAAAAATTTGCGAAAACTGAGAGTAAGACAGTGATTTTGATAATTTTCATCTAGGTGAAAAAATGTCGCCAAATTGGCGATTTTCAAAAAAGTAAAATAACTTTTAAAATATTGTAAGTTATTTGTCTGTTCTAAATCCCAGATAATTCTTCAAGCCAAGATTATATATATAGTTTAAAATCATCGCATTGCTTCAAGTGTAAGGCACTTAAATTATGGCTTTTTTATTTTCCTTGGAGACAGGAATTCGACGAACAGCGTTAAGAGTATTTATAACGGCCTTAAAAAAGGTAAAGATAGCATATGAATCTATCATTTTGAATATAAAGTAAAAAGAATTTTTTTTTAACTCATTAGAAGAAAAATATTTTATTTTTTTACTAACATTTATTCACAAATCAACTAATTATATTAACTTTGTTTCATGTTATGCTTTTTATTTTTTAAAAATAATCTTAATGTTACTTTAGAATATTAAAAAGCGATTTTGTATTTATTATTTTAATCGCATGCTTTGACTGAAATCAGTTATATAGGAAAACTATTTTAAAAACAAATGTAATTTATTAAAAAGGAATAACTTGCAAACCGATAATGGAAAATGATAATTGATATGATAAATAAATAGTGCTGGTAAATGTCTTTAAATTAAAGATAGATATATAATTTAAAACTTTTATTAGTTTTAGTTTTATGTTGCCAACAACCGAAGATATCTGCATCTTCTCTGCATTTTAAAGATCATATCGTCTGTTTTTTTGTTTTTTTTTCTTTGTTCAATGTGAATCAAGAAACAAGAAAACGATTTTTTCTAAAAATTGAATGCATTCCGCTTACGTATCAATGATTTTTATTGCTTACTGAAGACTAATAAAAATCATTACATCAAGTAAATTTTCCATCAATAGATTATGATGAACATTTGAAAATTAGAAGACATGGAAAAACTAGTCATAGAGCGTTGAAAGAATGATGTCAACCTTGCATATTTTTGTTGTAACCCCAAAATTTAACAAACGATCCACAGAAATGTGCAGTTTAACTATGTATTTTTCGAATATATTTGTCGATAACTGAACTTTTACTAATGATCAAAGAAACAAAAATTTTTAGAACAGGATGCTATGTCTTTTGAATTCAAAATAAAAATATGCTTTTTCATTGTGTTAAAATGAGATTAATTCCACTTATCATCCGAGTTTTCTTTGTTGCCCATGCGTTTGCGTGATTATAGAGCGTGATTCTCGTGATCATTTTCTTTAAAGTTAATTCCTTCCTTTCATTGTGAGCTTCCCATTCATTACTCTCACAAAGAGATAATTCCCAGGAATTTCAATTTGCTTGAATTGTTTTTAATTGCTGTTATCTAAGATGAAAGAATTTAAAAACTTCTTAGATGGCGTTATTGCATATTCCGAGATTGCATATTGAGTAGTCTTAGCGCATCAATGATCCACTTTGTAGTGGATATTTTTTTCTGTTATCTACTAATTTAGATTTCTTAAATTAGTTACACTTATTTTGCTGTGTTGACACTATTATACAGTGCTGTGCTAAGTTTTTTCTTTCATTTGGGTATGACAAACAAAATAAATAAATAAATATACATTTAAGTACATTTGGTGCATTTAAACATTGGAACGTTTAGGTACCTATATTTGGTACTCAATTATACATATGAGCTGAGTTTATTTGATATTAACAAATAGAACATTTACCTAATACATTTAGGCTTAACAAAAAAAAAAGCTTTTTTCTACTTTCTTTTTTTTAAATTTCCCAACTATTGGTACTTTTTTTTTCGTTAATAGTAATAGTTTGTATAAATGCTTCCGTTTAATAGTATCGATACTTTTTTTAATGATGTCGAAAATTTTTATTTTTTTAAGATAATAGCATAAATATATTTCAATAAGCTTATATTTCATTTATATTTAATACTTCTATTCACAATAATTTATAGGTTATATCATATAAGCATACCACAGGCCGAATTCGACTTTTGAACCCGACTGTGGCCCGCGAAAACTCAGATAAGCCTAAGGGAACTATTATAAATTATTTACATATAAGAATTAATACTTTTATATCGCATTTTTCTCATTGCCAAGTTATTTAAATGCATAATTCTTTTGCAAATTATACTTAAAAACAAATACTTGAAAAATGATTTATTCAAACCTAAATTCAACTTCTTTTGGAGAATTTGAACTATTGATTTTACTAACAACAATAATGTTTATAATAATCGAAACTGGAAAATGAACCTTACTAATACACAAATCAATATCGATAATTATGTATTACTATCGATATCAAAAAGCTGAAATGTAACTAAATAGACTGGACAAAATGAATGAGTAAAAGCTCTGAAACTCAGCATGAACTGAAAGTAAAGTAAAAATGAAGCATGAACTGAAAATAAAGTGAAAATGAAACTCAGCAAAATGAAATTCAACACAAAATAAGCAAAATTCATTTTGTTTTAGAGATGTTTTGTTTGAACTCAAAATGATTTGAAAATGAAATTAAACACAAAAATAAGCTAAATTCAAAGATGCTTTGTTTGAACTCAAAATAAAACTCAGCAACAAAATCACCTAAATTCAATTGGTTTGGAGATAGATGCTTTCGAACACAAAATGAAGTGAAACATACTCAAACTAAAAAGAGAATGAAACACGCAACCAAATTAAATGGAGCTAAAAAAAAAAAGAAGAAAAAAAAAAAGGTGAAAGTAGGGAATTTCAAGTAAGTGCTTTCGAAGCTAAAAAAATAGCGATTAAATTATATAAATTTAATTGTCACCGATAGAAAAGAATAAAAGCTGACAGGTATAAAATTGAGACCCACAGATTTTAAATAATTATTGTTTTTGTTTTACGGGGAACTGGCACATTGGTTTTGCTTCCTTACCAGAACACTGCAATTATCTATTGCCATCAGGCAAACCGCAAAATATTTTCATGGGTTATTGGCATTAAAAATCTAACACGTCGCCGTCTATTACTAAATCGATACTGTCCAAAACTAATTTAATCTTGTGCATAACATCAGAGGTCACTAACTTTTGTATCGTAACGCAGCATTGATATCAAACTTGGCTCTATTTCCGTTGAAATCAACATTATTTTCTTCACTTCGCATAAAAAAGTGGAGTTCTTGGCCAGACTAGGCTCTGCCTATTTTCATGATGGCCATGACTCAAAATATAATCTCACTCAGGTGAAGCTATCAGACTTTTTCGTTTTTTTTTGTGGGAGTAAATCCTTTAAATTATTCCCTCCTCGTAGTTAACACAATAATGTTAATTTCTTTTGCTGTAATTCATTATCTTTTACTAATGTCGCGATAGCCATTTAATTTTTCTTTTGTAATTAACCCAATAATGTTAATTTCTTCCGCTGTAACTCATTATCTTTTACAATTGTAGTGAAATCCATTTAATATTTCCAGTCTCGTAGTTAACACCATAATGTTAATTTCTTTTGTTGTAACTTAATATCTTTTACTAATTTGGAGATAATCCATTTTTCCCTTCTCGTAGTATACACAATAAATTTCTTTTGCTGTAATTCATTATTTTTTTACTAATGTCGAGATATGCATTTAATTTTTCTCTTCTCGTAATTAACACAATAATATTAATTTATTTTGCTGTAACTCTTTAGATTTTACTAATGTAGTGAAATCCATGTAATTTTTCCCTTCTCGTAGTTAATACAATAATGTTAATTTCTTTTGCTGTAACTGAATATCTTTTACTAATGTGGTGATATCCATTTTTCAATTCTCGTAGTATACACAATAAATTTCTTTTGCTGTAACTCATTATATTTTTACTAATGTGGTGATATCCATTTAATTTTTCTCTTTTCGTAATTAACACTATAATGTTAATTTCTTCTACTATAACTCATTATCTTCAAGTAATATGGTAAAATCCAATTAATTTTTCCCTTCTCGTTAACAAGATAATGTTAATTTCTTTCGCTGTAACTCATTATCTTTCACTAATGTTGTGAAATCATTTGAATTTTTCCCGTCTCCTAGTTAATACAATATGTTAATTTCTTTCGCTGTAACTCATTATCTTTTACTAATGTGGTGAAATCATTTGAATTTTTTCCGTCTCCTAGTTAATACAATATGTTAATTTCTTTCGCCGTAACTCATTATCTTTTACTAATGTGGTGAAATCATTTGAATTTTTTCCGTCTCCTAGTTAATACAATATGTTAATTTCTTTCGCCGTAACTCATTATCTTTTACTAATGTGGTGAAATCATTTGAATTTTTCCCGTCTCCTAGTTAATACAATATGTTAATTTCTTTCGCCGTAACTCATTATCTTTTACTAATGTGGTGAAATCATTTGAATTTTTTCCGTCTCCTAGTTAATACAATATGTTAATTTCTTTCGCCGTAACTCATTATCTTTTACTAATGTGGTGAAATCATTTGAATTTTTTCCGTCTCCTAGTTAATACAATATGTTAATTTCTTTCACTGTAACTCATTATCTTTTACTAACGTGGTGAAATCATTTGAATTTTTCCCGTCTCCTAGTTAATACAATATGTTAATTTCTTTCGCCGTAACTCATTATCTTTTACTAATGTGGTGAAATCATTTGAATTTTTCCTGTCTCCTAGTTAATACAATATGTTAATTTCTTTCGCTGTAACTCATTATCTTTCACTAATGTGGTGAAATCATTTGAATTTTTCCCGTCTCCTAGTTAATACAATATGTTAATTTCTTTCGCCGTAACTCATTATCTTTTACTAATGTGGTGATATCCATTTAATATTTCCCTTCTCGTAGTAAACACAATGCTGTTAATTTTGTTGTTGTTGCTGTAATTCATTATCTTTCACTAATCTGATGAAACCTATTTAATTTGTCCCTTCTCATAGTTTACTTGTGCTTAATACTAATTTTGTTTGCAATAATACACTTTTTCCCTTGCGGGATTAGATTCATTTTATTTTTCTCTCCTCGTAATTAACTTACCCGTTAATGTTAATTTCTTTTGCAGTAACAAGCATATTATTTTCTAGCGGGATTAAATCATTTTAAGCTTTTCCCTCCCCGCAATGTACTTACACGAATGGTGATTAATTTTTCAATAACACATTTTTTTCCTGATGGGATTTAGATCCATTGGTAAATAAAGATTTAAAAATCCATATCTCTCAAACCTTCTAAATCTGTTTATTCAGATGACAGTGTGGATTAAAACTTCGATAAAATATTTTAGATGAATTTTTTTTTCAATGTGTTCTATTAATATTATAGGTGATGTATGTATATTACTCAATCACAATATATGTGCAAACAAATTTTATGACAACAATGACTCTTTAAGTTCCATCCAACCGATAGAGGTACGGCTAGAATGCTATTATTGTCTTTTCTTTTGTGTTCGATAGAGTGGAAAGAATAAAAAATCCTTTTTACTCCATTGGTCACGTGTCAATACGCGTGCATAGAATCTTCATTAATTTTCTGTTTGGAAAGGAATAAAGAACTTTCTACGTAATGAGGAAAAAATTTGATGAGTTCATTTCAGTTTCAGATACGTTTAATATCGTTTGGTGTTTTGGAGCAAAAAGAAAGAACTATATAATTGCAAATGAAGTAAAAAGAATTTGCCGAATGAATAATAATATTTCCTACCTACGTGAAACTTTTTTAAAGTTTGTTTTACAACAATTGGGTACTTGCTATTCAAGCCTATCCAGATTTAAAACCAAATAAAACATTTTTATAAGAAAAAGTTCAGTTATCAATTGTAACATCTGCTTCAATGAAGATAGAAATGAAATTCAAATGATTTTTTTTTTTTTCATATGTAAAAATCTTAAGTTGGATGATTCAGTTAAAATTGGTCTATAAAAGGTAGTCGGGTATTGTAAACTATCATTTCAGCTTATTTTCAGCAGTTACAATAGCACTAAACGATTGTAAAAATTCCTCTAAACAGCATTTTCCGGTGCCTTAAATTATCATTTCAGCTTTTTTTTTTTCTAAGCAGTTACAAAATTAGTTTGTAAAAATCACTCTAACCAACAATTCCCGGTATCTTAAACTATCATTTCAGCTTTTTTTTTTCCAACAGTTACAATAGCATTAAATGTTTGTAAAAATTCCTCTAAACAACATTTTCCGGTGCCTTAAATTATCATTTCAGCTTTTTTTCAGCAGTTACAAAAAATTCGTAAAAATCCCTCTAATCAACAATTCCCTGTATCTTAAATTATCATTTCAGTTTTTTTCCATCAGTTACAATAGCACTAAAATTTTGTAAAAATCAATTTAACCAGCAATCGAAACATTCATCTGTTTTATGTAACTTCTTGGAGAAAAAAAAAATTCTACTTCGACCTCGTTTTTCTACACATAAATACCAACAGCTTTTGTTTTACTGAATCCAGTAATAAATCATACTCAAGTGCTTTCTTTTTATCACAAAAAAATTCAACATCTAGAATCTGAAATGAAATCTTTACTTACACTCTTAAGTTGGTTCATATCACATTTATTGCGCACGAAGTTCGTTCTTTCGTTGTACACATTTCACCCTATGATGCAATAGAATTTCAGAATATTTGATGTTGTCCCGGTGACCACAGAGCCATATTAAAAATAAAATCTGTCAGATAAATACATGTTTTCTATCAATTTTGAGAATATAACACGATATTTTAACATGTTAATAACATGAGTATTTGGTTCGTAGCATTTAGTGGAATATAAATAAATGCTTCATTTCTTTATTTCGGGAAAATATTATATAGGATTTCGAATTCCCTGTGACCCCAGAGTTCTATTAAAAATAAAATTGCTAAATAATGATGATGTTTTCCATCAATTTTCAGGGGAAACACACTATTTTGACATGATTATAAAAAAGGTATTTGATCGGTAACTGGAATATTTAGTAAAATACAAATAAATGCTTCATTTCTTTATTTCGGGAAAATATTACACAAGATTTCGAATTCCCTGTGACCACAGAGTTCTATTAAAAATAAAATGGCTAAATAATTATGATGTTTTCCATCAATTTTCAGGGGAAACACACTATTTTGACATGTTTATAACAAAGGTATTTGATCAGTAACTGGAATATTTAGTGGAATACAAATAAAGGCTTCATTTCTCTATTTCGGGAAAATATTACACAAGATTTCGAATTCCCTGTGACCACAGAGTTTTATTAAAAATAAAATGGCTTAAAAATTATGATGTTTCCCATCTGTTTACTGGAATATTTAGTGGAATACAAATGTATCATTACTTTATTTCAGGAAATTATTATATAAGCAGACTTCGAAGTCATTTTTATATAAGATTTCAAACTCATGTTTTAGTTAAAAACTTATTAATTATTACTTTTATTTAATATTGATTTATTTTTCAAAATTGTTTTTAAAAAATTCCTCCTTATCTACGATTTTTTGAAAACTCAAATTAATAATAATTATTTAACTCATATAGTGGTAATCAATGCTAAATTGTATTTAATCATCTTATGTCGCTTTCAATTGTATAACTTACAATGATACGAAACAAAACTTAGTATTGTACACAATAATAGCACATAAAGTTTTTATAGCACATCCTAGTTTAAAAAGCGCTTCAGGGTGCCCTGTCTTGATGCCGAACTCTGACTAACTGTGTGGATTGTTATTGCGAAAGACTCACCGTTGAGTCTATTTCCTAATCGCTTACTCAGGGAGGGCATCCATAATATTTGATGATTCTTAACCAGTGGGGATTGATTGCGTCATCAAGTGTCAGACCATCCTATTATTCAATTAGACTCCATCAGTTTTGCCGGATGACGTGTTAAGTGAGGGACGATATCATGGCTCTTTCTTGAAGATAGCTTCATGTGGAAGCTGGACGTTGGTTTAGAGGTGGGAAGTGCAGAAAATTTTTTATCTGAACGGATGTCCGGACTTCTTCGAGGCCTGGATTATTTTTTTCTTTTTCTGTATCTTGTATTATACTTGATTTTCTTTTTTAATTGTAGAGGAAGGAAGATTGCGTTTGTTTGGCGCAATTTTTTTTCTTCAGAGCGTTAAGTGGACCAACTTCCTCATTGCAAAGTGAATGTTCGAAAATAATGTAGGAGAGTGTTAACCGCTTCCCTGATTATACCGAGTTAAATCGGATATGTATATATTGCAAGTATTTATTATCCCGAGAAAACTCGGGCGCAGCAGAATTTGAATAGTACGTTCTGTTTTATCACGTTTTTACTCGACTGGAAGCAAATAAATAAATAAATAAAAATAATAATAATTTGAGCCGCGATGGCTCAGGGGATAGAGCATTCGCCTTCCAATGAGGCGAACAGGGTTCGAATCCCAGTAGATACGAATTCCGCACCCGGCTCCCACCGACCACAGTGCTGACATAAAATATCTTCAGTGGTAGACGGATCATGGGGTAGAGTCCCTTTGCCGTCAGACTAACCGTGGGAGATACTCGTGGTCTTCCTCTCCATGTAACGCAAATGCGGGTTAGTTCCATCAAAAAGTCCTCCACGAAGGCAAATTTCACCCAATACTTGATCCTGGAGTTCCCTTGTCTTCTGGATTGAGTTCAAAATGACAAGGCTACGGCGTTGAACATTAGTAGACGTAAACCCATAAAAATTGGGTCGGCTGTTCAACGACGGTTATAAAATAAAATAAAATAATAGTAATTTGCTGTGCTTGAAAGTTTGCCAAGTTTTGTTTGGGAGTTATGCTGTTGGAATGTGGGACTGTACACGTGTTTTGTGTGATTGTATATACGATAGTTGCTGCGCATTTACACAGAAAAAAAAAAGTTAAAAAAAAAATAGCGTATCACTTCACTGGCGTTTGGAAACTATCACTTTTGTGTTGTCCCTTGTTTCAAAAACTATCATACAAAGACTAATATGTAACTTTTTTCATTTACCCGAGATAACTCGTGATAGTAAACTGATTGTAAATTAAATGTTTTTTTACAAAAAAAGAAACATATATAAACAATAACAAAAAATGTAAACTTTAAACTTGTGTATAAGTTTCGTTTTAGTTCCTTGTATTTATTAATGAAATAAAAAAATATGCAGATTTTTTGCATTCGCCCCCCCCCCCAAAAAAAAAAAAAAACTTGGTAAGGGAAGGGGATAAAAAAGAGAGATGAGTGGATTTCCAACTGGTGTTTCGTGAAATGAGAAAAAAAAAGTGTTCCAGCAAAATTTAAAACTACATGAAAATAGAAACACAAAAGCTAGAAAGTATTCCGGCAAAAATTAGAGTTAAAAAGCGTTCCTACAAAAATTGAAATTACATTAAGATAGGAGGAAAAAAAATCTTGCGTGTAGCTTATAAAATCAAGTCTTTATAGTCGCCTAATTTTCCAGGTATTATGTTCTTTTTATATAAAGTTTATTTTAAAATGACACATTAAGATGTGTTTAAAATTTTGAAAGGAAGGAGATGATATGTCTGTGGTTTTCCAATAACAATAATAACACAAAATAAACCACCGATTTTTCATCTGCGTTCCTTAAAAATTTTATAAGAAATTCTTGCAATTTATTTTAAGATGAACTATATAAAATGAACCTTGAAAATTAGCCGAAATTGATACGAACTCGATTTTTATAATTAACACGACATATTTTATTCATTACTTTTTTATGCAGATCCATATGAAAGTTTTTTTTTATTTAATTTTTCAGCTATAATATTTCATGCTTTTTCGTCTTAGAATTCATTAAGTCTGAGAAAATTGCACCTTATTTTAACATGTTTTAAAAATACAACTCTAAACAAAATAAAAACGTGATTTCAGATAACTTTAGAAATGCCTAATTTGTTGCCGTAGCTCCGAACTAGTAAAAAATAATTAAACATGATATAACATGATTAATTAAAACATGAGTTAAAATCCTAAACAGAATCAACAATTTTAATTTATAACAATGGCTAATGTTAAACTAATGCGTAAAAATCGTTTTCTAACATTTCTCCTGAACAATATAATTAAAAATTTCAAACAATTTTTCGGATCAAAGCTAAAATTGTTCTTCGTAGTCGATATTTAATAAGATGTTCAAAATACAAGGCTCCGCGACAAGGACACACAAAATAATGAGTAAACGCAAATTTGAATGAAATCGGTCGAACAGTTCCTTAAAAATCGAATTTTAAAAATACGACATTTTAAAATTCATCAGGAAATATTCGACTGATTTTGCTCAAATTTTGTATCTTAAATTACATTCTTTAAATTTATCAACAAAAAAAATGTAAAACTTACAATTCAAATTTTTTCCGATTGTTAATAAATTAAATAATACATAATTCTTACATTTATTATTTGCTTGTGGATGGATACACGAATTTTATAATTGTGCGCAGAAAAAGAATTTCAATTCACTCAAAAAGTTCGCGAGATATCACGTACTACGATTCTTTTGTATTTTCCCCATCAGATATTTTTTTCTCACACTTTTCCTTTTCTTAACTTATTATTCATAGATTTCCGTATAATAATTAAATTGCACTACCCTTTAACTACGAACAGGGTGCGTAGAGATTTTAAAAAATGCTTAAAGGTGCTTATTTTTGATTTACGTTTTTTAAAAGCCCTTCAGGGTGCTTTTTTTATTCGGGGTTTGTAAAAAGAGCTTAATTTTCTATCTTTTTAAAAAGAGATTTTTTTTCTTTGCCGTGTCGATTGTCGTTCTAAATTACAAAAAAATGCATGATTTTCACAATTTTCTCTGCAATATTTATCAGAAATTAGTTATTTTATCGCGATCATGTAAAGTTTTTGAATTTTATTGGTTTTATGTTTATAAATTAAAAACTTTAAACGATAGAAAAAAATAATTTTTATTACTGCACAAATTCTAATTATGATTTTTTTTTGGAAAGTGATAAAAAGTTTTTTTGAGTGCTTAAGAAGTACTTAAAAGGAGCTCATTATTATTATTATTATTTTTTTTTTTTTTGTTGAAAAATCTGGCTAAGCAACCTGATGAGATTTCCGTAGTTTTAGAAAATGATTATACCATATTAAAATGATATGATAGGTTATGAGTTAATATTTTAGTAGACATAATTTTAATATACATAATTTTAACATATTTAATATATATAATTTTAGTATACATAATTTTAATAAAAATAATTTTGTTTATACCACTGCAAATAAATAATTTTAAGATTAATATATTAGATGTCTGATAAACTAATAATCCTGTTTCTAATTTCAGATAAAAGTTTCATAATATTTCTGTTTCTGTTCATAAACACTGGAAAAAATATTTGGTAAACACCTTAAATGGTAAATATCTAATTGTCAAAACGGCCGAACTTCATCAGGATAGTCCACAATTCAACATTCATTCACAATTAAATATGGATTGATAATGTTCCATATTGTTGAATAAAATATTGAATTTCAGTAATATCGGGAACTACTATTACGAGAGAAAAAAAAAGGCAGTGGGAACATTTTATTTAATTTTTTTGAACTGTTAACTCTTTGTGACTGCTACTATTTGTTAACTAAAACAAAGTGTATAGAGGTGTTCAAGTCAGAGGCTGAACTAGATCAGTGTTCCACTATCATTTGATAAATTTTCGTCTGTACTAATTACTATTGAACGATTCGTATTCCTATCCCAATGAAAATGTATTCCTATTGGATGTATCTGTAACTCATTTATCATAGATGGGTCTCCAAAAGTAATTGGTAAGAGAAGTGACGTCAGCTTACACATCTATATACAGCAATTCTTTATTTTTTACCTGTTAATAAATAGTTATCATTACGGAGAAATTATTTCTATGAAGTATTCTTACTAGCATTTATTTTTAAATAAGTACATAGCATTTTTCTATAGAAAATAGCTACATTCTTAGAAAATTCTACATTTCTTAGAAAATAGCTACATTCAACCTTTTTTTCTGATGTATTCTATCACTTTTGATAACCGTTTAATGACCTTTTTTTTAATCTTACAGGTTATTGTGAATCATGGCTGATGATTCGCCAGGAAAAGTTCAAGCTTTGCGTGCTATGTTTTCAGAAAAAAATAATCCATTAATGGGAATGATGCCACCTGGTGGTAAATTATCAAACAGGCCTTGGAAAGGTGTCGTAGATACGACCGAAAATATATCCTCACTGAAAGAAAAAATCATTCGTGAACAAAAGACTCCACAATTCAACAATGCCAATAAGGTGTTGCCATTTCCAATTTCAAAAAACTCCACAACTAAAGGCGACATAAATAAAGAAACCAATGGAGCTGACTTGAAAATACCAAATAAAGTTTTACCTAAACCCTATATAGGACCAAAACCTACAAATATGTCTCAACAAATTAGGACTAATTCCACGCTAAGTGCAGTGTCAGAATCTCAAGAATTAATTATGTCTAATGGAAATAAAACAATTAGTGATAGTCAAGCTCTTCTGAACTCTCAAGCCAAATCTAAAGTAGTCGCCGAAACTATCGCCTCTTTTATGTTTACCAATGGTTTTAGTCTTAAAGAAAATGAATCTATGTCAACTAACGCCAACAACAAAAACAATCAACCGCCGATACCAAAGCCAAGAAGCTCTCTATCGCGAACAAACTTACAAGACCAACTAAATGTGATAAATTCTCAAAGTAATCGAGTGTCAAAGTCTAGTTCCGATACTTTAAGTGATATAATTAGTTCAGATAATTATATTTGTAAAAGTAACTGTAACTTTAGACGGAAAGAGCTGCCATCTTTAGAATCTCTGGGTCCAGCTCCAGCAAAACCATCCAAACCCTCTCATATGGTACTGCCAGCAAAATATTGCTCATCTAACTCTTCTGAATCGCTTGCAAGTGTTCGAAGTAGTCAACCACCTCAGCATCCACCTCCTGCATTGCCACATAATTTTACACCCCCTGTTCCTCAAAGACCTGGTTATCGTAAGTATCGATATATATTTTTTTATTTTATATTTCATAACCGTCGTTGAACAGTCGACCCAATTTTTTTTTTTTTTTGGAAGTTTACGACTACTAATGTTCAACTCAATAGCTTTGAAATTTTGAACCCACTCCAGAACACAAGGGAACTCCTGGATCAAGTAGTGCGAGAAATTTGCCTTCGTGAAGGACTTTTGATGAAAATAATCCGCATTTGTGTTACATGGGGAGGAAAACCACGAAAGCCTCCCACGGTAAGTTTGACCGGAAGGGGACTCTAACCCATGATCCGTCGTCTACCACTGAGGATATTTTTGTCAGCACTGTGGTCGGTGCAAGCCGGATGCGGAATTCGTATCGACCAGCCATCGCTGGGATTTTTTCCCGGTTCACCTCATTGGAATAGGATAGGCGAACGCTCTATCCTCTGAGCCATCACGGTTCAGTATCGATAAATAGTGAAATTTTACCAATTTATGTCAAGATCATTCTAAAGAGTAAAGTACATTTTCATCTGACAAAGCCTCACAGTTCTTTCAAAATCCCAACGCAAAATCATTGACTATCTCAGTTCTTTAGTTGTCTCACTGTTAGTGTCAGGCTTGTGAACAACTATTGAATGACAATCATGACGGTGTAAAGTAGTGGACGAGTTGGCGACTTGTCAGATCAAAAAATTCTTTACTTTCAGAAGGAATTTAGTCTATATCTTTCTGAATTATAAATAATTTGTTTCGAATAAAATTATGTTAAATTTCCATATGCGATCGTCGCAATGCTCGAATACGCCATCTGGGGAGAAGACCGGTTCCATGCTTTTGGGCCTTCTCCCTTCCCTCTCCTCCTGTTTTCAGTTGTATAGGAATGCACTACGATATTTTTCTTTTTCTAAATATTTTTCGTATTTAATTAATAAAATTATTTTTTAAAATTTCCACGATGCTTTCTTTTAGAACTATGTTTCATGTAGTTTTCAGTTCCATATAGACTTTAATTTATATGAAAATCAAGACAGAACGTACTTCCTTCTTCTATGACTCTCCACACGCTAATGGTGAAAGCATGCGAAGTGTTGCCATAGGTAGAAAGTTCTACTCTACGCCACCTGTAGCCCATTTCGATCGCCAATACAACTTCACTGATTAAATAAATACTTCAGCAGAACTAATTTTGCATTACTTTTATGAAAAGTTTCGTTATAATGTTTAATTGTAAAACAGAATTTGGTTAAAAAAATTAAATATTTAATCTGTAAAATAACAAAATAGTTAATTAAACAATTTACCGCTGCATTTTATTTATCGTAAAATTTTTTTTCTAGCCTGTCCACCAAGGCCTCACACTCCTCCTCCTTTACCCCCTTCACAAACATCAGCACCTGTCATCAAACCCAAGCTATCATTAAGGGAAGAGATAGAAGAACTGTACGAAGATACTCTGTTAGAACATGGTAGGCGGCCTGTTTCACTTATGTAAGTCTCCTTCATTTTGATCAACTCACCTCCAATTAATCCTTTTATACGTCATCTGTGTGTCGAATCCATTTCAGTTGCACCAATCTGCTTCAAAATAAAAAAAATATTTGCACGAGGTCAATCCATAGATGTACCGACTTCTTAGGATTTGTGGTTGCTTCAACCTTTCCAGTAGTTTCCAACGTCCAATAAATAATCATAGGTACCGATTTTTTAGGAGTTTTTGTAATAAATTTTATTGAGTTTTAGTAATAAATTCAAATCTGTCCTGCAGCCATTAAATTACATAAACCACCGTAATATGAGTTCCAACTATGTCGGGAGATAGGATAGAAAACTTATGCCATTCTCAAACCACAACTTCATATGCTATTGCTAAATAATTGTTTCGTAACTACGTTTTCATTTCCATAAAAAAATTAAAATTATACTAAATAGATGCTTAACGTACAACTTACTATTTAACCTAATTAAATTATTACCTAAAGCAGCTGAGCAAAATGGATCATAATTATAGCGTCACCAATAGATAAAGAAAAACCAGAGTTTATGGTGCCATATAAGAGACATACGTATATATGTAGATAAAGATGTAGCAATAATCGTCATATGGATGTTTTCAAAATTAAAAAAATTAACACATAAAAAGAAACCAGAACATGTTCTAGACCAGGGGTTTCCAACTTACATGAGGCCGGGGGCCACAATTAAAAACACAAATCAAATGGCGGGCCGCAACTTATCAAAATTTTATGTAGGACTCTTTTTATGTTTGAAGGAACATTAAATGTTACTGTCAGATTTTTACCAAGCTGTACAAAACAAAAGTATTGAATTACAAATTAAAATAAGAAGTAGATTTTTAAAATAATTAATTGCATATTAAAAAATTCGGAATACAATAACTTTAATGTACACCTATGTATTAAACAATTAATGTGCAACAGATGTCTAATGATATAAAACTTTAAAAAGGTTGGTCTTAAAACTTACATAGTAGCACACAAAATGTTCAATGAGAAAATTGAGGTTTGTCTGCTGCAATCACCAGAGAATAGATATTTACATTTTAAATTTAAAATTTACAAATGTGTGTGTGAATATTTTCGTGCAAAATGAGTGGTTTCAAAAAGTTAAATTTGAGAATTTCTTCGAGAAAATTTCTGATACACACATGCTAAATTATAATCACAAAATACAAAAAAAAATTAAATAAACAAGAGCAACATACACGATTATTCTTGTATTTGAATAGATATTTTCTTGGATGCAAAACCCGAGAAAAATTTTTTTTTGCACCGTTGGTATGTTAAATTTCACAGAAACGAAGAAATTAGGTTTTTATAAACGAGAAAAGTATTTTTAACCCATACAGAGTTTTTAAGAAAATTGTCCGCAAAAAAAAAAAAAAAAAATGACAACTAATATATTTTAGTTCGTGGGCCACAAAAAAAAAGCTTCGCGGGCCGCCAGTTGGAAACCACTGTTCTAGACAGTTAAAGGTAGCAAAACCTAGGGTAAAATTAAACGACCCATAATCAAATGAAATACTCAAAGTTATTAGAACAGAATTCGACAGTAGACAGACTAGCAACAAGAAAGGGTTGAGCAATATTGTCACTTAAGATAGCTGAAATTATATTTATTGAGCTAATATTTGCTTATAAAGAAAATTTCATTCAATAGAGCATCTGCTTTGTGCCTTACCTTTAAGCATTTAAATAATAAATATTTTTTTATTTTATTTAATCAAACATTTCTTGGGTTTCCATTTATAAAAGGTCGAACCACTTATCCTTTATTTCGTTTCATCTACGTCGCGCCCTTGGCGTTTACTTAACTACCGGCTTCAGTTTAACCTTGCTATAATATCAACGTTGTTTAAATAATTAGACGTTCGTATTTACTATGATTCAATATTGAAATTTAAACTGTGTGCGTCATTTATGTGTTGTTTAGTTTACACGGTTATTAATAAATAAATTTTGCCTTTGACATTTTTAATTTAAAATACTGATTAATATGAAAATTTCAGTTCAAAAGAAGAAAAAAAAAAACAAGAAAATAATTAATATAGGGTTTTATTTATGTTCAGTGTGCAAAATAAATAAAAAAATAAAAATTAAAAAAATAAATAAATAAATAAATGGACCAACCGAAAAAACTTGATTTTTTTAATCAACGGATTTTTACGTTCTAGGACTCAATCTTAATGGTCTGAGGGGGTGAATTCAAATACGCTAATTAATTAGAGCAGACAATATTTTAAGTTATATGTTATAAGTATAAGTATATAAGTACTTTCTCTGAATAAACAAACCTTTTTTTTTTTTTTTTAAATCAGATTTAGATTTTTGGCCCCCGAAATATAGGGGGCAGCTGCAATCTGGAGAAATATAGTCCTCATAGTTTGATCAGGAGAATGCTCCTAAATTTAGACCCCTTAATGTTAATTTTACTTTTTGCGTATTTCATTATATTTCGAGAACTTTTTAAGTGAATCGAAAAATTTTAGCGAAAATTTTAAAATTCGTTTATTTAAAGATAGCTTCAGGCAAAATTTAACTTTCAGTAAATATTTATTATTATTTTATTTAATAATAGTCTAAAAAAATTTTGAATTGTAAGTTACGCAATTTTTTACATCATTTTAAATAATGCAGTTTTAAATGGCAAACAAAATACAAAATTGAGTGAAATCGGTCGAATAGTTCCTGAGAAATCAAATTCTATAAATACGATTTTAATATGTATTTCCAACGATTATTATATTACCATTACATTACAATTTTATATAAAATCTGATACCCTTAATGTTAATTTTTGCGTTATTTCACCTTATTTCGTGGAATTTTTTTAACCAAATCGAAAAATTTTGTGCACACCATTATAAAATTCGTTTATCTAAAGATAGTTCCATGCAAAATATAACTTTTAGTAAATGTTTATTATTTTATTTAATAATGCGTAGTCGAAAAAAATCTTGAATTGTAAAGTATACAATTTTTTAACATCATTTTGAAGAATGCAATTTTAAATAGTAAAATACAAACTTTGAGCGAAATCGGTCGAACAGTTCCTGAGAAATAAAATTTTTAAAAATACGACTTTTTTTCTAACGCATTTCCAAAAATTATTATGTTACTATCGTATTACAGGATGCGTAGCCAGATTTTTCAACAAAAAATAAGCACCTTTTAAGTACTTTCCAAAAACAAAAAAAATTTTATAATTAGGATTTGTGCAGTAATAAAAATAATTTTTTTTCTATCGTTTTAAGTTCTTTATTTTATAATCATAAAATTCAAAAACATTTTTAAAAACTTAACATAATTATGATAAAAAAGAACTAGTTTCTGATAAATATTGCAGAGAAAATTGTGAAAATAATGCATTTTTTTCTAATTTATGACGACAATCGACACGGCAAAGAAAAAAATCTGTTTGTAAAAGATGGACAATTAAAAAGGCACCTTTAAGGGCTTTTGAAAAACGTAAATTAAAAATAAGCACATTTAACCCTTTACCACTGTCGCCCGAATCCAGTTCGGACAATTACTACGTGCAGTATTTGTGATGCCCAAACTGACTTCGGGCGAGGGAAAAATTAACGTTTCTATTTTGTGAAGCCCAAGCTGCGTTCGTTTCTACTTTAGGATACTTAGTTCACTATTTTCCTAATAGATGGCATTAGCGGTCCTAGTTTTTCATCTATTACAACTTCAGTCGAGGGAGGGGAAATGTGGATTGAGGGAGGGAATAGATTTGTAAAATTTATGTATTGAAAATCATATTGTTGAGTTTTTATATTATATTATACTAGTTATATTATATTTAGCTTCAAAATTTCGTTTAATTTGCTCGAATTGAATAAGATGTGTGTGTAATCCATTACTTTTTTATGTGTATGTAAAAATTATAAACATAGTAGTTATTGCGTTTAAAATTTTATTTTTCTGATAAAAAACCATTTTCTAACTTTTATAATAATATAAAGAACAAAATTAAACAATCAACAAATTTTTCCATTTTTCTGAAATATATGTTCAGGGTTTAACCACTTTTTTAAAAACGCTACGCACCCTGTATTATAATATTCTATAAAATATGAATGCTATTGTAGTTTTTTCCTCTCCAACTGAAATATTAAAAAAAAAAAAAAAATCTTACTGATTATTTGTTTTTCAAACTATACTTACAACTATTTTCTTAATTTTCTTTTCAGACCTGAGTATACAGAAGAGGAAGAGGCAGAAGAGCTTTATAATGATGCGGATGACGTCACTACATTCTCACCTCCATCAACATTACTCATCAAACCAAAAAACCCACCTCCTCCCTGCCCTTCTGAATACTTACAGCCAAATGTCCATAGCTCAACCGGTAATAACACATTACAAACATATCATTATGTTCCCATTTTGAATTACTACAAATGTGACTGGGAAAGTTAATGGTTAGCACGCCCTTTCATAATACTGAATCATGAAGTTACCACGCAGCCATATTCCGCCAAATCGAATTTATTTAATTCCGTAAAAAGAGTAAATAATGACGTATATTTAAGCCTCGGTAGGTATGGGGATAGAACACTCGCTTCCCAATGCGGTCACCGGGTTCGAATCCCTACGATGGCTGATCGATACGAATTCCGCAGCCGGTTCACACATGCCACAACTAATATCTGAGTATCTGCTGACGAAAAATATGCTCAGTCAAAGACATTTTTCTCAATACTTCATCCAAATGAGGTGAACCGGGTTCGAATCCCAGCGTTGGCTGGTCGATACGAATTCCGCAGCCGACTCGCACATGCCACAACTAATATCTGACTATATGCTGACGTAAAATATGCTCAGTCAAAGACATTTTTCTCAATACTTCATCCAAATTAGGTAAACCGGGTTCGAATCCCAGCGATGGAAAGAATTCCGCATCCGGCTTGCACCGACCACAGTGCTGACGTGAAATATCCTCAGTGGTAGATGGATCATGGGTTAGAGTCCCCTTGCTGTCAGGATAACTGTGGGAGTTTCTCCAGGTCTTCCTCACCATGTAACGCAAATGCAAGTTATTTCCATCAAAAATTCCTCCACGTAGGCAAAATTTCCCGATACTTGATCCAAGAGTTCCCTTGTCCTCTGGATTGGGTTCAAAATGGCAAGGCTACGGAGTTGAACGTTAGTAATCGTAAAACCAAAATTGGGTAGGCTGTTCAATGACGGTTATACAATAAAATATTTCATCTAGGAGTTCCCTTGTCTTCCAGATAGGTTTTAAAATTACAAGGCTGCGAAGTTGAATATTGGTAGTCGTAAACTAAAAATTGGATCGGCCCTTTTACGACAGTTATAAAATAAAAATCACGTGTATTTGTGTTGATAACGAAAAAAGAAAGCTATCGGAAAATTGAAGGAATTTACTTAATTTAGATTTATAATTTGTTTATGTATTTTATTGTAACCGCGATATATTTTTGTTTTGTGCACCTGGCAACTTCGATGCATAATTAGTTTATGTTCCACACGGCTTCATGCCTTTTTTTTTTTTTGTATTAAGTAAAAAATTTATAGTGAAAAAATTGAAATCTTTGTGAAATATAGAATGTGTCACTTAAGAGAATTGACACTTGACAGGCTAGGCTTACTCGAAATAGAATGTAAAGAACTGTTGCTAACGTAAACAAATTCCACGTTTCAACAACCCATCAGGATCGAAATACCCACACTATGTCGCTTACAAATATCCCATTGTCCCACAACAAATTCACGCGACACCCCGAAAATAAAATCATGTCCAGAAAATAGTTGTGCTGGGCGTGGAAACTATTTTTTCTTATGAAAAAGATAGTCTTGTATAATCATATTGTATGGAACGGAAAATGAGTTTTTTAAACATTTCTCTTAATTTTGATAAAAAAAAAAAAAATAGCTTTAACAATACGTTTTCCTTTTCTTTAGGTTGGTATAATCAAATAAAACTTTTTCATAGTTAGAAAATTGAAAAATTAAAACATTTCATTTTTATTAAAATTTTGTTACCATAAAATTTTTCTATTTTATCACTTTATAATGCTCATAATAGTTTTTTAATTACAGAAGAATTGTATCAAGACGCTGAAGATGTAAGTTGACTATATTTTATAAAACGTATTGAAAACAAATATTTTTTTTCTTTTAATTTGCGTATGGCTCATGCATGTTTTTCATATTATTATAATTTAAACATAAAAAATTATTTAAATAATATTGAATATTGTATAATATTGCGTTACTTTTTTTCATTATGGTTAGAATTGTAATCCAATGTATAGTTTAAATGTTCTTTTTCAAATGATTATTTATTGATTTTTTTATTAAATGATTATTTAACGAAGAACTTTATAACTCGAATGTACTAACTAAACCGTGTAACTAATGTTAAATTATAAATTTTCCTCCCATTTGAAATATATAAAACAAATTAGCTATAAAGAAATTTTTTAGATTTGACTGATAACTTTTTATTTAGCAATTGCTATTATTAAGAAATCATATCTAATATTAAAATTATTTTATTAAAACAAATTTAAACTTTAATTTAATTTTAGTATATGATACGTGCACAGGAGGAGTAAAAGATGGTAAATTATGCACCTAGAATTATCGAAACAAAAATAAAATGTAGAAATTTTAAGCTGAAGCTATATTAAATGAAAACATTACCAAATTTTCCTTTTATTATTTACTTACTTTTATGTGTAAATTTAAAAGACATAATTTTATTTTTTAGGCTAATAATGAAGAATTTTACGAAGTTATGCCGTGTGATACGATTTTTCCTGAGTATGTACTTTATTTTATGTTTTAACTTTTTTAGAACAAACATCACAAGTAAATGTATTTTGTTGATCATTTTTCAAAGGCTTAAAAAAAGTTCCTCAATATTTAAACCTGTTTTTTTCAATTCTTACTAATAATTCACACTCTCCCTGTATCTTGTTCAAATTTTTAATCGTTTATAAAATACTTTTTATTCATCCATTCAAGTTCAAATAAATTTTTTTAACCTTGTAGTAGATGACACTTGATGTTAATACCGTTTTTTTCAAATATTAATTCATTCTTTCAATAGGGATGATCGAAAAACGAAATGGAATTTTCTGATTGGATAAGCGTTAGTCATTGTTTTAAATTTTATTATAAGCGATTCAGTTTTTAACATATTTTAAAAATAACATCAATGATAATTTCTAACTTATAGCTCTATTTGAACCAAAAAAAATAATTACGCACATTTAAATATTTAATTATTTTATATTGGCTCTCAGGGCACTAAATTTATACTTTTATAATTGTCTGATACCACGCGCCTTTTTTTCCCCCTTCAATTCCTACTATTAGTTCACACTCTCCCTATATCTTGTTCAAATTTTCAATCGTTCATAAAATACTTTTTATTCATCCATTCAAGTTCAAATACATTTTTTAAACTTGTAATGGATGACAGTCGATGTTACTGCAGTTTTTTCAAATATTAATTTATTCATTAAATTTAATTAATTAATTTTAATTTTATATGGGAGAAAAAGTAGTAATTATTTAATCAAAAGTAACTAAAATAAAATTTTGCTTTGTTGACCTAGGTAGGAATTGACTTTAAATTTTTTTTATTATATTACTTGTTTTATTTTTAGAAAAATTAATGTCACAGTAACTTTATAATTTCGTTAAGATAAATGCCTTTAAAGGAGATGAAATTTTATTTACCCTTACTCAGAGGTGTTCCGCGGAACCTTAAGGTTCCATGGGAGGGTTAAAAGGGTACCGAGAGTTAGAACTTCTTTTTTCACCCAGTAATGAATTTTGAAACCAGTAATTATATTTAGATTCAATCATTTTACGTTTTTATTTTGTAAAAAATTTATAAAAATTTTTTTAACAATCAGCAGATTGTTTAGTTAATGTGCAAATTGTTGGCTTTCGAACTTCAGCCGTAACTTCATAATCTAATAATGGATGTATTTGTTCAAATTTTCGAGCAAAGCGTTTGCTATAAATATTTGTCCTAGTAGGAATTTCCTTTTTCTTTTAGAGAACTCTCATACATACATATTTTCGTTGGAGAAAAAAAGAAAAAAAAAAAGATGGTCACAAATTTATGAAATTAACGAAGTTTTAATTTCCGCAATCACTCTTTAATATTTGTAAGACGTCAGGTAACACTGCGTAAAAAAAAGATTTAGTTCCCGAATTCTATATAATTTTTCTTTTTTTTTAAATTTAAAGAGAGTCTGGATCTCCAGTGTATAGCAATAATAAAAAAGAAATCGAAAGGCTCCAAAGAGAAGAAGAGAAGAAAGTACGAAAAGAACAGAAAGAGAAAGAAAAACGGGAAAAAGAACAAGAGAAACTGAGAAGAAAATTTGGAGTAAGTTAACTTAGTCACGTTACTTTTAATATCAGTTCATTTTAAAAAGAGATAAGGTGCTAGGTTCCATTTTAATGCGTTTAGAAAAACCATTTTTATGAAATACGGTAATAGCAATATATGTTCTTTGCTCACTGCTAAATGTACTCATATTTAATAAAAATATGTTTTAAATTTTTTTTAAAAAAATGTAAAGTAAAACAAATATTTAAAAAATGGAGAAATATGTTTTCCCAATGAAAACTTCCTTAAAAAAGGATTTGGATTAAAAATAAGAAAAACACGCTCTTTTATTACGTCATATAGACCACATGTTTTCTCATTAATTAAACTCTTCTTATTTGAGAATCCGAAAAAAAATCTCCCTCATATCCTCAGTTAAGAAAAAACACATTATTGAAGAAATAGCGAACCAAATCAAGTGAATATTACTTGATTAAAAACTTCATTCACTTCAAAAATATACAAATTGGAAATAACAGTCATGTTGAGTTTCAAGAACTCAAAAACAGGCGCCTATTTTCAAGACTTGCTATACATGAATGAGGAAAAAGATAAGTGATTTGAAATATGAAACGTAAAGATGCCAACGATAAATGGAAAAATAAAGGCCAGAAACAAAACTCAAAAAACCCACAAAAAAAACCGAGAGAGGCATATCAGAGTAAAATGCATTTCCACAGGCTTCACATGAATAAAAGAAGATTTCAGGGTATCGAGATGAGCTGATTTGACTGGGGCAGAAATTATTCTGGCATTGTCCAAACAGAATTTATGCCCAAGATTCCAACAATGTGCAGCTATTGATGATTTCTTGTATTCTTGATGCCGGGCGTTTCTATCGTGTTCCTCAAGTCTAAATTTTAATTGGTCTTCAAAAACCAGCCTTAAACTAAAGATAATATGACGCATATTATGTCTAAATTTAAGAACAACCCATATCAAAGAGTCCAGAATTAACATTTTAAATTTCTTGAAAAACATTTCAATCCTGCTAGTATTTAAGTGAAATATGACCTGCTTCAATGAAATATATTTTTTATTAAAATTGTTCAATATTCTCTTATTAAAAATAAATTGTTGTGTAATTCTGATTTCGGAATTCTTTTTGTTTAGTTGACAGGTGAAGAAATCCCTATTGATGATGGTTTAGTCAAGACAGATAGCCGTGGCGGTAAAGGTGACCTTCCTGTGAAAAAAGGTGAAACAGTTCTTATTTTACGAATGGAGGGTAACCCATCTGGAAAATGGCTTGTTAAAAACGAAAAAGGAAAAAGTAATTAATTAAATATATAAATACATTGCCCTGCTTATTTCTTTGCATTTTTTGTAAGAAAGAAGAAATATAATTTTGATGGGATTTGTACTTCATTTCTTGTTGATACTTTTTAAAATATGTATTTTAATTTGTACAGTGCAGTACCTTTTGTGCAGTATTTTTATTATACCGAATGTGTTTCAAAACTCGTTGTAGACTAGACTAAAGACATTAATCATAATTTTGTTTTAGGTTTTTCGCTGATAAAAAAAAGTAATATTTTCTTGCCATAGCTCGTTTTTTGTATGGGGGTACATTGAAATCAAAGCTCCAAAATTTTGTGAGCATAGACCTGATTGTGGCAATGTATGCAGCATTGCGCACAAGCTGCCTTTATTTCCTGTACAAGCCGATTGAGCTTCAAACTGCAACCTAAGATGGAATTCCAGTTCTTCACCAAGAGAGCTCGGTGAGCCGGGCTCAGGGGATAGAGTGTTCGTCTTCCAATGAGGTGAACCGGGTTCAAATCCCAGCGATGGCTGGTCGAAACAAATCTGCATCGACCACTGTGTTGATGTAAAATATCCTCAGCGGTAGATGGATCATGGGTTAGAATCCCCTTGCCGTTAGGAAAGGCGTGGGAGGTTTTCGTGGTTTTCCTCTCCATGTAACGCAAATGCGAGTGAGTTCCATCAAAACGTCCTAGACAAAGGCACATTTCTCCCAACTCTTGGTCCAGAAGTTCCTTTGTCCTCTGGATTGGGTTCAAAATAACAAGGCTACGGAGTAATCCCCCTAAGCGGAATGCAGGACTGCCAATTTCAAACGTTTTCTTTTTTTTCTTTTTTTTTTTTTCTTCTTTTTTTTTTTTTTGCAAGTAAAATTATTAAGGAGCCGAGACAGCCTGGTTGGTAGGACACTGGGCCCATGTCCAAGAGGTCGTAGGCTCGATCCTCGCCGTCCGAAGACACCCGGTGTAGTAAATGATGATTGATGCACGCAAATTCGGTCGAGTCACAAAGTCCTTCATGTTCCCATAACAAATCAAACCTCTGGGGGTACTGATACAGGAGTTTCCTTATCTTCTGGAATGTTTCAAAATTACAAGGCTAACGAGTTGAACATTAGTAGTCGTAAATCCAAAAAATTGGGTCGGCTGTTCAACAACGGTTATAATATAAAATGTAGGCAGCGTTGCGCACAAGCCGCCTTTATTTCCCAACTGTCCAAACTGCCACCAAAGACCAAACTCCAGTTCTTCACAAAGTGCTTTTGACCGGATAAGCATCACGGCTAATTTCTAAAAAATAATAATTCATTTACGATACGTTCGTCCAATGACAAATCGGATTATAATTTACTGATGTCATAAATTTTTTAGTGTCAAAGTTTTTACATACTTGTACTATTTACATTAACTTTGTCAAGATTTTTTCTTCCTGGCACACTTAGTAAGCTGCGCCGAGAAATACCAACTGTTTTTCCAAGGGGATTTTACTCTTTTTTTAATTATTAAATATTACTTTATTTCCTGATTAAATGTTTCTGCGTTTTTTTAATATTTTTCTCTGATTTGTTTTCAGTTGGCTATGTGGAGTTGGCAAACATTGAGGTAGATCCACTCTCCGTTAAATCTGTAAGCTTTATCGCTTTTTTGCTTTGTGTATGGTGGAAGAATTTTGTATTCGTGACGTCCATTTTTTTTAAACCCAATACCCATTGTTCTACCTTACTTGTGAAACCTACCTCTATTTTGTCTTTATTCTCTAGTTTGTGTTCATTAATAATATATATCTTCGCAATCCATAATTTATTATCTATAATTTAATATTAAACATTTATATAATATTTAGTTAGTTTGTAAAATTAATTTTAGGTGTAATCTGTTCTAGATTTATTTACTTAAAATGTAGAAATTTTTTCAACTTTATTAACTTTAAAAACGTAATTTATATTTACATATTATTTAAAAGTTATGATCTTTAGCATTAAATATAGAATTATAGAAGCATTCGGGATTTGGATATTTTTTTTTTAGCCCTCCATATAAAAATTATCAATCACATCTCTTTATACATCAAAGTATTTATGGATAAAATTAATTTAGTTAGAAAAATCTCAATAAAAATTTTTTAACTTTTAAAACTCCCACCGGATGGGGGGAAAGTACTGAATTTGTAGAAAAAATTCTATAAGCAGCTCCTAAGAATGTAAAAGACAATAAAAATCAGCAATTATACAATCCAAAACAGTGCAGCAAACAATGAACCACAATTATACATGGAAAGGGTGAGAAAACAGCAGTAGCTAAAAATCAAATTTTGTTAAGTTAATTTTCATAAGTTGAAACGTTGACTTCTATGTTATCTGTATTCAAGTGCTGCTTATTTGACTACTTACACAAGATATTTGAAAATATTTGGGCAGATATTCCCCACGGTGTAATAAAATTTATATATATATATATATATATATATATATATATATATATATATATATATATATATATATATATATATATATATATATATATATATATCATAATAAATAAATTCAAAACAGACAGAAAGAAAAAAAAAAGAAGAAAATTAGGAAAAACAATAAGTTTTATTTACTGTGAATAAGCTGCAAGTAAATAAAACTCATGAAATGAGCACAAAATGTAAAGATAACATGGAAAAAATTGCAGAACAATGAAAAAAGGGAAAAAGAAAAATATTAATAAAAATCCGAAAAAATAAAAAAAATACGAAAAAAAGGGGAAAAAAATAAATAAAAATCCGGAAAATAAAATATATAATCTTTTAACCAGCTCACACGATTATATCAACAAAAAGGAGTGCTTTCTAATATTGTATCAATATAGCCAAAGCGAAATATATCAATACAATAGTGTGAGGAGCATTCAAAAAAAAAAAAAAAAAAATTATATATAAGAGTGCTCCTCACACTATTGTATTGATATAGTTGAAGTTGAATATATATATATGTGTGTGATTCTCACGAAATATGACAATTCGGACCAAAACATTTCTTCAAATTTAAAGTCGTCAAAATAACCTAAAAATTTTTTTGTATACTTCTTTAGTTACACTTATTAATATCTTGCAGACAGCAGTGTAGTGTAGTTTATTGACATTTGCTCGGGAAAAAAAATAATATTGAAATTCACCAAATCTTGAATGCCAGGAAAATGGCATATTAGCTTAGAAGTTTAAAAGACAGACATTTTTAGTTAAAAATAAGTAACTCAACTTAAGCCTTTATGTTAGATGGACCACAAATTGCTTAAATTAATTCTTTTTATCCACTGTAGAAAGAATCAAAAAATTTTTTGTTGCCGATATGTACAGAATGAAATTGTGGATAATAATCAATCATTAAATAAATTAATAACTTTGATTACATCCAAGCATATTACAACCATACATAAACTTGGTATTAGGTTAATATTTGCTTTCCTACCTTACAGTATTAGCAGTTTGGCATTCATAAGCCAGGAAAATGACAGCCAGGATAATGACAAATTCGCCATTTTATAGCATATAACTTTACTTTAATTAAATATTTTGGCCAAAGACGTATATATTGTGTAGAAAACTACAGGATTTATTAAAATAACTCAGATAAATCTATGTAGTTTATGCTATTAATGGTTTCAAGAAGCCAGGAAAATGACAACACAAAAACCTACTCACCTTGAAAAATTTTTTGAAATAAATTTTGAACCAGAAAATTGGTTCTTTATTCATGCAACAAGACATGTTCTTATAGGAGGGTATCTAATCAATCTATTAACATAAGATATTGATTGCTGGCTCTATCTATTTTGGTTATAAACCACTAAATAAAAGTAGTCAGGAAAATGACAGGTTTTTTTGGGACAAACAAACTATTGACAGAAAAAATTAATTTAAACGAAGTTTTTGTAAATAATACCCTCTGCGTATATTCTAGAAATGCTTACACCAGTTGAGATAAAAAAAAAAAAAGATATTGAAAAATTTATAGGAAGTTTTGATGCTAGTTATTATTGGAAATATTGTTTGGGACATGCCAGGAAAATGTCATTTTGAAGTTCAAATAAACTTTTTAACTATACAAAACAGTAAATGCTAGTGCAAAGTTATTTTAAAATGCTATAAGCAATGCTATTTATTAATTTTTTTAAAAAAAAAGTTCTTTTAGTATTATAGTATTAGATCTTGGAGCAAGGGGCAGTGAATTGTCATATTTCGTGAGAATCACCCATATATATATATATATATATATATATTCAAAATTATAAAAAAAAAGGATCAAGTTATCTTTGCATGAGATGATCTTTTGTTATGACTTTACAATCCTCAAAATTTGCAATAATAAAAGATTTATTATGATCTCTCATAAGTTGTTTAATTTTGTTTAAAATATCTTTTTCTAAAGTTGAAACAAACAAAGATAACTTTTCAGTCGTTCGAATTTGTTTAAACAAGCTCAACATTATTATTAGTCTGCTGATAAGATTTCATGCTTGCTTCCTATCAATATTTATTTTGAAGTTATTAAATCCAAGATTGACAAAAAGTGATTTTATCAGATAAGTGTTTTTTGAATAAGACAAATTAATTAATCTTTTATACACATTGTGGTATTTTCTATTAGGTTAATCTATTTTGTGGTTAGTTAGAACACGTTGCGTTATTATTATTTTTTTACCACTACTGTTAAGTTTATGTAAAAAATACGAATTTTCGCTAACGTCTCAGATAATTGTTAACAGAGTTTAATCGACTTTTCTGTATTTAAAAGAATTAACTTCTTTAAGAGTTTTATATTTAAAAAATTAACTAAAAGCTTTTTTTTTTAATAAAAAAAGTTTGAAACATATTTTTAGTTTCTAACTTAAAACGCAAAGTAATAAACTTAAAGATGAAACAAAAGTATGAAAGAGGCATAAAGTTTTATTGCACCTTTATCCTATTTGTCTTAAGTATTAACAAATTTTATTCTCAATTTTCTTCAAAGCTAATAATATTTTTTTTTATATTACATAATGTCACTCAGGGGCGGCAATAGCGGCACAACTCAAAAAATCATGTTTTGAGATAAGTGGGTTTAAAGTTTTCATTGCTAAGGAAAGTGCATTTAGTTTGCTTAAACGAAGATTACCTTCAAGTTGAATTAGAGTTGTGCTAATATTGCTGCTGAAAAGAATGTATATTTTCTTATTTACACATGTTCTTATTCCAAAAAACGTGTTTTTTGAGTTGTGCCACTATTGCAGCCCATGAGCGATATACGATTATAAACACTCACATATTAGTTTTTTTAAAAATTTAAATTAAACAGATGAATAATTGTTACCTTTAAAGATATTATCTAAGTTATCACTGATACTACTGAGGAAATAACTATATTGATATAATTTTAGAGTTAATTAAATCGTATTTAACAGTAATAATTAATACCACTGAGGAAATAACTAGATTGCTGCTCTCTTATAATTAATTAAATAGATAATATCTCACTTTTTATCATAACAATAAAAACTTAAGTATTACATTATTTTTATTACAAAGATAAATAAATAAAACAGTGAATTGTTAACTTTAGTGATATTACATAAGATGTAATAATTAATACCATTGAGGAAATAACTATATTGATGCTCTCTTATAATTAATTAAATAGATAATATCTCCCTTTTTCTATAACAATTAAAAACGTAAGTATTAATTTATTATTATTGGAAAGATAAATACATAAAATTGTTAGCTTAAAAGATACTATCTAAGATATAATAATTATTATTTATACCAATGAGGAAATAATTTCATTGATATTCTCTTAAAGTTAATTAAATAGATAATAAAAACTTGAGTATTACTACATTGTTATAGAAGAGATAAAGAAATAAAACAGAGAATTGTTAACTTTAGTGAGGGGTATTACATAAGGTAATAATTAATACCATTAAGGAAATAACTATAATGATATTCTCTTAGAGTTAAATTATTGAATAAATATTATCACTTCTGATAATTCTCTTTTAGTATTTTGCTTACAGCTGGTACAACATGTGTACCACATGTAATGGTATAACTGGTACACGGTAAGCAAAAAGTTAATTCGTTATAACAATTTAAAATTTTATTTTTAATTATATTTTAATCAATTCACATACCAAATTTTTAGTTTGAAAAAATATTCAGATAACTACCCGTAACTAATCTAATTAAAAACTTAACCTTGTTTTCAAAAATGTTTACTAACTACTAATTAACAACTAACAGGCAAAGATCGCTTCTGAAGATGAGGAATGTACCACTCCTATAGAGAAGAATGTAAGGTGGTTATCTAAGATCACTGCATGTGTGAGGCAAGTTGAAACAACGAAACATTTTTGTTTGAATATTATAAAACAAAGGATTGAATTTACTGCTTGCCTTAGAAAATGTAGTGGCTTTTGATTTTAAGAACCGTTTGGTATGCATTGGCTGTAAACTTTTTCAGAAACGGCACATAGCTTCTAGTGCTTGAAATGAAATTCATATTTTGCCAGAACTTTTTTTGAGATGTATGAATGTTATTATTTAAAGGATTCTTAAACAACTTTATAAACTAAACTAACTCTTTCAAAAAGCATGGTTTAAATCAGCGCTCTACACCAGTTCTATATGAATATAGACTAAAAAGTTCATTGCTGTTTTTTACTTTACTTTTGCTTACATTTTATAAGATGCCATTGTTGTTCTAAATTATGAAAACTAATCATAAAGCGTCTAGAATGCTAGGTAGGTACTTTTTTGCATCATATTAGAGCTGCATAATGGGCTATTGGCGACGGTCTGGGAAACATCCTTGAGGATGATCCGGAGACATGCCATCGCAATTTTGATCTTCTGCAGGGGAATGGCTCCCCTGCCTTGGCAGCCGACGACCTGCGCGCGCAGTTGAGCACTTTATGGTAGAACAGTTTAAAGAGGACCGATACCGCGCACCCTTAGTCCCTAAACAGGTTGATCAAAGTGGTCCCCCACCCGCCTACTGACCACATCCAGTGATGCTTGACTTCAAAACTTCCTTTTCAACAAAAAGTTAAATTAAAAAATACATATTATGGGAGGTTGTTACAGAACATCTTGATCATAGTGCTGCATATCATTATTTTTATTATAAAAACATCAATATGCTAATTCTTTTACTATGCCAATTAAATTTCACTAGACCTGAAAATGTAAGTTTTCAGTTAGTAGCCAATGGACGGTAGATTTCAAGAACTTAGTAGGCACTCTTACCTCAGATCTAATGAGTCGTTGACCAACACCGATAGGCCTTTAAATTTAATTGCCACTTTTTGCTTTTTTCTTCCCTCTTTTGGCTGATATTAAATTATATATTTATCTACGGCATTGTTTATAATATATGATATCTATTTATAATCTACGGCAATAAAAAGTTAATTCAACAATAAAAATATTTTAAATATGCGACTTAAAATTTAGTTAAACACACTGATTTGATTTCACCGTGGAAGAGAATTCGTTGCGCGAAAAAGTTGTTTATTTAATTTTAGTCGCCACTTTATTTTGTTGACCTATACCACACGGCGAATGGCTATTTTCAGGTTTACTGGACTCAATATCCACGAAAATTATAATTACACAGTAATTTAAGTCATGGGTCCATTAGAAATAACTGGAGTAGTCTATGAAATAAGCGCTAACTTAAATATCAACGACCCTATAAACCCTCTGTGTCAAAAATTTTTATAGACGTTTGAAAAAATTTAGTAATTCAGTTCAAAACAATGGCACAAAATTTCTTATGCAATCTATCCTTTATATGTCTAATGTCTTTCCAAAATAGTCATTGCCTGTGTTTTGTACAGAAATGTCTTAAATGTTGTGTCTTCTAATGCTTATTCTCTTCATTTTCTTTGTTATGTTATTTGTTGCATGATTAATTCCCGCATGCTCTATGTTATGTGTGTGACTATTAACATTGTTTTGTTACTTATTATTGATTTTGTTTGTTTTTAAAATAATATTTTATAATCTGCAGTCATTAAGTGATTAGATTCAATGAACTTTTTTTTTAACAAAAATTAAAATTAATCAATTATAAACTAGCTGTTATAATAATATGAACAATTAAGAACAATTTTAATGCATAGTAATAATATAATATCTTCTGCGGTTCTATTAATGATGCATTCTAAAAATAGTCTTTTTGTATAATTGTTTTTTCAATATTTGAAAAAATAAGCAGAAAGATTAAGTCGCATCATAATCATAAGCTTCATCACAGTTTGTATTTTTATAAATATAAATCAAAACTTAAACATTAAAAAATAATTTAACTGAACACTGCAAACTGTGTTAACTGAATATTTGAAAACAAGCAATGGAAAAAACTTAAATAGATAATCTCTGTCGTGAATCTCTGATTAAAAATTACAATTTTTATGATATTTAAAAAAAAAAAAAAAAAAAAAAAAACGTTCTTTTAAATTAAATCTAAAGAATTATTTTTGTTTATAAAAAAAAAAAAATTTCATTTGATATTTCCTAATATATTTCCTCTTTTCATTAGTTTATAAAAAAGAAATTTTTTCTACAATTATAATAAATCTTAATTTCTGAAATATATTACTAATATAAATACATATGTATTCATATAAGATAGAGTTAAGCATGAAAATAGGCCATTTTAAAAAATTACCAACTTGCCTTTTTGGCAAGTATAATATCAAGCAGAGTAGACTTTTTTGACAAGTGATTAAAAAAAAAAAAATCAATTGTTAGAATAGAGCAGTGATGGCTCAGGGATTGGATGCGGATTCGTATCGACCAGCCATCGCTGGGATTCGAACCTGGTACACTTCATTGGAAGGCGAACGCTCTATCCCCTGAGCCATATACTAAGTAATTTTCAGTAATTCAACAAATAAAGCATGTCGATTATTTTGATTGCTCAATTAGTAATCTTTATAGATTTTGTTAATAAGAAAGTAAATAGCATGACTATTAGACAATTATTAAAAAAAAAAACGATAAATAATGATTTTGTATAAAATTAAATCTTCTAACATTTGTAAAATTGACATTTTAGGTGATGATAACAAGAAGACAATCTGTGATTAGTATTAAGTAAGTAATGAGGATTTTCTAAACAACCCTTTCTACACAGCAACTTCTAGAATTATATTCTAGGAGTTGCTGAATTAGTTGTAGAAGTTAAATTAATCTATCTGGTTCAATAGTATCAAAAATGTCAGACATTTTTTTTGTTTACTTAAAACAGAAAGTAAAATATTTTATTCCCAAACTTAATATGAGCTAAAGTATTAAAAATGATTCCATTACAACTTTTTCAACAATTAATATTTTTAATAATCAATTCAATGGTAAATTAGAAATAAATAAATATTTCGATTATGCTTATACATTAGTTTGCAGTTCTACTGAACATTAAAAGAAAAATATAAGTTCCAATTATTACATTAGTAATGCTTATAAAAAAGTGAGTTTCTATTTAAATGTCAGCATGCATAAAAATGTCGTATTTCAGCATTATTATTTAATATAACATTATAATTAATATAACAATAGTATTAATTTATTTTTTAATACGAACGTTTCTTATTATTTAAAAAATATATATATAAAGGTTTATGTGTTCAATCTTTCATTAAAAGGTTATAAAAGGTTTATGTAAAATAAAGGTTTATTTCGTACTAATGATTAAATGATAAATATAGAAAAAAATATGTTGTTAACATAATGAAGCTTTAAGCATATCAATATGCTTAAGCAGCATTTAAATAAAATAATATACGTTAATAATATTTTAATTAAATTTTAAGTTGTTTTTTTTTTATGTAAAAAATTGTATTTTAAAAATATTAGAATAAGTAAAAACTTAATGCATAGGTAAATATTTGTTTACATTGATAACAGAAAAATTTCTAAACATTCACTGAAAAATAAAATATAAAACTCAGAATAGCACCTTATTCCCATTTATGCTTTTGATTACTGTAGGCATTATGTTTTATTTAAAATTTAAAAAAAGAAACACTTCTGATATTAGAACTTAATATTCTTTAACTAATTTCAAAAATTATCAGAAGTTGATGATTTGTTTTATTTTTGCTAAAGCGCTATGACAAACATTGAAATTACATATTTGTTTATTTAAAGTAACACAGACTCGCACATTAGTTATTGCACTCATAATTTAAATAAAAAGTATTTAGATAAGTAATAAAAAATAAAACTACAATTTAAAAAAAAAAAAAATCCAGAGTTGGTTTAAAACAGATCAACCCTGGATTAAAGTGTCACTATTATTGAAAATTGTTTTTTGTTAATTTTTTAAATTTTCATGTTAAAATGGTGTAATTAATAAAAAGGGGAATGGTGTGTTTAACCCCCTCCCACACACACACTCAGTTGAACGACCCAATCAACCAGTCAGATGAGTCAAAGGTACTAGAAACTATGTCTGACACATGAAAAAAGGGAGATTGAAAAGGTTTAGAGTTCAAGATGGAGTCACAGAATATGCATTTATCTAAAGAAGTAATGAGATAAAAGGGCTAAGTTTATTTAGAATATTTACAAGGAAATAGAAACATCTTTTTTATAATAAATTTAAAAAAAACTTTTTATGCATCTAAATTTAAATTATCCTTGAGGAATAACAAATTAAAAGAATAATAAAAAAAACTGGAGTGAACTGGTTTTAAAATGAACCAGATAGTTTTCAGTTAGAAAAAAAGATTCAACTAGGTATGTCTAATTGACTGTCAATTTGATTTGTTAGAAAGAAAATAAATTCCTTTATGTATTTTTCAGTATCTATATTTATTTTAATCCTTTATCATAATAAAACAAATTTGAGGAAAAGAATATTTTTACATAATTCAGAAAAAAAGCTTAAAAGTAATATATTTGTAATATGCAATTTTTTTCGATTATCTAAAGACATTACATTTACATTAATTATTAGAATTAATATAATTATAATGAATTTCATTACATTTTTTCAGTGAGGAATTGTATTGTGAAGCTAGATCAGAAGAAGAAGAAGGTAAGTTGAATTTATCTTCAATTTTATTGCAAAAAAACAAACAAACAAAAAGAATTGTGTACAAGTGTATCGACTTTATAATTCATGAAAAATGTATTTTTAAGAGTAATAATAAAGTTTCATTAAATACTAAAAAATTTCTACTAAAAAATTTCGATGTTTCATAATTACTGCTCTCAATATGTATTTTTAAACGTTTTATTAAAAATGCAGTAATCATTAAGGATAACTTTTTAATTTTTTAAGGGAAAAAATACACATAAGTTCACAACTATTTTTCAAGATTTTTTTCCTGACTAGGATTTTATAAATGTAAAGTAAATGCAATGTTTATTATACATACCGTGTTAAAAATTACTCAAAATGATTCCTCAAAGGTATCTAATTCATTCATTCAATATGCTGAACAACTTTAATTCTTAGAGAAGGCATTTTTGTGAATAGCTTTATTTTATAAAATGTTTCCTAATTTGTTTGAGGGAAGAAAAAAACATCTTTATATCATTTTACAAGTGAGAAGAAATTAAATTTTACAAGGGAGAAGAAAGGTTTATATCCATTTTTCGCAAAAATTACGATTAGGTAGTCCTCTGTTGAGGATTACAAATTTTAAACAAATCGACCCTGTGGCTGAATTTTTTCGAGCTATGTGCGACATAACTGTCTAGCACTAATATCCTTCGGCAAGATACTTTTAATGATAACAAACATATATATTACTAATTTAAAATAACAAAAACGCTGTGTCTACAAAAAAAACTGCATAATTTATTTTAAAATTACGCATGTAATAATTTTTTATTCGAATATGGGTGATTTTCTAGCATTTTGTTGGGGGAGGCGCACACATTACTTCCTTCTTCGCATTTCGTAAGTAATCATCATAATAAAAAACATAATTTAAAAATCATGAAATCCGTGGTAGTGTTAGCCGAAAAAAAAAGATCGACGACGAAATCACGAGAATTGGTCTTCTCAAAAAGGGGTTATTCGAATGCGTGTTTCGTTTTGAGATTAGGTTGTAATAAATAATATCGTATAAAAAATATTGGATTTAAAAACTAAGGAAAAATCAATAGCAATAACTGCCAAAAATTCGATAGAATTATTGCCTTAAGAAGTAAATACTCAAACGCACGATTCGAATTTTCCATATTGTTTGAAATATATCGGGATATTTTAAAACCACGTGAAAATTAATGTCAACAACTGCCGAAAATACAATCGAAACATTAAATCGATTTACGATCGGCGTGAAATAAACGCGTCCACAAGTGATTATCCAAATGCGTGATTCAAACATTACTTTACGTTGATTAGGTAATTTTACGAAGATAACGTTGTAAATTTCTGTAGATAGAACTAAAATTTTCTTACTTTTCAAAAGAAAATCTTTCTGCATGAACTTGGTAACGTTCTGCGACAGTGTCGCCGCGATTCTGCCACGGGGCAAATGGATAACGTCGAAAATTTGTCTCCACCACAGAGTTAGATGGTTTGGTAGTTTTTTTTTCTTCCTCGGAATCAGCTTTGATTGACATCAAAACGTTCTTCCTCATTGATTTTTATTAATTTTATTTTAACTAATTAATGCGATTTTGTAATGCTTATGTTGCTGTACATAATTTTAATGAAACTAAAATATTTATTTTTGCTTTATAGGTATTTATGAAGTAACTTACTGAAGATAACACTTGGAACTCTTCTTTTGAAAAACAGCACAAGAAATATAAAAAGTTTTTCTGTTTTTTTAAGGAAAAAGCATTGAAATGCTTTTAGAAAAAATTCATTCGTTAAATAAAATGTATATATAATGAGTACAAAATAATTGTCAATAGTCTTAAAAATCAATATGTGTTGATTGATATGTTGTAATAAATAAGTATAATTGACATTGCAAAATCATTAAAAAAGCAATGAAGAATCTCGTTTTGAAACCAGCTTAACTCACTTTTTATAATACAAACATCACTCGTCTAGGAATTGGAATATAACAGATGTGAGAATAAACCAAGATCTATAGTTTTCTATTTTATTTTATAACTGGTGTTGAACAGCTGGCCCAATTTTGGGGTTTACTACTAATGTTCAACTCCGTAGTCTTGTAATTTTGAACCCAACCCAAAAGACAAGGGAACTCTTGGATCAAGCTGAGACAAACTAGCCTTCAAGCAGGACTTTTTGGTGAAATCTACCAGCGTTTGAGTTACCTTCCATGTTTAGCCTGACGGCAAAGGGTTTTGAACCCATGATACGTCTGCTACTGAGGATATTTTACATCAGCATTGTTATCACTGCAAAGCTGATGCAATAATGGGTAACACCATTATTTTGTAATTTAGTCACTTTTTTAAATCATATTTGAAAACTTTGAAAAAAAAATTTTTTTTTTTTGGGGGGGGGGGGGAAACTGTTAGAAAATGAAATGGTTTAAGCTGTATTTAAAACTTGAAATCTCATATGCTTATTATAAAATTTAATTTTAATGGTGCAACTGTGTTACCTAATGGCAGTTATTTAACAAGATCAGCAGCTGCAATATTTTTCAATGAATCAATTTTACAAAAAATGATAACCTAAATCATGAAAATTTTATGTAGAATCTGTTTCAATGCTTGTATTGAAATTATATAGTTAATAATGTTTTAAATACTATTTATAAAAAGTCATCCAGCTAGTATATTAAAAATAATTTGTATGATTGAGAATAATGTACTTTATGTTCAATAATCTGCAATATTTATGAAAAAAAAAGAAAACTATGGTAGTCGTTTCAAAGAAAGAAATGTATTATACTTATTTAATAATGACTTTGCTCAATAGGGACTGAAATAAGAAAGCAGAGTTTAAAAATAAATGTTGATTTATTTATAGAAATTTTATGAATTAAATCAATAATATAAATTTCACTAAAATCTTAATCTGAAATTTCTTGTGCTAGAAAAGGTTAAGTGACTCCTAACTGATTGAGTTGCAAAACAACGGAAATTAAACTATTTTAATGATTCGTGTAAGACTAATTTTTATACTTATATAGAATTGATTGTACATATTTTACCCCTTTGCATGTGCATGTGATTTTTTATATTTTTTTTAATAAAAAAACAGTTTCACTGATTAATGAAATTTTTTTTATAGGCAAACCATTATTAGTAGTTTTAATTTTTATACTACAGTAACTTTGTAAATATTTGTGTGTATTTATTTTTCAATAATTTGTATTTCATGTTATAGTAATATTTCTAGAAGAATTTCTAAAAAAAATGGCAACATGTCTAGTCTTGTGTAAACTCACTTGTGGTGTAATTTTGATAAAGTGATCAAATTTATAAAATAAATGCTTTGAATTTTCTGCGATAGTTGCGTAGCGAAATCTTTCAACAAAAAATAAGCACCTTTTAAGCACTCAAAAATTTTTTTTAAGCACTCTATACATTAACAAATGCTAAATAATTTTCAAAGACTTTCAATGATCATGATAAAATAAATAGTTTTTGGCAAATAACTCTGTTCTTGAGTCTATTATCCACTATAAAAAGAGGAAGAGCATTTTCGGTTCGATATCAGAAGGTGGAAAATGAAGTCTGCCATTGAGAATATCTTGCAAAATCCAGCTGTGTTGTACAAGTGAGTGCAATAATCTCATCAAACACAACTCAGCAGAAGCACTTTGCGGACTTAGAAATAATTCATAAAACCTAAAAGATGATTGGCTCTTTCATATGCTATGTACGGACGGTACACCAAAATGGATTTTGTCTGAATGAATTATGAAAACGTTGAATAGAACAAATGTGAAAAGCATGCATTTGCATAATACATGACGGAAATCGACGCAGTAAAGGAAAAAAAATCTCATTTTCAAACAAGGAAAATTAAGTACATTTTAAATACAATTAAAAAAAGAAAATCAAAAATTAGCACTTTTTAAAAAGGCTAAGGGCCATGTCCATGAAAGACTTTAAAATATAAAAAACATGTCTTAAACCAACTCATTTGCAACATTTAGTTGCTTACTGTTGACAGTTTTAACAGTAGAAATGTGTTTTAATAATAATGAATTAAATTTTATGAATATTTTTACAAATATAAACACCTAATTTTCACACCTGTTTAAATTATTTATGTGAATTAGTTTGTGTTAAAATGTTTTTCACAAGTTCTGGGATTATTTATCTTTTATTTATATCACAACAAGAGTACCAAATACAAGTATCATTATTCCACTTCTATTTTACAAAAATGCAATTCATAAATTTAGTGAAAGACATTCAGTGATTTATAAATTCAAAGAAAAATAAATGAAAACACATAAATGACAAAAATTTACTTCACCTTACTGTTAATTTAACAGCACGATCTAAATTTTTTTAGAACTAAATTATCAAATGAAAAAAATTTTATTATCATTATTATTATCAATTAATATTAATATGACGTATCATTACCTATTTTAGTAATTTATGTGCTAAAGTTGATAATTTTAATACTGTTATAGAATTGTTTTAGAAAGATATTTGAATAAGTTTAAACCTTTTTATAACTAACGTATATTTCTATATTAACTCTGAATATAAATTTATCACTCATTTACTTCAATATGGTTGATTCTGCTGCTATTACCAACAATTAAAATAGTATAACAGATTGACAGCAATTATAATAACAATTTGTTATAACAGCCTACTCAACACATAAACGTTCAGCCTGTGTTTAGATAGTTCACAATAAGCTCTATAGCGTAAAAATTTTTTTAAGTAAAAAGTTTCTAAAATGTGTAATGTAAAAGCAATTACTTTCATAATTACTAATAGAAATTTATCTGGAAAGTAAAATTTCTTGTTTTTAAACAAAAAATACATTTTAATAAATCAAAAATTACTAAAAGAATATTTTATCACATAATTCAGTATAAGGCATAAATTGTAAATACGTAAGCTCCTATCTATCAGTATATATATCTCTAAGTATCAAATATGTATCGCATATGCAAAGGATGTATCGCATATGCATATTTATGTGATATTGCATACTACTCGGATGCTGCTCTATCACTGAAAATGCTGGGAACAAATCGAGAAAAATATCAAAGATTAATTTCAGATTTCTCTCCTTTCAATTTATTTATAAAAAAATACTTTAACTCTCTTAAACTCTATTTTTCAATAATCTAAAAAGATGTTTATTTGTATGTATTATAAATATACCTTTGCATTGCATTATAAATATACCTATCACGGATTTTAAGTATTTCTTAATAAGTGTAATCTATTCAACAATATATTTCATTTATGTATATGGCAAGCCATGACTAATAAAGTAATATATATATATTATTTATAAACAATATATTATATCAAAAAAGTGTTATATTAAAACGTTTCACTCATAATTATAATCTAAACTAAAACTCAGTGGTGCGACAGCCCATACAGGGCCAAGGCCTACTGTGCCCATCTCAGTTTTCTTGACCTTGGGCTCCGGGGTGCAGTAGCAGATGTTCCGGTTAGGTGGTCAGCCAAACGTGAAACCCCCAGTGTTTAGTTCCCAAGCGTGCTTGGTACTCATTTATTGACCCACCGAATGGATGAAAGGCTGAGTCAACCTTGCCCGGCCCGAGGATCGAACCCAGGACCTGTGGCACGGGAGAGCGAAGCGCTACCACTCAGCCACCGGGCGTAATTATAATCACATTGACAAAATTTCACCCTCTCTAATTCAAATAAAATGGAAGTAAGAGATTAATGATATAATACAATATCTGAATATTACTTTTGAAACATTTATTGAATATAGTGTAAAAATTAATTGATGTTAATGTAATTAAAGTTGTATGGAAAATACAAATTTACAGCAGATTAGAGCTACTTCAGTTTTTGTTAGTGTTAAAACTAATTTTCCTATTTGCAAAAACTAAATGGTTAAAAATGAACTGTTAAAAACATTATCTAGAAAACTATTACACATAATTCAGGGACATCAATTAAAAAAAATGGACTCTCTTTCAAAACTGAATTAATAATAATACTGCAATGAAACATAAAATTTATTTTGAATACCAAACTTTATCCTCCTTTTAAACTTAATTAGGTTTAATGGTAATTACGCTGTTTTATTATTTTCCTGTAATATAATAAATTTCTAATCATTCTTGGCAACTTGTTATTTCTAATTATAAATCACATTAATTTCCATAACACAAAGCTGAAATGAATTGTTTTTGTATGTAAGCATGACAGTAACACATAGCTTTTGGAGTCCACTTCAAACTGTTCTGACAATGTCGTTTGAAAATAAACTGAAAAGTTTATTTGGTTTTCATCTTTAAAAGAGGGGAGATATTCTTTCAGTCTTTTTTTTTTTTTTTTTTTTTTTTTTTTTTTTGTCATACGTCAATGATTTTGTGTAGAATTTAATTATTTGGAAAATAAACTTTCCATTTTAATACAAAATCTTTTCCAGCATTACACGGTCAATATTTTTTTGTCTATCAAAATAAAAATTCAATTTAAATATACACTTTAAAATTGAGAATTTGATTGGTGCATTTAAAGTAAAATGGTCAAACCACATTCCATAGAAATGTTCCTCATGTTTTTAAAAATTTTGAATAGTATTTTATATTTCTTTAAGATTTTAACTTTTTTATTGTAATTTAATTTTCAGAAAGAAATATTTAAAACTGAATTGAATATTTAAAATTAAATAAAGAGATATTTAAAATATTGATAAAATAATTATTAATAACCGCTCAACCCTGGGTAAAATTGAGCGAAAATTTCCCTGCTCTCTCATTCAAGCTTGTAGCTGTAAGTTCAGAAAAAGCCAGGACTAATGCTCAAAGGGTTAAATAAGTATTAATGACGTCACAAGCAAATTATGAATTGAATCAATCGAAAAATCAACAATCTAACGACTAATAACCGTTAAAAGATAAACTTCTCAAAAGTTAAAGACATTTGGTTCAAACTCCAAAATCTGTGTGTTGTGACCATTTGAAAGACTTTTCAATACAACTGATGTGAAAAATTCCATTGTTTCAGTTTAGGTAAACAAAGTTTTTAAAAAGCTCAATTGTAATAGTTTTTAAAGAAATATATATAAATAAATTCAAAGCAAGAAACAACCTTAAACAATTCATATAAATAAATAAATCATAATCAATAAAGTAAACATGAGATATTTTGTTGACTGTAAACAATATATATATGTATATACATTATACAAGAAAAAAAAATACCTGTAAAGATCAGATCATTACATTTGTTCTGGAATAACATCCTTTCAAGTACATCTTTGACCAAAAAATTTACACTATTCACAAAAATAAATTAATCATAACCTGATTAATTGATTTTACAAAACGAGGCATAAAATCACAACTTTTGATATTAAATGATGACAGAAAACAAACATAAATCATAGTTAAAAGATAATATTCATGTGAATATCATTATATTAAGAAAAAATAGAACTAAGAAACTAATATAGTTTCATATTCAAACAACATCAGAAACAATTTATGTAACAAAGCATATTGAATTTCATATAAACACAAAACGTTTATAATGAAACCAACTATATTTTTACCAACGGTTAAAAGATACAGGGTAAACAAATCCAGTTCCCACATTTCTTAGATATAGAGTAAAAATTGTGGATAAAAGCCTAACCTAATGTTTAATTTTCCCATAAAACCTGATTTATAGAACACTCTGAAAAGGTGTAGTCACTAGCAGTTAGTAGCACAAAATTTTTTTATGTGTATGTGAGTTTTGAATCAGAAAAATTTAACATCTGTTAAAAAGAAATGAAAAGAAACTATAATCTCTTATTTAATATATACTGAATATTACAATAAAAAAATAATTTTAAACCTAAACAACCAGAATAGATTTTTTTCAATATTTTTCAAAAGTCTGATTCAATATATGCCAAAATTCAAATTAAAGAATAAGAAATTAACCTGCGCCTCTCCTATTTAATACATATTGAATATTAAATAAATAAATAAAAAATACTTTTAATAAAAGTAAATTTTAAACATTAACTGGGCATTAAACTTACCTGGATTTCACTACAATATTTTTCAAAGGTTTGATTCAATATAAGTCGAAATTCAAGAAATTAATAGATTCCTGTTATTTGATATACACTAAACACTGCACTTTAGAAAAAAAAGTAAAAAATTAAACCTAAATAATTAAAATAGGTTTTATTTCAATATTTTTCAAATGCCCAGTTTTTTTTCTTCTTTTCTTTCAACTTTTCTACAAACTCTAACAATAGAAATTTAAAATAAAATTCTTCAAAAAAATTTAATTCCATTAAAAAAATATTGTCTGTCTACCTTAAAATTTTTTTTTTACAAACAATGAATTTGTACATTGTAACAAACAATGAATTATAGTTATTTTTCTGATGTTCAATTTCGATAATCCAAAACACCTGGTCACTGAATGGAGAAAAATTCTTAAATTTTCCAAACCGTGATTACAGTCACAATTTATATTTAAATATAATGATCTTATAAGAAATAAAATTAACAGTTTGAATAAATCATTCAAAAAATCATTAAAATCATTCAAAATTTTAATCTAATGATGTTTTGGATACATATTAAATAGGTGTATTAATAGTTGAACCAGTCTTCTGATGAATTACCTAAAATAAAATTCAAAGTTAAGCAAAAAGACAATTTAAAGATAATTATTATTATACTCCATTCCACCTTAAGTTGGCACTGCAGGGAAGGGTAGGATATGTAATACTCCGCCTTTGAAAAGTAGTTCTTCTCTATTTTGGAAATAATTGCAGTTTAAATGCACGTTCAAATATAAATTAATGTTGTATAATAAGAAAAGTTTATCTTGAAACATACATTCGAAGTTTTTCATGTTTAAATGTATTTAATTTATAAATACCTTCTCAGTAAAGCGAATGTACAAAGAAGAAGGAGGTGTTATAGTTTGGCGCTGGATTAGTTTTCAAGGCCAAGGAATTGGCGCGTTGGCTAAGTTTTTACACTGGTCAGCCAGCTCGTTCCCTTCTCCTTGTTTTTTTTTCGCTTTCTTTCACTCATATCGCTTAATTTTTCTTTTGTTTTGTTTTTTATTAGTTATAAACTGTTAATTTGTTGTTTTTTATTGGTTAGTTATTGTTAGCTCGTTTTTTTATACTTATTCTTTTTTTTGCATTAATTGTTAATTTGTTGTTTTTTACTAGTTATTTAATGTTAGCTCGTTTTTTATAGTTATGATTTTTTTGTGCATTAATTGTTAATTTTTTTTGTGATTCCTTGTTAAAATTTTTTCTTCTTCTTTTGTTGCTTATTACTAAATATTTGCATGCTTTTTTTGTTAGTTTGTATTATTTTGTTACTTATTGCTCTGAATGCATAGTAACCATTTTGAAACAAATGGATGATTGAAATTTAAAGATTAGATGAAATAGAGAATTTAAAAATACTTTAACTTTTAAAACAAAGTTTCAATTACCAAACCATAATTTTAATTTAAAATTGTGATTTCTTTTTTTTTTTCCTTTTTTTTTTAAAATGACAAAATAAATGTATCAGATTGTGTTTATAAGTGTAGTCATTCATTAAAAAAAAGTTCAGCTGAAAAAAGTCTTTAAAAAAATTTATGTAGTAATTAAAAATTTTTTTCACTATATTTATTTATAGAAAATCTGATAATGCCAAAGATACTGTAAACATATTATGAGAAAAAAAAAAAAAACTTAAATGTTTACTTTAATCTGTACTTTCAATCTCAAAAACCAAAAGATTTTTAAAAAAGTAATTTGAAATGTGTTGGAATCTAACACATACCAAGAAAGAAAGTAATTTCGTTAGCTAAAATTAATTAATGCAGCAATTTATTTAAAATGAATTTTAAAACTTAGAAAAGAAATAATAAAAGTATCAATGATTTAAAACACTGTTTTTTTAGTTTTTTAAATCAATATATATATATATATATATATATATAAATCAGTTGATTTAAATCATGATTCAAATCGTGATTTAGATCAACAAACCCTGTTCATAAATGAAAAAAAAAAAAATAACAAATTTAAACCAGTATAGTAAAATTGTAATTGATTATTTATTTTTCTAAATATTAACCTCGTATGTACAATATTTAATGAAAAAATTTTTCCCTTCAGAATGAATAAAAAAAAAAATTAAAAAAATAGACAGGTGAATATTATTAAACTGATGACAGTTGAGCATATTTGCTGTGTAGCTAATTCAGCATATGATTTCATTATTATTTTTTTACGACAAAAGTTAAAATTGCTTTTGCTTTATTCAATCTCCTTAAAGATTCAAATTTTGTGTCTTTTGCGCCATGCGTAGCTCTGAAGTATAATTCGCTTTTTATAGGAGCTTTAATAATGTGATGGCGGAAATTTAAGATTTTTAGTTTTGTTTAATTAAAGGGATTTTTAAATATTATCTGAAATACAAATTCCATAATACAAGTGTAAGTATAGGAATTGAAATAATTTTAAAAAAAGATACTTTTTAAGATAATTTTTTTTTTTTTTAACATTGAAAGGTCAATTTAAACCAGTCAATATTTTAATTATTATTTTTGAAATACAAAGCCAAAAAAGCTGAGAAATTCTTTCTCTTGTGTAGAAAATATTAAGATATTTCAGTATCTGACAAAATATTTCCAGACTAATTCTACTATACTTAAATAACTAATTATACGGATTTATCTCTTAAGCCACCTTTCACACCTGCAAAGATCCTGAAAAGCAACGGAAGATTCTGATATTTTAAAATATGTATTTTCTATTGAAAAAATGCGCCTAACCACCCAAGTAGAATTTCTCCTGATAAGAAGTTGTGGATTGAATTCAATTCAGGACAACCCCACAAAAAGTTTGCAGAAGGAACTGTCAACTGTTAAAATATTAAATGAATAACATGATAACCACCAGGACAGGTCAATGAGCTCTTGTTGAGTCTAAGATGGTGGGATATGGCAGCTGAAAATATGGGGGGGGGCGTACATACAGTATGCGCTTCCTGTGTGGATAATACTAAAAATCCAAGTTCTTTTGTCTCTAAGGAGCAAATATATTTCAGAAAAAAATTATTTTTATATTAAAAAAAAACTTTTCTGAAAAAAGTTTGAATTTTGTATATATATATATATATATATATATATATATATATATATATATATATATATACATATATATATATATATATATATATATATATATACATATATATATATATACATATATATATATATATATACATATATATATATATATATACATATATATATATATATATATATATATATATATATATATATATATATATATATATATATATATATATATATATATATATATATATATATATATATATATATATATATATATATATATATAAGAACAGTAAATATTAAAAAACATAGGTATGATATTTTTCATGATCAATGATCCCCTGCCTATGCTTTTCTTTTCTTGCCTATGCTACCTATGCCTGCCTTGGTATACAAAAGCTATATGCTACAAAAAGTAAGCATATAAAAAAAAAAAATATTTAAAACAACGTATTTATGCGCATCTATGCGTTTCCTTTTTTTACTTATATTTCAGCAAAAAAAAAAAAAAAACTTTTCAAATATTTTTTTTTTCTTTTATTGTTTACAATTAGTTTAGTTTAGTTAAAAAAATCATAATAAGAAAATCTGCTTTTTAAATACTAATTAAGAAATTAGCTTACAACTAGTATCTAAAATAATAATTATTAGAAATGCTCTAAAAAATCGTGTTCTTTTCTGTATTCTGTTCAAAATTTTAGTTCGATTCTCGGTTTAAAAAAACAAAAAAAAACATCGGCGTTTTGCTTTCTTTAGCGCCAATACTGGCAACTTTCTCTCCTTTTTTTGCTACCTCATCCCTCAACCGCCTTAAAGAGTAACCCAGTTTCCATGACAACGTCTGTAATCCGGTCTGTCTACCCTTTTCTCCAGTGCCAACTTAAGGTGGAATGAAGTATAGTGATAATAATACTGTTACAAAATTAATTTTTTAACACATTTTTTCACCCAAATTAATAGACACAACATAATTCATTAGTATGAGCACCAATAATTTTATTTAGAATGAGCATTAATGTTATTTAATATTCAAAAATAAGAAATAAATTAATAAGACTAATTTTTAAAAAAAAATTATTTTATTAAAATAACTTTGCATGAATAAAATTCTTTGCTCACACATTGACTTTTTTCTGATAAAAAAAGGATGAAGTTGAGAATTTAAAGTTAGCACATCTACTTTTGGTTTGTCGATGTCTGTGATAAAATAAAAATGTATGAAGTTAGGGGTAGTGAGAGAGAGGAATATGCAGGATTTTACACAATTCCACCATTTATAAATGTCATATTCACTATTTAAATGCATAAATCTAGTTTTAAAAAAATCAAGTAACTCTAACAATTTTTCTAAAAATAGCTTTCAGAATCATTTACACTTACTCCAAATTTTATTAAATTTGAATTTTTTTTTAAAAAAATAAAAAATTGCTGTTATGTCAGTAACAGTCAGTTTTTTAAAAAAAATCTTTAAACAAATTAAAGTTACTAAAAATTGAAATAAGTGTTAATAACACCAAGAATTGTTTTAACAAAAATTATCCGAACTACCAGATGTTTTTTAAACTAAGAGTTATGCACTTAAAATTTGCAAATTTAAGAGTTAACAGTAGAATTTTTAGAGAAGGAAAGTAAAAAATGTATTTTGTGACAAAGTCTAAACTAATTCCTTGAGATACAACTTTCCAAATTTATTAAAAATAAAATGTTAAAATGGCAAAATATGAAGGCTGGAATATAATAAATAAATTTAAGAATTTGATTTTTCACAGAGATTAATTAACAATATGAAAACTGTCAACTGGAAAAATCTCAACTAGTTCAATCCAGTTGAAATTTCTCAGGATTACTACAATTTGGTGATTATGCAATCTAGTGTAACTGATAAGAGAGAGAGATTTAATTTGTGACATCTATATAATTGACAAAATGCTGAATACTAAATACTACAACAAAAATGACATTGTAAATCTTAAGCAAATAAAGTAAAGTTTAATGACTAGCATTTTTACTTTTTCAAAATGGTTCAAGAATAATGTTATGAAAAAAGGAAAATGAAATAAGTTTTTGAACTCTTATCAGCCCGCTGAGCTAAAACAGTGAGTCACATTAAGTCATTTTCATTGTTTAAGCAATAAAAAAATATGATGGTTCAACGTTTTAACCAAAATATTTTTATTGTTTTAAGCTTTTTTTCTACTTTTTTTGTGATTGCACTTAACTTATAAGATATGTTAAAAAAATATTATGTTAAAAAAATATTATGCCAAACAAATTATGAATATTTATGAGAAATGTAATAAAAAAATATAGTTAGATACTACTAAGTCTCAACTTAATTTAAACTTTTTTTGACCCACACAACTTCGTAATTAATATTTATACTTTTAAGTTCTTTTTTAAAATTTTTTGTACTTATGGCTAAGTGATATAGTAACAATATGTTTCAGTACTTACTGATTAAAAGCGATTTTATCATCATATAATATGAAACTTAGAAATAACTAAGATTCCAATAAAATGAAGACAAGCATTATTTTGTGCCTTACATTTTAATATTTAAGTCAATGCTAATGTAATGTAATGTAATGTAAGATAAAATTTTAATTTAAACTATCTTCTAGCAAACTAAACAAAGTATTACATTTTTTAAAAGTAAAAAAAAAAGAATACTTTTCCTCTTATACTACATTACATTAATTTTATATTCACTTTATCTAGCTGATCTAAGACACATTTAAAAATGAAACTATAAAGTAAATAGGATAGTAATAAATGTGCATACATAATTTTATGTATTAACATTATATGTTTTTGTCAATAAAAAATTTATTTTTGTATGTTATGATGAATATAAGACATGTTATCGATAATTAAAAATAATATATTTTTTTTAAATGCAGAAAAGTGATTACCTATGACATGATGCATTCAAAATTGGTTTTTGAAGAATTCTAGGTGTTGTTTCCATCACACGAACCAATAAATTGTCTAAATAATTTTCCAAGTCTGCTATTTTATCCCTTTGCCTCTCTAAATCTCCTTGTTGTTTTATTGCTAAATACACTAATTCCTGAAAAATGTCATAATGTCTTAGGATTCACGCAAATTCTCTATTAATCAATATCTCATGGATAACTTTAAATTTAGAGCTGCTTATCTTTATTTCATAGTTAACATAAAATATATTTTCACGAAAGTTAATACAAAATTATACCTATGATAAAATTATTAACTATAAGTTAATTTTTCACTGGACACTTTAAGTCTTTCATATAGAAATTATATTATTATTAATTGAATTTTAACATTCTAAAATTTGACCCAAATGATTTCTTCTCTGAAAAATGTATCTGGCTTAATTTAAATGGATTTTAAATAAAACACTAACTTCATATATAGGGAAATTTTTTTTATTGTTATCTTCCATAACACACTAAGGGCTTTAAAGAAAACATTCCTTAAGCTTTACAAACCTTAATATACCATCTGAATAAGTTTAAAATAATTTTCAATTTATTCAACATTTAAAGTGAAAAACTAAACTATTTAAAACATATATTTAAACATGTTTTTCAAACAATAAACGGAAAATAAATCTTTCAATCTATAAAACCATTTTTTTCATTGAAAGCTAATTTATTTAAAGAAGACACAGCTATGAATTCGTCATAAAACAATTTAGGTTTGACCATTTAAATAAAGCCAGATGTATAATTCAGGAATGAGTTCTCCATGTCAAATTTAAATATATTAAAATTTGTTAAATATTATTACAATTTAGATATTCTGCTTTAGTTCTTTTAATTTAATTTTTATTTGAAAAACAAAAATTAACATATTTTTTAAAAAATAAACAATAACAAAAACAATACTGTAATCTTAATTTTTTGAAAATAGGGACACTATGCGTTCATATTTTAATAATAAATATTTTTTTAATTCAATCAAAGTATGAAATTGATTTTAAAAAAATTTTTGTTGATATTATAATAAGTTGATAAACAAAAAATAAAATAATAAATATGAATTAAATTTGTTAGTGATCTAACCAAAAGTTATACCTTATGATTCATTTTCTCATATTGCTGAATTATTTCTGGTGGAATGCCTTCTGGAGTAGAAGCTTGGTTGTTCTTTGGTAAGTCTTGTTTCAAAGACTCTAGTGCGTTTTTCTTTTTGCTGTTCGCCAGAGCTAAAACTGACAAATCTGGAGATTCAGACAGTTGTAAGGTGTGCCTTCTAAGATCTGAAAAATTAAAGAAATAAATTAATATTAGATTGTAAATTACTTTTTAATTTTGAGTACTATGCTATAGTGTAGTAATGCATTAAAGTTTTCTACAATGTACTGTGCGCAAAAAAAGGAGCAACCTGAATAACTTTAAATCCCAATGATATGATCGGATTTTCACGATTTAGGACTCAATTTTAATGGCTGGAAGGGGTGACCTGAAATATGCCAAAGCTAAAGTGAAGACAATATTTTAAGTTAAGAAATCAGACACAAAAGCGTCCTTTCTCTGAATAAACATACTTTGAACTAAAATCGTAATTTTAATTTTGTATTTTGCCAAAAAAATTACAAATAATGCAAATAATTGTATACCTTATAATTAAAAAATTTTTAGACTATTATTGAATAAAATAATGAATAATATATATTTACAAAAGTTATTTTTTGCATGGAATTATCTTTGGATAAACAAATTTTACAATTGTGTGCAAAAATATTTTAATTTGCTCAAAAATTTCTCGAGATATAGCGAAATAGCCAAAAAGTAAAATTAACATTACAGGGTCCAAACTTAGGAGTTCTCCCCTGACCAAACTATTGCCACCATGTTTCTAAGATTGCAGATACCCCTATATATTAGTAGTCAAAAATCAGAATACATTAAAAAAAATGGTGCACTTATTCAGAGAAAGAACGTTTTTGCGTCTGATTATGTAACTTAAAATATCATCTGCACACATTAATTAGCATATAGGAAGTCACCCTTTAACCCATTAAGTTTGAGTCCTAGAATGTGAAACCGATTATTAGATAAAAAGTTATTCAGGGTGATTCTTTTTTTTTTTGGCGCATTGTACATGGAAATAAAAAGTTGCGGAGACTAAAAAGGAGAAGAACGTTCCATGGATACAGTTTGTTCATACATCATTCAGTGAATATTGCGTAATAAAACCATCTCAAACCTTTTTATTATTTCAGACTATTCAGCGACCTTACTTCACTGTCTATGATTGTTAATAAAGATTAACATTTTTTATGTAACTCTTAACATTTAATTCTGTAACATTATAACATTTTATAATGGCCACATTTGATTCAAAATAATAAGTTTCATCTTTAGAAAGTGGAATCTTTAAATTTTACTAATTAATTTAACATCTATGATTAGAGTCTTGAAAACATTAGAAATTTTTGAAAGCCAAAGGATGATAATTCTTTACCCATGAAAATATTTGGATATAAAAATACTAAGCGATGAGAACCAAAAATAGTATAATTGAAGTGACCAAAAAAGAAATCACCCCACAGAAGTTTTTGATCAAATAGCCAGAATTTACCAAATTAAATACCAATCTTAATGGTTTGAAATATTGATTAAAAATAGGCTAATTAATTAGCTCTATCTATTAAGTTACAAAATGCCACCCCCCCCAAAAAAAAAATAATAATAAACCTCTCTGAATAAGCTAACATTTTTTTGGCAGATTGAATAAATGTGCCAGCTAAAGTTAAAACAGTTAATAAAAGAATGCTAGAAATTTAGATGTGAATAGGATTTGTTTCATACAGTATAAGTATAAAACTTAGTAGTAATAGTAAACTTAAAAAATTAAAAATTTCTTACATTTATGAATATATAGTCACAGAATAGCTGTGTAAAAATACAGTTTTTAAAATTTGGAGATAAAAATTTATGCTTTTTAAATTCGTAATACAGTCAACTATCTTAAATTAGATATTTAGAAATTTTATCAGCAAAATGGGATAAAATAAATGTAATAATAAAAAAATGTGAATTCCAAAGCACCCTTAACTTGTCTGTGAACAGCATGTATAACCTCTAGTTGTTTAGATATAAAACGGCTGGAACTACGTAATTAAGGCAAAACTTTTGTGATGTTGAACAAGAAAAAAAGTTATTAAAACCTTTTCCTATAAATAACCTGTGATGTAAAATATCCTCAGTAGTGGACGGATCATAGGTTACAGTTCCCCTGCCGCCAGGTTAACTGTGGGACGTTTTCCTCTCCATGTAATGCAAGTACAGGTTAGTTCCATCAAAAAGTCCTCCTTGAAGGCAGTTTTCCTAATACTTGATCCAGGAGTTCCCTTGTCTTCTGGATTGGGTTCAAAATTACAAGGCTACAGAGTTGAACGTTAGCAGTCGTAAACTCAAAATTGGGTAGGCCGTTCAACGACGGTATAAAATTAAAATAAAATTGAATGTGAAACTTTATCACGAGTCTGAGCACGACTAAAACCTTTTTTGACAGTAATGGTGCCTGAGCCTACGTCAGACCTAGGGTTGAGCTGAGACAGTCTCATCTCTAAGCATGACTGCTTATTAAGTTTAGTCAATGGACATTAATAGAATTTTATTAGAAGTAGTTGCAAATAATTTTAAATTTAAGAATTTCACTTACTATTCCGCAATGTTTCGAACTTGCTCCGTCTAGTAGGTGCTGATGGCGAATCAGATTTCAAAGCCTCAATGAGATTTGTTTCAGATCTAGCCATTAAAGAGTCTAAAAAAAAAAAAGAAATTTCTGTTCACTACAATTACAAAAAGAACAAGCTAACACAATTAAAAATTAATTTCCGTGAAATTTTTTTTTCCAACTCATTATTATACAAATTCAAATCTTTAGTTTAGATGGTATAATAACTTTAACTTTTATCTATAACTGTTTAAAAATAAAACACATGTCTCTAGAACTTATATAGCTATTAAATATGATATGAAGAACTAAGATTCAACTTACTTGAATTTTTTTTTGTGCATATTGAGTAGAAGTAAAGTAATAAATTTAAATTATGTTTTTATTTCCAACGGCTGGGGATATAAATATAACAAAAAAAGAATAATAAACAGAAAACACACAAGAGGAAAGATTCAAAGTTATTATCCCATTTGGTCTCTCACAAGCAAGCCTCTCAGAGTCAATTCTTTGAAATATTTTGAAGCGATTTGGACTCATAGGTTATTTAGAGCAACGGTTCCCAAATGGTTTTCTACCAAGCCATAGGGTTCCGTGGAAGAAAGGGGTTCTTCGAGTCAATACTTTTTATAACCAGTGATAATTTTTGAAACCTCTAATTACATTTAATTAATTTTTCTGTAGCCTTTATGAAATTATTTCAAGTAAAGTGCCAATAAAATGGAAATGGTATTTTTTAAAAAGAAAATAGGCGAACTTCTAACAACAATATATTGAACAAATAATGGAATATTTTATATAAACGTTTATAAATTATTGCACAAGTATTTCCAATTGCGCTTTTCAAATCAAAATAGAAATTAAATAATTCTTTAATGAAGAAATTTCGTTATTCTTTAATAAAGAAAATCTTTCTTTCAAAACCTTAGTCTTTTTCAAAATATTAGTCCAAACCATCTTTCAAAATCTTTCTAAAATCTAAAATATTTCTTTTAAAATCATTCTAAAATTTAGAAAAAGTCTTTCTAAATTCTTTAATAAAGAAATATATTTTCTTAATAATCATTTTCAACAGAACTTTTCATCTCAAAGTGAACCATAGTTCAACTTTAGTTGTTTATTCATGTATATGCACCAAAAAACAAATTCCTAAATAGTACACAGCATTTTAAAAACTATTCTGGAGTTGATTTGGGCCAAGTCTTTAGTGAAGAGATTTCATGAAAGGAAAAAGATAAGAAAGCTTTTGTTGAGAAATGTGGATGACCCATTACAGGATAAGAAAGTAAAAAAGTAATTAATAACATCGCCTAAAGAATTCTCTATGGCTTAATTAATTCTGTTGTCATCGTATGAAAAATCTTCTGGACCGATGGAATTGTTAGTGTCTTGTTTTAGTTGAAAATCATAAAAACCTTTCTGATTTTTTTAAATAAATATTATTTTTTACATTATTTAGATCTTCAATCAAACACTCAGTACAGTAAAAAAGTATATCTTTTTAAAAAATGATATCATAAAAAGTAATTAAAAATGAAGACTAGGTGCAATTCTTCAAGACTTAAACTATCAACAATGCAATCAACAAAATTTTTACAGTATACCATATAAATTAAATCAATTTTTCATACCTTTAGCATGTGATAAAATGCGATTTGTCCATTCTCCATGGTTTAATAGCTTTGTTTCTGTGGCAGGAAATGAAATGTTTTTCTGTAAAGACTGTTTTGAAGTCTGAAAATGTATACAAACTTATTTAAAATCAAATATCGAAATAAAAAAATAAATAAAAAATAAATATCAAAATATATTTGATTAATATAAATACATTTAATACAGAATTAATAAATGTAAATCCACATTATAATCTAAATTTAAAAGAAATGATAAATAGCAATACGTTTGAAACAAGTCAGAGAATAGAAAAATTAAATATTTCTCTTAGCAATAAACAAATAAATCTGTGGCCTAATGTAAGGAGAAGTAATGACGTTTCATGTAAGGGTGAATTATTAATTTAAAATCAAATATTGTAATTTTTTTAAGATAAAAAAACACTATTGGGTATAATATATGTTAACCCAAAAGTTAGCACAGCCATTAAGTGTTCCCAAGTTTAGATATTCAATATCAGACAGCTATAATAAATAAATTAAAAACCAATTAAATATATTAATTGCTAGTCAAAATGTTCAATTAATAAATTAATACAATGCCAATGTTCAAAATGAACTAAGTAACATTTTTAAAAATCAACAAAAAATTTTACTAACGAGAAATTAATAATGTATTTACCTTAAACTCTTGGAAAAAATTAATACATTTATGGTTTAGATAATTTCTACTTTATTAAGAAATAGTTACTACAATTTTCTTAATGAAAACTTTCAATTAGCAATTGAAAAAAAAAAAAACTTTTAAACTCCAGTAATAAAATGGAATATATTAAATTAAAATTGCACAATAAAAAAAATGAATATCATTTTGTTATTAAAAGTAATTTATTTAAGTTTTTTCAAAAACAGGAAATCACCAAGAAATGCAGTGACTGAAAATTTAAAAAAATAAATAAATAGAATATTATTTATGAGCCTTCAAACAAAAAAAAGTTTTAGTTTAGTTGGAAATAAAATTCACAACAGAAAAAAAAAACACAACTTAAGCTTAAGATTTGAATTTAATGGAATATTCTTGAAAAATTGAAATTTAAAATTTTATTTCCAACAAGTTTTTGTAATTTTTATTACAGGTTTACTTTTGAAATGATCTTGTAATAGGGTATCCACAAACCTTAAAAAGTTTGAAAATTTGTAACAAAAAATGAGAGAATCATCAATATCTTTATACACTTGCAGCCACCACTGCATGTTACTTTTTTAAGAAGACACTTTCTTTGATAATTTTATCCAGCAAGATCTCTAAACTTTAAAGTCAGGTTTTATAATAAAAACAAATTGCTACTGGCTTTAATGTAAATTTACTTCCCAACAGTGTAAAAAATAAATACTCAAATATCACAAAACTTTCTTCATTCTTGATGAAACCGTTTCCTGGCATATGCTATGAGCCCAAATTTTGTCAAAAAGGCAAAATAATTATCATCATTATGAATAACTATTATGAATAACTATAATTATTATCATCTATGAATAACTATCGTCACTTTTGGAATTTTGTCAAAACTGAAGAAATATTTCATCATTCTATTTTTTTCCAAAGAAAAACTCATAGGGCTCAATGTGTTTCAATTTTCTATTAATCATTTTAACGTTGGCACAATATATGTGGCAAAACGTAATAAAGAGACAACACCCATGCCTAAAGCAGGAATCAAACCTAGGATCTTTCTGGAACGACTTTACTTTCGATTGTATAATTTTTATTTTAGTTTCGTCATTCTAGTTAGATGAGGTTTTGAGATGTGTTTTGTGACCAAATGATTCTGACAACTAACAGAGTACAATTCAAGAATTGATGAATCGTCAAAAAAGTGAGGGTTTTATTTCCGAGAGTGTACTAAACCCAGTACCGTCTTTACGTATGGGCACAACCGGGCAGTGCCCGGGGGCCCTGGGCGCTCAGGGGGCCCTTGAAAATTTTATTCTTTATAGATTATATTAAAAAAAAAAAAAAAAACTCATGATAAATAATTTTAAAAATTATAAATATGAAAAAAAACATACATTATGAAAGAATTCCTTCATTACACACTTTAAAGGCCATACTTTGCTTTTCTTTCTACAAATAGTGATTGATTTCAGTGAAAACACCATCAGTTGGAATAGCTTATAATCATGACAACTTAAAAAGATGCCTGAAGTTCTACATTCCCATGAAATTTTTAGGTGATCAACTTGCATTTCCTTTTTAGTTTGTCCCTGTCCTTTCAAACATTGTCCTCGCTCCTAGGGGACACTTTTGGCGAGTAATTGGAGGAACAAACCCATTTATTATACTAGTCCAAGAGGCTATTTATATGATAGTGTAACAAATTGAAAAGAACTTCGTTCTGCTAACTTCCTGTCTCCAAACCATTGCTTTCTTGTAGAAGGATTATCTTGTAGAACTTCACCCATTCTATACCCGTTTGCAAGTTTTAAAAAAGACCATTATGGTATAGGATTTAGATAAGGAATTTTTGCTTACTTTTGTTACAGCAAAATTGATGTTCATTCGCTGAAGACGTTTAAAGAAAAGGGGGATAATTTCAAGAAAAGGAGACGTTGATTGGCAAGGCATGTCTTCAAATCGTTAACAAGATTTTAAGTTAAAGAACATTCTCACCCTTCTTTAAGCATAAATTTTGAAGAAAAAAAAAAAAACAGTAATTTTAATTTTCTTTAGCGTTTTCGTTCTGTGATTTTTTTATACATTCTAACACTTAATTATTTGTTTAGACTTTTAATAATTATAATTTTATGTCATTAACTGGTAAGGCTGAGAAGAAAACTACATTTTACGCAGATCGACACATTTGAAGTAAGTTAATATTTGCATTATTTATAGTACATATATATATATATATATATCTGTGTGTGTGTTTTAATAGGCTCATAAGTAAATTATAAATACTGCTTTAGAATAGTAAATATTTTTTGTACTTTTATTTTAATTGCTCACGTTGGTTGAATGAATACAGGGTGACATAAAATTTAATTTAATGTAACTTATTTAATATTATCGAAATGTAACTTTTTTAATATGATGTAATATTATCGAAACAAAACTTTGTAAATACAGTTAAACAAACCGTGTTTTATAAAATATATCAGCATTATTATAAACAAATTTAAGTATGTAATTTTTAAATATTTACGCGTCATAGCGTTTTTGAAAAAATATATATCTAAAATAAATTAATGTGAGCAAGTATTAAGTCATACTGTCTCTAAAAAACTTGACTAACGCTAAAAAGATCATTAACAATTCTGTTAATTTTTCAAATTAGTTAAATAAATCAATTATTTATTTTTTTAAAACGTATTAACGATAACTTCTTGATAACGATTCTTGAAGTTTATTTTTCAATTTACTTTTAAATTTTTATTTGCAACAGTATAAATAAATTTACATCATATAGATGCATTTTTTTTTTATCACTGCATTACTTTTAAATTACATTTTTATATAAAAATAGTTTTATTTTATTTTATAACCGTCGGTGAACAGCCGACCCAATTTTTGGGTTTACGACTATTAATGTTCAACTACGTAGCCTTGTAATTTTGAACCCAATCCAGAAGACAAGGGAACTCCTGGATATTGGGAGAAATTTTGCCTTCGAGGAGGACTTTTGCGTGGAACTAACCTGTATTTGCGTTACATGGAGAGGAAGACCACGAGAACCTCCCACGGTTAGCCTGACAGCAATGAAAGCATCTGATGTGCATTGAAAGTGATGTGTTAATGACTTTAGAATTTGACGAAATAATCAAAGAATTTGCGAATAAAAAAGTTCGCAAAATTTGTTTAAAATAATAATTAAAGGTTTTTATTTGGATAAGAGGTTATATCTTTATTTTTGTTCATCTAGTTATTGCGATTACCTTTTGTCTTTTTGAAAATTATTTTGAATGTGAAGATTACGGCTGGTTACCTTCTCAAATTTTTTAAAATTATAAATATCTTAAAAATGCTTACTTTTATGTGTATTAAAATTTCAGAGAATTCAAAATGTGTTCAAATTTGTTAAAATTATTGCATGTTTTAAAAATGTTTAATTTTATATTTAATGTTTGTGAAATTTTTATACCTCGATCTTAAGTAGTAAGACATGTTAAGAGGGCCCAAACCATTTATATGTCCAGGGGCCCCTCATGCTATTAAGACGGCCCTGACTAAACCTTTTTCAAACCAATGGGATTCCTATATAATCAATCATCAAACAAATTTGTAGAAAAATATAACATAATAAAATATGAAATTATAGACAAAATATTATAATTTGTTGTTTCTGTGAGAGGAGTGCTTACATTAGAGCTTTGACTTTCCACTGAATTGGAACTGTCAGACATTTCTGCTGCTTCCTCTTCTTGTGGTATTTCATCTAAACTTTCAGCTTCTTGTATGGAACTGGTTATCATGGCTGACTGGGGCAAGGATAATGTGCTACTCTAGAGAAGAGAATTAAAATTACTATAAATAATTATTACTATAAGTAATTAATTCAATTTTTCATTCACTCTTAGAAAGAGGATGGGTTGAGGTTTAGTGGCACAAGTACCAAATGTAATTCTGCGCTTAACTCAAAGTAAAAATTTCAGCAGGGGTCTGTCCAGAGATTTTGTGAAAGGTCCGTTTTTGTAAAATTGGGAAAAAATTGCTCGTAATTTGTGAATATAAAATAAACGTTCAGTCACATTCTTTCAACAAGGGTCCGCTTTTGTGAATTTGTGCAAATAGGGTCCGTTATTACAAAAAATCTTTTTCAAGAGTTTTTTCATTGTAAAGACATAAAAGATTATGCTCAACACTGCAAAATTATAATATAAAAAAATTAAATTTTAAAAAATAAACAGCAATTGCTACTACTAAATTAGAGATGCAACATACAATATTTGGTATTCAGCCTATACTGCTGAACGCAGAATATTCATTTCGGACGAATAGAAGGTAGAATATTCATTTCGGTAGAAGCTCCTGTCGAAGACAAAACTTAGTTCGTTTGCACTTGTCTTTCTCCCCCCCCCCCTTCCTTGGAAGGGTTTATTCGATTAACAAAGCAATAATGAAGATAAACAAATTTGTGAAGGGTCCGATTAAAAGATAAATTATTTTGTGAAGGGTCCGCTTTTAAGTTAAAATATTTCATGAAGGGTCCGTTTTTATGAAAAGACATTTTGTGAAAGGTCCGTTAAACCCAAATTTCTTCTAAACAGACCCCTGTTCAGTAATAACCTTATAGTAAATATAACAATATTAACAGTATACCTGCCTAGAGAAATAAAATAACAGAGATTTTGCTAGCAACATTTATATGCTATGAGTAAAGTTTTGATACATCATACATATTCACGTAAGTCAAAAAGAGAAATTCAAAATTGGAAATAGTATAAGCACTTACATTTAGCGAAGTAAAAAATATGTACATAAATCTTAATCAAAAAAAGATTTTTTTTAAAACATTATTTATAATTACTTAAAATATTAACACTCAACATACTGCAGTACTGGCAATAGCATCATCTGTTGAGGAATAAGAGAAGTATTTTTGCCATCACTGGATATTTTATTGTCAATTTTCTTTTTTAAATTTCTTCAACAAATGTGGAGAAATTGCAGAATGTATGGGTAAATAAGAGACAGTTGCAAAATACAGGAGCCCTCGTTAAAAAAACAGGAGATTTGGCAGGTATGATAAAGACACAAAAACAGAAGAGAGTAAAGAAAAATAAACATAAAGTATCTTGAACTAAAGATAACAAAATATGATGCAAAAAAGTTAAGTAATAATAAAAAATAATAAAATAATACTAATAATAAAAACTTTAAAATGTAATAAATGCAAACTTTAAATGCTCACGAAATTTATTTTTTATTTTATTTAATTTTACAAATAATTCTGAACTAAGCTAATAATGGTTAATGATTTGCAACAAAAATATCATAAATAGGCTTCATCAATTTTCCATCAAAAGCCATAAATGAAAGATTTTTTTTATCAACTGATATTCATTAATATAATATTATAAATAAATTGAGAAAATGAGAAAAAATAAAACTTTATACTTTTTTAATGAATCTTATTAAATATAAACAGAGTATTTTAGCCTATAAGAAATGATTTCTTTTATCCCTAAATCACTCTATATTATTAAATTGACATTAGAATTTTCATTAATATAAAGTTAATCTCATTATTTAACTATTATGTTTTATCACAGTACAAGTAACATTCAATAATTACTGCAAAATTAATATTATAATTAACTATGCAAAGTGTTAAAAAAAAAGATAGTAACAAATTTAATCATGAGCGTAACTATCTTCAGAAATAACAAAAGATAGGTTGTAATGTAATGGCATAGGCATGAATGATAATTAAGAAATTAATATAATAACATAAAATTTAAAAAATAACAGTTGTGATTCAACTTTTGGAAAATAAATAAAAAAATGTTTTTTTGTTTTTGTTTTTTTTTTTTAAAAATTCAAAAGAAAAAAAGTAAAACAGAGTAAAAAAATAAGTTGCACCAAATTAGAAAGTTTTTATACACAAGAAAAGTTTATAATAAAGCCTAAACTTATTCTTAACTTTTGAGCCTGCAATCTATAACAGACATCAAAGCCTTTTTTTTTATATTAAATCAGTTAAAAAGTACAAATGAAATCCTCTAAGCAAGAAACAATAATACAATAGAAAGTACTGAATAGTTTTTTTTTTTTCTGAACAGTTTAGTGTAAGGTTGAATTTTATTTATTTATTTTTTGTCAATTTTAAATAAGTAAGAAAATATGAAAGTTTAGAGGAAAACCTTCTTGAATGAAAAGATTATCAAAAAGAAGCAACGCAATAAATACAAAAGCAGATAATTTTAAAAAAAGCATTATATTTATACAACTAAGTATTGAATTATTTTTATGTTTTTAATAGTTTCACATTATTATTATTTTGTATGTTATCCTTTTTTATTAATACATCACTACAAAGATAAGAATTATTTTAGAACTTTAAAAGCACCTTTTTAACAATTAACAAATAAAACAATCAAATAATGTTTTAAACAAGAACAATTCAAAAGATTTAAAAAAAAAAATTTATGAGCTCACTAGTATTTATTAAAGTTCAAATAGGTTATATTTTAATTAAACTTACATAAAGAGCTCCATGACGTTTCATGGGAACGTGACTGAACATTTCATTGAACTCATCATCTCCAATTTCATTACTTAAAGAACCTGATGATCTTTTCTCCTTCAATCGCTCCAACTTTTTTCTTGGATCAAAAGTTTTAAATGAGACACTCCTTGAAGGCAACTTTTGAATTTTATGACCTGCAAAATTATTGATGAAGTCAATAAAATAAATTTTGCATATGAATAAAATATGTTTTTTTTTAAATTAAAAATAATACATAATATTTTCCTATTTAAATACTAAAGGATAATAGAACTCCAAATGATGTTTTTCATAGTTCATAAAGATTAACCAACTGTAGTAGCATAAGCATAAGATGAAATGAAAAATAAAAATCTTAAATGATTTGTGATGCTAAAAATTTTCTAACTCATGTTTCAATTCAAAATTTATACCTCTTGCATTTAATCTTAAGATTACAAACTAAACACTGTACATATGTCAAATCAAACTTATAAAAAAATTTATTTCCATTTGCTATATTTTTTTTTTTCGAATAGTGGATACTCAATTGTTTCAATTTGTTTTGTTTTTTTTTCAGCAATCAGATTATATATATATATAAATTTTAAATTTCAACTGCCTTACATCCCTTACAACCCAAATAACAATATTTCAAAATTAAATTGCATAACTTGAAAAAAATATATATAATGAAATATTTCTAAATAGTGCAGGATAAGGAAAAATTAGTCACTGGTCCTAAAAGACATTATTAGTTTTTACACATTTTCACCAGCAGACTTAGATAAAATGAAAAACTTACTGCAAACACAAAATATCAATTACAAAACTTTCTGCACACATTGATTAACTCTTGTAACTGGTTTAAAACCTTTTCGCCATGAAATTTGTTTGAAAATTATGAAAGGTTTTAAAAACGTGTAGTTTTTATAAAACTCTGTATTGATTCATATTACAGGGATGAGTTTGGTCGAAAATCAAAAAACCTGAAAAATACAAATCGAAAAATGTCTTGCGCAAAAACACTTTTTAAATAATTGAAAAAAATACCTGAAATTTGAGCAAGAAGAAAGTGTATGTAGAAAGTATTTGACCACAAAACGTTATCAACAAAGCATCAACGCGAAACTTTATTCCTATAGTTCAATTGTGAGAATATGAATATCAATGTGAGATTTTTAAATCATGCGAGAGTGAATCTCGGTATTTGATGTAAAAATCATGTGAAAATGAATCTTGATGTTTGATTTCAAAATCAATTCTGATGTGTAATTTTTAAATCACTTAAACACGAATCATAATAGTGGCTTTCAAATCATGTGTAAATGAAAAGCGACACTTCAGGTAAAATCGCGAAAATAGGAATAGAGATGTATGATTTTGTGTGAGATGTTTGCTTTGGTAGGGAAAGGGTAAAAAAAAAAATTTCTGTGAAGTCTGAAAAGACAAACTTTTTTTTAAAGAAACAGATTATTATTATTATTATTTTGTAATAGTGAAAAATTTTACACGATGGATACTAATTTTCCACGATTCGGTCCACTGGTGTTTGTGTTAATTATACAGGCCTGTTCACAGGTTTGTTTGCATATATCTATTATATATATTTTTTTATTTACTGAAAAATTACAATAAGTATGTGTAAAGGTCTCATTCATTATGAAGTATGATATTTGTGACAATAAAACAGACCAAAATCACAAAAATGAAAATAAAAATAATAACATAAAAAAAAGCATAAATCTTTTAACATTGATTATATGTCTGGGGGACCACTGATTATTATTTTATGGTGGTTCGAATGAAAGTCAGTGATCTTTGACCAAGGGACCATTGTTGCATTAATTTTGAACCCTGCAGTGTTCAAAACCACACAAATAACGATTCAACAAATACAAGATTGACTATGTGCAATGTATGCAATTAATTTATTATTGCTCTTACAAATTTTCAGGGTATAAGTCACTTACCAACACTAACAGCTAAGTTTTTAATGGAATGCTTCTTTTTCTTGAAGCTCAGATCATTTAAGCTCTGTGTGTCATTGCAGCGTCTAACAATAAAAGATATCCGTACTTCAAGTTCTCCTCTATTCTTATCTTCACTTTTTTCACTTTTTCCCTTTAAAGTATACCACCTGAAATAAGGATTCATTTGATAAAAAAAATATAACATAAAAAAGTAAGAGAAATACAATTTAGAAACTTAACCCTTTGTACTCTGTATTCTTTCAATGGCGTAAAAAAACTGTACACAACCACTAAAAGTTTACAAGACAACGCTTACTGTTTGCACTCTTGCCATATAATACCCGAAAACCATTAAATTTAGTGGTCACTAGACATTAATTGTAAAAGCATTAACATTTAGAGTGGTTACTAAAACATTAACATTTAGAGAGGTAGATATTTTAAAGGTGAAAGTGGTGCCTGAAAGCTATTCTTGGAGTGATAAGAATTGAATTTCAATCTTAGATAATCTAAACATTATTAATCTAAACTTAGATAATCTAAAATTTCAAGAGAATAAATGATCTGACAAATTATTTTTAAATCAACTTCTTTATAATTTACTTCAAATTTCTTAAAATAATATGTTTACAAATATAAAACTGCAAACGATTTTTCTTTATTGAATGGCTGGATTGGATGAACAAATGGATTGATTATAAATATTGAAATAGCTATAAATAAATAAATATATATATATATGTGTGTGTGTGTGTGTGTGTGTTACTGTGAATGACAGAAATTGGGTGGTTGTTGACTTTCACTGGTGAATGTTGACATTGCATATAAATAATCTAAAATAAGAACTCCCCCAGACATTCATCTGGACTTGTGGCTGTGACTATGGTAAGGAGGTATGACTATTTCAAGAAGGGGTGCAGGGTCACTGTTTTGGAGTGATTTCGGCTTGGGTTGGCGAGAGAAAGGGAATCTCTTCGGTCTATTATCTTAGTCCTAGAGATAAGCTACCCTCCCTAAAATGCGCCATTCTTGTTTCCATAGCACCAGACGGCCTCAGACTTTGTGGCAGGAGGAGTTCTTAGCTTAGACAAACTGTAGTCGCTTTGGGAAATGTCCAAAAGGCATTCTAGGTCAAGAGCCACTGCCCAGTATGCTATTAACCGGTACTCAAAACACTTATGTTTCTCTTAATCTATCCTGAGCAGATATTAAAATATTGAATAAATATAATAATATCGATGAATAAATTAACATAAAATCGGATAAAAAATATTTTTGGACATTCCCCAAAGCGACTGTGTGGTTTTTGACATTCACCAGTGAAAGTCGACATTCTCACTTGATTTCAGTCATTCACAGTATCACCCACATATATATTACATATAACAAATATTTGTTTACGAAGAAGATAGATAACAGAAGTTTTTTAGAGGATTAACAAAATATTTCAATTACAGCATAAAGAAAAGTAGTAACATTTAAATAAACAATTTCGGTTTAAAAAAAAGAAAATCATATAGTTAAAATTTCAGAAAAATTAACTAAGTTGATGCTGTAAGAATATTTGATATAAAATAATTTTATCGGATTTCAATATCTTTACAATATAATTTTTCTACAATTCAATTAACTTTGCTTTTATTTTGGAACACAATACGAAAAAAATTTAAGTCAACTAGTTTTAATTTCTTCCTATTTACAGGGTATCTGCAACATTTTAGATTTTCAAAATCATGATTTTTCATGACTAATTCCAAAAATTTTTCATGACTTAACGAAGTTACTATTTTCTCCGACAAAAACGCAACAATAAATTAAAAAAAGCATTACAATAACATTAATTAAAATGATAGGTATAACCAAAACTGCCATACTCTGCATCGTCATATTTATAGATTTTAAATTTAAAAAACAGAGTAAAGAAAGAGTTGAAACAATAAAATAGCTGAAAAAAATACAAAAGCAAAAAACATTTTGCTGTAGAATTATATTCTAAAGATACTTTTCCTGTTCATCTGAAAGGAAAGAAATACTCCTGATTTTTCTGTTCTCATTTCAGAATAAAAAAATTCGTCAATGATTGGTTTGTTTTAACTAGAATTTTAAATTGATATAATTAAAAAAAAAAAATAATAAAAATTCTTAAATCACAGAAGAGTTTAAAAGATAATTCCCTCTTGAAATGATGTTTTTTCTTTCATATTTTGAAAGAACACCATAATTTTTAAAGAATATGATAAAATAATTTTTATATTCTAATAAAATATGCCTGAGTGGTGACTTTGTTAGGAATTCAGATATTTGGAACAGGATGAAATTGGGGGGGGGGAGGATTCCATTTTAAAAATTAGATTTTTCGGAAGTGGTGCAAGTGGCAAAACATGGTTTTGGAGCATCTTTGGAGCAACAAAAAAGCAATTTTGGAGAAGCGAAACAAAGATTTGGAGCATATATAATAAAAAGAATTAAAACAAGAATTTAATAACAAGAGTTTTTAAATTTGTTCATTAATAACATATCTTATTTTTTAAAATTTTTTGAAGGTCCCCGCATAAGCAAATTAAGTTTCTTTTTGGTATCTACCAATGCTGTTAAATATTCTGCTATCCTCGACTTAGCCTCAGATAAGAGGATCTGTCCGCTTTCTATAATCGACATGTTTTTATTATTTAACCCATCTTTAAAATTTTTTCAGCTGTGGCTAAGAGATCTTGAGAAGCCTTCAATTTTTTTAGCAAATCAATTTCAGCAGCTTTCAATCTGCTTTCCTCAGTTTCAGTGCTTTCACATTCTTTTCGCTTTCTTTTTTCTCAACCACTAATCAAGCAGAATAATTTTTAAATGCTGCACGAGTCCCTTTAATCATATCTTTGTCAACTTTAAAGTTATTTAAACCCCAGCTGATATGTGACACAACTTGTCTCAAACCATTGACACTATGCGAATTTAAACTTGCCCTATTGTCAAGTAGCTTTTTATTCACACATATGAACAAAACTAAAACCTCTCTAGTATGTACTAAAACATCGGCATTCCCATGTGGTATGCACAAAAGAGCTTTAAAAAGCTTTGTTATAAGAGGATATTTGATATTTCCCAAATTATCTTTCTTCACAAAATAGTCCAAGTACACACAAAAACACATCAATTCACAAGTCACAAAATAGTTCCAAAACACAGTGTTTTCATTACAGAAAAAAAAAATGGGGGAGAATTTCTCACCCTTGCTCAAAAACAGGGTCAAACAAACAAAAACACGAATAGACTTGGGAAAAAAAAATTTCTTTAATTATAAAACATTTTTAACATCTTCTAATTTTTAAAGCATTAAATATATTTGCTGCATCATCATATGGAAAATGTTCTATATCTACTTTTTCATCAGCTATTCTCATTAGGTTGCTCAAATGCTCATCAGTCAATCTGTTACGATATTTTGTCTTAATCCGGTTTTGGGTGATTAATTACCTTGCAAGAGATGCTGAATTATTCGAAAACACTAATTAAATTTGTGCACACACTTTCCTATCCTCTACAAAAGCGAGCATAGGCTTTTAAATTATTTCTGCTATAAAATCGCGAAGTACGTTGAAGTTAATTCCAAGTTCATACTTCATGCTAGTATTTGATCCATATTCATTAAATATCCGTATTTGTTTCGTTTTTACCGTTTCTACATTTGTCTTAACAATGTATTTGTCCATCTTACATTCAGGCACAAAAAATTTAAACGTTTTACATGAAGAAACCTTACCTACAGTGAACACGTGGTTGCAGAAAAATGTGTTCTGAAAGGGGTTTGAGGGGGTTGTTCTGGTTCTGAACAATACTGGTAAATAGAGAAGCTAGATAAAAAGGACCGATATTGAAAATAATGAAAGATCACAGAAGAAAAACGAAGCGGATTTCATTAGAAATGCGGAAGACGAAATTTTTTCCAATATTCGCGAGATTCATGCATTTTGAAATTTATTAATAGGGTGCTCGAACTTCTCGCGTTAATAATTTTTTAATGCGAGGAAAGAAAAAATATGCGAGATTCTCGCGTTCTTGCGCTGTAGTGAAAACACTGACACATCAATCGGTGCATATTCATTTGAGTCAGAAGAATAACCTTCTGGTTCTCCACATAACAGTAACAAAGATGCCACTTCAGGATTTATAATGAATGAGGTTACTGTTGCCAGATATCTTATTGACTTAATAGAAGTGTCTTCCATTCTCATTACAGGATGCAACACTTTAAGATGGTACAGTAGCCTATTTTCAACAGGCAATGCTTTTAATAACTTTTTTGCACATGCCATAGACCTGGCACCTAAATACATAGAATTTCTTTTCTGAAGAAGATAAGGATGTCATCACATTTGTGGTATCTAGTCCAACATCTATTAAATTTGAATTTTGCTAAATTTCTGCGTTTTCTACATCCAAAGATTTTAAGTCCTTTCCTGTCAAACTAAGAAAAGCAGAACTCTTTAAAAAACGCCCTAACAATGCTTAAACTAGAGAAACTATTTCATCATACAGCAAGTGAATTAATGGTGTCTCAGTTTGGAAAAGACCTAAAAATTTATTTAATATAGCCAAAATATTTCGTAAAAATGAGCTTTTGGCAAAAGCAATTTAAATAAATTCAATATTGAGCGGCTCATACTATTTTTTAAATTAATAATTATTTTATTTAATTCTGTAAAAGGTAATTTAAAACTCTAATTAATTTAACTATTATTTAAGGTTATTGAGTGTATTTTTCTTAAAATTTAAATAAACGTTATTGGTAATAGCATATTTAACAAAACATTAACAAGATTAATATTGATCATACCGAATTTTTAAAAATATGTAAAGAATTAAGCAAATTTTAATACATTTATATTACAAATGTAAATTAGTGAATGGCCCCTAAAATTCTTTAATTAAAATTGGTTACCTAGTACAGTATTTCATTAATGAAATGATTAAAAAAAATTTTGTATGAAGTAAATTATTATATTGTCCCTGCACTCATAATATTTAACAAATCTGTGATAATTAAAATTTTTTATATCAATTGTTTTAAATCAAATCATTAAGAGATGAATTAAAGTAATTTTGAGTGACAAATCTGAAAAACATAAGATTTTTTTTGCTGCTTTAAACATTCTGAAAGCCCCTCTCTTCATACTTATTTAAAATCTTGCCTCTAGATATTATTAAGTTTTTTCCTAAAACAAAATAAAAGCACTGAAAATTTTGAAAGTAATAACACAATAATAAAATGCAATAAAAAAATAATAGTAAAAAAAGTAATAAAACAAAATAAATGTATAAAAACAATATGCAATTAGTGGATGGTCCCTCAGATAAAATAAGAAACTCAATTAATTTTTAATTGAATTAATTTAAATTAAATGAATAAAAGGGAGATGGAAATTTTAAGGTTATGAAGCTTTGTGGTTCTTGACTGCTCTTAGGATCAACATGAAAATATGTACATAGCGGATGGAACCCAAGTTAATTCCAAGATCATGGGTACTATTCTATAAATAAAATAGAGCAAGAAGGCCATTAGTTTGTCTTTGACGAAGACGATGGCACTTCAATAACGATGAAATTAACAAGAGAAATAAAATTTTCTTTTGCTATTAAAATTTGGCAATGTTTAGTTGGTCCCCAAAAATTCGAGGGAAGTTCCTGAAATTGAGAATATCTTGCAAAATGAAGCAGATTTGCACATGAGAGTGCAAGAATCTTCCCCACTCAATCCAGAGCAAACCCCCACATGGCAATAGCTGGGTTGCCGCAAAATTTTATCTTGCTGATACCCAGGGGAAAATATCCCTTTTCGCGCAATTTAAGCCTCCTACTTCAATTTGGAGCAAGTAGGCGCAAGTTTCCACAATTGGCGCGAATCGGCGCAACACTTGCAACACTGGAAGACCTAAATCCATGACTTTCCATGATTTTTTTTAAAAAATAGCAAAAATCATGACATTTCATGACAAATTTCGTTCAATACTGAAATTAATGACTTTCCATGATTTTTCACGACTTTCCAGGTGTATGGATACCCTGTATTTATTATGTTGCGTCTAATAACAGTAAACTACAAGCATGTAACATTAATCAACAATAACAATCACTTAAATACAAAAAAAAAAAGTTTTGCAGCAAATTCAAGTACAGTGTTCCTGTAGAGTATATTACACCACCCCAAGTTTATTATTTTGCACTTAACAAACAATAAAACACAAATAAAAGCAACAAAGTATAAAATACACAAAAATAAATTGCAAAAAATATTTTTAAAAAATTAAGATCTAAAGCTGATAGATAATTACCTGGTGAAAGGTCGGTCAAAATTTTCAATGCCTTGCAAAGATACACTTGTTTGTCCTAAAAACTCATCTAATCCCAAAACATTACGATGGAAAACTGTCAGATGAACATCAGAATCTCGACCAATAAGAGTTCTAAAAAAGGTTAATTAATTTAGACACCAATAAATCTAAGCATGAAGTCTTTTTCTTTTTTTATTTTACTAAAAGAAATTTTTGCGCAATATAACCAGAGTATGTCTCATAACCTTTATCTTTATTCAGAATTAGTTTACTTTTTAAGAAGGAGCAAGGAGTACAAGTTCTTTCTACCAGAACATGGCTAAAAAATAATTAGTATAAGCTTGTCATAATAACGAAAAATTTTAAAAAAGATGAATTTATGAGGAGAAGGAAGTACGTTTGTTTCTGTCTTGAATTTCAAAGAGATTAAAAGCTTTTAAGTTAGGAAACTATATGGAACTGAAAACAGCATTGAACATAAATCTAAAAGAGAACATTGGGTAAATTTTAAAAAATATTTTTGACAAGTAAATACAAAAAATATTAAAAAAGGGGAAATATCGTAGTACATTCCTATACAACTGAGAAGAGGAGGAGAGGGAACTGCGGAGGGTCAAGACATGGAACCGATCTTGAATGAAATGATTGCATTGTAATTAACAGATCAATGTCAACAGAGTCGAATCACAGATTTAAATCAACTAAATTCTAATTAAATTATTCAATTTGATTCACTGGGTCTAAATGTATGCAGTGCAATTAATGATTAAAATTGTTCCAAGAATATAAGAATCCTAACTAGTAAATTTAAATCTGTGTCAAAAAGTTTTCAATAAACGCAAATTAAAATGATGTTCACAGGGTACATCTCCTAATTTTTCAACAAAAAATAAGCACCTTCAAGGTATCTGCTACATTTCAGATTTTCTAATTCATGACTTTTCATGACTTTCCCTGACTAATTCCAAAAACTTTTCATGACTTAACGAAGTTACTATTTTCTCCGGACAAAAACAGAATAATAAATTTAAAAAAGCATTATAACAGGAATTTAAAATGATAGGTATAACCAAAACTGTTATACTCTGCATCTTCCTATTTATAGATTTTAAATTTAAAAAACAGTAAAGAAAGAGTTGAAGCAATAAAATAGCTGAGAAGAATACAAAAGTAAATAATTTATTTTTTTTCCTGCAGAATTATATTCTAAAGATACTTTTCTTGTTCATCATCAGAAAGGAAAGAAATACACCTGATTTTTCTGTTCTCATTTCGGAATTTTAAAAAAATTGCCAATGACTGGCTTGCTTTAGCTAGAATTTTAAATTAATAAGATAAAATAAATAAATAATAATAATAATTCTGAAATCACAGAAGTTTAAAAGATACTTCCCTCTAGAAATGGAGAAATGAAGGCAAGGAGAATTCTCTCCCTTTCTTCATTTTTTGAAAGAACACCATAATTTTTAAAGAACATGATAAAAACTTCTTATATTTTAATAAAATATGACTCTGAGAAGGGATTTTGTAATAAATTTAGATATTCTGAACACCATGTAAGATGGGGGGGGGGATTCCATTTTAAAAATAAAATCTTTCAGCAACCTAAATCCATGACTTTCCATGATTTTTTTTAAAAAAAATAGCTAAAACTATGACATTTCATGACAAATTTTGTTCAATACCGAAATTCATGACTTTCCAGGAGAGTGGATACCCTGCACCTTTTCAGCACTCAAATATAACACTTTTAAGAAAAATAGCCTACATAGGATGTGCACACAAGTAAAAAAATTTTCTTCTTTTCGTTGAAAGTTTTTCATAACAAAGCACAAAATAATCATGATCATGATAAAATAACTAGTTTCTGACAAAAAACTCTTTTGTTGATTAAATTAGAGACCATAAAAACAGTTTATACACAATTTTAAAAGTATTGAATACTGAAGGGCTCATTCTATTTTTTAGATTAATAATTACTTCACTTAATTAAGTAAAAAAATATATATAATTCAAAATAATGTTTAATTTAACTATTATTTAAAAAGGTGATTGAGTGATTTTTTTAAAATTTAAATAAAAGTTATTTATAAAAGCACACTCAACAAAATATAAGCAAGATTAATATTATTGATCATACTGAATTTATAAAGATATACAAACAAATTAAGCGAACTAAGAGAAATTTAATAAATTCATATTACAACTGTAATTAGTGAATAGTCCCTAATAAATTTTCATTAAAATTTATTACTTGGTTCAGTATTTCTTAAATGAAATGAATAAAAAAAATATCAATAATTTTGAAATGTAAATACAATGAGTATTGAAGCTTAACATTTTTGTCAGAAGTTGAGATAATTGAATTTTTGATTTCAATTGTTTTGATTTGAATTAGTTTTTTGGAATGAAGACTCTAAATAACAAAAGACTTTTTGCTGCATTTAAAACCCCTCACTTCACACATTTAAAAATCTTGTCTCTAAATATTATTGAATTTTTTCATGAAACAAATTAAGAGCACTGAAAATTTAAAAGTGATAAATACAATAATAAAAAGTAATAAGCAAAAAAAAAAAAAAAAGTAAAGAAGTACAATAAAAGTTTTAAAAATGTTATGCAATTACTGAACGGACCCGCAAGTTTTGTGATTCTTGACTGCTCTGAGTACAAACATAAAAATACGTAATTAGTGAATGATCCCCAAGTCAAATTCAAGGATTACGATACTCATTTACGAGAAAGAAGAAGAAATACAAGAAGGCCATTAGCTTGCCAGTGACGAATACGATAGCGATTCACCAACAATAAAATTAACAAAAAATAAAAAATAAATAAAATAAAAAAATAAATAAAAAAAATTTCTCTTAGTTGGTCCCGGAATTAGCAAAAACTCGAGAGATTTTTCGGTTCGATTTCAGAAAGCGGAAAATAAAGCCTGAAATTGAGAATCTTTAGTAAAATACAGCAATGCTCATAAGAGTACAAGAATCCTTCTCACTGAATCTAGCTCAGTATAATTCATTAAACATGTAGAATTATTGACGCTTTCATACGCTACGGTCAGATGAAATGAATTGTGGTTGAATAAATTATGAAAACGTTGAATAGAACAATGTGAGAACCACGCTTTTTTTATAATTTGTGGCAAAAATCGACAAGGTAAAGAAAAAATACCTCATTTTGGAAAAGGGAAAATAAATTTAAAAAAAAATATATTTTTAAAAACACCCAATGAAAAAAAAGCATCTTTAAGGACTTATTAAAAACGAAAATAAACACCTTTATCAAACACCGACCAAATTCAGTATAAGGCAAAATGACGGTCGCCACTGACCATAGGGCGTCCAAAAATAAATAAATAAATGGTGATTAAAAAATTGTCAGCCATGCGACACCTGAACGCCAATTTTTTCGTCAAAAATGCACCTTATTTGCCTTTTATTATCACTATTAGTTTTAATAAACGTAAAATTATTATGAATATTTTAAAATCTTCTGAAAATTACTAATGTTTGTTAACATTTTTCTTCATTTTCTTTAAATTTTTCTTCATGTTATAAACGAAGTTTGTAGTGAAAACATTTTAAAAGGCGTATCAAAAGAAATTCCTTACAATTAAAATTAACAGTTTTGAATTTCTGAAAAAGGGGCCACAGTTAAAAATGCTGTTGCACTGGGCACTGTAACACTGGACTGTTGCAAAATCCCCCTGTTTTGGCCTGCAATGATCAGTGATGGATGATTGCAAGAATCGGTAATTAGAATTTCCTGTCATCCAAACGATTAAGTGAGATAACAACTAAGAATAGAAGATAACAATTAAGACTAATACTTACAAATCGCATTCTTCATACCACTCAGGATCTGTAACTTTCTCTTTAATCGTAGTTTGAAATTTTTCTTTACCCATTTGAATAAGGACGAACGCATCATTTGTTCCTGAAAAATCGAAATTCTTTAAAATACAGAACATTAAAAAATAATAACGAGCATAACTTATAGCATTAAGTATCTTAAATACCGGGGCTCATATCTCGTTTTGAAGTATAAGTTTTAAGCATTCTTTTAAAACTTATTATTCGTCTTTAATTGAACAGAAATTAAATCTCAGAATGAAATTCATGGCTCATATTCAACCCTTTGCTTTCAATTTAGATGAAATTTATATTATATGACAACATCATTCATACGATTCATTTCCATGTCATTACATCATGAGTCATGCTGGTTCAGGGAATAGAGCGCTCGCCTCCCAATGAGGCGACTCGGGTTCGATCCCAGCGATTGCTGGTTGATTCGAATTCCGCACCCGGCTTGCACCGACCGCAGTACTTACGTAAAAATATCCTCAGTGGTAGGCAAATCATGGGTTAGAGTCCCCTTGCTGTCACGCTAACCGTGGAAGGTTTTCGTGGTTTTCCTCTCCATGTAACGCAAATGCGGGTTTGCTGCATCAAAAAATTCTCCACGAAGGCAAGTTCTCCCGATACTTGATCCAAGAGTTTCCTTGTCCTCTGGATTGGGTTTAAAATGACAAGGCTACGGAGTTGAACATTAGTAGTCGTAAGCCCCAAAATTGGGTCGGCTGTTCAACGACGGTTATAAAATAAAAAATAACACTCGATTGCCCAAGGAAGTTATTTTGATTGCTTTTTAATTTCAATTAGAAAAACAATGATCTTTAATAATGACAAAATTTCTTGAAATTTTTTGACCTTTTGTACAACATATAATTTTTTTTTATTGTTAATATTTACTAATAACTTGTTATATAACTGTAAATAATATTAAAAAAATATTAAAAATTAATTTTAAACAAATTTCTTTACGCATTAGTTATTCTTTCACAATCCAGTCATTTTGATTGCTTTTGGACAATATAGGTACATGCTAAGTTTCAATTTTTCAAGTGTTAATAACACTATGGGTATATAAAGAAAAAAGATATTTTTTTTTTTTTTTTTTTTTTTTGGAAAATTGGCTACGAGCCGATCTTATGAAACAGTTGGTTATAAAAATCAATAATTAAGATCTATAATGAATTATTTAAAACGCAACTCAATACGAAGTAAAAAGAAAGTTATATTTTAAGAAACAAAACCATCTAGAAGAACAAACGATCTTACCTTTTCTTCCTTTGTTCTGAAGATTTCGAGCACGTTGAACTGAAATTGAAAAAAAAAAAATAATAATGTGTTTAAATATTTGAGAAAAAAAAATATACACACTTTAATAAAATTGACTAAGAAGTAGATCACAAAAAGAAGGGTAATGAATGGTTTAACAATAAAGAAAACAACAATTTCATTGTGTAACTGGTTATGTCAAAAACCTAAAACACTTCCCAAATGAGAATTTAAGAACAGCAGGAGTGAAATGAGATAATGGTTTTAAGGAGATATTTTTTAAGCTTCACTACGAAATAGAAATATAAATGTATAATAAGAATACGATTGAAAAATTCGTTGCGTTGTACAACAAAATTGTAATAAACAAAAGGTCAGACAAGCTGTTGGGTTGGCATTTCAACCGGAAGAAAGTGGAGAAAACCGAAAGAAAATGAAATAAATGGAACTAAAAAAGTTCTAACATAAAACTATATTTTTATTTATTTTATATTTCCAAAATTTTTTTATTTATTTAATATTTCGGTTTATTTTAAAAAATTATTTAAGCAAACTGGCAATGAAAAAAGAAAAAACAAACAATAATTAAATAAATATATATACTTTCTAATAATAATATATAGTGATAGGAAAATACGAAAAAGAAAAGGAATTATGAAATGAATATGCATTTACAAATAATTGCATCATTATTTATTCTCAAACTTTACAATTCAAAATAAAATAACCGGATTCGAGAACAAAGATTTTTTTTTTTTTTCTTATAACCAGTCTCACAAATTATAACAATTCTTTTTCAAAAACCATCATAATTCAGCTTATTTATTCAATTTCAATACGCATGCGATAAAAACTAATAAATTAGAAACGACTACAGACCTGAGAATTTAGTTGTCTAGCATAAAAACAAATTTTATATATCTGTTTTTGATAAAGCAATGAAAAAAATTTCTTCTAAATTAATTTGAAATCCTTTTTTCATTAGTATATTAATATTTGCTAGTTAACTTTATTTTTAAAGTCGGAGTTCCGCTAAAAGAAGCTCGATCACCTAAAGTTCACAATATCTCGTCGAAAAAGTGAAATAGATTTTTCTGAGCTTTTTAGTATAAATAATTAAAATTTTATAATGTGCGGTGCGATGTTTAATAAAACAGTTTCTTAAATATATAATCCTAAAACAAATATTGTAATAAATTGCAAAATAACGCTTAGTTCAAGACTAAGTTAACTATATTATTTAATAATAACAATAAAAAATGGCCGTCATCAGTTGTTGTACCACTTTTTAGTTATTTATTTACACATTGATTCGCCTATTCACAAATTCGTTAATTTACCATTATGCTTTTGAAGCTGAAAGTAAGACTAAAAATTTTTTTAAGTAACTGTGTGTACAGTAAACTAATTGAACAAACCTGCTTAATTATCTAAAAAAAAATCATATCATACAAAATACATTTAAAAAAAAGAGGGAAAAACAGTTAAAAGTTCGAAAAAGAACATATAATTTATTCATTAATTCGTCATAGTAAAATAATTCGTACTATTAAATATGTTGATTGAAGTAAAATCCCCCCCCCCCCCCTGCTAATAACATAGGTTTATATACCTAAAATAATAATATTACGGAGCAAAACTCCATTCCCCCCACCCAACTCGCCATTAATGACCAAATATTTAGGGCTGGTGAGTAAGTTTTATCAAGTAAAATATTGTATTACAAATCAAATTATCATATTTTTTCCTCTCAGAATTAGAACTGAAATAATATTAAAAAATAGAGAACAAGAGTTTCTGACTTTAAGAGAAAGATTAATTCAACATGTACAAATATATACATCACAAAAAAGTGTAAAATTAATGTCATCAGATGTGTTAGTGTTTCTGCATGTTTTTGACACTTTGTATTGGCCTCCTAAAGAAAACATTCTTGAATTTGGGACAGAGGATATAAATGTTGAGACGGGATAGCCTGGTTGGTAGGCCGTTGGGCCTATGTTCAAAAGACCCAGGGTCGCCGGGCGAATACTCTCCGTGTAGTAAAATGTGACTGGTGCACGTTAAATCTCTCGGGTAACAAAGTCCTCCATGTTCTCATAACAAATTATATCTATGAGACTACTGAATTGGAAATCGATCGTTTTGTGGTTCAGGTCAAAATTACGATTATCTTTGGATGAATAAATAAAAAGTATGAATGGATCCGCTCTATAAGCGGGTTGTGAGATGTGTGTGGCTTAAGTCATATTCTTGGCCATAGATGGCGCCACTGACAAACAAGAAACGCACCCTTTACCTTAAATTTGCTGAGTTTCACCAAACAGGCTCGCTGATATTGGCAAGTGGCATTAGAAACAACAAGTGTTTTTCATATAATTAAGCCCAAATCTCTGCAATTAATAAGTATGGATATTGTGTTAGCAGAATTCAAGTTTGCTTTACTAACATAAGTTCATACTCTGAAAAAATTTAACAAAAGAAAGTGTTCAATGTTTCCCAGATTTGTTCCAGATAATAACAATTAGCGCTATTCTACAGTTTTCAGTTTCTACATTCTTTTGCGATTTTGACCACTAACTAAAGTTCTTTAAATGCAGCCTTGGATACCTAGCTCAAGTAGCAAGACTCCTTTCCCACCGAGCTCTGTGACGTCGATTTAGATTGGCTACCGTCGATCACATAGGTAAACAGTCGCCATTTTGGTGAATAGTTCGGACGGTAAAGTTTCAATATGCTCGATTTGTTATTTCCATTTTCTCTCTCTCTTTTTTTTTTTTTATAATATTTTTTTTGCTTCATAGCTTTAAATTAATAATGGCAGATTTTTAAAAATTTAGGTATTCTAATAATTCAAAATTAGGCTTTAAATTATATCGTTTACCCGTTGTAACACTCACATTAAAAAGGTAGGTAGGTATTTTATTTATGTCGCACTAGAGCTGCACAATGGGCTATTAGCGGGGAAACATCCCCGAGGATAATCCGAAGATATGACATCGATCCTCTGCAGAGGGGATGGTTCCCTTGCTTTGGTAGCCAGCACTTTATGGTAGAGAACAGTTAAATTAGGAACGCGCATCGTCGGTTCGTACGCAGGCTGATCAAGCTTGACTTCGGTGTTCTACTGGGAGACGTGTCTTGTCTACTGAGGGACCTCACATTAAAAAGCATATTTAAGATAGCAATAAATCCGCACATTGCATAAATCTTTAAGCAGTCTTAAAAATGCTTATCATTTTCAGTGATATTTATTATATTTACAAGGCATTACTTTAAACATGTTAAAATTAATGGTAATATTTTAAAATAAACGTTAAAATTTGATTACTATTATTCGTGAAAATAGTGGCGGGCAAAAACATTAGCATGGCCAGTACCATTAAAACTGAAATTTCATGCCGCCCTTATAATATAAAATATTATTAAAAAATCTAAGCTAACTCCAAGATATTTGTTCCTTCTAAGATATTTGTGCCAGAAATTCGCAATAGATACAGCGTTAGGAAAGATTTAAACAATAATAAATGAAAAAAATAAAATGATGAACAATATGCAATCCTTTCCTATAACTTTCACCAGAACAAACCCGTTTTAATAGAATTCTTTTGACGGAATTAGAAGAAGCATTGGGAAGTTTAATGAAGGGGCACAAATACTTTAATTATAAACCTCAAAGCATCAAGAATTTCACTTTCACTCATTCTGCCAGCACAATAACCCATCATAACAAATAAAATTTAAAAAAATCAATTACTCGCACATGAAATTCCAAATCCGATTTAGGACAATTAAACGAGTTTCGCCGGATTCGCAAAATACCAATAAGCAAGTAACGGGACTGGTTTCCCTTCCTACAGAAATGACCTTGTTGATCAAGCAAGTTGTGATATATTTTTGTCGTTATATTCCGTGCGAAAGATCGAACAAAATCAAAATTTATGGACCGGCGTCCGAACAATGAAGATCAGAATGCTGACATTTCTAGGACAATCGCCTGATTTTTATGTTCTGTATGCGCACGTTAAGGTTCGTGGAGAGTTCCTCGGTTTTTGGAAACAAAAGTAAAAGCAATAGTTGATGAAAATGATCTGCTTAAATTAGAAATAATGGAGGTAGTCAAACTACAATTTGAGGTGTCAGAGGCGGTCTTCGCTTTTTGACCTTCAAGCAAACCACGGGCGGTTAATTAAAATAAAAATTAAAGCTACGTTGTCAAAATAATATTGATATCTAATAAATATATTTTGTTAATTCAAAATAAAAATTATACTTTCTGTGGTGCAGCAAATAGGAACTAATGCTGAATGTTATCTTATTGAATAAAATAAAAACTCAATAGATTCATGTATCAATTTCATATAGAGGGGTTTTTTAGAGACTTTTTGCGAAGGATACCGATTTTGTGAAATTGTGAAAAATCTATTAATAATTTGTGACTCGGTGAAAAAAAGGTCCTGTTTATGTGACTTTCTTTAAAAAATCACAAAAAGTCCCGTTTTTGTAAATGTGTGAAAAATGTTATGTGAATTTAATATAACCTTTAAAAGCGGTTCGTAAAACCAGATCTCGTTTTTATAAATATCGGAAAATATGGTCCTTTTCATGTTAAAAAAAAAACCTTTAAAAAAAGGAGCATGCTCAAGGATTCATAGTTCTAAAAATAAAAATTTAAAGGCTTCTTCGACTTGCGTTTTTTAAAGGAATTTTGTGTAGAGCTTATTTTAAGAAAATGTAAAATATTGTTAAGATAAAATATTTTGTGAAGGATCCGTTTTCACGAAAACATATTTTGTGAAAGGTCTGTTTTAACGATAAAATATTTTGTGAAAGGTCTGTTTTAACGATAAAATATTTTGTGAATAGGTCCATTAACAGACCCAAATTTCTCGAAAAACGACCACTGCAGTGGATTTCTTCTAGAGATACCAAATTGATTTATATTTTAACCTTGGTGTTAATTGCAGTTCACTAAACTTAGAAGGATGAGAGAATACTTGAAGATGTGCCAGAGATATTTTTGTGATTAAATACTACCTTGAAAAGATCACCTCCTTCAAACTTTCCTTAGATGGAGTAATTCCAACAAAAATACAATCGAGATAGGAAAAGTATTTGGATATTTTTAATTAAATTTCTATTTAAAATGAAAAGAAAATTATGGAGATTCGAGGTACATAGGCACCAATGTTAATTGCTCCGTTGTGAGCTAAGTGCAAAATTTAATACACCGTATGCGCATTCGTTTTGACTATCGTGATGTGATGGCTTGGTCATATGTATATGGCCAAGGAGAACAAGGGACCAAGTTTAAGGAGAACACAGTTAAAATAATCTCTTTCGACAAGTGAAAGGAAAAAAAGAAGGGAGGCTGACTGCGTAGGAGATTGTGTGTTTATAGAGAAAACGTCGAGGCGTCTGAAAGAACGTGATGAAAAGAACTGCTTGAAATAACCATGGCCGGCAATCGGTTGTAGTGCGGATAGAAGAAGAAATTAGCAAAATAATAAAAACGGAAAACATGAATTACTTATGGTCTTTTATTTTTAAAAACTATTAACTTTTTTAAAATTAATATTATGTTTTTTTAATCAATACAACGTACATAAATATAATTAATTAACTTTAACTATAATTAGTTAATAAGACTATACAGCCCCTGGCAAAATTATTAGACGCACCATAAGATTCTATGTAAAATCTTAATTATCAGGTGATACTATAAAGCTTTAATGTTTTTACGCGACTGAAACCGGTTTACACTTGTTACGTTCGTGTATCAATCGGTTAATTTAGACGATATATAATATAAATTAGACGATATATTATATAAATATAGAATTGAGCAACACTTGGATGTGGATTTTGGGAAACTGTAGCAACCACATCGCTAAGCTACAACAGCGCTACCCCATACAAGCCAGTGGATACTCAGACTTCGAAGCGAATGGACCTTCATCTTTTTCTCCTTCTCATAATTAATTAAATTTATGTTTGTTTGTCCGTGTGCTATATGTATATAAATAAAATATTTGGCACTAAGCTTTCTTCCCTTATTTTAAACCCCCCCCAGATCTAAATATTTATTATATCAGGTATTATATTATATTGTAATATATAGATCAAATTATTAGACGCACTGTAGTGTTTTAATAATGACATGTTTTGCACGAGTTTATATGCAATACTTTTATATTTAAACATACATGTAATGGGTTTTTATTCAGGAGATTCTTATATACTTCCTATTTGTATTTATTTTTAACGTACTGCATTACAATATTAACCAATTAATACACGAACGTAAACAAGTGCAGACCTGTTCAGTCGCGTTGAGTCAAAAACAATGAAGCTGTATAGCATCACCTGATAATTAAGATTTTACATAGAATATTATAGTTCGTTTAATAATTTGGCCAGGGACTGTACTGTCAAGGGGTCTGTCCAGACATTTTGTGAAAGGTCCATTTTTGTAAAATTGTGAAAAAATTGCTCGTAATTTGAGAATATAAAATAAACGTTAAGTCACATTCTTTCAACCAGAGTGCTTTTGTGAATTTGTGCAAATAGAGTCCTGTTATTGCAAAAAACTTTTTCAAGGAGTTTTTAAATTGTAAGGAGATACAAGAGTATGCTCAACACTGCAAAATTATAGTAATAAAAAAAATTAAATTTTAAAAGATAAACAGCAATTGCTGCTTCTAAATTAGAGATGCAACATACAAATATTTGGTATTTAGCCTATACTGCTGAACGCAGAATATTCATTTCGGACGAATAAAGGAAGAAGCGTCATTCGTTTACATCCATCTTCCTTTTTTTCTGCCCTGGGAAGGGTTTATTCGATTAACAAAACAATAATGAAGATAAACAAATTTGTGAAGGGTCCGATTAAAAGAAGAATCATTTTGTGAAGGGTCCGTTTTTATGAAAAGATATTTTGTGAAGGGTCTGTTAACGGACCAAAATTTCTTCTAAACAGACCCTTGAAATTAGATGATATGTTATATAAATATAGAATATTTATTATATCAGGTATTATATTATATTGTAATATATAGATCAATTTAGTAGACGCACTGTAGTTTTTTAATAATGACATGTTTTGCACGAGTTTATATGCAATACTTTTATAATTAAACACACATGTAATGTATTTATTCAGGTGATTTTTTATATACTTCGTATTATTGTATATATTTTTAACGTATTGTATTACAATGTTAATGAATTGTTACACGAACGTAAACAAGTTACAAACTGGTTTCATCCGAGTAAAAAAAATAAAGCTGTATGTAGAGTATCACCTGATAATTAAGATTTTGCATAGAATCTAATAGTGCGTCTAATAATTTGGCCAGGGACTGTACTGTGTACAAGTTAGAAATATACAGATTTTCTTAAACAACGGAAGAGCGCCAATTCCCTAACAGCTTTTCAACCCAAATCATGACAGAATCCGCGTGATAATAGAGAATTACAAACATTCCAAAAATTGCAAACACGCACTGCAATTTCTCACTAAAGTTTCATCTAAATTTAACCTCGTGATCGTTTCCCATGGTTGGCTCGAATGAATGAACAGTAACTCGAAACGAATGACACAAAGACAACAAAAATTATCATATCAAAAAGAAAAGGAACAAAAAATATAAATATAGACAATATTCCATTCATATTTAGAACATTAATGTATAAATTAAATCAAAGCAATTTCGATTATTAATTTTTCGAATAGCCACCCCGAAGTCATACTTCTTGAAAACGATTCTAACAATTTAATTAGCAATATTAGAAAAATATAGTTTTTCTATTTATTTTTATGAGTTTGACAAAATAATGGAGACAGTGTTATGCTGTTAGCTTTAAGAAATAATGTTGCATATTCAGTATTTCTAAAACTGCGCATTCCATTGCTCGGTATTGATAACTTTTGAACTAACTTGTGATCTATTACAAAAATCTGAAAAAGTTTCATAATTTTTTGCACTTAATGTTTAGTAAAAGATTGATAAACGTCTGTTGATAAAAATAATTAAAATTTCAATTTTTTAGATTAAAATTTTTTAAGCTTTGGGTTGATATCGGAAAAAATTCAAGAAAAGCGAAGCCCTTTTAAGTAAAAAATTATTTCATTATTGTACAAAGGCGCAATAAAAGAAATGGTCTACTTGTCTGTTATTTTTTAAAATTAAATAATTGTAATACTAAGGTTAAATTAAAAAGATTATAAAAGAAAAGAATGTAAAAATTGCAAACCTTTAAAATTTTTAGCTTTAAAAACCTTTTTATTTATTTATTTTTATTTTCCTTACAAGCTCCATTTTTAATTTCTTCTAAAGGGTTTGAATAATTAAACAATTGTTAGTTTCAGTTTTTTTTAATTATTATTATTATTATTAACTTTATGAGAAACTGGGTATTCAAATTTTTTCCTGAAGCAAATACATTTTAAATGACTTGCCATGTCTTTACAGAATTTATGGGTTGGGGGCGATTAAAGGGCAAGTCAAACTTTCATATTGTTTCGAGAACGTTTTTCGTGAACAACACAACGATTTTCATACTGGCAATACGATGCTTCCTATGCGTTGTGCTGCCATCTAGTATACATAACAAAAAAACTTGAAAATTACCTATCTGAAAACAATACCAAGAAAAAGACAGATGTAAAAATGCGGCTCATCATTATATTGCCACAAACAGTGCAATTATAAGACTGAGAATCTAAGAAAAAAAACCTTTTTCCTCTTACTAAAATTTAAAATTTCTCTAAACTTTTATGAAATAGATAGAATTCTACGAATTCCGTAAGCATATACCAATAAATTCCACGGTAACACAGCATTTACTTGCAAAATATCGTGGGAAAATGAAGTCTGAAATTACAACATGCTTCGGAATCGGAAGAAAAACCCAAGCATTTCTAAACGTTTTTGAAACAAAGTATTTAAAGCACGGTATAAAAAAAAAAATCGCACGATGAGCACCAGAGCGTAAACGTTAATTTCGTAACAACGATGGGATTATTTGCCCTTACATTTTAGGAAACTAAAACCTTTTCTTAAAATAATGGAAAACTGAAATCACGCGCTCTAAAGTTCATCGAACGGACAATCAATAAATACTTCCTACAAATAAATGTAATTAAAAAAAAAATATTTTTGTTAGAAAGTTAGAATGCGTCGTGTCGTGTTCCTAGATAGCGTTGTCACTTTTTGTAATTTTACAGTCAGGGTTGATAAAACTCGTGCTTAAAATCAGATTTTTTTTATTTTTTACATTTCCCAATCAAAGAATCTTAAAAAATGTATTAACAATATACACTTATACAATAAGAATATACAATAGATTGCACAAGGAAGTCATTTTGACTGCTTTTTCATTTGCAAAAAACGTACAAAAAATAATGCATCAATTATTTTCTTTCCCAAGTGAAAATTTTTTTTTTATTGTTAATACTATTTACTAATAACTTGTTATAAAACTGCAAAAAATACTAAAAATTAAACAAATTTCTTGACACATTAGTTATTCTTTCACAATGCAGTTATTTTGAGTGCTTTAGGGCAATATAGGTATATACTAAGTTTTAGTCTTTCTAGTGTTAATATTATTTATAAGCCTTCGACGCAAATGGGACACCGTTGTCCCTTTTATATATTTTTTTTCTGACGCTCTAATTTCAGACAAAAATATATTTTTGTACTTTTTAATTATATAAAACAGTCTAATAGTTACTATAAAAAGTTTGTTAGATTATCTGTGTTATATTTGTACTTAAATATAAAATTTTAAAAAAAAGTAGTTAAAAAATTTTTTCATTCATTTTCAAAAAAATATCAAAAGATAATTGTGTTAATAATAAAATTAATTAACAATTAACGAAATTTTACTGATGAATAACCGTTTCTCTTATATCTAAATAACTGCAAATAAGTTCAAATTTGAAAAAATTTTGTTTGGAAGTGTGCCGTGTTTGGAAGATTTTACCTTTAACGCGCAAAAAAAAAAAAAAAAAAAAAAAAAAAAAAAAAATGGTTTTTCATGCAGTATTTCATAATCATAGATTATTAAAATGCTAAATATAATATTTTTCACTTATTTTGGTCTAAATTAATACAAAATAATAAAAAAAGTATAAAAAAATGTTTTATAAATATTCTGCGACAAAAGCTAAAATAGACAATTTAATTTGCATTAAATTGACATTTCTTACTAAAATGGATAAAATTATTATCACTAAATAAATAAAATAAAGTTGTTGTTTTTTTCTCTCTGCAATCTGAACTTGCAAATGAATGTTAAGGTATCCGACTAGTTTCGATAACTATTTTCTTAAAAATATTAATACAAAATTTTAAAAAACCAGTTTGTTTTATTATTTTCTTTTCATACGGCCATTTTAAGTAAAAATAAGTCATTTTTGGCACATGCGCTAAATACTGTAAAAAAAATGATATCGTCTAAAACTAAAAATCTTTTGCTGATTTTATTTAAAAGGCTATCAACTATGTTATGAACTATTTTCTTAAAAGCAAATGCATATAATACTGAGTTAGGGATCAATGTAGATAAAAAAGCAACTTTTTAAAAATTTCCTTACGTCTTTGTCGAAAAACATGCGTAAATGAAGTTCTACATTTTTCTCTTAGTCTGTGGTTCAAAACATGTGTGCTATAATCATAAACACTCGTGAAAAATTGTAAACATTTATTTTAAAAACAACATGAGTTATCGTGTTTAAAGTGGTGTAAAATGCGGGGGGGGGGGATCTGATTTTGAGATAAACGCATTTAAAGACTTTAAATCATTACTCTATCCACTGTTATGACTTTGCACAAAAACTGCTATAACTTTGTAAATAAGAGTATAAACAAAGTAAAGTATTTTTAGAAAGCTAAGAATACTGGGATTTTAAATTTATAATAAACTCGATAAACTTTGTTTGCATTTTGATATTTTGAAAAAAAAAAATTTCAGCAATAGAAATTTCATGGCTTACTCTAGGTTTGATTAAACTCACTTTTACATTCTTTTAAATTAGTAATGGAAGTGAAAGAGAATTTGTGACGAAAAGTTTCTATAGTGGTATGGCGTCCTCTGAAGAAATAACAGACTTATCAATTTAACATAAAACTAATCAACTCAATGGTGAACCCCGTAGCAGAATCGCAGCGACACGGCGACATTGTCGCAGGACGTTACTGAGTTCTTGCAGAAAGATTTTTATTTTGAAAAGTAAACACTTTAATTTTCTTTTCAACATAAATTTACACATATAATTATATATATTTGAATCATGATTATATGTTTCATATAATTTAATTATATGAGATATTTGATCATGTAATAGTATTTCAATCATGCATTTTCATCACTTTTTGGCGTGCTCAATTTACGTCGATAGTATCTCGCAAATCGATGTAATTTTTCGATTGTATTTTCGGTAGTTATTGATTTTTACGTTGTTTTCAAATATCCAGATATTTTTAAACAATATGGAAAATTCGAATAGTGCAATTGAGTATTTACTTTTTAAGGAAATGATTCTATTGATTTTTTGGTAGTTATTGCTATTGATTTCTCCACAGTTTTTAAATCTAATAATTTTTGTACGATACGATTTATTACAACAACCTAATCTCGAAACGAAGCACACATTTGAATAACCCCTTTTTGAGGTGTCTGATTTGCGTGATTTAGTCGTCGATCTTTTTTTCGGCGTTTATTACTACGCGGATTTCATGAATTTAAATTTTTTTTTGTGACGATTATTAACAAAATACGACGAAAGAAAAATTTAGTGCCCCCCCCCCAAATAAAAATGCGAGAATATTACCCACAATAATAAAAAAGTATTACAAATTAAATTTGAAAAATATATACAGGGTGCGTGGCCATATTTCTCAACAAAAAATAAGCACCTTTCCAGTACTTTTTAAGCACTCAAAAAATATTTTTAATCACTTTCCGAAAAAAAATCATAATGAGGATCAGTGCATTAATAAAAATAATTTTTTCTATCGCTTAAAGTTCTTAATTTATAAACATAAAATCGATAAAATTCAAAAACATTTCAAAAAACCTTACATAATCGTGACAAAATAACTAGTTTCTGATAAATATTGCAGAAAAAATTGTGAAAATCATGATTTTTATTTTTTTTTATACTGTAATTTAGAAAGACAATCGAAACGGCAAAGCAAAAATCTCTTTTTAAAGATAAAAAATTAAGCACTTTTTACAAACCCCAAATAAAAAAAAGTACATTTAAGGGCTTTTAAAAGACGTAAATCAAAAATAAGCACCTTTAAGCACTTTTTAAAAACGCTACGCACTCTTATATATATAGTTTCTTTTTCGTTTGTAAACACAGCGTTTTTGTTATTTTAAACTAGTAACATATATGTTTGTTATTATTATAAGTATTTTACAGAAAGATATTAGTGCTAGAGAGTTATGTCGCAGATAGCTCGCGAAAATCCTGCCATGGTGAGTTACAAAACTAGAAATCACATTCCTTAAAACTTAATTTACAAAGAGCGGATATTATTATAGCAAGAGATGGATGATTGAAAGAAACATTTGACGTCTTTAGTGATCCAGAAGATATCCAATGAAGCAATTTACATGTCTATCACGTCAACTACTTCTCCACCAAAAAGCACCGTGAAGCAAGAGAAGATAAAAATCAAAGGTGCCGATTTTCCGTCTCAATGAGCTATGACAAGTCATTAAATAATGCATCTATACATAAGAGGAAAAGCGAAACTTTCCCATAAATTGATGAGACAAGTCCACTTGAATAAGGAATTTTAAGAACGAAATATCAGTCATTACGTTGAGGCTAAATTGCTCTTTCCGACTAAAAAAGACGAATTCTGGAAACAAATGTTCGTTTTTATAAAAATATATTTAAATGCAAATTATTATCAATTTAAAGAGTCGATCGACTGTCTCATCGTTAATATCTGTTCTGCATTTCTGCTTGACCACCATAGGACGCTGTAATCATTCACACTATCAGTTAGGTGGTAGGCAATGAATTGGCTTATTGGGAAGCCTAACGTATATCACAACATCATATTATTTGTTTATATTGTTTACAATTACTAAATTTGATTGTTATTTAAAATGTCGTTTTTATTCTTAGTACCTATTCACACTGAACCAGTCTGCAATAACAGCTTCAAAATACTTTTCTTTCCCCTTTTAGAGGACACCATACCGCGGAAGAAAATTTTCGACACATATTCTCTTTTCCCTTCATTACTAATTTAAAGCGTGGAAAAAGTGAGTTCAGACAAAACTAGAGTTAGCCAAAAAGGTTCCAATACTGAAAGAAAAAAAAAACATTTAAAATAGGCAAATGAAAATAAAATACGAGATTATAACTTAGGATTACGCAACGAAGGAATTCTCTTCTAATAAAATTTCTAAACGATTTTAAGTAGAATTCAAATGTTTAGAAATGTTTATTTTAATATATATTATTTTCCAACGCTGCATCAACAGTAGTTTTCTTTTTTTACTTTTTCATCCAATTAAAAATTCATGTACACATTTAGAAATTGAGAATTTGATTGGTGCGTTTAAAGTAGCGATCAAGCTACATTCAATAGGAATGTTTCGTAAGTTAGTAAAAACTCTTAAACTGTATTTTATTTTTCTTTAAGATTTTAAATTTTTTTATTTTAGTTTAATTTTCTGAAAGAAATAATTGAAATATTGATAAAAGAATTATTATTACATAAAGAATAATAACGTCACGTGAAAAATATGAATTGAATCAATCGAACACACCCGTCGGCAAATAAGCGGTCCGACGACTGGTTGTGCGGTCCGCGGAAGCTTATTCTGAATAAAAAGAAGAAAAAAAATTTCGAAAAATAAAAATAATTTCTAAAATATTTGAGTTGTCACTTTTAGACGCGCACAATTTGCACTGACTCTATTGTAAATATATATTGCTTCTCGATCGCTTTTTCAGCAGTTCTTACTATTATAAAATTCTGCTTTTATTTAAAAAAGAAAAAAAAAAAAAAGAAGAAAAAAAACAATATTTTTAATACGATACACGAATTTTGAATATGAATAATCACTTTTTGACTCGCTTTATTTTTGCCGATTTCCTCACAAACCTATTTGACGTTTCGATCGCTTTTTTTTTTCTTTTTTTCCCAGTTATAACCAGGGCTAAAGAGAATAGAAGGGCTGCTTCACTCCTTTGAAGAAACTCTCGCCACGCCAATCCTCCGATTTTCTCCAGTGACGTCACTTTGGCGCAAAGCTCGCACTTTTACTTCAAGAACAGAGCGTTCGGCCTTACTAGCTCTAACTAATATTGGAACATTTCTTTTTGTGACATATTCTAAGACATTTGTTATTTTCTATAATGACTTTCCTCAGTTTTTGCAGTGAATTCACAAAAATTTAAAACTATGAACGAAATGCCAGTTTGCGCGATTGCAACTTGCAAAAATTCTGATAGAAAAACAAAAGGAAAAAATATAATTTTCCGCGTGTTCCCTAAAGTAAATGAACAACTATGTCAAGAATGGATTCCGAAATGACACAGCTAATATAAAACAGCAGTACGTTTTTTCTATCGTTAAGAACTTCAATATAAGAATATATATATATATAAGAATTCGTTATCTAAATAAAATCCGCCTCGTTACTTTAAAAAGAAAGGCAGGTGAAAAAAATTTAAAAATGGATAAAGTCAAAGAAAATTAAAACGTAAGTAAAAAGTATAAATAAAATATATAGTGTATAGTTGAAATTCTCCTAATTTCATACCATATTTTTTAATGTAGTTATTCTAAATATTTATGAATTTTTTTAAAATTATATTCTCTTAAATTTAAATATCTATAAATTATACCATCTTAAATTTAAATATCTATAAACAATTATAAAATTTCTAATGCCATTATGAACCTAAATTATTATTTTGTTTTAGTAATTAGCGTTTAAGGTTGATGTTTCCTAATGATCACGTATGAACACGTTGCTATTAACGGCATATTTTAATATCAGGGATTCCAAATTTAATTTAACTTATTGTTATAAAAGAATATGTAGATAAAAAAGTGTCGATATATGCTTTCATTTTTCTTAATAATTAAAGTTAAAGCTGAACTTTTTAAAATAAAGTATTTATAGTGTCATTTTCACCAACTAGTAAAATATTTTTATAAGTTCAAAATGGTATTTTTTTAATATAATGTCCAAGAAAGTTTTTTTGAACTATGTTTATGAACGGAAATAATGTGTTAATTACGTAAAGTTTGAAAGCTAATAACCAGAAAAAGTCTAACTTATTTTTACAAAGAGAAAGATGCAAGTTATCCTAATATCTTTGCTTGCTATCTCCGAGATCTGTGGACACAGTGACGTCATGAGGAGGGAAATCGTAGCTTCAGCTCTAAGAGGGGAGTGAACTAGCCCTTCTATTCTCTTTAGCCCTGAGTTATAACTGCTAATTTCCATATGGTTTTCAAAATCCCGATACATTTAATACGATATTACGACTGGCGAGTTACAAATCGCGAATTTAATTTATTACTTTTTAACCTGATTTCTTTAAGCCGATTTCCTCGTAAATCGAAATTTTTTATTTTTTTTTTCAGGCATTTATTGTTACGAATTTCCAAGGTGAGTTTGAAAATCCTTCATTTTCTACTATGATATAAGTACGACAAGCGACTTTCAAATCACACACATAAATAATCACTTATTAATATTTTTGATTGGAATATTATTATTATTAATCAATCTTTTGATTCGAATATTAGAATTTTTTTGCTCATTCAAATCTATGGGAAGAAGTTTAAATCTGAAGTATTTTTAAATCAAACATATTTTATGTGCGTGTTATCAAAACAAGAGTAGAAATCAAACTTCTGACCGCTCGTCTGTCTACCAAGAAAGTTATCACGCGAGATCTATTTATTTACATTCATAATTCAAAAGGTCATTTTGATTTACTATTTTTTTCATTAGAAGGGAAGTAGTAAAATATAACAATTTCATGTTTCTTTTATAATAGTATTTTATTAGAAATACTACCAAAACAATTGTTTTGTAATATTGGTCCTAAAATTGCTTTCAAGAATGGACCAATATTATTTTTTATATAGGACCTCTATAGACTTATAAAGTAGGGTAAACATTGGGATGTCTCGATTTTTCAATATTGGTCCTAGAAGGACTTTCAATAATGGACCAATATGATGTGGGACTTATATGGATTTATAATAATGGGAAAAAATTGGGGTGTCTAGATTTTTCAATATTGGTCCTAGAATGACCAGCAATAATGGACCAATATCATTTTTTTACGTAGGACCCTCATAGATTTATAATAATGAGAAAAAATTGGGGTGTCTAGATTTCTCAAAATTGGTCTTAGAATGACCAGCAATAATGGACCAATATCATTTTTTTACGTAGGACCCTCATAGATTTATAATAATGGGAAAAAAATTGGGGTGTCTAGATTTCTCAAAATTGGTCTTAGAATGACCAGCAATAATGGACCAATATCATTTTTTTACGTAGGACCCTCATAAATTTATAATAATGAGAAAAATTGGGGTGTCTAGATTTTTCAAAGTTGGTCTTAGAATGACCAGCAATAATGGACCAATATCATTTTTTTACGTAGGACCCTCATAGATTTATAATAATGGGAAAAAATTGGGGTGTCTAGATTTCTCAAAATTGGTCTTAGAATGACCAGCAATAATGGACCAATATCATTTTTTTACGTAGGACCCTCATAAATTTATAATAATGGGAAAAATTGGGGTGTCTAGATTTTTCAATATTGGTCCTAGAATGACTTTCAATAATGGAACAATATCATTTTCTATGTAGACCTTTATAGACTTATAATGTAGGGTAAACATTGGGATGGCTAGATTTTTCAATATTGGTCCTAGAATGACTTATAGGCTCATAATGTTTGGTAAATATTTGGGAGTCTATATTTTGTAATAATCGTCCTAGATAGAAATGAATCTTGTTCCAATATTGAAAGCCATTCTAGGACCAATATTAAACAATTTAGACATCCCAATATTGGTCCCTCGGTGCATGTTCTTATGAGACACATATTAACCAATTTTGAGCCCAACTGAAGCCAACGTAAAATTGTCGCTAGGGGATATTTAAGAAAACAAATGTAAAAGCTAAAGTTGTAGAATGGTGGACAAAATTCGTATGAATAAAAAATTGAAAATATTAATATTACTTTACGTAAGCTATTTTAAAAGTAGGAGCGAACACGTACAGTTCGCAAAATAAAATTTTAAAAAACTGGTCATTAGGAGTAACTTTTGATCTAATGATCGGATCTTCACGTTCTAGGACTCAATCTTAAAGGTTTGATGAACTTATTTAAAATTTAGTTTCTCAGCAACTATTTGACCGATTTCGCACAAAAGTGGTATTTTGTCACTTAAAATGACGTAAAAAGTTGTATGCCTTACAATTCAATATTTTTTTTGACATTACTTAAATAAAATTATACATATTTACAATAAGTTACATATCTTTGCATACACGAATTTTATAATTGTGTGCAAAAACTTTTAATTTCGCCTAAAAAGTTCTCAAAATATGGTGAATTATGCAAAAAGTAAACTTAACTTTAAGTGGTCGAAACTTTGGGACTAGGTCGGGATAGACTGGTTGATAGGGCATTGGGCCCGTGACCAAGAGTTCGTGGGTTTGATCCCCGCCAGCCGAAGACTCCCCGTGTAGTAAATGGTGACTGATGCACGTTAAATTTGTCGAGTCACATAGTCCCCCATGTTCCCAAAACAAATCAATACCTATAGGGGTTCTGATCCAGGAGTTTCCTTGTCTTCTGGATTGGTTCAAAATTACAAGGCTACGGAGTTGAACATTAGTAGTCGTACAACCAAAATCGGGTCGGCTGTTCAACGACGGATATTCAAAAAAAAAAATAATAAATAAAAATATTAGGACTGTACAACTTAAGAATACATAAGGCGCTATTTTCTCTCTTAATTACGCTAGAATTAAGCAACTTTCTTTAAAATTTTCTAATTAAACTGTTACTTAGGTTTCGTTTGAGATATTTAGCTTCATAACCAAAAAAATATTCATAAAAATACACACACATTTACAAATTACGACCGTTTTATTGTCAAAATGGTCGCTAAGTATCGCCAAATCAACTAAAATGTCGCCAAACCGAGTCTTCCATAAGAAATACACAAGGCTCTATTTTCTCTCTTAATTACGTTAGAATTATGCAACTTCTTTGAAAATTTTCTAATTAAACTGTTATTTAAGGTCCGTTCGAGATATTTAGCCTTATAACAAAAGAATGCTCACAAAATTACACACACATTTACAAATTCGCAACAATAAGTAAGTGTAATCGTAATAAATTAAAATATCTTTCAATTCAAATCGAATACTTAGTTATTTTATTGAATCATAAATGATTCCAACATTATATGAGTCACATTGAAAGTAGTAAAAATAGTGGGACATTTTTTCTGATGTAATAATTTTAGTTCATGTTTATATACACACAGACTAAACCAACAGAGAAGAAATAAAAGTTACTCGAAAGAACAAGAAATATACATCATTATATATACTTGTATAAAGATAATAATTTCGGAGCGGAAATATACCATTTTATTTTATTAGGAAAACATTTATTTTATATAATAATAACATCAAAATAATCTCGAAGGCTCTTTCTGACGCTCTAATTACAAACAAAAATCTATTTTGGTATTTTTTAACTATAAAAAAACAGTCTAATAGTTACTAAAAAAATGTGTTAGATTATCGGAATTATATTTCTGCAAAAATATAAAATTCAAAAAAAAAAGTTAAAAAAAAAAAAAAAAGTTAAAAAAAAAAAAAGAAATTTCATTCATGTTCTAAAATTTATCAATAATTGATTTTTTAAATTAAAGATATTTCAAAAATGGATAACTGTTTTTCTTAGATCTAAATAACTGTAAATAAGTGCAAATTTAAAAAATTATTAGAAAGTACGTTTTTGTGCTTGATTTCGTAACTTAAAATATTGTCTGCACTAATTAATTAGCGTATTTGAAGTCACACCATCGAATTATTCAGATTGAGATGTTCTAAAACGTTAAAATCCGATCATTAGATCAAAAGTTATTAAGGGTGGTCTGATTTTATATTTGCGCATTGTGCACTTCAACAAAAATAGACTAAAAGTGTCATTTTAAAAAAACTGTAGTTTTTAGAGAGAAATCGATTGCAGAGTTGAAATATTAGCGAAGTGAGCCCTGACGGCTCAGGGATAGAGCGTTCGCCTTCCAATGAGGTGAACCGGGTTCGAACAGGGCTGAAAGCCCATATATATCAAGACGGAAAAGAGTAAAAACTGGTGACAAATAAATTTTATTTTTTAGCTTTTTTTCGGGAATAATAAAAATCCATAACTACCAATTGTTTTTAAGGGATAGAATTTTTATATTGAATTGTTTCTTCGACGAGAAAAACGTAATTACAGTTAGTTGTTTTATTGTTGAGAATAGATTAACTTCTCCCGAATAATATCTAATATTGAAATAGTTCTGTTACCAGTATTTTCTCTTTTCCGTCTCGCTTTCGGGCCTGGGTTCGAACCCGCACCCGGATCGCACCAACCACAGTACTGACGTGAAATATCCTCAGTGGTAGACGGATCATTGGTTAGAGTCCCCTTGCCGTCAGTCTAACCATGGGAGGTTCTCGTGGAGGTTCTTTTCCATGTAACGCAAATGCGGGCTAGTTGCATCAAACGTCCTCCACGAAGGCAAATTTCTTTCAATACTTGATCCAGGAGTTCCCTTGTCTTCTGGATTGGGTTCAAAATTACAAGGCTACGGAATTGAAAATTAGTAGTCGTAAACCCAAAAATGGGGCCAGCTGTTCAACGACGGTTATAAAATAAATTTAAAAAATATATAATAAAATATTAGATACGTGAAAATATCCAAGATCCGTTAACTCATGGAACAGAAAGAAAAAAAAAATTCCCAGTCATAAGTCAAAAGTAGACTACAGAAAAATTAATAACTTTGAACGATATGTCAGACAAAAATAACCTTTTTTGTGATCTACCTTACAATAACATCCAAGTTCATTAAAAGTATAATGTTTGTGATCCGGCATCAGCACACAGAGAACCGTTATTTAATTGCAATAACAGATGATATGCAGTGAAGCGTACCTGACAACACTCAACCGTTATACGCGTTAAATGCAACAGGCATGTAACAAGGCTAATGAAGCACATCATTTTGCAAAAGAAAAACAGATTGCGTACAAACAGGGATTAAATAACGTTTCTTCATTAACACGTTTGTGTTATGGCTTGTTGGATTTCATAGAATGTACAAAACTGAATAAAAATTTCGGACAATGAAAACGTATAAAGTGTGGCACTATATCTAACTGCTAGAATACCTGAAAATTTAGGGGGGGGGGGGTGAATATTACAAACAAAGCAAACGAAGGCAAGAAATGGGAGGAACAAAAGATCACCAACATATTCGCAATCCGTCCTCTCATCTAATCTCTCAAAAGTCGCCACTCTGTAATTTAAAATTTTATTTCATTTTTTAACGGCCGTTCAACAGACGAACGAGTTCTGAGTTAACAACTATCAGAGTTCAACTCTGCAGCCTTGTAATTTGAACCCAAGACAGAAGACAAGGGAACTCATGAATCAAACAATAAGAGAGACTACGGTGGCGGACAGTTTTAATGGAACTAACCCGCATTTAGGTTACATTAAGAGGAAAAGCTTGACGGTTAGCTAGGCGACAAGGAGACTTTAACCTATGATTCGCTTAAAACTGGAGATATTTTACGTCAGCACTGTGGTCGATGCGAGCCGGAAGCAGATTTCGTATTAACCATCGCCGGGATTCAAACTTAGGTCACTTCATTAGGGGAGGGCGCTGTATCATTGGAGCAATTGCAGCCCATACCTTAATATTTAGTACATCCATTTTTAATGAACATTAGTAATTATACGAAAATATTAGATACTTTTTCATTTTGCCAGAGGAGGCGATGAAGTCGCCAATGCAGTCACCCGACGCATGTAAATAATTGTTTTTTTTTTGTTTTTTTTTTCAAGGTGACAGCTATTTTTTTAAAATAAATAAATGAATGAACGGAATGGCTGAATTTACTCGAGACGGAAAAATATTGTACAGAACAATTTAAATGACGTAATGCTTGCATTAGTGTCCATAACATTTTAGAGTATTCGAACGGCAAGGGTTAACAAAATAAAATAAAAATTTTAAAAACTTTAGGTAGTTTAGTAGATATAACTTTCACAATAAATTTCTCTCAACATTTTTCAATTTAGGTCTAATAAAAATCAAATTATTTATTTTTCTTTTTAGTTTACTTGGAGAAATTTTTTTTAAAATTTTTATATTCTAATTTTTTACGTCACTTTTGTTAGTATTTGTTGGAAAATGATCGAAATTTCGATGGAGGAAAAATCGCATCAGTCATAAGTTCTGCTCGTAGCGATCAAGAATTAATGAGAACTCGTACTGTGATCCAACACTGAGCTCTAGTTAAAATTTCAGCACACTAGATAGCCGGCAAGTGATCGGAATTTAAAATTGACAATAAATCTACTGTGGCGATATCTCATCACAATCTTAATTCAGTCTATGAACATTTAAAGAAATTGAGTATCTGTTAAAAATGAGTAGCAAACAAAAGGTAGTGAATAGGTTTACTACGAGAGGACTGTTTTGTGTACACTAATAGGTGACACAACGAGTGCTTGCGTAGTGTCCTGTCATTCCTTGGGAACAACTGTGCTCAGTTACAGCTGTGATAATAACATGTACGGTCAATTCTGGATTCCATAAAATGTTCACGTTTAACAAATCATCCGCTGCGTATGAGGTACGGGTCAGTGATGCGTTTTTAGTCGGCAAAAAACATGTCTGCTGCATATATTCACCGGCAGATTTGTGAAGTTTACGAAGCTTCCATGCGACTCCATTGCAATGACTCCCTCCACAACTCAGTCCCGAGTCTTATTGGACTCTTTTGGCTGGGAAGTTTTGGACCACTCCTCAATACAGCCCAGACCTTGCACTAAGTGATTTTTCGATGTTTCAAACATCATTTTGGCAGTACAACGATGACGAAGACGTAAAAACGGTCGTAACCTCTTGGTTATCGGAGCAGGCGGCAAGTTACTATGAAGAGGGTATTGTAAATCTAGTTGTAAGGTAAGATAAGTTTTTAAGCAAACTTGGCAACTATTTAAAAAAAAAAAAAAAAAAAAGTATGTAGAATCAAAAAATAAATTTGCTTCATAAAAATTTTCTTTCGTTTTGTTTTTATTTTCAAACGGCCTTTACTTTAAAAACAGCCCTCGTATTAAAGTGAAAAGTCTAAATAAAGATGAAGCGAGAAAAGCTTATAAGGGAAGAAAAAAAATGGAAATTGAAAACGAACTCGGGTTTCCGACCAGCACATTGTTATTAACACACAAAAAAATACAGCAATTACGGTCAAATATGTCAGAAGGCACATTTAATGCTATTGTCCACTCAAAAATGTCATTGATAAAATATCGTACTTGTTCTCTTACACAAACAATAGAATCTTCTTTGAATAACATTTTCTAGTACGTAATGTTTATTTCATTAAAAAAATGAACTATTTTTAAAAAGGCACGTAGAGAAAACGTCTGTTTCTTTATTCTACTGGTTATTATAAGCAATTTTTGATATTTCGAATTTTTTCGTCTCGTCCTACAAGTTTGAGGGATCTAGGTTTGACTGCAATTCGATACACTAATTAGATTCAATTAGATTATAATTTTAAAAACAATTAATTTTTAATTTGGTAAAAGATTTTTATACACATTTAAATATAAAGTTTCATATTATTAATTCACATTATTAGATCAATTTAAAAATAAAAAAATTATTTATTGACATATTTCTAAATTTACCAATTTTTTTAAAGTTAAAATATATATATCAGTCAATTAGTAGGTCATTGTGTCAGTTACCATATAATAAAACTTCTATTTACAAAACAATTTATAATTTAAAACTAACTGCGAACATTATTTCAAAAGTCAGTCCATGCTTTAAAATTAAAAACAACAACTATTATTTTGCTAACTTTTAAATTTTGAAGTTCCGGTTTTGAATTTTCGTGAAATTGCCCATCAATTTTATTTTACTTTTTTGAAAGTTCTTATTCGTCTTTGCAAACATTCATTCATTGAGACTTGAAAACATGTTTAAATTTTTCATTTATTTATTTATATATATATATTTTATTATTATTATTATTTTTTTATTTTTTTTGCGACCTGTTCTGTTGCTTTGAAGTGTCACCTTCGTCTGTTGCCCTTAAATAATAAACTCGAACACTCAGTTTAAAAAATGCTGATTGTGAAAAAAAAAGAAAATGTTAAAGCAGATTTAGTAATCTGGTAGTCAATTTTAATTTTGTAACACCGCATGCCAAAACCACAAAAATCTGTTTTTCTTTATATTCTATTACCTACATTTCGTATCAAATGAAAATAAAATTCAATTAATATAATTTAAAAGAAACAAAAATTCTGAGAAAAAGAAAAAAAAAAACTAAATCAAGTGAGGAGGAAAATGGTAGTTGGGATAAATTGGGTTTACTTCGTAACAGGAGAAGTCACTTTGGGACTCAAGCGTTTTTTAGTAATGAATAACTTCTAGCTAAAGAAAGAGTAAAGCTAATTGTTTCAAAAAATTTTCGTCACTTTCAGGGGCAATAATAGAGTTTTAAAACAGCTGCAATAAAGGTAAACCAACCAGTGAAGGAACATTTCATATATATTGATTAAAAATAAGAATTTGAAAGTTTTTCTTTAGATTGATTGGTAACAATAGCTTACTGCCAAACAATAGGAAGTCATCTAGCAATGTTGCCTAGCCTGGTCAAATAGACTTCTTTGGAAATTTTTTTAAATTTGTTATTATCTCTGCAACACCTTGTTTCTTTGAAAAATTATAAGGTGAGTGCTTGTATTTATATGTTTGAAGTGGAATTAATTGCATGTAATAGTTTTATTTTTTATTTTTCTCACTGTGAAAAAGAGAATTCAAAATATAGTTATTGAAGTTACATTTTATTTTTTTTAAGCATCATAGCATAATAAAGTACTGAGATAAGGGGGTGTTTATTCACTGGATCACCAAACGATGAAAAACCAGTGAAGGAACAAGTGTTCATTTACTGTTTTTTTTTCTAAGTTAATGAAAATAAAAGATAAACTTTAACTTTTTTGTACCTTTAGAGATATTCCGCATTAAAAGTATGTTAAAAATACGAAAAACAACTTCCAAACAGTGAGAGAACAGGCATGTTCCTTTACTGGGCATAGATTTCCCAGTGAACGAACAGTATATGTGTTAATATGTTGACACTTTAATTTTCAATTCATGATTACAAAAAAAAAAGTTAACATTTTCCAAGTATTTATATGTTATAATTTCAAGAATAGGCTTGTTTTTAAATATGCGTATGGCTTATTAATTCATAAAGAGCATTAAAAAATAACCAAAATTGAGTGTTCCTTTACTGGTTGTTCATTCACTGGTAAGAGCTGTTCCTTCACTTGGTCTTCTTACTACTTGTTATTTGAACCGCCAAAACTTTAAAACAATATTATGTAAGTTCTCTACAATTTTTTTACATAATTTGCAATTAGTAACAAATATGTTGACACTGTCATTTAACTAAAATTACGAATTTTGAAATTAATATGATTTTTTAATAGGCAAGCGAAGCTTAAATGTTCCTTCACTGGTTAGTTTACCCTACTGTGATAACTGATGTGTATTTATCTGGGGGGAAAATGTAATTCAATAAAGTTTCTTTTGCTCTGAACTTGTCAAATCTAACCTGAAATACATATTTTAGGTATTATGATTAGTTAGCATTCAGAATTCTAGCATAATAAAAATACAGTCCGACTTCGATTTAACGCACTTTCATTTTGCGAATTTCTCTAGTTTGCGATTTTTTTCGAGGAACCAAGAACATTTTTTGGAACATTCTTCTTAACATTCTTTAGAACATTCCAAGAACATCTTTATAAAATAACTTCCAAATAGCGAAGCTAATTATCTAACGAAATTTGTTTTGATATCCACTTTCCCTATTTCCCAAAAAATTTCAGAACATTTCAAATTTGCTAACGCATTTTATAGGGTAAATGACTTTGAATTGTTTTTCAAAGCTTTCAACGATTAGAGAAAGCAGTAAAATCCCTTTCCCTTTTTGTTTGCATTTCAAACTAAAAACTCAGACAAAATTAACGGATTTTATCAGTAGCAAGTTAATCTATATTTAAAATTACTTTTACAATAAATGCAGCTATAATTTTAATACATAAATTTAGGTTGTTTTTTTTTAGAAGAAAATGTATGTAGCCTGATAGTGTAACAGTGGATAATCTCTCTTCTTACTGTGATTGTGCTTCTTGATGTGTTCTTAATTGAAAAAGACCTATTAATAGCAGTCACTGACTCATTAGGTTTAAGAAAAAAGTGGCTACTAAGTAATCAGAGCCTACCGGCCAATGGCTACTAACTGAATATTTAAATTTTCAGGTCTAGTAAAAATAAATGTTTCATTCCTAAACAAATCCATCACAAAAAGAAGAAAAAAAGAGAGAAATAAGAGATAATTAACAAAAACTGCAATGGCACGGAAAAAAGAAGCCAACAAACACATCCATTGAAATAATAAACATTTTAAAAGAACATTAGTTCTACAACTAGTAGCAAAAGAGGTCGTCTGGGCATAAAGACTGTTCTTAGCAAATGGGAAACAAAAGTTTTATTTTCTGCTAAAGTAATGAATGTGGGTATATAATATACACAACAATAGACACATCGAGTTTGACCTCAACAACTGATGCATCAGAGTGAATGACCCACATTTTGTGGACGAGGCAGAGGGTCTCGCAAATTACACACACACACAAACCCAAGTGCAAAACAAACGAGGCTGATGAGAACATCGCCAACTGAGTAAGAGGAACTAAGGAAGGATGAACAGTAGGTGGTGCATTTCAGGAACTCTTGTTATAAGTTTACGAACTAATAAAGGCAGTAATATTTTGAACTTGAATTAATAAACCTTGTAGTAAGAGTTGTGCTATTATATATAGTCGAGAACATTGTGCTTCGAGATTAATAAACTTTCATTAGAAAAGCTAACTCTTTAAAATTTATTAGATTTATCTTAATTAAGAGATGAGGTGCGGCAGTATTAAAAAAATTACTCGGTCATACTTGATCGGTCAAAAATTACTTTAATTAATAGACGGTCATGTTGAAGATACTTTCTCCCTATGTTATGGACCCACACCATCTAAGTTTTGGGTAAAATTCTTTATTTTCGTGTTTTATTTATTAAACTTTTGATAATAGAGAATACCTTTAAAAAAATAAATAAAAGCGGTGTGGCATAATGGCTATGTTTTATTAGATATAAATAAATAGCACTTAATAAATTTTAGTATTTTTCCGTAATTCCAAAAATGTTTTTCACAAAAATTTAATTATTTAACTTTCATTTTTGCTAAAACTGACGAAAATCGGTTTAGATGATGGCTAACAAAATCTTTTAACGTAAATTACGTATAAAAAAAATTTAAAAAAAAAAAAAAAAAAAAAGAGGGAGCAGGAAGATATGACATTCAAACATATGTAAGCATTTTTTTTAACAATTCTGGGTTAACCTTCCCTGTTTTTGACCACAAAAAAAAAGTAATCACTAACCCCTTTTATGCTTACGTAAAAATTTATGAAGTCTAGCTTTTAAGAAAGTAATTTAATTTTTGGATGGTGATGTTCAAATATTATACGTAAGCATGTTTTTGGCAATTCTGGATTCTCCTGTCCCTTATCAGCAAAAATATTTTAAAAAATCACAAACCATCTTCCGTACTTAAGTAAAAGGGTATGAACTTTGACTTTTAATAAAGTAATCTAGTTTTTACACTAAATTTTTAAGAAAATACGTAACTTTACATTAAACAAATTTAACGTTTTGACTAATTTTATAAAATAATGAGTAAAACCAGAAAAAATTTGAGATTGAATTGAGAAACCCAACACAAAATAACTTTTCATAAAAAAGGATCCTTCACAAAATATTTTAACTTAAAAATGGACCCTTCACAAAATAATTTATCTTTTAATCGGACCCTTCACGAATTTGTTTATCTTCACTATTGCTTTGAATCGAATAAATTCTTCGGAGGGGGGTGGGGGGGGAAGAAAGACAGAAGTAAACGAACTAAGTTTTGTCTTCGGCAGACGCTTTTTCCTTTATTCGTCCGAAATGAATATTATGCATTCAGCAATATAGGCTAAATACCAAATATTTGTATGTTGCATCTCTAATTTAGTAGCAGCAATTGCTGTTTATTTTTAAAAACTTAATTTTTTTTAATTATAATTTTACAGTGTTGAGCATAATCTCGTATCTCTTTACAATTTAAAAACTCCTTGAAAAAGTTTTTTGCAATAACAGGACCCTATTTGCACCCATTCACAAAAACGGGACCCTGGTTAAAAGAATGTGACTTAACGTCTATTTTATTCACAAATTACGCGTAATTTTTTCCCAATTTTACGAAAACGGACCTTTCATTCACAAAATGTCCCCTGGGACAGACCCCTGGTAAAACATACTTTAGGAGTCTTCTGTTTTTTCTTCCGTAATCAAAACATCGGAAACTCCTTAAAGAGTATTTTTTCCATCTTTTTCTTTCTCCAAATTGAACTTTTACTTTCAAAATAAAATTTTTAAAAGAATAATTTCTTTCTAGCTTTTTATTACATTTTTTAGAGAAATTTTTTTTTATAAATAAAATTAGAAAAGCAAGAGAGTTTAATTGTTTACGTAAGTCTCCACTTCGCAGTAAAAGTGAGCTAAACACAACAAATAATATTTGAACGGACTCTAAAATATATTTTTCAAATAATTGAAAGCTAGCAAATATATAATACTATATTGTCATTCTAAGCATGCTAATTGCAGAATTGTATGCGTAATTTTGTCAGTAAATTTCGAGAAAATCGAAAAACACCTGCTGCAGCATCTCTCTATTCTGACAAGACAACGACCTTACCTTCAACATGTTTAATTAAATACCTATCATCAGTTTATTTGTGAAAATAAAATACACCTGACGGTAAGTTCGGTCCTGAGGTAAGTCAATGGGAAGCAAAACTTACTTTTAAGCCAATTAAAATTCTTTTTTTAATTTTTAAGTCATTTTATGAGAAAAAAATTAACACTGACCCGCCAAATGCTATATATATATTAAATGCTATATATATATTAAATGCTATATATATATATTAAATGCTATATTACTACAGCTTTCATATTTTCTATCGTACTTTTAAGTTTATTCAAAATTCAGTGTCCAACACGTTAAAATAGTAATTTATACTCCACAACAGTGGCTTCCACAAGTTGCTCCCCCTCGGGTTCCGTGAAAAAATCCCAGGAGTCATATTTTAAGCAGTTACGATTTTTGTAAACCGTAATTATAATCATATCCAGTCAATAATCCATTATTTATTATTTCGATGACTTTTAAGAAATTATTTAAATAAAATGCTAGTGAAAAAAATAGCAAAATTTAAAAAGGCTATAGGTTACTGTGAATGACCGAAATTGGTGGTTATTGCTGACTTTCTTCAGTGAATATTGACGACAACCACATATTCGCTTTAGCAAATGTCCGAATTATACACTAGGTCTAGTTAAGTGCCACTGTACCCACCCTAAACTGATGGTTTTTTAAGGTTCAGTGCCACTTCCCGGTATACATTTGCCCGGTATGCCTTACATCAATGTTTTTTTAACGTCAAACTGCCCAGTATGCATTTAAATGCTACTCCGAACACTGATGTTTCTCCAAATCTATTCTCAACAAATATTGAAATATCGAATAAATATAATAAAATCAACGAATAAATTAAATTACATCAAATCGGATATAACAAATATTTCGGACATTCACCAAAGCGACTATGTGATTGTTGACATTCGTCGGTATATATATATATATATATATATATATATATATATATATATATATATATATATATATATATATATATATATATATATATATATATATAATTCTAATAACAATACATTGAATCATTATAAAAAAAACACTTATGAAGAACTGTATTAATATTTCCCATCGAACTTCACAGTTAAAAATAAAATAACTAAATTCTTTTAAAAAGAAATATGTTTTCCTGATAGATAACTGCTATAAAGGTTAAGAATGGCTATTTCAATTTCAGCAAAAAGCAGAATTTAGCTTGTTGTATTCATTTTCAACTTAACCAGCAACAAAAAAAACTAATTAAGAGCTAGATTAGTCGCTTTAATTGTGCGAATCCAATTGTCTGACATAAAAATATGCTAAAAATATTGATTAACCGATGAAAAATATTTTTTTTTCAGATTAAATATTTTCCAATGTAAAATGTAGTTCAATCAAAATAGTTAGTTGTAAAGTCGGTTAATAAATTTAAAATTGCTAATCAACTGTATGCATGAAATCGGTGTTCCGACGAAAGGAGGTTGATTATTTAGGGCAACGGTTCCCAAATGGTGTTCCGGAAAAACCTATAGGTTCCGTTGAAAAGTTAAAGGAGTTCCGAGAGTTACATCTTTTTTTTTTTAAACAGTTTTTTTTTTTTTTTTTTTTTTTTTTTACCAATTTTGAAACATATTATTACACTTAGATCCAATCACTAAATCATTATTTACTTAATATTTCGAATGTCTTTAAGAAATTATTTAAAATAAATTGCCAATGGAAAAGAAATGGCAAATAGTTTTGAAATATATATATATATAAATATATATATATATAATTTTACTAAAAAGACATGCATTTATAAAAAATTGCAATAATATTTCCCTTGCAATATTCAAGTCAAAATGAAACAACTCCATTTGTTAGTAAAGAAATGTGTTTCTCTAACATTTTAAACGTTTGTATAAATTCTTTTTATTTATCATTTCAACAAAAGCCATAATTCGTCTTATTTCATTCATTATTGAAGATGAAACTAACCTTTTCGAATGTTGTGAAAGAAATATGTAATAAAATTAGTTTTAAAGTTTTAAAGACAGGTTTGACATTAATAATAAAAATTATTAATTAATATAAATAAATGATAAAAAAGTAACGTTCTTTTAATGCAAAAAAAAAAACCGGACTAACAATTTTTAATATAACTTAATTAAAAATAAATTAACTAAATTTAAAATAAATAAATACTGCAATAAATACTGTAATAATAAAATAACACAAATTGAAATTTTCAGAAATTGGACGCGAGTCCTTTAATCTATCCTATTCATGCAAAAGCGATTGTTTAGTTAGACAATCTAAAACTGTGTGTGGTTTAGTACAGGCCCTACATGAATGGCTCTAGTGTGAGGCACCCAAAATTAACCAAACACTATAATCCACGAAATTGAGATCTGGCGAGTAGGTTGGCCATTCTTCTTTATAACCGTCGTTGAAAACATTTAAAAAAATTATAGTTGTTTTTTACCGCACCCTGTATTTAATAAAATATCGGACATATTTTATTTTTGGGGTAAATCAAATTAATTATATGTTACTAGTTTGGGTAAATTATAAAAACTAATTTAAGCATATTTGCAGAGAAAACGTAGAAAATAAGTAGACAATTTAAATGAAATGTGTGATACTAAGTAACAACAAACAGTAATATTAAGTAAGCAATGTAAAATATACGAGCTTATGCAATAAGTAAATATTTATAGCTTAAATGTCATGAGTTGCTTAAGAAAAATTCTAAATTTAAATTTTACAAACATAATAAAAAAACAATCTAAACAGTCTGGATAAAAAGGAGGAAACAGATCACTGCCCTTTGACTTATATAGTTTTATCGTTTGCTGTCCACTTACTATTTCCTGTGTTAAAGCAACAAAGATAATGCATGTGACACTACGGGTGCATCCTTCACATTTATTAAACGCTGCATTGTCAGCTTAGACAAGCTTAAAATGTCGGTTTCATTTCGTATAAGTCACAATGGATCTAACAGATGGTATCGGCATTTCCCTGATATTGTGCAATCAATAATAAACGCGCTCCTGTTAACGTGGAAATGAAGTGAAATCTAAAGTGAAATTTTATAAAAGGTGAAGCTTACATTATAAAATTTAAAAATAAAAAAAAATTAACTCTAGCCAAACGCAAATATTTATTAAAAATACTAGTTACCAGATATAATTTTTGTTAGCATTACATACATTAAATATAGGACTACTTTAAAATCCATGTCTCAGGAACTATTAAACAGGTTTCGCTCAAATTTTGCATTTTGCCATATAAAATTACATTCCTTAAAATTGTATACCTTACAATTCAAAAAATTTTCGACTATTATTAGATAAAATAATACAACATAATAAACACTTACTAAAAGTTATATTTTGAAGGATTTATCTTTGGATAAACGTATTTTATTATTGGGTGCCAAAAATTTTTCCATTCGCTTACAAGTTCTCGAGATATGGTGAAATACGCAAAAAGTCAAATTAACATTAAGGGGTTCAAACTTTGGACTTCTCTCCTGACCAAACTATTAGGACCATTATTCCTAGATTGTGGTTGCCCACCCTATTTTGAGGGTCAGGAATCCAAATCCGTCGCAAAAAAAAGGTATGTTTATTCCGCGGAAGTATATTTTTGTATCTAATTTTGTAATTGGAAATATCATCTACACTAATTAATTAGCATATTTGAGGTTACCTTCAACCATTAAGTTTGAGTCCTAGTACGTGAATATCCGGCCATTAGGTCAAAAGTTATTCACGGTGACCCGTTTTTTATTTTATTATTATTGATGTTTCTTTTTTTTTTTTTTTGTGCACTGTACACATTATAAAAATTTATCATATACACCATTGCTTCGATCGATTAACATTCAAACTCGTAGGACTTTTCAGGAAAAATCCATCAAAATATATATTAGTTTATAGAAAGTACTTATTTGTAAAGAACTAAATTTCTTTAAACATTTGTCTAAATCTATTTACAACTGTGTTTAGTACATAAAAGAGATTGGTCACTTTCAAAAATTTTAATTTATAAAATATTAGTAGACTAATGTGTTAAACGAATTTCAAATATTTTTGAACGTACACAATCAATTATTAGTGCAATCTTTATAAAATAAACTATAAAATTCCACACTACAGTACTGTCCTTCAAGGAACAGGAAATAAGAAAAACTAATTCCTTCTTCTGTTTCAAAAGAGTTAGGGACAACATAAATTTTAATATGATTCATCACTTTTTAAATGTCACCAAAAAGTGTATTATTTAACGATTCGAAAAAAAAAAGATGATTGTTGAGCCGCGATATGGCTCAGTAGATAGAGCGTTTACCTTCCGATGAGGTGAATCGGTTTCGAATTCCAGCGATGGCTGGTCGATACGAACTCCGTATCCGACTTGCACCTACCACAGTGCTGACGTAAAATATCTTCAGCAGATCATGGGTTAGTCCCCCCTAGCCTTCAGGCTAACCATGGGAGGTTTTCCTCTCCATGTAACGCAAATGAGGGTTTGCTGCATCAACAAGTTCTCCACGAAGGCAAATTCTCCCGATACTTGATCCAAGAGTTTCCTTGTCCTCTGGATTGGGTTCAAAATGACAAGGCTACGGAGTTGAACATTAGTAGTCGTAAATCCCAAAACTTAGGTCGACTGTTAAACGACGGTTATAAAAGGTGATTGTAAAACAAGCACGCAAGCATATTAGGGCGCTTATAACTTCGTTAATAAAATAATAATATGCAATAAGATGCCAAATGAGATTTTAAAGGAGGGACAATGAGGCAAAATTAACGATTTGCCAACGGTCACTAATACATATATAATACGTTTTTTGACGAAAATGCACGCATTTTACTATTCTCTTTAAATTAATATTACAATAATTACAATATTCCGAAAATTGCTTTATTTCATGGTTATTTCCTAAACTTTTTCTTCAACTTAGAAATGAATCATGTCATGTAAGCTATATTTTAAAAAAAAATGCTTTAAAAGAAATACCTTACATTATTAATATCAATAGCATTTTTAATTGTGTAAATGCTCAATTATTTTGAAAAATGGCCAACAAGTTTTAAAAAGTGGAAACTATTAAAAACTGACCTCTGGCGCCAGTATCAACATTTCTTAATTTTGCCCAATAAAAGGGACTGCAAAAATGAATGAAACGTTAAGTAGCTTCTAGAATTTAAAATTTACCATCCGTTTAAAATTATATATTAAGGAATGAAAATGCACGGGCTTCATCTCAATTATATGGTATAACGTCTAAACTCTTTATTATTGCACAGTTAAATGAAAGAAAATGTTAAGGGAATTAAGATTTCCTTGCTCGTATACATCATTCTACTGCGAGTTCATTAATTTCTTTACGTTTATCCTTTTCTACGGAGCCATAGCAGACTTCATAAGAGAAAAAACAACCATATAACAAGAGAAGCGTGAAATTATGGAAATATCCAAACTTTCACAAGACACATCAATCAAATCATAAAGGTGGGGTAAACAAATACATTTTCTTTTTCATACAAAAATTCCTTTTATCTTTCTTACTATTTCTGCGTAATGTTTTCTGTAACATAAAAATAATTTTAAATCAGAACCTCTTGCGCAAAAAAATTAAAAATACGTATTTTTCAAATCTGTTAATAGAAACTAAAGTAACAAATAACTCTTTAGGAAAATATAGCAGCACAGATTGGCAGTACAGCTAGATTTGTTGACAGCTCATGTCATGATTTAATAACTTAACACTAGTTGCAGCACTGTAAATTGGGTCTATTCCCGTTATCCTATGTTATTTAAAGTCATCAGGGGTCTGTCCAGACATTTTGTGAAAGGTCCGTTTTTCGTGAAATTGTGAAAAAATTACTCACATTCTTTTAACCAAGGTTCGCTTTTATGAATTTGTGGAAATAGGGTCCGGTAGATAGATACAAGATTATGCTCGGCACTGTTAAATAATAATAAATAAAAAAATCGAATTTTCAAAAATAAACAGCAATTGCTGCTTCTAAATTAGAGATGCAACAGACAAATATTTGGTATTTAGCCTATACTGCTGAACGCAGAATATTCATTTCGGACGAATAATGAAAGAATCGTCTGCCGAAGACAAAACTTAATTCGTTTACATCCATCTTTCTTGTTTTCTGCCCTGGAAAGGGTTTATTCGATTAACAAAACAATAATGAATATAAACAAATGTGTGAAGGGTCCGATTAAAGGAAAAATCATTTTGTGAAGGGTCCGTTTTTATGAAAAGATATTTTGTGATGGGTCCATTAACGGACCCAAATTTCTTCTAAACAGACCCCTGGTCATTATCATCATTTTCAGGTAGGGCATGATTTCATTTATCAAAATCAGTAGTAAAGTTTACTAGTGCTAAAAAATAGTACTAGCAAAATCAGGTTTCATACAAGCATTTTTTTAAGTGGTATCGCAATACATATTGTGCTGCAAAGAATTCGACATAATTATTGATGTGTGACTTTTTGCAATGAAATGAAAGACGCATCATCAGGATTAAAATTGCATAGGAGCCCATGGCCGGAAATGTCGTAACACGCAGCTGGGGGCGCTTCCATGTTATGATATTTTCAGAAGCACAGGAAGAAACGGCTCATAATAGGCAGCATGCGCACTGAGCGGCGCATAATGACATTTTTGGGCATGAGTTTTTGTGCAATTTTAAGCTTGATGACGTGCACTAACTTCCTTAGAAGTTTGTCGCAACATTTACGCGACCCCCTGTTATAACGATAAATAATATTTAAAAAAATTTAAAAAAGATTAAAAATGTCATTAAAAAACTAGCTAGGAGATAGAAACCGAAACGTAAACTTAAAATCAGCTACTTGAAAATATCGAAGCACCGTTAAAAATATATACCACTGAAAAAAAAAAATTTCCTTAGCATAATCTATTGTATGAATAAGTTCCAATACATAACTTTTTCAACTTAAACGCTGCCAATAACCCTTTACTGCAACATAATCAGAAGCGTGAAATTTAACTTTAAAGTTTATGTAATTAAATATTTAAATGTTAGATTAGAAAGAATAGCAATTCGAAAAACTATAAGTTAATTCTTAAATATAGGAGATAGCAACTAAAACTTAATCTTTTCAACCAAAGATTAAGAATTGCGTAGCAGAAACATTAAGATAAAGAATATAATGATTAGACAACAACAATGAAAACCGTAAATTAAACTTAATTACTTCCAAGATATGGAACTAAGATGTGCAACATTAGCAACCTATATCTTTATTGATAAAAAAGAGTAGATTTTCACAGATTTAAGAGATGATTGTTGCAGAAAAAAATAATCAATCGAAAGCCAACTTCAACGAAAGGAAAATCTCGATAACAAAACAAAGGAAAATAATCCTTTTTCAGGAATTAGGCATCATCTATGCATGATAAACACATGAGTATTATTAACCCCAAAAAAAGAGAACAGAGCAAGGATACTTCGCTTGACTGCTAGAAAATCGCAGTAGGCGAACTCAGTGTTAAAAGATAACAAGCATTTATGATCTACAAATCTTTAGTTTTGACAGATTCAGGTGACCTGTGCCTCAGCGATTAATCAAAAAAATTAAAAAACAAAAAAAAATAAGACGATAAAGATATTGTTATTATCGAATAAATATATACGTACATCAATATAATATCCTTTTATAAAATTCAAATTTAAAAAAAAAATTAATTTGGTTATTACCACAATTTTTTTAAATATTTTCTTAAAGTTGAGTTTGAGGAAATAAATAGATCATCCGGAGAAAAAAAATAAGGTTGTTATTAAGTTCTACTTACTTGGATATCCAACCAACCTTCCCAAAATTTAAATTTACACAATTAATTAAAAATTAAACTTACAAACAATAATTTTTCAAGTTTGCACTTACATGCAGAGTTTTAGATCTAAGAAAAACAGTTATTCGTCATTGAAATTTCTTTAATTTATAAAATCAATTATTGATAAATTGTTTGAGGTTTGAAGATGCGGTTGAGGATGCTTGAATAAAAGGTTTGAATATGAATAGAGAAAAAAAAAATTCAAACTACGTTTTTGTATTTTATATTTTAGTAAAAATATAATTCTGATAATCTAACAGACAGATTTTTTTAGTAACTATTAGACTGTTTTTTATAATTAAAAAATACCAAAATATATTTTTGCTTGTAATTAGAGCGTCAGAAAAAAACATACATATTAGAGACACAGGATCTGCGTCAAAGGATTAATACACATCCAAATGTAGAAACTAAACTTTTGTGGTTTAGGATTTTTAAGTTTGAGGAAATTTAAAAAATCTTTAAAAAAAAAAAATGGTTTGTATTAGTTTTGGCCTAATTCAACATCGAGCTATGATTTCCGAAATTTGGATTTAAAACTTTCAAATGCTAATGAACATCAGCAACAGATTAGTATTTAAAAAATGCAACTTAATACACTATTTTAATTGCAAACAGAAATTAATGTCCAAATGAAAAAAATTAAAATTTTATGTTTGCATGTTTGAAATATATGGTGAATAAAGAATTTTAGTCTTAAATGCGTTTTTAAACTGTCATTTGAGAAGTGGTTTAAGGTTTCAAAAACTGATTTTTAAATATTAATAAAAATTTTTAAAAAACTAATTTATTCGTTTTATTATGTGTAAAAACTTATAAAACTAGCAAAAAAAAATTATATCTTTATTATTATTAATTTTTTATATGGTCATTTTAAAGTAAAAGAAGTAAATTTTTTCGTTAAGCGTATACGCTAAACACTGTAAAAAAATTATAGCGCGTAAAACTAAAAACTTTTGATGTTTTTATTTAGAAGGCTATCAACTATATTTTTAACTATTATGTTAAAAGCAAATGCATATACTACTGAGTTAGGGATCAATGTAGTTAAAAAAAAATTATAATAATAAAAAAAAGCAAATATTTAAAAACTATCGTTCTTGTCTTTTAGATGAAAAACATGCAAGAAAAATAATAAAATTCTACTTTTTTTTCTCTTAGTCTGTTTATTTTAAAAACAATACGAGTTATCCTGTTTAAGGTGGTGTAAAATGCGGAAAAATCTGATTTTGATATAAACTCATTTAAAGACTTCCATCATTTACCACAAAAACGGCTTTAACTTTGTAAATAATTATAGAGTACAAACAAAAGTAAAGTATTTTTAGAAAACTAAGAGTACAGGGATTCTAAATTTATAATAAACTCAATTTCGAAAATTTTGCCCTAAATCACGTTTTTGCACTCACTCAGATACCTTAATTTTTTAGAAGATGCAATTTACATGAAAAGTTTTGTACAAAATAACTAAGTTCTTAAAAACCGGGGAGTTGGAATTTTATATTCATTCGTAATCAGAACCATAACTCATTTGTAACTATTGTTGTAAAAACACAACACTTTTTGGTAGCGTAAAAAGTACTTTCTAACATAAGTGAAAGGCTTTTATTCTTAGAAAAATTATATATTTTTTTTAGTTGACAATTAATTATCACAGATTTTGTAATTAATGTAATCTCAAAATATTGCTGATTTTGTAATTTCAGATCAGAAAAGTTATTTAAATTATTTACATGTAGTGGTGAACATACATTTCTTGTTTCTCCAAGACTAATTTAAAAAAATGAAATAATTGAATTACTTATCTTATCTTTGTGTAAAAAATTTGTGGGAATTAAGACCCTTAATGGGTTGAAGTATTTGAACTTAAAAACCAATTAATTAATAAATAAATTAATTAATAAATAAATTAATTAATAAATAAATTAATTAATAAATAAATTAATTAATAAATTAATTAATAAATAAATTAATTAATAATTAATTCATACTTAATGAATGAAAATGAATTAATTAAAAATACTAAGTTAATAGAAAGACTACATTTGATGATGGGTTTATTATATTATTGTAAGTTTTCTCTATTCAACAAACTGCATAATCCTGGTTTAATTAATTTCAGAGAAGATAGCTAACCTCTTTTCCCCTTATGTCGCAAGGTGACAAAATTGAGCCCTCTTGCATTTTGCTAAGTTTATTATGAATGCATAAAAAGAAATGTTTAGAGAGAAGAAATAACTATAAATTGATATGGAACACTTTGGTATTATTCATGTTCATTTAAAAACAACACTTTTTGCTAAATATTTTATAGAGAGACAAAAATTAAAAACTAAGGCTTTCAGAATTTTTGGTAATTTCACCAATATTTTAAAAGCCTTGCTACGAGAGAGTTGAAACTATGTACCATTTCGTATGAACTTTTAAATAATTGACAATTATTGGTGTGGAAATTAAATCAAATTTACAAAACAAACATTAAAACATAAACTTAGCTACCACTAAAAGAAATGTCCCTAAAAAGTGTAGAAGACTTGTAAAAATACAATATTTTTTTGATTAAAATCTTAGATAAACAGCAAATATCGACAACATACAAATCTTTTTAAAGAGTTTTTCTTGAATTGTATAATTTTAAGCGTAGTTCAAAAAATAAAACATGGTATTTTATAAGTGGATAAATGAAAGGTGCTTTAGAGGGTGCAATAAAAGAAAATATTCATTGGAATATTTCAAATAACTTCCTTTTTTAAATAATTTTACTTGTATGTACACATTAGAAATTTTTACAAACCATTTCAACAATTTATTTACAACCAACTAAACCAATAAATTTGGACAAATTTTTTTTTAATATTTTAACATTAAAATTTTACTACAAAAAAAAAAAAAAAAAAAAAACTTCTACTTTTAAAATACTCTTACTCCTACTTAAATACTTCTTATTTACTAAAAAAAAATTTATAATAATAATAATAATACCCTTACTACTCTTTATTTAAAAATACTATTTTTTTCTTATTGTTTGCTTGCTTTTTATAAACATGTTATAATGTTAATTTAAGCTCAAATGAAGAGTAATGGTGCTTTATATTTTTCTAGTTTTTGAATTTAATATTTCCTTTATCTTCTAATTAAAAAAAATGTTAGTTATAGCAAAGTTGAAAAATGCAACTTTTATGCCCATTTAATGAAATGGAGTATATTAAATTGAATATGATACTTGACAAGCATTATTTACAATTATTTAAAATAAAATTAATAATAATTAAAGTAAATCATAACTTCTTATTGAATTTCCATTTGCAGAGTTGTGCAAGTGCACCATTTGCCCTCCATTGCTAGCTTTTATTTTATAAACATGATTTCCTTGGAATCTCCAGACTAACTTGTATCTTTATTTTAAAAAAGAAAATGTGGATACCTAACTAACAAAACCATTGGGCTATCATTGAGAAAAACTTGGGTAGGACCCCAAGCAATAGCTTTAAACCCACCCAACTTCAGATTGATGGGCACCAGCTTATCTGGAAAGTAAAGATGGTTGGTTGTCATGCAGTTGGTCACAAACTTGAGAAGAACATCCATGAATCCTTGGTACACAATGGGCTTTTGCCAAAAAGCGTTTCTTTTTATTAAAAAAATAATTCAATTTATAAAATATTAATTTATTAAATCACAATAAAAATTAGAAAAGATGGGGTGATTTCCGTATCGTGATCAGAGGCAGAATAATCACCAGGTCTTTGGCAACTTCCGGGCAGCAGTCCAGAAGAAACTAAAAAAAAAACATAAAGGGACCAACTCAAATCAAAAGGTATAACCCGTAGCCACCCTACATAACATTTACATGCTATTTTTTTTTTTTTTTAAATTGCAAGTTTAATATCTATTTTTCACTTTGGCGATCGTTATTGACACTAAAGATCAAGATACAGAAATTTCCCCAAAAAGTTTCTCATGATACTAATTATAACCACAAGCAACTTTTACTTTAGCAAACAATTAAAAGAAGATAAGAGGCACCAGAATTACTATAAAAAAATGACACTATATAAAAATAAAATTGACAGGAAGCAAATTGAAGAGGCTATGCTGTACCAAATACTATCAGTACACATACATATTCAAGGTAATAAAATCACAGCCAACTATTAGAAAAAATCAAAAACAAATTAAATAAATTAAAGAAGAGAACAGTACTTAAAATCCATGATGTTTTATTTATTTGATGAAAATGAATCTCAGGAAAGAATCACTAAATAGAAAAAAAAAATGAACTAAAAATAGATTACTAGGTCTTAAATTAATATTCTTATGGAAACATCATCTTACACATTGTATGTGAAAGAAAATATGAATACGCAGTTAAAAAAGATAAGTGAATACCATGAAAACATCGATTTTCTGTATCGTTATTGTCAGAATTTTTTTTAATTTAAGTACAGTTAAATCTAATTAAATTTTACTTAATTCAAACTTACTCTTCCGATATATTTTGATTATACACTATAAAAAGTAAATAATATAGTAAAAATAGTAAAGAAGATATAATTATATGGCTTTCTAATACAAATTTCTTTTGTTTAAATTGACACACTATTTAAATAATGCCTCCATAACTCTATTTTATTCTAACTATTTAAATCATTCTTAAATTTGAAAACTTAAGACAAGCATCAAATGATTAAAATGTTTAAAAATATAATCGATTCAATTAAATTCTATCAAAGATAATGTAATAATTACATTATCTTTGGGAGAATTCAATTGAATCGTAATTTTCAGGAGATAAAACACCAATTTCAGGAGTTATAAGGGCCCTTAGAAAAAAATGCTAATTTCAGGAGTTTTTCAGGAATTTCAGGAGGCGTACAAACCCTGGTAATTAGAGACAAAACTTTCAATTATTTCATCAAATAAATAAAAACTCTATGATCAAGTCAGAGCACTATTCCACAAAAATTAAGCGGGGGTTATTTTCGTAATAATACTTTTAAAAACAATAAAAAACAATGAACGAACTCGTCGCCCACTTACCGTAGTTATGATAATCGCCCCGTTAGTAGTAATGAATTCAAACTTTTTATTAAAAAATAATATTATTCGTACATTTTTTATTTATTTTTAACAATATCATCAAATTCGTTTTACGAGGAATAAACATTTAAGAGTGATAAACCATGGAATATCACACCTTTAATTTAGAAAGTAAGCTAAACTAAACTAAAAATGTTTGTATAAAATTATAAATATTAACACAGAAATTGATAAGTTTAAATAATATTTGTCAACTAACCTGTAACCTGAACATGAGTCGGACTCCACATTGTTTATATTTACAATCCAGAAATGTTATAAAAATTCTATGATAATGTAAAGATCTCAGTCACAAAGATAAAAAAAAAAAACATATTATCATAATATGCATCTTATTCAATAAACAAGAAAAAACTTATTCCTAATGTTTTTCAATGCTATTCATTTTATCCATAGACCGTATTGCTAAACTACAGGATTGCACAGAACTAGAAATCCGACTGCTAACAAAAACAAGAAAGAAGGAGAAACTAGTTTGGTGTTTCCATTTTCAAATGATAAAAGAAAGTAAAAATCGTTTGTACCGCGGTGGCTCAGAGATCAATGTTTCGACTCTTTTAAAGGAAAATCTTCCTTTGGAAATGAAAAGAAGTTAACCTCTATTAATATTTTTTTAAAGAAATATTGTTATCACAAGTTTGATTACTTTTTATAACATTACACGAAAGTTTGCCTTGGAATAATATCTCAGCATTATTCGCCAACCGCCGTATGACCGTTGCTATGGTTTCGAATATGTTACATGTTTTGAAAAAATACAAAACATGTTTTCTAGTGCTACTTTTACTAAAGGAAAGAGCTATTTTTTCTAAAAGAAAGCTAATATAATTTTAAAGGGGAAGAAACTCTTAGAAGAGGTATGATATTTTTCTTAAAAAATGTCACTAAATCACACTAGATTTACGCCTTACAGTTTTATTATCAAGCGCTAAATAATACTTTTTTATTTCTCTTTAAATAGAAACTAAATTTATTAGTTGTATTTCGATTAATTATAGAATTAAAATCAGCAGTCATTTGAAGAAATAGAAATTATACAATTAATTAAGTATTAATCATCATTTTAATTAGCAAAATCTTTATTTGTTTTTGTCTAATAATTTTCTTTAAAATAAATAAATATCCGTTTGTTTCCCGAATAATTTTAATAGTGGTAAAATAATTTGCTAAAATAAAGTTCAGTTTTTTTAAAAAAAATTCAAAAAAACTAATTACAGATAAATTTTAAGAAAATTTCATTCTTAAATATTCACTCCTATATTGTTATATAAATATCTATTTAAGAATACTTAAAATATTTTTATTTAAAGTATCCTAAGCAGTGCTTTTATAACTATTCTGTATTGCTGTAACAGATGCCTAATATAAAAATATTTGTATCTAATATATTTCTGCCTAATAATGTTTTACGGACATCAGAATAAGTTAAATACCTATTATTACATGATTGTCTATATTTATATTACTTATATTTACTTCTTTTGAAGGGACTTAAAGATAAATATTGTGGCTAATCTTAAATTAAATAAAAATTGCTTATAAATTTTTAATTTTATCTGAATTGCAATTAGTTTTGTAATATGGGAGTTTTCTTTTTTCTAAGGGGAAAAACTAGAAAACTGGCTGGTTAATAGAAAATACAAAAAAAATTTCTTGAATAATTAAAAAATATAAAATAATAAATTAATTATGATAAGTCAAAAAATAATATTAAATAAAATATAGACACCGTTTTTATCAGCCAATGCCTGTGATAGTGCTAACATTTGCGATAATAATGATATTAATAAATTCCACAAGTTTTTGTAGCTAATTTTTGTTTACTTTTTAAGCAAATTGTATTAAATACTAGCTGAATATCCTTTCTTCGTACAGGGTGAAAAAAAAAGAACCTATTAAATTGGTACTAAACAACAGTACAAAATCATGCACAAAACTGAAAGACAAATACCGAAACAAGTAATTAAGATAAATTAATTACAATGTTTAGCATATTTATTAATTTTTGTTTTCCTTCTCTGTGGCTTCACGATATTAGATTAAGTAAATCAAGTATTTAGTAGTTGATCGCATCAAAATAATGATTAACTGTATTCAGGAGCATCTGGTATTATGTTGTTGCTTGAGTCATTCGTGCAACAGCATTTAACTGCAACAATTGACATGAGGCCAATATTGTTTATTACCAAAATTAGGTATCATGGGTATCAATAATAGTAAGACAACAATAGTAATGGTATGAAAATTTTTAACAGTTCCCCATAATGAATAAGTACATGCTCACGATTTTTAGTACAAAGCCTTTTTTTTTTTTTTTTTTTTTTTTTTTTTTTTAAATTTCAGATACTGGTACTAGTATTACGAAATATTAGGTTCTATGTATTACCAAACAGTTATAATTACCAAAATTAATTTTAGCATCATTGGCGTCAATAATAGCTTGCAGATAGTTTATCTTCATTCAAATTTTAATAATATTTTTTTTAAATAAAATATTAAAAAAAAATCATAACTGATTTCTTAATAGAGATCATCACCCTTCGAACATTTTTACTCTTTATTAGTTTTATCAACTAACTTTACTCCTGCTACAATTTCTATAACTTCAGTACAGCTTAACTTAATATGAGTTTTTTTTGTTGTTTTTTTTAATCCTTTGGGAAAATGGATTAAATCTCCAAGCATTAAAAGTAAATGCTTTGGACTTGATGGCTTCCGCACACTTTTCAACTGTGTGCAAGAGTAATAGTAAACAGTACGCATACGTTGCTATGGCGACCGCTGCTATTTTTCTTTTCACTAGCAGGAAATAAAAGTTTAAAGAAAGTCTTAAAGAAAGGTTTTGGCGTTACAGACCAGTTGTCACCAAATTGTGACGATTATCTATGCGCAGGTACTGATTTGGAAATCTTCCCTATTTCTGTATTATAGAACTATACACTATTAGGGCTAGGATAGCCTGGTTGACAGGGAGCTGGACTCACGTGTGTGATAACGGGAGTTCGAATCCAGCTGGCCGAAGACTCCCCGTGTAGTAAAATGTGACTGGTGCACGTTAAATCTGTCGAGTCACAAAGTCCTCCATGTTCCTATAACAAATCAATACCTTTGGAGGTTGGAGATTGATTGTTCTCTGGTTTAGGTCAAAATTACGAATGTATAAATGGGTCCGCCCTATAAGCGGAGACGCATGGATCTGGCAGAAGTTAAAATCTTGTATATAGATGGCGTTACTGGAAAACAAGAACAATCACATCCCCTCTGCCTTAATGGCCGACAACAACAACTATATATTATTAGAAATGTTTACTTCTGAAGCTGGAAGTTGTCACTCACCCTTAATAAGATTTAATTGTAAGAACAGCAATCAATGTTATAGCCCTAAAATGCTCTTCTAGTTTTAGCTACTACTGAATTTGTAATTATTGTTGAATTTATTATTATTATTTAGAAAGAGTCTTGAGTGAATATGCCTTCCTCAAGATGGGATGACGAAGATGAAAAGTATCCAAGGTAATATTTTTATGGGCTAGCTTTTTTATAATAAGATAGTATTTTTATGTGAAAGTTGATTTTCATTCATTTCTTTTAAATTTATTTATTTATTGCTTCAAATCTAGATATTCTACTCGTGTCCATCTTTAAAACGGTAACTTATAATTTACTTCTTACTTGTCAATGTCTCTAAAATTGGCAATAAAAGATAAGTGAAAAATTTCCCTACGTGAGGTAATACAATGGGCACTTATTAAAAAATTTCCACCGTGAATTTTTTTTTATTAGTTGAGACAAATATTATGTACTCTTGTAAATATTTAAAACACTTTTCAAAATTGTTATTTTATTTTTTAACAAAAAATATCCTAATACCTCAAATTAAACGGAGGACAGCACATTTTTGTATCTGATTTCATAGTTTAATTAATGATAAACAATTTAACATATTTGTACCTTTCTAACTAACAAGATTGTACTCTAATCATTAAGAATCCGATCATCAAAACAAAATTAATTCAGTAATGTCTTTTTTTCTTCTTTTTTTTTAGCACAGATTCAGATGTTTTTAAAAAATTTTTATAGTTTTACTTTTAATGTAACGCATTCAAAGAATTCAGTGTTCTTTAATATATCTTTTAGAGTTATTTTCAAGAAATAACATAAGCGATACATTTAATTAAAAAATCCTAGTGTAACCAAATTATGACACCTCATTGTTGAAACAGGTGAAATAAAAACTAGTTTTTGAGTACCGACAGAAATTGAAAAGCATTTCTAATTACTATATTGAATCTCCTTTCAATTTCCTCCGGGTAATCAAACTGGTTTTAATCTTGCCTTCTTTGATAATGATCCATCAGATTTTGATAAAGTTTTATTCGTTTCGTCTCGCAGAAATGTTTATTTGCGATCTCTAATATGCTTACTTCCTTTTACTTCATTTTTAACAAAGTTTTGTTAATTATATATTACGAATGATAATTAAATAGAAAAAAAATGTTTACCGATATATTACTTAGACATTTGTTTAAATGTTAATTTTATTTATCTAGAATAACAAAGAAGTTTTTACAGAAAGTCTGCAAGGACAACAGTTTATACTCCACACCTCATTTAAATGATACACTCTATTTACATTTCAAAGGTAAATTTAAGTTTCCTTTATTGTTATATGGTAGAGAAAAAAAATATTAAATAAATATCAACATATCATTAAGTGGTATTTATTTGCACTAAAAAACATTTCTTATAACTTTGTGAATAGAAAAACTTCGTTAATTTAAAAAATGAAGTAGGAAAAGGTCGAGCGTTCGAATGTTCAAAAGAAATGCCCGATCCAGATTTTTAAAGTATTGATTTAAGGTTTCTCGCAAATTAAACTCTTCAGTACTCTTTTTCTTCTCTTTCTAGTAAAAAAATTATAATTTAAAATAGTATTCCAAAAAAATGTTATTTTTAAAAGTGAATATCGTGAAAAAATTTTTGCCGTATTTTTATTCTTGTGAAATCAATTCTTAAAATTCCATTATTTTTCTTCAAAGTAAATTTTGAATTTCAGAGTTAAAGGAAAAATGAGTATTTATTTATTTATTTATTTTTCATTTTTTATTTTAAATTCTCTTCTAATTGCCCTAGATCCGTATTTCTCAACAAAACAATTGATGACTTGAACGCATGGGTCACTCTGAAATTTTTCAAAGAGGGGCATATTATGAGGGGGTGAAACAAACATTGTTGACCTTTTATTTTATTTCATGTCCGCAGAACAATAATTGCAGTTTCGCTATCCTCAAATAAATTATAAAAAATTTTTATCAACAAGGCTAGAATGTTGGTTACCTAAAAATTCTTAATAAATACAAAAATGACAGCTGAAAACCTTCAAAAATGTCCTAAAAATAAAAAATGATGCCTTCTAAAATTGTCGAAAATTAGTTAAATTATAACTTTTTTTTTTTCTTCAAAAAAAAGTTATAAATCGTAAAAAAAGTTATAATCGTATTAGTAAAAAAAAGGTAATAATTAAAATAAAATTTATGAATAAAATAAAAATGTAATTTGTGAAGAAAATAAATGTAAATAAATACCCGAAAATAAATAAATAAGAATTTTCGAATCTTCAATTACAATCTTCACGAACATCAGAATTGTATTTTATGATTAAAATCGGTCCAGTAGTTCTAGGTATAATCGTCCAAGTCTGCAAATTCTCTTAATTTCTTACACCAGTGTAGATCAAATTAAGAAATTTCAGAAATACACAACTCTTTCGGAAAGTTATTTTATGAACTAAAGAGCAACAAAAAATACAGAGGCCAAGTTGTCCCCATTCGTCTTTCTAACATAAAACTATGCAAAATGAAGCAATTCCAAAAAGTTATTTTATATGTTTAATTTTTGTACTAATTTGCAAGCAACCAGATTCAACGTGTCCCTCATAAGCATTTAACGAGCCGTATTTAACGAGTCCCTCGTTATCTACGAGTAACTCCTTAAATACTCTAACATACAGTTGTCGAGGGTGTTTTTGAGCTGTATTACTTCTTAAACTATGACTTCTGATCTTATGCATATTTAGTACTATTTGTTATTCTTTTTTAAGGTTTGATTAAAATCGAAAATTTAGAAGAATATACTGGATTGAGGAGCCTGTGGCTTGAGAACAATGGGATACGAAAAATAGAAAACTTAGATCAGCAAATTGAGTTGCGCTGTCTTTATCTGCAAGAGAATCTGGTGGCGAACATCGAAAATTTGGACCACATGCTCCACCTTGATACAATCAACTTGAATAAAAATAACATATCAGAAATAAAAAATCTTAGTAAGTGTAGCATTGATGTGAATGTTCATTGTAGGCTAAAATTATTGGCGTGTTAATTCACTTGGGTCAGGGAATAGAGCCTTCCAATGAGGTAAACCGGGTTTGAATCCCAGCGATGACTGTTCGATACGAATTCCGCATCCGGCTTGCACCGACCACAGTGCTGATGTAAAATATCCTCAGTAGTAGACGAAGCATGGGTTAGAGTCCCCTTGCCGTCAGGCTAAGCGTAGGATATTCGTGTTTTTTTTTCACCGTGTAATGCAGGTAAGTTCCATCGAAATTCCTCCACGAAGTATAAATTTCTCCCAGTACTTGATCCAAGAGTTCCCTTGTCTTTTGGATTGGGTCCAAAATCACATGGCTACGGAGTTGAACATAAGTAGTCGTAAAGCCAAAAATTGGATTGGCCGTTCAACGATGGTTACAAAATATAATATAAAAAATTTGTACAGTATATATTACCTTACATTCATATTCAACATCTTAGAGATTATTAAAGTGTATTAAAGCGTTGTGAAATTCAGAACTTTCACTATTTTGTTTCGTAAAATTTTTATCATAACAGAATCTTTCAGTCTACTGAATTGGATAGTCAGGGATAAAAAAAGATTCTTAGGTTTAAAAAAAAAAAAAAAGGTGAAATTGCATGGGGAAAAGACAAGTTCATCGGGTAAATGAAGAGATTTTGAAGAAAAATAAAAATTATGTAAATATTCGACGATTATTTGGCAATTGTAGAATATCCACATTGTACAATTTATAGGACGCTAAGGATTGAGCATCAATATCGAGTATTAGACCCAAGTCAATTGTAAATTATGCGGTTTTCCGCTTTGCACAAAATATAGGGTCCTAAGAATCGAACATCTATATCGAGTAGTAGACCCAAGCCAATTGTGCGGTTTTCCGCATTGCACGAGTTATAGGGACCTAAGGATTGCTCATCAATATCGAGAATGAGACCCAACCCAATTTTTAAGTCTCTTTGTTTCACGTTTCCTGTAAGGCAGGTGAAAAATAGTTTACTACAAAAGCACCCGATTTTTATTTTCAGAAACTGTTTTCAATTTTATCTGTCTTTAAGACTTTCTCTTTTCGATAATAAAATTCATATTATAAACTACAGGTTGTTTACCACACTTGAAAAATCTCCAGATCAATAACAACAAGCTTCGGACCTGTCTTGATGTTGAACACTTAGCGAAATGTGTATCACTTTCGGCAGTTGATTTGTCACATAATTTAATCGAAGATTCGTCCGTTTTGGATGTCTTTGCTGCAATGCACTCATTGGTAAGTATTTACATATGTTTGAAGCTTTTTTTTTTAAAAAAAAATTAAATCAAAGAAGACTGTAAATTTTGTGGTCGGGTCCGGGGTGATTTCTTCCGTCGCTGGTATGGGAGCTATATTTTTCTCGGTGTGGTGGGGTTCACTTTCTGGTTCGGATTCAAAGTTTTTTAGTGACGCCGGGTTGATAGTACTCTTCTTCCTTTTCTTATTTTGCTTTTTTGCAAGTGTAGCTGTCTCCGAGTTGTTGGTCGCGATCGGCTTTTCTATCTCAGTAGGAGTTTCAACTGGGATTGGTTCCTCTAAGTCCATAGTAGTTTCGACTGGTGTTGTTGTCTGATCTACTGGTGCTGGAATCTCAGCTGACTCAATTGAGACGTCAGTCTTTGTGGTCTCCGGTTCTAGATTAGTGGATGAAGTAGTCTTTTTATCTTTAAACTTCTCAAAGATTCCACGCATTGTTATCTTCCCAAAAAGATTTTTCAAAAGCTTTATCATTGATAGTGCCATTTGGATTGCGGAAGGCTTGAAAAGCCTTCCCTCCGCGTCCTTGTCCGTGTAATGCCATATAAAACAACCTTACTCCTCGGAATCTGGAACAAGAATGGTGGTGTGATGGTGAAGGATAGGCATGGGAGGGGATTCCTTTAAAAGGTCCCAGCTGACTCTAAATGACATGCTGTTACAGTCATTCGGTATTATTATTGTGTAATATGTGGGGGAGATATTGCTATGGACGAATCTCATCTTAGAGAACCCCATGAGGTGTCCGAACGTTTATAATGATCGATACTGGCATATAATAAAGAAACCTCAAGATCTAGGTAGACTTGGACTGACTTTTGACATGTTTTTAATTATGCATTTTTTCTTTCATGTTGTTTTTGCTCAACGTTATGGGCTTATGATGTGTGTTTGCTCGTCACTCACTAGTCAATGAATGTATGTTCAAGGGCTACTGCTAGAAATAAAAACAGCATAACAGATGATTATTTAAGATGAGAACATCTCATCTTAAAGAATTCAATTAGTGGCTGAACGTTTATAATGATCGATACTGGCATATAATAAAGAAACCTCAAGATCTAGGTAGACTTGGACTGACTTTTGACATGTTTTTAATTATGCATTTTTTCTTTCATGTTGTTTTTGCTCAACGTTATGGGCTTATGATGTGTGTTTGCTCGTCACTCACTAGTCAATGAATGTATGTTCAAGGGCTACTGCTAGAAATAAAAACAGCATAACAGATGATTATTTAAGATGAGAACATCTCATCTTAAAGAATTCAATTAGTGGCTGAACGTTTATAATGATCGATACTGGCATATAATAAAGAAACCTCAAGATCTAGGTAGACTTGGACTGACTTTTGACATGTTTTTAATTATGCATTTTTTCTTTCATGTTGTTTTTGCTCAACGTTATGGGCTTATGATGTGTGTTTGCTCGTCACTCACTAGTCAATGAATGTATGTTCAAGGGCTACTGCTAGAAATAAAAACAGCATAACAGATGATTATTTAAGATGAGAACATCTCATCTTAAAGAATTCAATTAGTGGCTGAACGTTTATAATGATCGATACTGGCATATAATAAAGAAACCTCAAGATCTAGGTAGACTTGGACTGACTCTTGGCATGTTTTTAATTTCGCATTCTTTCTTTCATGCTGTTTTTGCACAACTTCATGGGCTTGTGCAGTATTTGATTGTCGATTTTTACTTGCTGTATTTGTTGTCAATGATTGTATATTCAAGTGCCACTGCTAGAAAAAAAAATATATATTTATTTTTCTTGCACATCTTAGCAAATTAAGTGAGCAAATATGCGATCAGCGATAAAAGCATTACATTGATAATTATGGTCACAGAATGTTCGTGTGAGACGCTGGAATAACTAAACTCAGCGGCGCGACAGCCCATAGAGGGCCAAGGTCTACTGTGACCGTCTCAGTTTTCTTGACCTTGGGCTCTGGGGTGTAGGAGCAGATGTTCCGGTCAGCCGAACGCGGAACCCCCAGTGTTTAGTTCCCAAGCATGCTTGGTATTCATTTATCGATCCACTGAAGGGATGAAAGGCTGAGTCAACCTTGCCCGGCCCGAGGATCGAACCAGGGACCTGTGGCACGACAACGCGAAGCGCTACCGCTCAGCCACCGGGCGTCCGCTGGAATAACTACTTATCTGAAACTCTAAACGCAAATATCTCGAAATATTTGCAATAATTCAAATTGAATAAATTTAAATCTAACGAGTCAATTAACCAATTCAAATCTCACCAGGACACCAAATCGTCAGTATAGATAAATTATGACCGATAGGATAGTTTGGTTAAGAACTTTTATAAAGAAAAAGAATATTAGGAAAGTATTTTACTTTTAGGCGGAAATTCGCGATCTTCTTTCCAAGCAGTCGCTAGTTTGTCAGACGTCCTGAGCTAATTGAAAAAACTGGCTCTTTGCAAATTTCATCGATTTTTTTGTAATGCGCCGGGCGAATTTCGGGATTTTCTGATTTTCAGTCTTATTTCATTAAGCCTATATTCCTTTCGGCTAATTAGAAAATGTGCGCAAATTTTTTCAATCAGACTGAATTTGCTTAGTCTTATTACAATAATAAACCTTTAATTAAGCTATTTACCTTACACCTTCACCAATCGAAGTTTATTGCAAACTTTCTGAAATAAATTATGCTAATTGAGAAATATATGATACTTTTTCTAATTATGTTGTTGTTGTTTTTAATCCCCAAGAGGTCCATCCCATTTAGATCAAATCCATAAGTCCAAAAACGAATGAGGTTTTGAAAAAACCTCGTCGATCCTAAAATCGATACAGTTTAGAATATGCTCGGGCGAAACCTGAGCAGTCCTACATTTAGTGCAAAGTCCAAAAGTCTTTCGCTCCTGAACATACGAGAGACACCTCAAGTGACCACTGGCAAAGCAAGAGAAACAAGTCTTCTGGCTTCTAAGTCCCTCAAAAAGCAAGGCACCTCCAGGACGTTTACTGAAATACCTACTATGCAGAGGAGGAACCCTCCAGAGGTTCATAAACATTTTTGTTTACACTCTGCAAAGACCTAATTGAAAGTGGAAGGCATATCTGGCTGTAAAGTTACCAAAGAAGTATCCTTAGCTAGCGAGTCCACCATCTCGTTACCTTTGATTCCAACGTGTGATGGAATCCACTTTTTCTAATTATACTATAGATTATAGGGCTCACTGCAAAATGCCAGTCTGATTGAACAAATATGAGGACTGTACCAATTAGCCAAAACGGCGACATCTGCCACCAAAGAGCCATATTATTCAATATGACTACGATATATGTATTAATTCAAACAATAAACACAACCCTTGTATATTAAGAAATCTGTATTAATTTTGTAAAATTTCATCTGAAGTTATTCATCAGTATCAACCATACGGTAATATTACTATTATGTTGAATATTATTATTTTTGATGTGTACGTACATTGATAGAATACAAAACAAATAACCATTCAACAATTATAAACACGCATGATCGTGCGTAACACTCGTTGGAGTCGGAAGGTATGAAATTGCCACAGGAAATGATAAACTGCCTTATTTCATGTATGAAATCAAGCTGCAAGGCTTGTATATCTGCAAGAGGGGACCAAACCCCCTATTAACCCATTTTTTTAAATTCTGCAACCGCTGTTTCATACCTTCCGACACCAACGAATGTTACGCACGATCATGTGTGTGTGTGTGTGTATTACAATTGTTGAATGTTTATTTGTTCTGTATTGTATCAATCTATGTACGCATCAAATTTCATTAAAATCAGTCCCGTAGTTCTAGAGATAATTGACCCAGTCTGCAAATTCTCTTAATTTCTTACACCAGTGTAAATAAAACTTATTACAGATGAGCATTCAAGTCAAGATGATTAACTAATTATATCTCATTTTATGTTATTAGAGAGTTTTGAACATGATTGGCAATCCATTTCTGAAGCACATGAAGAACTATAGGAAAAATTTTATCGTCGGAATAGTACGTATATTTCATGTCTCACATTGCTAATTCGTCATCCATCTTCTAAAAAATATTAATATTAATTCTTTACTATTTTAAACAAAACAGAAAAATCTGTGCTATTTAGATGACAGGCCAGTAACTGAAGTGGAGAGAGCTTGTGTTACAGCCTGGTATGCTATTCTCTGTATTCTATACTTATCGAAGTCGATTATTGTCAAGTATTAAACAGTATTTGCTTATTTTTAACAGGTCAAAAGGTGGGATCGAAGCAGAAAGATTGGAGAGAATTCGATGGAAGGAAATGGAACAAGAAAAAATTCAGAGAAGTGTAGATGGTAAAATGTTTATGCATTTTGATGTTCATTTAAGCACCTTACATATCCAAATATAGAACACGTTTAAACGAATCCGAAGCCCGTTTAAACGAACCCCTATTAACCGAAATTCGCGATTTGAAGAATTTTATGAAGTTAATGAACGAGATTTATAGGAAACAATGAATAGCAACTGAGAAATCTATGGTAATGAATCTTCAGTGAAAACTGTCACTTTTTGCACTGTTTGGAAACAGTGAAAACTTACCTAGTGCAGCAAGATGTCAATGAAGGAGTATTTTCTTGTCTTCATGACGTCAAAAAAGAGCTTTTTAAAGAAAGAAATCTAGAAAATAAGCAAACCTCACTCACGAAATGCTTAAAAATTTAAAATTAATCAGTGCGTAATCATTCGCTGCATTTTAAATTCCTGAATAAAAAGTGTACATTTCTATTTATTTTGTGCATTTGCTTATTAGAGTGGTTCGAATATTTCATAAGGTTAGTCAATCTTAATTATATTTTACCCCTATATTACGAATTACCCTCGATATAGCGAATAATATTATCGGTCCCTATGAATTCGTTAAATCGGGGTCAGACTGTATTTATATTTATAACCGTTGCTGAATAGCCGACCCAATTTTGAGTAGCCTTGTAACTTTGAACCCAATCCAGAAGACAAGGGAGCTCCTGGATCAAGCATTGAGAGAAATTTGCCTTCATGGAGGACTTTTATGATGGAAATCCGCATTTGCGTTAAATGCAGAGGAAAACCGCGAAAAACTCCCACGGTTAGCCTGATGGCAGGGGAATTCTAACCCATGATCTACCACTAATTCCGTCTACCACTGAAGATATTTTACGTCAGCACTGTGGTCGGTGCAAGCCGGATGCGGAATTCGTATCGACCAGCCATCGCTGGGATTCGAACCCGGTTCACCTCATTGGAAGGCGCACGCTCTATCCTTTGAGCCATCACGGCTCTCATATATAGATATGGTATATTTTGTGGGCTAAAAAAATACTCTTTGTAACAGATTTGTGGAGTACTATAATTTGCAGTCTTACTTTTAGGAAACTACTGAATAAAATTATACGAAGCATAGCAAATATATGTTTGAGACCACGGAAAACAATTAATATAAAACTTTAAAAAATGAAGGAGATTTAGTAAATTATTTTTATTAAAAAATTTTTTTTTTAAAGTACAAAAGATAGGATAAGCATGTTTAAATTAAAATAATATCGAAACAAATTATTTAACAATCCACAGTTCGAAATGTTTTTTTAAGAATTATTTTATTAAAAAAATTAAATTATAAGCATGCGTATAGTTTATATATATATATAGAAAAAGTATGAATATTATGTTTAACAAGAAATTCTGCGTCAAAGGATGACTTTTAAATAATTATTTATATATGAAAAATTTTTTTTTGAAATAAAAAAAAAAATTAGAAATTTAAACACAAATTTTCAAATGTACAAGTTTTTGTTACTATTTCTAACTAAATGAACATACAAGTTTTGATAATTTTCTGCTATTTACAGCTGTTTTAGCTCTTAGAAATAGAAAATCTTGTTTGGTTACTTCGGCTCAGCTTAAGAATTCTCCGAAACAAGAATCAAACGAAACTGAGGCTACACCTTTATTAGAAACGCCACCTAAATTTCTTAAAGCAATCCACATTCAGCTCTTGCATTCTGATACAGAGACAAAAAATAATGAAACTATCCAAAATAGATCAGATGTGAAATTAATAGATTCAACCGAAACTAACAACAGAACTACAACTTCGAATCATTCAAAACTGTTAAATATAAGGGAATTTAAACAATCAATCATCGAACAAGCAACAGAACCATCAATTACAGGAACTTACGAAAGAACTCAAGAAGTCTTGAATGATCCAAATTCATTAAATAAAGAAATAAAAACTATAAAAGAATTGAAAGCATCAATTGCAGAGCAAACAACAAAATTATCAACTACAGAAGTTAATAGTAGAACTCAAGAAGCCTTGAATGATTCAAATTCATTAAATGCAGAAATAAAAACTATAAAAGAATTGAAAGCATCAATAGCAGAGCAAACAACAAAATTATCAAATACAGAAGTTAATAACAGAATTCAAGAAGCCTTGAATGATTCAAATTCATTAAATACAGAAATAAAAACTATAAAGGAATTTAAATCATCAATTCAGGAGAATTCACCAGATTCACCTCAAAACCCTGGAAATATTATTGAAGAAAAATCTTCCCCTGCTGTTTTAAACATTTTAACACCAGAATATAAAGGAGAAATATTCGAAAACAAAATTGCAACTATATTAAAAGCTAAATCCAAAGAATTGGACTCTCATATATCAATTGATGCATCTTTGGAATTTGATACGTCCAGTGAGTTTGACCAAAGCACTTCAATTGATACATCCAGCGAGTTTGATGAAAATATATCGACTGACACATGCAGTGAATTTGACCAAAATATTCCAATTGAAATATTCAGTGAGGTTTGCCAAAATATTCGAAATGATACTTTTGTTAAGCTTGTTCAAAACATTTCAAATGACAAATGTGATTTATCAGTGAATGACATAAATTCTTATGAGCATGACAATTTTCAACAAAATACTTCCGAAATAAACAGTTTCAATGAATCTAAAAGCAACGTATACACTGAAAAGCATAAGCAGACAAATTATCAAGAGAAGAAAAATGTAACAAAATCTCTGGCTTTTGACAGTTTTGGAGAATCAACATTTGACAATAAGTCCAAATCACACAAAATGTTATGCTCATTTAATAACAAAAACGAATCTGTTGCACCGAAAATAAGCACAAGCACAGAATCACTGGACAGGAACAATTCAATAGAAGATACATCACCACATTCAATGTCAAAAGATTCAACCACAACTGGGCAACCTTTAGAAACAAACAAAAGCAATATAATAAATTCTAATCCTGTTCAAGAAACAATTTGGAAAGTCAGCTTAAAAGACTACATAAAACTACAAAAATTAAATGTTCAAATAAAAGAAAACAATTCGAACGTTGTTGAATGGAAAAATGTACAATATGGCTTTGATAAGAAAGTTGTTTCAATTAAAGAGGATAAAGGGATCAATGCAGCAACAGACTTACCTGACTTGAGTTTAAATAAATGCACTTATGATAAAACTGAAATAAAGCTGCCTGGAAAGGAGAAAGACAGGAAGTTAATCTTTAAAGAAGATAAAATGAAAGATTCGGCTCATTTAATAGAAGATGATTACGGTAGCTTCACTGATGAAAATTACATTATTTCTGGGATAAGCTATAAAAGTTCTGATATTATAGAAGCTAAAGCAAAGATCGAGGAAGTTTCATCAACCGAGCAACTGCCCTTGCTTGATAACTCAGCAAGTTTGAGTGTAAAATCTAATGAAAACGTTAACAAGATAGAAGCTGAAAATTTAAATTCCTCAATCATAACTGAACACAAACAGAGCTCAGAATTGCAAAATTTTACGTCAGATTTAAACAATGAAGGAGAAGGTTCAACTGTTGAAGTTCCCGAGAAGTTGCAAGATAGCATAGAGAATATTCCAAACTTATCAGTCGAAAATAGTTTGATTCCTGATGCAAATCAAAAAGATTGTTTTAAACCAAGCACTGAATTATTGGATGCGGATTTTCCGCTTCTTCACCAGCTTGAAAATGATTACATTTTGAATGAAAAACAAACGGGGCTGAATCATAGTAAAACTTCAAATAAGGAAGAAAAATGTTTAGCAATGAAAACCGCTTTTACAAATGAAATACACAGCAATGCTCACAAAATTTTAGATTATACGCCTCTATCAGATTCTATAGTTAATAAATTTCCTCCTAAATCTTCATTGAATAGTCCAACCCTAAATAGTCAATGTTTGGTAAAAGATGCTTGCCTTTTACAAATCAATGATAATTTTCAAGGTATGGAAAGAGAAACAAGAAATTCATTTGAAAGTAATTTAGAAGATGATGAATTTGAACGATTAGTTACGAACTTTGATAAGGAAAATTTATTTTCCAAAGAGTTTTTGTCAGTTTGGAATAAAAATATACCTGACTGTGAAGAAATCACTTTAGAAACTGAGTCTAAAAATCTAAATAATTTCACAAATAACTATGAAGATAGAGCAATTGAGGATTCTCAGTTTAAAGAGTATGAAAATCGTTTGCGAGAGTATTGGAATATTAAAATGTCTGAAGAACAGGCTAATTTAGACAGCTATTATGAGCATTTCAATACATCAGATATTTGCTGTAACCAAAATCTTGCAAATGTAAGTTCAATGTTCTATAAAGATTTCGAAGCAGTAAATCTAACTGATGAACAAAAAGAAGAAAAATATCAGGATACTGAATTATTTTCCCAATGGGAAGATACTTATGATAATACTGGAACTTACAGTAAAGCATTTCATATCATAAGAGAGCAAGATCCGTTAAATCTCGTGATTTCTTTGGATAATTCTGATTGGGAAAATAAAACGATACAAGACAGACTGCAAACTTCAACCAAAATCAATGATTATAATGCTTTTAGAAAGGATTTCAATGATAGTTTCGAATTCATAGGTGGAGATTTGAATACTTTAGAGAGGCATTATGAAACTGGTAGAAATTCAAGAGCATTTAATAGTGATATTGAAGAATTACGTTTCTGTGAACTAAATTATGGAAACAGTCGTCTCCAAAATTATTTCAGTGAAACAAGTATCTCGGTAAGTCCAACAGGAAGACAGGCAACAAAGTATCAGAGCACTTATAAAAACTCAACAGGAGCAGATTTAGGAAACCCAAGACTCGCAAGTCATCTTAGTGGGACTGGATGCCAAGGAGGAAATCTCCCTTTCGGCTCAGAAGAACGCTTCTGGGAAAATCAAGAGGAAGAGTCTCAGCTAACTTTACCTGCCAATGACCAGAAAGAACTTCTCGATCCTCCTGAATCTTCTTGTTTGTCTGTTCTTAACTGTAGGTAAGTAAACTTATATTTAAAGCAATATAAGAAATCCTACATCTTATTTTTCCCAAGAAATACCGCATAATAATCTTTTGAATTTTTGTAAAAGTTTTTTTTAAAATTATCTATTTTTTAAACTGTTGAATTTTATTTACGCCGCCCTAGAGCTGCACAATGGGCAATTCGAGACGGTCTGGGAAACATCCCTGAGGATGATCCGAAGACATGCCATCACAATTTTGATCCTCTGCAGAGGGGATGACAATCCCACTTTGAGAGCTAATGGCCAGAGCGCGAAGTCGATCACTTTTGCGGTAAAACAGTTTAATGAGGACCAATACTGTACACCCTCGGTCCCTTCACAGACTGATCCAAGTGGTCACTTGATCACAGACAGTGATGCTTGACTTCAGTGTTCTAATGAGAACCGTGTCTTAACGATCAGTCCACTGCGGAACTATCTCTTAAACTGAAATTAGGGTTTGTTTTCCCATGTTATTCAATGTAGCAAATGTGCTTGTCAGAGAAATGTTTGTACTAATTTACCCAAGTGTAAAAAAAAAAAATCTTTTCAATTATCTGCTTGTATTTGTACAGCCCTCGAGTGATTCTGATTATAACAGCTTCACTGATGGATGTTTTTTGATGCCCGAGTCTGTATAATAATTGTTAGGTCTCCTGTAATATTTTTGAGAACATCTTAAATAAACAATTCCCATTTAATTAAAACTAAATTGAAGAGTAAAGTATTTTCATTTAAAAAATAAGTAGCTAAATAATTTAATAGACCCAATCCGACAACACCAAAAATTCTACAGATAATAAGAGTACATTTTGAACAAAACTAACCCTCATTTACTAGATGTAAGGATGCAGGATGGCATTATGGTTAGCAGTACGCCCAAGCCGCCTCTACTTCCCACACAAGCTCAGCTCGATTCCCGCCGGTGTAGTAAATGGTGACTGGTGCACTTCAAATCTGTCGGATCATAAAGCCTTCTACGTTCCCATAACAAATCATACCTTTGGGGTACTGAATTGGAGATAAATTGTTGTCTGGTTAGGTCAAAATTACGATTTGTGGATGAATGAATGGATCTCTATAAGCGGGCAGGATTCGTATGGCTGAAGTCGTATTCTTGTCCATAAATGACGCCACCGAAAAGCAAAAAAACGTACCCTCTGCCGTAAATTCGCTTGGCTTGCTGGTACTGGCAAGTGGTATTAGAACAACAACACAAGCTTAAACCCCTTGATCTGAAGTTGGTTGAATATCAGGCTGCCATTGAGAATTAACTCCAATCCTTCACAATGTCAGCTCAATCCTTTTACCAATTGAGCTATCACTGCTCTAGTATTTTCGAAATATATTATACTACAGGGTGTTTCATATTGAATGGGACAAAAAGAATAGCGCAGTGTGACTGCCGCAATGGATTTATTCAGCCGAAACAAAGTTATTCTGCAACTATAATTATACAAGCTTTATTTGGCAACAGGGAAAAATCATCGAATAACGAACTCACCGCTAGAGGCGCTGTTAAACAAAATGTCGTCCATGCAGGAGAAAGCGTACTGCGTTTTCCCAAGACATGCTCTCTGAGTGTTTGCTCCCCCAGCTGTTCCTGATTTAATTATGCAGCAAGATGGTGCTCCTCCACATTGGAATAACAACGTACGTGAGTTCCTGAACGAACGTCTACCCCATCGCTGGATTGGCCGTGCTGGGCCACAGGATTCGACATGTCTACATTCGCCGCAGAGATCACCAGATCTAACGCTCTGTGATTTTTTTTCTCCGGGGTATCGTTAAAGACAAGGTGTTTTTGCCTCCACTTCCTCAGGACTTCGAGGAACTGAAGCAGCGGATAATTGCAGTGTTTAACTCCATCACAGGGGATATTCTATCACGAGTGTGGCAGGAGCTTGATTACCGTGTTACCGGAGGGGCACATATTGAACACCTGTAGAAACTTGAATAAATGTAGTTTTGAGTTAAATTTGAATTTTACTAAATAAATTAACGTTTACAATCATGTTTTCTTTTTGTCCCATTCAATATGAAACACCTTGTAGAATAAAAACACTTTTGAAGATATCAGTAGTAAGAGATCCATTGAATGTAAACAAAAATATCTATTTTGTCGTGTTATTATAATCTGTTTTCTTTCTTTTTTTCACAGTATCTTTGGCATTTCATCGTCTACTTCATCTGACCATAGAGTTACGCCTCGAATATTTGACTTAGGTAAGTTGCCACATGCTGATATAATATTTTATACTAACTTGATACTAAGACTCATCAAATGTTTTTCTAAAGTAATGTGATAACATTTTGAGGTAGAGCATGAATAAGCAGATTTCTTTTTTAAGGATGTTTTGTACTACCATAAAATTGTTTCTTTAAGGTTTCAAAAATAATGATTCATCAGAAGAAGAATTTGGAGAGGAAGTAAGTATTAAGTAATTCAAATATCATCCAGATATGGCTATTTGGTCTTGCATTGATCATGTTTCTTTTTTCTGCATATTTGTGATAACAGTAGCAGTTCTCTTTATTATGGGTGTAAATGACAATGCTTATTGCATAATTTAACGTTTTAGTAAGATAAGTAATGAAGATGTTGTACTAAAGATAACATAACTATTGTTTGCATCATCATTTATTAATAGCAGGGTTGCCACAGCAAAAAAAGGAACAAAAATAGTTGCTTTTAGTAGCCTCATGCTGGAAAATAGTTGCCTAAAACTATGAAAATAGTTGCCTGAACAGGAACAAAAATAGTAGCCAATTAACTAAAATTATAGCTTAATTTGTTAAATACTATGATTAGGACTGGGTGATGTCAGAAATTTTAAATCATGATACATCATCTGTTAGTCATCGTGATATAGCGATGTATCACGATTTAGCATATGTTCAAAAATTACCTATGGCAAATCTTTAAATCAATCAAAAATGAATAAAAAGGAATAAATCTATATCAAAAGAAAATATTAATTCTAAACATATTCCACTATGACATCAATATCATTGCTCCATTTTTTCAATTAAAATAATAAATAAGTCAAAGTAAAAGAAAATCCAAGCTTTATTTCATTTCTCTTAAATTAAATATGATTTAAGATTTATTGGTTTCAAAATAATAATACCATAACAAAATATTTTACATACACGCATTAAAAATTAAAAGGAAAAAAAAACGAAAGTGGAAAACAAACCAAAGAAAAAAAAAATATTTCTTTAAATTATTTGTAGAAAAAAAAAACATGCTTTTGAAACATCATTAGACCCTTTTTTATTTAATAATTTAAAATGATAAAAAGTAGTATTAACTAATGGTCAAATTCTGTATTTAATATATGTAAAAATATTTTTACTTATTTATTATTATTTTCTTATTTGAAAATAAAATCGACTAAAGATTTATTTGTTTAAAAATGATACTGACTGTCTAACAAATTATAAAACAAACAAGTATTGAAAGAATCTTAATAAAAATTTAAAAAAAAAAATATATTTTAAGCACTAATGTTAAATTATTAAAAAGCGTCAGAACATTACTGAACTCTTAATTAAATGAAAAAAATGTTTTTTTTTTTTGTTTTAACTAATAGCCAAATTTTTTTAAAACTTTGTTTTCAGTTTCTCAAAAGTAAAAGCAAATTAAATAAAGGTAAGCTTTGTTTTAATTTTTTTATAATTCAAAACGACTGAACATTTATTGGTTTAAAAATAATCTAATTATTATACTTACCTACATTAAATAAATTCAAGAAAACTAACTTTTGATAACAAAATTAAATACAAAATACCCCCATTAAATTGTATCGCTTAAAAAAGTCTCCCAATAGTTGCCTATTCCTGAAAATAGTTGCTTTTTTAGCCTTTTCAGGCAAAAGAAGTCGCCCAAGGCCGAAAATAGTAGCAAATAGTCGCACTTTAGTAATCTGTGGCAACCCCGTAATAATCAATTGTTGAATTTTTGTCATATGGCTATTTGATTGAAAACCTAATAACAAATATATTTTTTTCTTCTTTAAGAAAAAATTAATTTTGAAAAGATTTAAAAAAAATATTAAATTACATTTTATAAGATTCATATAAAGATTACATTATGTGTAATCTTTTTTTCATGACACAATTCTCAAATTAAAAGACAGATTTTATTATAAAGTTTTTAATTGATTCGATGTCAAAGATAATATAGTAAGTCTTACACTAGTTTTATTTTTTAAAAGATATTTGAAAAGTTATTCAAATGTTAACATTAAAATTTTATTCTCATCTACTTACTACGGAAAAAAAAAATTTGTTAAACGTGATGTAACAGGTTTAATAATGATACATGACAACACGTGATAAAGGAATGTTATTTTTTAAGATTTGAGAAAGTAGAGTGAAAAAGGGGAAAAACTAAGACACAATGTTTGGCCAGACCTATGTAAATATTCAAGTAATGAAAATGGGCGCTTATTTTTGAGAGCTTGAATCATGACAATTGTTTTTTTTCCAATTTGAACATTTTTCATGTGAATGAATTTTTTAATCAAGTATTATGTAAATAGTATTTTTTTAAAAAAACTGAAAATACAATTCTTAATTTAAAATTTTATTTACTATATAAAATATATGCACTATATTTCAGGATGAAGCGATACTTTTCGATGATCAAGTGAAAAACATGTTAGTACCTGCTTATAAAGAAAAGTCTAAGTTGGGAACTTCTAACGCAGGACATAACGAACAACTTTTTGAGCGAAGGCTTATTTCGAAGAGAAAAGACTCTTATAAACATGATAACCATAAAATTGCAGTTGAAGATCTCGATTAAAAGAAGAGTTGAAAAAATTGAAATAGAGCTCAAAACAATATATTACACTTATAATCAGAGCCCGTTAGTAGCGAAATATATATATATAACATCCGTTATTCTGTTAAAATTTAATTTAAAAAAAAAGTTATCTACTAAATTTTATATAAAAAAAGTTAGCACTTTACGCATTGCAAAATACTATCCAAAAGTATTTAGTTAAGCGTGGCATTAAACTGAGTTAGAATCATATATTTAATGCCAAAAATTTTCACTGCACAATACTATTATAGTTCTATCTTCTTATTTACTTTACATTGCACAAACAAGCCGTTCAAATATAACAAAATTTAAGGATATACACTAAAAATTACTTTTTATTCAACACAGTTTGGAGAAATAAAAAATATTGCAGCTTATCATGTATTCGTTGATGATTCAAAAAACGTAGTTAGTCAGAAAACATTACTTTTAAAGATATATGTAAAAAAATATTGTTTTCAAGAAATGATGATGACAATTTTGTTCATGTGTGAAACTTAATAAAATATATATTCAATACAATAACTTACCATTTTTTTATAAAAATTTTACTATGATTTAATTCTTAGCTTATAATTTTCTTTTTATCCAATAACTTTGAGTTTCTGTTAATTGAAAAAACATGGGCAAAGTATAAATTTTTCCTACTTTCAGAATGCAAAATAATTCCACTTATAAGCAATGAGTGAATCACAATGAATTTTTACAATACAGGAGTTTAGAAAAGTTTGGAAACGGTCAAATATCTCGAAAAAAATATAGATTGGGTAGCAAAACCGAAATTAAACACATTCAATATTTTTAAAATCTATCCAATTATAATAAACTCGATTTTTCACTTAAAAGCAGGGGGACAATTTAGAAATTTTAAATACGAACCCCTATTTTTTTATTGTAATGAACTGTTACAAGCTGTTTAGTATGAACTGTTTAAAATGAACTCTTACTAGCTGTTTAGTGGTGGTAACTAGAAACCTATTAGGATGAAAATATAGGTAGATAAAAGTAAAAATAATTTAGAAATTTTTTTTTTTTAAATTTCAACACGCCTTTTTTTATCTTCTTATGATGGGTCTCGAAATTAGCCGTTTTGAACAGCTTGTATCCTATTTAATTTTAATCGGTTACAGCGCTGTGGAGCAAAATGCATACATCTATAACTCATAAAAGGTTACTAATTTCTGGAAAATCTGAATTGACACTAAAAAATTGGGATTCATATTTAAGATTTCAGAATCGACCACAAAATGTGGGAGTGTGAGATAAAATTTAGAATTATTGGATAGCTTTTAAAAAATATTGAGTGACTATTTTTCCTTTTTCGATCCAATGTCTATTACTCATTATATCATTTAGATATTTGATCATTTCTTAACTTTTTTTATGCTCATATAATCCTTCATTTTATCTTTGCTTGAAAACTCGCCAGCATAAAAAAAAATCCATCGAAAAAAATTATTTTTTAAACATGTGAATATGAAGGACATGATTTTTGAATCACGTAAATATGAATTGTGATAGATGATTTCTTATATCTCTTGAATACAAATCACAATGTATATGAAATGTGGTCGTAGTTAGAATGCTTGATGTGTTCGATTCCCGCTTTTGAAAAGAAGAAATATTTTTGGGATAACTAAAATTTTTTTAAAAGATAAAAAAAAAAACTTGGCAGATAATTGATAAAAAAAAGTTAAAAAATCGTTTAAATACAGAAAATAAGGAGATAGTATCAAAATATAGGAGTTTTACTCTAAAAACAGTATTACTGGTATATATGAAGTTCTTTGGAAGAAGGAGCTTTTTCTCTCTTTTTAATGGCACAAAAACAGGGATAATTGTCACTAACAAAGGAAGTAGACCATTATCATACTTTGCATTTTGTTAACAATCTTGTTTCATTGCAACAAGCTAAATTTATATTATTTTTCAATTCTTTTATATACATATTCTATTACATAATATTTACTTTTTCGGTTAACGAGAAAAATATGGATAATCATACAAATTTCAGGACATTTATCAAAAATTTTAAAAATTAAAGATTCTTTCCTGTCTCAAATTCAAACCCATTTATAGACTGATGATGTTAAAAAAATAAAACACGCAATCATTGTAACTTTTTTACATTGCAAATTTGTCTATCTTTGTTCAAAAATAAAAATCCACTGAAAGTCTCACCAATTCTTGTGTTTCTACTTCCCCCCTCTTCTTCGCGAGCCTTTCAACTTATCAGTCCCAATTTATTTTATCAGTCGTCGAACAGCCGACCCAATTTTTTGGCTTTATGCTTACTAATGATCAACTCCGTAGCCTAGCAATTTTGAACCAATCCAGAAGACAAGGAAACTCCTCCAGAGGTATTGATATGTTATGGGAACAAGGAGGGCTTTGCGACTTGACCGATATAATGTGCATCAGTCAATATTTGCTACAAGGGAAGTCTTCGGCCGGCGGGGATCAAAGCCACGAACTCTTGGATATGGGCCCAGTTACAATTTTATAACCGTCGTTGAACAGTCGACCCAAGTTCAAGGGTTTACAACTACTAATGTAATTTCGAACTAAATCCAGAAGACAAGGGAACTCCTGTATCGAGTATTGGGAGAATTGCCTTTGTGGGGGACTTTTTGATGGAGCTAACCCGCATTTGCGTTTCATGGAGAGGAAGACCACAAGAACCTCCCAGGGTTAGCCAGATGGCAAGAGGACTCTAACTCGTGATCCGTTCACCACTGAGGATATTTCACGCCAGCATTGTGGTCGGTGCAAGCCGGATGCGGATTTCGAACCTGGTTCGCCGCATTGGGAAGCGAACACTCTATTCCTTGAGCCATCGCCGCTCACCCAGTGACAACTGACATCATCAAAAGTACAACCAGACAAAAAAGCCAAAGTAAATTAGTCGTTAACAATGAGGGGTATCTGAATTCTGAAGCTGGCATGCCCAGCTTATTCTGTTTTATAAGGGAAAAAAATTCATTTCCTATTGTATTCTCATACACTAATACAAGAATTGCACTTATATCACATTAATAATGAATGGGTCACTGTATTATGAATATCTTGTTTTAATTGAATATTCAGATCTGCCACTCAAATCTGGAAAAAAAATTCTCTGTTTCCTTTGTATAGATAATATATTAAGAGGAACAAAACAATTACTGTGCTCTTGTGTGAGCTATATTGGGCTGACTGTATTTATTAGTTTTAAATGCTAGAAAAACTTTAGAGAATAGAAAGGAACAACTGAATATACTTAAATAATGCTACAAGTAAATGAAAAAAAATTAGCATAGCTGAAATATCATACTTAAATATCTTAAAGATTACCCTTTGAGTGGTCACCATTTTTTAAAAGACAAAAAATAAGAAACAAAATTCCTTGTATTTTGCCAGTTCGTCAAGAAAGAATCAAAATTGTCTGTTATTTTGTGTGATTTTTAAATTCCCTTAAGTTTCCAGGTTTACCCTTTTGAGTGACAACCATATTACTCTAAAGAACAACTTTTAAAATGATTACTTTTACAATAATTATTATAACATATTACGATATCGCCGAAAGTTTCAAACGTTTACGAAAAAAATAATGCTGAAGTGGCATCTAAAATATTTTTAAATATTTAGAAATTCAATAAAAATGTAAGCAAAATGAAAAGAAAAACAATAATAAAATTTGTTTTGAAAACAATAAGAAAGCCTTGCCTTAAATTTACAGGGTTGCCACAGTAAAAAATGAACAGAAATAGTTGCTTTTAGTAGCCTCAAGCATGAAAATAGTTGCCTAAAATTATGAAAATAGATGCCTGAACAGGAACAAAAATTTATCAAAAATAGTAGCCAATTAACTAAAATTATAGCTTAATTCGTTAAATACTATGATTAGGACTGGGTGATGTCAGAAATTTTAAATCATGATACATCATCTGTTAGTCATCGTGATATAGCGATTTATCACGATTTAGCATATGTTCAAAAATTACCTATGGCAAATCTTTAAATCAAACAAAAATAAATAAAAAGGAATAAATCAAAAACAAAACAAAATATTAATTCTAAACATATTCTACTATGACATCAATATCATTGCAAAATTTTTTCAATTAAAATAATAAATAAGTCAAAGTAAACCCATGCTTTATTTCATTTTTCTTAAATTAAAAATGGTTTAAAAATAATAATATTGTAACAAAATATTTTACATACATGCATTAAAAATGAAAAGAAACAAAAAACAAAAGTGGAAAACAAACCAAAGAAATGTTCCTTTTAGAAATTTTTATTTTAATTATTTGTTGAAAAAAAAAAAAAAAAACATGCTTTTGAAACATCATTAGACCATTTTTATTTAAAATAATAAAAAGTAGTATCAACTAATGGTCAAATTCTGTACTTAATAAATGTAAAAATATTCTTACTTATTTATTATTATTTTCTTTTTTGAAAATAAAATAGACTAAAGATTTATTTGTTTAAAAATGATATTGACTATCTAACAAATTATAAAACAAACAAGTATTGAAAGAATTTTAATAAAAATTAAAAAAAAAAAAAACTTTCAGTAATGTTAAATTATTAAAAAGCGTCAAAACATTTCTAAACTCTTACTTTAATTAAAAAATTTTTTTTGAAGTGAAGCTTCTTCTGCAACTTCCAACAAGGTTGCGTTAAACGTTTAACGCTACCGTTGTCATGGAAACTAGATTTCTCTTTACGTTCGCTGAGCGCACGAGTTAAGAGAAAAAAATAGTAGGTAATATTGGCGTTAAAGAAAACAAAGCGATATTTTTTTTAAATTCGCCAAGAATACCTTACTGAAATTTAGAAATAAGCGGATTCCTTATTAAAAATTTTTTAAAATATATATTTTATTAATATTTTTTAACTAAGCGAAATTTTTTTTAATGAAACAAAGTATTGTATTTAAAAAGTTAATAAGTATATATTTTTTATTAAATACAATTAAAAAAATACTCTGATGCACATAGATACTCTGCTTTAGATACTTATTTTTCTATGTTTTTTTTTATTTTTGCCTGTTATTATTTTATAAGTGAAACTTCTAATGCGACTTCCAACAAGGTTGCGTTAAACGCTACCATGGAGGGGGTATGAAAGCACTGTTGCGTTAAACGTTCAATGCTCCTGGGGAGGGGGAATAGAAAGAGACAGAGCGAGAGTGAAACTCGAACGCATGCGCGTAGGAAATGATAATTAAAAGATGCCATCAATTGTGAATTGTAAGCAATGTTAATAAAGTTTGTCTTAAAGAAACAATATGATTTCACTTAAAATCAATTTCTATGCCTTCCTAATTTCATTTCCACATTACTTCTTCCGCGCGGAGGGACTCAATGCACTATTTTTTTTTGTTTTAACTAATAGCCAAATTTTTTTAAAACTTTGTTTTCATTTCCTCAAAAATAAAAGCAAATGAAATAAAGGTAAGCTTTGTTTGAATTTTTTTTAAAATTAAAAACGACTGAGCATTTATTGGTTTAAAAATAATCAAATTATTATACTTATGTACATTTAATAAATTTAAAAAGACTAACTTTTTATAAAAGTTAATTACAAAATACCCCTATTAAATTGTATCGCTTAAAATGAAAAATAATAATTGAAAAAAATCAATGAAGAATCTTTTTTTAGTTACTTAAATTTTCGTTTTTTTTTATAAACGAAAAGTAAGATAACAGTGATTGTGCAGTAATCGGAAAGTAACAGTAGGTCTACTAAAAATAATTGACAAGAATCGTTAAACCCAGACAGAAAAAAAAAAAATGGTATGAAATAATGCAGAACGAAACGATTGCTAAAGTAGCAAAAAACTCACTGAAAATAATTTACAAGAAAGCCGACATATATTTCTGACGAAATAAAATGCACAACGATCGCAAAATGACTTAAGTCCCATTGAAAAAAGCAAAACCCCAAAGACAAAAATGGACATAAAGAAACTATGCATTGCGTTCTATATTACAACGCTGATCCTCACACGAAACCGGGAGTTCTGATTCAAGTCTCTCTTCGTCATTCAACATCACGAAACTAACATCATCTTTATAAAAAAAACGCTATCTACATCTCTGCAGCTAGACGAAATCAAAATAGTCTTCGTCAGTGAGGTAACAGCGTTAGCCTAGTCAAGGATCCTTGCGTATTAAATTGTTAAACCGCGATTGTAGTCCTATTCCGGCGGCTTAAATCAGATTTCTGATGCATCACCTAAACAAAAGTCACTACATAGACCTAGCGATATATGCGCTGAATCGATATTTCGCTATACATCGATTTATCGTCTAGTTCTAACCATGTTCCAATTCAAATTTTTTTACAAATGTAAAAGGTATACACAGTAGAAAATAGGTACCTAAATAAAAGTTGATTTACAATAAAATATATATGTTAATAGAAGAAAAAAACAACTGAAAATAACAATACTGTCCCTCAGAGAGAAAATATAACAAGTACTTTATTAAATCTAATGGAAATTAAAATTTTTGGCTTTTTGAACATAAATGATAGTATAAAAGTTTTCGTTCTTTTATTAACGTTCATTTTTGCAAAAAAAACTTCGCTGAGAGTAAAAAAGTCTCCCAATAGTCGCCTATTCCTGAAAATAGTTGCTTTTTTTAAAGTCTTTTCAGGCAAAAAAAGTCGCCACAGTCGCATAAGGCCGAAAATAGTAGCAAATAGTCGCATTTTAGTAGTCAGTGGCAACCCTGATTTAATATTAGTAATGTTGATGTAATGAGCAAACAGGAAAATGACAAAATGTTCATAAAATTTGGACATTTTATTTTGAATCTAAAGAGGATGTTACATTTCACTTAAAGAAAAGTAATCCTTTTCGTATCTTTTTTTTTTCTTTTTGAAAACAAAGTGTCAACAGAAATTTTATTTTACAATAAATACAAGACACAAATATGAATATGTCAACATATTGCTGGAGACTTGAATTGGAAAGACAGGCTAATGTAAAATGATAAATTAGCTTGTTAACAGAGAATGCAATTCAAAACTCAAGCAGTATAAAACTAAACAGTAATGAACAACATTTATAATCAAATAAAAGTTACGGAAATAACAGCCGAGGCTTTTAATGAAATGATATAATTACAATGCTTTGTTGCAGCCAGAGATCTTAACAGATTCCTTGACTTGAAACTTAGTACAAAAGATAAATTGTCCTGAATAAAGTTCTAACTTCACGTTTTACCTTGGGAAGCATTTTCCTACAGCAAAGAGAAAAAAACATAATTAAAAAGATATGTAAATTTAAGGATTTGAGTAAAATTAACATTAAGAATACTATAAAACATATTATTCTGAAATAGACACAAAACTGTCACAACTGCCCTCAGCTAGATAAATTCAGAGTCACTTTTTGGGGGCACTTCATACATATTTTTTATTGACAAACTCAAAATTGCTGTTTTATGACATGTGTCACTTTTTTTTGCCGGGGTTTGATATGTCTTTCTGATACATGAATTTTAAATTTGAGTTAAATCTTTTTGACGTACTCAGTTTGCAAGGATTCTTTTGTAAATCTACCTCATTTTTCAAATAGTTTTTGGAAGTTGTTTATCAATTTTTACAGCCGCTTAAACACAGTTTTTAAAAATTGTTTGGCAATTGCAATTTTAAATAAAATATGCCAATGCTCAAATTTTAATTATCACTTTTTGATGTGCAAATACTCCATTGTTAATTCAAATAATTTTCTAGGCATTTATTTTTCACAAGATTTTTGAAATAACGATATTTCTTATATATATATAGTGTTATTACGACACGCGAGTTTCAAATTTGACTTACCAGTTTCCTGATGCGCTAAATTTGTGACTATGCCAATCTAAATAACGTTATGCTTTCATAGTTTCTTAAATTGTTAACAAATTTTTCACAAAACGGTAAAAACCATGGTATATACCAGTAAAAACTTCACACCGTAAATACCATGCCAAACCTGACATCACTGGAGGTAAAGTGCATGAATAAAGCTCAATTACGTATTAAAAGCTGCAACTATAAGTAATCACACTTATTAGAATTATTTTGAATTATCAATATAATTACCTGAGCAGAATCAGTTTTACATACAAGACCTAATTTTTTAGCTTCTATTTCATAAATGAGTAATCTCCACATTTTGACAACAAAAACTTCAGCTTCTTCATCTAATACCTGTAAACAAAAACAAAATATTAACTAATTTGGCAAAAATATGTACCCTGAATCTTCAAAAAATCAATTTGAATAAAGATTTTAAAATTTTGAATATTTTATTTAAAATTTTAAATATTTATTATGCACATTTTGTCAACAACAAGAAAGATACAGTGAAACCTGTCGTGAGCGGCCACTCTCTGTTTCACAGTAAAATGGTCGTTGATGGAGGTTGGTTGTTCTTAGAGATTACATGATTTTTCACTAACGATTTTATTTTTAGTCAGTGTCCTTTTCTTGTTGTGGAAATGCCACTTCTCTTAGCATCATGAAAAGACAGATCTATAAATTCAATTTAGCGTCTATGAAAATGATCCCTACTGATATAATGAGCAAAAACAAATTTACCAATTATGAATGATAAAGCAATTTTAAATAAATAATTATGTTTAAGTTTGCTTTTAATTTTATATCATAAAAACTAGTTAGCTTTAAACGATGAGAAGAGGTTTGTTTGAGATGTTTGTCTTTTTCTAATTTAATTTTCAACTTCTAAAAGTAAATCATATATAGTATCTAGTGCACTCAAACTGCAACACGAGGCTGTATCATCAAGAAAGAGAATTCTCTAAATAAGAGTCTCACTCAAATGTTTAATATACATTTTAATCTACTTATTCATTTGTTAAATTTTTTATTTTGATATTTTATCGTGTTTCCTTATTTGGCCTTTGCCACATTTGGTGCAGATGTTTGTCCAGTCGCTGGGAGAGGTTTTAATGGTTTGATCTTTACAAATCAATTACAATGGTTTGATCTTTACAAATTCTTCAATACAAAGTCTATGGAAAAAATTCCGTGCCGACTTAAAGTAGTAACTACATAGCAGTGGTCTTTCCTGGAGGTTTCACAGTATTATGAAAGTAGTTAGCTGTGGTGATGAAATGAACAAAAATAAATCTTTCAAAATATTTAGAATTCTATTCAATATTTTCATATTATGATTCCATTACTTTTAAGAAAATTATTTTCTTAATAAAAGAAATTCCTTTGCCTTTAAGTCTAAAAATAAACAAACTGATTAAAATTCTTTGTTATAGATATTGCAATTCACACATAGCATAGCCATTAAAGCAAAAAAATATTAACCATTTGTTCACATATTTGTAAGAACAAATTTTAACTACTTATTAACTAAAAAAATTTTATAAACTAATTTTAACTTCTGTAAAAATTTTGAAAAACTAAAATGTTTATTGATAAAATAATTTTCATGTGTAATATAACTTTGTAAATTAGGATTTCTAACATTCTAAAAACATCAAAATCCAGACTTAAAAAAAAAAAAATGTGTGTGTGTGTGGGGGGGGATTAGTTAAATAAATTTAAAGTTGGAGGCATGATTTGCATGCATCTTAATACCATTGCATTAAAAAAATAAACTTTTAAGGCCTTAAAATCTGTAACAATAACTGTTAAAAAATTGTTTGATAAAACCAGGAATTTACGATGAAACACTCCAAATCAAGCGTGTGTCTGTCTACTAAATGTGATTGTTGTTATACTACTGAATTATTAAAAACATAAGGATTAAAAATTTTTAGAAAACATTACTGCAAAATTTTTTTGATAAATAAAATGAATTCACTGTGAAAACTTCACAAGTATAGTGCCTCATAAAAAGAAATTACTTAAATGTGTAATTCAAAATTCATGTGCCATAATTATGTATTCTAAATATAAAAAAACAAAGCCTATTTATTATGAAACTGAGTGAGTCAAATAATGATTACTTAAATGTGGATTCAAAATTGGAGCATTGCCAATGTGTCATAATAACTGTAAAAAGAAAGAAAAAAAGAAGAAAGAGGCGAATTAACAATTTTAAGATGAAGTGTCTCAATATTCACAGGTCATAAAAAGGCTTTAAAATATTGAAGTTTAAAAAAACATGCAGACACACTGAATCAATATTTGAATTAGGGATTTGAGAATAATCTATTGTAACATTATTGTAGAGATAATAAAATATTATTCCTAATTCATCAAGATATTTTATATTTTTCCAATTATTAATAAAAAATTTTTTTCTCCAAGTTTTGGAATTCCTGTACTTGCTAGTTTTCACGAGTTTGATTTAGTATAACCATTCATATTTGTAGGATCTTACCATTTAACAAAAAAAAATATAATAAAGAATCTAACATAAAAATATTTATCATCCACCAACTGTTACTCTATTTAATGAGCAGAAAAAAAAAAAAGAGAAAGGGACAAGACAATCATTTTTGTCTAACTATGAGATTCTACTATGCACACACAACTACTAGGGAATAACGCTCAACACACACATATAAATAACTTATTAACTAGAATATGTTCTCACAGGCCAATTCTAATCATATTGATAAATTGCCGACAAATAAGTTAGAAAAAACAGACATTTTAGACACATGAACTCATTTAAAATAAAATAAAAATTATGAAACAGCCACGACGAGTATATTTTCACCCGAATATTGACATATTGTTAATTTACTGTAAATTAGAGCCTAACTTCATTCCTATTAGTTATAATATCTAGGCTTATTTCAATATAATTTGTTTATAAGTATGAGCTATTATAAAATCGCAGAACAAATACTGATTATTCAGAGTATGTAGCCAAATTTTTCTACAAAAAATAAGCACCTTTTAAGCACTAAAAAAATTTTTTTAAGCATTTAAAATAAATATCATAATTAGACAGAGTTGGCAAGTTTTTGACAATTGATTGTTTTATTTGCTTGCCAGTGATGAAGACAATGGCGTGTCACCAACGATGAAATTAACAATAGAAATAAAATTTTCTATCGCTATTAGAATTTTTTTTAAAACAATGTTTAGTTCGTGCCCGTAATCAGCAAAAATTCGAGATTTTTCGGTTCAATTCCAGAGGACGGAAAATGAGTCTTGAAATTGAGAATCTCTTGCAAAATGCAGCAGAATTGCACACGAGAGACAAGAATCCTTTCCGCTGAATCCAGCTCAGCATACATAAATGCAGATTTGCAAGTATTTCAACAAACATGTAAAACCATTGGTGTTTTCATACACTGTGGACCGACGGTACACCGAATAGATTGGGGTTGAATTAATTGCGAAAATGCTGAATAGGAAAATGTCTTTTTGAATAATTTGTGGCGAAAACCAACACGGCAAAGAAAAAATATTTCATTTTGGAAAAGGGAAAATTAAGCACTTTTTTTAAAGAAAAGAAAAGAAAAAAAAAAACACCTTCAAGGGCTTTTAAAAAATGAAAATCGAAATAAACACCTTTTAAAAACGCTACGCATCCTACAGACTCATTTTTGCTATGACTTTAGTTATAATAATAAAAATGGACAGCATCACCATAAAATAAGATTCATTCTCATAGTCTAACTAAAGCAGAATTACCATTGAAACATCATCCAGGATGCTTTGGGCGGCACTTCCAGCCATAATTTTAGAGCATATAAATTCTACTAAAGTTGGTTCTTCTTCACCAATATATTCTACAATCTTTTTATTTATCCAGGGTCGTATCCTCTTTTCCATTAACACCTGGAAAGAAAAAAAAATAGTTTTTAATATTTTTTTTTAGTTATTAGCTAAGGGGATGCAAGAATCAGGGTTGAGGTTGTGGACGCCGGAAACTGTTTTTGGACAGGATGTATGGAAAAAAAATTCTAACCATTGCACACATAGCTACATATATTAATAAATATTTGACACTTTTTATACAATTCGTTTTAAAATATTGAAAGAAAAAATATAACAGGAAAAGATTTATAACTTTTGAAGCTCTACAATTCTTTGAATAACAAAAGTGAATACCTTATCCTTAAAATATGCTTTCTAATACTGATATATTATGTTTTTGCATAAGGATAAATAATGCAATATTAAAAATGATAATAAACTTTTTTAATAAAAATAAAACTTGTCTTTATTTTGTTTCTTGTTCAAAATTTAACATTTTATTCTTCACAATAATTTTTTTTTTAAATTGTGACATAATTTTATGTAAATAGGTTTGGACAGTTTTAACCATGGATTAAACCATTTTGTCCTAAACCTTTCCAAGAATAAAGAATTATATTTTTATCAGGAAATTTTTTTATACAAAATATAATTTGGACTACATTTTTATCAAATATTCAAATAATTGTTCAATGATCTTATTTGTATAATGTAGGCACATTGAAAATATTACAAAAGAGAAAGATTTTTTTTTTACAAATAAAGATTCATAAAATCTCAAACTTTAAACTTAAATTTAAAGCAGCATTTTCTTCCAACTTTAATAAGTTATTATTTCAAATAAAAGAAACACACACACACATATATATGCGAGTATAAAGGGGTTCTTGGTATCTTTATTACACAAGCTATAAAGAATCATTAAAACTAAAAATAAGTTTTAAATTATACAATCCTCATAAATTGATGATCATAATTAAAGCAAAATTATAAAAATTTTGTTTACACAAACAGTCTACTTTTAATTTTTCCATTTCAACAAAATAAATTTGTTTCAGCATGTTGCTGAAAAAAAAAAAAAAAAGAATAAAAAAAAGAAGAGATAAATATGGATAAGCGTTTTATACAATAAGATATGTAAGAGTGTTTTTTTTAAGCAACTTTTTTTAAATAAATGTTTATGAATTGTAAAAAATATATATATAGATTATTCTAAAGCTAATTACGTGTTCTTTCTTATCACACTAAAAGTTTTATGCATCATTTTTTAGTATCTTTTCTGATTTCTAAACATGAATTATTGTGATTTACTTGTTATTTTTCTTTATGAATTCAAAAGTGATCATAGCGGTTCAAAATATTAATGCTGCATTTGGTAAAGCTACTGTTAATGAACGGACAATTCAACGATAGTTCAAAAAAGATACTGATGAACATCTTGAAAATGAACCATGGAAGATCAGAGTCAAAGCTTAATGATACAACATTGAGAGCGCTTATGGAAGCTAACCATCACATTACAGTTCAAAAAGTTGTACAAGAATTAGGAGCTAGTACAGAAACAGTATCAAGCCACCTTTAAACCATTGGCAAAGTCAAAAAGTTTAATAAATGAGTTCCCCACAAATTGAACGGAAAAAAAAAAAAAAATCTGAAATGTTGCTTTTAAAAAATAAAAGAGAACCATTCTTGCACAGAATTATCCCCTGTGATGAAAAGTGAATCCTTTATGACCATATGCACCGATCAGTGCAATGGTTAGATGCAGATGAAAGTCCAGAAACAACACTAAAAGCACAGCTACACCCTAAAAAGGTAATCATTACTGTTTGGTGGTCTATGTTGAGAATAATTCATCATAAATTTGTAAAAACTGGGAAAACATTAACAGCAGAGAAGTACTGTGCATAAATTGAAGTTATGCTTCAAAAATTATGTAAAATGCAGCCGGCACCGGTCAACTGAAAAAGACCAATTTTGCTTAATATCAGATGACAATATGTTTTATTGATCGCCACAAACAAGCTGGTTGAATTAAAATATGAGAATCAACACATTCACCGAACATCTCCAACTGATTATCACTCTTTTAAGCATATGGACAACCTTAGTTCTTTAGTCTAGAGCAGATCTTAAATTATTCTCAATCTTTTATTGACACCAGAGAGCCAACTTTTTATGAAAGATGTATTCAAAAACTAGTAACATGTTGTCAAAAATATGCATTGTGATGGTTTTTACTTGATTAATAAATAGTTATGCTCATTTTTCCATACAAAGTTATGCCCTTATATTGATTAAATTTATAAATATCAAAATTTTTCTGTTTTAATTATCATCTAGAAAGTAAAAAACAAAAGTATCTTACTATTATTGAATTAATAATAGGAAAATGAATATGAATTTAAGAAAACTTACAAAGTGCACAAAAAGAAGTTAATTAAGGATTTGTTTGCACATCCTTTAAAAAAATTTGAATGTAGCAAATGTGGTCAAATTTTACTTAGCTAACATGCGACGATTTCCAGTTGTTTAGTTTAAAAACTGTTTTTCTATATTTTTACATAAAAAAAAAAAAAAAAACCAGAAAGAAAATAAAATGCTAAGCTAATCTTGGAATTGAAATTGATTGTTTTGTCATTTTAAGAAAACCCTTAATGCTATTATAAAAAATGAAACTTTTAGATACACTATAAAAACATCATATACAGTAAAAAAATTTACTTTTATTCATTTTAATAACAGTTATAGTAGACCTTTTACAACAAGTTACTGATGGAAACTCTCAGTTAAATAAAATTATGAGCTAATAACAAAAGTTACACAAAAAACCTGCCAAGAAAACTTACCTTATCAACTACAGTCCAATCTAAACTGTAAGCAAAGAGCTCAATCTTTTCTGTGGGAATCTTTTCAATTAGATTTTTTATATGCTTCCTTTTTTCTTCAAGTGTCATTTGGGAAACAGAATGTGGACTCTTTGGTCCATCTTCTTGCTGGTCATCTATAGGTATGAGCTTTCGCTTCTTTTTGGTCTCAGTTTCTTCATCATTCACATTAAACACATCATCTACAGTAGATTTTCTTTTATGTGGGATGTGATTATTGTTTGTTGTGTGACCAGTATTGTTATGTGTGGGACTTCCACCTAACCTCAAACTAGTAAATCCCATAAGTTTAGGTTCTTCCGGTTGAGCTATGACATCAGAGAAACCAGAGAAGCTATTTTGGGAGATTTCTTCTTCAACCATCACTCTCTCCCTTTCTATTCTTTTCATGGGTATCTTTTCTTCAATTTCTTCTGGCGGTGATGACATCACCTTTGGAACGGGTCTCATTTTGATAGGAGATGGTTGAATGACTTCTTGCTCAGATTCGGGAGTTTCAGGTTTAGGTGGATCCATAAGACGACTTTCTTCTAAGAGCAGCTGCAATACAATAAGAAAAATTAGAAATATAATACAATTCTTGGGTAGTTGGAGGGGGTGTGTAACGTGAAAATGGGTAGCAATAACTGCCAAAAAGTAATTGGATTTACGATGAAATCGGCACACACGAAGAGCGTCAAAAGTGAAAACTGATAATGATGTGTTAAAAATATTGGGAATTTCAAAACTACGCATAAATCCGCCGTGTTAACCAAGCGACAAAAAATTACATAGATTGAGATTGTTTGCATCAAAAACTTAAATGCATAAATTTTGAATTTGCGTTTTTTTAAATATTATTTTTTGGTATTTTGTTCTGATTGCTGCTACGGGCTATAGCAGGGTTCATACAGAGACCAGAAGAGAAAATCCAAGGAGTCCAAAATTTAAAAACTTTGCGTAAAAGATAACTAGACAGTTTTTTTTTTAAAAAAATCAAAAATCAGTTACTATAAAGAATGTGAAAAAATGTATATTTTGCATAAGATATTTTTTTCTAGCCATTTTGAAATAAATTTTGACTTTGTCAAACTTCATCAAGAAAAATAAATAAAATTATCACTTTCACACATAAATACATTTTCCAGCTTCAAATATTTTAATAAATCTTGTTAAAGTACATAATAGAGATGTTAAATATTAACATAAAAACCTACCAATCTTATATTCTTAATTTTGAATATGTAATAACTAAGGCATTTTATAAAAATAAAAAAAAAATTGCTTGTAACATGTAAAATTAAAATTATTTGCTGTTTCTTTTTTCTTCTAACTCTTGCAATTCAATTTTTTTTAATAGTTTTTCTTAAACTATTAGAATTTGACAGCTAAGTAATATAATTTTGTTCCCCTACTTGGACAACAAATTCATCAGCGGACTTAGTAAGTTCATCTATGCAACTCAATAATCTAAGGAGTTTCTAAGGACTAATTTGGAAACTAAGTAGTTCCAAGTACTCCTTGGAGACCTTTTTATTTCCAAGGAGTATAAGGAGTCTGTATGAATCCTGGCTATAAGTTGTGCATCCCTAATATATATATATATATTATAACTAGAAACTGCACAGGCACATTAAATTTACTTGAAAAAATTCAAGAGAGCACGATAATAGATAATAAGGAGATATAATTAACTACACATGCATTTTATTTGTGCTGCAGTTACTTAATCCAGATCTAAGTGAACTCACAGTAAAAATATTTCAGTCACTAGGAAAAATTTTTGTTGCCACTTAATATAAATGACTAAATATGAAATGTCACCCCCCCCCCCAGCATTGAAGATAAAAATTATTGCTAGTGTCATTTTTCTGAACATTTTATATAAACTTTTTGCTAAAAAAATAATTTTGATAAAGCATTACATTTGTATGCAACATAAAAGCATACGAGTAAAAAAAGAAAAGGACTTTCAGTAGATATCTATTGATAAAAAGTAAACCTGAATTAAATATAAAAAAAATAATAAGTATTTTTTTAAAAATAAGTTGTATTTCATTTAGAGCTGCACAATGGGCTATTGGGAAACATCCCAGAGGATGATCTGATTTTTTAAAATAAAAATCTTAAGCTTTTAGGCACCTTCAACTTATCTCTGTTATTTCTTTAAATTTACTGATTTTTCCAGATTATTTGCCTTTTTTTTCTTCTGTAATGTCCCTGTGTATATTTTTTAGTTTGCTTTCAATAAAAAAGAGAAAGTTAGAATCGAGCAATTTTTTTTTTAAATTTTGGAAAACAAGATAATTTAAACTGAAAATTATTTAATAACTATTATTGGCAATTAAGTTTATTAATATAAAAACAAAATAATTACTCTTTCCACTTCAGCGTCCGGATCCGGATGGCCTTCCTCAACAAGCTTTTTTCGAAGTTCATCAAGTTCTTCTTTTTCTTTCTGTCTGTCAATCATATCCTCTTCAATTTCTTTCTCCCGTTCTTTCATTCGTCTAACCAATGCACTTCCCCTTAAAAAATAGGAGTATCTTTAAATATCCTTTCAATGAAATAGTAGTTTGTTGAGAAAAAAAAACAAATAATTGAGTTATAAACTAGAGCCAGTTCAATCAGATTAGATAACTTGAACTAAATTAGTTGTGATTTATTTTCAAATTATATAAAATGCTCTGGAGCTGAATTGCATCTAACATTTCGCAACAAATTTTGATAACTACATATGTTCTGTGAATATCATCAAAAACAAAATTTTAAAATGTTAAATTATTGCCATTCTTTTAAGTCACAGATAATTTTATTTTTCAAACTAAAATGGGAATATAAGTCACCTTAATTCATTAAACATTAAATTACATATAAATGCCTTTAAAATAAAAATTATTTGACAGTAAACAATATTTTAAATGCAATTTGGTCATTAACTTTTCTGTTGTGACGTTTGCATTAATAGCGTATTTCAAACACAAACTGTTCTGGAGAGGATTTGATATTTATACGAAAAATTTAACAAGTTTCTAAACACAAAGTACTACTTAATTTCTAAACGGTACTTATAGAGACACACTATTTCTTTTTCTTTTATTATTTCTATTTCTGGGAAATGACAAATAAGAAACATGTGTTTTAATTAATTGTCATATTACTTAATTGTTAATACTATGTGTGAGATAATTTATATATAGATTTATCTCCTCACTTAAATTAAATCTACTATATTTAATTCATTTTAAAATAATGTTAATATAAATTGGCTCACTGAGACCCTAATTAATTTAATAAATAGAATACATATTTTTTAAGCTGTTAATTTAACAAGAAATTGCTTTAAGTACTAAATGCTTCATATTTACATGAACTAGTAATATATATTTTAAATAATGCTTTTGCCAATGCAGAGCTTTCCTCATAATAACGTGCTATAATTATGTGTTTAATGATTTTAATAATTAAGATTACACAAATTTACAAAAAAAAAAAAAAATAAATAAATAAATAAAAAATAATAAAAAATTTTTTTTTTTACAAAAAGTGAATAAAATTTTTGTGTGGCAATAAATATAAAATTGGAGATAATGTTAAAGAAATTCTTACTTGAAATACTTCGGATCATCCTTTTCATCATCATAATCTTCTAAAAACTCTTTTAATCTCCTTGCTTCTTTAGACTGAAGTAAAAGTAAAAAAATTAAATTTTAAATCAGAGTAACAAATGCCGAATGCATATAAAAATAAAATTGTAATAAAATTAAAATACCTCATCTTTTCTTTGTTCCTCACTCTTCATTTTTTCCTTTTCGTATTCCTTCATTTTTCGCCTTTCTCTCACTATCCAATTTCTTAGTCTCTTTAAAGAAATTAAGAAAAAAATTTATGTTAAGACTTTTTTTAATAACAAAGAAATAATTACTGAATAAAATTATATAATCAGACCTGTGATTGCAGGGAGAATAAATTATCGAAAATTTTTTTCTTAACGCATCAATTCTTTTTATGGGGCTTAATTTTTCTTCTTTTATGTACATAAAAGATATTGAATAAACTGTCAGTTTTATGTACAAAAATAACATTTACAAAATTTAAAATGAAAGGAATTTTTTGTTATTTAATAAAATTCTCATCAAATCATAAAAGAACGAAAAAAATTACATATTCCTCCTGCGAAACATTACCTATTAAACTGCGAAATTTATGGCAATAACTAATAAAAGATTGGTGATAGAAGAACGTGCACTTATGGCAAAATCAAATGAATCGGATACATGAAAAGAGGGTGAATTTAAATTAATGTACAATTCGATATTCAAGAATTGTAATAAATAATCTATTAAAAATATCGAGATTTTAAATAACAGGTGAAAATCAGTAGTGATAACTGCCGGAAAACTAATTAATTTGTTTGACAGAAATATTAAGTCAAATTGTGAATACTCAGATGCACAATTTGAATTTTATGTATCATAATAAGGATGGGCTTGTGTAAAAAACGTATTTAATCAATTGTGCGATTAGAATTTCTTGTTTCGCAATAATATCGTGTGAAATGATTGAGATTTACAGGGTGGTCACTCAAATCAGATTTCAAATTTCCCTGATTTTTCCAGTAAAAATCTTAAAATTTCCAGGTCAGCATGCAATTTTTTTTTTATCATTAATTGTAGGTGGTTACAAAAAAAGTGTCAATATTATGAAGTATTTTATTTAAAAGATGTGGAGAAAATAATACGTTTAGTATTGTAGAAAATGTTTTTAATGAATAAAATTTTTTTAAAATAGTTAAGTAGTTTTTGCACAAAATGTACCAAAGAGCAAATAAAGAGTGACCCTTGGATAAGTACTGTTTGAAATATTTTCATTAAGTAAAAGAAAATAATTACATGTGATTATACATCATTAAATTTTTATATTTATTTACATTTCAATATAGAGCCATTTTATACTGTATTTAATCCAAACATTGCTCTTTATAAAATACATTGATATAATTTTCTTTAAACCAATATCCAAAGTCAAATGTTTAAATAATATTGTTTGTTCTGAATTAGCATTATTATTTTAAGAGATATCCAGTATTCGTAAACGCATAATTGTCAAATTTCTTGTTGCATATTCTATAGAGAAACATATTTTTTCTTATTAGAATATTTAAAGAATTTCAATCTAACCACATGGTTTCTTAGTTCAGATTAGTTAATAGTCTTTGTTTGTACAATTGGGTAATTTCATGGTGTCGAACATAGAAATTAAAACAGAAGCAAATATCCCAACTTTTTCTTCCACCTCCACCACAATCTTTGCCTTTCCTAAATTGCAGTCCCATAGTCTCCGAAGAAGTCAAAAGTTTCTATAATCGTTTAGCAACTATGGGAGAAATTTATGTGGCATTCTGTATAACAGGGTTACAATGGAGCAAATTTTGATGCAAACAAAGTATTGCTAAGTTAATGATATTTCAACTGTTTGGCAATACATTTCAGTCTAAAAAACGAGGGTATAATGGATAAAATAATTTAAATTATGAAAATTAGTAACTAATTTCAATAAGTGAAATTGAAAAAAATATCGCAGAAAAATTTCCAGCTTTTCTTAAGAATTCCCTGATTTTTCCAGGTTTCTATCCAAATTTCCCTGATTTTTCCAGGTGGGTGGCCACCCTGATTTAAAACCCACTTGGAAATCTGTAGCAATAACATGAAAAAGTTGATTGAAAAAACAGTGGTATCGTCACGTCATAAAGTGACTAGTGAATAAATGCACAAAATATATGCATAAAAACATAATAACAATGCATAAAAAAAATAGAAGAATTAAAAAAAAAAAAAAAAAAAAAAAAAAAAAAAAAAAAAACTGAGAAAATTTGTAGCAGTAAAAGACTATAAAACGATCGAAACTTAGCATGGATTCACAGTAGTATCAATGTACATCAAGAGCATCAAAAAGTGATGCACAATTCAAATTTTGAAAGTTTTAAAAATATCCGAATTTTAAGAACCATGAGAAAATCAATCGCATTAACTGTAATGGGGGGGGGGGGGGGGTAGATTGTAACACGGATTTACGATGATATCGAGAGTGTAAAAAGTGATTACAGAAGTGCTCAATTCAGAATTTCTTAGTCGTAATATATTAGAAATTAATTATATCTAATTGTAGCCAAATTTGAATTTGCAACAAAACTGCTACTCATAAAAAATATAAATTTAAGAAAGAAAAAAACACCAATTTTTCTAATGAACAATGCTTTAAATGTTTGCCCTTTTGGAATTATTTTTTAGATTGCTAACTTTTTTATTTTTGAGTTTGCCTCAGTAATTATTTATTCTAACAGAAGTAATTGAAAAAATGTTCTAGAAGTTTATCGAAACTGATTTTTTTCGCTAACTAATCTGTGTAAAAATTTGTTGCGTGAATGAGAACTTTGTAGAAAAAATGAGAGTGCTGGTAAGGGGCTGGTAACAAGACAAAATTTAAATTTTATATCAGCGGAACTCCACGAAAATTTTGTTGGAATTATTGATTCCCAGACGTGAGCGAATCAACTGTCTTGAGATTCGTGGAATTCTGCAGATTAGCGGAAGAACCACATGTCTGTATAATATCAAATAAATCGAAAAGTGTAATAGCGCTATCAATGCTTAAATTTTCTATGACTATAAGAAAGCCTTTTATGAACTGGAAATGATAAAACAACTAACACATGGAAGATTTTAAAAAATAGTTTATGCTAACTGTTTGCATACAGTAAATAAACTTTCCAATCAAAATCAACTTTTGTTTTAACATTAAACAAAAAAATAAATAAATAAATAAAGTACTAAAGGTGTGAATTGATAGTAATTTTTTACACACAAGAATTTGAAATTTTTTTTTGCAAAGTAATTAAATGTCAAACTAATTAATTAAAGAGAAAGAAACTTACATCTTGATAAATGGCTTCTTTTTCCCTTATTTTTCTGTCTTGTTTTTTCTTTTCATAAGCGTCATCCTCATCATCTTTATCAAACTCTTTTTCTTTTGGCCTGAAAAAATAAAAAGTTTGACAAAATAATTCACAATAAAAAAATTTTAATTTATTTTTACAATATTAATTTTCTACTTTTAAAAATATGAGCATTTAAAGATTGTAGACTTGGAAAAAAAAATACTAAACTGGTAAGCCAATTTTAAGATAAGACACTGATAGATTCACAGTGAATATGCCTATAAATTTTCACCTCTACATCACAATAAAAAATTACTGAATTCAGTAAAAAGTCTCAAAATAATGCTGAAATATTAAAAAAGTTTCATAAATTAGAATATGAATATTTAATAATTGTTTCAACTCTGATCACTAGAGAATTCAGAAATTTAACATAGGTACAGCATCATAAATATAGAATCAATTCAGTTCCAACCCTGGACAGCTCATCTATAAAAATGAGTCAAGAAAAAAAAAAAAAAAAAAAACTATGTGCATGTCAGATATGAATAATATACATGAAAGCCTTTTGCAGAAAGTTTGTCACTAACAAAGATAATTTTATAGAATTAATCATTATTAAAAAGAAAAAGATCAAAGTTGTATTTGACTTTCCAGCTTTGAAAATTGAATTAAGTTATTTTGATGAAAATATTCATCAAATGATCAAATTGAAATGTTTCTGAGCCACTTAGATTTTAAATATATATATATATAAAAAAAAAAATAAAAAATAAAAAAAATATGAGGTAAAATAAGGTAAGTCAATAACTCTTTTTCAAAACATTACTAAATTTGAAGAAACATGTGCTGGCATATAAAATAATTAATTAGAGCTTTAAAAAAATCCAGACAATAAATTTCGTGCAGAAAGTTTTTAATGGAGATCTTGTGCCTGCAGAAAGTTTATTTTATTTAAGTCTGATGCATATCTACTTACTTTTCTTCAACTTGATCTCTATCACGTTCACTTCTCCAATCATTTCTCTCTCTTGACCTTGAACGGGGTCTGTCTATTTGCCTTTCAGCGGATCTATCTCGCCGCCTAGACACAACGGGAGACTCTCGAGGAGATTCTCGCTTCCTATCCCTTTCGCTCCTCTCTCGGCTCCTTCGCCTCCTGGAGCGCTCCTCCCTTTCCAAAGAGCGTCGATCCCTATCTCTTTCACGTTCCCTGTCTCTAACACGGGATCGGGGTTCTGGAGACTCATACTCTCTTCTTCTAGGCCGCCTGTCCTTGTCTTTATCACGTTCTTCTTCAGCTCTCTGTGAGAAAAAATAGAAAATTCCTGTGAATTTTATGTCCACTAGGTAATTTACCAAAGGATATAAGAAGAGTAAATACATAAAAAAAAAATTGTTGGCCAAATAAATTACATGAAAACAAAGTTTTTACCAAAAGAACCAGAGTTGTATAATTCCTTTCAGTAGCAGAAGTAATGTAAAAACCCAGGATACACTGTGGAATATATATATTAAAATGTACAGAGAATAATAAGATTATGTTTTGTTCTTGAAACTCAAAATGTTTAGAGTGACAATACAGTACTTCCTATTCAAAACAAAAAATGAAGGGAAATAGAAACAATTTACCGTATAGAAAAACATACGCAGATTTTTCATTCTCATAGCAAAATTTTATTTGAGATCAACAGCGTAATAGGATAAGTCTACAATAAATAGGAATGAACATTGCATTAGATAACATAAATTCAAAAGATAGTAACACTTTGCTACATCACCATTAAATTAGTCAAGTAAAAAATTTTCTACAAATTAAAAAAAAAAAAGAACAATTTCTTTTCTGATTATTTTTTTAAAGGGTGAGACAATAAAATTAAGGAAAAAAGTGTTAAAGTAAAAATAAAAAAATTATTGATTCAAAATTTCAAGTACGGAAATTGAAGATAATAATGTGCAAAATACTAATGATTTTAAGTACTTCTTTATTTAACAGTATTCAGAGAGTTTGTGAAAGAAAAAAAAAAAAAAAAAAAAGAGAAAATACTTGTCAGATATTAATTCATTTCCCTGAACTTTTTTTCTGTAATAAAATTTTTAGCTGCATCTTAAATATTAAAAAACATTCCAATAATTATATTTACAAGAATTTAAGCCATTTTTGACATTTATAAACGCATTTACATTTAAGACATAAAAATATAGTTAAGAAATTTAAATTCATGAGTCAGAAACAGATAATTTATTGTCGCAGGCTTTCAATATTTTAGTAAATATATAAAATTTAAAGAGAATTATTGTAACAAGGGTTTCAAAAACAAGCGTATAATCAATATGCATTATATTTTTCTTTTTTTACAGCCCAACGAAAACAGCCAACAATCAAATACACATATTATTTGAATAAGAAAAGTCAATGAAAATAGAGATTGTCCATAAAAGTTCCTGATATTTAAAATATTCATATAAAACTTTGGAAAGAATATATATAGTATTTAACCTTTTAATGAATAAAAGAAAATTTTCTCATTTCTTAATAAATCAATTCCATTCCAGAAAATTTTTTTAAAATTTTTGGCAGAATTATACAAAAACTGAGTATTTAGTTTGAAAATATAAAAAAAAAAAAAATGAAATTAAAGGCAATCAGGAAATTTTATGGCATAAAATAAGAAAAAAATATAACAAAATATAACTTGCAAAACTGTATCGCATAATCCATTAGCAGAACACTGATCCAAACTTCTTCAATGGAAGGAGCAATCCCCTCTTCCATAGTTGAAAACTATAAACTTAATATAGTTTTTCAAGTTATATATTACCAAAAATTAAAAGAGCTCCTTAACCATAACTTGAAAAGAAAAACTACTGGAAAAATAGAGCACAGACTAAACACTTAAAATATAACACGTGAAACAAGGTTTAAGCTGGATTTAAAAGATCTTTATCAGAAATGCTAAAATCAGAAAAAAAGTTGTATAATGCCACTAGGCTTAGAAATATGAATTCGTTTTACCTTAATTTCATCATTTGTTTGGGGCAAATCCTCTTTTTCTATTATTTCAAAATATTTTTTTAAGTGTGCATTGATACAAAGAAAGTAACGTATCATGCAACTAAGGAGTCTTCAGAATAACGTCAAACACGCAATTTGCAAGAAAAATCTATGACCTCATACAGCCGTAAAATTGCGATGACAAAATTATAGCATTTGCAAGCGGGCGGTGTGCCTGATTCATCCAACAGAATGCATAGAAAAATGAAATCCTGTATCTCCCAGTTTCTCCTGTAAGAGAGAAATTTTTCCAGCATACGTAGCCAGATTTTTCAACAAAAAACAAGTACATTTTAAGCACTCAAAAATATTTTTAATCACTTTCCAAAAAAAAAAAAAAAAAAATAGTGATTAGGATTTGTGCAGTAATAAAAATTATTCTTTTCTATTGTTTAAAGTTCTTAACTTATAAACATAAAATCAATAAAATTCAAAATCTTTACAAAATCATGATAAAATAACTAGTTTCCAATAAATATTATAGAGAAAATCATGCATTTTTTGTAATTGAGAACGACAATAGTTACAGAAAAGAAAAAATCTCTTTTTAAAAGGTAGAAAATAAAGATTTTTTTATGACCACCAAATAAAAATAAAAAAAACCTTTAAGGGATTTTTAAACACCTAAATCAAAATAAAGCACCTTAAAAAATGTGAAAACCCTGTTTTTTCCCCCTTACAGCAGAAGGTAGAGAGGAAAAATATGTTTTTTACCCTTATAGTTGGTTCACTTTTTATCTTTCTTCAAAGCAAAACAGATATTATTGCCCTCTTAGTTGAGTGCTATACTTCATTGTAATCTAACTCATTTGATAACGGCTTTTTGTAAGCATTCGGGTCATGATAATTTCAGAAAGCTTGCTTATTTAATTAACTAGAATTTTGTAACAGACTTTAGCAAAAAAAATACAGTTTTATTTTAGCCTTTTTTGATGAGACTTTTTGCAGTTTACAAAGAATACTGCCGTGGCAGGAACCTCGGCAGGATAAAAATTAAATAAGAAAAGGAAAAAAACTTGAGCAAATTTAAGTTAAAAATACAAAAGGCTCCGACTACGCAACAATCCAAGCATCTACTGAAAGTTGAAACTATTGCAATCAATAGATTAACAAAATAAAAACCTTACCAGTTAACAAAAATTAAATTTAATATAAAATAATAAAATAGAGGTTAGCATTAAATAATATAGCGCTATAAGTTAAATAAAAAACTTATCACATAAAAGAAATCCTGTAAATTAAAAAATTTATGCTTTTCTGCACAATAAATACAATTTTTGAATTTCTTAAAATTGCATGCGATTGCAACATGGAAGGACGACAGAATTAACAGAGTGTGGCATAATAGAGAGTTAACAAATCTGGACTCCGTAATGCTTACTTTGTTAAATATTTAAAAAATTTCAGATTTTTCATATTTCACATGCGAAATGAGGAGGCATTTATAGTATGAAAATTCTGTACATAACAGAAGAAAAAATGAAACATTTTTTTTACAAAATAAGTTATATATTTTATATAATAGACATAATATTTTTTAAAATGACACCTGCCATATTTTTTTTAAAGAATGAATCCATAGTAAGAAATAACACAAATGAAAAAGAAACATAGGTATTACATATTACAAAAAGTATATTACAAAAGAAATAAATTAAATATCACTGAAATTTTTTATTAAATTCATTTTCATTACTGAAAAGTATACATACCTGATTCAAATCATAAATAAGGGTACTGGAATTTATTTTCATTTCAACGTACAAGACATATTTACAAGTTCTAATAGCAAAGTTTTCTAAGAAAGTATGCTTACAAAAACGGAAATGATTATGTAATTCAAATGCAGGAACGAAAAGCTACTAGGCAATTTTTTAAAATTTTAATTAGCAAACTAAAATAACAGATTTTGTAGATGAAAAGCATTCTGTATCACATTAAAAATGTAATCTAGATTTGAATGTCTATTGAATATTGACCAAAATATTTATTAATGAGTTAATGAGTGTGTTTAATGAGATGTGGGGAAATATTCAATTTCATAATAATTAATCTCTAATCTAATACACCTGTAAATATTTAATCGGAAAATTGCATGAAATGACTGCAAAAGTGTTTTGTGGAAATATCTAAGATTTAAGAATATTCAACTTCAGCGAAACCATTATTTAAAACTAACATTTTAAAATATTAATTTTATATTCAAGCATATGAAAAAACATCATTATCTTATGTAGCTTTTTAGTAAATAAAAATTATACATGATAAAAATAATTACTTAGTTACATTAAATTTTAATATACTGTGTGCTGATCCCATTAACTCAGTAGAGCAAAAATCTTTTATACACGTTAGATAAATTGTTAAAATATATTTCAAAGACCAGAATGGTCTGTATATAATGTAAAATAAGTATGCAAACTGGAAATATGCAAATAACAAGTAGTAACAATATATGTCTGACAATTACTGAAAATAATAAGAAAACTTATTCATTAACATTTAATTAGTACAAATATTGCTTTGCTAGTAGAATATACAGAATGGATAGAATATGAAAAGCGTTTGGCGAAGTTTTATTTAATTTTTTTAAATGAAAACTGATGTTTGAAGTTTTAACAATACTGAGGAATAATAATTATCCAGGGTTCCCACTCAATTTCAGTAAAAAACAAAAAAATTCCCTGACTTTTCCAGGTATATCAGGTAAATTTCAATGGAAATCCATACCATAATTTTTTTTTCCATCAAAATTTTTTTTTTTTTTTTTTTTTTTTGTAATATCAAATATCAGATTTTGTGAGCAAAAACATATAATAGAATGAAAACATGAAAAAATGTTCACTGAAGACTGATTATTTTCCAGGTAAGATATAGTAATTTCCAAGGATTTTTATAAAATACTGCAACTTTCCCTGTTTTTTAGAATTAATATAAAATTACCTGATAATTCCAGGGTTTTCCTGTCCTCCCTGACACGACTGATTATAGTCCATGTAAATATAATTTTTATTTAATACTACCAAACAACTTCAAGATATCTCGATTTGATATTAAAAAAATTTTTTTACACATAGTATTTTTCAAAAAATGTAGCACCTTTTTCCTTTTATCGTTTAGCTTTTATTTTACTTTAAAAAAATAAGTTTTATAACTATAAATTCCATAGCCTTTTTCTAATACAAATTTTGCCTAAAATTGGATTGTGTCAAATTCAAATGTATTAAGCCTCTAAATACCTGTCATTATTTTATCATAATCTTATTTATTACTAATGCGAGAAGAATACAACAAAAAAATTTTCATAAAGAAGACTGGTTATTGTGGCTTTGGAAAATAAATGATTTTAAATTCTCTTTGATACATTAACCTACACTCTAGAGGACCTCACATTTATAGTAAACAAACCTGAGCAAATTTTTAATGTTTGACTAAAAAGATTTGCTTTTTTTTTACACTCAATATAGAGTATTAATAACACATAAACAACTTTTAAATAAATAGAAAACAACACAATAGATATAGTTTCATATATAAAAAAATCCTTTAAAACTTATAAAAATGCTACTTCCCACTAACAGGGGGGTCCCAACTCAAAAATCCTTAAAATTTCTTGAGTAAAATTATTAATGACGCATTTCAAAAAATTCATGTCTTTATAAATTTAAATTATTGATATTTTCATAACATGAAATTCTAAATAAATTATATACAGCATAATTAAAATTAATAAGTTTGTATAAATTTACTTTTATCTCTTATCACATTTATTATTCTACCAGAAAAAATATTTACAAATGAAAGAGATGTCAAGTATTAATTCTAGTTCTAATATTTTTAAATAAAGTATACAAGAACTTCTATACATCAACGTGATCGATGATTTTTCGAAACTTCAGAATCTTGGATTTCCGGCTCATGGCTAGCGAAAAATCCGGACTTTTTTTCCAGAGCACAACCATCTATGCACTAATAAAAAACTAGCTTTTATTCAGTTAAAACATAACAGACCTTTTCCTACATTACAGTAAAATAATTATTCCTTCAAATAGCTAATCAATTCAACTTACTGTAAGTCTCTGGGACCATATGTCACATTCAAAGGTTAATAACTGTTTTTATTTAAATGTGTGGCAAATTGTATAGATTTCACATCTCAATACAATATGATTAGCACAGATAATGTCAACAATAGGGCATCCATCCTGATTCTGGTCAGTATTGACTAAAGCGCTGACATAAAATATCTTATGTGATAAATTATAAATTAAAATTTAATTACCCCAAACACTAGAGCAATATCCCTTCAATTCTTGTTTGAAGTTTTGTATTTAATACGAATGTAGACTAGTCATCAAATCAATGCAGATTGGATCATCAAATATTTACGTAACTGAGAAAGATATTTTTTTTCTGTTCTACTGCATGATTATTCAATTATTACCTTTAAAATGATTCTCCAATATACCTTCAAAATTTTTTAAAGTATATAAAGAATCTGCTCCACGGAGTTAATGTGATCTTGACTTCAATTCCATTCAGTGGACATTTAGAAAGTATGATACTGAAATGATTTAATACTTTTAAAGGAACTTATCACTAGAAGTAAATTTTTAATGTATTTTAACTTACCCATAGAAACCCTTCTAAAAATAAAATCACTTAAAAGTGTGTTTTTTCTTTTTTTGTTATTTGAAGTTAAGCAACTGTGAACAACAATATCAAAGTGCTAATTTACTCACCAACTCCTAGATAAAATTAAACAGCGTAGCCCACATAGTGGTGTGTGTTGTAGCTTGTTTAGCACCAACAAGGTTAACTCCTAGTGTTTGGGGAATCATAAAACTTAAGCTGAATCCACTAGCACCAATCATTTCACATTCACACATTAATAACATGCATTATGAACGAAAATACCAAGGAATTAATTAAAATTTTAGAGTGCAATACGCTTATTAAAATCAAATCAGAATATCCATGTAATGAATGATACGTATAAGAGATTCAATTAAAAAAAGCGATTAGAACATTATTATTGAAATTAAAAATTTTGTAAACGTTATTTGTAAATAAAGGAATCTGAGAAATGAAAATAAGAAAATAGTTCAATTTGAAAAGAAAAAAAAAAAAATTATAAGATGCCAAATAGCAACTTTTTTTGTTGATGTTTGAAAAAGCTTTTTTGTTCAAAATTTTTGGAATTTAAAATAAGATCTGATCTAAAGAAAAATCATCTGATTATCGTAATTGAAGATCTATGACATGCAAAAGTTAAATTTTGGGGAAAAATAAGAAATAGAATTATTTGGTTAAAAAAAAAAAAAAAAAAAAAAAAATATTTTACATTAAAAACATTCTACGAAAAAAAAAACAACAACATAATAATACAATAGTTACCTTGTAAGTATCTCTAAATTTATCGATTTCTCGATGAATAAGACTCTTTTTATCTTCTTCCAAATCCATTTCATCTAATTCCTATAAATTTGAAATAATTAATTGAATACTTTACATGAACAAGAACAAGTTTTATAAGATTAAGAAATTAAATTTCTCTTTATAGACAATTGTATATTGTTGAAGAGCATTACTTACATTCTTTTTTAGCCTTTCATAATCAATTCTTGGCCTTGGGCTGTTTTGTTCAGAATTATGAGTTTTTTCAGGCTGAGTTGAAACAGATACTGGAGACGATTCTTCTAAAATTAAATTTTCAGATCATTATTTTTTAAATAATACAGATTAATATAACATATATATATATATACACAAAGATAATAAATCCCCCGTGACCAAATTTTCTTCGGGCTTCCTACGACAAACTTCCCTAGCACTAACATATTGCCTTAAGATACTCTTAATTATAACAATTACTGATTTAACCCACTGCACGTAAAAAGTCGTATTTTAACCTGCAGTCTTCACTGCATAGCAAAACCGGTTTTCCCATGTTAATGGATAGGGGAACTGTGTGTAGGGGAGAAACATTCTCCCAATTTCACCCATTTCCTTAACCGCCAGTGGGTTAAAGTAACAGAAACGTTTTGTTTACAAAAGAAGGTTTAGAATAAAAATGTAAAATTTTTTTAAAATTGTAATTCTAATAAAATAGGTGATATTCTGGCATTTTGTGGGCGGAAAAAATACACTAATTATTTCCTCATCACGAGAACAGGTTTCTTTGAAAAAGAGATACTCAAATATGTAAAATATGGTGCTCTTCAAAGAAAAATTAATGAAAGAAATATTATCATTTCTAGAGCAAAATATCTTTTAAACTTTCGTGATTTCTGAATTTTTAATTTTATATTATTAATTTGAAATTCTAGCTGAAGTCAGTCATTAATGAGAATAGAAAAATTATGATTATTTCTTTCCTCTCTGTTGCACAAGAAAGACATCTTTGGAAAAAAAAAAAAAACTTCCCACTTCAAAATGAAAATTCTTTCTGCAAAAACTCTAACGTTCTGCGACAATGTCACCGTGTCGCCGCCGGGAATAAATCAATAATATCATCGCTACCTTTTAACTTTCGGCTTAAAAGTTTCTTAAGAAACCTTTTATGGTATATAATTTGAAGTCAATATTTTATTTTAAAAGTTAATAAACTACCAATTATTTGGGAGTTTTCTTTTTTTGGCATTTATTTTCTTTATTGGGTACTATCATTTTTTTACATTTAAATATTGTTTCAAAAAATGTGTGGCACATAAAACATTCCTTTCAGGGGAAAAAAAATAGATATAGGATATACAGCTACAAATTTATTTCCCTGTTATTAATTTTTTGTGTGAACGTAAATGCATTGTTAGTAAACTATTGAAAGCAATACTAAAGCGGAAGTGCCATTTGTTCATTAGTGTTGAAAAGTATAAAATTAAAATTCATGCAAAACTTGTTTAATGTTAATGAATTGATTTTTAATATTAAATGTTAAATAACTATTATTCAAAAAAACAAAAACAAAAAAACACTATGAATAAGAATAAACAATGTAAAAACCTTTTTCTTCATTGGGACGATTCAATTCAGCAGAATGAGCAGATATTAAAGATTGAAGACTCGTTATAATTGCATTATCTCTTTGCTTAGTCATTTCATCTAAAGCATCATCACTTGCTTCACCTTCTTCTTTATTATTATCATCAGTTTCTTTATCTTCTTTTTTACCTTCATCCTGAGTTTTAGCAAGTTTTGTGGCTTTATATTCATCGAGCTTTTCTTTAGTTTTGGCATCAACTTTCACCTGAAATGAAAATATAAGTTTAATCATAAATATAATGGTTACATTTATTAAAAAAAAAATGCATGATTTTATTTAATAATTTATTATTGCAGTATTTTTTTAATGAATTTTTTCGGAAACTCTTTATTTAGTGTAAGATTAAATAATTCAGATTTTCATTAATCATATTTATGTTTTTACACCTTGATTTGTGGAATTGTTAACATTAGAGGTTTGTTTAAATGTTAGAATAAAAAAATATATTGAATGTTCAAATACACTCTTATCTATAACACTAAGAAATTTTATTTCAGTAAAATAAGCCCCTGTCTGAACAATAGCCGACAGGTTTTGAAAAAGCCAACTTTTTTTTCCAAAATTAACTTGATCAAAGTTTTTCAAAAAAATTATAATTAAGTCGATTTTTTATAAAATGTCAAAATAATAGTAGTAAGAGTAGAAAGAATTTTTCAAAATTTTAGGCTGTTTTAAGAATTATAATAATAAAAAAAATATACATTTTGTCATACCTTTAAAAAAACTCAGATTAAAACAAATTTCTTAAAATTATGCTTAAAACTAAAATTTGGTGTCATAAAATGCTATCTTTGGCAACAACAAAATAATACCATTTAGCAAAGGAGTTTTTTTTTTTTTCTTTCCTTCTTCTAGAGGGTTCATTAATGCAAATCTTAATTTTTTTTACCCATCTATTCGCAGGTGAAATAATGCAACTAAATTTATGAATTATACTTACCACTAATTTCTTTTCACCAAGCTCATAATCATGTAGTAATCTCATGGCTCTAAGTGCAGACTCTGGGTCACCATATTCACAAAAACCAAATGCTGAGAAGAAAAAGTAATTTTATTTAATATGATGACAATTAATGGTGATATTAATAAGAGAAGATAAATTAGCAGTTTAAGTTATTTTAAGAGAAAAAAAAAAAAAAAAAAAAAAATTCTACACAACTAATTAAATTGAAAGTTTAAGCTTTTGTATAACTCTTTATCAAAAACACATAGAGTATGTCATTTTAAATTGCATGTATAACAGTTTTTAATGAAAATGTACAATATTCTTACTTATAAATTTTCAGAGAATTCAACAAGAATCAGTAAAATGTTAATATTATTCAACAACACTATTTATTTTTACCTATAGAAGTCATATAAGCTTTTTTACTTCAAATATTATCAAAACATATAAAAAAAAGTGCTTTTAAAATTTTTGCAATTCTGAATTAAATATTACAGATGCAAAACACTTATTTTGAAAATATTATCGTGATAGGAACTGGCATATATAAGCATACATAATACGTAATAGCATACATAAAAACGTAAATATATTTGTAGAAAAAACACATATAACTTAATCAATTTCGCACATTCATGTTTTATCATAGTTTAAGTCACTGGATTAATTATAATTACTGACAGAAACATTATAATTAATTTCAATTAAAAAAATTATTTTACAAAATAAAACTTTATTTCCTTACCTTGCAGCTTTCCATTAGCTCCTTGAACTCTTTTCCAATTCAATACAATTCCGCATCGCTGCAAAAAATAAGAAAAAATACGATTTTTATGTAAATATGAAAATTAAATAAAAATATGAAAAATATGTTTTTGCTTAAAAAATAAAGAATTAAAACTGGGATACACCCAAAGCACCAATGTTTCATAATTGACATGCAAACTATTCTTATGTAAATATGAAAATTAAATAAAAAATATGAAAAATATGTTAATATGATTTTGCTTAAAAAATAAAGAATTAAAACTGGGATACACACAAAGCACCAATGTTTCATAATTGACATGCAAACTAATATAAACTCATCGTCAGACATTTTTAAAACACAAAATTAGAAAATAAAAACAGTATTCTCCTTAAGCATTTGTTAACTACCCTGCCTACCTTTTGATCCCAATAAATGTGTATGCTATAATGACAGGAAAATTTTAGCAATCACAATTTATTAAATTAAGTATTAGCAATCTCTTTAAAAATGATTCACAAACTTTTCTGACTCAAAATGTGTGCTTAATTGAGATGCATCTATGTGACAATCGTTAATAAGGAGCCACGCAAATATTAAATTACACGAATAATCTAACACAGGTATTTTCTCGCTTATTTTTGATAACAAGGGAGGAATATCAGCATACATTAAATTCACTTTATATTTAACCCGTAAATCCTTGCATATCAAAAATTGATTAAATTTAAAGAAAAAAAAATTCCATCAATATAGGAAATAGAAAGGGAAAGCTGTACATGTAATATACCTGAACACTACCTTAATCTATACTTAATCACGCATCTAAATGATACTTAAATCACGTAATATACCTGAGCACCAACACAGTTTCAAAATGGAAGAAATCAGCTAGCTAGGTAAGTAAAGACAATCAGTCCCCTATCACATTAACCTCCACAACTCTCTTGGCTAACAACAAGCTGTTGCAGAAATTCTTTACTTTAAAAATTTATCAGATTCCAACAACATGTTATGAATAGCATAAATATTTTTCATGCTTCATTTACAGTTGTCTTAACAGTTTTGATCTGTGATACACGCTTTTACTTGGGAACACATAATTTTATATCAGAAGAAATAAAACATATAATAGTAATAAAGCATCCATAAATACTAAAAACAGAAATAATTTCACTTACTTGCAATATTTGTCTAACTAAATTGTCAGGGGCTCTATCAGTAATATTGCCCACAAACACAGTGACAGGTGGTCCTTTTGGTACTTCTTGCTCAACATGATTCTAAAAGGATATTTATGTTCAATCAATCATTTAATAATTTATTATCAGAAATAAAGATCGGAAAAACTACATTTTCTCCTTAAGTAACTGCAACTACTTTTTTACAAATGCCGTCACTACAACTACTTTTTTCGAAATGTAATTGTTATTTAACTACAGGGTTCCTACACTATTTTGAGAAAACAATATCCTGACTTTTGCAGGTTTTTCTTGACCTTTTACAATAAAATTCCTGACCCGCCGTTTCCCACTCCAACAAAACTTTTAACACTGCAGTTTCAACAATTAGTAATAATATACTACTTAGTCATAAGTATCATATATTGAATAGGATAGACACTTATATATTAAAAAGGAAATTGCGTAATAGCACTTTATATCCCTAATTATATTTTCAGAAAACTTGTGAAACATATCTTTAATTATCATGATTAGATTAAACTTTTAGTGTGTTTTTGTAGTTAGATACGAAAACTATTTAAATAAAAAGATCAAGAAAATCTGTTGGATTATGGAAATATTATTTTATTTAATGTTAAGTGGAACCAAATGCATGAGTGTCGCCAGGATATAAAGGGTTAATCAAATCTACGAGACATGTATCAGAATCCTCAAATAATATTTACTCTTAAAACATACTAGAACATTTGTTACATTAAATTATTAATTTTTAAAAATCACCAATTCACTTCAAACTGACTTTTCTTTTAAAAGATAATATTGAAATATAATGGGGAAAAAAGTCAAGAAAAGTTAATTATATACAAATAAAAATTCAGATAAAAAAAATTATGCAACTTGTGTGAAAAATAAAATCAAAAATATCTTTTTTTTTTCAGTATTTCTAAATTTATTTCTGTAATACTGTAAGCTTCCGGAGAAACTCAGAGGCCAAGGGGCTCTTATGTTTTATAATATTTCTCAACATATTTTGTTGTTTGACAATTTCTGAATCAAGAACAACCAGTTCTGTTGCAGCAGTTTTCGCCAATTTAGATTTTCTTAATTTCAAATCATATATCTTTTCTTTTATTCGTTTTCCAGAAATTTCAGCTTTTTTATTCTCCTCGTTTATCTTTTTTTTGGCTTCTAATGCATGTCCCCATCTTGTTCTAGATCCTTTTACATTTTGCATTTTTTCATTAATGTATATGTTTTTTATTCCATTTATAAATGAAACATAATCATACACACGCCTTTGTGAAATAATAGAGTCTTCTTTGAGGTTTTCAACCAATAAGCTTTTATGGATTGAAAACCCCCCTTCGATTGTTGCGTTACCATGAGAGAGGATAAGAACAATTTTTATAACCTCCCACAAATTTAAAAATTTTTTTTCTCCGTGCAAATATTTTGAAAACTCTTTTGCTCTTTTTTTTTTGTTTTTTTTTTGGCAGCATCACAAAACAGTAAAAATTGCTTTTTTTGCTGTTGTTTCAGCTACCCAGTTATTAACATGGAGAATTTCCAGACAAGTATCCATCCTTTGTTGAGCAATGGATGGATGTTGAATGATCAATTCTGGAACTAAACTTGAAATGCCATGTGTCATACTATACAACAATGGACTTTTTTCGAGTATTTTTCGACCGTCGTCAAAAGGAATTTTTGACATTCTAACTTGAAATATCTTTTTTCTTTCTCACTAATTTTTATCATGCTCAGATATTTACTTGCTGCAAACCTATATTCACATTATTAACACTTAATAGATTGTCATTGTTTGTTAAGTCAATACTTGCTATTTTTTTTTTGCAATTGTAGCACTGTCTATAACCGACTTTTTTACACAACGCCGCAAAAGATTTTGTGTTAGTTACAATATACTGGAATATAAGTATGGACAGAGGTTTGGAGGTCTGAAAATTTAAAAGAAAAGGTTGAAATTCTTCAGAAATTAGCTTAAAGAATGCTAATTTTGGTAGCATTATCGGATCCTTAACACAGTTTTGGACATTTTTTATTGAGATTCCGGCTGGCTGAGAATTTTTTTTTCTTCCATGCACCTCATAATGTTGTCAAAAATTAATATGGCCCGCTCCACACAAGGAAGATTTCCAGCCGCCTGATTTGGCAGAACTTATTTGGAAAAATGTGTCTACCAGATATTTTAGTATACTCTGCTCGTCTAGCAGGACTATCTTTGAAAATATAGTATATTCCTCTCAGAAACTGGGCCACCTTTCATCCTATTTTATTGTGACCCATTTGAAATGCACCATGGATAACGTGAAGGCCACATGATCCAATATTCACCATCTTAGGAGCATCTTCATTTAATTCAATGCATGATTTTAAAAGTGTCAAAAACTTCCAATTCACAGCAAGACCATCCATGCTTACTTGCAATATTTTCTCAAGTGGAAGTGGATTAATACAGGCCTTAAAAACTTCCAGCATATTCTCTGCAGTAGACTTTTGAAGAAATGCAGAATTCAAATATTGGGTGCAAACTTGTTGTTTCGAATCACTTAAAAAACGAAGGTGCAGTTTGAATTGAAACTTTATTTTTGCCTGTTAGTCTTTGAATGAACTATAGTTTTTTTTTTAATTTCCTAACTTTATGAATATGTAAGAAAAATCCTGACTTTATGAATATGTGAGAAAAATCCTGACTTTTTAGCTTAATTTTAGAATATACTGACTTTTGCAGGTTTTCCTGACCGTGTAGGAACCCTGAACTACTTTTAGAAGACTAATTTTGCTGGAGATCTTAATTTACACCTATGTTCAAAATGGTTTGGATTAAAAAATATTGGCTTACATGAAATATTTGTTCATAAGTCCGTTTGTTATTCTAAACCATTTTTTTACGAATATGTTCTTTGAATCGGTAACTTTGTATGCCTTCCTTAAAAGCGAATTTAGAAAGGCTATGAAATTATTAAATATTTTTGATTTTGTTAAGTGTTTAATGCTCTTCGGTTTTTCTTAAGAAAAAGTATATAAAAAACTGCACAGAAAATATATCTTTACTTCCATTAGAATAAAATGCACATATTTTCTTTGCGTATTTCATGAGTTTGCAATCGTATTTAAAGGTACAGATAAAGTGATAAATTAACTGTTATTCGTAATGCCTAGTTAAACTATTAGTCATTATATATAATGGATAGATAAAGGATTTCTGGACTGCAGCATCAGACACTATTAATGCTCGGCTACAGGGGCATTCTCATTGAGTACACATTTGTACCAATCAGATAATATATAAAAAAAAATTTGTTGTGTTTGAAACTAGTTTCTTTACTAAACTAACATTAAAAGTAGTTGTCAGGAATGCCTACTAACCAATTATTATTTTTTTTTTTTCTGTATTGCACTACTCACTATAACACTTCTTTTTAAAAGTAGGGCACTAAAGCAGTTTAGCTAGTTGTAGCACACTTCTTCGGACCACTGTTCAAAGATATAACAAAACAATAGCCTTTTTTAGATTACCCAGGTTTCATATATATAGTTTGTAAAGAACACGGAATAAAATAAGTTAATAGAGAAAACAAGTTAACTAAAAGTGCTTAACATATTTATACTCAATTATGATTTCTTTGGTGACTTGCAAACTTAACCTATTGTTTTTGTTGCTAATAAAATAGTTTACTCACTTATTTTTCAATAATATCTTCCCTTATTTTTTACACAAGGTTCATTAAAAGTCACGAAACTGCATTTTCATTTTTTCCAATAACTTTCATTCAGAAGCTTAACTAAAAAATCTGCAGTATCTTGCTTAATATCCTTTCTCAACTTGATTAAGAGCTCATTTTAATTTTATTTTGATGTACGTAATAAATTTACAAATAAAAAACAACAAACAATAATTTGGCAAACATTCTTAAATAATTCTGTTATTTGTTACTTGCTTTGCTATATAATGAGTCGGATAATTTTAGTAAATGGAAGCCTGATCATTAGGTCAAGAGTTAAAAAAAAAAAATCATGACAAAATATTTATTTTTGTAACTTTTTTCAATTTACAGAGCTGCTTTTCAAATAAACCCTTCTTATTCATTAAAAGTTTTAAATAGCTTGATCAAATGGTTGTTTAAAACTAATTAAACACATAAAAAAAACCAAAAGTAAATAAAAACTTACTTCATATTTTTTATACATGGGTGGATTAATCTTCTTAATATACTTCTGTGGTTGAGGCATGGGAATAGGAGCAGGCATAGTCATGGCAACAGGAGCCATCATCTATAAATATATGAAAGGAAAAAATAATTTCTAACTATAAAAATGCATCTTACAGTCGAATAAATTTTCATTCATAATTTGAAATTAGCCACTACTTACTGGTCCAGGCATCATTCCAACAGTCATAGGTATCATACCTGGAAAAAAATCTCCTAGTTAGAAGGAAAAAGAAAAAAAAGAATCAGAATAAGATAAATGTATATGCAAAAGGATCAAAATTGTGAATGATTCTAAATCTAGTTACCCATTGGTGGAACAGCATAAGGTGGTGGCAACATAGGAGGCACAGGCATGCCCGGTAATGGTAAAGGAGGTCCAGGAGGAAAAGACATCTTCGGTACGGCTTTAATGAATTTCAATGGAAAAAACTGTAACAGAAAAATCCTTCATTTGAATTAAAAATAATTTTTACAGATATATCTTACTGCTATCTGCAATTTTTAGTTTATCAAATGATGAATTTTAAATTAAAAACTTCAAGCATCCTATTATAAGCAGTCTATTTTTAGTGGCAAATTTATCATGCCAGAAAGCGATGAAAATTCCACCAGAAAATATTTGGAAATTTTGAATTTTTTTAACGTTAAATCAGAAGCATTAAAAAAAATTCCCCTTGGAAATTTTTAGAAGAAAAAAGGCAAAAACTAAAATTTTGTTTAAAAATTTTTCTTATAAATTTAAAATGTTAAATTTTTTTAAAATTAAAAAAGTTTTAGTTTTAAATTTATCTTTTATGGAGCTAAAATCATTAATTCAACTATAAATTTGAATTATCTGTTTACTTTCTTTACTAAAATTGAAATCTAAATATTTTCTTAGATTATTTAAAACTTTGACGAAAGCAAGTCGAAGTTAGGCATTAATGAAGCAAATATGATTACTAATGTCAGCCTAATTCTCACTATAATAAGTAGACAACCTTGCATGAAATAAAGCATTAATCTATCATAAAAGTGAATTATAACCCCCTTCCCAAAATAAAATATATTACAAATTTCAAAATTTTACAAAGGATATGCAACAAAAATTACTCTTAAAAATTGCAATATAATGTTTAAAAACTAAAATATAAAATCATACACTATTAACATTAATGATATCAGATTATATTTAAATGCACATGAAATAAAAAAATTAAAAAAATAGATATTAATACAAAAATAAAGTGAAACAATACAAGATATTGGAATTGAATTTACACCATTATTGGAAAGAGATTAAAGTTATAAGAGCAGAATATCACTGTTACAGGAAAAGTTACAATGACGAAGACAGTTGACAACGAGACACAATTTTATAAATTGAAGAAGAGATGCTGTCCGAAGAATGTGAATGAATTTCAATGAACTCACAAACAAGTGTTAGGAAGGAAATAAAATTAGTCATACAAATAATAATAATTTAATATAAACATACCCTATTACTACTACTAAGTCAATGTGCAATATGACTACAGATAAAATTCTCCCTGTTAATAAAGTACAAGCAATGATGAATGTAAATAAATTCAAAAGCAGGCAATAAAAACTAAACAAGAAAAAAAAAAAAAAAAAAACACATGCCATTCAAACCTTTGAAATTTTAAATTAGTTCATAAATAAGCATTGGCAAATTAATAAATAAATATAATAAGCATACCCATATGCAAAATAATATATATATGCAATACTTCTGAGCACTAATAATTCTGAAATAAAGAAACTTTTTTCACACTTTATACACAAGTTCAAAATTCTTGTATAATTCTTATTTTTCTATTTTTGACGCTAAGATATAATCAAATTAGCCTTAGATATTTCAATCTGCTATTTTCATTTTATTTAAATATTCTTTGCTTATGAAGGCTGAGAACCTATTTGCGATAAACATAAATACTCATAACTGTCAATTTAAAAGCTGCTAATCTAACTATTATTACAAAGTACGTTTTTTTTCCCCTTCTTGCAGATATAATAAGAAATATAAATTATTAAATACGATTTACAGTTGAAAATAATGCTTATAGCTCTACTAAAAATATTGTTTTTTTCACTTTCAATCTAGAAAATAAAACAAATTCCATTAAATTTTTTTTCTTTACAGTAAAATAAAAAATTGACTAGAAGGTGATGTTTATTATTTTAAATGATTGCTGCACTTTAAATTGTTCAACTTTATTTTCCTAATACATAATTAACAACAAGTAAAATATTGCTGTAAACTATAGAGGTATATAATTCACAACTGTCAACAGGGATAGAAAAGAATCCAGTAGATTTAACGAAATAATATAAATTTCATGATAATCGTAGCATAATGTACTAAATATTTTACACATAAGGAATTTCATGGTCTTCGAAATAGAAACACCGCAATATTTTCCAGTTATGATAGACATTAAATGAAATGTTATAAATTATATTTACGCATAATTTTGAATGATAGGCATTTAATTCACAACGACACTTTCAATTTAAATGACATTTTTAATTAATTTAAAAAGGGAGTTCTGGATAAAACAAACTGAACATTTGTAAACAAAAAAAAACTGATTTTTATAAAAGAGGCCCTTTCATTATCTATTAGCAATTTGTATGTAAATATTCAAGCAAGCAATAATCTGTGCAAAAATGCTATTACAATAGGGATTTTTTTAGGAAACTTACTCAATTTTGGGGAATTTTCTTAAAAAAAAAAAAAAAAAAAAAAAAAAAAAAAAAAAAGAGAGAGAGAGAGAGAGAATTTTTATTAAAATAGTAAACCAGGAGCAGCTGTCCAGTAGAGTTGGCAGCTATGATAATTAATAATAAATATGCTAATCAACACAAATGACTTGCCTCAAGATAAGTATTAACAGTGCTTCACTACACATATTGATATGTCACCATAAATAAAATCTTGAATCAAATGAAGAAAAAAAACCAAGATAATAGCAAAGTGGGTTCAGGAACTTAAAGAAAAAAATGACAATTAGGGCAAATGAGTCATGGCTAGCGGAGGGAACAGAAGTAAAAAAAAAAGTTTATAATTTATTGATAAATTCTAAAACCCAGTCACTCTTCCAACTCTACAAAACTGGACATGGGACACAAGAAAATAACTTTTTATAACCTAACTTGCAAAAAGAGTGAAATTAAATTAATTAAAATTCTAATTAACTTTAGTTTATTTCAATTCAAATGAAATTCAATTGAAATTTACAAAATTTTAATCGATATATACGTTTTCTGCCATAAACTACTACCTTTACTTAAACAAATTTGCATTGAAACAAAGAGTATATAACAAATGAAATATTATTAAAAATTTATAGCTTATTATCAACTGAAAATCTTGTATTGTAACATTTATTAATGATTTTTAAAAATATTTCCAGTAATTTTCCTAAAATAGACTTGACAGTTCGAAATAAAAGTAAGAATTTTATTTTTTTAAATTTGTATATTTGCCTAACAGTCTACAGAAAATTAAGAATTGATAATTGAGATTGGAATTGGGCTTAAAAATAAGATTAGTAATGCCAAAGAAATAATATATGAATATGCCTAACAAAATTCAAACTTAAAAGATAAGCAACTGAATTCATTTCAAAATACAAAACAATCCAACTCTCAAAAATTCTGTTATAATGCATTCAAAATTTACACACAAAGTAAAGAAACAGATCAGAAAAACAAAACGAATGCTAGGTTTAAGCATTTTTTTCCACAGATGTTTAAAGATAAATTTTTTTATACTGGTTAGCATCTTACTTCTACAATAATCCATTTAGTTCACAAATGATACTAAAAAGAGAAAAATGCTAATCTAAACATAAAACAAAAAGCATTTAGCTAAGAGAAAAATAAGAAAAACTAAACAAAAAAATAACAATAAAATCAACAAAAATTAGAATTCTATAAGAGACTATAACAATTACTATAAGAAAAGCATAACAAAATAGAAATGCTGAAAACAGAAATTATATTTATGAGGAAAATTTGTTATGGACAGTTGCGTAAGAAATAATCACATAAGATAAACTAATATAATTTGATTATTAATAATAAACAAATAATATAAATTAATTAGGTACACAAAAGTGGCCAAGAATAAATATGTAGTTTATATTATAATTTAAATGAAAAATGCAGTTTTTTTTTTATATTATTAACTTTATAAATTGTTATAGTGAAAATTTATTTTAACTCTAAATTAATTCCAAAAAAATCACTATATTCAAATTATTTTACTCTTTTAAGAATTTAGCACAGTGATAATAAATAAGATTTCTGAGAAATTGGGTTCTAAAAAAACTTTAACTTAAAACTTCAGTTAAAAGTAAATAAAATATTGATAATTGATAGTAATAAAACAAAGAAGTAAAAAAATGTACAATGCTTGCGCATTTTATGGAATTTAATTTCAACGCAAAATACAGAGAACATTTCTTAACCGTTTAAACCTTAATGGATTCGTAATAATTGCTAAAAGGAATACGCTAAGTAAATGCATTTGCAATAACTGCAATTTCCTCCTTTTTTTCCGTTTGTAGCATTCATTCATTTTTTAAAAAACTTTTTAGTATTATTAATAAACAACATGCAAAACAAAACGATAACAATCTTTAATTGTTTTTTTTTTAAATAAAAAAGTTGGTACACAGGGAATGCTGGTAATGATATGAACGAAAGGACAAAAACTGATTTCAGTTTCCTCAAATAGCACAGGTAAATCATGCAATCTTACTTTCTTTTTAGTGATAAGAAAATTACAATACACAATATATTAATTTCACTAAGGAAGAATCTAATTTTTATATAGTAGGTTAAGTTTCAATCAGGAAAAAGTGCTTGATAACTGCAATAAAGCATATCGAAACAAGAAAAGCATGCAATGTTTTTTGGATTACTACCATACTTACCACTCATATAGTAGGAGGTTCAATTTCTTCCATATATTTGTAGGCAATTATTGTAGAATTTTAAAATCATTATTTTTTAAATGAATATTCATATAGTACTTGAAATCCAGTGTCTTAAATATCTTCTTTCAAAAAAACACATAATGAGTAATTAAACATGTCACTATGTAAATCAAGCGCAGCTTTATAATACAAAACTAATTTTTTACAGATAATCTGAGAAAAAAAGAATTGAAAAGGCAGAAGTCGTAAAAATGAAACTTGCAGAGGTGATATACACTATGTGATTTAAGTTAACACAAATTATATTTAGTTAAATATATTCTACACTAACTTCATCTTAAGACTAGCTGCCTATTTCAAGTTATTAAAAACTTAACATAATTTGATTGTAACTCCAGAAAAACTATTCTATCATGCACAATTATTATTCATAAATGCAATTATTCAAGTTTATTGGATTTTAATATTTTCTTCAAAACGCCTCTTCAGTGCCACAGCTGTTTGAAACAATTTTTATATAAAAATAATAATAATTTTCCTAAAAATAACTCAATGCCTTAACAAAATTGTTAGCTAATTTCTACAGTTAAAACAAGAAAAATAATCAAATCACAAGCTAAATATATTAAATGGAGTGGAGTCTAAGCAAAATACAATAAATAAACAATAGGTGTTTTAAACATAATATTAGCAGTGCACATTAATTACTACATAAGTTAAGTTCATAACAAAAAAAAAAAAAAAAAAAAAAAAAATCTTGAACATTTTCTTTCTTAAATATTTTCATAGCTTTTGTCAAGACTTAACTCCTTTTTGTAATAATTTGAACTAGAAAAACTGATAATAATCTTACACGAGGTTTAAGCCAGTCTCACAAGCATAGCTGCCAACTCAAAAATGGTTTTTTTTCCCCATTAATATTTCTATATTAGAAAATTGTGCTAACAAAATTATGTTTTTATTAATTAACAAGAAAATGCTTATTTCCTCATTCAAAAAATTATAATAATTAATAAAACACTAAGTTACAAATCAAGTTATTCTTTTCAATTACTAAGTACAATATTAAAAAATTTTTTTTTTTGATATAATGAAACATTTGATTTTTTTCAATTGCACTTAAATTATGCTTTAAGAAATGCTTGTGAGTAATGTGGCATCTGCTAATCATTTTTACATGTGTCCATAATAAAAAATTTTAAGTTTTAAAGCTACATAAAGTTAAAATTCCAACAAATTGTTTAAAAAATTAATAAAAAATAATTTAGATATAAATAACTGAATAAATATATCTGGAAAAAATAAATAGTACAAAAAATCTGCTAGGCATTTTAGAATATGCCCCGTTTTTACAAAAAGGTTAGAGATCCCTTTCTATATGAACATCAAAATACCTTTAAAGCAAGTTGTTAATTTAGTTTTTACAACAATAATATATTTTACTTGTGTTAGTTATGAGTAAGTCTTAAAAAATATTAATTAGTTCTCGTCAAATTTATTTTAGAAACTGCAGCAGTCTTATACAAGAAAGAAATTTTATTAAAGAAAGGTTTTAAAATTTTATATTTAACACAAAAATTTGTAAAAATCACATCAATGCTAAAACTTGTATATTGTACTCAATAACAATGGTTTAGCACAAAATAGAAGAAATGGGAGAAATAAAATAAGAGCTATATCAGTAATTGGAATATTGATAAAGAAAAAAGAAAATTTAAAATAAAATAAAAAAATAATAAAGCAGGGTGCGTAGCCAGATTTTTCAACGAAAAATAAGCACCTTTTGAGCACTCAAAAATATTTTTAATAACTTTCCAAAAAAAATTCCAATTAGGATTTGTGTGGTAATAGAAAAAATTTTCTAAATTCAAAGTTCTTAATTAACGAACATAAAATCAATAAAATTCAAAAAACATTTTCAAAAACTTTACATAATCATAGCATAACTAGTTTCTGATAAATATTGCAGAGAAAATTATGAAAATCATGCATTTTTTGTAATTTAGAACAAAAATCGATAAGGCAAAGAAAAAAAATATTTTTAAAAGATAGAAAATTAAGCACTTTTTACGAACCCTGAATAAAAAAAGCACCTTTAAGGGCTTTTAAAAAATGTAAATCAAAAATAAGCACCTTTTAAAAACACTATGCACCCTGGAAGAAAAAAATGAACATTAGCAGTCAGTTGGTAAAGTAAAAGAGGTGTAACAGAGTAAGAAAAAGAAATTAAAACTACTATGAAGAAACTTATCACAATGGACATTGCTAGAATTTAAAATATAAATGAGATAAATGGGACAAAATAATCAAATCAGACAAAATAATGGGACAAAATAATCATAAAAATTAAATTTGAGCAACAAATCAATATAATATATGTTGGCAGCTATGCATTTTAATACAAATACGGATATTAAAAAAACAATTTCTATAAGTAATTAACTACCAGAAAGCTATAAGTACCCATATTAACAAATGGTACATGCACAAATCTTGAAACAATGAAGTAAATTTACGAAAAATATTTAAATAAAAATATCAAGGCATGTTGATGCAAAATCTAAAAAATGCAACAACTATAAATAGTAAAGACAAATATCTTTATCAACAAAATTGATTACCAAGGTTCTGCAAATACTTTTACTGATAAGCACAAAACATAATTTTAAAAGCAATGATAATCGTTAAGCACAGCAAACTATTGATAGAAGTTAAAACACAAGCAACACCTACAGAGTTATGATTTCCAGCACCGCCGATAAATCTTTTGGGATTGAGGATTCGGATGTTTGCAAGAAATATAATGCATAATTTTTTGGTGCGTTTTAATAGTGAAATTTTGTTTTATAGCTAAACGATTTTCGTAACCAGCTCAGTTGTTCTCAGAGCTCACTATTTTGCGGCTTTTTACTGCATGGTATGATTATTTTGTATATTATGTCTTTTCAACAGTTAATAAGGAAAAATACTCGACAACTGCACATTTTTATAACTCTAACTCATACCATTTTGCAAAACTCAAAGAACAGTGAAAGGCATTAGCTAGAGAAAATACTTCAATTCTGCAGTACTTATGACAGAGCCAGAATTTGAACTTGCAAAATATTATTTGCATAAATAAAAAATCCATTTGAATTTTAAAGAAAAAATTCAAAAAGCATTTCATTTGCTTTAGTAAACTAACCATGCATCCTTAGGACTACTAAATTTCCTAAAACACTTTTTATTAAATAAAAAGCCTTATTTAATATATAAATCTCTTTGAATAATGTAAATTTTTCAGAAATAACAAAATTTAATGGGTAAAGAAATAAATTAGTACTTCAAATAAGTTTTCAAAATTAAAAATAAAAACCTATTTGGAGAAAGAGGAAAATATACAATCTAATATTGTGCAGACAATAATTTTTTATGCTCATCTATAGTACCATATATTAATAGACAAGACAAAGATTTTCGCAAAAGAAAAGATTTGTGCCCATTATTCTCCCTCCCTCATGATGGAGAATTGTGTGTACTAGAGAATGCATAGTATGTAAGCAAACTCTCTCCTGACCATATTTATATTGTAAAAAATGGTTTATTTTTATATTAACATTTATCATTTTCAGGTAATAGTGTTGTCAAACATTTGTTACAATAGAGATAGCATGTGTTTATGTGTTACAATAGTGGTAACAGTGAAAATGCATCAAAAGTTATTGGTTATGAAATGAAATCACCAAAAATAAAAAATCTTAGCTTATCATATTAGTTTTGTAATTCAAATTTAATTATTATTTTTTGAAATTGAAGCACTGAAGAGGTGTATTTCACTGATTTATCAAAGACATGAAGTAATGGAATGGTTATCTTGAAAGAGAAACCCTTGTTTAAAAAATCAAAAGTGACAACAAGCACACACAATCGTTAAGCAAGTAAAAAGAGAAAGTGCAAACACCACATAGAAGTAAGCATGCAAAAAAAACCATGAAGCAACCGCTGACTGTACTTTCAATCTAAAAACACAAAGCAAGGCAACAGATGTGTAACCCTTACCAAATAACTGGATTATTAGTTGGTCGGATGACAGGAAAACTTGTTATTCCTCAATATTCCTAGCAAAGTTGGGTTTGTTATTAAATTGACAGCATTGTAGGATACAGATAGTCAAAAGTCACCGTTCCACAAAATATTTACCTCATTTTTACTCTTCCCCAGACAAACTTGCGGGTAGTCACAGAATCAAAGATATAAAATTTTTTTTAAAGTTTTTGACTAAAACTATTACTTTAAAACAGAAAAATTATTATTCTTTACTTTTCTAAAGGGCATATAACATAGAGGGAAGATAATTAATCAGAAACAGGTTTACAAAAAGAATACTAGTTCCCCTGAGGCAGAATTTTTTCGAGCTTTTTGCGACAATTCTCTCCAGTACTAATACCTTTCTGAAAATAATTTTCAAGAATAACAAATATATATATAGATTACTAATTTCAACAATATTAACAGAAGCATTTCCTGTTTACAAAAATTTAAAAAAAAAGCCTTATGTACAGAATATTTTAAATAATAATAAAAATTTTAAATTTACTGATTTAAGCTGAGTAAAATTTTTTTTAATTATAAATGCAAGAAATTTTCTTTTAATATATATATTCTGTTATATTTAGCAATATTCTCCTGTTTTAAATTTTTTTGTGTAGTTAACTTTTTAAAATTTTATCTGCTTGGAAATTACATTTTTTATAACATCAATCAGTCATTGTGGAATTTTTTTTAATTCTCAAAGCAAAGTAAAAAAAGGAATTATGAGCGTTTCTTCCATCTCTGAAATGCAGGAAAGGCATTTTTTGAAAATATTTCTGCACAAAAGGAAAAAATAAGCTTTGCACAAATAAAAATAAAAACAAAATCTTTCCAAATATTCTGCAGATAAAAAAAATCTAACTTTTTTGCGTCCTAAGTAAAAACATTTTCTGCAAGAACTCTGCAATGTTCTGTTGCCGTGTCGCCACTATTCTGCCACAGGGACTAGTACTTCACTTTGAAATTAAGTATCAGATAAAAAGCTTATTGAAAATCTTTTTGCTACTGAAAAATCATTAATAAACAACAAAGCTTTTAGACAGAATTTTTTTAAAGCAGGCTAGCAGAGAAACAGACTGTGATGGCCACTTCAACAACACAAATAGCTTTACTCACATGTTTTTCTTAACAGCTTATTTATAACCATAAGAAATTGCTAAACATGGATATAGAGGTGATAATTACAATTCTTAAGTGGGGTTGAACAAAAGAATATATGATTCTTTATTATAAGAATTTTTAAAATGTTGAACAAGAAAAGGAATCAATATAATCGTTCACAAAAGCAAAATAATAACTAGTATCATAACAGATTAACTTTACAATTTTCATTTTATGACGTTTACTTAATGAATTATTTACCAATCATTCAGGGTTGGGGTTTTGGGACATCCTACACTGGTTTCGGACAAGACGCCTGTGTTTTACTGTCTTAAAGTGTCCAAAATCCTGGACATTGGTAAAAGGTGAAAACTTTATATGTGAAACCATTGTACACATAATAACTACATATATTAATAAATATTTGATACTTTTTATACAATTCGCTTTAACTTATTAAAGGAAAATAATAAAATATAATAGGAAAACATTTATAATTTATGAAGCTCCCCAATTCATTGAACAACAAAAGTGAATACCATATCCCTTAAATATGTTTTTGATACTGATAAATTATGTTTTTGCATAAGAATAAATATTACAATATTAAAAATAATAATAAACTTTTTTAATAGAACAAAAACTTGTCTTCATTCTATTTCTATTTCAAAAATTAATCTTTTATTTTTCACAATTTAAAATTGTGACATAATTTGAATAAAAGGGTGTTGGACAGTTTTGGACAGGATGGTTTAAACCATGGATTATTCCATTCTGTCCTAAACCTTTACAGCTCTAATTAAGATCAACAAAAAAAAAGAAGAAAAAAACAATATCATAGTAAGTGTTTCATTCTGTTTTTAAATAATTTTTAGTTTTTAAAAACAATAACTTTAAATAAATTAATAGTTATTAGAAAATAAAATTTACATAAGAAAAGGCATTCACTATTAAAATAAACTATTTAATAGAAATTTCAAAAATTCATTGTATTTCATATAATTTAATGAAATAATTTATCTGAAAGGACTACTGTAATAATGTAATCCACCATATAGGAGGTATGAAATAATTTATCTTAAAGGGCTACTGTAATAATGTAATCCACCATATAGGAGGTATGAAATCTGAAAGGACTACTGTAATAATGTAATCCACCATATAGGAGGCGCAATCACCACAACACTCAATCTTGCGTAATGAAATTTGACCCTAACTTTTTGAGAACCTCAGCCAATACTCTGTACAAATACACCTTACTACTTTAACTCACAATTAAAAGATATAGAAGAATGTCCTTTATCCAAATTTGGCTATTGACTATAGCAATTTTACCTATAGATTAATACAAACCAATTTAACAGTTGAATGATTATTAGAACTAGAATTACTAATTAGATTAGCAGTAACATATTTGATAACATAGTTGATAATAAATAAAACAGAATATTACTGGATGAAAGTTAATGAAATTGAACCAAGTTATACCTAATATGGAACATGAAAGGATTTTGCAATAATTGTAGCTATGATAGCTAACTGACACTAATTTTTAAAACACGCAAAAATTAAAGGGAAAAAAAGTAATACAACTACTTATTTCTAGTATCATATATAGTAAATTCTTTTATTTATTATAAATACATAAAATGTATAATATTATAATAAAGATTAGATTTTGTTTACTTTAAACAAAAGAATGAAAATTAACATTTTAACCTACATATTTTTATACTTATTAATTAGATTTCTTTCTTTAAAGGTATTTCTTTCAGATAGTTTAAAATTTTGCAAATGTATAATAACGTTAGGAGAATCTATAAAAGCAAAGACACTCAAATTTGAACAAACATTTTTTTTATACTTTACTTTACATTTAGCTCTTAATTACAGTATAATTAAAAAATTATACTTTACATTTAGCTCTTAACACAAATGGAAATCGTTAATCCAATAATGAAAAAGAAATAATGGATACAACCGACAATTAGTTCTAAATTATAACTTTTAAAAAAAAAAAAAAAATATCTTGACTATACTTTTAACAAAATTCATTAGAACTGATAGAATATGATAACAATTGCTACAATTCTTTCATAGATTTTAAATGGCAACACAAAAATATATTGAGAACGAAATACTTTACAAATATATATGCCATGGTCTTAAGATCTTCATTTTATATTAATTTAAGATACCACAAGAAGGAAAAGTAGAACTAACCATGTAAATAATGTAGTAAACAACAGCTGGGTTTGATTAGAATCCAGTCATCTGTAAAAATTAAAAAACTGATTAATAAAAACAAGGCAAATTAATGAAGAAATTAATTCTAACAAAAATGCAGTGAATGACGATTAGGTTAAACTGTTTTAATAACTATCTCAAATGCACAATAATTAAGCTGATTACTTAAATATGTCATTTATAAGACATGATTAAGATATGAAATAGGATTATTCAACAAAAAAAAATAAAAATTTGTTGGAAGAAAAATAAATTAATCGTTTTCGAATTAAAAAGAAGTTAATTGTTTCCAACTCATTAAAACAACAAACAAAGTAATCATGATAGTTTAATAAAAGCTTAACAAGAAGTAAGTAAGTATTGCATTTGGCAAGAAATATAGGCAGTGTTCGTAAGAAAAATATTGCATGTTATTTACTCGACTGCAAACAGTCATTCTATATCGGCCATTTGTAATGCTCACCTATTGACACGCAAAGCAAATTAAAGCATAAAACGTCTAATTAATTTGAAGCTTTTGTAACTATCGATGATCGGAAGAAAAGTATTGAAAATGCTTTAATTTAAGATAAACTTATAACCTTTTCAGAAATGTTTTCATATATAAATACTTAATATTTATTCACTTCTGTAGCTACAGATGACCAGAGTACTACAAAATTCTGAAGAGTTAAGTTGAGTTGTGTATAGTTTTCTCAAAAGCTCACCAGAGCGTGGCCACCGTGACTTAGAACGAAGGTGGTTACACAAAACGGTAACCGTACCTCCGATCACCGTCCAGGAAATATGATAATTTGATTGGTGAAATATATTTTGCCTTGAAAAACTCACCAATCAGATTTCTTTGTTCTGTCAACGATTATCAGAGGTGCAGCAACCGCAATAACTTTAAAATTCCAGTTCATAGAAATTAAAAAAAATTTTTTTTGTCAAATTCTAAGCCAAAATGGCTGCCAAGTTTTGGTTACAATCATGCAGCGACATGCAAAAAGCAAAAGGAACAAACAGAATACTCCCCATTACATGAATGGCTGTTGCTTGGCTGCCCACCTTTTTAATGAATAGAGGCATTTGATTGGTCGATTGCATCATCGTTTTCATCTTTATCGCTTAATCGTTTTGTCAGGATTACTATGGCATTTTTAGCATTTTCGTTTGGCACACTTTTACTGATGCGCATGCTCGGTTTGATAATTTATTCAAACCAATCGAAGTGCTTCTAGACAATGAATATAGAGACTTGTATCCCCTCCTTTGCTTGTGTGTACTCAGACAAAGACATAAAGATAGAAAGATCAATCACTATACCAAACGGATGTCAGGGTGAACTTTGACATCACTGGTCTCTACTCTATTTTTTTTTTATTTGATTTTTATAAATTGTCATGATAAATAATAACATTCTGTCTCTGAGCCAAAAAAATCTGAACACATTTTTTTCAAATTTTTTAAAGATTTATAGTTTGTAAATTTTAAAATGAAAAAATTAATATAATCTTAAAAATTGATTTTTATATTGTTCTGAAATTCAAATACTTAAAATAAATATTTAAAAAAAAACAATTCAAGTACTTATTAAAAACATATAAAAATATAAAAATAACTAAAAAATAAATAATTAAAATAAAATAAAGAACAGTTTTATGAGCAATCTAAGCTGCCCAAAACATTTAATTTCATGAAGAACAATAAATTGGAAAATGTTAATAACTGCTGAGATAGAGTCTCATTATTGTCTGCTAGCGTTCAATTAGTTATTAAAACTTTTTCATGGTTTTCATTTGCGCGCAATGTAAATTCTAATTATTTTCATTCAAAAAATCTTTCAAAATATAATTTCATTCCTGTATTTAAATTGCAAGTAACTTTGATATCTGGGTTGTGTACAAAAATACAAAAAAGTACAAAAATTTTTTTAGAGCATTTAACAACATTTACTTAGATAGGCTATATATCAAAGATGATAAAATAAAATGATTGATTATTAAAAATGATATCATTGCTATAATGAACATTTCGAAAAAATCCTAATACCATCAAAAAATCTGACAAACGTTTTCGTGGTTTTCCTTCTCTTGTATCGCAGAATTAGGTTACTTCAATAGCTTTTATAAGTATGCTTTTATTCTGATACTTAAATTACAAGTTACTGTTATTCCTGGGTTGTGTAAAAAAATATAATATAAGAAGAGTGTTTCCGAATATTCACTAAGATAATAGATTGTTTTTCAAGGATGATAAAAAAATTATTGATTATAAAAAATAATTTCATTGCGATAATTACCATTTAGCTGGAAACCTATTACCATTAAGCAATTTAAAAGACTTTTTCGTGGTTTTCCTTCGCATGTAACGCAATTTTGATTACTTTAATTTAATCTTCATTAAAATAAACTATTCTTATAGCTTTCATGAATATGATTGTATTAAGATACTTAAATTGTTAATTACTTTAATTTCTGAATTGAATTAAAAATAATAAGGGCGTTTAGCTGCATTCACAAAGATGATAAGCTTCACAAGGCTAAAAAAAAAGATTGGTCTTTAAAAAATAATTTCTTTTAGATAATAAACATTTAGCTAGAATCCTATTACCGATAAAAACAATTTAAAAAAAAATACATTTTCGTGGTTTTCCTTAGCGTGTAACGAAAAATTTGATAATTTTAATTAAAATAGGATATTTTTTTAGCAATTGTACTTCTATACTTAACTTACTTTTCGACTTACTTTAATTTCTGGGTTGAGTTAATAAGAAGAGCTTTTCGTTCTGTTCAGAAAGATAGTACCCTATCTATTAAGGATAATAATAATAAAAAAATGGCTGCTTATAAAAAATATTTTCATTGAGATGATGATGAACATTTAGTTTGAATCCTATTATCACCAAGGAATTTAAAAAAACATTTTCGTGGTTTCCCTTTGCGTATAACGTAAAATGTGATTATTTTGATTTGATCTTAATTCAAATGAACTAATCTTTTAATTTTCATAGATATCATTTTACTCCGATGCTTAAAATGCAAATTATTTTATTTTATATACCAATAAAAGCAATCTGAAAAAGATTTTCGTTTGTTTTTCTTAGCGTGTAACACGAAATTTGATGATGTTAATTTCAATTTAATCTTGATTATAATGAATTATTTTTATAACTTTCATAAATATGGTTTTATACCGATACTTAAATAGCGAGCTACTTTGATTTTCGGATTGAGTAAAAAACAACAAAAATATGAAGAACATCTCGTTATATTCACAAAGAAGTCTCTCAAAGATAATAAAAAAATGATTCATTATAAAAAAAATTCATTGCGATTACTGAGCTTTTAAATGGAGTCAAGCAATCTGAAAGATATTTTCGTGGTTCCCCTTACGTGTGATGCAAAATATGATTGTTTTCTTAAACTTTTATTCAAGCAAGAAAAAAAAAAAAAAATTAACATTTATACCACTACTAACCAAAACCACTCTAAAAACCAGAGTAAACGCTTTATTACAAAACTGATACACCAAGAATTTGGAATTATGAAGAACTTGCCTGTATATTTTGATTCAATAAACTGGTTTATTTTCTACTTCCCTTCTTACAGTTTTTTTAAAGTGAAAAATGAGAACTTGTTACATCTTCTGACTCTTCTACATTACTGTTAGAAAATTCGACGGGTCATCAGGTTGTCCTTTGTCAACATCTGAATGAAATTAGAGCAAATAGTATTGGCGAAAATATCAAAATGATGAAATAAACATGAACTTTTTATACAGTGTTAAAATTCAAAAACTTAAGTACTCGGGTTCCTGTGATTTTATTATTTTACAAACAACTTATTAGTAAATTAACTAGTATGGTATATTAAAATATCTGATATCTGACATATCTGGAGAAAAAAAAATTTCCAGCCAAATATTCTCTGAGTACTATTCAGCTATACTATTTCAGCTTAAAAATTGGGTTTTAATTTCTAAAATAAATTGATATAAATTAACACATTTAGTTATATTTTTTAATCAAACCATTTTATGTAAATTAACATGTTTCTTAAAAATCTAGCAAATCGTTTTCGTGTATTACATGATCACTTTATGAAAATCCATTAGAAATTAGTTGGGTGTTGAATGTATCTTATTATACAGCAAGAAGATCGTATATGAGGTAAATGAATTGCATTTTTAATTTGAAAGTTCATGAATGAAAGGTACATAATTCAAAATAAAATCCTTATTACTTAAGTGTATAAAGTTGTAATCAGCATCTGATTTTATTTTTAAATTTTTTATGCATTGTTGTAAAGAAAAAATTAGTTTCTCAAGACTATTTGCATTATTAACTCTTTAAAAGACCCCTCTTTTTTAGTAATTTTATGTTAAACTATATTTGAGATAGAGATTTATTTGTAAAATAATAGTCGAAACCTAATTTCCTTTTTAAAACCTTTGATGGATTGTAAAATTTTACCTATAGCAAAGAATTGATTATTCTGTGCTTATAAATAACCGGATTTATAAATTCTGTTTGTTACTGGAAATAAACTTAATTAAAAGTAATGAATTGAAGGAGCACTTTGTGCAATAGAAAAAATATTTCCCCGGTTTTGGCCTCCATTCATGACAGCTCACTACCCTTAACTACTTCCAGCATTTATGTAAACAAATCCTTTCATTGGTATTTTTTTTCCTGAAATTATTAGAAGATGGCTCCCGAAATTATAAGTGAATAAATAGCTTAGAAAAAATATTTAAAAATTAATGCTGTTGGTAGGAAATATTCTTCCTACCACCTTATATGAGATAAAAATGCTTAATAAAATAAATTATCTGAAACTAAATGCGTATGTGGTAGATGACTCTTTTAAGTTTTACTGAGTTGAATTAACAATTTAACTTTTCGATCAATAAGTCAGTGACATTCATTGGTTAAATAATCTGTCGTTTAATTAATAGAAAATTATAAATAGAATCAAAATGTTTGAATTTCTTCCTATAGTGGATAACTTTTAAGCATTTTGAACATAACAAATATTGTAAAACAAAAATTAGCTAAATACAATAAAACTTCACATTTTTAAAATTAAAAATTATATAAATAAAAAAATAATTATGCGAAACACGCGTGGGCAATAACAAATTCATTTTAAGATTAAGACAATTTATGAGATGTTGAGAAATTTTAAGATATTTAAAAATATTGACTACATATTAGTATTAATAATTATAAATTATATAGTGAAGAAATCGATTCACATATTATTCCAAATCTATCCATACCTTTGTATATTATTAAAATTTTATCAATTATTGAAAGAACAAACTAAAAATAAAGTTAAAAAGAGCTGACGTATAATCACATTCTATCAGAAACATGCTGTTATAAAACTCAACAATTGATGAAAAAATGCTTTTATTCAATAAAATGTTTTATTCAAATCTCTTTATTAAATTACGAATAAATTT